>WTXL01000001.1:0-1220473 GCA_022376525.1 Russula vinacea | reverse complement strand
GCGTTGCGCGGAACGAGCTGAGACGTAGAGGGACCAGAAAATACTGTATTTCCGACCTCCCCACGTTGGCCACCAAAATGATGCGCTTGGCCCCCGCTATACGCGAGCGAGAGACTAAGAGCTGAGGGTTCGCTGGAGGCGGAGCACTTCTGGATCAGAAGCGCGGGAAAGGAAGTTGCCTAATCGGGCACTCCGGTCACACGGGACCGGCGACGGCGGAAAAGGACTTGTAGCTCACTCGGGAGCTAAGCTGGTGGCGAGCGACGCGACCAGTGACGGAGAGGCGACGGAGACGACGAGAATGAGACCAGAACGAAGGGAAACAGATCGGAAACGGAGGAGTTATGGTGAGAACTATAGGAGACACGGCTCCCAGCTGGATTCCGCCTGTAAGCTAAGTACATCTCTAACTAATATACTAGCTACTTGGTCTGTGCGCGCTGGCGACCCTATTCTACGCTCCTAACCCGTTTAGAAGACCTCCGCTCCGGGCGATCGGTCCGCACACTCCGTTCCGCGCGCGCCCGCTCCTGGGCCTTGCAACGCGACGCGCGACGTCGGGCGTCCTCCTACGTGGCAGGGGCGACGTACCAAGGCTAATCCTACTCGGGGAAGTTGTTTGTACAACTCCGAGATGTCCGCACGCGCTGTGAGAGACTTGAAGACCACTAAGGTGGTTTTGGTGTTATTGAGGGCGATCCGCGCGACGACGCGCTCCGATTCGCTGTGAGCGCGTCGTATCACTTGGGCTCGACGTTCCTGCCGAGTTTCAGGGCGATCGGAGCGGGCGGAGAAGGTGCGCGGCCGTCGGAATGAGGGGATGAGTCGGAGGGGAAGTTGGAGCGCGCGTGTTGTCGCTCCGTCGGCCCGGCGGTCCGTCGCTCCGCTGCGTCGGACTCCTGTCTCTAGGTCCTCGCTATGTGCATATCCGCGCGTGCTGCCGCGCCTGCGGCGCATCACCGCATGCATGTCCTCACCCACACCCACGATGCTCATGCACACGCCTTCGACACCTACGCCCGTGCCTTGACAACCATTGATCCCTCGCCCTCGAGTGGTTTGACACCACGCACATGCCGGATGCCTCGCGGCACTCTCGATGCATGCACCCTCGACGCACACGTGCACGCAGGACGCCTCGACACCCACGCACACTCGACGAGCATGCAGGACACCCTGACACCTACACACACGCAGGAAGCCCAGCATACCCCAACATCAATATGCATTCTGGATGCCTTGCGCTGCGTCGACACACGCGTGCACACCCTCGACAGTCATGCACGCATCCACACACTCAACATATACAGTAGATAAAATTATTAGATTATTTGTTGTAGTTATGAAAATTAATAGTATAAGTTTATTTGACTTGATCTCAATGTCATGATAGCGGCAAAGTGTGTTGTGGTAAAGTGTGACCAATGTGACACCCCTATGTTTTTGGCTGGTTAAGTCCCAAAAGTCCCAAAAGTCCAATGTGAAAGTGAAAGATATCAAAGTAAAAAGTAAAAGACATGTAAGTCTGTTAAGTAAATGTAAAAGCTGCATTGTAAAGTCAAAGACCGCAAAAAGACAAAATTTGAAAGCTAAAGAGGTTGTAGTTTTGCTGAGTAATCCTGGGTGATGACAACTGCAAGACCAACTTAAACAATGGATAAAATGGCACAGGGTACATCAGGGAAACGGCACGTGCTTTTTTGAGTTCTTTTGGGACTTAAAAAAGCGTGAGAAGACTGATAAGTCCAAAAAAGGCTTTAAAGCCACAAAAGTCACCGCGACTTTTTTATGCTGGGTCGATTGTCTTAAAAAAGCGCTTTTGAAGATTTTTAAAGCGTAATTACACTTCACAAAGTCTGAAGCATACTTTAGAAAGCCCTTCAGATCTTTTATTAAGCCCTTAAAAAGGTTCTTAAAGCTCTCATGAAAACCACATTTAGCGACAAATGAACATTCATTATTTTTCTTTTTGGGGGCTGGGACGATGTACAGCTATAACTAACGCTAACTACCTTGAAGTACAATTTGTCTTCGTATATCTCCCGCACACACACACACACACACAAACCCCACTATTGCAACAACTTCTTCAATAGTTGCACGCTTGAGCACCGCCCTTCTTACATGAAACAAACTGCCAGCAATTCCCACTCGTGGGCTCTGGGAGCACGCTTGTCAGTACGCCGAATGGAAGTGGTCAGTCAGACCTTACCCTTGAGAACGTTCAACGTGCGCCATTGGTCGGATACACCCTAGTGTTACTCGCGGCACTTGATGCCCCCTTGGTAAAAGGACCATCGCACCCGCGAGTGCCATGGTGCGCAGGCTCATTGAGGATAGCTTCGTGACGAAATTACTCTCGACCCAGACTCGTGGGAAGAACACCGCGAGGCGTATACACTCGCACCACTTGGACTTCCGTTGCCGAGTGCCACGCACACGACATCCCACCACGTTGCGTCGTGTTGTTGGCAAGAAGCGTGAGTTTTCCTGAGGTAGACACGGGGAGGGCGGATGAGAGTGAGAGTGAGCCTAGATAGATGCAAGACGCACAAGGTGTTATTGACGAGCAGCACTTCTGTGTCGACGCGCACCTCATCATGAAGCTTTCCGTGTCATCTTAGACTCTGCCGCCAGACGCAGCGGCATCCACATTGATCAATATGGCAGATAGTGTTAAATAAGCTGAGAATGACGAACATTGTGGAACCTGGGGAACAGACACAATGATTAGAACTCGCCAGATACAAAAAAATACAGACGCACCGCCATGAATTAAAATAGGGAATAAATTTCATTATCAATCGTGATAATGTCTGCCACGAGTCGGTGAGTCCTCCAGTTTTCTCAAGGGGATGATCGAAGCAAGATGCTTACATTCATCCAGAAAATCTTCTTCATTAAGGTCATTTGATGGTTACTGATTGGAACGTCCAGGGTCTGGCGTTAATGGAAGAACATACAAGAGAGAGGGCACAAAACTCACAAAGAAGGTGAAACAGCCAGCAGCTGCATTCACAACGAGGTTCTCCGATTCGCGCAACTGAAGCCTGCCCAAAGTCCGAGGTCAGCCACATTCAGATTGGGTCCCGGGGACATGGGCGTATCCATCAAGGGGCAAAGGGAAAAAAAGGTACTGACGATGTTCTCCGAGTCACATGTGGGTTGGAGGTGATCGGCCAAAGCGGGGTCGTCCTTGAGGACCGTGATGTCCTCTGGCCAATATCCGTACGACGCTTCAAAAGGCCAATAGAGTTTTAGACATTAAGATTCGGGGGTGTCGCTGCGTAGATGGTGCGTACCAATCAGCACATCTTAATACCAGTCAACGTCGAGAGGGACGGCGAGATCATGTCGCATCCCAGGATGAGGGGACCATAACGACGTCACGTTCCCGAACGAAGTGTGAAGGGGAAAATGGCATGGTCAGTGCGAACTCAAGGACTCCGAAAGAAAAGAAAAACTCACAAAACAATACAAATACGCAAGGAAGGCCCCAGAGTTGGCCTGGGACCTTTATGTTCGTGTAGAGAGCGAGCGTAGCAGATCCACTCGATGTTCTTGTACAGCGGGTTGTGGACAGTGGGACGAGAGGGAGGTATGGCAGGGAGGGAACAGTGGGACAAATGGGAGTGGCAGGATGAGGGAGACGCGACTTAGAAGATTCGACGCGACGAACAAAAAAAAAGGCCAAAGCCAACTGTGGGAATAACTCCCAAACCCACGCCACAGTCACGCCCTTGTTTGACTCTGTTTTTTCCACCACTCGCCACCTCTCCGTCCATCGCCATCCCCTCCCTCACCTCAAAAGGTATCTTCCTCCTCCGATTTGTCTCGGACGTCCCGTCCCGTCAGGCTGATAACGGTGATATGGCCTCAACAACTCATGTCCTTGCGATACAGTAATACGCTGGAACGCCAGTTTGGCGTCGCTAAACCAGGAGCATGTCGATATTTTGGTGCGTGACGTAGCTTATTGATTTTAGATGGCGGTGTTCACAGGTCTCGGGATGTTCATTGACAGAATGGGCTCATTCAAGCCCGACTACAAAACGATGAGCTCGAAGGCGAGCTTGTACGTTACAAGCTTTGGTATGTGTACTTATCATATCTGTACAATTCTTGCTGATGACGAGCGTTGTTTGCAGATACACGGAGGCAGTACATCAAACAGAGGATGCAATGTCATCGCATTGCTGGTACATCCCTCGCTCCCTTGCTCACATCGTCACGCCAAGTCACACACGCAGGCCAGATGCCCCGCATCTTCAGGCCTCAACACATATGCAGGGCAATGCAAGTAAACGACCAGGTGCAGGGGGCGTGGAACAGTGGGGGGGGGGGGGGGAGGGGGGTTGCGGACGCTGCATGCGAGGAGGGGCTGCAGACGCTGCGCGCAGGGGGAGGTGGGCCATTTTGAATCGATGTACTTAGTTACATGATTAACTTTCCTTAATTTGTCTTATATACAATTTCTAAGACCAATTCAAGTTGATTTTGCCTTGTCATAAAAGTCACAAAAGAACTCTGTGAACATACAAAGCCCTACAGATAAGCCGAAGTCGGAAAAAAAAGGGGAAAGAGAACCGATTTAAGAAGAAGCCTGAAAAGCCCGAAGAAGAAGCACAAAAAAGGGCAAAAAATAACGGAGATCAAAAGTGAAAGGCTTCGACACAAAGTTGAAGCACGTGCCGTTTCCCTGATGTAAGGCAGTCAGTGGAAGTCGCCTGGACCCACCAAACTGAAGCTGTTCCATGAGCAGCCGGCAAATGTGAAACAGCTGGTGGTGGAGGTAGGATAAGAACAAATCTGTGTTGATCTCACTGGCAATGATCGTGCTCATGGATGGTGTTGAACATGTTGGGAAGACGGGTGTTGCAGTTGAGCTGACAACGGTGCCCGCACTGGTGTCATCTACATGGTTCAACTTCGCAACAAAATGGCCGCTATTGGGCTATATGAGAATCTGTTCAAGTTGGCAGGTTCAGATAGGACGGCTACACGGTAATCACGACATTTGGACGCCCTTGCTCTCTCTACACATCGTAGTGATCGTACATTTTCAGTCTCGGCTTACCTGCATTTATGGTCGGTTTGCTGTACTTCTTCTTGACTTCTTATACCCAGTTGGTATTTACACGAAGTAAGGGATCAATATCGATCTATCTAGAGTAGTACACAAGCGGTGTTTACAAGGTAATGACAGCGCTGTCCCATTGAACTTCGGCTGCAAGTGACACGTGATCGCTTCCAGATATCCCTTTGCGAGGGAGTCCAGGGTGGAGGGTTTCTGTTGTGTGTGGCTGAGCAGGCGCACAACAGACGCTCTTCGGTCGGGAGGATCGATAACCCAAATGTAATCTAAGAAGTTGTTCGGCTATGTTTGAACCGAGCTCGGAGAGATGCTCACCCAACACGTTCTGCCAGTAGTGTGTATAGCTTGTCCATTCCGGTTCATACGCGCCTCGTTTATGAGGCGGTAATCCGATCCGCTCACCGCAGCGAGGAACTGGGCTAAATTTTTTTCTAAAAGCCTTTGGCCTTCGTCGTACAAACTGCGCGGATGCAGGGCAGTGACGGCAAAAAGATCCACCAATTCAGACGACTTAAGCAAGCCGTCAGCTGGTGACGCCTCGCGTGCATTCGTGATCACTTTGTCCGGATCGGCCAGTGCTCCACCATCTTCGTCATCATTGATTGCGAAGGGGTTGGTGAGCGGTACGGTGGGGTCGACGGAGACGTGTACAACGCGAGATTTTTCTAGAAGCTCCTCCTGGGCTGTTGTCAACGTGTCTCCGACTAGGAGAGCATAGCCTGGTTCTGCAGGGCTAAAGTTGAAGTCTGGGTGTGCGGGCGAAAGCGATCGTTAGGGGAGAGGCTCGGAAGGCATTCAGTGGATACGTGACTTGCCCCCCGCAAGAAAGCACGGCCAGGACAACAACCTTGAGTCTTCACGGTACTTGACGACTTTGCGAAGTAAGATGCCCGCCTGTCTGAGAGCGGATCGATTGATTGTGGTCGAACACATCGAACAAAAGGCTCTACCTAGCTCGTTCGTACGCATATCTGGACGGAAGGAGAGAACAAATAAGAAAGTTAGCGCTATTCTCGTACTCGTTCGATCAATTAAGTTAAACTGACGAAGGGTGCCAGAACAGGTGGGTTGTCGCGACTATAAAACCTTCGCCGGGCTGCCCGAGCCGTTCCAAAGTGACAACGTTTGCTATGTTTTTCGTCCGGAAGCTCACTCCTTTGCGCGAGAGTTCAGTGCCATCCGCGCGGGTGTCTGTGTCATCATAGTGAAGGACAAATTGGTCGCGGATCCCCAAGGAATCTTTGCGGAAGCCGATGAGACATCCATGCTTCTTCCCAGGACCTGATGCATACACATGGTCGTAATTGGCCCCCTCTAGAACAGGTATCAGCTTTTCTAACCGATCAACCTCCTGAGGTACCAAAGGCGGATCAGCATGTGTGATAGTGCGCATTTCGTGGGGTAATTTCTCACTTGAAGACAGAGGACGTCTGCGTCCGCAGAAAGAATCTCCTTGTAGAGCATGGGCTCTCTCTGGGAAGACTTCAAGCAGCCACAGTTGGGGAAAAGCTCGCGACCTTGGGAGTGGGTTTTCGAAGGTGTAACTCGCGTTCAAATTCTAAGTATGACCGATGTCCACTCACGGACAAGGCATTGAGCCAAGAGCTGAAAACAGTGTGATAAGTGCCGAGATCGTATGTTTATATGCTGTGCATGCAGGTGGTAAAAAAAACTTACGAACATTCCATGTCATAATCTTCACAGGACGGGTGCCGTTTGTGGGGCTGTCCTGTATTGCTAGCCAGGGTCGTGGCACTATTTGACCTTTTTCATTATTCACAAGGGAAGAGGATGCTACACCCGCATTTGTGGCGGCCTTATCTTTCTTCAAGCGACGTGCTTCCCGGAGTGCAAGCTGTTCCGGAGTGGGAGTGAACGTCGCGGGCATGAAGGACGTCCGATGGGCGCAAACAAATGCAGCGGTAGTGATGAAAGACGAAATTACATTTTTTAATAGTAACTTTTTACTAAGAATGGCTGTGAGCACATTGCTGTGCCGTGCCTTTTAGGCCTGCACGCGGCACGCCTTTCTCTCACCGGCACTCACAACATAACGGCTTCGCATGAATCGTTTATTGTCCTTCTTTAAAAGACGACTGTCAAGGCCAACTTCCTTGTCCTTCTTTTCCACCAATACTCCCCGACTTGCTCAGACTTTGCAACCCGACATGTCTCCTGCATTGCAACCATTTTCGTCCGAGACTTTCGGAAACTTTGATCTCATAAATCGCGTCAAGCCCGGTTTTGCTGAAATCACGGTTTCCAGCTGGCGTAGCAGGACCACTGGTCTCAATGTGGTTCACTTGGACTACGAGGGTGAGCGCGTCGCGGCAGCCGTGAGCCACCCCTCTTATGTGCATCGTCTTTACTCTACCAATAGCTCCTATCGTGAATGGTTATTTTGTAGTGCCCACCGAGAGTACGTAAAATTTGCCTCCGCAAATTTGTACATTGTCTTACAATTCGCAGTTTTCAACGACACGGGTTGCCCGCACACCCTGGAACAGTGAGTACACGTTGCGTACGCGTGGCTTCGTACTTAATGCATGCGCCTCCAAGTCTGGTCTTCATGGGCTCGGAGAAGTACCCTTACAAGGGCATCATAGATCACTTTGCGAACCGCGGCTTCTCTAATGGCACCAATGCATGGACCGACACCGACCACACTGCCTACACAGTCTCCACCGCTGGAGAGGCGGGATTCTTGCAAATCCTTCCCATCTATGTCGATCATATCCTCTATCCTACCATCTCGAAGGCTGGATTTACTACTGAGGTCCACTGAAACTTTCCTGCTCCTACTCCTATCTGACCAGCTTGCCGTTATTAGGTGCATCACATTGACCCACAAGGCGAGGATTCGGGTGTGGTCTACTCCGAAATGCAAGGGCGGGAAAACACTTCTGGAGATCTTATGGCCTTACAGTACGTCATTAGCCCACGCCAACCATATTCTAAGACGCGCGGTTCAATTCTGCTGTCCTAACATCTCATACCCTTAGAGCGCAACGTCTGCTCAACCCTCCTGGGAGCGCTTACCGAAGTGAAACTGGTGGTTTGATGGATGCGCTTCGAAAACTGACTGTTGAACAAAGTGATGGTTTCTATGTTCCTCAGACTCAGTACTGACAGTTTCCAGTCCGCGATTACCATAAAACCTATTATGTTCCTCACAACTTATCTCTCATTGTTGCTGGGAAGTTTTCCAATGGGACAGAAACCCTCTTATCTCTTGTGCAGAATGAAGTCGAGCCCAGTATCATCGCACATGGCCGAAATGAAGGTCCCAAGCCACCTGGGTGGAAGCGGCCTTTCTTGGAGACGCCCAGCGCCCAGCGAGAGCCTATTGCAGAACTCATAGAGCGCACGGTAGAATTCCCAGAAAAGGATGAAAGTACAGGGGAGCTTTTGATAAACTACATGGGCCCTCACAATGATAATTTTGTCGACTCTAAGGCACGCATGCTCTGCCCCGTGTTTCGACTTCACTCACCATTATAACGCAGGCACTCGATATCCTGGCCTCATATCTTACGTCTTCTCCTACTGCACCTCTCAACAAAGAGTTCATAGAGATAGAATCACCCCTCTGGTGCGTGTTGTTGACCCCTATTTGAAGATTGTTCTAACCAGTTGCAGCACCTACATCTATATTGGAGAGGAAAACAGGGCGACATGTTCTGATTTACTGATATACGTCGGTTCCGTTCCGACTGAGCACTTAGATATATTTGACGCTAAGCTTCACGAGAGCTTCCGCCGTATTATCAAAGACGGTGTAGACCTAAATCGTATGAAAATGGTGATTGATCGGGATGAGCGCCAGGTACTCTTCCGTTGCATTGGGCTGTTTTCGACATCCTCTAATAGGGTTTAAGTTGCGCAGCAAACTCGAATCCGATGGGGGAGACGCATTCACATCAACCATGATTGGCGATTTTCTTTATGGACGTTTGGATGGCTCTCAAATCGAGGAAGCCTTGGATCAAATTAAGCTCTACAACTTGATGAGAACCTGGTCAAGTAAGCAATGGACTGAACTCATCGAAAAGTGCGCTCATTCTGTGCAACATTGATTTATCTTGTGTTGCTCAATCTATTTTACAGATATTTTGTTGCTCCCAAACGGGTTGTCGTTCGTGGAAAGCCTTCTGCAGCAGTTGCGGAGCGCCTTGAGAAAGAAGAAAAGGCTCGCATCGAAAAACAAAAAGCCATTCTAGGTCCTGAGGGTTTGGCCCAGAAAGCTAAGGAACTGGAAGAGGCCAAGGCTGAACATGAAAAACCAATACCTACCGAGGTTTTGAAGTCTTTCCCCGTACCCGATGTGAAGAGCATTTCTTGGATCCCTGTGCAGAGTGTTCAGCAAGCAGGAACGGGCCGCGAGAGCGTGACACCAACTTTGCCAAACGATGTTAGCCATCATGTGAGCGGAGACGGTCCGCCTCTACCATTTTTCGTCCAATACGACCATGTGAAGGTATGTGGCCATTATAATTTCTGCTGAAACAAGCTCAAAGTTCGCGTATCCAGTCCGATTTTGTCAGCGTCCATGCTTATCTATCCCTAGCAAGACTGCCTAGTCACTTACGCCCGTAGGTCTCTCCATAAGAGTGCGGCCGTTCGTGCTCATCGTTGCTGTAGATACATCCAGCCGTACATCGGTTCCTTCTTTTCTCTACCTGTGAAGCGCCGGTCTGGCGAACGTCTCTCTCATGAGGAAGTTGTTGATCAACTCGATGAACAAACTGTCTTCTACGACGTTGGCCCTGGTATCTCAGGAATGTTTGCCGAGACGCTACGTATCACCATTCGTGTGGAACTGGCTAAGTATGAGTTGGCGGTGGCTTGGTTAAGGGACCTACTTTATGGTAGTGAGTTCACGAAGGAGAGGTCTGTCTTATTTTCTTGCGACCTAAGAACTGCGGTGATGACAGGTTTCAAAGGCTCCAGATTACAGTGGCCCAGATGCAACAGTCGTTGCCTGGACTTAAACGAGATGGGAGCACGGTTCTATCAGCTGTCACGGCGGAGTTGCTGCACGATGAGAACTCCACGACCCGGGCAGCCGGGGTGCTTATCCAGTCTGACTTCATCCGAAGCCTGTCAGAGAAAATCCAAGAAACTCCCGAAGAAGTTATTGAGGCGTTCGAAAGTATTCGTCGAAGCAGTGAGTACTGTGAACATAACTCCAACCGATTTCCTCTACTCACCGGCGCTGCCAGTCACTGACCCTACGGGGGTAAGGTTTTCCGTAACCGGGAATATACTGGGTGTTCCTAAGCCGCGGGATATATGGAACAAGTATTTTGGCAATGCCCTACCTGTGAGCTAGGCTACCCACAATTAAAGGAATTACCCACTGACTCGGTTCGGCTTCGGAAGGAGGCACCACTATCCCCTGTCCCCTTGGCATCCGATTCGCTAAGCAATGTCGGCAAAAATCCGGTGAAACGGGTAACCCATGGTCTTCGCTGCTATTGAATTCACAAAGCTGAGGCCTTGTCTAGGCAATCGTAGTCACACTTCCCACAATCGAAAGCTCATTTGTCAATCATGTTGGGAAAGGAATCCAAGGATTCGACCATCCAGACTACCCCGCTCTCCGCGTTGCGGCAGAAGTCCTGAGTGCAACCGAGAGTTTCCTTTGGGTGTGTAATTTCCATCCTCAAATTTCTACACTACTTAGGGAGCTCCAGCGATACATCCGAGGTTCAGGGCTTGCGTACGGTGCTTTTGTTGGGATTGAACTCGAGGCTGGCCGGATCGTGTTTTCGCTTTATCGAGTACGTTCTAGCATCGTTTGATTGCGACTTCCTCTTTGATTGATGACGCCCGTATTGGCAGAGTTCAAACAGCCTTGAAGCTTTCAAACAAGGGGGAATGGTTGTCGGTCGTCTCGTCGATGGCTCGGTAAGTTCTTCGATGTCTAGGCTAGAGCATCATTCCGAATTTTTTCAGATCGCACTAGAGGATACAGTTCTGGATGCCGCCAAGAGTAGTATTGTTTTCAACGTAACAAAGGCTGTTTCGACTCCTGGGCGCGCGGTTCGTCAGCGCTTAACCGTAGTGTGCAATGGCTAACGCGCGTTCTGTCTCCCAGGCGGGAATATCGTTCGCGAACCAAGCACTCAAAGGCGTCTCACAAAATCACGACACTGATCTCCTTGAGAAGTACCAAGAAGTAAGTAAGGATGACGTTCTGCGGATTTTGCAGCAGTATTTCCTCCCGCTGTTTGATGCTTCGACCTCGGTCGTTGTGTCGGTGACCGCACCGGGAAAAGCGGACGAAATCAGCAAAGGCTTGAGAGATGCGGGCTTTGACGTTGAAAGACGGACATTGGAGGTTGATCACGAGGACGGGAGTGAGAGTGGTAGTGAGAGCGAAAGCGACGAGGGCAAGTGATCGTACTACTTTTCCCTGTATTGTAGTATATAAATAATACGTTCACGTGGATTCGGTCACCCTAATGCGTGTGTAGTCCGGTGTGCTCTAGTGTGCCCATTCCTGCTTCGGGCACAGCGGATTGCTCGCCCACAACCTCAATTCGTTTCTCGTTTGCTTCTCCTGGCTTCAACTCGACATTTTCCAGGAAATCATTCTCAACTAGGAAGTGAATGGCTTGGGAAAGATTGGACACCGTCATGCGAATCTCGGGCAGCAAAAGCTATAAACAAGCATGCACGACCGTCAGCGCAAACAGAGCGGAGGCTAGGTAGTGTGCCGGCTCACGTTACGAAGAAGAGAAGACCGCGCCGCAAATGGATTCCGCGGTGGCTTTTTAGGCTGGGGTGGCGGTGCTCTGCGGGGACAATTTACGGACTCTGTCTTTGCGCGGGTCGATAGCTGGCCGGTTGGAGCAGTAACAGCAGCAGCAGGAGCACTACGCAACGAAGACGGGATGGTAAGTTCGGGATGTGGGTGGCCGTTTACGGCCTCTGACTGCTCCGGCTCAACATCCGAAGACGATCCATAAGCCACGATCCCAGGTGGTCGCTTGGCAGAGACCACCTCTGGGGCGCCGTCGTCGTCATCACCATCATTACCATCGTCCGAGCTTAGATGCGATGCCACAGCCCGTGTGGGTGATGCACTCGACACACTAGGTGGCCGAGGCGGCACCGTGTCGTTCACGGTCGGCGGTCTCGACGGCAGTGTGATCTGAGCGGAGGGGGCAATACCGCCACGACCAGCGCCTATTCCGTGCACGCGACCTCGACCGCGGCTTCCACCAAAGCCTCTGCCTCTGCCTCTGCCTCTGCCCCTCCCACGTCCCATTCTCGTCACATCCGCATCATCAGACGAAGAAAATGGCCTGAATCGTTTGCTGCCCATCAACGCGAGGTGATCAGGGAGCAACCCGCCATTCGCCAGCGCCTCCTCCAGCTTGCGCTTCTTCTCTGCGACGCGCACGGCTGTCGGCCAGCGGCGTTTACGCTCCGCAATCCAGGCTGCGACGTCTTCGGGCGTGTCAAGTCGCACGTTCGTGCCTAGGATAGGAACAGGCTTCCTGTGAAGGCGGGAAGTGCGCGAAGAGCGATTAGCTGGCCTCTTCCCGGCTGCGTATGGACAAGGACGTACCCCTTGAGACTTGGGTCAGCGTCCCAATCCGGCTGGCGCTTGCGGGCATGCCATCCTGGTGGGTAGATAAGATGACGGTCCATCATGTGTGTCTGCACAGTGTTCGCAGAGCCGGTAAATGTGCAGCCCGAATGGGTGCACTTGCTATTGCCGGGGGTGTACCAGTGCATTGGGGCACCACGGGGAGGAATGGGGTTGCGACTAGTTGAAGGAAAAGAGGGGGTGGAAGCGGGATAGGAGATAGAAGGGTTGTAGGTGGAAGAGTAAGTGTATCCGTGAGTGTTTGCATGCTGTCGAGGAGGAAGGGGATTTGAGAGAGCGTAAGGGTTTGCAAGAGAACTGACGAGCGTTCGAGCGAAGACGGGTCCATCAAGCCAACCGGGCCGGAGAGGGAGGGAAATAAACGTGGTTTAATACGGTTAAAACATCGCACGGTACTAAGCACAATTGCACAAACAGTACGGTAAAGGTCTCATCGGAAAGACCAACAGTAGATACGTACAGGGAATGACTGGAGAATGCACATACACCGCATTTGGAGTAAAAAATAGAGAAAGAACGAAGGAGACACGCACAAGGCAGCCCTACCACAAATCAGAAGTAGCATCAACGCCAACTCAGTAGGCGAAGAAGCTATACAAGACAGCGGAGAGGCAAGCAGTCGACATTAACGTTTTGAAGGGGGGGGACAAGAAGCGCGAAGGATGTGGCAATTTGAAGCATGATAAGACGTTTGGGTGAGAGGTCCGTCATGACTGGCGCAATAACGACGTGGTGGAAATGAGAAGATCGATACATGTATATGAACACTAGTGGGTCAACGCCCGTGAATATAATCCCATCAATAGCCACTGCGAAAGCCGGAGAGCGAGACGTCGATATGAAGGGCTGAATTGTGGAGAAAGACTTAGATGTCCTCCTCTTGGCTCTGATGCTCCTTGCCAACCCGCCTCTCCTTCTCACTTTCCAGCTGGTTATATAGCAGGAAAAGTGCCTTCTCATTTGCCTCTGGAGTACCAACGATAGTGAACATGCGCTCGCCTGTCTCATCGTGTGGTGCCTTGGCAATAGAGATCTTGGAGCCAGAGAGACGCCTGATCTCCGTGATTTTTGTGCCACCACGGCCGATGATGCAGCCAACCATATCGGACGGTATGGAGATATTTTGAGTGCGTAGGTTGGCCGGATTTCCTGCCGTCGTCGGCGAGGGAGGGCTAGGGGCGCGTGCATTAGAGTCACCATTAGCACGCTTGCCGTTGTAATTGGACTGATAGCCGTGAGAACGCCGTCCGCCGGAGCGCTCATCAGCAACGCCAGGGTCGTAGAGAACAGTACCGAGGCCCCTTTCCCAGTCTTCTAATAGGCATCTGCCTATTTCCTCGATAGCACGGCCAATAGCCTCTGGTGATCCCTGAACGTCAACGACACGCTCGGTAGACTGGGGAAGGATCTCCTTGGAAGCGACCATACGAGCCCCAGAGCCATCCTGTATGGCCTTTATTTTGAGGCCGCCGCGGCCGATGATAGTCCCCATGAGGTTATGTGAAATCAAGAGACGCATGGAGGTGTGAGCAGTAGAGGAGGTTGAGACTGTGGGAGAAGTGGGGTTTGCGTCGACGAGTTGTGCAATAATGAGCGCATACGCCTTAAGGGAAGGAAAATCAGGGGGAAAGATAAACTCTCATCGGAACGCATGAACACACCTTGGCAACCTCTCAACAGAACCAGTGATGCTTAAGACACGCTCGTGGATACCAGTTACGACTCTACTGACGCCCGCTTTGACTCCAGTTTGCTCACGGAGGTCGGCAACATTTTTACCACCCTTCCCAATGATGACGCCAGCATCCCTCGTACTCACGAGAGCACGAAGGGTGAGAACGTCACGACCGGTCGGGGACGTAGATCGGGAGCCCTGCGGAGAGGCTGAGAGAAGGTCAATGAAATGGAGTAAGATAAATGCGGGGGGAAAAGGAGACATACACGAAGCGCGGCCATGATTTGGGGAATCGGAAGGCATGGGGGAGAAAGGGAGGGAGAGAGAGAAGGGATGAGGAAGAGGAGAGTTGGGAGAAGGAAAGGGGAGAGGGAGGGGCGATGGTGGCTGAGGAAGTGAGTGACCGCGGAGGAAAAGCGAGGGAGAGTGAGCGTGAGCGTGACTTCGGCTGGCTGCATATCCTGCTCGGCTTTTCCCGCCCCCAGCCTCCGTTCGACGAATCACCATTTCTCGACTGATAATGACGGGTTCCATGCTATCGATGCTCTCTTTTGTTCAGCCGCACCCATCACTATACAAGTCTCTGCCCTCGAGAGCGACACATGCATCTAGTCCCCTCACTCCTTTACTTGGCCTGCCTAGTTCTACTGTGTATTCCCCTCCGAGCCCTTTCGGCTAGCTCGCAGACCCAACAGGATCTGGACACGATTCTTCAACGGAAACTGGGCTTTATCACTGCGTCCGCCACTACGGTGTCCCAAATTGCTTCATGGCACGTTTCCGCGTTGTGCGTCTCACACACATCTGATCCCCAGTACTCTAGGCTGCAAACTCTGGGTCCTGGTGGAAGCTGGCCCGCAGCCGAGATCGATTATACGGCTGGTTGTCCTGCACAACGCGCAAACTGGCCTGCCAGCACGCACTGGTCCCGCGTCTGTACGTACCTCTCCAGACGTATTCATTTTCAGCTCTTGACCTATATACAGTGACCATGACCGCCGCTTGGCATGGTGGGCTCGAGGGCGCCGAACAATATGCTGGCAACACGACCCTCGCCAGTTCCATCTCCTCTGCCATGGATTTCTGGTTCTCACAGGACTTCACCGTTCCTGGATGTTTGGATCAAGGCGGCACCAGTGCATGTCCATGTAGTACCCCCGGTCTCTGGAACACCAACTGGTTCTCGAATGTGGGTTACTATAAGTTTTCTGAACCGATTCCTCGTTACCGACCACCCGTATAGGTCATACTTGTCCCTAAACTTGTTGGCCAGAGCTGCTTGCTGTTTAACTCTTCGCTCAGCCCGACGCAGGTCAACAGTTGCACTTCCATGACTGCGCGAGCGTATGACACATTCTACGAGGGGAAAAGTTTTCTGACTGGTGCCAACATTTTGGACGTAGCGAACATCGGAATAGGCCTTGCCTTATTGACATCAAATTCAACTTTAATCGCTGAGGCCTACGGTCGCATTAATGCCGAAGTGATTATCCAGCCCGGGGTCATGGTCGATGGCATTAAGCCGGATGGGAGTTTCGGCCAACACAGCGGTCTTCTCTACAATGGCAATTATGGCAAGGATTAGTAAGTTCAACAATCCCTTGTAGTTTCCCAAGCCCGCTTACTAATTCCTCTAGTTCCAATGATGTTCTTGAGCTACAGATCGATGCTGCTGGGACCCAGTATGCGGCCAATGCTACTTCCCAACGTGCCTTTGAGACTTTGATTGACGGCGACCAATGGATGATCTACCGCAACGTGGAGACTAATGTTCTCCACTGGGACTTCGTGAGTCTCCCGTCTTTCCAACCCACTGCGTACCCTGAACGAGTACCAGAGCACACTGCCACGGTTCATCACCTTTCCTGTCATCGATTTTCAGTACGTGGTTTGTTTAAAAATTGCAAGGACTCTCCTGATACTTTTCTCAGGGCCACGAGTAGTCTTAATCTCAATCTTTCGGAAGTCCTGCAGCTTGGAGAGCTGTGGGGTTTGCCCGCCATGGTCCAAGTCTACAACAACCTTGTCAAGCATACAAAGGATGCGAATGCCGGAAAACTCATCGGTAACAGGAACTTTTACAATAACGATTACATGGTGAGCGGGAGTATCAACAGCCAGAAATCTTATTCTGACACACTTTCAGGTTCAGCGTGGTCGAGGTTATGTCTCCACGTTGAAAATGTACTCGACACGGACGATGAACACAGAATGTGTCAACTTACAAAACGTTCGTATTGGCAGCCTGTCCGGGCAAGTCTAGCGTCTGACTTTTCGCACTAGCCGTTGGGTTTCCACCTCGCTGATGGTACACTCTACACTTACCTGCGAGGCAACGAGTATGAAGACATCGCCGCAGCCTGGGATTGGAATCTCATTCCCGGTACTACCGTAGACTACGGTGCCACGCCACTCAATTGCGCCAATGCCAGTTGGAAAGGGCTTGAGTCTTTCGTAGGCGGCGTATCGAATGGCGAAACTGGTGCTGCTGCCATGCGGTATCTCAACCCGCTTACTCAAGCGTTCAGCTGGCAAAAGGCCTGGTTTTTCCTTGACGACGATACCCAATACGTCATGATCGCCAACCTCACTTCCGGCAGCCCCGCACCCGTTTATTCCGTCTTGGACCAGAGACGGCATTCGGGCACTGTCTATGTTGACAACGAGGTTTTCGACACCCCTGGAAATGAAACTTTCAACTGTACCGTATCGTCACTCTGGCACGGAGGCGTTGGCTACTGCTTTGATTCGGGATCGACCGTACTTTCCTTGTCCGTTGGCGAACGCACGGGCGCATGGTCTGCGATCGGCACGTCAACGCAACCCCCGGAGACGGTCGACCTCTTCGCTGCATGGATCGAGCATCAGGACCTGACGCAGCCCGTCTCGTATACCATCTTTCCCGGCACCACCTTTGACAGCTTCCAGGACAAGAGCGGGTACCGTACGATCGTCCCACTCCAGAATGATGCTTGTGTTTCCGCGATTTATGACGCGGACTACAACACCGTCTCCGCAGTTTTCTGGGATGTGTCTGGTGGCACCCTTCCTTTAGAGAACGAGCTTTTTAGCTATGGACCCGCGAGCATTACTGTCAGTGGGGGTGTGGCGCTCATGCTCAATTTCGACACCTGGACCTTCACAGTTTCGGACCCCTCACAAACACTCACTAGCGTGGATGTCCTGGTAATGGGAATAAGGAGACACCTCTGGCATTTACAATAAATCTGCCGTCTGGTCCAGGAGGACTAGCTGGTAGTAGTGTTACAGAGCAGTTTTCCTGTTATTTCTTCATAGCCCCCTGCCTAAATTGAGGATGTGAGGGCGCCGAGAGCATCTCAATTTTGCCAATAATGGATAAGCACAATGCGATGTACAATACAGGTTAGAAACCTGACTGGTCGAAACCACTCTGCTGGTCATACGTCTCCTGCGGCTGTTGGTAGGCAGAGGCAGCTTCATCCGGTATCGGTGCTGCTTGAGGGATGGCAGGCTCGCGTTGTTCTGACGTGGGTTCGGCAATGACCTTATCCACAGGAGGCTCAAGGATAGTAACCGAGTCTGGTAATGGTTTCCGAGGACCAAGCTGTCCTTCGGGATCGTAACCTTTCATGCTAAAATAACCATTAGATGGGCCATCTTCCTATTCGCTAAATGAGTCACACTTACATCTTGACCTTGATTCCGAGAACACCTTGGCGAAGGAGAACGTGACGGACAGCGTAGTCAACGAAGTCACGAGCAGGCTGACCCGAATGAATCATGAACCCGTCGGTAAACTTCATCGACTTGGCACGAGCAGCGCGGAGCTTGCCAGACACGACAACCTCACATCCCTTGGCACCTGATTCCATGACAAATCGAAGCACACCATAGCACGCCCTGACATCAAGTCAGCGTTATGCATGATACCGAAAAGGTTCAGCCTCACCGACGAATAGCAAGGCCGCCAAGAAGCTTGTACCGCAAACTTTCACATTGTGCAACGGCGGAGAGACCACGGGTTTGCACCTTCTCGGCATATAGTTCAAGGTGTTCTCGGGGAATTTGAATCGTTTTTGGACGAGGGCGGTAAGCTCGCGAATACGGCGACCCTTCTCGCCAAGGACTTCTTGAGTATGTGTGGCTCGAATAATAATCTATAGGTACAGTCAAGGCAGCCATCACTAAGCAAAGCAGAGAGTGCGGACCTCGGTACGCGCATGTGTGACACGGACGTCGCAACCAGAGTAGCCTTCCTCGGAAAGCTCGCGGGTGAAAAATTCGTTCAGCTCAGCACGGAAAACACCATCCGCGACAAACTTGCGCTTCTTGCTGGTTTGAGCGACATATTTGAGAAAGTTGGGAAGAAACTGTGGATGTAATGTATCAGTACTGACGACCGGCGAAGCGCATCATCTAGGTGTGAGAAGTAGCATCCAGCACGATGCAATGCAATCTACGCCACTCTCCGGGTGAAACCCAGCAGTAACTGGGTACGCATCCGTACAGTAGATAAAGCAACGCACCTTTGTTAGAGGGAGAAAGTATAGCGAGTGCCGTTCGTCGAGCTATCGATGACTGCGGTGTCCCAATACACTCTCCCCTCGCCAAATCTGGCAGCGGAGTCTAAACGAGTAACCTATAAAGACCGTGGAATGAATTGCCTTTTGACCCGTCTTCAGCCCGTTTGGTGAGTGTTAAGATTTCCACACTCGCTTTGCCATGAAGAGCGTTGTATTTTCAACCACAACTGGCACCTCTTAGTCGACTTTGACTGTATTGGATGCTGTCCTTGCGACTGCTGTCCCGTGCATGTTACTGACATGAATGACCTTCTGAGCATTATTTCTCTTTGTTTTGTTGCACTCATGTTCTGCTTCTGCAATGAGGATTACAGGCTGACATTTTATTTCTAGGTATGGATTGTTTTGTCTGGATTGGAATTTCTATTTCTGCTGCCCACCTGGGACCGTAGATACAATGATCGTCCTAAACGTCAGGTCACCAAGGCCCCACAGTATAGAGTTGGCCCACCTCGATCTTTGCGAATACCTCAATCCACCCAAATTACTTTATCGCGTTCATGTCTTGGGATGAGGTGACGTTTTGAATCTTAATATATGTCTGTCTCCTGTTGTCTGTCTCATCTGTCGTCGAATACCGCGTTCAGGTGAACAATGATCTGACCAGTTATGCTGCAATGGCGATGACCCGTATCTTTCTCTGTGGAATCCCGTGCCCTACATCAGGCGCCAGGTTTCAAAAGTAAATCTCTAGGTCCAGTTCTTCCGTAGGACCTTCATCCATCTTCCATCGTACCAAGTCCGCTTCAGGTCTCTTCTCATCTTGGAGTGCGGCGTCCTTGCGTCGTTTGGCGCACTTTCCGGCTTTATAAGCTCTCTTCTACATTTTTTTCTAGGAATAAAGAATGTTTGTTTAACACTGGGGGAAATGATAGTCGCTGGTCGCAGTAAGTCAGGCGCCAACTCCGAAGTTGGTGGCGTGCGGCACATGACAAACGGACTTGTTAGGTCCACACGCTGTAAATCGCAAAGACTCGCATCACCGGATCACCCTCAAGCATCGCGTCGCTATTGTTTCTACTGGATCATCGATTCTGATGGACGGGCATTCAGAAGTCTCGCCAATGGCGAAGAACTGTGGCCAGACTCGGAACGAACGCACAAAGCAGAGTCTTGTATGTCTTTTGTTGTGCAACAACTGTTGTTTGACCCGACGCGTTGTAGTAGGCCAGGTGACACCAATCGACATGCTCCCCGACGATATCCTACTAGAAATATTCAAATTCTACGTAGATGAAGCTGCGGATAATACAAAAAGAGGGATAGAGGCGTGGCAAACACTGGTGCACGTGTGCCGACTATGGAGAAACGTCGTTTTCGGATCACCACGGCGCCTGAATCTGCGACTGGTTTGTACACCCGAAACACTTGTGAGGAACGTGGATGTCTGGCCAGTCTTGCCGCTCTGCATTCTTGGTTATTGCTACGACTCAGCAGAAAGTGCAGACGACACGTTCGCTGCGCTCAGGCACAGCGATCGCATCGACCAACTTGAAATCGCCGTCCGTCATTTACAATTGGAAGACTTCTTTCGGGCGATGGAAGTGCGTTTCCCGGAACTGACATATCTGAACCTCTCAAGGATCTCAAAGAATCTCCCCATTTCACGGTCGTTCCCAATTCGTTCTTGGGTGGATCTGCACCGCGTCTGAAAACACTTATCCTGGATCATATTCCATCTCCGGGACTGCCGAGGCTACTTTTGTCTGCGACTACCTCGTCACTCTTCGCCTCTATCATATTCCTCGTTCTGGGTACATCTCATCCAAGGCAATGGTCACTTGCCTCACCATGTTGACGAGCCTACGCGAACTCATAATTAGATTTCCATACCCAGACCATGAAGTTCGACATTTGTCTCCACAAAAACGCTCTGTCCTCCCTGCTCTCACCTTTTTCGAGTTCGGAGGTGCTGGCAAATATTTGGGGGACCTCGTGGCTCACATCGATGCCCCTCGACTTGACTATCTGGAGATAACCATAAAAGTACATTTTGCAACCCCACTCCTCCAACTCGTTGGTCGCACACCGAGCTTGAAGACACCCGACAATGCCCGTTTCGTCTTTTCTCCCTCCGCCGTTCGGATCACACTTCTGTCACAGACTGGGAAACTATCTGTAAAAATGTATAACGGATATCCATTCAGAATGACATATCTGCGAGTTTTGACCCTGGCACGGGTCTTTGCCTCTCCTTTCCACAGTGAAGAACCTCGCCTTCTACGAGCCTGGAGGTTTACCATCACAACTCCAGTGGGAAGACGACATCGAGATCACGCGGTGGTTGGAACTTTTACGTCCATTTACTGCTGTGAAGAACCTTTACCTATCCGAGGGATGTGGACTACATATCGCACCCGCCCTGCAAGAACTCGTCGAGGGCAGCATCATAGAAGTGTTGCCCACCCTGGAGAATCTGTTCTTGTCGGGCCTCCAGCCATCGAAACCTGTCCACGAAGGCATCAGGCAGTTCGTTGCCGCGCGACAGTTCACTGTTTCTCGCTGGGGCCAGTGATACAAGATCAGGCTCGCTTCGCTCCGCTGGAATTTGTATTTAAAAAGTCATTTCCATTCATAGCATTACTGTAGTAATAGAAAGCTGACACCAGTTTTGTATGGGTCGTTTCACATCAACCCTTCGCCGCGCACTTGACATAGTATAGTATTACACAGATGGCCTCATCACACATGCCGAATACCTTAATTTACGATCCCAAGGCACTTTGAAAGGCTACGATATGACTGGAGGCCCGTTGAGAAGGATAACACAAGATAGGTTGCGGGCTCCCGTATTGCATGCACAGAGTTGAGACCAAAATCACATATACTGTCAGTGGTTAAGTTGGTGTTCACAAGCGTTGCTCATTAACGAATATTCCAGCGGCACCCATTCCACTGCCGACGCACATGCTGGTGCATAGTAATGCTCCATTCCGTCTACGTAGTTCCTCCAGGCCAGTGACGACTTGGCGAATGCCAGCTACGATACCATTAATATGCAGATACCGGGTGCAAGTTTAGACAACGTACTCATGCCCAACGGATGAGTCAAGGCGATCGAGCCGCCACTATAAACAGGCAACATGATTGAAAATCCGCACCAACAAAGGGCTGTCAACTTACTTGGGATTTATCCTATCTATCGGTATCTTCAACTTCTCAACGCAGTAAGCAAATTGCGATGCAAATGCTTCATTGATCTATCGTGCCCAATCCTCGAAAGAGTTCGCGTAAGGCGGAGAAAGCTCGTACCTCGTATACGTCAATGTCTTGTTTTCCCAGCCCGGTCTGTGCGAGGACTTTGGGAATGGCATAGATGGGGGCGATACCCATATGTCGCGGTTCGACACCGACAACGGCAGTGCCCACAAACTTTGCGATGACATTATAGCCTTCTGCCTCTGCGCGCGCCCGTGTTGTCAAGACGCACAATGCCGCGCCGTCTCCCACACCGCTAGCGTTCCCAGCCGTGGTTGACGCGCTGCCCCATTCTGGGAAGGAAGGTTTTAGCGCAGCGAGCCCTTCCGCGCTCACGTTCGGCCGAACGGTGTCATCCGTGGATACGACAGTTCCTCGGAGCTCGATGGGGAGAATCTCTTCGGCAAAGACGCCATCTGCTGACGCCTGTGCGACATGTTTCAGTTCAGTCTCCGCGGGTGAGAGCGAAAAAAAAAAGAGAGAAAGAGACCTTTGCTGCGCGCATATGAGAAATGAGCGCGTACTCATCTTGCTTTTGCCGAGAGATGTTGTACGTTTGAGCAACCATTTCTGACGTCCACCCCATGGCTGCCAGAGCACAATCAGTATTTAACGTGGTCGACCACCTGGAGCGGGCCCCGAACGAAACACACCTGGATGCAGTCGTGCGCCTGTGAATTTGCGCTGACAGTATCCTGTACGACGGGAGTGGGGCGGGGACTGCATAACCGAGAGAAATAATAAGAAAGATGGCCAAACGACCGAAACTGAAACTGAACTGACTTGAGAGACATGCTTTCCACACCAACTGCTACACCGAGCGATATCTCCCCTGCGTGGATGCTGTGCGCGATACTCCTGATGGCCATGAGCCCAGAGGAGCAAAGCCGGTTAACGGTAGAGATTGGGACGCTGTCGGGTATCCCAGCCGCGAGCGCAGCAGCGCGAGAGACATATAGAGGCGAGGGTGGATGGCAGGTTCCTTCACAGTTCCCCCATCCATGATACGCATGCGATCTAAAACGGTGGAGCAGCACATATCCGTACCTACGCAGATGTCATCGATCGAGGCCGGGTTCAATTTCGTTTTCTCCAGAGTAGCCTGCGTTCAAGTTTAGGACTGGATATGATTGACGCAATAAAGTGAGGCGCCAAAGTCATACTTTGAATAGGCGGAAAAGCAGCTCGTCGACTGGTACATCGTTGAGCTGCCCTTTCCTTGCCCTTCCCATCGCAGTACGTTTCGCAAAGGTGATTACAATGTCGTCGTGTTTCTTCTGTAGCAGTTGTGCACGACCAGAAGCCAGAGTGACGCTGCCCTGTGCGCGCCCTTCAATGGGTGATACATGGTCCTTACCTCGAGCACCATGGGGCCAAAATAGAGGGAAGTCAAGAACTCACGGGCGGAACTTATCGCTCGGTTGCGCTTAGACGAAGCCTACCCAACGGCAAGGCCTGGCATGTCGGAGCATATGCTTATTGACAGTGAAGGTAATAGATAATGTGCAGGGTATTCTAAATAGCAGACAACGAGAAGGTACGTTTAACAACAATAAATGACATGTGGACGTTCGTACACTCATGAACAAAATAAAGGTGGAAAGCAAGAAGTGATCACACCCAAAACATCAGCTTTCGAATAAGGGCAGCGTCCCTATAGGCCTGTCTGGGTAATCACGCGACATAGTGCGCGGAGGTGCGGTCGGTCGTTATATTCGTCACCCTCTGGTGGAGGTGCGATCCGTGACAGTTGCATCTTCGTGGGGACAGGTCATCACACTGAATACCAGACGCACGCGAAGCTCACCTCGCTGTCCATGATCACGACGTTCAAGATGTCGCGCAACTCCGGACGCTCCTCGAACAAATAACCGTCTTCTGCGTTTCCAGACCGCAGTTGATATTGTTTAACGAGATGAACAAACTTGCCCATCATATTGAACTTAGCCCAATGGATTTTTGAAGTGTCTTCTGGGTGAAAATCTCCATTGCCAACATGTGCTCGAATAAGGTCAGACAAATGTACCTCCCTATCGTCCTGGTCAGTCAATGGAACAAGGTTGTGCGGCTTCACTTACAAGGCGGGGATACAAGGTCCCTTTGAGTTACGGAGCGCCATCCGGTAAGAGCGATGTGAGCCAGTTGAGTTGAAGAGCAACTCCCAAGACTGAAGGTGTTTGTGCAATTTGGGGTTGTTCTCCTGGAACCTCGCAATGGCCGGATCCCCTGGATACGTAGCATTATTGATCCCGGCTACGAATGCCCGCAGAGCTGAGTAGTTGTTGAGTGTCCTCAACTTTTCAGCAATCTCAACCAGCTTCTCGATTTGCCTCGCTCTGTTTTTAGCCTTGTCGTGGCACAATATCAAGGAAACGACCCTGGTACCATACTAAGCAGTGGTGACAACGTTATAAGAATCAGAAACGCACCAATCCGCCAAATGTTCGCACACTCCATTGAAACGTGCGATGGAATCAACCTCAGGATTCTTCTTCCCAGAAACTAGCACATGTTGCAACCAATCGCGAGGCTAGGAATGAACGTGATGTGAAACGATGCCACTGGAGATTGTCAACGACTCCTACCTCAATCAGCAAGAAATGGATTTTCCCAACTCTTGTGATTTCCTCAGCAACGTGCTGGGGTTCACAGCCGCCCAACCTTGCAGATGTGCTGAGTAGGATTTTAAGAATTTCCTTCACACTATCGACGTGTTCACTTGTTGCCGTTCCGTTACTCCGCGCACTGAGAGGAAGACTGGATTTACGCTCTCTGCCAGAGCTCAACGTTTGGGTCGAGCTTGCATCTTCCGAGCCCCGGGTCTGACTTGAGCTAGCTTCTAATGATGGGGCGACATCATCATCGTCCTCCGAAAAGCTATACGGCTCGTCACTCTCGGTAGTAGGCTCGTCTACCTGCAGGGCCCACGCAGAATCCTTGTCTGTAAGGGGCGTCCTTCGAGAAAAGGAAGCAGGTCGGATCCATAGTGAAGGAGGTGCGTCTTGGTGACGATAGACTTCACCAACGCATTGAGTGCGTCTGCTGCCGCCCCGACGGCAAAATCGTGGGGATAATCCTGGATCCACACCTCCAAGAGCTGACACACCCTGCGAGAAGTGTCATAAGCAGATGACAGGCCCACTAGCGCAAGTACTTGCAGTACCTCATCTGAGCGAAACACGAAAACATTGGGTCATCAGAGCCCTGATCTAGCAAGCGCATGCGTTTTTGCAAAGCTAGAACAACACTCCGAGGGCTTGCGAATCGTCGATAAGTAAGCAAAAAGTGCGAAATGAACCCCCCATCTGTAGCTTACTGTCGGTGACTCATTGATGCACTACAATTGGTACCTACCGTCGCCACTAACAGCCAAGAAAAGAAGCTTCTCCAGAAGGTCGTCCAATGTAGCCCAAGGAACATATTGGCTGTTGCTCAGTTAAAACACTGTTTAGCGATTGACACGTAGGAAATCAAATTGTCACCTGATTCTTCCGGGTATGCCAGAACGGTCCTCTGGTATATCATCCGCGGGCTCTGTACTGTCGTTCAAACCAGAAAGTTCCGTTCCCGAATTATCCGCCTGTAACGAGACAGCAGTGATGCTAGACTTGGATTCCGAGTCAACGAAATCCTGTGATTCGTTGCGGTCAAGTACTCCAGTACTCGTGTCTTCTGTACCTGAGCCAGGTAGATCGCCTGTTACTTGCGTAGATGAATTTGAACCGTGCATGGGTATGATAGGGTGTGTATCGAAAGACTGCGGAACATGGGAGAGGTCGGATGACGGATGCATAGCAGCAGTGGGCGTTGCCGTATCCGAACGTGGTATCTCCCAGGGTGGTGGTGTAGCAAGAACCTCTGGAGAAGCAGGATTTTGGTAATTGGAAGCATCAGCGGGATTTGTACCTATAAATAACGAATCAGAACTGGTGATATCAGCTAGGAAAACTTGAGTGGACGGACGTCGATTGTGACTTATAGCCCTCAAGAGCCAGTCAAAAGCTAGACGAAGACGGTTCTTTCCTTCCTCATTGGAAATTGTGACTTTAATGAGGCCAATGTCCAGCTTTGTCAATCGGTCGTGGAGCTTCTTCAGATCCAGGATGTTGTCAAGGTCACACTTACAAGCGATTGCCACTATTGGAAGCCTCGCATCCCGGAAAGCCGCTGACTAAAAGTTAGTTTCCATGTGGCACTGAGGAAAAATGACAGACGCATGATGTCCTCCACCTCGGCGAAAGAGTCCCTTCTTGAAACGTCACAGCACACAATTACGCCGTCTAATGGTGGAGCTCGCTTTGGCCACGCCTCGTGGTTAGACTCCAAACGTGCTTTGAGAATAGCGGTGTCAATCTCTAGAACATTAAGGACCGTTTCGGCCCCCTGTTCATCAGCTACCTTCCCCTCTCGAAGAGTATCTGATGTAAGGCAAGCGATTAGCTACATATTACGAGGGAACAAGAGCGCACACCCACATTGGAGTAAGAAATCATCTTCTGGACAGTCCGTGATCGTCACGGGCTCCGCGAGCTTGTATGCTTTGAGGCCTTTCATGATCGCGGCAGACTTTCCGCAACCTTTTTCTCCCATCACGGCAATGGTGACCTTTATGCCATTAAACCTGATCGTGTAGGTTGAGTCAAAGGAAGAGACAAACTGATTGCAATTTGGAACCACAATCGAAACCCAACGATCTATTATTGCTAGTAGATCCACTTCCGATGGTGCCTTCATGGCTTGGTCGATTCGACGGACCTGCTTTTGAATTTCGGGGCAAACCGTTTTCGGGTGTAATGGCGGGAAGCCACGGAGTATGATCATCACCGCTATCGGCGTTTGTAGGGGTAGTGGGATTCATGCCGTGTAATTTCGATGGGAGTGGAAGCTCTCCAGGAGGCAGAGAGGGACGCAACCTCCCCTTAAATTTTGATCCCCCTCTTCTCGCCCCAGTTGAAAATTGAGGGGCATCACGTATAGGCTCACCATCTGACTCGTCCGGTATTGGTTGACTCGCATCGTCATCCGAGGTGCTAAGCTTGCACCACGACTGCGGCCAGAGAGAGGAAAATTAGGATCACGAGGGAGATAAGAAATGAGGAGAGTCAACCGCGTGAGGCTGTGGCTGCCGGGCTGGCGGCGCGAGCTGCGGCGCGCCACGACGCTGTTCGTCTGAAGGGGATATAACCGGGGTGGCCTTTTGCTGGCGACCCACGACGCTCACGGGAGGGGACCGGGGGTGACGCGAAAAGGAATCGACTGAGAGAGACTTGCGCAGTTTGGGGGAAGCGGAGATACGTTAGTAGGGGGGAGTGAGTGTCGTTGCTTGATCCCGCAGGCTGACGATGGGGAGGAGGGAAGGAAGTAAATGCATGAGGAGAAAGATGCGAATCCTCGTCGAGAGGAGGTAGATGATGGTCTGCTGATGCGCGAAAGGTACTGGGGATTTGGATGGGAGGGAGGGAGGGGACGTTTGGGAGAGTCGTAGAGTATTGATAAACGTTGACATGATGAAATTGCATGAGAGGGCCGTGAAACAAGTTAAATCGATAACTTAGAGACGAGGTGAGATGATGAGCAGAGCAGTGCTAGATCACATTACATCAGCGTGCTATTCTTCACCCTCACCCTTGTCTCACCCTAACCACGACCTCGTACAGCCCACCATGCACCAAACACACTTTCTCTTTCCATACCTTCACCATGCTTCAATTCATACCAGATAACACCGTCCTTTTTGCCCTTGCTGTATCCTCTGCAGCAGTGGAGCTTGGCCTGACTGCCTATCTCATGATCGCTGGAATTTATGTCCGAGGTGGTTTATATCATTCCTTGTTCGTCCTCTCGCCACTCTTTTGCTTGAGAAATCGTTCAACTCTCTTGTAGACAGATCATTTTCCTTTTAGATGCACTTTGGACCGTGTTGTTCTTCCCAACATGCGTATTATGGTTCACGAAAGGCAGCCTGGATGTGCTGGCTAATATATTTGGCTCGATTTTTTGGATATTTGCCGCCGCGGTCTTTTGGGTATTGTTTAGCAGTTCAATATCGTACCCGATGCCTGAGTCCTGTGTTGCAGGGCTCGGCCATTGGGTCTGTTCACAACAAGAGAGCAAGGAGAAGTTGTACAGGAAATCCCTCTGACTTGCGGTAGGTGGGCCGTTTGGTGCCTGTGTCAAATGCTGACCCGTACAGCTGCACGCACTACATATCTCCTGGATCCCTGGCATGGATGGAACTCACACTCTGCATGGTGACGTTAATCCTCGCTATATTATGGGTGCGAGTTTCACGATTTGGAAGGGGCAAAGTGAGCGGCCAAAGCTACTACAGATCGGCAACGATTCAGCATCGCCTACGGTTTGATGTATAGTAGTTACTTGGGTGCAGCACTCTTATTATAGTAGTTTGTACTATTCGGTCCGATTATAACTTAGCACGCTTCTTCTACCTAACAGTAAAGCTACCAATGTCTATCAGGTAGGATTGGTATCTTGTTCGCCTACATCGTCACCAGACTCGTGCAATAGACGTCCAACTCATGCAGACTCGTGGTACACAGCAAACTGTCAGTAAACGATCTGATTATCGTCCCACGATCAACATTCTTAATTCTATCTTGCAGCGAAGGATCTCGACAAAGAGCTATCCAGATGGCTAGGAGCTGTACTGCAATCACCGTCATACTCACCTCCGATTGTGAATTGCAAGGCGATCATTGCACCGTAAGTCCGATTTCTATGCCGCAATCCTTGTTCTGACAAGATAGTAGACATGCTGGATATTCCTACTCTGGTCCGGCTGCTGCTTGGGCATATAAAAGTATCGACACCACCGGCATGTTAATACATATTTTTTGCGTTCCATCTAGTGGAACAGACAAAAACTAATCTATCCTTTGCAACCTAGCAAGCGCATCTTCATCTTGGGCCCCTCTCATCATGTCTATCTCGATGGATGTGCTTTGTCCAAGTGCACCGAATACACCACCCCACTCGGGGCCTTGCCCCTCGACCGCCCAAGTATGCTTCTATAGTTTGTTTTCTTCTCCTGGTCTTACGAGTCTTTTGCAGCTATCGACGAGCTGAAAAAGACTGGAAAGTTCTCAGAGATGGACCTAGGCACCGACGAGGACGAACACAGTATCGAGATGCACCTCCCCTACGTGCGTAAGATATTTGAAGGGTACGTCACTCCGCTCTGCCTCTAGGGTGCTCATGAGCCACGAAACAACGCCGCCATCAGGAAAGAAATATCCGTTGTCCCTGTCCTAGTTGGAGCCATTAACAAGGAGAAAGAGGAAGCATACGGACGCATTCTTGCGCCGTACCTCGCGAGTGCGGACACATTCTTCGTCATTTCCAGCGATTTCTGTCACTGGGGCGCCCGCTTTTCCTACACGTTGTACTATCCGCAATATCCTCCCGGACCCTCCCCTCCTGTCCGACTCTCCCGTTCCGCCGCATTGCCGCGCGAAGTGACCACTTTCCCGATCCACGAGTCAATCTCTGCGCTCGACCACGAGGCAATGGAACTACTCACTCTTCCGCCATCCACTGCACACCAGGCTCATGTCTTTTTCGCCGAGTACCTCGATCGGACGAACAACACTATATGCGGGCGGCACCCTATTGGCGTGCTGCTGGGTGCATTGGCCGTATTGCAGGACGAGCATGGCAAGTCACCCCATCTCCAATGGGTGAGGTACGAACAGAGTAGCCAGTGTTTTACGATCAAAGACTCGAGTGTGAGCTATGCGAGTGCGTATATTGCATTCTAGTTATCACCAACTAAGGTACGAGTGATGAGGGTAGCAATAAGGTTCGATGCTATGTGGTACTGTATGGAAGCGTAACCCATTGTAGAATTAGTGACTACATTCTAGAAGTTAGTTCAATGATCTGTGAGCCAACAGGCTCATCTTGCTCATTCTCCGTCCCTGGCTCGCCGTGTTCGGTTACAACCTGCAGAAAAGTAAGTTCAATGTTACACTCCAAGAGACAGTCGTGACGATACCGACCACGCCCTTTTCGATCGCGGCGTCCTCAAAGCCCCATCCCCGTAGCAACCCATCCTTCAAATGACTACCATCACCCAAAACCTTCACCGTCCAACCACCAACTCCCGCAACAGCGTCTTTGCGGTCCAGTACGGTGAGCGAACAGCAAGCAGCCTGAAACGAGAGGCTCCGGTCGCCAACCAGCTCACGCGCGAGCGCAACGACCGTGGCGGCATGACCGACGAGCAGGATCCGTTTGTGCGCCCCAGCAAAGCGTCGTTGCACCTCGGGAATGAGGGCGCTCAGAAAGCCGGAGAGACGGTCGTGCAGAGCTGCGGTGTCTTCACCCTTGCGGGACGGATACCACACTGAGGACCAGGAATCGTCGATCTCTGGAAAGTAGGCCTTCAGGGCGCTTGCGGACGACGGACGCGGGTGGAGCCCTGTCCCGGGTTCGACGGGGTAGTACCACTCGGATAAGCCTGCAGGGCTTTGAGAGAAGGGACAAAAACATGGTTGGGTATCTGCCGTGGCTTACCGTGTTCGGCATAGATCGGAATGCCCAGCGCATTGCCGTGGGTTTCGACGTTTGCAACAGCGATCTAGGACGGTGAAGTTGGTTAGGTGGGGTCCGTAATCAGTTGTGCCTCTCACAATAGGGGAGGAAAATATCGCCGTCGGACGTTGGTCTTCGGGTAGTGATAGGAAGTAATCTGCAACCTCCTTAGCTTGGACCTGGAAATCCGTGCGGTGAATGCACGTAGATTCGAGGGTCAATCCCCGAACCGTACCTCTCCAAATGCAGCTAGCTGAGGGTCGCGGGGGAGGCCGGTTACGCTTGTCCTGCGTGGAAGAGGCCACTGTCAGCACTAGTCTGTACAGATGTGGTACAAGGATCCACAGAAAATATGACTCGGATACTAACCACTCGGCGGTGACCCAGTTCACTCGGAATCCTGCGTTTTAGTTAACTATGGGAGATCCAAGACAAATTTGTGAATGGTACCGTGTCTGAGGATGTAGATAGTTTCCAGTGTCATGCAGGAGTGTTGGAGGGTACGTTGGAGGAATCTGGGCCAGCAGGAACATTTTTGTACTCGGATGTCCTGCCGTACTTCAGGAACACTGCCAGCGCCGTGACAGTCGGATAGTACAGCAGTCACTGAAGTCGGGGCATAGTACAGCAGTCACTTGAACTGGGCATTGATCCAAGCATTGATCTTTTGGTGCTGTGTAATCGGGAGTTTCCAATATTTTTCACAATATGATCAATTCCCGATTCCAGTAAGTGAGCACGCCACGTCCTGTGTACTACACGACCGGCCCAAACCACAATACAGCATGTCTGTCAATTCCCAAAGCGAGTACCGTACGCTCATTTGAAACAATCGTTGATAAACGGCTGAAACGCGAGGAAAAAACCAATCAGACACAGTCCGTCAAAACTTGCTCTTCGCTGGGGTGGGCAGTCCAATGGATTCCCTTTTATTTTGGACTGACATTGGTTTGCGCGGTAAAGGTACGCATGCACGAGTCCGGGCGTGCAGCTCGATCGCTCCACCCACGCTAGATTGTTTAATAGACGTCGACCCTCCCTCCGAGCTCCGAGTTCCTTGGCCCTCCGGCCCCTCCTTCATTCAATTCCATGTTAATTTCTTGATAAGCTTCAGGTGATGTCATTGCGTGTCTTTTACATGGTAAACCGGATAATGGAATCCTAGAGCAGAAACGGATGTCAGCCACTGGGATGTGCATCGGAGGTTTGAGGACAGACTATCTCAAAAGAGGTCAATAGCTATAAAGTAGATTAGGTTCTGCTGATCCATTTCCTATGGTGTGGTGTTGGGTCTCGACACCAACAATATCCTATGCATTTACAAAATGTGGGGTCCTTCTGCGCGCACCTGCGTGCAGTTATCACGGAACCCTGGCAAGGAATGCATGCATGAAATGAATATATCAACTGCTGCATTTCATTTTATCTCGTACCGAGGAATCGGAGATTGAAGAGGACTAGAAAAGGGTGTGGGCTGGGTTGGTTGCTACTACGATGTATCCCTGGTTCCCAGATCATTCAAGTTTACGAACGTGCTCATGGTTCAGCATGGCAGATAAAGCAAGCTGTGAGTTTAGCATGGAATTTCCCTGCTAGTGCTCCTCGTCTTTCCGTGCCTTTTCCGGGATATTCAGGGACGACCAAGAAAGCGGGCAAATGTGCCATGTCCAGGCTGCGGTTACAGCGCGGTCAACGCCCAATAGAGCCGAAACACGAGGCGACAATAAGCTTTTATTCTGCAACGCTCTAGTACAAAGTGAACAATTGCTTCACAGAGCGAGATAGACGGGGTTATGAGCAAGGAAATTCTCGGGCTCATCTCCGATAGCAAAGACATCGTCTGTGTGATGGCGCATTTTTATAAACGTAGCCTTGGCAAGATGTGAAGCCGGATTAGGACTTTTTGGAGAGTTGCTGAGTGCCATTAATGTGAGCGATTCCACGCGTATTGAGACCAGGGCGGACGCTCTGCGCACTTATGGGGGGAAGTCAATATGTGGCATACTGTATGTTCAGTGGCCTTTTTTGCTTACTCGTGGTTCTGTCAACGACATCAGAATCTTCCACCATACGCCAATGTCACGCTGGCAGGCCACCACTTACTGTACCTTAACATGAGCTTTTCCAAATTCCAAGGGAAAATCGCCTGGTTTCGTCGTTCATCACATCGCCTTTCAAAATGATTGTCAATGACAGACCAGGCAGCGAAAGAGAAGCATTTACCTGTGTCGCTGCCTGTGTTGTCCTTGACAGCTGCCATTGCCTGCATATCGTTGGACGCGTGTGGAGCCTTTATTGGCACCTCAGCTACGACGGGGTGCTCTGCGAGGCGTGACGCGGGTGTGTCATCTGTCTTATCTCCGGTACTAGTTTCTTCGTGGAGACGGAAGGGAACGCCGAAGATTTCCGAAAGCAAATAGATTATGAAGGGAGCCGCAAACCTGTGGGACCTTACAGTAGGTGAGTTGAGGGAGGGAAGGAACTCGATAGCAAAGGGAAAAACCAAGGACCAAGGACAAAACCAAGGACAAAACCAATGAGGCAAGACGCAGCGATGGGTCTCATGGTGTCGCAAGTGGAATGCTTCAAGCAGGAGACTGAGAAGAGTGGCATCGCTAGGGAGTAAGACTGATGCTGTCTACCGATTCGGTTGAGATGAATGATTACGAGGTGGACAAGGTGAAAACGACGAAGGCCTGCAGGAAGAGTGGCGATTGTTGACCCAGCGGGCAAGATGCGAGCAAGACATGTAGATTATGAACAGTTCAAACATGAAAAGAGCAGGACGATACAGTGTGTAACAGTACAATCCCAAGAAGCTTTGGATCCTCAAAGACGTACAAGATGACTATGCAGAGCCAACCTACGACAGAGAAGGGAACGCAGTCTCATCGGCAACGTCCACTTCGGCGGACGCCTGTGTACCATTGACACCACCGCGTCCCTTGCCACCACGACCGCCGCGACCACGTCCACGATCACCACCGCGACCACGCCCTCCACGGCTGGGCCGTTCGAAGCGTGCGTCGATCTCGATGTAAACTTTCTCTTTCTTTTCAGTGCGAGCCTTGCTCGAACCCTTAGACTAGAATACTAGATGTTAGGTGGTGACCATCAGTCAAGACCCGGCGGCGTACCTTGCCGACATAATAGGCTTCTTCATCCTCATTCCTTTTGTGTTCAACGACATTGCCAAAAACGTCGTCCTCAGCGCCTTCATTGGCCCCACGAATGCCTTCCAGCTTAGGAATAGATGATATCGTGGTGTCTTTCAGCTGTGCGAGGTATTCATCGTAGGAGATGGTGTTATCTTCTTCTTCAAACTCTCTTTCCCTTGGTTTGCGATCATCATCGGCTTTCTCGTCTTCAGGAGCCGGTGCAATATCGCCCTCGGGGGGAGGTGCACCCCAGGGATCCGTTGCCGGGGGTGCACCCCAGGGGTCGATCGGCACGGCATCCCAACCATCGGTGGCAGCAGCAGCGCCCTCGGCCTGGGCATCAGTATCCCCAGCCTCCTCGGCTTTAAGTTCCGTGCCAGCTTCGTCGCCTCCCCAGCCCTGGTGAACTTTCTTGTCAGAATCACTAGAGGAGCAATTGAGCTTCAAGGGGGTGACATAGTCGAAAATCGAAACACAAACGTCTTTCCTGTTGCGCTATGTCTGTCAAAAGTACGACCACGGCCCCCTCTGCCGCGATCACCACGGCCCCTTCCACGACCACGACCACGACCCTCGCCATCTGCAGGGGACAAATAATAGCATGAGATGCATGTCAAAAAGTAGAGGGCAGGTACTCAACCCTTCTTCTGTGTACTTTCGTCACCAACAGGAGCCTCCTCCTGGCCCTCCTGAGTTGATTCCCTTGTCTTTCCCCCACGAGCGTAGTATCGACCGCCACGGGAAGCAGGGCCCTTTTTAGAGGGAGCGCGAGTAGTCTGAGAAGCAGACGCCTCTTTCTTTTGGTTTGCAGGACCAGGGGAGCTGGGACGAGAGCTGTCCTCCACAGCTGGGGAGATGATTTACGACAAGATTAAGGATAAGGAAGGGGAGACTGAGCTACAAACTGACCTCCCAGAATGGCAAAAGGGTTGGCAGAGGCCACCGACATGGTTGACGGGGCGCTCTTTGATCAGTGCAAGTCCGACGTGGGATGAGATGTGGGTTCGGGACCCCAGGACCGCCTTACCGCATCGATCTCCCAGCTCCGTTGCGCCACCTGCTGTATAGTTCATTCTCACGCTTCGGCATTTTCCCTACATAAGTCTCCGAGCCCCAGTTTCCCTCTCAACGCTAAACGTGACAGGTATGTGCTCTTGCCGACCGGAGGACGATTCGTAGAATGACACCCCATTACTTTAGCCTTGTAAAAGCATCTCGACGACGATTCGCCCGCCTGTTTGATGCAGGACTGGCGTGGGTCGAGGACCTCGAGACCGTCAAATAGGCTGGAGAGTAGGACACGATGGGACTTGGGTGCGGCCCACCTGTTTGTTCGGCGATGGAGATGAAGAGTTTCCAGCAGGAGGTTGTTTGTGACCGCTGTGTGGGATGGGTCGCAATGTCTCGTTGTACATTTATTGCTGTTATTTCCATTTCTGTCACGTACTGTCTCTCTCTCAATCAATGGCCTCTCGTCGAGTGTCCATCTCTGCTCTCCTCTGTGAAGATGATCCGCCAGTGCGAGTCGTCTCGCCCGTCCGACAACGCCATCCTCCTCGCCGAACGCCATCTCCCGACCCTTACTTGCACACTTGGCCCCCGCCTCAGGGCATGCTCCCTGGGCCTGAACCACCTTACATGCCACCCTCATCCTCATCTCCCTATTCTCATTCCCCTTACTCCTCCACTCGCCTTTCCCCACATTCTCCCGTTTCCACCCACCCACCCTCAGTCCACTCCCCCTCCTCACCTCACCTCTACACCCAGCGCCACGCCCTGTCTCCAGGGAGGTACAACCACAACCACTCTCCACCATCCTCGGGCGCATCTCACTATGATCCCTCTTATCAACCCACCGTTTCCCCACCCTTCGACATCCTCGCTACGACAACCACACAGAAACTATCGCGTCGTCCTCAATACACCACTCCTCACTCTCCCGTATCTCCACCACTACCACCACCACGTCATTTCCGCAGGCCCTCTTGAATCCTATTTCGCCACAACAGTCTCCCCTGGGTGGTCTCGAGGCCCTTGTTCAGGCCGCTACAGTGGAGCGGGACAGGCTTGAGGCGAAAGCCAGTCTCGAACGCAAGGCAGATGCCTCACGCCCTACTATTCGACGGAGCCCTGAACTCTTTCGTTCATCCCATGAGAGCTCTCGGACCCATCCTCAGGCCCCCGAGCCCCGCATCCCCATCACACACTCCCTGATATCGGGACCTCCTCTACGTGATTCTTATTCAGAGTCGTCGCTCAGGGTGGGTTCTGGTCCTGACCCTGAAGTTCACCCCTCCAAGCGCAAGCGTCAGTCGGATCCCCATTCTGGTTCTGACCACAGCTGGGACTCACCACCATCTTGGGATTCGTCTCCGCAATTCACTGGGCTAATGGGTCCGGGAATAAAGCCGCGCAGGCAGTCCTCCGAGGTTCGCACGGAAATACGCCCTACCCTTCCTATACCCTCGTGGGATAAAGAGGAAGCGAGCCTGGCAGCAAGTCGCGTGTCGCCAACTAGGGAGCGTTCGGCAAGAAGACAATATTTGACGGAAGAGAAGTCTTCTCGATCTCACGTTCCAAGTTATCGCGAACCAGTCACGTCTACAATTTTTGCTCCTGATGACAGTCAGCATGTCCTTGCTGTTGAAGAACCTCGGTCGACGGCACATCAGGACTTATGGTCGAATGTTGTCTCTCGTCCACCACCCTCAAAGGTCTCACGTTCAGATTTGCTAGTAGAAAAGCAGGGCCCCCCTCCATCCCCTCCATCCCCTCGGCCTTTGTTCAGGCTCTCGGAACCACTAGTGTCGCTGGTACCTGTGCCACGACAACAATCTCCGTCGCCTGAGAGGGAAGATACGTGCTGTTCGCAAGCGCATCGTCCGCCACGTAACGATTCACCGGCTCCTGCGGCCACGGCAGTCCAAAAATTCGTTGAAATGGAAACTGATACTGGCTCAGCGCCATTGATAGATTCCACTGTTCCGAGCCTCCCCCTTATGCAGGGACACTCGGTGGCACTGGTTGAGTCCTTGCCACAAGACAGCTTAACAATAACCGCAGTACAGGATAGCCCAGTCTTTATAACCTCGCCATCGACATTGAAAGTTTATGATGACCACCTGGGACCTGCAGTGCCTGTCAAGTCGCCATCGCCTGCACCACCATCGCCTGATGCACATGACACAAACACTGCCCTTGCAGCCCAAGGCGTTCAGTCGCCCCTAGGATCCTCTAGGCTTAGCTCGCCCCCTCACGAAGGTGTCTCTAACCCGCCCAGTTCAGAACAAGAACCCTGCCCCCCTCCTACCACCACTTCACCGTCACCGCGAGCTCTTTCCCCTGCGACTTCGAGCTTCCGATATGTGATCAGTGTTGAACAGCCAGTGGAACACCAGATAACTTCAGTTTCCGAGACTGGCCCCTTGACTCTAGACACAGAGCTTCAGAACCCAGTGGACGCAGAAACATCACTTACCCCAATTGGAGGGTCCGAAGCAGGGAAATCGCCCGTTGCGTTCTCACCGGCCGTTGAAGCCGCCCCTCTCCCTAAGCCAAACGACCCCCTAGAGTTGACGAGGCGCCCATTTTAATTGTGAACGAGATTAAAAGTGAGGCCTCTCCAGAGTTGGGTATTGCAATGGACGCGAATCAGACCCAGGGTAAAGAACAAAGCCATACAGACATGGATGTTGATGAAGAACTTCTTAGCCTCATTGCTGACGATCTACCGTCTCGTACACAGACCAAGCTAAGGAAACAAGAGCCCTTTTCATTTGATCATAAACATCCCTCTTCTTATCTTGCTCCTATCAAGCAAGAGTCCGCGCTCGGTACACTGTCTCCATCCCATCCATCTCCTGGCCCGAGCTCCTTTACTATCAACTCAGAAACAGTCTCAGCCCTTTCCCCGGATGCAGCCGCATTTACTCGTGATTTTGAGGTGAGCGCACTAAAACCAGAGGAGCGTCCACCTCAGAAAAAAAAGGTGAGTCAAGCGGTGCTCGGCCTCTACTTGTCCTTCTAACCTCCACAAGACAAAACAGCATGCACAGCCAAAAGTCGCACTAAACCAAGTGGTTCTTCAAAGACGAAACTGAAGGCGTCATCTGATGGTCCCTCGACAGCGCCATCGAAAAGCAAAAAGTCATCGGCTACTGTAACAAAGAGTTCAACCATGGCCGCGCGATCTAGATCCACGTCAGTCATGCCCGTCAGTAGGACCCCTGTACCTGGCGCCGAGAATAGAGCGCCGGGTGAAGCAGAGCTTGACGACGCCGAGGAAGGGACGGAGGACAAGTTGTACTGTATCTGTGAGACGAAGTATGATGATGAGAAGGTTATGATCGCTTGCGATCGGTGCGCCGCTGTCAATGTTTGGTTGGTTTGCGATCCGCTCATATTCTATGATCTATGTAGTTGCGACGAATGGTATCACACATCGTGCGTCAACATGCCAGACCTACAAGTTGACCTCGTCGACCAATTCATCTGCCCACTTTGTGTTGAGAGTGCGTTTGCCCGATATTGCCCTACGCTCCACTACTAAGTGGATATGACGTTCAGAGAACCCCCACCTCGATCTGCGTACGACCTGGAAACGTCGCTGCCTGAACGGGCTCAAGCAGCACAACCCGAACTCACCAGATGCGTGTCACAAGCCGGCACGTGGCGCCTTCTCCAAGTACTGCTCCGACGAGTGTGGTGTGCAATATATGCACATGCGCATATCTCTTTGGGTAGACAACGGTGGGAACCGTGATCGACTCTGGGAGACATTGAAGAATGCAGAGAGACGCGAAGGTGTCGTAGTGTCGGCACGCGCCGTAGAAGGACAATTCCGTTCACCTATGACTGCGGGCGACCAGGTAATGTTGGCCATTGTCCCACCGAAATTTTCCAAGGCAAACCGCGAACTTGCAAGGCTGCGTGCGCGTCTCGAAACCTTGGTTCAGAAGCGCGAGGCGCTGAAAGCCGAGATGGACATTATCGCGTGGCGAGAAAAGGTCACCGAGCTCGCAATTCAGCACGCGGACACAATCGAGCAGTGTGGGTGGGACCAACGGTTATGCTTTGGCGAGGAGGAGGTGGCTGAGTTTGGTGCAAGTGTGCTGGAGAGTTATGAAGAGAATCTCTCTCAAGCAGACGTGGATGGGACGCAAGAGGAGGCAGAATGGTGGTGCACAGGCAAGAAGAAGTGTGACCGACATTCAGGGTGCGTCGATCGATTTGTTTATGGAGTGGCAAGGTGCTGACGACCTTTTCAGTTGGCAGAAGTTGCGCATTGCGGATGTCGAGTTTGACAAAGAGACGAAGGACCAGGCATTACAAAAGTTGACAAAGCTGGAGCGCGAGATTCGGAAACGGGTCGAGGATATCCTCGATCCCCATGCCCATCTCGACAAAGCAAAGATGCTCGAACCTTCTTCACCTCGGGTCCCTGTTTTGTCAAGGGCGACTCTCAACGGCCAGGTGAAGCACAAGCCCAATGGAGATCAGACAAAGAAGGGCAAGAAAAAGAAGGAGTAAGGACCCCAGCTCCTCGATAGCAAGGCACCAGACCAGAGATTCTTGTGATAAATGACCTACGAACAATCCGTAACTGTCCCCACTTCCCCCGGGGCTTAATGAATCTGCCGGAAAGCGGGGACATCATATCTCAATAACCATCACCCTCCCCTCCCTCCTTACAGAAGCCTTTCTGCTCGTACAGGATCTTCGCCTTTGACTCCTCCCTCTGCTTCTTCGCTGCGACATCTTGTCGATAGTAATCGTCGAGCTGCTTGTAATCAACTTGACGCAGTGGGACGTCATCTTCTTGATCCAGATCCTGTCGAGTAATTATTAATCATCGCAATAAGTAAGAGATGAATGTGAGGGCACGATTTCTCCCAACAGGACGACGTTCTCCCCTCGAATGAGGAATAGACCACACCACTTTTCAGCAAATGTGTTTCCCGCGTATATTCGTTCCACAGTGTCCTCGAGGACGAGGTTAGCTGAACCCAGAGAAGGGTGGAAGGAGGAACGTTCAAACTCTTCGGTGTGCCACAGATCCATGAGAGAGACAAGACATACCGAACTGATCATAGGAGCGTAGCACACCATGAAGCTTCCTGCCATCTCTCAGGACGACGAGCATCTTTCCTGGGGAAGGATAAAGAAGAAAAAGAAGAGAGGGTGGGGGAAAGATGCACATGACTGAGCACGGGGAGCGGGGGCTCGGGCAGACGTACTGTCCACACAGTCTACTAGGGAGCCGGATGTTGTAAATGGTATGAGGGAGTCCATGGGCTTGGGGTCGTGACTGTGTTTCCGGTGAGCGCGCTGTAAAAGAGTTGAACGTTGATGGGTAACACGAGTTGGGCAATGGGACGACGACGGGGACAGGGGAGAAGGTGTGCGGTCAATGTTATCAAACTCATTGTCGCGTGCATCTTCAGGCGAAATCCATGCAAGTGCTGTAACCCAAATTTCTTTTTCCCGTAATGAAAAATCAACACTTCCTTCTTTTCCTTCACAAGCCCTACGGCAGGACTGTGAACTTATCATTTGGGAAATATTTGGTGGTAGCTATATACGTGCTCGATTCGAGAGAGTAGCACGATGCTGATATGGCCGAGTCGTTAAGGCGAGTGATTTGAACCGCGTTATTAGCGCGTCAAGTATCACTTGGGCATTGCCCGCGTAGGTTCAAATCCTGCTGTCAGCGTTTTTTTCTTCTTTACACTACAGTAGTAGTTCACGATATTTCACGCGGCTCAACTCTTCCGCCAACTTGCATGGCACTCATTGATGGGTGTCAATTTGGAACTAGTGTGATCTACGGACGATGCTCTTCACTGGCTTCACTAGTGACCCAGACGATCTATTCCTACATCTCGGGCAGAAAACAATTATGAGTCGTCCTCTGTGTTTTTCTGTCTATAGATGCAATAGTTCTCTTGGGTAACAGGTCGCACAGAGATGATGGACACAACTATCGTAAAATTTGCCAGTTGATATCCATAACGCTGTGTGCTACTCGGTGAGCCTACAACTCCGAAAACATGACACCAAGTAAAACACCTCTAAGACGCAGCAGAAGTTTTCCAAAGTACTCCCACTGTCCTGGCTCTGGCTTCTCCTCCAGTGGCTCCCATCTGTCCAATAGTTAGTCTGCTGCACAGATATACAGGTGGAGGTGACATACGCCTTCCATTCCGTCATCCTGCCCACCAGACCGAGTTCATCTTTCGCAATCGCAATCGCTTGCTCAATCTGCCCCTCGTCCAGCTGCTTCTCAACCTGCGCGACGTCTCCATTCGCATCCTGCACGATCTTTAACTTTCTTAAAGTGAGGGCCTCTGCACCCTGACGATATGCGGCATGCTTGGGAATGGATGAGAGCGCGGAGAGGGTGGACTCGTAGGTCTTGGTCAGCTCCGGGAGAGGGTTGGGATGGACGGAGAGGCCATGGATACCAGTAGATAGCTTGGATGCCTGGAGTAGCGGTCGCGTGAATCGGAACATTTGTGGACAAGTCGTTGGTTGTCGGAGTTCGAACATCCACCTTTGGTCATGGCTGCCATTGCAATTCCTCGTCAACTCTCGCAATATCTTCTGCACTCTTTCCCTCCTTTTCGTCCTCGATATTTGGGTCATCATGGTCAATACCGCTTCTTCCTTCCCTTCGCGACATCATCCCACCATTCCTCCTCGCCGTACCCAAAAAGAAAGTATCGCATTCTCGGAAAGCCATGCGCAGTGCAAACAAGGGCCTCAAAGATAAGCAGAGTGGGTAAAAGTCTTTACAGAGTAACTGTAACGCTCTCAACGTCCTTGCAGACCTGGTGCATTGCCCTGGATGTGGTTCAGTAAAACTCGCACATCATTATGTGCTCATTGTTACTCCAGCATCAATCGGGCATGGAAGTCCAAGTCGAAGACAGATGTACCTTCGTGACCGACTGGTCGTCCCGGGAGCCAAACTAGGACGATTATTCTCTGCATGCCGACGAGTTGTTACGCGTTCACCCTTGTGCTCGGGGTTTGCAATCTGGCGTTACCACGGCCGGGCGGATTGGTTCAAGGAATATACTCCCGTAACGGAGGGACTTTAATTCCAAGTCTATGAACCAATATACGCATTAACGTGAAGCTCTACTGTTTGTCCCAAATCACTGAGTCCATGGGTCCAGGCCCAGAACCATACACCCGCGAAAGTGAAGCCGTAAATACAGCCTACGATCACCTGCGGCGCGGTGTGATGCCCCAGTAAGATTCGAGAGCCGGCAACTGCACATGCCCATGGGACAGTGATCAGTGCAACGAAGGGACGAAGAAGAGGGCTTTGTGGAAGTGATGCATGCATTGGTAGCCAAGCACATGCAAGAGTAATGTAAGTTCCATAGAACATGATGGCTGCGGAATGTGTGCTGGGCATCCTGGGGGGTTGTGGCAATGAAAACCCCAGCAAAATGATGAGCCTCTGTTACTTACCCAAACGTTCGTTTTTGTCTCCGACGGGCAGTCTGCACCGGACGAGCTTGCTGAAGGATTTGTTTGACACATTTAACGGACACGGTGCAGGCGACCGCTCCTGCACAGAAATAAGTGATGCCGGCGGAACGAGTGTATAACACGGTGACTGCTGTCAAGGCTGTCACTACGAGGTTTGTCTATGAATTCATTGATGTCAGAGTTGGACTATTTCCGTCAGCGCAACGAACCCGATCAAGAAATCGTAAAATGAACCCGTGAAGAGGATTGGGGCGTGGGTCGTCCCGCATGTCGATTTGATGGGGACGAGGTGCAAGGTCCGGGGCAAGTGAGTGATATCCCCAACGGACAGAATGGGAATCCGGAAGGCGCCCGTAATGCACTGTCTTCCAGAAGCATGTCAAGTTACTCACCCATGTGTGATAGCCCTTACCTTCTGATAGTTTCAGGCTGCCACCCTCAAACGCATGCCAGTGTTATGCGGGATAACAGTTACGCGGAGAAGATACCAGATGGACTTATATTCGAGGCGACGCCATTTGACGGCCGTCATCAAGAACGTTACTGACCGTGGGCATTTGCTCTCGTCTCACTTTGGTTCCGAGTTCACAACACTGGCATCCCTGCGCCTAGCACCCGGTGGTAGTGTTGCTTTAGTTAGTAGACCTCTTATTCTCCGACCCACCTGACGACGTGGTGCTCAAGCTCTTGTATGGTGTGCTCCGCATCATGCCGAGTACAGTACATATGTGCAATAAATGAACTAAATATGGTACGAAGATATTGGAGTAGGGATATCACGCCTTTCGTCTTTCCTGTTCCGAACTTTCTTTACTGTAAGCAGCGAGGGAACCTAAACCGTGCGCTCGCAGGGTGGTGTTATGTCCAGTAGAAATATGCACGGTCAGGTGACTCGATACTGAACTCGATGCATGAATTGTCCTCCTGCTCTACTCCATTGACAACAATGGCACAAGACGATTTTGTCATGACACTGGACTCTGAGGAAGAGTCCCCCTCCGATGCCTCAAACTCTCAAAGTCTTCAGGTTCAAAAGAGGTCGATGGGGCACTGTTGGATCCTGCATTCATTTTTGATATGTCGGGAGATCCATACACCGACCTGATTCAAGGAGGAACAGAGTTCAGACTTGGTAAAAAGTGGCTCTAAACCAGTGCGTTTATTCAGTGCTTCGTCCTGTTCACTAAATATTGTTTGGTAGGATCCAATATCCGTAGATGATATCATTGCGAGGCGAAAGACCCATAGTAGCACCCGGAAGCGCAAGCTCCACGAAGACAGCGATGATTTTGGTGTGGAAGTGACGGATTAGAAACCCTCGGGCCCCAAGAGGAAGACGATTCCACTGATGAGGATACCACTGCCCTCAAAGACGAGGCGGAGGATGACCAAAGCGAGGACGACCCCTTAGCGACATCCGACGATACCGGAAGCGAATCAGACAATGCCAGCTCTCACGACGAGGAGAAAGAATCCGAATCTGAGAGCGTGGCCTCTTCGTCTGAGGATAACAGCGCATCAGACACTGCGGTCCAGAAGGCCAGGAAAAAGGCGTTCTTTTCTTCGGACGCACCCTCCTCCGAACAACACGCATCGTTTCTCACTATGAATTTGTCCCGGCCTATTCTCAAGGCCCTTACTTCTCTTGGTTTTAACACCCCAACGCCCATTCAAGCCGTCACTATTCCAGTCGGTTTACTGGGAAAGGATGTGGTTGGCAATGCCGTTACGGGCTCGGGGAAGACCGCAGCCTTCATCATTCCTATGATCGAACGTTTGCTGTATCGTGATCGAGGCAAAAAGGCGGCGGCGACGCGGTGTCTTGTTCTTGTCCCCACACGCGAGCTGGCTGTTCAGTGCTACGATGTTGGAAAAAAGTTGGCTACTCACACGGACATTCAATTCTGCTTAGTAGTTGGTGCGCATGCAGCTTCTGCATGATTGACCTCAGTCAGACTAGTTCTACAGGTGGGCTATCCCTCAAGGCGCAAGAAGTTGCATTGAGAGCACGACCAGACGTCGTCATTGCCACTCCAGGGCGCCTTATCGATCACCTCCGTAATTCTCCGGCGTTCGCGCTCGACGCGCTCGACATTCTTGTTCTCGACGAGGCCGATAGGATGCTTTCAGATGGTTTCGCGGATGAACTAGGTGAAATAATCAAAGCATGCCCTGTTTCCCGTCAGACCATGCTCTTTTCCGCCACCATGACAGATTCTGTCGACGAGCTCGTCAAATGTCTCTCAATAAGCCAGTGCGGCTTTTCGTTGACCCAAAACGTAGCGTTGCCCGTGGCCTGGTGCAGGAATTTGTGCGAGTCCGAGCGGGTAGAGAAGCCGATCGGTCGGCCCTTCTTTTGGCACTCTGCACTCGCACCTTCAAGTCCGGTGTTATCGTGTTTTTGCGAAGCAAGAAGCTTGCCCATCAACTCCGCATTGTGTTTGGGCTCCTAGGCCTGTCATGTGAGGAGTTGCACGGTGACCTGACTCAGGAACAGGTCGGTGGTTTTTCGGTAATTGTTTCCGATGTTTTCCTCATTCCGGTATGAAGCGGCTTAAAGCTCTTCACCTGTTCCGCGATGGACAAGTCAATTTCCTAATGGCTACCGATCTAGCCTCTCGCGGACTAGACATCAAAGGGATACAGACTGTGATCAACTACGATATGCCATCCCAACTCTCACAGTATCTACATCGAGTAGGGCGCACAGCACGTGCCGGGAGGAAGGGAAGGTCCGTTCGGATCTCATGTTGGCAAACCTCCGATTGCTGATATTACGGCAAAGGTCAATCACTCTCGTTGGCGAAGCTGACCGTAAGGTTCTCAAAGCGGCTATCAAACGGGCAGCTGGTGAGGATCAGGTCAGGCATCGGACGATCCCATCGGAAATTGTGACAAAGTGGTCCAAAAAGCTGGAGTCTTTGAAGCACGAAATCACCGGGGTTTTGCAAGATGAGAAAGAGGAAAAGCAGGTATGGATGAGACAATCAGCAAACTTTTGGTGACTGACTTGATTGGTTAGCTCCGACAGGCCGAGATGGAAGTCAAGAAGGGTCAGAATATGCTGGAACATGAAGCGGAGATCTACGCCAGACCAGCACGTACATGGTTTCAGACCGGCAAAGACAAACAGCATTCTGAGGTGTGTCTTATTTGTTGCGTTTATTTTGTGCTACCATAACCTGCCAATTTAGCTCTCAGCAAGCGACTGTATGAGAACAATTTCCAAAAGGATAACTCTATCAACCCGAGCACTCCTGGATCTAAGGCCCAGGTAGAAAAGGTATTGTTTCGGGGTCCCATGAATAGAACGTGTTGACTGACACACCGACCTGGAAGCGAAAGCGTGACAAGTTCTCCGGCCTTACTCGGCGAGCGAAGAGGCGAAAACTTGCATCAGAAGGGGAAACAAAGAAGATCGAAAGGCTACTGATGCGGCCATACGTTCTGCGAAGAAAGCTGCTCGCCCAGCAAGGATTAGTGTTCCGAACAAGCCCAGTGCTAGAGAAGGTAAACCCAAGGACGACAAATTAGGCAAAGCAGGGTTTAGTCATGATCAGGGGTGGAGAGGGAACCGAAAGGAGGGTATCCGTGCCAAGCGAGGCGACGCTAAGATCAAGGGACGGCGGAGACGGAGATAAATGCGTACATAGCGGACATTCCGGACCGTCTGAGTTCAACCAACGCCACGATGAACCCGTTCGTCTCGTTGGCGAAACTCCAACTGCCCGTTTCTTCTCGATTGCTTTCCTCTGCGTGTTGCCCAGATAAAGACTTGTCGTCACGATCTCTCCGCAGAATGGCAAAGACCACGTCAGTCTCTGGAAAATGCAAGGTTCGAAGAAGTGGGAGGTTGACGTTCGCTCTGACTCTGGTCGAAATGAAACAATCGTCGACCTAGCGTGGAGTCCAGACGGTGTGTTCAGTTAGGACTCGCGCTGCTCCCCACGCTGAGTACATGACTGCAGGGCAAGCCATCGCCCTCATTCATCATCCTCCACGAATTACCATACACTCTATTCAGGATGGACGCGAGGAGCACTCGCCGCCCTTTGTGGATCAATTGTCAGAGTCGGCAAGGCTGACCGGAGTCTGGTGGTTCAACGATGAGAGGCAAGAGGTAGACTCTATTCCAGATATATTCAAACGCGGTTTGGACATTGTATGCCCGTGCATTGACACCTTAGGGACGCATGCTAATTACTACTCCTGTGAAGTCAGGATCTGCCCATTCGGTCATCAAACACCTACCTCTTTTGGATTCCGTTTCTGACAATTCGCGGGTGCTGACGTTTGTACCCGCCTTCTCTCAATGTGCTGGTCTCAACCTGAGGTCACAGTGCTACCCAGCTATTTTCCTTTCAGAATGCTTCCCAGATGTCCAAAAATTCCGACTTGCCAGAAGCCATTGCTCCTGGCCAACCTTGCCCCCAGACCTCCTTTCTGCGTCTATTCAGCCGGCAGACATCGTCAATCCCGAAAAGCACAAATCGATGACCCAAAAGTGAACAGCATTTTAGTCGTCTCGGACGACACGGGTTACATGCACTGTTTCTTGATGGCACCTATCCGCTCGGTGCTATTTTCGTCCGTGCAAGGTCGACGACTGCGTCATTATGGAAAGATCTCAGCAATCATGTCTTCTTTGCCCATCAACGTTCTCAGACGGGTGGGACGACTCTGCACCCAACCCGCGTGGAGCTACCGTTGTTAAGCGTGCGGATTCCTCGTGACATGGCTAGGATTTCGACAACAGCCCGTGAGCTACTTTGGTACACCATGCGCGTGCTGGACGAGATGCATGTCGCGTGGTTAGGTTCCGGCACACAGATAGGCGCTAGAGAGCCCGGAATTAGATGGCTCAAGTCACTTGATGATCTGCAGGCGCAGATGGGCGCATGTATGCATGGCTCGGCCATATTTCCGTTACTTTGGGCTGACACTGCCTTAGCCGTAGCCGACAGCACGACATCACTGCTTGATTTGACCTTGTTGTTGCTTGTAGGTCGATCGTCGGAATCAGTCTCAGATTACATTGGCAGTGGGGAACAAATGAGCGAACGGGTAGGTACATTGTTTGACTGTCATACGAGCCATGGTATAAGGGTACTTTTAGGGACTACAAAAGTGGGAATCCACGGTGGTGGAAGCCCTGGTGAAGCTACGCGATTTTTCCGAGCTACGCGTTGCACCAGCGTGTCAGCGCCTTCACTTACTGTTGGAGGAGATCTTGGGCTGGTCTCAATTGTAAGCCGCTTGCGTGGTCGCTTCCGCGTGGATCCCCCATCCATCATTGATCAGGCCCAGAACGTATGGGGCATGCGGATTAAAAAAGGACGATATCAGCCGGGCGATCATGATGACGAGTCGTGCCATATGCTCCGCCAGCTGGCTCTCAGCAGCCGCACGGCGAGAGCTTTCCCGCTTCAAAGAGTTCATGAAGTGGTTGCGATTTGGTAGGCGTGAATGATAGGTCGGGCGTCCTCCTGACGTATACTCAGAGATCGGCAATGCCAACCCTGTTGCAGACCCTCAGTCCCCAAATCAACTGCGGCACGATGTTTTGGAGGTGAATGAGTATCTGACCACTGGCCTTGTGGACAGCGAGATAGATGCTTGGTTCCGGGGTGGTGTTCCAAGCTTCTCACCGCAAGATCTGGGGGTATCAGGTGACAACCAAAATTTATCCGCTGCCATAGAACGAGCGCGATCCGCGTTGCGCGATCCATCGCAGACTGCGTGGGCCCACGTACGTTCTCGATGCCGTATCCCCATATGAACTCTAATTATGCGCAACCTTCTAGCCCGTTGGATACAGGAATCTCTCTCACCTGGATAAGAATCTTCATGCCTTGATCAGGGATTTGGCAGGTCAGTGCCAAAGCATTTTTGCTTGCGCCGCCAGTGCGACTGCACGGGCGGCAAGATGCCAGCCTCCGAGCATGTCGCACCGGTTAAGCTCTAGTCTTGAGTCCGAGGAGCACGTTTCATACATGATTCGTGAACGGAATGTGGAAGACAATCAGGCAAGCACGTTTTGAGGGTCAATGACGTGATGACGAAATTCAGAGTTATGCAGGGTTCTACCCCCTGGGCGCAGTACATGGCTGCGTATAATCCATTGGGCGGAGGCGACACCGATCGTAAGCTTCTTTCTGATTTCCGTGAAGCACTGAATACATGCTTTAACTTCCGTAAGTTTGCGTACTCCGGCTTGTATACGACCCCACGATCCCCAGCCCCAAGGTTACGGTAGGGGCAGCCATGCTCCAGTGCGGCGGAAACGGAGTCGAAAATGATGTCCGAAATGTCATTCTTGATTTCGACTTTTTTGACGATGACAGCCTGGTCGTTGTGTTTCGGGTGGATGGCGCGGCAGGTGCGTGTTCCACGATACATCACTTATTCCACGCGATGAACTTAATCTAGGAACCACTCAAGGATCAACAACTGTTGCGACCGTTGGATTTTCCGATCTACATTATCAAGAGGTGCAACTTATTGGTCCCTTAGACGAGTTCTCACGAGAGCAGCTGATTAAACATGCCCTGGAAGAACGGAAAGTCGGTCAGGTATGGTATACCAGAAGCGAAGATAACTGTTCCGAATTCTGACGAGGAAACGTGCTTATAGATTGCTGCCGTCCTCATGCCGATCAGACGATCGTATGTGCTGGCAGGGTGTATCAGCGGGGAGGTCTCACTGGCATTAAACGGGAGAACGGGCAGGAGGGTAGCCTGCGTCCTGGACCAGACAGAAGGGGTCCTGGAAGTACTTGACATTGAAGGGGAAACTGATGACGACGAGTGGGACGAGGATGGCGATGACAATGGGGAAGAAACGTGAATTTGCGGGGATCGCGCTTGATCAATCTAGATACGATGGGGGGAGAGGGGGTGTAGGGTATGAGATGAGAGGGCATCGAGTCGGTGGCTGTGACGGGTGGTGGAGGTGAGGCGCGGGAGTCGGGAGTTATACTTTTCAAGAAACGGAAGCAAAAAATAATAATAATTAAAGGAGCCAAGGACCCGGAATGGGGCATTGAGGACGCGGTCCTCGTGTGTTTTGGTTCTCTGAATCTGCGCTGCCATTTAAGATAAATAATTCGGGATATTCCCCCCGGCGTTGTCTGCTTTTCCCTCACTCATACTATGGCCCCAGCGACTCCCAAGGACGACCCTTCGTCCCGTGTCTCTGATACAGCTATCAGGAAAAAGAAAAATGCTGATGCTCAGGCCGCCTTCAGGGCGAGACGCGCAAATTACATTGCCACGTTGGAGGAAACCGGTTCGTGTCCCCCTTCCCACTCAGTTTGCTTCAGCTCTCATCCTTTCATCTCCTCTCAAGTCACAAACCTGGAAGCTGTAGTCTTACAACTTCAGGATTCCTGTCGTGAGGCCCGTGCGGAGGTGAACGAGCTCCGTCAAGACAACAGTCGTCTTAAAAATGCGGGGAGGGAGCGAGAGAAATTCTGGAGGGCCTTGTGGCAGACGAAAAAGGGGTCTGAACTGCAAGTGGACGAGTTCCCTCCCCCTCCGTCGTGCTTTGGCCCCATGCATCCTCAGATCACAGCTATCAACTCACAGATCGGTCCTGCGGTCGGTTCATATGCTGAGGATGCGCTTCATTACCCAACTGGCAACACGCCACCCTTCTCGGATGTCACCTATCCTACTGGCACTCCTGGCGAACTTACTGCCCGGTCACCTTCTATTCCCTATGCTCATGGCGACGCAGAGTCGCATCGGTCAGTTCATCAATTCACGCCATATCCATCCCCTCCGCGAAACATCATCCGTGACGTTACCTGGGCCCCGCCAATAGCCCTCACCGGGTCTTCTGGTGGCGACTCCGGTCACGCCGGGAGCAGCAGTTCTTCTCACTCGCCCACTTTGTTGAATCACCTAGCGTAACTGCTGCGGACATTCCCTTCCTTTCCCGTTACCCGAGCCACAATTATGAAGACCAAAAGGTCATGCCCTCGCCACTGGACTCGACTTCTTACCTTCCCACCAGCCGGTCTCACTCTCCAACATCAACGCGACCATCGTCTTCATCCACATCTCTTACGTCTCCTTTTCAGTTTCCTTACAACGATAACGCTGCACCCCATGAAAAGGGCGATTACGATTATCGACGGCATCCTCCTGAAGTCACTCTGCATGGTGGAATCGCCGATGTCTCTCTGCTTAGCCATGGTGGTGACGGCATTCGCTTGAGACTTGGCACTCGCCGATCAGATTCTACCACCGATCGCCCGCCGCTATTTTCTCCCCTTTCTGGCTTGATAAAGTCAGATGTCACCAGTGACGGTAGCGACGTCAAGTCGGATATTTCGTACTCCAAGTTAAGACCTCGCAGAACGACCGTCCATGCAAACCGATCACCGTCTCCTGGAGCACCGCCATTATCTGGTACATTAGCGGTCATTAAAGCGCAGGCATTTGGTGCCTTGCGACGAACGCGCTCTCGCGCGAAGAAAGGTGCAGACAGTGCAGCGAAGGTTGCTCTTGAGGCACTGGAAGCCCGCGGAATTGGTATGGGCGTGAGCACTGGCTCAAAGCGAGCCCGGGTCGATTACGATGAAGATGACATAGACTAGGCTCTCCTTCACCCCTTCGTATCCCTCCATTCGTGTTGGTGCTAAAATACATCAAGCACAACGGATGGCATCCTCATATTGCTATTGGCAAAACCTTTGCGTATTTTGGAAAGTTGAACATTGGGATCATATTGTATGTATATAGTGTGGCTTGCATACCCAGTTGTAAGTAGTATTTTTAGCTGCCATGCCATCGTGTATGGCCCTACTTTTACCACCCAGCAAAGCCGGCGGCAGTGATGTCAGCAGCCCCGCAAGTCTGTCCTTAGAAAGACCGTGATCTCGCTCAGATGCGAGCATATCGGAGCGTGCAAGTCGCAAGCGGTAAGGTTTATAAGGAGCACACCGCCGCGGCGGCTTCACTCGGCTAGAGAGGCGACGATCCCGCCTTGTATGGTTTAAGGAAAGGCTCGGTCGTTACTGTATGGCTGCTAACTACTGTATACGTTGCATTGGCGACGCATTAACCTTGTCTTGTTGATAACGTCGTCAGTGAGTGATGGAGTACACCTGCCACACGTTGACAAGCTTGCTCAGACCAATCAATGAACACACACAACCGAGTTCAAAGTTTGTGTTTTAATTCAGAGCGAGCGGAAAACTGGGGCGAACTTTTTTTTAAGGCTGAACGTGGGGGCGGAGCGCCGAGGGGACTAGAGCATTTGATCTGGTCGTCCGATGCGGCGCAAACGCCGGTGTCCGACTATTGGGGCGGCGCCAGGCACGCAGACAGCATGACACGGGGCCGCCGTCTAGACCCTGAAGCTTGCGTGAAGAGAACCACGCAAGGTGTCAAAGAAGGGAAGTCCTCTTGCCGCACGCAAGTTTGTGCCCCAGAGTGGTGGTGACCCCCGTTGCAGAGCTGCTGATCGACGAACGCGGGAAGGCGGGGTGTGTGCGAACGGAAATTATTCACGCCAAAAAGTAGAATGGGGCTGGGATATCCCCGCAAAAAACCGAACACGAAATACACGCAGGGAGGGTGACCTGGAAAACGCGAAACCACGAGGTCGGTTGGGCGGTTGAGTGGATATGGACAACGGGGACGAGGCCAGCACATAAGGGATGACTAATGCCCCATACATCAATCAAGAACACAAAAGACATGCTCGGAAGCAAGCACAAAGGTGATAAACAGGACATAGTAATCCACCAATCTTCGTCCCGCCACATCCGTTTAGGCATCTCAATTTCTCCAGTCGTCCTGCAAAGGGGTTCGCCCATCTCAGAACCAGTGCGATAAAAGGGGTGAAAGGAGGAGAGCACCCCAAAATCAAAAAAGGATGTGTGCTTACGATAAAAGTGTCTTCCCGCCTGGTCCGAGTCGCTGGTGGAAGTGGCTTTGAGCCAGAGCGGGCATTCACCCCTCGCTTGTTTTCCTTAGTGTCGGTGACACGTTCGTCGTCAGCCTTCAGGGCGGGCGGGAACAACGGGGTTTGGAAAAAGTGTGCTTACTGCTTTTATTCTTTGTTCGGCGGCTGCTGCTGCTTGAGATCGGGGAGCAGCCCTGGGAGCGGCCTTGGGAGCGGCGGCGGCGGTAGTCTGCGGAACAGACTGCTGCCGAGGGCCTTGCTGCTGCTGAGGCACTGACGGTGGCGGCTGCTGTCTCGGCTGCTGCTGCTGGATCGGTGGCCTGCCACCGCCAGTGTTAGCGTTGGCGGGTGAGGTCGACGAGCCGCCGAGGGTGCGCCCTCCTCCACGGGTCGTCGATGTACGGGTCGATGACTTGGAACAAATCCCTCCCATTTCGCGCGATCGTGTTCAGTTGCCTTGAGAGCTGTGGTGGGCGGGCGCCTTGAGATCTACAGCTATGATGACCTGTATTTACTGCACGGCCGGCAAAGCGGCCCTCATTGGCGCGCGCGCACTCCACTACTACCGAGATAACAACCAACTAGCAGTACAGTACCGTAGTATCCTGGAAACATGTAAACCATCAAAAGGTTAATCATCGCGTTGCCGGTGGTCGGTCATCCGTGCTATCGGAAACGGCGATATAATCCCCCCTCGCCCTCGCAGAACTCGACGAATGCCGTCTCAGGGGAACATCATCCTCGTCGAACCGCCCTGGTACCCAAGCCTAGGGGGCATGGTGATAAATGGATTGAAGAGAGAGCATGTTATGGCGACCGTTGTTGAGAGGGAAGGAAGTGCACCTACCTGCCACCACTTGCGACCTGTATGCCACGGCAAGCTGGTATCCAAACCCGCTTTGACCATCCTTCCTTTGATCCCGGCTCCAAGTAAGAGACCGAACACGGTCAGAAGGAATAAAGAGACCACTAGTTGGTCCCGAGGCGAGTCGCGTTCTGTGTGTGGCGTGCAATCAGCTGCTGCTGGACCGAGTTGCCCTGAGCTTGACAGAGTTTACATACGGAAGCAGCGCGCCTCCACATCTCCCTCTTTACCCGTCGCCGTATCTGGGTCCGTGTCGCCCAGAGAGGCCCCTGCGCAGATGGGCAGGTTCTGGTTCAGACACCATTGCTTTGTGCAGGAGAGACACGGCTTGGAAGGGTTGTCTGGGATGTCGAGGCGGAGGATCGAGGACTTTGTTCCAAAGCATATACCTGTCATTCGGATCAAATCACTGTAAGAAAACATACAAGCATGGAGACAGCTTCTGTGTCATGTCACAATACCCACATTTGCAGAAACTTGTGGCCTCCCACTTATTACCGAGCGCGACCACCGTTGAGAGCTATGGCCATCCCCGCGTGAGTATCGATCGTCAAGACGAGAGCGACGAGAAATCCGACCTGCACCAGACAGATTGAGAAGAATAGCAGGAAAGAGCGGATACGATGTTTCCCGATCATGGATGGCTGATTTCAGGAACAACACTGGCGAGACGCGTCGCATCTCGCGAGACTGCACAGTACCGTGGGCCCAACTCACCCCTCCGCCTACATAGCCACCCTTCGCCCCCCCGGCTGAATGTCCACCGAATACGAAGATGTCCTCACAAACCAGCCAGTCGTCATCGACAACGTCCGCACCGACCACCCATATCTCCCCTGACTTCACGTTTGTGCTCACATTTCCTTTCTCTCTTAGGGCTCGGGAACCATCAAGGCCGGATTTGCTGGCCAGGACCATCCAAAATGTTTTTTCCCCTCTTAGTACGTCCCCAGTCCCTTTTCTGGTCGTGTGTGACCCCTCCTGGGCCTAGGACACTAACAGGATTTCCCTTTCCAAATCCTACAGCGTCGGGCGACCGAAGCACACTAGGGTCATGGCCGGCGCTCTTGAGGGCGATGTCTTCATTGGCAGGAAGGCCCAGGAATTCAGAGGCCTGCTGAGGATCAAGTATCCCATGGAACACGGTATTGTGACCGACTGGGATGATATGGAGCGTATCTGGAACTGGGTCTATGCGGAAGAGTTGGGCACGCTCAGCGAGGAGGTGCGTTACTTGAGCCTGGGGGGCAGGCATGACTCTGCCCCTGCCCATCGGCTCCTTTTATGACCTGCATTTTCTTGGCATATCCATCTAGCATCCCGTGCTACTCACCGAGGCACCGCTAAACCCGCGAGCGAACCGAGAATCGGCAGCGCAAGTCTTTTTCGATACATTCAACGTCCCCGCTCTCTACATATCCGTGCAAGCCGTATTATCACTGTAAGGCACAACCCCATTTCCCTGCGCGCCGAGCCATCCGCTCTAAGTAAAGTGTCGCGCAGATACGCGTCCGGTCGAACAACCGGTATCGTTCTAGACTCGGGAGATGGCGTGACACACGCGGTGCCGGTCTTTGAGGGATTCTCCATGCCACACGCGATTCGTAGAGTAGATGTCGCGGGAAGGTACGTTCGCGGTCGGGATTTCCAAGGTGGCCCATAACCTGTAATCGTGTGCCAGGGATGTGACGGAGCACCTCCAGCTACTGCTTCGAAAAGCCGGACACCATCTCCACACTACAGCTGAGCGGGAAGTCGTGCGCTCCATCAAGGAGAAGAACTGTTATGTCGCACTGAACCCCAACAAAGAAGAGAAGGAAATGACTACTGGTCGTACAGAAGCCTTTCGACTACCCGATGGAAATACAATCGCGGTATGGTTCTGACCAAGTGCAACGTGGAGTAACCGTTAACCTGCGCCGTGGTTAGCTGGGATCAGAGCGATTTCGCGCACCGGAGATTCTTTTTAACCCAGAGATCATCGGCTTGGAAGACGCAGGCGTTCACCAAGTTGTAGTTGACTCTATCAATCGCGTAGATATGGACCTGCGGAAAAGTCTGTATTCCAACATCGTTCTTAGCGGGGGACCACGCTCTGCACTGGTGTGTGGAACTCAGTTCATCAGTCAATGTTGCTAATTGGAGTAGGTTACGGCGACCGACTTCTGAACGAGGTCAAGAGGATGAAAGACGGGAAAATCAAGATCTACGCACCGCCAGAGCGAAAATATTCTACATGGATTGGCGGTTCTATCCTTGCGGGTTTGAATACATTCAAAAAGGTGTGTCTTTCCGACGTGTACGTGTTGTTTTGTTGCCTAATTGGCCGCAGATGTGGGTATCAGCGGAGGAGTATCAAGAGGATCCAGACATTATCCATAAGAAATTCGGATTTTGATATTTGGGGCCCACATCTACTCTTACCTATGTACAGCGTAATGGCGAACACTACCATACCCACCCATATTCACGGCTGTCATGTGTATGTATCGAAGATTCAGCATCGTGTCAACCCTATCACGCAGTGTTCGCGTTGATGCATATGTGTGATATTCATGGCGGCGGAAGAATGACACCCATTGATATGACAATGAGAAGGGTAGGACATGCAGTATGTAGAAGTCCCATGCAGGAGAATAATTTTACTTCTTTTTGGCAGGCTCCGCAGCCTTGGACTTTTTGGTTCCACGGTACTGCGAAAATGGAGAAACAGTAAGCACGGTCACGGACTCGAGGTATGGATGCGAGTAGACGCACCTTCTTTGCACGATTCTTTCGCTCCTTGCGTAATTTACGGGAAGCCTTCTCCACCTTGGGTGCAAGGCCAGCCTATGGTGCGACACCATGTACTCGTGAGTGAAAAAGATTCGGCAGGGAACGCAAAAGGGGGTAACTCACCCGTACCAAACGGTACCTGGGCTCAAACTTCCTCTGTGTCTCCTCGCTGTCATAAATCAACGCGAAGCCCGTGCTCCGGCCACCACCAAAGTGTGTCTTGAATCCGAAAGAAACGACGCGGGCCTTGTCGACCTTGTAGATCCCGGCGAGCTTTTCGGACACGTCGGTTCTGGAGATGGGGGCGCGACGGGTGAGCACATCAACGATAAACTGACGGCGGGAAAGGAGGCGGTTTGTGGTGAATTTCCTAGTACGGATTGTAACCGGGGCCGAGTTATCCTGGGGAGGGGCAAAGTGAGTGAGCATCCATCGTCCGTGCACGGACACCAGCATCCAGACACAGGAAAATCCATCCAGCGCATTCGACACGGTTTCACCCACAATCCAACACGCATCCCTGTTTCTATGCCATCTATGAGCTCTACGGAACAACACTCACTGCCATGGTATCGTCCGGCGATGTGTTAATCTGTATGGGCTGCAGGCCGCGACGTACTGTTTGTCGGTGCAACTAACGTGGAAATTGGCTTTGAAAATCAAAGTCCGTTCGGGGACAGCCGGCTGGAAGATCCGGAGCGCCGAGCGCCCGCAGCTTCGCTCTATGACCAGCTATAGCGGCCAATAGTGCTCGCTTACTGCCACAGCATCATCAAAGCACACTTGTACTATATTACTATGAGCCTAAATGCGATCTCATTTGCACCATATGTAAGCTCCTATTCTCGCGCGAGGGCGGACAACACTCACCCTCTCAACTAGACACCGCCCCCCGATGATCCCGGTCACCCATCGCGACAACCTTCCACGTCGCGCTTTGCGCGGACATGGTTCCCCCCTCAGCCGTCTACCCGGGAGGTGACGTCCTATCAGTCTGGGGGGGTTCCGACATGGGAAACGGCCATCGGGGGCGGTTCCGGCGCAGACGAGGAGGTGGAATCCCAGATACAAAACCAATGGGAGACGCGCTACGGCATGCGTGTCGATCTCCTCGCAGCTTGGGCTTACATTCTAGGACCAGTTACTGGTGCGCGCTACTTCATTTTCTGTGATTGTTCGATAAAGCGAGGTTCAATATAGCGTTTGGCCTTCTTGTCATGGAAACTCACAATGACTTCATCCGATTCCACGGTGCGCCAGTTCGGTCATTCGTTCTGTGCCACTCAACTTGATTTCATGTAGCATACCAGTCGGCGTTGCTGACTACTCCTCTTATACTCTTGAGGATACTTGCGTCACTCCTGCAGCTGTCCTTCTTGCGGACTGTTCTTACTCTAATCCTCGTTTCTTCCGTATGCTTTATGGCGTACGTCCCTTCTAGATGCTCTTGAAATGGTACTGATAATGCTATCTTAGATTCCGGGCCCACACTGATGCGTCCCGCAACGGACTAACTCGATTTCATGTACCATTCATTGGGCAGGTTGCCGAGCGCTGGCTGGACGAAGAGTAGTCGGTGCCTGTAGAATCACGCATCTTTCCAGGCGTAATCATGGTACGCCAGAGCGGGCAGGAGCTCGCCTCACCGGCCGTCTTAGTAGACGTGCAGGGGATGTCATCGTGGTCAAAGTGGGACTAGAGACAGAAGTTAGACATTGACACCCACTATAGCAATGCAAATGATAATACAAAACGAATTACACATCAAATAGGGCTACATGATTACGTGGAGTACGATAGGAGCGAGGATATCAGTGGGACTAGTGTGTGGAGTGTAAAACCGCGCTACTTTCAAGGCATTTGCCAACCGCATCAAATCCTGACTTACATGCCACCATGTTATACTCTCCCACGACCCCCTCGAGGAAAGGCCTGCAGGCTCCGATGATTTCGTCAGTGAGGTTCTCAATGGCGTCAAGCATCTCATCTAGGATGCATTTGATGTCGTAGATGACTAACGGGGATCGATAAATCAGTTGGAGCTGTATAAAGTAGTGACAGACGTGACCGTACTTGGTCCAAGGAATAAGCACAAGGACGGATCGTGGTAACACATCTCGTTGATGTAACCAAGTATGTCCTTGTGAAGGTTGATGTAATCCTTGATGAGCCTTTGGAGGCTGTTGTGTTCATCGTAGTGCGCACGTCCTTTGTCAGCGCCTAGGGTATGGACTGTTTTTGCAAAGCCCTGAGAGTTAGTGTGGAAGTCCGTAAGCGCAGAGGCGCATTTCTGTTCGAATTTAGATTTGCTCTTTTGCCCTGAAGCGGACGGTTGAGAAGAATACGCCTCTATATGCGCCCAATTTCAGTGTGTCATTATTATAAAGTAAGGACAAAGTACGCACTGAGGGTTTGAGCGTTGTTGCATGCGTTCGAATAATAATTATTGAGGATGTTGATGTTTTGCGCAACAGTATCGATGTTGATGTCTCCGCTACGACCATATGCAACTACAGGTACACGTGGTCCGATCAATGAGTAAGCGTGTGGGTGATACGAGACGTTGTCATGGCTTAGATGTGAGTCGTGCGGTACGGCGGCCTTGGCTTTTGAGTTCTTAGACTTGAGCACCCAGACCGAACGATCTTTGACATGGTGCACGGCAACAGCCCGAGATGACAAGGAGCGTTCAATGGGCTTTGCAAGAGCTAATGACGGCAGGACATGCGGGAACGCTATCAACGCGACAGAGGTGGCGTGGGCAGCAACGAGGAGAATCTGATAGAGAGGCGACATGTGTGAAAGTTGGATTTGCGTGTAGACTGCGGGATAGATAGACGTCGCGTCCAGCGCAAAAGAAAGAAGCAGAGGGTAGCCTCGGAGGCGATGGGGTGGGAGTCAGAAAGAGAGATTAAAGGATGGAATGTGAACAGGCGAAGACGGCTTTAAAGGCATCGCGACCAAACAAACAAAGCAATCAGCGCGTCTGGTCATGTGACTTGATATTGTCCACCGATAACTGATAACTAACGACATTGTCCGTGTATCATAGCTACACTGTCCGCGATAACGATAACTAACGATACTGTCCGTACGAACCACAATAACTAACGATAACGATAACAGGAATTGTCCAAATTTCAAAAGCCATTTGAGCGAGCGTCTCTGGGTATAAAGGTAGGTATTAAGCATCCTCAATTATGTAGTAATCGAGTCCGTCGATGTACCCAACACCTGCGATCTAGAGCTTGTTGGCACGAGGCCTTTGAGATCGCTTCCAGCCATGATGGTTAGAAGGCTGAGGGTTTTTAGGAGACGGAGGGGTTGACTTCGGCTGGCACTTATCCCCGTTCCAAACCCACCCAGAGGGGCATTGCGGAGGAGGAGGTTGGGCTGGTGAGGAACGCAGCAGCTCTGGTCGCTATACCAGTACCATCCAGATGACGGACACCCCGAACCGGTAGGAGGGTTGGGTGGATTGGGCGGTCCGCCCTTCGGAAGGCAGCAGCTTTTGGAGGTGTACCTAATACACGACAACGTTAGAGAGCTTGAATGGATCGGAAGAAACGTGCTCTCACCAGAATTCATCATCCTCACAGTCGGATGGGGCGGGGGGAGAGCAGCAACTCTCACTGTCTTTCCACGAGTGGCCGTTCTCGCAAGTCGGGGGACTGCTCGGCGGCGGAGAGGTCGGGAGGCAGCAGGACTTGTCTGTCAGACGGGGACAAGGTAAGTCATGGTGTGGTCAGGACCGCACGGGAACGTACCGTCAGACCAATAATAATTGGACTTGGGGCAGCTTTTCCCAGGACTATCCGATGGATGAAGGATCAGCATGGTCATACGGACGGTAAACGATCGACTTACGGAGGGCTGGACGGGTTGCTGGGGGGTGTTTTGGGGACACAGCAACTCTTGTTATCGTACCAGAACTTGTCAGGTGTACAGTCAGAGCCGCCAGCGATCACAGATGGGAGGATCGAGGCGAGAAGAGCAAGGGGGACGAGAAGGCGAGTAATGAGAGTCATGGTAAAAAGAAGGGAGGTCCGAGTGGGCAAAAGAGTGACTGGGTGGACTGGACTGGGGACCTGCCCTCGCCCCCCCTCGCACTTTATACTCTAAAGCATGGGAATGGAGAGACGTAATGCAGGGCCAAATGGGAGAGAAGAAGGGACGGAGGCCACGGGATCCGAAGGCACGGGATCACAAGGCCGAATCAAGGGTCTGCGATCGGCAATCACGCGCCTCTAATTCCCTTCAATCCAGGGAAGGTTTGTTCCCTTGCCCTGTCCTCTCACGATGCGTCCCTTGACTGAGGACGAAAATAAGGCCGTGTTTGAGAAACTTGCCAACTATATTGCAAGTACCTCTCTGATTCCCCCTCCCCATACTTACCCTCGTACAAAGGGTAAAAACGTCGTACATTTGGTGGACAGACAGGACGACGCGCATTGCTTTCGCCTGCACAAGGGTCGCGTCTATTATGTCTCTGAAGCCTCGATGCGACTCAGCATCTCTGTCGCTCGGTCTAATTTGCTCAGTTTGGGCACCTGCCTAGGAAAGTTCAGCAAGTCTGGGAAATTCAAGCTACACATAACCTCTTTGGACTACCTCGCACAGTATGCGAGGTATAAAGTAAGTTTATGGCCAACAATGTAACCCCTTCCATCAGACGTTCTGTCACAATCATGACAAGGTGTGGGTCAAACCGAACGGTGAAATGCCTTTTCTATACGGTAACCACGTCCTCAAGGCACATCTCGGCCGTATTACGGAGGACACTCCAGAGCATCAGGGTGTTGTCTTGTACAGCATGAATGATGTTCCCTTGGTAATTGGCTTTTGTACTTGTTTCATGTGTCGTCCTCAGTGCTCGTTCGTGCAGGGATTCGGAGTCACGTCCAAGTCAACGGTGGACACACGAAAATTGGACCCGACAGCCATCGTCGTTTTTCATCAAGCGTACGTATTTTTAATCACCTTCACCCTCCCTCCGCTCAAGCCTTCACTCTACCTCAGGGATGTCGGAGAGTACCTTCGGGACGAGGTAATACGAATTTCACGCAAACTATTGTCTACTAACTCATTTACTTGCAGGATACCTTGTTCTGATCCGTGCTCCGGGGCTCTGCTAAATAAAAACACCAGCGCAGCATTACGTAATAGAGTGGCGAATGAGTGTCGTGTTGTCCGTACATACCTTACTTCTTCTCTATGAGCGACAAAGACCTCTGTCAAAAGTGGTTAGACGTCTCCGACAATGAACTTGACACGTCCATCATCAATGACGTCCTTGGTGCTATTACAGATGACCTTTGGGTCGTAGCAGCCGTCGCAGACAGAATCATCGACAACCCTAGTCTATTACACGACCTCCTCGGAATAGCACTCAAGAGATCACAAAGCATCGTAGAACGATTGCGGAATTCGTTCGCTTTTCAAGACCCGCAGGAAATATGCGCATCTGGTGGACAGGACTCATCGTCTGTCTACGTCGACGAAGATATGGTGTCCTACTTCCGTGAGAATGCATCCGACGCTCGAATCTGCGTCCTTCGATCCGTACTCTTGGACAGAAAAGATAGAGTTGAGACATTCATGGAGATGTCCGCGGTGAATGTTGCTGCGCACGGTGAATCAGAGGCCCCCGCAGAGTGGGACGATGACCCTTGGATTGACGCCGACCCGGAATCCGATCAGCAACCCTCTCAAAGACCTCTCCCATTATCACTATCCACTTTCCTCTCACAAAGTCTTGTAGACTCGGCCTGTCTACTTGCAACGAGAGAATCATTCGGCTCCCTCCAAATCCTATTCAAGCGACACGGGTCTTCTATCTGGCCTTACCGGCTCACCATCCTTGCATTCATTCCTACGCACCTCTCTCCTTTGTGTTACCAGGAATTTCTACCCAAACTTGATCTCTCTCTCGATGAAGAGTTTCGGTCACCTGTAGACGCCTGGAGACCCGAGTTGGATTGGACCGAGAATCTAAGTGTGCAAGTCGCACTGAGCACCTCTGGTCACGACGCTCCGCAAAGCCGACTCTCGACACACTCCGCAGATGAAGCTCCCCAGCCAATGTCATCACAAGAGCTTGCCCTCTGGTATCGGCGACAAATTCAAACCATTCTTGGTTCGACTGGAATGGTTGACGTCGCTCTTTCGATGGTGCAGCACGCGGCCTCCCAGGGAATCCTCGAGCTCGATGAACTTGGCGAAGAGCTGAGTCTCCTGTCTCGGCTTGTCTATGATGCCCAAGCTGCCGCCGAAGATGGGCCCGAGGATGATTGGACTCTTGAACAATGGAAGAGCATGGACTCGCTAGCTGTCATTCACGCGATGCTTGCCCTTTCCACACCTCAGACAGTAGTCGCCGACATCCGAAAGTTCGTCTCGCCGTACCTTTTGTGCTAGAATCCCGCGCAGAACGCGCCGGTGAACCCAATCCAAACCTCTCATGCAGCTGCTTAACGACTTCATACTGGGAGCCCCATTGGGGATAGTGGCTCGCATTTTTGAAGACTCTAAACCTACACTACCGTTACGACACCGATTAATTTCGGATAATGAAGACATGGCGCGACTGGCCCTCGCCTGCTTATACGGAAGCAATATCGTCGACGAATGGCATATTATGAGCCAGATTTTTGAATGTCTTCCGGACTGGAGCGGCGCTTCTGGCGATGAGGATTTCGAGGATGCCGTGGAAATGACAATCACGTCATTAGGAACTTACGTTACACCGACGACGGCCAGGCCTACATGCACACCCTCTGATCTCTACGTCTTCTTCCGTCCATTACCACTTCCGTCGTTATCTCGTGCTTTGGACATATTGGACGTACATCTGGAGTCGGGGAGATTCTCTCGAGTGGGATACACCCGCTCCCTTACGCTGGTTCCTACAGAGCAGCAACGACAAGAATAGCCAGCGCGCACGAGCTGTCCGTATGGCGCGGCGTCCTGGCACGAATCATGCCTTGCATGGCCAATCTGATTGGGAGTGGTTGCTGGAGGATATGTTGAAGTTGTGCCGTACAAATGACAATGGCCTACGAGGTGCCTTTGGCCTTTTATCACAGGCGGAAATTCTCAGTATCTTTCTCAGTGGTCTTCTTAGCACCGGGCGCAAGTTTCCTTTTCCCTCGTCCTCAGGCCTCTGATTGACTTTTATTTAGAGCTGATATAGCCAAGAATCTATTGCGTTCGAAGAAGTCCACACTGTCCTTGGATGATCGGGTGGTTGAGGAAATATGCTTAACGTCTTCCCGAGAGTTCTATGATAATGCTAGTTCAGGGAACTACAACTTCGGTGATATGAAGCTCGCTTACGACTGGTATGTAGAATGTAGAAGATTGCCCCATCCATTCAGCGCTCACCTAGCCGCTCCGCAGCTTGTCCATTCCGGTTCGTTCCGAAACAATCATTCGTGAACAAGAATTTATCGAGGCCACTTCTCGCATCGCGTCATTCAACGTAGAGACACGGCCTGGTATCCCATTGTCGCCTATCGAGGTCCGTCTCACAAAGGATCGTCTGTCCTTGGTCTCTCGCGTCCTTCGAGCAACAATGATGCATACAAATACAAAGAAGTTATCCTAGAACTCGTCGACAAACTCGGTTTCGCGGCGATGCAGTCCCCCACGTGAAGGCGTTGGCCATGATTGCGGACACTGCACTCCAGCAGAGGATTTTGCGCAGGCCTTCGAAACAAGCGAGACCATGATCGACACGGTATCGCATCTCTGCTCGTCGCCGGGTATATCCCAAGCCGAGTTAAACGACGCGAAGGAAGTCTGCTGGGTCTCCTGCTTCCAACTCGGGCGCCAAACCGAGTTCGCCAACGTAGAAAAGAAACTCCGCCTTCTGGGCCACGCGCTCGAATTCTGCCCTGCAGATCGGCTTCCCGAGATCCTTATGGCGTGGCGTCGGCTCGAAAGGAGGGTATTGCGCTGCGCAGCGAAGGCGGAGCCAAGGAGGAGGAGGAGGCGGCCGACATGGCGTCACTGTCACCAGTGCGCAGCATCGGACACGTCAGCCGGGTGCAATCGCACCGTCCCTAGCGTCACGGTTGCAGAACATACACCTTCCCGCTTCTCCCCTCGTGATGGCGGACAGTGCGGCCATCGCGGACACTTTCAGTCGCGTTGCTTCAAATTCCCCTTCTCTAAAAGTCGCCCGCAGGCTCATTCATCCCAGTCCGAAGGGGACAACCAAGGCCAATCTCGTGGCGAAGATGTCGGGTGGCCATCGTTGGATAGGGAAGAGGTCTCCTCTCAGGCCTCCAAGGCTTTGCAGAGGGGGATTGGGTGGCTTATTGGCGCGGACGAGTGAATGGCATAACTTAACTTACATTTACAGTTTCTCCCGCGATGTCGCACCCATTGACACCCCATTGATAATTTGGATGGCGCCAGGTACTCTCGCAGAGACAAATAATGTGGCAATACATACTCGTAAGGCGATCGAGTAGAGGTGCCTTGCTGGATGAACATTATTACAGCATCGAGCACAGGCACCCGAATTGGGGTACAAACTACAAAATGCCCCGAACGAAGGGAGGGAGCAACATTCACAAAGGAAGAAATAATAATTCCTGGTACAAAACAAAATTGAAGAAAGGAAAGATATGTGGGCGGATGTACCGCAAGACAATGAGTGAGGAAATAGCGATAAGGATAGTGTGTTCGAAGGAGGGGCGGGAAAGCCACTATCCGAGGATTAAGTAGTAGGGCTGAAAATCGAAATAAATCAGGCGGCGGCGGCACCAAAGCGCGTACCCACGCCTGTACGTGCCCTTGGACGGTTGACGATACCACGTCGTGATCCTGAAGATCTCGAGTCTTCGCGGCGCCCTGGTCTGGCTCATGCTCATCGGAGCGACCGCAAAGAATACATCGCTCCCCACGCAACTCCTTGAGCCGCATTCCATCAATTTCGGCGCGCAGATCGCGAACCTGCCCCTCTAGCTCCCATATTTGATGCTGCCACGCCTTGCGCGTAGACTTCATTTGATCTTGGAGCTGCTGGATAATCATGTATGGGTCGTCCTCGTCGAAGCTTCTCGTCTAGAGAAGGTTCGGTGGGGAGAGGGCTCAGGGTCGAGCTGCTACCGGCAGTGGTACTTGACCTGTCGGTTTGCACGGTCGTGGGGGAATCGAGAGACGTGATGTGATCGGCGAAGTGAGCACTGAATACGGTGGAGATGGGACGCAGGCTGAGTCCGGGGAATGTCGTCGTCGAAGGTGGTGCGCTAGCAGGGCTCAGCCCGCGATCCGGGTTGACCACGAAGGAGCTCCCAACTCCAGTACGTACACTCTGCGAGCTAGTGGGACCGGGAGGAGCATCTTTTGTGAGAATGGTCAGAGCATGACTCCGTTGCTCGATGTTCTCCCGATCTCGGGGGCACCGCACCGGCTCGTTCTCTCGACCATCACTCTTAACGATGCTGCCCAGTTGAAGTGGGCTCTGCGAAACCAATGAAGGGGAAAGGGTGGGCACGGGCACACGGGCGCTAGAAATCTTCGGAGTTCGCGGCATGGGAGGAGATGCGAGAGGTGGTGCGGGCGGTGGGGATGATGCTTGTGGCTTGTCCTTATCCTTGCCATTGAAGAGCCTCATAAACCCTGATTTCTTGTGCTTTAAAGCGCGGGGGGGTGGACCCGTGCCGCTATTTGGTGCCAAATCCTCGGCCACGGAATGGGGAGGGGGAAAAGGATTACTAATGTTCAAGGGTTCGACCTTGGTTTTCGAACCAGCACTTGCCGTCCGAGACCGCAGCCTCCCCGTATGATGTGGGAGTGCAGATGCATTATTGCGTGGTGGAGGTTCAGTCTGAAGGAAGGGGGCATCGGGTGTGGCCTGGACATGTGTCCGCGAACGTTCCCTCGCTTGCGCTTGCGCTTCCTGCAGAGAGATCAAGTTGAACGTGGGTGACACAGCCGGAATTTGATTGGGAAACGCGAGCGGTCCTTTGTCTTGACCAGGCTGTGATGCGGGTTTCTGCCCCTGATGGCCAGCAATCGCAGATATTGGGCCAGAAATGACCTTTCCCTGAACGTTACCGACCACTTTCTTCAGAAGCACATCCGCGTGGTAATCTGCGACCGAGGACATCGAGGAGTCAGGTGTTAGACTGGACGAGCTCTGAGAAACCCCCGATTCTGACGCGGAGGGAATGAGTCGCTGGGGACAACCATGCGTCTACCGAGACTGGATGGTGGGAGGAAAGAGGGGGCAGTATGCACGAGACCACCATCGTACGCCAAGTCAGGATTCGCATATGGGTGGACGAAATCAGAGCGGCCTCGCAACGATAGAGGTGATGTTGGTCGCGAAGCATCGGTTACGTCAGTCGGACTTAATGTGCTAGAATACATAGATGGGTCTGGCGATATCGACCGCGTTGGGACCGGCGAAGTAGCGGAAGCGTACGTAGAACCGACAACTGAGTTTGGACTAACGGGGGGTGGCGGGGGGATTGTGGTATCTGGAATTGTGTGCGATACGGTTCTTGAACGAGCGCGAGAGAAGAGCCCCGGTCGTGAAGGCCGCGAGGAGGAGGACGTCGCCGGGGAGGCAGACAGTGTAGGCTGTGGTTGTGCGCTAAACGCGATTTCAGAAAATTTTGCCGGCAAAAAGAGGGGAAAGTGTACTCACTGTAAATTAGTGGGTGCTATCTGGCCATCTACAGAAACCTTGTCCCTGCTGATTGTTGATTCAAAGCTTGGTCGCGCTGTCGACGTGGCTTTGGCAGAAGCAGACTTGTTAAAGCCCTTGATAAATCCGTCCCCGCGGGTTTTACTTCTACCTCGTTTCGTGACGAAAGAGCGGGCATCATCTTCCTGTTCTACTCCCTCCGTGGTGTTGCCTTCGGTCTCCCAGGGAGCCAGGGAGTGGAACCGCATCGTCGGGCCAAGGAAACTCATCCGAGAATCCTGCTCGTCGTCTTCGGGGGTAATGGACTCGAGGGAGACATCCGTTCTAGACGGACGTCCGTGGCCGAGCCGTCGAGGCTGTGTGTGTCTGTGGAGGAGCTGTCGATGGACCTCATTGCGCTGAAAGCCTGCCGAGCATATCGAGGGATAGCAAAATCAAATTGAGGGGGACTCGCGTCCGGATGTGGCGGCCTCGGGGAAAAATGAGGGTGGCTATAGATAGAAGGCGAGTCTGAAAACTCTGTGAGGGAAGGGAATCTAGTGTGGTGGATGTCCACGCGCGCGCCTCGCTGATCAAGAAGACGACGGAGGTTGTCCTCGTGCGCGGGCGACGGCGACGGCGGGTTCATTGGAAAGGATGGACTAGTCCTAGCCGTGCTCCTGCTGCCTCTCCCTCTCCCGGCTCGCACCCGCTGTCCCGCCTAGTCCGAGGCGCCAGCGTGCTTCCTTTCATTAACTCGACCCCCATCGATATTAAAGCCAATCAGGTACCATATCCCCGACTCCCCACCACGTTGCAACCCGTGCAAGCGCTCCCCACCAACTCAATCATGGACCACCAAGCCTCTCCCATTCTAATCGCGAGCTCCTCCAATGGCAGAGTCTCAGGGAAACCCTGGAAACACTCAAAGTCTCCCACAGTGTGCGTGTTACACCCCGTGTCCATGTCTCTTATCGTAATGCCATTCCACGTCAGTCGTTCACACCTCCAACCGGCTGTTAAATCGAGCTTCCACGATAGGATGGAGAAGACCACCAAAGCACAGGCTATCAAAAAATTGCAAGCGGAGCTCAAAGAGGAAAGACAGGCCGAAATTCAACGGTGAGATTTTCCGTACTTCCGTCTCGCATCTTTCTACACGGTCTCTACATCGGCAGGAGACGGGAGGTGACGCTAGAGAGAAGGAAGGCTGCGGAGGAGCGGAAGCGAGCAGAGGAACTCAAGGCTCAGGTACGTGTTGGGCCAATACCAACTCACCCCGTCTCACATCGCCCGACGCCCAGCTTGGTGCCAAAAAAGCAACGCGATTACGGAGGAAAGCTGGTCGTTCCAAAAAAGTTGCACATTGACCGTTTCCGTTAACATCCGACCATTAAAAGTAGTTATATACGAATATGAAGCAAGCGGTCTGCAAACTTCCTACACCTCCCAGGTGGTATCTGGCTCGCCCTTGGTAAACGATTTATCAAGCCCGACGATAACACTCTCGCAGAGCGGGCATGCGCTAGCAAGAGTGTCTTCCAACTCCGATCTCAACTTTTCAAGTCGTTTTCCCGCCCCACTCTCAACTAGTGCGTTCCTCTGCGCGCCACCAATACCTGGTATCCACCCTGCAGGTGACGTTATGACAGTTACGAGTGCATCTGGCATAATGAGGTCGCGCAGTCGATCGCCCGCTGAGAGCAAGTTGCGCCCTATGGCATTGCTTTGACGTTGCCCATTCTGCGTCTGGGCGGCGAGGTTTTGAGAAATCAATGGTCGCTGCGTTCCAGGCTGCCATGTAGCGGCATTACCATCCATCTGTATGGCATCACCTCGATCGGCTTTCCCCTTGACGATTTCGTCCTGAAGTAAGAGTAACCGTCGGAGAGCGTGTGCGGGCAGATATTCCTTTGTCTAATAAATAGGGATGACATGTAGTCCGGTCAGCACTTAAGAATCTGGTACTCACCAGACCAACGAGACAGTCAGCATGGAAAGCATGGTGACATGGAAAGACGTAAAACTGTCGCGTCAGGATAGGGATCGAGCACACCGAACACTTCTCTCCAGCGTCGACGGTAATGAAGCGGTTTTTTAACCCAACGATGTATTCTTTCATTGATTCAGCGCTCCGCGTCGCATCATCCATCTCGTTCTTGAGATCTTCAATCTGGGCCGAATAAGACTCCAATGCACTCGCTATCTCGTCTTTGAAGTCATCAATGACGACGAAGTCGGGGAAGAAAGGAAGGATGTCCTCAATTTTGAGCAGGTCGGTGCTGTCGAGGAACCGCATGGCCCTGCCAAGGAAGTCAGCGAAAACTCGGGTCTCGTAAGCTATCTTTACGCTCACATCTTGATATCCTTCTTGTCTTGAACCACAAATTTTGCAATCTTCAACCAAAGCTTCTTCCGCAGTTGTGGGTCGTCCTCTGGCTTGTCAGCATTGATTTTTGCGAGCTCCAGGTCGCCCTTTTCCAAAGCCAGATCGACACTACTCTCCCACAAACCCATCTGCGAATAGATATGTACGCAAGGCTGAATCCTGCCGGTCTCGCTGCACAAGCGCAACGCATAGTCGAGGTCATAATAAGGCTTGCCCGTGAGAGAGTCAACAGGGGCTGTCACTAGGAAGCGTAACAGAGGACCGTCATCCTCGGGGGACCCCGCAGCCGGTGATGCGTGCAACGTAATGAAAAGGTTGTGTAAGGTGGAGGACGTGTTTAGTTGTTCGAAGATAACATGATTCAAGTAGCGGGTGGCCTGATTTGGCGAGAGCGGGTCACGCGGTGCAAACTGGAACTGCAAGAGGGCAGGAACGAGGCGAAGTGGGTCGAGAGCAGGTTGGCGTATCCACGAGTCAACCGTATCGCGCGGTGCATTTCTCATAAGAACGGGCCCAAATTGATAGTATAACTCCAAGTTGGACTGCCGGCTGATGGCGTCGATGGCTTTGACCCAGTCTTCTTCAAGAATCCAATGTTCTACAACACGTTCAAAATGACAGACCAAGGCTGCATAGAAGAGGTATATGTCTGTGCGGCCATGGCTTTGTATCAGCTCGTATACTGCGTCGGGCTCGAGATCATCCTAAGAAAGATCAGCATGAAACAAAAACGGAAGCGGTGTTCGGATGCTGCACAGACTTTGTGTGACTCCAAAAAGCGTCGAAGGTCCTCCTCTAGAATCGAGCGCTCTGTCTTTACATTCTCGACGTCGTATTGGGCCGACGATAAAGCAGTGAGGTCATCCAACTCATCGTGCTTGCTCAGATAGAACTCAACAAGCCATGTTGCAAGCATCATTCGTTGCGTCACGTCCTACTTTCGTCGTGAGTTCCAACAAATTTTAAAGACCATCTGACACGGACCGATTTGCGTGTTTGCTCTAACCGCAGCATCAAGTATGATCTTAATGCGTCACGCTCGTTGACGTCTAGAAACTTCAATGCGACGTCCTCGAATGGTATTGAGCATTGAGCGAAGGCTTGCGCTGCTGGGAAGTACCGCTTTGTCTTGAGTAATGCCTGTGCGTGCGAAGCGAATATGAGGTCTCTCTGTCCAGCAGTCTGTTCCCCAAATACGTCAAAACGAGAACGAGAACGTTCTGGAAATGCCTTGCCTTGGCATATTTAAGTGCGACGTCAAAGTTCTCTTTCTGGAGGTTGATCTTCCAGACATCGCGGTCTTCGTTTCCGACAATAAGTTCGAAAAGTGACTGGTCGGTGTAGGCCCAATATGTCTTACGCACGGGATCAGCTGTAAGTGCCCGGGCTGATTCCCCGTGTTTCTTTAGGAAGCGAATCAGCTTCGTCGAGGACCATAAGCTATGTACTTACTAATGGAAGAAGCTCTTCATATACCAGACTCTCGTCTAGTAGGGATATTGCTGCTATTCGGTCACTATAAAGTAACACGATGTGGAACCCTGTGAGAGTCATGGAGATAGGGAATTCTGGCTGTGGCGGCTCGTGTGATACATCTGAAGACACAGGGCGTGCTGGATAAGGGAATACTGTGCCCCATCAATGAAATCATCGGTCGTTGACTGAAAATTAAGCGTTCCATGATAGATGCCAGGACCTGAAGTTCGTGAGCATCGACCCAAATCATTCGGAAATAGACTGACTTGTCATCCAAGCTATTTCCCTTGGTAACGATTGTGACTGCCCGCTGTTGGTGGTGTAGTAGTGCAACTCAGAATGTCGAATGTTGCCAGGAAGTTCGGATAATTCTCCTCACTGTCAGCCGGGAAGTGTGAACGAAATGGACTGACGCACTTGGAGCGGTTTCCTGGTAAGTAGCAAAGATCATGCCAAACACTCGGCCCCCTTCGTCTGGTCGTCGTGGAAGTACGCCCGAAAACTGATAAATTCGTGAAGTGGTGATGGCCACAATTAGCGCCTTCTTGGGGTCTAACGAAGGAAAGAAATCGAAGTTGAGGCCTGTGATGGGTTGTCGCTCGAGAAGAGTGAAGACAGCGCTCAAGTATCTTTCTTGGGATTTGAAGAAGTCTTCTTCTGCATCCAGGACAGCCTCGTAAATGGTGCCATTCCTGGCTCCTATTAAGATTTCCCGCGTCGAAGTCAAATGAGACGAATAAAGTAAAGCAGCCTTGTTCCAGGCAACGGATTCGATGACCATCTTGAACGTCTTCAAATGTTTAGGCTTCTTCCACCCTCGAAACAGGTACCAGTTCTCGCCTTCGAGAGAGGTGATTATGATATGCCGTCCAGAAGGATCCATAAATAATTTATAAATCGAGAATTCTGTAGGCTTTCGAGGGATGGGAATTTTGAGAACTTGGTCGGCATGTGCCAGCTCGATAAGGACGATGACGTTGGAGGATAGTCCCATGGCGAGGACATCTGAAGCAACTACGAGGGAGATGAGAGGTGCGGGGAGTGTATACTGGACCCGGCCTAAGTCAAATATTGGCGCAAGGGCAGTCGAGGGGTTGGTATGCTGGTTGTCATGCTATACACGAAGGTCAGATGGGATAACTGTCTAGGAAGAAAGTGCGTACTGTTCCCAGTTCGTTCTCTCGTGCATTCTCGTGGTCATATGGTGAAGGCTCGAAGCCTTCATAGCGCATGGGAGGCGGGGCTCCCGTTCCATAAGTAACGCCACCAGCAGCGGGTGCAGCATGCTCAACATCTATGGGTAACTTCGCTTAGATTCAAGGGATGTAAGTCCTAGGAAGCACGGCTCACAATCATCGAACATGGTAGCCTTGGTATAAAAGGTTGACTTTGGTGAGTCTTTGGAGTCTTGATGTCGCCACGTGACCGAATTGCGCAGTTATCAGTATGTACGTTTCACGTTTCGCGCATCCACTTTTGACTGTAACATGAGGCTTTGGGAAAATGATATATAGGCATATGCCCATATTATCATTTCCCCAAAGCTCGAAATTTTTTGTGACTACGTTTCCCCCACTTCTCTACCCGACAAAGGAAGGCTTTCTCTCGTCGCTCGTCGCCTCCCGTGTCCCCAACCACCCTCGCTTCAAACGCGAACCAGTGGAGTTTCTTATTTTCTGGTCGATGTCTTCCCTCGTGCTCTATGTCAACCGCCACCGCCACCCTCGCTCCAAACGCGAGTCAGAGGGGCTTCTTTTGTCTTTCTTGATCCCCCAGGTCTCTCTGCCGACCACCCCCTTCGTCGCTACTAGCGCGAGACGGAGGGGAGTTTCCTTTGGTTCTCGTGCCCCAATCCCACCTTTGCCTCGAACGCGAGCAGGTGGAATGTCCGTTTTCTTTCATGCCGCCAAAGCCACCCCTTCGCCCCAAGCACGAGCGGAGGGGTTTGTTTCCCTTCCCCCTCGGATTCAGACCCCCCACCGCGCCCCCTGCGCCCCCGCCCCTCTCCGCCGCGTCCGCGCCCTCAATGCCGGCGCCCCTGCGCCCTGCAGCGATGCCTGCGTTGCCCCCTCACCTCCCTTGCCCCAAACGCGAGCGGAGGGGTTTGTTCTTTGTTCTTTATATATAGTTTATCTATATATTGGAAATAAAAATACTTTTTTAGATTAACGAAGTTATAAGAACGTGAAAGGAAAGTTGGGGGGGGGGGGGGGGGGGGGGGTTTAACTGTGACCACCATCGCACAGATTCCCAGAGTTGAGCTGGCAAAGGGCTGACAAGAAACGGTGAGGACCAGTGCAATAACATTGGGTTTCGTGTCCTTGCCATAGAACGCCACTGCCCCTACCTGCCCACTGGTACATTACACACCTAGATTTTAAGAACACTGACGCATCTGCCCCGAGTCAAGATGCGAAATCATTTCCTCAACAAAATCGAACTCAGAGACCCATCATGTGTTCTTTCTCCGGGTCGAGTTACACCAGTCTGCATCGGTGTAAACTCAATTTCCAGATTTACAGAGTTGATCTCGAGTTGACAGTTCAGACTGGACCACACCAGACCGCAGCAACACATTACACACCCAGGCTAACAGACAATGATAGCAAAATACAGACAGCTACGAAGACTGCCAGGATAACTAACGAAACACGAGTACTGAAACCAAGGGGCAGACAGTAGCCTTGCAGGGCTATTGCAATACTTGACAAAGCGAGGCCTATGCGGAAAAAATACTACTAATCCCCAAACACTTGAATCTGCGATTCATGAGTCCACGACCACGGGAAAAAGGGGGGCGACTGAGAAAGGAGGGCATAGAGATACACAAACTAGGCAGGGACAGCAAGTGGAACTGCAAAATGCATTGCACACCGAACAAGAGTAGCGGATTCAAAACTCAGACGACGTTACTGCTAATGGTCTTCCTTCTCTTCTTGACTGGTGGGAGGAGGCCTGGAGAACTCCGCCCTTCGTCATTACGATCTTCCAGGTCATGCTCGAGAGCCGAGCGGGCTCTAAGGACAGGTGAAGACATCAACATCGAGTCGATCTCACAGTCATCCTCGATGTCTGCAGCTCTTGCCCCAGCGAGAAGGCCTCCAAAAGGCCAAGACCGATGGTCTGCTCTTTGGAGAACAACTCGCGGTTTAAACCCGATTTCATACGGTTGTCGTCACTCACATAACGCCTCGTCCTGACCACGGGACTGTCTGCGTTAGGGCTTGAGAGAGGAGTAGCAACTGTGCGTCCAGAAAAAAGCTTCCCTGGTTCCGTCACCGTCCCGTACACATTCCCAAACGGATCTTCTCCAAGTGACGCAGCCAGTGCCCCATTCATCTTTATTCGAGCGGGCGCAAACGCAGGTATCTTCGAGGCTCGTGGGGTGCAGCGGCTCCCGATACGTCTCATTGGTGACACCTCTGCAGGACGAGAACGATCAAGGACGAGGCGTTCGGTGATGGGAGTGGGTAAGGAACTAGAAATAAACAATCTACGAGGGGTTGGCTTCGTAGTGTTCCTCCCCGTATCCTTCTTGCCGAAGATGACGACTCTAGGGGTATTATAGGAACTGGCCTTGCCATCGCGTGGCGCAATGATCACAGGACTACATCAATGGCCGATGGTGCGGATACTATCCCGGATGGGCTGACCTGCTCGCGCACCATACCAAGTGAAACGTCCAAAGCCGTGAAGTGAAGAGGGTGGCTGGGGCTAGGGAACCGCCACGGTTGATCGACGGAAGACGTGGGGGAGAGTGACGAAAAGATGGTGTGATAAGGGGATTGTAAGGGGATATAGGAATAACTGGCAAGGGAGGTGAGGGTGACGCGTCATGAGAAGTTTGGGTAACTCCTGGTGAGACAAGCGCGGAGAGTTTGGAGGCGGTGTAGGACTGTCTCGGGGATCAGCTTGGAATAATAGTGGCCGGGACAGGTCGAGAGGCGGCTCGAGGGCGGGAAACTCTTCTTGGGCGACGCGGGGAGCGGACGGAGCATGTAGATCAACATCTATATCAGACTCATTGTCATTCTTCCTATCTGACAGGGCCGAGGTGCCTGCTGAGCAGCAGGTCGAAGGGACCGCAGCCTGGATTTTGTCGTTTCAAGAGAACCGCCACGTTTGTGGACCGACAGGTTCTCCTTCTCTTGACCACCTTTCGTATCTGCTTCATTAGCAAACTAAGCAAAGCCTCAGCGAAGCCAAATACATACGATTGCCTCTTCTTGACCGGTCAGTGTTCTCACGTCGGTTAGACATAGCGATCTTGTGCTTTTCGAATACATGTCGCCGCCACATGCTCTTGGCATTGACACCAGCGTATGTCCGTCGACAAAACGTACATCGAAGGCGAGGTTCCTCTCCCTCAGGCCAACCCTCCGTTCCTCGCTCTTTCAGATCTTTCTTCTTAGCTGGACACCAGCCTCTTGGGGGTTCGAGTTGAGGGGGATACGGAATAGCATTAGGATTAGATGTGTGCATTGAGATAAAGTCAGCAGCATCAAGAAACCAATCGGGATTGACAGCCATAACAGTGTAAGTAAGACCATCCGGGTATAGATGAGAATCCGGGAAATCGAAGTATGGTGGGTGTATGAATACGGTGTTTGGCTCGCCCGGAGTAGGATCCATTGGGGGGAGCGGATGTGTAAGCGAATTGTTACGCGCGGGGGGAGGAGGCTTGGGGGTTGGCGCCACAGGGTAGTAGGGCTGGTACGGGACAGGCTGAAAAGACGAGGTTGTTGAAGAGAAGAAATCAACGGGAGTAGGCGAGTTGAGGCGACGCTTGAGACGATTCGATTTATGGTCAGTCATGGTAGCGCAGAGAGGCAGAAGCTAGTGTTACAGTGGGAGGGAGCGTGCGCTGGTGAAGGGATGAGGACAGGCTGGCCAAAATGTGGATTTTCAGTCGGAGTTGACACGCTTCACACGACTCGTCGCGTAGATCACCTGACCGTATAATTCAGTCCGTCATTATATTACATAATATCTCTACAGCTTCCTTAAATCGCAAGGGATATGTATCTGGGACACGATCCTCGTCAGATTCCGTCTTCACTTTATAATTCTATGGACGTACCCAGCTGCCATGATCACTGCACCAAGTGGTATCACTGGCCCCAATATGTTGAGGCTAAACATTCGTTTAATGATCCCAAAGCTTTAGCGCTTGGCTACGAGGCACACTCACCGACCCTGACCGAGCACAATGGTCATAATGGTGCCTGAGAAGATAAAGCCCCCCACAGCGATGGCTGGACCTGCGAAACGGTGGGTGCTAAAACGCGGGTGCAAAGAGACGATGCACAGCCCAAGACCATTGAAGATCTAGTACCGTCAGTAGGGGGCTAATGCTGACACACGTCGCAACTGTTTACCGCATAGTGGGCCCCCGTTAGAAATGCTGTAGACTTGAGGGCGTGGCTTCCAAATGCGCCTGTTAATATACCTGCTGCAACTGGTAGCAGAAGGGAAGACTAAGTTGAACATAAAGGACAGGAAAACGGCCCAAACCAAACAATGCTCCTGTGCGCCACAAGACTGATGGATTCATAGAAAACCTTGACACAGGTCGAGTTGAAATCAACGGGGTCAGGGAAGAGGGCTCGGACATGATGATCAGGTCAGGTCAGCGTGGCGGTAAGCGGCCCGAACTCGCGGTGTTCGCGTTCACGTCTCGAGATGGGAAAAGCACCAAAGAAAACAGGCAAGGGTCGTTTGGATAAGTACTACAAACTTGCAAAGTGCGTCAAACTACCCATTTGCTTTACAAACCCTTGACCATATCTCCCAGAGAACAAGGATACCGTGCACGTTCCGCGTTCAAGCTGATCCAGCTGAACAAGAAATTCTCCTTCTTGGAATCTGCGCGATGTTGCATAGATCTCTGCGCTGCGCCCGGGGGATGGCTCCAAGTTGTGAGCAAGACAATGCCAGTGAACAGTCTGATCGTTGGTGCGCCGAGTCTCTGCATCACTCTTTGGCCCATTTGCTAATAATGTTTCGTAACAGGTGTTGACCTGGTAGCCATAAAACCGATTCCACGAGTCACCACTTTTGCAGCCGACATTACTACGGTTCATTGTCGCAACCTCATACGGAATGAACTCAAGGACTGGAAGGCGGATGTAGTACTCCACGACGGTGCACCAAACGTCGGGACCGCCTGGATACAGGACGCTTATGCGCAGTCGGAGCTCGTTCTCATGAGTTTGAAGCTTGCTGTAGAGTTCCTCATCAAAGGAGGAACATTTGTCACAAAGGTGTTTCGGAGTAAAGACTACAACAATCTCATCTGGGTTTTCAACCAGTTGTTCAAAAAAGTCGAGGCAACGAAACCCCTTCCTCCCGGTATGGTTTTACGTCCAGCATTCATGCCTGTGACCAATGACCAACAGTTCACTAGAAATGTCTCTGCAGAGATATTCGTTGTCTGCCGCGAATTCCTTGCTCCGAAGGCCATTGATCCGAAATTCCTCGATCCAAAACACGTATTCAAAGACCTCGATGCTTCCGCTCCCCTTGACAATGGTGTCACAGTAAACAATGCGCAGACAAACATATTCCAACCTGATAAGAAGCGGAGGCATCGAGTAGGATACGCCGACAACGATTACACTCTTTTCAAGCAAATCGGCGTAGCAGAATTTATTCATTCTTCTGACCCTATTACCATACTAGGGGCGGTGAACAAAATGAGTTTAACTACGGAGGAAGAGAAATCGTATGTCCGCCAGTCTCTCCCATGTACTCCTCCCTTATTTACGCGTTGGTTGGCTAGTTGGGCTTCTCTTCCTCTCACTTCCGAGGACATCAAGGCCAACTTGGACGACCTCAAGGTCCTCGGGAAGGGCGACTTCAAAGCCTTGCTCAAGTGGCGCACTGCCCTCAGAGAAGAAGTCAGTTTTTGAGCTCTGTCGTGTTTCCATCTAAAGCCATCTTCTTTTAGTTGGGCTTGGAAGTGAAGACAAAGAATGTCAACGAAATCGTAGAGACCGTTGAGGTTGTGGACGTCGCTGACGAAGACGAGCGGATCCAACAGGAGGTATGTAACTACATCTAGTCACCCACAATATGGTTATTTAAGCCAGTCCTAAGTTGGAACGACTTAATGCGGAGGCCGCTAGCCGAACAAAGCGTGAGCGACGGAAGGCCAATGAAGTCAAGAGGAAGACGATCCAGAGAATGCAGCTACAAATGACCGCACCTCTGGACATTGGTCTCGAGCAAACCGACGCAGTTCTCGGCCATGGTCAGGAGGACGTATTTGACCTGGAGTCCGCGGAGCGAGCCCCAAGAAGAATAGGTTCCCTCAATTTGACTGATACCGAGGACGAGGACAAAGACCCCAGGCAGAGCAAGGATGACAACAGTTCCGATGATGAAGCCCTGGATACTGACGGAGAGCAGAATGGTCGAGTGCAGGCACTGGAAAATGACTTGGATGACCTATATGAGACGTATCGGGAGAAGCTTGCCGAACGAGATGCCAAATTCAAAGTTCGTGTGGCAAGGCAGAATGACAAGCGACGTGAAGAGTGGACTGGTATCGAGACTCAAGTTGACACAGATGATGAGGACGAAGGCGGTGGTTGGGATGAAATGGAGCAGCGTAAGGCCGCGGACTCGGATTCGGATTCCTCGTCGCGGATGAGGAAGACGAGCTGTCATCAACCCAATCGCCTAAACGCAAGCGACCTCGCCAGCAGGAGACATCCCGGAAGAAGGCACGACTGTTGACTTCTCTCGAGGAACCTCAGACCACACTTCAGATTTCCAGAAAGACCGATGTGTGGTTCAGTCAAGACATGTTCCACGGACTAGATCATTTGAGTGAGGATGATGACAGCGAGGCGAATTCATCACACCTTCGCAGGACGTGGGGGTGAGATCCTACGTTTTCCGGAGCTTCTTGGTGCTTACACGTTACCAGGTGTCCGTTTCAGAAGACGACGAGGTGGAGCCACAATCTGAATTTGAAGTTGTGCCCCAAGAACTAGACGACGCAGAGATGTGGGATGTTAACAACCCGAATGAAGATGAGCTGAAATCTTCTCAAATAAAAGGTATCATTTTTGCAAACTCGAGGCTCTCAGCCGACTGATCGACATTTGATCAGAGCACGGCTTACTCACAGCAGAGGCAGTGTCTCTAGCTCAGGAACTTGTCAACAGAAGAAAAACAAAGACAGAACTCATCAATGATGGCTTTACGCGGTACTCTCTCAATTCGAAAGAAGGCCTCCCGTCGTGGTTTCTTGATGACGAGGCTAAACATTTCTTGTCCAATATACCCATTACGAAAGAAGCCGTGCAGGCACTGCGAGCCAAGCAGCGCGCTCTCGATGCCCGACCCATCAAGAAGGTTGCAGAAGCAAAGGCGCGAAAGAAATTGAAGGCTGCCCAACGTCTAGAGAAGGCTCTGAAGAAAGCTGACGGCGTCACAAAAACAACTGACCTAACTGAGCGCGAGAAGGCACAGCAGGTGGAGAAGCTTATGCGCCGAGGCTTGGCAAAGAATCAGAAGAAAAAGGAGGTCAAAGTGGTCGTCGCAAAGGGCGTCCACAAAGGCCTGAAGGGCAGACCGAAAGGCGTCAAGGGTCGTTATGTCATGGTGGACCCACGAATGAGAAAAGAGGTGAGCAGTATTTTGTTTTGTTGTTTATTGAATAGTATCTGAGGCATCTCGTAGATGCGTGCGAAGAAGGCGCGAGAGAAGGAGAACAAAAAGCGCAAGCGCAATTAGGTTCGTGGTGTACGCTAGCAATGTATGCCACAAGGATGTGTTTTTAAGTAGATATAGGAAATATCCGATCCACGACTCTAGGTTGTGATTGGCACAAAGTTCAGTGGAGCTTGGATCGTCTAATACTAGTCCTTCCCGTCATCTGATCACACTTGTAGAGGAAGGCATTCCATTCCCGCGGGGAATCCAGATTATCCAACGAAGTCTTTGGCCAGGGCAGGGATCAGAGACCAAATCATGCATTACAAAAAGGATGAATTTACCACACAAACTGCGGAATGATGTCCGCTTTCGAGGTCCAGTGTGCTCTCGGACGTAATCGCAATCCCTGAAGAAGTGTCAAAAGAGGGTGATTCCGTGCTTTGCCGGACGCTGGCGTTGGTCATAAGAACATATTCACGGTTATCGTAAGATATCTGAAGGGGGGGAACAGGTTGAACAACTTCCAGATCACTGGAGGTCAAACTGCAGAGGTGTTAGTCCTAGTTCGGAAAACAAAGACCTGTAATCCGTACAATTTTTCAAGGTCGTTGAAGTAGTTGAGTATTCCACTAGGCAATTGACCGAGGGTAAGGGGATTCGTATCCGAGATAACGAAGCGAAGGTCCATTAGACTGGCATACGACCATTAACTGGAGCCTCAAGACGACACTCGAAAACCCGTACCGATTAGGCATTAGGATATCGATATTAGCGGAGCTGCCGCTGCAGCACATTGCACTCGAGAGAACACTTCCGCTTGGGAGTCCCACTGGAAGTAACACTTGTTTCAGATCAACCAGAGGAACCTCAAGCCGAATGAAGTGTGTTGCTGTGGGATCTCTTCTGTGTTGTTCAGAGACAGGAAAACAGCGATAAACCAAACGATGGAGGACCCGTTGTTGCGATGGTATTGCCTTAACAAGCTCAAGAGGAAGACTATATGGAATCAACAAAATGAAGAGGGACACCCGTGTTTCTCACCTAGGAGTAAACGCAGCCGACGATTGCTGTGCGGAAACCCATGAACGCGTATCTGCGTAGGTCGATCCCCCTGTATGAGGAGCTAGCAAGGAGGGCTTTGCACCAATTTGAAGAGCTGGGAAGAGAATATGCCCTGATCTAGTGATAATCAGTGGACGATAAAACATCAGTATTGATATTTACAGGGCAGATATGAGCCTCCTGGACCCATGGCTCGGCTCGGAAACATTTTCCGTAAGTCGTTGCCGGAGATGAACCTCATTCCTGAATGTACACTGAGTATGACGACGAATCATGCAGATAGCGTGCTCACCCATCCATCGAGAAGAATTTACTCCCTGAATGTCCAAGTCCATTGGTTCCCAAGTTTTGTGAGGCGGTATCCCCTAACCAATCTCCCACTCTACGCCATCGAAAGAAAGCATTTGATCTCCTCATCGGAGACAACGAACGAGGAACCGCAAAAGGATATAGGGCATATGCATTGGGCGCTGTTGTTGGTGTGTGAAACTCCTGGTCGTCCATCCGTTGTGCAAGGAGTTCAGAAGGTTCTGTCTAGCACAGGAGCGTCAGAATGGCCCGGGAAGCAATATATCGAATATACTTCGTAATGTAGTCTGACTGCTAGTCTCCGAGCTAACATGATATGCGTGTGATGCTTGGCTAGGACGCGTAACTTCGACTAGGCTATTAGATTGTACTCCAAGTGATAGAGATGTCCTTACTTTCTGGTCACCGATGTTCTCCACAAAGGCCCCGGAAAGACGTGAAACTCTCTGAAGAACTTCTTGTGAGACGGGATGTGCAAAAGGTGTGTCAACGATATCCTCTACAATGCTCTGCCAACCGATGAGAATAACAAAAACAGGGACACAAAAACAGTAGCGCGCCTTTCGAACTACATCGACACATTCCTGGGCCGCCCTGATAGACTCGCGAGTTCCCTCGAGATATATGGCGAGGGGGTTACGTTTCACAGAAATGTGCACATTGTACGTCCTCGACAATTGGAACAAGTCGGAACCGTCTCGAGGTAGCGTCAGACAACGTACTGTGGGGGACGTATAGACAAACCTTTTCCAAGAAGAATGAAAAGGTCGCTTGATGCAAGTGCCAACGCTAGGAGGTGTGAGACAGGCTGGCATGAGATCATGGGTGTACGTACTCTTGGAAGCCAGTTCAATACGATCCCTCTGTGCACGATTGAGCTCTCCGAGAGAAGGCCAACGCCACGCCTTCTCCACGATGGCCTCCGCAAATGCCATTTTCCTTGTTTCGAGCTGAGTCGTAAGCCATACTGCTGGGAAAACCTCCGTAGTTGTTGATTACTGAAGGAACGACAGATATTGTCCAAAAGAGTATGGTATTCACGCGCGTACTCCGTCGATCGTGGGTCCGAGTGCTCTGAAGGTTTTAGTCGCTCGAGGTCATACAATGTCGGCACAGCTCCATCGATGAGAAGGGATAATAGGTAAGACTCCGTTTTACTAGGTTCCGAAGAATGCCCAGCAGAGTCTACGCCGTGTTCAATTGTCCTCTGAGGGAATACACGTTTTGAATCGTCCTGGACTTGGACCGGGTCATCGTTTACTCGCCTCTCAGGGCGGAATGATTTGACAAGGTAGTAGCGAACCGAGTACCACGTAACCGATAGTAAGAATGCCACGAAGAGGGTAGGAGTGCGATACGACGAGGGAGAGAAGAGAATGACATATAGTAACTGTCCGGGCCGACCGGTCAGTCATCCTCATCCTCGCCGACTCTTCCTTCCCAGCCATTATTTTCCAGGTACTCCATGAACCGCGCATCCTCCTCAGCAAGGTCCACCCCAGTCATATCAGGCACGAAAAGGTATGTCACCAGAATGCCAACAACACCACAAATCGCGGCTATAATGAATGTCCATCTGAACAGTGCAGGCGTTACGGATTCTGGCCTTCTGATGCAACAGGTCCTCGCTGCTCACCTCTTTCCGAGGTGATTTTGAATGGGAGTGAACGCCTGTGTACCTATTGCGGCGCCGGCCTTGCCGACCGCTGCTGATAATCCGTAGCACGTCCCACTGTCCTCAGTCAGTACCTACTAACAGACTCTTTCAGAAATGACGTACCGGATGGGCGTCGCATACGACCTGCGTCCAGGCACAGATTACAGGAGCGTGTTTCGAATAAACCGTTGTGACTTACTCGGCACTGACAAGACCCAGCATGTCTCCGGGGCCCTGAACATGTAAGATGAGTTTCCTCTGGTAGACAGGTAAGTGACCGAGGACTAACTAGATTCCCGGATGACTGCATTAGACCATAACTTGGGAAAATTCGAAGCATTAGTTGGGACATCACCCTCGGTCATAACAGAAATGACACACAATACAACAAAGAGGGAACGATCTTGGTAACTCTCTCGTATGCGAGCCCAATGATCAAGCCTGATGAACACTTAAAACAGTGCCCTTCATTATATACAAAAAAGATCCTTACCAAAAATTAGGTAACCACTGAACCCTAGGATCATCTGATTCTCATGTTGAGGTGAAGATGAGATACCTTAATCGGAGAGCTTACCGTGTTTCGGCGACCTAGGGGATTACATAGAAGTGCTCCGATGAAGACACCAGGCAGCGCGATGGAGGAAAGAAGAAGCTGCCACTCTGCAGTTTTCTTGATGTCGTTGTTGTGAATCACGCTCGAGATAATGGTTCCCGAAAATACGCCATTCGGGAAGGTCACAAAGTCGTACAAAAACCTGAGCGGGCGGTGTCAAAATGAAAACACGCCTTGCGATGAGGCCTACCATGCACCACACGTGCCAATCAACGATTTCCAATAACGTTTGAAAACCAGGTCGTATGGCACGCTCTCTAAAACAAGGTCCAGTGTATCAGCGACAGTCGGTGAGAAATAAGGGCAGATGATGATCACTCTTGATGGCGCCCTTCCGGTAAAGCCTAGAGCTCAACATCCTCAACCGAAAAACCAGCACGGTAAGTGGGAGGACGATTCCGACTCCAAAGCAGACACGCCAGACAGTTTGAAGGTGATCCTCCCCAGCGATTGAAAGAACGATGAGAAAGACGGAACAAGCCAAAGGGCCCCCGAACTGGCAGGAATATGTGCTACAGTTGATACGAGAACAGCCAAGTAACTTACGGAAAGAACAAAGTTTGTGACCATGATGAAAACTGGTAAGCAATGTGAACGACGTGATCAGTCACAGCACAATGGACAATAAAGCCGAGAAGCCTACCAGGGCCGCGTTTGCTCAACATTTGCTCGTTTGCTGCCTCACTGGCACTAGTTGACGATGCGGGATACTCGCCACCGACACCCTAGGAAGAGAATGAGAACCAAAAATCAGACAATGCCAACAGCACGAACAATTCCTGTTATCCCTCGGGCAAAGGTCAAGGACCAGAACAGTCCCTTGGCACTACCGTGAGCGCCATGTGCAGCGGTGCCTAGTGTAGCACCAAGGACGATGAGCAGTGTAGTGAAGACAAGTGCGACCTTTCGTCCCATGCGATCGCACACCAAGCCGACGAACAACTGGCCAATGATTGCACCTGGATGAGGAAAGGTAAATCCCGGGCAGTGTAGAATCCGGAAGGGCATATTACCAACTAAAAGAGCATTGGAGACGCGCGTAGAGACAGTTGTTGTATAGACTTTGGGGTACAAGCGTTTAAACACCACCTGGAATTGGACAGTCTGGACTACGTCTGATGTCCAAGTCAATACACATAATCGCATACATTGGACATTGTCATAAGATTGTTCTGATCTGATCAAATTTTGTGTCGTCAGCCTGAGCACTGCATATCGTGGTGACCCATAGCGTAACTTACACCCATCACTTATAAGGCCAAATGCAGCAGCGGCGATCGTGAAGTACGCGCTTATTTTCTCCTTCGTAGTGATGGCCTGCTTGCCAAGATCTTGAACAACATCCTCGCTTGTCATCACCTCGACCTGCTTCACGTCTTCTCTCGAGTTCATGGCGGTGATGGCACGGCTGTGTATACTCTATCCCGAGGGAGAAGATGGACGTTGCCCCACCTGGCGCGAAGTCCCATTGTGGTTATTTATACGTCGATAACAGAAAATTGCGGCCCCCTGGGAAGAAGGAAGCACACGGTGCGTCGCATTCAAAAAAGGTGCACACGTGCGTCCGAGTCTGCGCATCGGGTAGTACAGCTTCGTGACCCAGGCCAAACAGCTGGAATACCAGTGCTGCGTTCTAGAGACGTCGACAACCATGAGTACCGAATCCAAGCTGGCAGATAAGCGACTGCATGGCCGACCACGTGAAGACTGTTATATTGTATATCAGAGGAGCCGAGGCTCGCGGGAGAACGGCGTGTCTCTAAATGTTCGTCACTGAGTTCTTGCTATACATTCAGTCAGAGGCTCTACTCTGCCCGGGAAAACTTGTGAGCGACAAAAAGTCGGCAGCAATCATCAGCAGGTGCCTCGGGACCTCGGGTTCATTGGGTTTGCTGTCTTCGTCCAACTAATTCGTAAAAAGCTGGCCAATTCCCATTCGCTCTTCTGCATTCAGCACATTCGAAAAGCCCCAGCATAGACACTAAGCATGGCCTTCTGCATGCATAGTATATTTCGATAAGCCGAGGAAGGTTCAAAGCATAATAAATACAAGTATCATGGCGGTGGTCCGGAAGGAAAGATGATCGATGAACCGTGACTATGCACCGGGGTTTTTTGCTTATTTTTCTTTTTCTTTTTCAGAACATTTACACACCCCGAGGCATCTATAAGTGTCAACACTGACTGACTTGGCGATCTTGGGCTTGGACGTCATCCTGATTGCAAAGCAAGCTGATATCACGCTTCCCAGAATCCAACCATTCGAACCACACTTTCCGTGGGCGATAAAGCGGCGAGGGAGAAATCTGCACACCACTCGGAAATATTATGCGACCGTACTGCTACCTCGCTTCTTCTGAGCACAGTCTTTGACAGCGGCATTACTGCGAAGATTCGGGCAACGGTGCTATTGTGCTTGGTAGGCACAGACCAATTCGCACTGTTGCACTTCTCATGTGCTGATCTTGCTAGTCTTGGAAGACTCGGGCCTTTCTATTTGTGTACATAACAGCGTTGATTCCATTGAAGCCATCATCAACCGGCGCACGGTCGCTGAAACCACTGAAGATGATTATCAAAAGTGAGCGCTATTGACATGAGATCAATGATGAGCACGTCCTCATGGACCTTATTCTTTTTGCAGTCTCTAGCCTAGTTCTTATCCGTGAGCACATCTCACATGCAGTAATCGGGACTCTCACGCGATTTCACGCCCGACGTCTCGAATTTCGCTTGGTCCGTTGGCCCGTTAAGCATTTTAACAGCATAGACATGAGGAGAAATATCGGAAGAATCGCGGCTACCTACCCGGTTCCATACGGTGCCCGCGTGGACGCGCGCTGATCCACACGTAACTGTGTTCATCATCTCGGGCCTGACTCCTGAATGACACAGGGAAGAATGCAAGAAGACGTGTTAATCTGGCCAGCCATGCGGCTGATGAGTATCTGATGGGATTCCACACAGTGTTACAGCTTCGTAATGCTCTTGGACGACCATACCGGTACCGAATGCAGAGCCGAACCGGAAACACATCTGTGGCACATCGGGCATACCAAGTGGCCGAGGCATTGACCGTTAGAGCCGCCCATTTGGACATCGCAGCGTATCAAGCGGCGAAGCAGTTCCCCAGACCGATTCCCCACAGCGCAGACCTTGGGAAATGACCGACCCGATTCACCCGAACATGCCGTATCCCGGGGCAGTGGGACTTGAGTACGCCTACGTCATCTTTGTCGTGAATGTGTGAAAAGACGTAGTGTATCAGTCACGAACTCGGAATCCCAGGTTTGGGTGAGTTAGGAGTACTGTATGATGATTTGCAAATGTAATAAGACGTGAGATGAAAAAAACGTGGGAAAGCCCAAATTCAGGGCCGGTCAGCCGAGCCAATCTTATCAGTTAGCGAAATCCACGTCTGTCGTGTACCCTCTGCGATGCCTCCTCAGCCTCAGCCTCCATCACCGGTCATATCTTCTTCTTCTACTTGTGGGCAACCGGTACTTATCGTCCTTTCCCCCCATTTTTTTGGGCTAATATCCTACCATTTCGCTACTAGCTTCGAAGGAATGGGTCATACCTGCAAAGCCCAAACCTGGCCGTAAACCGAAGAAGGATATGGCCCAGCACCTGTCCAGCAGAACGATGTAACAATTCACAATCCAGTCCGTTCTCAGAAATACTCAAATGGATTGGGTCTAGGTGTCCGATGCCAATGGTCGGCGCGTCCAGAACAGGTATCAAGTTCTGTCGGTACTTTTGAAACGCGACATGCTAACTCTGTATAACCGGAAGAGCCGCACAACGCGCCTTCAGAGAACGCAAGCAATCGCAGCTTGCTGAGCTTCAAGCACGCATCCAGCTTTACGAGCAAGGCGAGATCGAGCGTAACGTCGCCCTCCAGGCTGTAGCGAAGCGTCTCAAGGAGGAAAACGACTGTCTTCGTGCCGAGAATGCCCAACTCAAGGAGACGATTGCAATTGTGAGCGTAATCATCAGGCGCAAAAGCCCGACGAACACAAAGATGGAGGACAGTCCCTCCATTGGTCTTGACGATCACGATACACCGAACAAGAAAAGTAAGCTCGACACCAGCAAGATTGCACCCTCATTTCATGTTCCTACACCCACTTCCATGGCGTTGACACCAACAACGCCGTCCCTAGTTTCTTCTCCGGGTTCGAATATTTCGTCAGAGAAAGGACCGTCCCCTCTTCCAACCCAGTCCCCCGCTCAAGCAGATGTCATGTTCCCACCGTCAGTCTCCACTCTCGACAGTATATTCAACTTCCCACCTGGCCCTAAGGCCTCAGTATTCAGCGGTGGCCATTCCATAGGAGCCTTCGAATGCGGTCTCTGTACGGACGGTACTTCCTGCGTGTGCCGTGAGATGGTTCTCAATTCTCCTGCCACTCCATTCAAGACCGAAACTACAGTGCCACCCGCTTCCTTGGTGCCCGTCGCGTTGCCCCCTAACCCCCAAATGGAAGCACAATCAATTCTAGACAACCTCCCACCATACCAACCTCCGGTACCTCTTCGACGGCGTCCCGAAGTGAGACCTCTCAGATCATTGTTTCCTGTCGTCCCTCTCTCTGGAAGTTCTTCACAAGTCACACAGACAAGTCCAGTGGATTGTTCAGGCGATCCATCGAACTGTCTAGCGTGTGCGGATGACGTTTTTGGACAAGCGTTTTGTGCCGCTGTCGGCGAGTCCTTGGCTGCCGGCGGGCCGTGTGCTGATTGTCCCAGTGGAACTAAGTACGGGGACAGCCCACATTCAAGTGCGTCCCGGGAGGGTGGTAACCCAGCGGAGACCATTCCAACAAGCGACGCTTGGCGGCAGTTGAAATCGCATCCAAACGTCTCTTTCGCCGACCTGACGTTGTTGGCCGAAGTTGTGGCACGGAGATCGAAGTGCGTTGGCCCCACCGTTGTCATTTCTCCCCCGCCAGGCTCGATTACACCAGAGAGATCCTCTTCTCCGGTTACCTCAAAGGACCGTCCAAGCGTAGGAGGGGACAATGACGTTGTTTTACTGTCCGATCCGCATGCGCACTATCACATGAAGGAGCGGGAACGTTCAGCATGTTCAACCCCGAACTTGGTGCAGGAAGAGCTCGTTCGGTGCTCGCGGACGCGATCGGTGCGCGAGGTCCACACGGCCGGCGTGAGAGAAGCACTGGCTCTTCTAGACTCACGGTTTTGAGGTCATAATTTAGTGGATAATGTGTATCCGTGTGCTAGCCACACTCATCAATCACTTATCTTTCCGCTAAATGGGCTGGTCGATTACTTGCTTGCATTTGTATCCCTAGCACCCGTCCCTGCACACTAATAGAGTAGTCCGATTGCGTTAATATGATTGTGGATGGTTCGCGTCGTAATGTAACATGACCCTTAACATACATCAAGTTCTCCTGTGAGGGTCCGTCCGTTATTTCTCCGCCCAGAACCAAAGCCTCGCAATTCCTTCAACTTGCCAATAAGTTCGTGGCGTTCGCAATCCGAGAGTTTCTTCGATGAAACTTGGCCATCGTACAAATTCCGTAGATGAAACACGAGCATCTTGAGGGACACCCGCTCGAAGTTGTGTGGCAATGGCGCAACTGATGGCCATAAACTCAATAGTGTTTGGCGTGCGAGGCGATAAGCTCCGACTGCGAAGAACACGCTCGTGATGGCATCTATGGCTGGAACATCAGGTCTGACACCCGTGGCAACCATATACCGAAGAATACGCATGGCCCGTTCAGGGTTTTTCTTGCGCGCATAACCCACGATGAGGATAGTGTGCATGACACAATTGGGCCTGATCCCCCCTCTCTCCGCAACATTCATTACATCCTCCGCTGCGGCCAATTCGCCAGTTGCGACATATCCCTCCATAAGCGCGGCGTAATGGTATTCGTTGGGATATAATCCCCGATCGAGCATCATTTGAAAAATATTGTTGGCTGCTTTCAAGTCGCCTTTTATTACAGCCTCGTATCGAATTCGGAGGGCGAACATCCCGTGGTCCGCGAACACACCACGATCAACTGAGGATTGGATGGCTGACCGGATATAAGCATTCTCGTGAGTGATAGCGGGGTGGATGCCAGCAGTTGGGTCAAAGGGTTTGCCCACGGTAAAGGTCTGAGCCGGGTGTGACGGAGACCGGGTTGGGAAAAGGTTCTGCTTTCCAGGAGGAGTCTTGTTCCAGCCCGATCGCTTGGCACTACGAAAGTGACAACGAAGACCAGAAGCCAAGAGCTGAGAGAGGCGGGATAGCGAGAGATCGTTCAAGGACAACTCTTCCGAAACACGGGCTATATCAGCCATGGTGAATCCTTCAGCATGGATAAGGTGGGACTCTAAAAGCGTTTGGGTGTGATGATCGGGATTTACCTCGCACATCTGCATCAAGCGCAGGCAGGCTTGAAAGCCGTCGATGCCATATAAGCGTAACAAGCCAGCGGCCAGTGCATTGAAAATCTCGACTGTGGGTTTGGGCAAGACATGAGGTAAGGGCGACCCCTCTTGAGGATCGAATGCGAGATGCATGTTTCTAAGCCCCGTCTGAAACCCGTCCACGTCCGCGCACACAGCTGAGACGACACTTATGGCAGCGTTAGGCTGGCCGATAATAAAGTAGAGCCGAATAAGGGCAGCGATAAAGCGGCTGTCAGGAGAGAGACCGGAGCGTTCCATTTGTTCAAGCAAGCCATGCACGGAAACTAGATCGGCTTGGGATGCAAAGTAGTTAACAAGGATGGTGTATGTCGCGATGTCTGGCAGAAGACGGTGAGAAGTATGGCTCCAACTTGATGAACGGATGAGGTTTGAAAAAGTAGCGTCTTGTCCGCGTCGCAAAGGCCGCACACCAAACGACAGTCGGGATACATCGAACGTTCCGAAATCGAAATGACGGATCAGCGATAATACATTCTCCGTATCGCGGGTATCTATCGAGAATTGAAGCAAGGCATTCAAGATGCGAGTAGATGTGTTTACGTCTGCGTCTTTCAGAGCATTCAAAGCGCGTGTCTGGACAACAACATCCGGCCCTAGGGTGCGATATGCGGAGATGACGGTGGCATGGGTGCGAGTGTCGACGCCAAGTCCTGCTTCCGACATCCGTTGAATGACGTCCATGGCCTTGACAATATTTCGGTTGCGTAGGTGGCCAGATAAAAGAAGATGATACGTCCTTCGACTCGGATCCAGATCTTGCTCTTTGAACCACTCTAAAACATGATCCAGGCTCGCAAACTGTGACATTTCGATTAGTGCACGGATACACCAATCTAGAAGGCGAGCGGTTTGACGTCCTGACTGACGCTTTTGAATATGGGCTAAAGCGGGTATCAATATCCATTTTTGAGCTTTGGCAAGTCGACGAGCCACTCTCTCGTATACCTCCGCTCCCAAGTGAAAGCCAGGCCGATGTGCAGCAAGTAGGATGAGAAGTGCTTTGTGGGGGTGAGGAGTTGATATCATCTGTTCGGCAAGTCTGGATATCTGGCGAGTGTCGGAGGATGCTTCGAGGAAGACGGGGTCTGCCTGGATGTCCATGATTTGCTCTTGGGGGTCTTGAGAAGCAATGGAGCGACTGTGTGAACGTCCCATGGGTGAGAGGTATTCTGACGGGAGGTCGTGCATGGGCGGAGCAACTGGCCGATGCCCGTTGAGTGGCACTGGGTTCGGTGAAGGACTGACGGACGTATTTGGGTCGGCGTGGTCGCCTGAGATGTGAACTGGCCGCACGCTCCGTCGGGAAAGAGCAAAAGACCTCAGGCATGTGAGGGGGAGGGGAGGGTAGGGATGTGGAGTATGAAGTGATGAGGGAATGAAAAGATCCGCCAAAGAGTGTGTCAGCTGATGGAGAGACTGCCTGCTGCCACGGCCGACTCCCCAAAGCATGGACAGCCAGGTCAAACGTCAGAAGAGGACGGTGTTTAGACACCGTGAACGTGGGCTGTGAACACGCCGGCAAGTATGCGCGCGAAAATAAGAAACACGTGGAGGAGGTAAGGTGGAAAAGACCTCACATCAAGCACGAGGCAGACTAGGTAGGATAACGACTTTACGAAAAGGATGGGTATGTCCTACAGGTGGGGACGGGACGGACAGCTGAGACGGGTGCGGTAAATCGGGTGGAGATGGACGGAACGACACGCATACAGTCGCGCCCCTGTGTCCCTTCCAGTGAGCGGGTATTGCCGCACTCGGCCAGTCCTCACCACTCCACTGCGCCCTTTCACTTAGCCTAGCATGAAACTCCAACTCGCTTGCATCGCGGGCGCCACTAGTATATTTTGAACAAGCCGTCTAAAAATTTATTTTCCGTTTTCAAAAATGTCATCCAGGCGAGCTAAATGATTTATGGCGTGGGAAATCTGAGTGTGGCCGCTCGTCGGCGCAGGCAACAAATCAACGTGGCTGGCGGTGCTATGGGTCGGCCACCTGTCGGGCCCCTCGTGTTGTTTCCGCTTGCGTTACTGGGTCCGATGCGCTCTGCCACAGATGTATTGTTCGAGATCGCTGAGTCATCTTGCACTTTGATGCTGTTTGAACCAGCTCGGAGAGGACAAACCCTCGGAAGATGGAACGTAGATCCCGTGTATATCGCATTACTCTGGACAGGCTACTCATGCATTCCGGTCTTACGATCTGCTCGGCAGGCGCTAGTCCGAAAGGCACGCTGATTTCATCAAACTTACCACCCCGGTTCGGTGGCGGACTATCGAGCAAGTCCAATGCCTCGATTCTCATCGTGGCACCCTCCCAAGCTCGAGTTTGACACATACTTCCGCTTTCGTTCACTTTACCGACCAAAACCTGTCCATTTCCCCATTCCCGCGGAATGAATCGATCCCGGCTGACTTACCCCGATGCGTGTTTTGAGTTTCTTCCAAAGTCGTCTAGTGTTGATGGTCGCTCATTTCAGTGTTAATGGTCAATACCGTCTGCCACGAATGGTAGAACCCTGGAGCGCCCGGAGATCCGCCTGTCGATTGACTGCTAGACGCCCGAACCTCGCGTAAGGGATCAAAATCTCAGTTAAGTTAACCGCCGCCCTGGCGACGGCGCGAGAAACCGTGAGTTTCATCGCTTTGCCTGACTGACCCGAGCTGTTCGCCGTGAAATAACGCGTGGCACTCGATATATAAAGGTGGGATGATACTCACTCCCTTAGTTACCTCGCCGTTCCCATGGCTCGCACCCACACTCTCAGGTCGCACCTTTCAGTGCTCCACACTAGTGCATCCCGCTTTGCCTCCTCTCCCGCCTTCTATGTACCTCAGTCCCTCTCCGAGTCGGGTGACGTAGCATCATGGGAGCCCATCTCATACACGCAATTCCTCCACGATGTCGAGTTATTCGCAAGACATTGGGCACATGTGCTCAAGCTTGATGGTATCCCTCAGCGGTCTGTCATCGGCATGTGGTCAGTCCATTCATGCCTCATTTAATCACTTGACATCTAACGACCTATGTCATAGGTTGAGTGGCATGACCTACGTTGACGTCTTGCACATATACGGACTCTCGCGTGCTGGCTATATCCCTCAACTATTCAGCATTCGACTACCCAATCCTGACGTCGTTTATGAACTGCTTAGCAGAGCAAATGCCTGCGCGCTTCTTGTAGACCCATCTTTCGAGGGCCTTCTCAAAAGCTGCCCAATCCCAACACATCGAGCTGCCACGACGGTGTACGACATAGATTCCTATGACATGCCCCTCCCAAGCCTTCCCACGCTCAGGGAACGTGATACCGTCTTCATCTTCCATACCAGTGGTTCCACTTCAGGAATCCCAACACTCGTGCCCTGCAGTTCGTCCTGGCTTGATTCTGCTATAACCAAGTCGCACCAAATTGCGATGCCCAGTGGTCGAACCAAGCGCAATCAAGACGTCACAGTGTGGATGTGAGTGATCCAAGTTCTTGTTCGCGCCCAATCCAATTAAATAATTCTTAAAGGGGAGCATGTGTCATATAGCCCAGACGTTCAGTGAGTGACATCAGAAGTCAACTGAGTTGATTTAACTGAGACGCTCTATCTATTAGTGTTGCTTGGGTCACTTCAGCATGGTGCCTGTACTGTCCAGCCCTCCAGGCAGGCATTCTCATCAAACGAATTATCCCTAATGATTCGGGATTGCGGTGTAAATCGCCTCAACCAATTCGCGACATTCCTTGCTCAGCATATTCGGAATTCACGGCAAAACCCGAGGCTCCTCGCACTCTTACAAACCCTTGATGATGCGCTGTACAGTGGGTTAGCACTTCCCCGGGAAGAGGAAGAGTGGGCACATGGAAATGGAATCAGGCTGCGTGTGAGTTTGTAACCGTTTCCGATACACATTTGTCTGATTATCCACAAGAATCTTTTTGGCAGCACAGAATGTGGTGCTATGCTTCTGTCAACTAGGGGTCCTGAAATGTTCCTTCAACCTCTTGATGGGATGTCGTACGCCTTTGTTCCCGTTGCGTCGCAATCTGAAGCAGGAACCTCACAAGCGAAACACTCTCCTGCGCCTCTGCTCGAACTTGTCATCCTCGCGGAGTCACCGGACTGCCCGGATAGCTCCTTACGGGCAGCCGATGGACACTTCCATACAGGTGATCTCTTCCAAGAGGTCAGATCCGGCTGTTATATTTCCAAGGGCCGAGATGATGACTGGATAAAGAGTGAGAATAGCCTCCGCTGCGACACCAAGTACGTAACACAGCTGCCCCTTGTGTTGACCTTAGCTAACTGGTATGCAGGGCCATCGAGGATAACATTCGCGCAACTTGTAGCGACCTGGTGGCTGAATGCGTCGTTGTTGGGAACGGTCGCCCATCACCAGCACTGTTCATCGAGACGAATTCAGACCTGCCTCAACCCAAGTTGAAACGGGAAGTGCTCCGACGTACCCGACAGTTTCACAGCAGAAGATACTTGCACGAACGGATTGCTTCAGCGGACATGATCGTGATTGTAGAAAAGGGTTCATTACCCAGGACGGCTACCAAGGGTAACGTCCGTAGGAGAGCTACGGAAGAGGCCTTTCGGACTGTTTTGGACAAAATCTATGGCACAGAATGGACCGGTACAGCATAAATCGATTGCCGTGGACACACGAGAAGAGGCAGCATCTAATATCCATTATATCTGCACTTGCTATTACTACGCAAGGATAATTATATCTCCGATATTACTAGTCGTAGCAGTAGGATTAATAGTACTATAATAATAGAGGCGCAGACGCTTAGTTAGATCCTTACATTAGTACTATAATTGCACCTACTCTTAAATTATTAAACCTTGCTTATGATTTTTCTTCGCTGTCCCTGTTTGAGGTGTATGCGGTATCTGCCATGGTGATGATGACTCGTTCTGGGTTTATTTGCATAAGGAGGAGCTCAGTATGATCGACAGCTGTCTTGACTGTACGCGAATGTCAACGTGCGTCAGGGACGCTATCCTTTGTTCCTCGCTGTGGGAAGAAGGTATGATACGAGTCAAGTCTAGGGTGATTTGATGTGTCAAGAAAGGCATGACTCGACTGTGGTCCGGAAACAAACTGGTCCGATTCACTAATGTCGAAGAAGACGGAAGCTGTTGTTTGTACAGCTGAACAGCCGGGACATTACCCGCGGCCGAAATAGGGCTTGGAACCCAATTAAGGATAAGAATGACGGGATAATGCGATCGATGAAAGCTCCGCAAGGCTGTGAGAATGGTTTGAAGGGGGCTGTTTGATGTTGTGGGTCGTGGCGTGGCGGGATTCATCAAATGAGGCGACGTGTGTCGTTCGGCAGCTAAGCGGTCTAGCCAGTAAAAACTACTGGCCGAGTCGACGGCAAGAAGGGCAATTTCGGACGTGGGAAGATTACACACGTGGTACGAGGACAGATTGGCTAGACCAGCAGCGAGTTGTGACGAGGACTTTGGGCGGAAGATGTGAACGTTGCGAAGAGCGACGGAGATGATCTGCCCAGGGGTGTTTGGATCAGAAGGGAAGTTGGGCGGCAGGCGCGTTCGGAGTAATGTTTGGAGACGGTGGATATCGAAGGTGCCATCTGTGTCGAACACGACGGAGACTTTGTTCCAGCCACCGAATCGGAGAGGAAGGATACAGGAACAAATAAGGTAGTAGAGAAGATGAGTCTTCCCGGAGCCTGAAGGTCCCTGGATCTCGACAATATCCCCGCGATGAAGGGAAGACAGGTAAGAGAGTCCGGGAAACGGTGGTGTAGGTATCCCACAGGGAGCGGCGGCTGTGTTTGATCAACACGAGACATTGCGCATTTCTCAAAAAAAAACTGACAGGTGGATCGCGAGGCGCTCAATAACTACGGGTAGGGTAAGTGAGAGGGGGCATGTTTGAGAGAAATTTTACTTGATCAAGGGTTTCCGGTTGGGCCATGATGGAAGTACCGTACACGTGACGGACAACCGAGCCAAGCGCGACGGCGGGCAAAAGTGCACACGACGTGACCATAGAATGTCCTCTGCTCCCCAAAGGGCCCCTCCTCCTTCTCGCCGTACCCCATCTGTATCCTCCAGTCCTCACTCCACCACTATCAACAGGGGGGCTACAGCTCGCTCTGCCATCAATCCTCGTGTTTCTGCCTCACTCAACTCTCCACGCCGTAGTTCCCTCAAGAGTACAACACCTCCACCAATTGCCCCGGATGCCTCGGATGCACTGGCTGCTTCTCTCAAACGGGAGACAGAAGAGAAAGAGCGGGTGTGTGATTGCGTCCCTTCATTACCACCTGCGTAGTGCTCACGTCTTCCCAGCTCCTCGTTCAATTGCAGAACAAGGATCAGACCATCAAAACCTTGACCGAAGAGAATGCCAATTTCACCACGGTCCTCAACACGGCCGAGTCAAGGTTATATGAATTTTATACTGAGCAGGCTAGGATGGAAGAGGAAATGTCTGCTCGCATCGAGGTTACGGAGAAGCTCAGAGCTCAAGTTCGCGAGCTTGAAAAGGAGAGACGTGACCTGCACAGACGATACAATGAACAGGTGAGCCCACAAAGTTCGACATGAAACGTAAAGGAGGTAAACATATTTTTCCAAAGACCTCTACCTTCGAAGCCGAGCGCCAATCATTTTATGACAACGAGCAACACCTCAGGTCTCGCATCCAGTCTCTCACGCAACGCAAACAACAAGCAGTGCCACCGTCACCAACTGTGTTGGTCATGCCCGAAACCGATACTGAAGAAGAGGAGGAAGAGGAAGCTGTCGAGCCATCTGTGTTGCCTCAAGAGGAAGAAGATCCTCATGCAGAGCCTGCTGAGATGACAGCTCTGAAACTAGAATTATCCACACTTTCTACATCCCATGCGTCCATTCAGAATACCCTCGTCCTCCTGCAGACCCAGCTCGTCGATCTGAAGCGGGTGAACAATCAACTTCAGGAGGAGAACGAAAGCTACAACATTCTTCTTCGCGAAAAGACTATAAGCGGACAGTACGACTTATTCAGGCGGGTTAGCCGGGACAGCCCAAGCTTCGGCGATGAAGATGGACAGACGGACGACATGGGAGATGTCCAAAGTGTGCAGAGTGCAGCGCATAGCCTTCCGCTCGGGACAGTCGACGAACATCCGGACGAGGCTGATCTGCATACCGATCTGAGCACAGATCACGGCGGCGATCTTATGCAAAGTTCCGACGATGAGGGATCTCTGACAAGAGAGGGTTCGAACCGCGGAAAGCGTAGTCGTCATGGTCGTAATCGCCATGGCGGGTCTTCCCTTTCCCCCCACCTCGGGGAGAGTCGCTTGCTGGATTGCCTATTACTGGTCCCGGGCTCGATCTGGCCGCCGAGCTGGGAAGGGCCGAAAACAAGGACATATTGGAAGACGATACAGCGGACGTCTCTGGCCCGCCGAGGGACAAACGAGGAAAGAAGGGCGTGTCCGAATCTAGGAAGGTTTCCGGGACAGATCCTGGAATGGAGCGAACCGATTCTGTTAATGAAGTGGACAGTCTGCGAAACGAGATCAAATCTCTCAAAGATGCAAACAAGGCTCTTTCTCTATATGCCTCCAAGATTATTGATAGGATCATCGCCCAGGAAGGATTCGAGCATGTCCTGGCCGCTGATTATGAAGCAAAGTCTCCAGCTACTCCCACCGCAACGATCGCTTCTCCGGACTCGTCCGCCGGGGCTAGCCAAAAACCGAAGCGACGAAATACAATGTCTGCCCGCTTGAATTCAAACCCCTCTCCGACCGTCGAGAAACTCACAACATTCAATTCACCACCCCCGAGCAACTCTCCTCCATCGCGATCAAGCAGACGCTCCTTGTCCTTTGACTGGCGTGCGCTTTCTTCTTTCGTGAGCGGAGATAAGGACAAGAAGCCCGACGCAAACCCCAACCTTCGCCCTCTTACGCTCAAACCTGGTACCGTCAGTGGGGCACGCAAACTCGAAACACAAGAGGATGAAGAAGACCGCAGGGAACGCGAGCGGCTGCATGCAACGATGAAACTCATGGGCATCGAGAAGCCGCCAGTGCCACCGCCGACCCAGGAGGTCTCGACGACATCTGAGACGTCCACCCCAACGGTGGAAAATGTGGGGAGTCCATCGCTTACATCCCGCTTCTCATTCTTCCGTCGTTCACCTGCACCTCCCGAGTCAACACCCAATTCTTCCGCTGAGGCATTGCAGGGAAATCCTATCAACCTCACTCATGACACGCTCGTTCAGGCACAGGCAGAGGAATCGCTCGCCGCGCTTGATGCGCATGAACGCGTTCTCAGTACAGAAATGGCCAAGGGCGGAAGTGGCGGCTTCACTGAGATCCTGCCCCGTCGCAAGTCCGGAAGCAGGCGCTCACACACCAGTGGCGGTGGCAGCGGCAGCACCGTATGGAGCGCTGGTATGAGCCGCACTGGTGAAGACGATTGATCGTACTGAATGGCTTAAACTGTATTACGAAGAAGTATACCACCACTTGGAAACACCATCATTTACCCCGCCTTCCCCATTGGATCAACTTACGCATATATGTCCGATAGGTACACTAGGAAATGTATACCCCTCCGTAGTTTTAATGCAAATAGGATTCGAAGCTGCAGCCACTGGCATTATGACATCGCCGCGCGGAGGTCCGACAATACAATAGGAAGAGGGAAGTCTGCTAAAATTGCCAACGAAGGGTGAAACTAGAGTGAGCAGATAACATTGCCCGCCGCTGACGCAAAAATACAGCATATCCACCACATGATATGTTTACGTTGTTGGCGTGTGCGGAACCAGGGTATTTCGGGCATGCGTTCGGATAGTTTCGAATGGACTTGCAGCAAACTCGGGGTTCGAACGTATCAGAGGTTGACGGAAACGCTCGGCTTTCCTGCGGGTGCAACGTTAAAAAAAAAAAAGAGATCGCCGCAATTGCTATTGCAAGCGCAAGACAACAATAAGGCCATACGTACAGAGCACGTCGTCGTTGCGATTTCGTTAGGGGGGCGCCATGACCCTCGCCGCCAATCTGACCTGGCCGCCGCGTTGGCGGCGGTGGCGGCGCCTCCACTGGGTCCGACGTGATGCTGGGCTTGGTGATAGGTTTCACGGACACGCCGCTTCTGGCCGCGGTCGCTGCGGTTATAACTGTAGTGGTGGTGCTGGTGGTAGGGCAGGTGGTGGTGGCGGCGGCGTCTACCTCCTTGTCCGCGGAGGAGCTCTCGCCAACGGCGGTGGCAGCCGCTGTTCTTGTTGTTGCTGTTGTTGCTGGTTTTGGAGCGATGGACGGAAGAGCGGCCTTTAGTGACCACAGGCGGCCCGTGAGCTGTTCCTTCTCCCTGCGTTTCAGCCTACGCGCATGCGATTTTGAATATGGCGCGCGTGACGCTTCCAAGCCTGTGTCCGGCGTGGCCCCCAAGATCGTTCGTTGGTCCGCAGTACAGTGGTGATGATTGGACGCGGCGTGCGCATTGAACCGCAGTTACAGTATGCCATAGCCGAGTGTGGCGCACAGCCAAAAATAACATAGAGAAAAGGGGAACGAAAATGGTTGTTTGTCGTGTGTGCGTCGAGGCTAGACACCACGTACGTTCAATGAAGAGCTCATGCTTGAGGATCCGTCTCTCTTTCTTGTTTGGCGCGTGCAGAGGATGCGACGCATCATCCGCGTTTACGGAATGTAATATCTCATCCGCCTGGATGTGATATGCGTGAGATTGCGTTCAAGGAGATAGATACACTTTAGGTTCACGTACAGGGACATCTTTGAGTGCCCCGACGTCAACATGATGTACGGCGTTGTCTTGGACCGCGAACGCGCGATCGACGGGTTTCACGGATGTAGTGTGAGCACGGGAAATCGAGCGTTGTGAACGGACTTTTGGCTGTGTTAATCATCTGTCGTGTTTACAGAGCAGTGCTGTATGAAGATCAGGTTGCACTCACCATGTTGTCCGAAGAAGAGGGATTTTACTTATCGTTCGGCCCTCGGGCCTGGGAACGTCATCTGATCGGCAGATCTCACGGTTCATCATTTGATCATGGAATGCGTCTATTGTCCCTTTCATCCGTCCCATCTACCGTCTCATCTTGCTTACCTGGAGGGCCTTTCGAGCCCTCTAACCCGATAACTACGAAGCTTACTAATACTAATGCTGCTCCGAGTACTACCTGAGTCTTCACAGGATGGTGCAGTACTATATCCCCCAGGACGGCGAGTGGCATGGTAAGACTAAGGCCGATAGTTACCACCAGTGGTGTCGTCTTGAGCATTGCAATAACGTAGATATAATCGCTAGAGAGTGTGATGGCCATCTGCAGAACCGCTTATGAGAGGTTACAACACAAAACTTCCTAAAACTCACATTGACCAGCAAACCGCCCACCACTCTCCCAGAAGCCGGCGGCTCAAACCTTTCTACACCGGTCAAATGCAAAATGACACCGATCGGCCAACAAGCAATGATGTTAAACAGCCCAACAAAACCGAAGAACAGCTGCATATCGATCCGAGATTCCGAACGAATCCGAACCTTCAGCAGGATGACGTAAACTGCGTAGAACAAGGCGGAGAGCAATGCAAGACAGTCTCCGAGAAGAGAATATCTCCACTCTGGATAGCTGCCAGTAAAGCGGGGCCCGATGTTGGTGTAGGACTTGGTCGCGTTACCGGCGGAGTCTCACTAGAGTCCGAAAGAGAGACCAGGATCACCCCGGAAAAGCTTTAAATGGTGTCAAGTTCTGTCCCTGGAGGCCAATTGTACCACGCACCTAGTCGCAACAGCGCCAATCTTTGCAAGGGTGAAGTGGTCAACGTGAAAGACCCGCCCGATAATCAATGTGAAGAAACCTGAACTTGCCATGAGCAAAGGAAATGGCAGAAAGATAGCTACACACCGCTCATGCTTGACAAAATTGTGGCACTAGCCACGCTGGTCAGACCAAGACTTGCGCTTAGCGTCCAGTTCGCCAGGAACCAGACGAAACAGAAGACGGATGCGAGCTGAGCAGTCTCTCGCGTCGTGAGGGGAGGCAGAGCGTCCGATGTGGACCCTGGTGATACCGTGTGGTGTGGCGTCTCGTCTTCATTCACAAGTGGCTCATATTCATCTGAAGTGCTAATACAACGTTGGAGGAGACACGAATCGTCAATAGCATTTCGCTCACCCCAATCCAGCTGTTTGTTCGGAGCCGCCATGATGTCGTCGAATATAGCTCTTTATTAGAAACGGTAGAAGGTACAGCGAAAACGTGCTGGTCGTGAGGTATGTGATGCTGTGTCGCGTGACAGTGAGCGAGCCACGACGGATATTGAAGATAGGATGGCACAGACAGGAAAGGCTTCCCGTATCCCCCTACAAATAAATCCTGGGTGCAGGCATAGAGAATGATCAACAAACTTGAAGCGACCCAATGGTGATTTTACAGGCGCACCTGAGTTACGAAACTGGAAGTTGTCCAAAGCAGGACCACGAGGAGAAGTAAGCATATGCCGATAGCGTAGTTTCTCTGAGCGAGTTTGTGGGGTGTATGGGGCTTTCCTATCTCTGGGGACTGTGCGGGTAGGGCATCCATCTCTAGTGGCGCTTCCAGATGACGTTCAGACATACGAGGATAGAGCGCCGACCCAACCACGTGCCATTCAATTACAGTAACATCGTACACAAGTATAATACAATTGCAATTAACCGCCCCAAGCCGGCTTATGATGGTACTTTACCTTTTCGAATATACGGTAAAGACTAATCACCAAGTTGAAGCAATACATGAGCAGTCCGATCCCCACAAGGACAATCAACGCCATTTGATGATCGCACAGCGATTCCCCCGCCGGGCCTCTAGACTGAAAAGGGCTAGGAGGACGAGGGAGATTGCTGTACCATGAAATAGCCGATGAACCGGCGCATGGAATAGGGGATGTGAAGAAATTGTCGAAACAGAGTGAAAGCGCGGCCGACCATGCACAGATAGACAACACCTCGAGTAAGGTATGAGCTAACTTGGCTGACGTTCGCCAAAGACCGAGCGGCCGCCCGAAATATTCGAGCTGGAGACGTCAATCAGCACATCAACGACGGCCGGAAACGCCACACCAGGCTCACGTATATCGCAACCATGACATGAACCAGGGTCAGGGGTGCGAATATTACGACCAAAGTGCTATATCACATCACGAGAGGGTTCAGCTTGCGTGTGCACGCATCACTACATGTCGTTACGTACGGTGAGCTGCCAAGGACACCAGTAGCATCATATTTGCTTTCGACCTCTCGTATACGAATCGCAACGGCAAGTGCCGCCGTGGTGAATGTGATGTTGATGAATCGAAACAACTAGCAGGTCCGTCAGTAGGCGTCCGCAAAGTCCGCTAAAAGAGGATGCTTTACCAGAGGAACATAAGGGTTAGTTAATAAATATACTCTTGCTCCCTTTCTTGTTCTGGGCCACCAACGCTCCTTGGAGTCATCAACGGGCTGTTCTTCGTTGGATCCTCCATTCTGCAGCTGTTCGTAAATGTCCAGATTGGGAAGTGGCCTTGCAGACCAAGGAGAGTCCCATCCGGGTGTTCGACCACGCGCCGGGAGCGTGTGTGGCGTAACTGGAGTTGTAGGTAATACTATGCGCAAGCCACGATCGAGTGTACGCGAACGGCCCCGTCGTTCAGGGCTCTTCTCGCCAAGTGGTGGACTACGATCCTCCCTGTGTGAAAACCCGATACTGAGGGTCGGCCACCTCTCGAGTCGGTTAGGAGAAGGCGAAGGAGGTTCGGCACCGAACGCGTCCGACCGTAGCATCGGGCGGCGACGGGTGAACGGGAACCAGCGGTGCTCGCCGCTTGGCCCTGCCGAAGAGTCTTGCGACACGTCTGAACGACGCGCATACGAGCCACCCGGAGATGGGGGTTCATGATGATGTTGAGAGGCTGTAGGCGAGGGGGGCTCGTCTTTCGCCCAGGCTGCGGACGCAAACAAAGATGAGCACTCGCAGGGGCGCCACAAAGACGATAGCGTACGGGGTATTGTGACGATTTTTCTCCTGGACGAGCCTGTTGCCTGTGTGCCTCGGAGTGTTTGCGATTTATTGTGATTTGAAAGAGACGAACTGGCCTGTGCTGGAGGGACGTCAGCCATGTTCGGAACGCGGCGGAGCGCTCGTGAGTTAGAATCATCTCCATCATGGCTGATGAAGCTATCCCTGAAGCTATCCCTTCAATCTCCTCTGGCGTCGTCGGCTCTCGCTTCGTCACACAGTCAGACGTAGAGGCCGCTCGAACTCGCAGGGAAGAACAGTGGAAGGCCGCATACGCCAGGTTTCTCAGCCGTTCTTCCTCAATGTCCTTCTTACCTGCCTCCCTGAACAACCCTTCTTCCGCCTCAGGCTGGGCCAAGAACCCCCACCCGCACCGCAAGAAGATGCGTACGATGGTCGTAGTCTGGCAGAGGTCCGCCCCTATCTCTCCCATTATATTTCATCACACCTCCGTGTTCATATTGGCCATAATTTAGAAACTCGCCGCCAATCGCGTAAGTCTCGCGCAATGGCACAACGCCGTGCCCGTCCATGCCCTCACTTCACCCCCTCACCCCCCCTTTCCCCCCGTCGACCTTAGGTAGCCAAACAAGAAGAATGGGAAGAGAAAACTAAATTAGCAAATCAATTTCGTGCCCTCGAGGAAGACGAGATCATGTTTCTCGACGCCGTCAGGGAGCGTCAGATAGTGGAGGAACGCGAACGCAGAGAGCGAGACGGCGAAGAGCTGAAGAGCTTCCGGGAGTAAGCACCTTGCGATTGCCATCATACTGTCCTTACACGCTCACCGTGAGTGTGCCCTCGATATAGAGCCGTTGCAGCAAAAGTGATCGTCAAAACGCCACCAGCCGTACCAGCGATCGAGTCAACGTCGCGGTCGGTCGCTGCACCGAAAACCGCGCCAGTGCCCGTAAAGAAGCCAACAAAGGCATCTCTCAAAGGTGTCATAGTGAAGAAGAAATCGAAGTCTGTTCCCGAGGTGAAGGCACGCCCAAAAGCTGAACAGGATGACGACGAGCCATCTCCAGATCCGAAGCGTCGAAAAGTATCTGTAGCATCGTGATTTCTTGGGTTGACTATTTGCACACATATGTAGTGACACTTCTAGTGAAACGGCACGCTCGCTATTCTAGTTCACAACAACGTGCATGCAATTATTTTAACTTATCTTCGTGTGACAGGACTGGGGGTTGGCGTCCACCGCACACGGTTCAAGTCCTTGTCCTTGTTATTCTCCCAGCCCGCCGCTCTCCCCATTGCGTCTGCCCTCCTCGATGCAGCCGTGCCCATTGTCCGGTCGAGCAGCTTTTTCGCTGCAGGTGTCAATGCGCCTGATGCCTCCGCGCGACGAGGAGTCCATGATGGCGGTGGCATGTCGCCCTTTCTGCGCGCGTAGCCAGCCCCTAGCAAACCCGCTTTTGCGCGCAAGCTCTTCGAGGCAGAAGACGAAAGCTTGTGTGATAGTACTTCGCGTTTGGTCGGTGCAGATATGTGGAAGGGGGTGCTAGGCCCCGGTGCTGACGCCTCGGCAGGGTCGTCAGATTGCGATAGAATGCGAGGTGTTCCTGCGAGAGTTCCCCAAGTCATTAGCTGTTTGACTGCTGCCGGTCCGAGTTCGGATGGTGTAGGAGATGGAAGCGAAGGGACATAGGAGAAATTGTTAATTCCGGGTGATCTTGGTCTGTCTAGGGGAAACGGATGAGAAGTGTGCGCGCGCACAAGTCCGATGATGAACGTACATGGTGTGCCTGCAATTGCATTATCAACCCGGCTTTGTGTGGGGCTAGGTGGTTCAGACATTGCACGAGACGAGGACATGCTTTCATCTTGTTCCGCGAGTCGAGTGTTTCCATGCTTGATAGTCTTCGGAGGTCCCTTTGCGGGGGTGCTCTGGGTTGATGAGGGGTCGTAAGGAGACACGTCTGCCCCCGGGGAGAACATCAACGAGTTCCTCGCTCGGAATGCCCATCCATCCACTCCAGCAGGCTAGTGTCCTTCTTCGGCGCCATGACATCCACCACCCCCTCGCCTCCCCATCCTCTCCCGGAGCACGACCTCCTTACCAACAGAAGGCTCTCCCCCCTCCCCCTCGCCACCCGCAGCGGCGCCCTGCTGCGTTCCAGCCCCCGCGCCCATGCCCGTCCCCTCGCCCAGGGCAGTGATAAGCCCCGCCGGCACAGACGGCGCCTCGATCCTCATCTTCTCCCTCACCCCCGCGCTCTCCGGCATCTCGATCAACGCCCTCTCGCGCACCTCGAGCGCCTTCATCCGCTGCGCCTCGACGCGCTTCTGCGCCGCCCACGCCCACCCATACTTCTCGCGCCGCCGCGCGTTCTCCTCATTCAGGATCTGCGTGAAGCTCGCGTTGTCCTCGGACGTGTAGCGCGCCTGGAAGGCGTCGAGGCTCATGTCCGTGTCGTAGCGCGCGCGTTTGGCGGGGCGCTCGTGTTGCTCGTGCTGGTGCACGGGTGTCTCGGAAGGTCCGGCGCCGTAGGGTGTTTCTGAGGGCGTCTGCCAGGGACGTGCAGACCTGACTGTGGCATTGATGGATTCAAGATTGCGGACGCTGGCGCCGATGAGTTGGGGATCGCGGGTTTCGAGAGCATCGAGGTATGAATTGGTTGCATCAATATGAACGAGGGAGGGGAAGAAGTCACGAGCGATGATACTGGAAAGGGCGGCAGTATATTCGTCTTCTTCGAGGACGGCTTGGCGGTTTAACGATCTCTTTGGCACTGGCGTCGACGGCTCAGACATCATGGTACGCTTGCAAGGCCTTTCACGGCCCGGAAATCCCGTTCACACCTTACGCACGTGGTCCGCATCAAGTTATTCTATCGTATCTCGGGAGGCAAACATAATAGAGGGCATTAATCATGGAAGAGTCGTAGAGAAACATGTTAAAAAATCTGCGGATATACCAACCGTGTCCGCAAATGTTCAGAAAAAGACACGGTGGAGGGAGATGGAACGCAGTAGGGAGGTAGTAGGAGGGTAGGATATATAACAATTACACCAATATTCATCGCATACGCCATAGTCAGCTGCGTCCCGAGCCAGAGCGCGGCCGGCCCTTATCGCGGGCATCCAAGAATCGACTTTCCATGTCAGAGTTGTCCGCACCCGCGCTCCGGCGTCCACTTGCACCAAAACTGGGTCTCCCGATCCGACTCTGTGAAAGCAGTGGCGTTGGGAGTTTCGACTGAGTACGGACTGTGATGTTAGGGTGAGGGGTTTGCGGGAGCGGCTTGGTGTTAGATGACTCTTTATGTGATGGAGTCGTAGACGTTGGACTCGCGGCTGCGTACGAGGCCAAGGATGATAGCGTAGGGCGAGAAATGCCGCTATCAGACAGGCTTGAGCTAGGAGGAGAATCCCCTGTGGTCGAACCCAGTGACGATCGCTTGAAATAGGCACCACCAAAGCCGGGGCCACTGGGTCGCTTCAAACCAGTTGCACCAGCTGTTGAAGGGTGCGCATACAGCCCAGAACTTGGAAGGGGGATAAATGTGGGTGTCGCCGGGCGCGAGACGGGAGTGGGTATTGAACTGACGGTGGCGGTGGTACTAACGCTACTACGGCCCTCAGTGGAAGTCGATAGCCGGGACTGAGGCCTTCTCAACCCAGGAGACTGTACATTCTGGGACACGTCCGGCGTACCCAATGAGCCTGACTGAATAGAGGTTGCGAGTGAAGTCAATGCAGGGAAACTGACAGCAGAGGGGGGACTAGATGCTCTTCTGTGATCCCTTTCTTTGGTTTTAGTCGGCGAGGGCGAATCTTCCATGATGAGGACCCAGCCAGAGGAATTTGCAGGTGTTCGTTTGTTCTCGTCAATATTAGCGGTACGCCGACCGAGGAGCGAGGTCCGTGGATGGTCATCTGGGGACTTGATTGACTGACTGCTCCCGGCCGGGGAAAGGTTTGACGACTTGGAATTTGGTATCGCTGTGACAGGAGGAGTGGGGCGACTCATGCTGCCCATTCGAAGCCGAGGAACGCGCGTATGGATCTTCTGTTCTAGGTTTTTGACCTTGGCCCGCATTTCGGACACCATCTGGACACCGCGGTTCTTGGAGGTGGTGGAAACAGCACCGCTGGTCGTTGTCGGAGCAGTTGAAGAGCCAGCAGCAGAACGGTTGACAACAGTCCTGGGCGGAATGCGAGAAGCTGCCGACAAGGAGGGTAGTGTAGTGGACCTGCTCAGAGATACCGGTGTCTGGGGTAAGGTAACCTTGTGGCGAGGTAAGGGGAATCCTGCGCGTTGGAGTAAAATGGAGTGTCCAGACTCGGAATCCGCGGACGACGTGGACGGCCTCGGTGCATCCGGGACGGGAATAGGAATCTCAGTCTCGGGAGGAAAATCAGGTAGCTCAAGTTCAGAGGGAGGCTGAGTATGAAGTAGGTCGTCTTCCAGGGATTTGGATGCGTGTGTGACAAGCGATGAGCGTTCTGACGATGTTCGGGCAGGGGCAGAAGAGTCGATTGTCAGGCTTGATGCACGGGCTTGTGCGGCCGCTAGTTGATCTCTTAAAACCGATATTTCCGCATTAGAGTCTGCGCGGCGGTAAGATATCTGTGAACGACAAAAAGCAATGTTACGCACCTCGAAGTTCATCCTTTAGCCTCTGACACTCCTCCTCGAGGTGAGCCTTGTCAAGCAACTCGTGCTCGAGCAATATCTTTTCCTCAAGAGCACGGGAATACTTGGCCTCGACATCGGATAAATTTGACGCGACGGCACGTTCGTTTCTCTCAAGATCATCGTTGCCCATCTCAAGTTCACGAAGCTGAACCTTTATTTTCTGATTTTCCTGACGAAGCGAGTCGAGCTCACGCTGAAGGGAAGCTGTCGTTGTGTTATGGTTGGTTTGAAGTGACATGAACTTGGACTAGATACGAAAGGTTGGAGTGATGGATAATAAGTAATGAATGCAACGTACCTTCCATGAATCACGTTCGTTCTCTGCGCGTTCCACCTTGACTCTCAGTTCCTGCTGGGCCTTCTCGGTTCTCAGGAGTTCCCGCTCCAGTTCCTCCTCGAGCTCTTTACTCGACTGGTGGAAATCATCAAGCTCATTCTTGGTCTCTGCGAGCATCTCTGCGGCTTCATAATACTTAGCCTTCCAGTCTGTGACGGGTGAGGGGTAACTGTGGAACGCGATTAAGGTCGGTTGTAGAATGCGATTTAGGGAATTACCTGATGATGTCTGCATCAAGAGTTGCCATTATATTGTCCTTCCGCAGTAGATTTGAGGGAGGGAGGACAGCGGTCATAGCGTCCGACGCGGTCAAGGCGAACGTGAGTCGAGCGCGGTCGCCAACGCGGCGTGTTTGGCTCGTGTTTGTATTCAGCCCAAATCTGGACAGCCACTGCATTGCCACTGCACTACTCTACTCTCTACTCTCAGAGCCCGTCAGGCTTTGCGCACTTTCGCTTCTCTACCTTTCCCGTCTTGCGGCACCGCATCTCTTGCCATGACACAGCCTCCATCGTTCCACCTGCATCAGACGAATATTAGCGGTCCCTATGCCGACACGAATTTACGAACCTGCCTCGCTCGTAGCAAATATGACACCAAGGTCGTTGCGCGCAGTGGTTATGTAGTAGCTTCGCGCATCCCCAAGGGAAATCTGTCCATGAGTAAGCAATGTAACGGTCGAGAGAAACAGAACGTGTTCCTACCACTAAGCCTTTGATAACATCACCGCCCCGGAAACAATCTCCGACCTTGACTTTGTCTTTCTCCGTTGCACGGATATCCTGCACACGAATGACTCCCGTGAAATCCTCCCCTGGTGGAAGTGGTACGCCGTCCACAACAGTGATAGAAACGACTGCCTGTTGAGGGGACAGTCGGGTAATGGAACCTAATACAGTCGAATTCGGTGCAGGTGGATGAGGCTTTATACGAGATATTGTCACGCTCTGAAGCCGAAGCGAGCGGGAAAATCATTCAAGTGGAATCAGGTACCAAAGAATAGACGACGGAGCCTGGTGCAGCGGGGTGCCAAAAAGACTAGCCCTTGTCTCGCCATTTCTAGTATATATGCCACTTCCGAGCTTGAGTGTGGGTCCACGTGGGAGAGGAACGGGTTGACCGGGGAGTAAAGAATCGGAAGGCATGCGAAGTAGAGCGCGTTGAGGCCGATAAGACTGTCATCAGAACCACGTTGGCCTTTGTTTGGCGCCCCGAAGCCTCTCATAACTCCGCGCCGTCATCTCTCCCGAGTTGCGCTTTCCTCGTCCTCTGCCATGTCTTCCCTTTCGCTCGCTCGCATCCTCTACAGAGGTACTTTCATCTATATGCTTTTCGTACATGCCCTCCTCATTTTGCCATAATAGGTCTTCATAGCTCTGCTCGCCGAAATGCCCTCACAAAGATGACAATGCCGGCGATGAGTCCAACAATGACGGAGGGCGGAATCTCAGTCTGGAAAAAGGCCGAAGGAGAGACCTTCTCCTCTGGCGATGTTCTCCTCGAGATTGTATGCCTATCCCTCTTAAACTCAAGTCAGCGCGTAACCACCCGTCCTTGCAGGAAACCGACAAAGCGGTCATTGACGTCGAGGCACAAGAGGATGGCATTCTCGCGAAGATCGTCGTATGTGGCAATCCTGTGGTTGTGCTCACATCTCAATGTTTACTCTACGTCATAGGCCCAGGACGGGTCGAAGAATGTCGCCGTCGGTAGCACCATCGCCATTCTCGCAGAGGAAGGTGACGACCTTTCTGGTGCTGCAGAGTTGGCCGCCAGTGCCGCCAAGGAAGTGCCTCCTCCCAGTGAGGAAAAGACTCCTGAAGCTCCCAAGGCTCCAGAACCCTCGAAGGAGGCATCACCGCCTAGTACAGTGTCGAAGTCCGAGCTCCCGAAAGGCGATCGCATATTCGCATCTCCAATAGCCAAAAAAATTGCTCTGGAGCGTGGGATTCCCTTGTCGAAGGTGAAGGGTAGCGGTCCTGATGGCCGTATCATTCGCGAAGACGTCGAGAAGTATAAACCGGAACTGGCTTCAGCTGGTGTTGCACCTGTGGACCCTTCTGCAGACTACGTGGACATTCCTCTGAGCAATATGCGCCGCACGATCGCTTCTCGCCTCGCGGAATCGAAAGTTCAATCACCGCATTTCTACTTAACTATTGACATCCAGATGGATAAAGTGCTTAAATTGCGTGAAGTCTTCAACAAATCCCTGGCAGACAAGGGAGCGAAGCTTAGCATCAACGATTTTGTTGTCAAAGCAGTGGCAAAGGCTCTCGAGGACGTACCAGAGGCTAATTCTGCGTGGTTAGGGGAAATTATTCGACAGTGAGCCCATCGACGACATGAATCCCTGGGTATTAAAAGCTGAAATGCTACGAATAGGTACAAGAAAGCCGATATATCAATTGCTGTGGCCACGCCAACTGGATTGATCACGCCTATTGTCAAGGACGCTGGTTCGAAGGGTCTAGCAACCATATCCGCGGAGGCGAAGGCTCTTGCAAAGAAAGCTCGCGATGGCAAGTTATCGCCCCACGAGTATCAGGTATGTTGGGTTGATCTACATTGAATTGTCTTCAACCTGACCCTTCTGGATAGGGCGGCACGTTCACGATTTCAAACCTCGGCATGTTTGATATCTCCCATTTCACCGCTATCATCAATCCTCCGCAGTCGTGCATCCTTGCTGTTGGATCGACCCAACCTACACTCGTTCCCTCTTCGGAAGATGAGCGTGGTTTCAAGACTGCGAATGTTATGAAGGTTACCTTGAGTAGTGATCACCGTTCTGTCGATGGTGCACTTGGTGCCCGGTGGTTGACCTCCTTCAAGGGATACCTAGAGAACCCATTGACGTTTATGCTTTGAGCGTCTTTAAAAGCGTTGGGCGTGATAGTAGATCATCTGCCTGTGCCCACATAGACTTTATATCCTCAATTACGCCCTAATTGCCATTCATGCTCTGCTCGTATTTACTGGAGACAACACCTACATATTATCGAGATGTGAGATCCAGCCCCAGAGTTGAGATCGTTGAGATACGGTTAAGTCCCGTGATGGACTCGGAGATTACTTGCATTTACCCGTCCGTCAAGGGTGTATCAAAGAGGCCACAATGCCAATGCGCGCACGTAGATCACCGCTAAAAAAACCAGGTAGGCGTGCTTCGTGCTGCTCTCGGGATCAGCTCAACTGTTGCAAATCACAGAGAGGCCATACCTCGCCCTCGGGCTCGAAGGCTCCGCGAACAAGCTAGGTGCAGGGATTATACGGCACGAAATAGATGGATCGTCAACCGTGCTCTCAAACGTTCGGCATACCTACATCACACCTCCCGGCGAAGGTTTCCTTCCCCGCGACACAGCTGCACATCATCGACAGTGGGCTCTTAAAGTTATCCAGGATGCCATCACGAATTCTGGCGTCGGTATGCATGATCTAGACTGCATCTGCTATACCAAAGGCCAGTTCTCCGTTTCTTTTTTCCCAATCTGTTGATCTGACTGAACACGAACGTAAAAACCTGTAGGGCCTGGCATGGGGGCTCCGCTGCAATCTGTTGCTCTGGTTGCCCGGACACTCTCACTTTTGTTTGGCAAACCGCTCGTAGGGGTGAACCACTGCGTCGGCCGTGAGTTATACGAAAGATATTGTCCGGACGAAAGTGCTTTCTCCTGACTCGGAAGGCAAACAGATATCGAGATGGGCAGAGAAATCACCGGTGCCCAGAATCCTGTCGTCCTCTACGTTTCCGGCGGCAACACGCAGGTCATCGCCTACTCACGCCAATGCTATCGTATATTTGGCGAAACGCTGGATATCGCAGTTGGCAACTGCTTGGATCGTTTTGCGCGGGTAATAAATCTCAGCAACGATCCAAGTCCCGGGTATAATATCGAACAGGAAGCCAAAAAGTACGTGTCATGTCATCGTGAAATACAGACTACCGTCACGACGGTCTCTCGTTATCTAAACGTCGTTCGGTGCAGGGGAAAGCGCTTTGTGCAGTTGCCATACACCACAAAAGGCATGGACGTCAGCCTCTCCGGAATTCTGACAGCCACCGAGACATTAACGCACGACAAACGCTTCCGCGCCGCAAATGACCCAGCAGCACCCCAAGACGGAGCCGGCGACGAAGATTACTTCACCCCCGCTGACTTGTGTTTCTCTCTCCAAGAGACCGTTTTCGCCATGCTTGTGGAGATAACGGAGCGTGCGATGGCACACATCGGCAGCAGGGAAGTCCTGATCGTCGGCGGCGTCGGCTGTGGGTGCTCTCCATCACCATTCGCACTTGTCAGAAACTAAAACCCGTGACAGGCAACCTGAGGCTTCAAGAAATGATGGCATTATGGCCGAGGAACGAGGGGGAAAGGTATTCGCCACGGACGACCGGTAAGTCCCTAGCTCTCTTTGTCACGCTATCCGTATGGCTCTGACACTTTGCCGCGGGGTAGCTTTTGCATTGACAACGGCATCATGATTGCCCAGGCAGGACTTCTGAGCTATCGCATGGCTTCCAAACTCCTGTAGCGAAGAGTACCTGCACTCAAAGGTTTTTCCCCTAGCATCCGTCGAAAAGCCTGATACTCAAATCAGTGGACAGATTCAGAACGGACGAAGTGCATGTTGCTTGGAGAGCCTAGCGTAACATGCTAGCCTGAATTTCCAATGGTCGTTTATCTAGTACAATGAAGAAGCCGGGGTTGTTACAACGTAGCGGGTGTACAGACTAGTTGGCGACATTCGCCAGAAGCAACTCTCGTGTCTCGGGGTCATCATCCAGTCCACCAACTAGCGCGTCAAAGCGTTCCCACCACCACACGTCCATCTCTTTCAAGCTGTCGACGACGTCGCCTTTCCGCACCCTTGCCTTCCACGGTTTGTCTGGGAGGCCATAGTGAAGACACCGCACTTCTTCATCACGCCACATGTCCGAGTGGGTTACCCTCCCCGTCTTCAACGCGTTGTAAACCCAAGGCAGCGGTTTCCACTTCCCCGGAAAAAAGCGGCAAGGAGATCTTGGTCGGGAAAGGAAAACGTGGGCACAAGCGGCGAGGTACGAAGGAAATCGACGATCGAGCCTGCGAGCGTTGCAGAAGGCGTCAGAACAACAAGGCCCGAGTTTAGAAGTGTGTAGGGACGAGGGCTGGACGGTTCTATCGACGTTGGCTGGGAATGACAAGTTGGGTGGCGAAGGGGGGTATATGCGCAATTCGCCGGGATCCTGTCTCGTGTTGGTCCAGACAGGAGGTAGATAGATATATTGAGTACCCACCAATCTTCTGGATAATGAGCCAATTTTCTAGGGTTGCATGCGCATGCGTGTGCAGCTGCTATCCAGTCAGAGGCTACATCTAGCTCCATCAGCTCATCCATGTTTCGCATAACGATCATGTCCGAGTCCAGCAACACAACTCGCTGGAGCAAAAAAGGCTAAGCCATATGCTCAGACAGAGAAGCTAGAGAATACGGACATCGTATTCGACTAATTCGAATACCCTTCGGGGATCGATGGAATCAGTCACCCACTAGAAACGATTCATGTGCCCAAGCTCACCTTAATTTCGTCCAGGTATCCGCAAATCGCTCATCATGTTTAGCGATAACAGGTCCACCCTCTGGTTGTAGTGGCTGAGTCTCTCGGAATTGAATCCTACGTCTAGAGAGAGCATCTCTGGAATGTTGCGGCAGCGTTGGGGTGACCAACACGACCAAGGGATATCGAGATTGAACAGATTTCAAGGACTGTTCCAATGTTAATGTACCTGCAAGATATGAATCCTTCGTCAACAGCGTAACATATGCTGCCTTGCGAGACATAGTCGTCAGGTTCTGAGATGTTGGGTTGTGCCTGAATCAAGCCATCACATACTGATATAGTACTGATAGTGGTGTAGCGAGCGAATGACCGACACGTGCGCTCTGGTCGTACCAGAGCTCAAACCAGCCCTACAATGCCCCAGCGCGGATCAGTGCATGACACACAAACAGCCATGCATAGTCATGCCTAAAACCATCAGGTTCGAAGCTCATTATTTTCCAGGAAGGCATAGGAAAGTGACCTAGTTCCTGTGGTCATGCATTCATGTCATACTACAGTAGGCCAAATCAAATGAGGATACGGAACAACACATGACATGATGTGCGAGAAATTTTAGCGCAGACGGCTGGATTGTGCAACGTTTAGACAGGCGGAAACAAGTATATTGCCATACACATACCGTGCCTCGCGCTCGCTTTCTAACAACGCCAAGATATCCTGCTCTCGCACTGGACCTTTCACGTTACGGATAATGGTTCGCGTGGTATCATCCAGAAATTCTACGCGAACTTGCGTGACGCCTCCACGAGAACCAGTGCGCCCAAGCACCTGCAACAGTTGCACATTGTGTGTCAGAAGAGATAAAGCGTACCCGACAACGCAGTTAAAAGAGAACCTTAATGACACGAGCAAGTTTTACAGGAGCTTTTGATGAGTCCTGTTTATATCGTCAGAAAAACGCCAACATTTCCAGAGGATGGAAAGGACCATTGTTTTGTGGGCGAGACGATGGCAGACAAACAGAGTCCGTTTGCTTGATGACACCTCAGATCAAAGTTCAGAAAAATAAGGTTCAAAGTCAGAATCGGTGATCCCCGATTCCGTTTTAGTTTTTGTGTCAACTGTAGCCATTACTGTACTTAAACAATTATATACTGTAACTATCATTACGTGCGGTGAGCCAAGTAAAAAATGTCTGCGAGGAGCGAACGATAGGAAATAGGAAGTAAATCGACGCTAGAGCTGTTCAAATGGAGGGATGCATATTGTTAAAAGTACGTGTGAATGCACCGGGCCAGTGGCAGATTTTAGCGGTTGAAAGTTTCGACCTCTCGCGCCTTTGGTTTGGTCTTGCGAAGCGTGATCCCCACGCTTTGCACCGCACGATCAACATGTCGTGCCGCTTGCTGTTTTAGCAGAAGTGAGTATAAAGCTGGTCGAGCGGGTGGCCACGTACCATGAAAAGAAGCCCCATCCTGAACATGTTGCTATACCCTTGGGGGAACACCCTTTCTTGCACACCGTTAGCCTGAACTTCTACTACCAGCGAGCCGTTGTCAATGGCCTGATCTTCGCACGGTGTGGGAAAGCGAAAATCCGATGGCGATGTCAATGGGAGTGGCGACTGCAAACCATGGTAATTCTGCAGGTCGCGACAAAACGGATGTATGACATACCGAAGGCACAGTGTCCCAGCCTGAATAGTAGTCGATACGGTCGAACAAGGGGGGCATAGGCTGGAGAACATAGCGGTGAGGTTAGTATGACACGAAGTTCGAGATAATTACACTGTGCTGGGTCGCCACAAATGACGTTTCCGAAGACTCCATCCCGCTGCTAAGAGAGGGCCAGAAGAGGTAGACGTCGTAGTCTTCATCCCGGGCCTCCAAAGAGAACGGTGAGATTCCGTTGTTGGTCGGACGGTCCTCCCACTGGGTCATGATACGGTACAGACGAAACAGAAAAACCCTGAAGGTCCTTTACGGCAAGTGGTAGGGAGGAAAGCTTGCAGCGGGCGCTGAAGCGGTGGATACATATGCAATAAATAACGGCTCGCTCGCGGCGGCTCGAGAAAGCGGCAATAGGAAACGGGATACTTCCCCGTGAGGTTTAACGAGCATCAGCCTCACCGAAGAACATTTTGCCGTCGCGGCATTCAACGTCATGTCACCGCAATTTCAACAGGTCGTCAGCCAGTGGAAAACAGCCGTTCCCTACGAAAAAGAGACTGTTCGGTCCGTCTCTGGGAAGCGCGGATCATTCTTGGCCTTCTCAGCTCTTGCCAAGTCCATAAATATATAAGGTGTTATTGCAACTATGTTTGCGGTAGAGCCAGAGTCCTATCTGTCGTCTTTCTGCGAAGAACTACCAGGATCCTCCACGCCACTAACAAACGGATGTTTCAGACTTCAAGCTAGCTTCAAGCTTCAAGTGTGTTGGCAGTAAAAATCAAAACACCATTTGCGGTACAGCACATTCCCGCAAAATTGACCCGCCATACTGACCGTCCATGAAGACCAGGGACCAAGTGCACCAGCACCAGAGTCAGTCCATTTACCTAAGGTCGTGCGGTGACGTAATAACGTGTCATCTCTAGCCTCGAGCCTGCAGTAGACAATCATGACATTGATGAAAGCAAAGAGCCACACATCATCCATGTATCGTCCGGGAAAAAGGACCATTCCCAAGGCGAAGTACTGACAGCTATTACTAGACCAAGCATAGCGCAACGGAGGCGCCGCCTTGCTGTCCGTGGTTCATTTCCAAGCCTGGTCATAGGAGGTCCTTTCAAAAGCGACATCAATCTGCAAAACAGAGTGACAGCATAGAGGAATCCGGGATTCTTTTCTTGAAGGCATTCAATGCATGCCAGTGGATAGATCCCCTTAGCCTTGGCTTACTGGCCTGTCTCTGCGTCGAGCGCGATTGCTTGCCCTGGGCACACGTACTTCATCGTTTCTAAGCACTGAAGGGCATGGAATCTTACTGTACAGACACCCAAATCCAGATGTCTTCTTAACAACGAGAAACGGGTCGCCGCAAGGTCAACTGGGATCCAGTTGTGGAGAGGGGGTATGGGCACGATGCCATCCTTCAAGGTCTAGAGCCTTTCAAGGCAGAGCTAGTGGTGACCAGAATAATCGTCTGAACCCAAAATACGAAAGGCAAGGGATGGTCTCGGCACCAAGGGGGAGGGAGGAACACTGGGAGGCTGATGCCGAAACTGGGGTTCACCCCCGCCGACACATCCACCTCCACGGCCACTCAGAATTAGGTTAGGGGCTCCCCTCTTCATTTCTGCCGCTCTCCCTTTCCCACCTACTACTGTAAGGCAGTGTAAGCCAATTTTTTACCCTGCAGGATTTTTATTCTACCGCTCGTCGTCTAAAATCACACCTGATTTTTTTTGCACGCTCGACTCTTCCCATTCCTCCAGCCTTTCCGCCTTCAAGACCAGTGGAGCCGCCCTTTGCACACATACTACCCATGACGTCAAGGTTCTCCCTTTTTAGCCTGGTCTGTACGCCGTCCAAAATTTACTCTCACGGAAATTCGTTCGACGTGTAACCCCCTTCATCATACGAAGTTCCCCGTGAACTAGTCATTCATCAAGAAGGCGCACGTGGCCGCTCTAACGTCGCCAATTTAATCGAAGGGACATTGTCGAGTAGTAGGCACAAGAGAGGAGAGCCTTACTCATGGGCGGGTTTCTGTCAACGTGAGTGACCACATTTGTCGACCACGCTTGTTCAATGCGATGCCGTTACTTGTGCCGCCGGTCTCCATCTGGAGTGAAAGACGAGAGCGAGGGCTATCCTACTTCATTACCGAAAACAAGACGTCGATGCAGGCTTCATTCCAAGCATCCCATATGAGATCCTGAATAGCTACTACACACAACGTTCGTCCTTCGGGATAGTTGTGCGAGTAACGTTTCCGAAAAGAGAGTAAAGCGATTTGTATATACTAAACTCTAGTTTTGGAACAAGCACGTATGTCATCTAAGAAGGGTCGAATCCATCATCGTATGCTGATCTGAGAGGTTTTGAGCCCTTTTCTCTGCCCCCTTATTCCGAAGTACATTCTCGATGAAGTATTCGCCCGCCTGGAGGCGATTAGATCGAGACAAACGTGCATGGGAACGATAAACACTGACCTTGTAGCTACTGCGAACTAGAGGCCCGCTCGCCACATACAAGAAGCCCATATCGTCTGCGATTTGTTTCCAGCGATCGAATTCTACAGGCTCCACATAGCGATCAACTTTCATGTGCCTCTTCGTGGGGCGCATATATTGACCAAACGTGACGACGTCAACATCGACCTTACGAAGTTCTGTTGGCCGCTCAGCCGAAATTGGCCACATGGTAGTACGATAAGTGAGAAATTAGCGCACCTCTGAGAGCATCCATTACCTGATCCTCAGTTTCGCCGACACCAAGCATGATGCTGGTCTTTGTCACGCGTACCCCTTCTTGCTTGGCACGCTCTAACACTCTAAGGCTCTGCCGGAATGTCGCACGACGGTCGCGCACGAAAGGGGTGAGAGCTTCCACCGTCTCGATATTGTGGGCGTACACATCTAAGCCGGACTTCGCCACGACAGATACGTGGTCTAGGTTACCAGCCATGTCACCTGTCAACGCCTCTACCAGGATTTGTGGAGCTCTTGTTGCATGATTAGAATTATCTACGCGCGTGTATGAGTTGCTACTTACTTCTGTTTGATCCTTCGAATCGTATCTGCGAAGTGATGTGCTCCAGAATCCGCGAGATCTTGGTGTTCCGTGTCCCATAAATTCTGCGTATGGGAGAGTAAAGAGAATTAATACATACCATCACGGTCAACACTTGTGAGGACTATGTAGCCGAGTCCCCACCGACTGATTGCCTCAGCCGTGTTCTCCGGTTCGTGTGGATCCAGAGGTGGTGGGTTCTTGGACGTCTTGACCGAACAGAAACGACAACCTCGTGTGCACGTATCACCCATTAGCTGGTCGTTGATTTGATCACTTGGAACAAATAGATAATTGAACCATACCATGATAGTCGCAGTCGCACCACGTTTGCTCTCCTCCGGGGTTGCACCGTCCGTTCCGCCCCAGCAGTCCCCAATGTTCGGACACCGCGCCTCCTCACAGACCGTATGCAGACCTAGCCCCCTAAGGTCCTTCTTTATCTTGCTAAACGATGCACCAGTCGGTATGGATGTCTTCAGGTAAGAAGGCAAGCGAGGGCTACCCCGAGTGCGCAAGTAGTCAGGCCATTATCCGCTCGCGAGTAATGATACATACGTGTTTGTGTTACCTAGCACAACGCGCTCTGGGATATCACCGGAAATGAAGTCATCCAGCGATGGTCCTTGTTCCAGTGTCTCTTTGAAAGGGGTCTTCTGTAATGCAGATGGCCCTGACGTGGCGGGCGTCGCTAGCAAGCGTATATGCCTTATCACGGAGACGCGTGCAACATTTGGGTGCTTGAGAATGAACGACATTGGTGTGCAACTGTAGACCGTGCTGAATGTCTTGCGTTACAGTAAGTACAACATCCGAAAGACTTGGTTTATCGTCATTCCCGGAACCGCGGGCCGTCAGTCCTTCCACCAAGAATGAGCACGCTCTCTCGACGAGAAGAGGAAACGCTGTTCAAAGCGACAAAGGCCAATGCCCTCAAGGAATGCGACCCGTTAGTCAAAGGTATGTTCACATTATGTGTTTTATGCGTTAGCGTCACCTTCCCTGTAGCATTCGCCGACTGTGCCGCTGGACGTACCGTTTCAGTTGCTTGGGCTTGCAGGGAGAAGTTCAAGGCCGTTCAGGACTGTGTCTACCAATTGTGAGTATTATATTTTCCCATAAAACTAGGTAACTCATATGTTCTAAGTACACGACCGGAGAGCATGCAGCTTGTGCGGGATGAGTACCTTCGGCTACGCAATGAACAACAGGAACAGCTTCCATCATAGTTTCTCCCCAGCGAACATGATAGGCCGATCCGTACCATAGAGTTCAAGAAAGTAGTATGTGTATCAATTCTCACATGCAAACTAGCGAGGCGCTATTCGATGAAAGGTGCCCGGATGATGACAATCGTATTCCTTACGGGATGGCTTCGGCTTTGGCCTGGAGATACATATCGTCCGAGGGCTCTGCAGTGCCCATGCTATGCTTTTGTGAATGAGATACGGGTCGCTGCTTGATCCAGTATCAGTGTCTCCCCCCTTTATTGTCTATTGCATCTCGCTCCGCCATTATGAGACCATTCTTTTGACTTCCCAGTCACACAATACCCGGGCTAGTCACCTCAAAATATTGTCTCTGGAGCCACAGGTAGACACTTGTTGTCTGTTCCGATCCGGGGACGAGTCAGAATCCCTATCATCCTGTGAGAAACCGACGAATGTCCGCTAATATGGTATCCAGACTGTTCAGTTGGACCTAGAATCGACTACGCCACCAAAGCTGTCCCTGAGCAGGGTGTATCTTTCTGAGTCACCGATCTGTTCCTGCGATCGTTAGATCCATCTTTCACAGCAAGGATGCTACTTAGGGCCAACTCGGTCATTCACCATACCCTATTCAGGTACATATCGTCTTGATGGTCTTTCATTGTGACTTCAGCACAGCTGTCGGCGTTGGCCGCATCGATCTCTATCAACTACTTTTACTACGCCCATATTGGCGATGGCCGTCCTTCGCAGGCATCGTTACTCGCATTTACTAATACAGAGCAAACAGCATAGAGGATTCACGGCGTCTGAAAATGTGACTCCAACTACTTCGTATTTACCGCAAGCCACTGAGTTTGAAGTCCTAGGAGGGAACTGATAAGGCTATGAGGAACATGCGTCAAAATCTAGGCGGAATTGAGTAGGAGAAGCGGGCGTTACCCGAATATGCCAAGAATGCCATCGTTGAGATTCACAAGACCAAGGTTGGACGCGGGAAGCCACACATCAAGAATATCGATAATGAACTGGTGGCGTGTGGCAGCCCGCATGCTGTAGAATGTCGTGTGAAGGGAAGTACACAGATAGGCGAAGGAGGACTTACGTCTGTAACGCCTGGAGTCGAGATTTACGCGCATTGTCTTCACCAATATTTTTTTCGTCCAATCCTCGAATTTCGCGCGTCTCTTTGGTCAAGCGGTCTGTCTTTTCCGATAACAATGAGTTGATGCCATGAGGTCATATGTAAAGCGTGTCGGAAACTCACCTTGAGTACCACATTCGTGATGCTGAACAAAATGCCAGCAAGCCAGAAACGATTTGAGATTTTTTGGACCCTCTGAGATGTCTCGAACTTCAGGTTAATAACATTGATGGCATTGGCCTGAGGGAAACACATTCATTATGTTGGTCGTCCGTGGGCGGCGTCTTACACATACGTACCCATACGATTGTATCATAGGTCAAGTAACCGAAGTACGCGAGCTGACGGGCAATGGTCGTAAGTTGCTCCTTGAGGCCCCCCGTGGCTTGCGCTGCACGAAGGGCGGACTGTAGGTGTTCCAACGGCTTCCCGAGGCGCAGAACTAAACAAGGGGTAAGTCACGGTTGAACGTTGAAGATATTGAAGCAACGTACGCTTCCGAGCGAGGGCTAAGTGACTTTTCAAATTATTCCAACGAACGGCATCAGCTTTACGGCCTCCGGAAATGAGATACCACGCGAAGAATCGTGCAAAGTACTGCGTCGCCCGGTAGACCTATGGATCCCTGATTGATACGTGGAGGTGTGTGGGAACATAAATTCCGAACCTTGTCGCGGCCCACGGTGGTGCCTAGAACCTTGAGAGATGCACTGGCAGTTGGGTGGAGGATTATTTGGGATGCAACGTTGGCCATCGCGGGATGAGGGGAACGATGAACGGCAATAAATATTAGTAGACCTATGAGTCCGCGAATCACATGTTGCCGGTTTACAGACTTACTTTTCGGGAAACCGGAGGATCCTCGTGTCATCTTTTTTGCACATTTTACCCATGTCTGGCCTTCGAATATCCCGCTTTGTGAGACTTTCTGTCTCAACTGCTGGCATCCTTACCCATGTGATTTTACTCCCGTAGCGGCTGTATGCGTCCCGAGGGCGTCCCTTATACCATCAGAGGCCATTCTCCCTCTCCAGGCCTGCCATGGTATGTTCCTTTCGTGCGCCTAATTGTTTGATTCTCATTGGCAGCCTTTTACAACAGTCCTCCCAATCTTTCCGCGTGGAGAAGGACACTTTTGGTGACCTGCAAGTCCCGTCGGACCGTTACTGGGGTGCGCAGACCCAACGGTAGGCTTCTATATCACCCACGCAACATATGCTCATGGTGACCTGTAGGTCATTGCAGAATTTCGATATTGGCGGTCCAACGGAACGCCTTCCAGAACCGCTGATCAAAGCATTTGGCGTACTGAAAAAGGCAGCATCCATTGTGAATGTAACTTATGGGTTGGACCCTAAGATAGGAAGGGCCATTCAAGATGCAGCAGACGATGTGCGCTCGTGTCATAGAAGAATATGGTGGCTCAACTAATGCGGCATGGAAGGTAATATCCGGCAAATTGATCGATCATTTCCCACTTGTCGTGTTTCAAACCGGTTCGGGGACTCAAAGCAACATGAACGTTAACGAGGCATGTTTCATTATCTATTCCCTGTTTTCAACTTGAAAAATGTCATGTCACAGGTCATTTCTAACCGTGCTATTGAGATCCTCGGCGGAGAACTGGGCTCGAAGAGGCCCGTGCATCCTAACGATCATGTTAACATGAGCCAGAGCAGTAATGATACGTGAGTATGAACTCAATCTATCACAACGAACCCGGCTGGTTTTTTAACGTTGCGAAGATTCCCGACAGCCATGCACGTGGCGGCCGTCACTGAGCTCACCAATAATCTGCTCCCTGCCTTAGAGGAATTACATGCCGCTCTCGAAGAGAAGGCTAAGTCATTCGACCACATCATCAAGATTGGCCGGACGCACTTGCAGGTGAGTCAGGATAAATCAACCAAACCTAGCGACAATCCCTGACACCCGAATGCAGGACGCAACGCCTCTCACTTTAGGACAAGAATTCAGTGGCTACGTCCAGCAAGTTGCCAATGGGATTGAACGTATCAGGGACGTCATTCCCCGCTTGAGCTTGTTGGCTCAAGGAGGCACTGCTGTCGGTACCGTACGTGATGTACATGTAAGAGTTTGTGGTCGCCTCTGACTTGACTTTCAGGGCCTAAACACAAAGAAAGGTTTCGATGTGAAAGTTGCCGAAGAGATATCCAAGATTACTAGCATCACTTTCAGGACTGCTCCAAATAAGGTACATCTGGCTCGCGACCTTGTTGGGTTCTGCTCTGATCCTGTCGCTCATGTGATTGCCACCAGTTCGAGGCGCTTGCTGCGCATGACGCACTTGTTGAGGCCCACGGAGCTCTCAATGTCATCGCGTGCTCATTTATGAAGATCGCAAACGACATTCGTTACCTGGGCTCTGGCCCTCGTTGTGGTCTCGGGGAACTAAGTCTCCCCGAGAATGAGCCTGGGAGTAGTATTATGCCCGGCAAGGTCAACCCGACACAATGCGAAGCATTGACCATGGTGGCTGCACAAGTGATCGGAAACCAGACAGTCGTCAGCATTGCGGGTTCCAATGGCCAGTTTGAGGTGAGGAATGTTGTCAAGAGTGTTACCTGATGTTGACTCTGGATAGCTGAACGTATTCAAACCGGTGATTATCAAGAATGTTCTGCAAAGTATTCGACTCCTGGCGGACGGTTCTCGGTCGTTCACGAAAAACTGCGTAGTGGGGATTGTGGCAAACGAGAAGCGGATCAACACATTGTTAAACGAATCACTCATGCTGGCCACGATATTGAATAGTCACCTTGGCTACGATAGTGAGGGCTATTTGATGTTGCGGATAAACGAGATTACTGATTGGCGTGATGTAGATGTTGCCAAGTGCGCGAAAAAAGCGCACAAGGAAGGGACGACGTTGAAGGAGGCGACGGTGGTGCTTGGATTTTTAACGGCAGAGGAGTTTGACGAGAAGGTCCGACCAGAGTTGATGCTTTACCCTGAGTAGAGTAGAGTAACGCCGAAAGAGGATGGAGTGATGACCGAGAAAGGAAACTGCCTGTTTGCGATGAGACCTGACCTGGCCTGACTTGAATGTTAACAAAACGGCGACGACTCCGCGTCAACGGCCCTCTCGGGCCCCTCACCGTCACTGGCACTCTCCTCCATCAACGCATACAATTCTCTTCCTCACCCCTGCACTTCCCTTGATCTCTTTCCTCTTTCACTCTCTGTCCACTTCCGCTTTTCTTTTCCTCTCTTTCCATACTCTACAACTCTCCCACGAGGCGCCTTCACACAACCGCCCATCTCTCCTCGCCCGCCCATGTCACTCAGCAGAATCCTCAATGACCATCCCGCTCCGACCTCCGTTCCGCCTGCTCCCGTCCCTCAGCTCTTCAACAACCCCCCGCCGCATAACATGTTAGTTTCTCCTCGCCATGAATGCTCTCCATCCCCCTCTTTCCCCCCTCGCCCCCGAACGCCAATCTCCCGCCAGGTGCAATCTAGTCCCGCACTTGAGCGGCACAGCAACGATTTTCCTTCGCGGTCCGGTGGGCACCATGACTCTGGCGCTTGGGACGACGTGGGCGAATGGAGGCAGTCATCCCGTTCTCGAAATGGCAACATGGAAACTCAGCGTGAGGTCTCCCCGTCCTCTGTACAAGATTATCAGTACGGCAAGAACGATGAATCGAACGCAGTGCACAAAAAAAGGAAGAGGGGTGCTGACGACGATGGTGATTATCGTCCACCATTAACTCGACGAGTATGTTGATATCCTCTCTACGCTGACGTATTCTCCACTGACTCTATTTGCAAGCACACTTCGCGCCGTCAACCTCCGCGAGGGAGGCATGTCCGTGCACAGTCGCCACCTCTTGACTCTCCTGAGCCCGAGACCACGGCGCCAGTCCAGCACGAACCTACTGAGGGAGAACTACGACTAACCTCCTCCGATTTGAGCGACTGCGAGGATATCTGGCACACAGAGATTGGCTATTACATGCTCGAAACACGGAGGCGCAGGAGGATGGTGGAGGAATTCTTTGAGAACAATATTGCTGTCAGTTCTTTTTCTTGATTCATCTCGGAGAAGTAACTAAGACGGGTGATACGTATACTCAGGAATCCAATACTGCGCTCATGAATGTCCTATCTGTGCGGTACGCGACCGTCCTTGAGAGGATCCCTGTGTCTGCCCCACATCCTGTACATGAATCCCAACCTCAAAGTGTAGAAGACGACCTCCTTTCCACGCTATCCAGAGTCTCCCCCGGTCATGACTTCCGCGATAGTAACAATTCCCCCGCCTCGCAACGACTTCATGCCCAAGAAAACGGTGCCGAAGATGCGGCTCGGGAGTTGGAAGAGTCTGTCCTCGGCCCGTCCACTCCTTCGAAAGGGAAAGCGAAGACATTAGACGTCAAGAGACCTCCCTATGCTGGTGCATCGGAGGCTAGCAGCAGCGACCTGGATATTCCTACCTCCAGAGACCAGGGTCGCGCAAATAAAAGGCGGAAGGTTGGAAAGGACTCCGATATTACCGCTGACCTCGAACGCTCCATTGCTGAAGATCAGGGCTCCGTGCAAGATGTGCTAAGGTTATCCTCTACAAAAGCAAGGACCAAGGGTAAAGGTAAATCGAGCATTCGGGAGCAGAGCGTCGACAGTGTATCTGCTACTCCAAAGGCACCTCGGAAGCGGTCTTCACGACGAAAATTAGATGGTATTGCACCACAGACTTTGGGGACACTAGGACTTGGATCAGCCCCAGCGTCTGTCGCTGGGGATATTACACCCGGTGGTTCGCGCCCTCCATCACCCACTCTCACTGCAACATCTGCTACTGTATTTGAGATGGATATGGTCATCCCGCCGTTGAAAAAAGCCAAGAAGGTTGATGGGGCCACGATGTTGAAGCGTATCAAAGCACTGGAGGAAACCCAACGAAAAGTCTGGAAGAACATTGCACGCAAAGAGATTCCAAAGGCAAGCCTTTTGCCCCAAACCACTATTTGTAGCTGAGAGTATTTGGCCAGGTGTACAAGTATTGTGCGATGGGCTATCAACAACGCCTAATCCAGTCCAAGCGCGTGGCCACTCATGCATCGATACAGGCCCGCCGACCTTACAGCCGCACCCCCAAGGCGACCAAAGATGTTCAGGCGAAAAGCAAGCGTCTTATGCGCGAGATGCTTGTGTTCTGGAAGAAAAACGAGAAGGAAGAGCGTGACGTCCGTAAGCGTGAGAACAAGGAAGCAGCAGATCGCGCGAAGGTTGAAGAGGAGAAGCGCGAAGCTGCACGACAGGCTCGCAAACTTGAGTTCCTCATCAGTCAAACGGAGTTGTATAGTCACTTCGTGGGCAACAAACTCAAGAGTGAGCATATCATGAAATTCTCCTCGGTTCTGTACAAACTTATGCCATAAAATAGCTGCAGAGATCCAGGGTGAATCACCAAACGCGGAGGTTCCGATGGGCGCCGATATGGAGGTCGCTGATCCATCTGCTTTGGCAGAGCTTGATTATAACGATGGTACGTTAGGTTGTCGAGCTTTGAAGCATTATTCTTATAGCTTGAGGTAGCGGATTCCGTTTACAGGCATGCCCGTCACAATGCCCAAGAAGCTGTGATGCTCGAGAAAAAACGTGTGCAGGCTTTTGACGCACAGGCCGCTCTGGAGCGGAAGACAAAGGAGGCGTTGCAGTTGGCCAAAAGTCAAGCCCACGTCAGAGATGACGAAGAAGAGCGAAAGCAGCTGGCGAAGACGCCTTTAGTAGATCGTATGCACTTCCTCCTTGCCTTGGGACATGCATTTCTAATGACATCGCAGTGGATTCGGATGAACTTAATTTCCAAAACCCGACTTCGCTTAGCGGACCCCTAACTATTGCCCAGCCTCGCATGCTAATGGCTCAGCTGAAGGAATATCAGCTAAAGGGTCTCAACTGGTTAGCCACGCTGTATGACCAAGGAATCAACGGCATACTGGCGGATGAAATGGGTCTCGGAAAGGTATGTTCGAGGTTGCTAATACTGTCCACTTGTATATTGACGCTTTCGCCGGAAGACGGTCCAATCAATTTCTCTGCTGGCTTACCTCGCGGAGACTCATGATATCTGGGGTCCTTTCCTTGTTGTCGCGCCGGCTTCAACCCTCCATAACTGGCAACAAGAACTAACGCGCTTTGTTCCAAAGCTGAAGGCGCTGCCATATTGGGGTAATGTGAAGGATCGTGCAACGTTAAGAAAGTTCTGGAGCAGAAAGGAGATTAGTTACAATGAAGATACCCCCTTCCATGTTGTTATCACGAGCTACCAGCTGGTCAGTGGTGCACCACCCAACGTAGCTATGAAGCGTGCTGAGAGCTTTCTAGGTCACCCAAGACCAGCAGTACTTTCAGAGGGTCAAGTGGCAGTACATGGTACTCGACGAAGCCCAAAATATCAAGAATGCTGCTAGCGTCCGCTGGAAGACCCTGCTCGGCTTTCACTGTCGGAATCGCTTGCTTTTGACAGGCACACCGATCCAGAATTCCATGCAGGGTGCGCGCTTTTTCAACTATCTGAACCTCTGTTAATTGAAGCTGCCATGTAGAGTTGTGGGCTTTGTTACATTTCATCATGCCAAGCCTCTTTGATTCTCACGACGAGTTCAGCGAGTGGTTCTCTAAGGACATTGAGAACGCAGCGGAGAATAAAGGGAGCAAGCTCAACGAACATCAGCTTCGTCGTCTGCACATGATTCTAAGGCCGTTCATGCTACGCCGTGTCAAGCGTAACGTCCAAAACGAGTTAAGCGATAAGGTACCGTGGCAGTTTCTTTCGGCGCGTTGCCTGATCAAAAGCTCACGTTTGTTGAAGATTGAGAAAGACATCTACGTTGATCTCAGTGCGCGTCAGCGTGCAATGTACAAGGCATTGCAGGCAAACGTCTCCATCGCCGATTTACTTGAGAAAGCTGCTCATATTGGTGACGCTGACTCAGCGAGATCCCTCATGAATCTCGTCATGCAGTTCCGTAAGGTATGTTATCGGTCTGAACACTAAAATATGACACGCGGTTGATACATTTTCAGGTCTGCAACCATCCTGAATTATTCGAGAGAGCGGACATTGTGGCCCCGTACTCGTTCTCCGAATTTGGGAGGTCTGGGCCCTTGAACAGGCAAGGCGATTTCGTTATGGCTCCTTACTCGACTCGGAACCCTATCGAGTACTCCATCCCGGAGTTGCTATATCTTGGTGGGCTCAAGGATGATATTCCTTATGACGGACCTGGGGTAGCTGTACAGCGCAATCAGGGTGTATTACACAAGTTGATGAACATATGGGCGACCGACTGGATCCAGCACTCGCTCGTCGACGATGGTAAGTTCCTGTCGTATTCTGGTACACTCAGGCGCGATAAACGATCCCTTAGCAAGTTCCCCCTTTGCCATCCTTCCTCTCTTGAAGATGTCTTCTAGCGAAGTCCATGCATTGACTGAATCTCCTACGCTAAGGAGGCGCTTGCTTGCGCTTGAGGAGGAACGGACTCAGAACATGGACAATGAATTCCTCACGTGAGCTCTATTCAGTACTTCTTTACTTAGATCTCACGGTCGTTCGCGAATTAGTGATGACGAGTCGGGTTCCTCTAATCCATGGTTAATTCTTCCAAGATATCGCCGATTGCCTTCGTCAAGTATCTACTGCCTGCCAAGTCCTGGTGACATTGCTTGCTCTTCGTGGCTCAGCTCTTTGCTGTCTCGTCCCGCACTGAGGTGGTTCGTTCCACCCGTTGTAGCCCCACCAGTGACCATGTACTGCCCCAACCGAACGTTTGTGGAGCATCAAGCATCTCTTCTCGAGGCGCCATTTGAATCCTTGGCATTCTATGGTCTCACCCCTGCTCTTAATGAACAGGTTGGCCCATCCTCTCGGTATACCCAGCTGGTTCCTGGCATTCCCTCCACGGGGCTCTTCGCCAGCTCCTCCCGTGATCAGGTACCAGGGCCAAAAATGAGAGTCCCTGAGGCGAAGAGCTTGGTTTACGACTCGGCGAAGCTTGCTCGCCTTGACAGCCTTCTCCAAGAGCTTAAGGCCGGAGACCACCGTGTCTTGATATATTTCCAAATGACCCGTATGATGGATTTGATGGAGGAATATCTGATTTATCGTCAATACAAGTATCTCCGCCTGGATGGCTCTTCAAAGCTGGAGGATCGTCGGGATATGGTGATGGACTGGCAGACACGGTAATATTCCAATCTTATGATGTCTCAAAGCCGTTACTGAAAGAGGTTTAAGATCCGACATATTTATCTTCATTCTAAGCACTAGAGCTGGAGGGTTAGGCATCAACCTAACGGCTGCTGACACTGTCGTTTTCTATGACCACGACTGGAATCCCTCTAACGATGCACAAGCGATGGACCGGGCTCATCGTTTGGGACAGACACGTCAAGTTACCGTGTATCGTCTCATCACCAGGGGGACAATCGACGAACGTATTGTGCAGCTCGCTCGTGTGAAGAAAGACGTAAGCTGTGTTTTTGTTTTTGGAGAACTGTAGCATGAGTAACTTTCGATGGTGGTTTCTAGGTTCAAGACATTGTCGTCGGAAACAAGACGTTCACTGATGCCACCAAACCAAGTGAAATTGTTCAGCTTCTCCTGAATGAAGATCAACTCGCTAGCCTGGATTCTTCTAACGGAGTACCGGGACCAGTCGCCACAGACTCTACAGGAATGTCCAAAACGGCTACGGCGCCAACTCGCGATTTGTGGACAGAGGAAGGCGACGAATTTTTTGGCCATTCAGGTCCCGCGCAATCGGGACAACAAGACTCAGGGAAGGATAATGAAGATGGGACCACGACGCCTAAACCAGCACGTGGCAAGAAACGATCCAGAGCTGGCGCAACGACGGGAAGTCGAGGTCGCAAAACTGCCCCCAAAGGCGGAAGGCGGAAGACAGTCGTGGAGAACGGGGATATTCCCTCTGCACTTTGACAACATTCTGTCTGAACCCAGGACATTGTTTAATCGCAACTCATCGTATCACACCATATCTAAGTTCTGCGTCGTCGAATTTGTATACCTCACGCTCGCATATCTATTGTTCGTCCATAGATGATATTCTACAGTACTGTACTACGTAGCATCTTGTATTGCATGTCGTTCCGTAGGTCATATAATTTTCCTGTGGCCCATTGTTCTACAGTTGGTTGAGAAGACGAGGTTGGACCTGCGTGGTCGAGTCATCTCCTATTTTCTTTTGTTCCACTACACCGCGGAAACACAAGAGCTCCGTGACACCCATATCTTGTGCTCCTTCTACTTGGACCACACTATCGCTGGAAATGCCGAAGAAGAAGAAAACACAGCAAAAGCCGATCCCTCGAGGAGTTGCGGTGACATCTATACCGAAAAAGGCGCCGCCTGAGCCCCTCCGTCAAGATGACTCGGACGCAAAGGTTGAGTTCGCGTCCGCGGAAGGTTCACACACCGCTCAACCCCATGAACTCGTCGAAGACGAAACCGTTAGTCGTCAAAAGGCCGAGGAGCGATCTTTACAGGATCTGGTCGACAGGCTACAAGAAAGGACGGAGAAGGAAATAGTTCGCACAATAAAGGTGCGAGGGTGGATACGACAGATGTCGCAGAGGGCTCTGGCTCATTCGCCGTCCCACACAGGCCATCGAAACGGAAAGGCGATTCTCCAACACTTTTCCGTTGTTAGACCTCGATGCCGGTGTTGTTGGTGAGATCCTAGAGATGGCGCGCAGTTCTTGGAGTGCCAAGGGTAAATATCCGTCGCTGTTCCGCGATATTTTGACTGACATGTCTTATTAGCTCCCAAGCGTGTTGATATCTCTGATGATAGCGTGCTCACTCGTCTTGGTGTTACATACGGGGTTCTGAGACGTCTGGGTTATTCGGAGGAAACCGTGTCGCGCTGTCTCAAATTCATCGACGGAGTCGATCTTGAGGAAGCCCATGAATGGGTATGTAACTTTGCTGTCGTTAAGGCCCTCACCCACAACGTCCCCGCGCAGCTTTTCTTGAATTGTACCGATGACGAACTTCAACCACATACCTGTAAGTTGGCGCTTCATTAGTGTCTGCACCCGTTCATAACTTGACCGTGACTCAGTCCCTATGGACAGCAAAGTGTCAATGCCAAAACTCAAATCATCTACGGTGCCCCCCAGTCCACTAGGCGATTCTCAAAACAGCCTACACGTATCTGAACTGACACCACCGACCCCTCAACGCCGCTCGACTCGACTGGCTGGTGAGTAACACGTTTTCTGCTATGCCAAGGTGCTTCGCCAACTTGTTCTCGAATCCAGAACCTCTGGATGATTATGATGACCCGAATATGCACTACGCTCGCCTCAGGTTGGAGCTTGACGGGGCTGCAGCGGAGCGCGGTTCAAGAGGTAACCAGGCCAGGTCGTTCATCGAAGACTTACAGTCTCGCTTGAAAGTTGCGAAGTCTCACTATCTTTTTGACGAGCGGGACGCTGAGGCTCACTACTTGTCCGAACGTCAAAGAGCAGAGGCGACTGCCCTGCAAGCTCGCCTTCGTGGCAGTCCTGGTAACGCAAGTTTACAATCTTGTACTCCCACTCCGCCTGAATCCAAAGGTTTGCCTCGTCAACCCAAGGAAATGCGTGAGGAGTTGGGTGACATTTTCGATTCAACTGGGGAAGAAGAAGACGGAGGCCTCCTTGAAATCCTTGATGCCCTTCCTTCCACTGTGGTCACCGACACTGGGGTGACTGTCACAGTTCGAGACATGCCTCTGCCCAAAGGAAAGTTTGAGCGGACGTCGAAAGCTTTCCTTCAAGGAGCCATCGACAAGCTAGATAGTTTCGCTGTGATGACATACCGATGCATCTCTGGTTCTAGTCGAGCAAAAAGGGCTTCTCTCGGCGTACGGTGGAGCTCTGGAAACGTCAGTGAATGGTCGATGGAAGATGTGGCATGCCACGACATGACTCAAGCGGAACAGTACATAGCGACAGTTGCGCTACATGCGCTCACTTTCCCTGCTTCGGAGGGCTTTTCCCCGCCTAACGTTGTACGTGGGACCGTGCAGACATTCTTCCGGCTTCTGGCCCCAGCTTTTCGTGATCTTTGGGACGAGCTTGAAGCAACAAGAAAGGATTCGAACGATGTTACAAACAGGGCCATCTGGTCCAAATTGAAAACGATTGTAGAAACGAGAGGCGAGCAAGCAAAGGTTCGTCCCTCAGTGTTTCAAATCTGTGGTATTTGCTCAGCTGCGCAGACCATCGAGAGGGGTTCACGGATGGTAACTCAAAATACTGAAAGTTCCGATGTGGAGAAAAACTTCCGAGAGAGGGCGAACTCCGCTCAAGTTATGCAGGCTTTCGAGACTCGGCGGACATCATCATCATACAGGGATATGCTAGTCAGTTTGGGATACAGAATTTTTCATCGCGCATTATCTTATAGAGCGCAGTTCCAGAGAAATAAACTACCCATCGCCCCATTTAGAGACGAGATTGTGCAAAAACTTGAGACTTCGCAAGTTCTTGTATTGAGCGGTGAAACGGGATGGTTAGTGTTGTCCGCAAAAGTGACATCTCCATGACCGATCTGTTCGACAGCGGGAAATCTACACAAGTGCCAGCGTTCATACTCGAAGACCAGCTTTCTCGTGGAAAAGCCTGCAAAATTTATTGTGCAGAACCTCGAAGGATTTCAGCTATCTCCTTGGCTCAACGTGTGTCTCAAGAGCTAGGCGATTCTCCGGGAGCAGTTGGCACACCAGCCTCACTTGTGGGGTATTCCATTCGCCTGGAGAGCAACATTTCACGCAATACGCGACTTGCATATATCACATATGGTATCGCTATCCGGATGCTAGAAGCAGGGAAGCAGGGCGAGAACGGGTCTACCTTCGACGAGATTACGGTAGGCCGAAGTCCGCTGCTTGATTACTTGCGTTCTCACCAGACAACTTTGGCTACATCCAGCACATCATCATTGATGAGGTATTGCCTTGCTTCAGATTTCTCCCAACTCTTCAGTCACTGACGGAGGGAAGGTTCATGAACGTAGTATCGAATCAGACTTTCTGTTGATCGTAGTGAAGGCCTTACTAATGCAAAGGCCCGATCTAAGGTAGGATATAGTCAGCCATCTTTGACACTTCAAGTCATGGAGCTGGTTTCCAGGGTTGTGCTTATGTCTGCAACAGTGGACTCCCAGAAAATCTCTTCCTATTTCGGAGATTGCCCAGTGGTCCATGTTCCTGGCCGAACATTCCCGGTTGATATCAAATACCTAGAGGACGTGGTGGAACTCACGCAGTGGTCAATAACCGAAACGTCCCCTTACGCAAAGCGCCGTTCGTTGTTCCCTTTCGCTCTCCAGGATCGAACTCTGAGGTTTCTTGCAGTATTTCCCCGGGGAAAGAACACTCAAGAATGGTCTGAAGACACTGTGGGTACAAACCTCTCTGATCACGACGATGAGGCGGCGCCAAAGGACGTCAAACTGGGAACGCGGTACTCTCCTAAAACGGTTTCGACCATCAATCTACTCGATGAACGCTCAATTCCATATGATCTAATTATGCGCTTATTGGAGTTTGTTTGTTTCAAACCCGCCTACGCCAAGTATTCCCCGGCTATTCTCGTATTCCTTCCTGGCATAGCGGAAATTCGTCGCCTTAACGATCTTCTGTCTGAACACGCTAGTTTTGGTTCTGGCTTTGGTTTCGTGATATATCTTCTACATTCGTCTATCTCGAGCGAGAATCAAGCGGCAGTCTTCGAAGTGCCTCCCCCCGGCATTCGCAAAATTGTGCTAGGTTCGCAGATGCGCGTAGACCCGATCGTGGCTGACGGTTTATTTAGCCACGAACATTGCTGAGACTGGAATTACCATACCTGACATCACATGTGTGATCGACTCTGGAAAGCACAAGGAAATGAGGTAAGCTCGTGTCGCGCATCTGCACAGTCTCTCACACGCAGCAGGTTCGACGAGAAACGGCAGTTTAGCCGCCTCGTGGAAACATATGTAGCGAAGAGCAACGCAATCCAGAGAAGAGGTCGGTCGGGCAGAGTTCAGGAGGGCCTATGCTTCCACCTGTTTACTAAGATTCGTTTTGATACGCGAGTGAGCGCATTTCGCACCCTCGTCTGCAGACGATAAACCGTACCTAGTTGGCAGGCCAACCTGATCCGGAAATCATGCGGTTGAGTTTGTCGTATCTTGCCCTTCGCATCAAAATCCTCAAGGTCGATCTGGGCTCGTCTATTGAGGATGTACTCTCCCGCGCATTAGATCCACCAACCTCGGCGAACATTCAAAGAGCAGTGTCCGCACTAGTTGAGGTTTGCTTGATCACCGCTCATGTGTTAGTTGACACTCATAACTTGAAACCTGCTGTTGTAGGTCGGTGCCCTGACACCTAACGAAGAGATTACCCCTCTGGGTCGTCTACTCAGTTCTCTGCCAACGGACGTCCATATTGGCAAATTTCTACTCATGGCGACCATCTTTCGCTGCCTAGACCCCGCTCTTACCATCGCTGCAACAATTAATTCAAAGTCCCCATTTCTAACGCCGTTCGGCCACGAAAAGGAAGCTGATCGGGCCAAGAGCTCATTTGCGAAGGGTTCGTCATTGTTCAAACATCCAGATTTAACTAATTCATCACAGATAATTCTGATTTCCTCACGATGCACAATGCGTTTTCAAGTTGGCGACGAGTTTCTTCCGACGGTGACTCTGTACGGAAGTTCTGTAGAGCGAATTTTCTTAGCCAGCAGGTGTGCCCTTCGTTTGCCAAACAGAACAGTCCTTTACCATTCTTGCGCAGAACCTGCAACAGATTGAAGAACTTCGGCAGCAGTTTCTTGCGTAAGTTTTACACATATCTCACTTATTACGTGACCTCAACTTCTTCTAGGTACTTGATCGACGCTAGGCTCATCCAAGCGGACAGTGCCTTTGTTAGGCAGCTCTCCCGGTATGTTTGCGCTTCTTCATTCTGCCAGTGCGTGCCTGCGCTCTGACCCCACTCAATCTAGAGCACGGTTCACCGGTCGACATCGGACGAAATTTGTGTTGTTACCTCCGGAGGTTGATATCCATTCCGAGAACACTGCTCTCATCAACGCCGCTTTGACGGCGGGTCTGTATCCTAAGATACTCAGAATAGATCCAAAGGACGGACAGCTATCCACCGTAACGAACTCTCAGGCCGTTAGTTTCCATCCCTCTTCTATCAACTTTAGAAGAAGGCCCCTAGATTTCGGCGTCAACCACCTTGCATTCTTCACCATAATGTAGGTTTCCGTCACCGAAAAAGCGACCTACTAAATGAAATGTCCTACAGGCATTCAAAGAAATTATACGTCTGGGAGACGAGCCCGGTGGATGATGTTGCTCTGCTTTTACTGTGCGGTGACTGCAATTTTAAGGCTAGCTCATTTTCTTGTGTTCATTGCAGCTCTCTTTATCTAAGACTCTGTGTAGCTTGCGTCAGATTCTGCCTTCGTCGACCCCAAGATCAGGTTTCGCATCCCCGCAAAGGCAAACTTGGCGCTCAAGTACCTTCGAAATAAGTTGGCCGTAGAGCTGAGTGAACGAATACGAAACAAGCCACCAACTGGAGGATCTCAAGAAAGATGGATGGAGATGGCTGTTGTCGTCCTCGGAAAGCTACAGCCCAAGCAAAGCAGCCGTACTCAGTCTATAGTCTTAGACATCATAGTCCATTAGACGTGTAGCCGCTTCGCCGGTCTGGCATGTTCACCAACCCGAGCACCCAACTCGGCTCAAACCGAGGAGAATGTTATTTGTGGACGCGGTCGAGGAGAAAGCGTACCATTGCGTACCATTGGCCTCCCCTCGGGAAGCCCAAACACGTACAGAGTAACAGAGGGATCGTACCGAAGTAGCGTCCCAGAATATGGGCGCCCTGACTCTCATGCCAATCTGCGCAACACCTAGCACTGATGATGAGTGCTGATGCAGTGGGCGGGTCACATCAGGCAGGACTTTCATTCTTGGAAAAGGTTTGTCCATACATCTCACATAATACGTTGTCTGACGCCACTTCAAGACGGTTCCAACGTGTTTCACTGTCGAGAAAGTGCCGTGCGCACTTTGGTGTGAAAAGTAACCCCGAAGTCGTGAGTTTGTCAGGGCAGCCCAGAAATGTGTGGACGACGTTCGAAAGGCACGCTGCTTTTTTTTTCTTATTCTCATCGGTCAGTAGGACATTGTAGAGGATATTATCGACGCACCTTTCGCACATCCAGTCTCATAAGAAGTGCTTCAGAGACTTTCACGCCTTTCTAGGCTTCGTGGATAGCTAGAAACTAAGGATATTTTTGTCCGAGCCAAGCATCCCGTCACAGACTAGCGGCCAGGATCACTGAGGCCTGAGCGCTGACGTCCCTGTGCTGGACAAGACCTTACACAACAGATACCCAGCTGTACGCAACCAGGAATTTCACACACCAACAACCAAGCCAACAACAGTGCTTTGCGGACACTCGTTCATTATCTCCGAATTGTCCCTAGGCCGAGCTAGTACGGTCCAGGAGGCTTATATTTGTCTTGTAAATATCAATGCTGATGTCGTATCGTCCACGAATCATCGATCATCACCAGATCAGGCATATTGTTTTCCCAGCCCCTCGGCCCTCTTTGTTAAGAATCGGCTTTATGGCTACCAAAGTCAACGCCCGCCATGGAACAAATGGATACAATTATGAAGCAGAGACTCCGCCTATCAACGATCAGACTGTTCACGGGCGTTGTCTTGTTCACGACTGGAGCCATGCCCCGGGTGCGGCACAGAGATCTATGGAGGGTTTCTTGTTCAACTGTAACAGCTTGAGCGCGGAACGTGCACAGTACCCTTGTTCTCTGCGTGGTACTAGGCTCAAGCGTTTGTAAAGTAAATGGAGTGGTTTGGCAAGTTTGTAGGGATTACTGTACTGTAAGCGCGTATATTATTTGGTCTGGCTAACGCCGCTCGTTCGGGCCGCTTTGTGCAATGTAGAGTCAACTCCCCATTCACAAAGAAATGGAGACAGGTGACCGTATTGTGAGCGTGTTACCTGTTCACCTCTCCAACAATCTTGCACCAAACCTCCAATTGCATCAGTTTCCCCTCCTCAACCGCTCGTTGGAGGTTCCTCCTTCGGCCACCGCGAGTGGGAAACGTATCCGGGCCCGCTTGAAGACCACAACACGTCGTTTAGAAGTTCACGTCCCGGTTGATCACCGCCCTGAGGTATGGAACGTTGAAAAGTCGAAGGACCTAGGGGCCGGGAGGATGGAGGATGACAAGGAGAAGAATCAGGTCAGTGGAAGCAAGTTGAAGGAAGGTGAAGAGCCTCGCCTATCCGAAGTTCGATACAGAAGTGAAGAGATACCCCACGTTGGCGCATACCTTCTGGGTGTTGTGCGTGATGGTGAATTGCCCCGTTTATTTTCGTCCGGGTGAAGCTCATAATTATTCAGGCGCGTTACATTTACATCCCATCAATGAGACTCATCAACTACGTCCAACCCTGACCTATCTCGACGCTCTTAACCGTAAAAGCCGGCGGTCCCGTGGGACTGACTCTGATGCCGATTCAAGCGATGGTTCACCCCCCGACCCTGACGAGGCTTCCCCAGTGTCTAGCCCCAAGAAGGCGAAGAAGGCGGCTGGTGAGGCCAAGGATGTTCAGGTTGCTGCCCGTAAAGCGGAAGAGAAAGGGAGCCGGGATCTACAGGGAGGGCTGTCGGCGATGCGAAGAGAGATGCTCTTGTCCCTTCGAGCCGAGGAAGACGAGGAATGGCAAGCTCTTGCATATCATGGCCCCGAGGTGAGTTGCACGTCATTGTCATTACATCCTCGTGCGGTGGCTAAATGCGGGGCTCACAGAGCGCGGAATCCAGTGAGGCATATGAAGCAATATTCTCTCAGAGTGGTGAAATGCTTCAATCGCAGTCAAATGTGACGATCTTTCTGAGATCAATTCACGGTCTTTGAGGTTGTCGTAGATTAGATAATCAATCCTGTAACTTGACCATGGACAGCGCGACTGACACAGAGTCCGAAGCAGATCATGCTGCGGCTCCAATGCGAATGGCACTCTCGCCAAGTTTCGTATCTCCATCTGCAGATACGTGCTCAAACCTCAAAGACGTACATGCTGCTCTACGGGAGCTGCGCATTATCGAGACGAGTCTTCTCCGAAAGGTACCTCGCACATAAACTCGAAGAGAACCTATGCAAATTAGCTAGGATATCACATATGCTAACAACATCCAAAGAGCGTCTATGGCCTTAGTATGCGCCATTCGCGAGCTGTCAATACCAGATTCAAACAACCGTGATGGCCTAATAGAGGTATTCAAAGAAATCAGTGGGTAACCTCATCACGTTTGGCATTGCATTCAACTCCTTTTTTGCGCTCAGCGAGTGAACATTTCCTTTCCAAGCTTCTCGCATATAGACGTGAATTTCTTCACGTTGGTGTCCTTTCTGCATCCTTGAAGAACGCCCTTGTATCCTGGGTCGATGTAATACTCGCAAATATTGCCATGACTTCCGTCTGCATTGCCGGCGACACCGCTGACATGGACGGTACGAAGCACACACTTGCAGGGAGAGAGGAAGACGAAGCAATCCGGGCTGCTTCCCAATTACCTTGTAAGCTGAGGTGACGTTCGGCATACCGTGTCTCTTGCTGAATAGATCCAGACACCTGGACTGAAGTGTTGGACCTTCTTACGTCCAACACAGCTTCGTGTACAGTACTCCGGCTGTCCTTGCGGCTCATGTTTGCAGCATATGTTATTCATCCACAGCTCTCTGAGACGCAACCACGAGCCGTCGATACGTCTGTACCCTATGTGCATTCACGGCTACCACTTTGACACTACGAACAGATTCACGCCGAGTTGGTTGACTAGGGTCATCCGAACTTACTTGTCAAGGATATTTCCAACCGAGTCTGTCCACCAGTATAATGGGGAGGACACTTTTGAGTGGAGCCCTCGCGACAGGACTGTGTTTGCCATGATCTTGGTGTTGTTCTCCGTAGGTAACACATGACTTCGACGTCAGCGAAAATAACTGCGCACATAGGTGGCCAAACAGACCAACTACTCCATTGTGCGGACTCCGTGCGAGTTTCCCTATGTGTTCCCTCCAGAAGTTCTGTGTCTTATACGGGCCATCATCTACCCCGATCCTCGTGTAACACTCGAAAGCGCGCTATTTCCCTTTACTCGGCCAGATTGTGCTCAAGTGGTGCTTCTCTGTTGGGGACAAGTTGCGCCTTGGAGCTGGACCATCTGGAATGACACAAGATTCGCAGATATGGAGTTGATAACGCAGCTGGTGAGACTATATAGGGCCCACACTTTCGTTATACATGATGATCGTGGCTTAGACGGCTGTCTGGATATGTCACGCCGATATTCTACGTCTGCGCATGAGGTGTATGCGCCATCATAATTGGCAGAGGCTGCTCTTACGCGCTTCAAAGACAAGTTCTTCCGGTGCATCATTCGTTATTACCGTGCGTCATTTGTTCCTACCACCACTTAAGTTCCAACAGATGCATTGAAGGAATTACTACATAATGTTACTTTGTCATCGCTTCATGATTCGGGGAGAACCTCAACAATGTGGTCGACTCTACTGCTTCGAACATGCTGGTGGACCGCCCAACTCCTAGACCCTTGCCATTCCTGGCATATCAAGGCGACGTCAACCCTTATTAGATCGATTTGCTGTATTTTTGTGGAATGCACGATTGGAAACATATACTTGGAAGGTGAGAGTAGATGTGCATGCACCTACCGGGCACATCTCACACACCCTACAGCCCGAGAAGCGCTCATTGAGGCTCTGACACACGTAGATACAGATGAACTCCAAGCTGCCGTACAATCACTGGAGGACGATAAGCAATCACGATTTCTTCCAATGTTGGATAACGGTGTGTACAGCCTTTTATGAGTTGATGACTCTAATCCCTGCTCAGCTATTGAAGATTTGCAAAGGTGTGTCGCAGTATTGTTGTATTTGATCCCTTCGATCTCGTCCTTTGTTCCGTATAGGGTGGTCTGTTCCGCTGTGGAAAGGCGCGCGCCATTAACATCAGACGTAATACGAACGACAGGTCTGATCATGAGCTTTTTGACGATCTGTCGGCCCCGTCTCTGCTGTGGAATCTCGGTCTCGGCGCTCCTCTCTACTGTGGCAATATATGCGTCTAGGATGAACACCCCCTACCTTTCTTGTCACGTCCTCACCCTGTTGACTTGCCTAGAAGGCTCACGAGGCGACCTCCCGAAGAAGTCCCTGAATATGGGGCCTGACAAAATACCATGGGAAATCGCTCTTTCGTGTCCGCGTTCGAATATTCTTATGGCCTGTAAGTCCGCGCACCTCAATAAAATTCTCAATCTCGAATTTACGAGTGGCTCAGCATGTCTTGCATCTTGCGTACTGGCTCGGGAACATCTTCAAAGCCTTCACACATCTACTGCTGTCGAGATCTGGGACTACCTGAAAGATGTCCTACTCTTAATCCTCTCTGAGAATTATATAGGGGATGAAGCACCTCTGGGTTTTCTTGTGGCTCCGACAATATGTGAGGGACTGTTGGCCTTAGCGCGCAAAAGTGGCGATCCATTGGGTAATCAGTTCTTGACCTCTGTCAAAGACATTAACAGCGATTCCCTCTTCAAAAGTGATCTGGGCTTTGTGCTCTCCGTGGTCCATGAGTCTCTACAGGAAGCTCCGTCAGCTTCTTGAGGATAATGAGAACACACTCTCGAAGACACAGATTATTTTGAAAAAGCGACTCTCGCTGGTGGGTAAAACCCTGATTAAAAAAGTACTGTACGTGTTCGTATAATGCCGTAAGCTAGCTAATGCTTCTACAGTTGGAGAAGGGGGTGGGTAAGGAGACAGAAGGTGGGAATGCGGCGGAAATGAAATGGGTGTATTTTAAGGGGCAAATTGTTAAGGCCGTGAGAAAATGAAAAGGAGAAGGAGGATGACATCAGACGGACCTGGTTGAACCTCTAATCGATTCCATCACTTGCATGTCTCCCTATCGCGCTTCAAATCAACGTCGCAGGTCTCTTTCTGTCTCTCCTTCAACCTTTCACAATCACCTCTGTATCGATTCATGTCACTCTCCTGCCAAACGCACCCACTCCCGCAAGGACCTTCCCCGTCACTGGGATCTCGATTCGTGGAGACGTGAAAAGCGTCCTCGCACACAGCAAAGTTCCGTATGTGCTGACATAGGCGATCCTTTCGAGCACCCGCTTATCGCTACCTATAGCCTCTTCTCGCTGCTTCAGAGCCCACCCAGGGGGTGGCTGCAGCAGAGACTACTTCAACTCCCCACTTCCCATCCACTTCCGCTGCCTTCGATCTTAGACCGCGCGACTCTCGTCCACCACTTTCCCAACCTCTTCGCAAACCAAATTCGCATTCTGTAATAGTTGATCAAAATGTTTCGGCCCTTCATTCTTACGCCTTTTGGGAGCTCCACCAAAGCATCACAGAAGCATCGGAAGGCTTTGTGCAGCGTATGCGCGATTGGGAGTCATCTCGCCCACAGGCCCCACGCCAGACCCATCGCCTCAATACTCCATTCCCTCCATATATTCCGCCTCGCGGACGCGAAAGTACTCCCCGAACATCAAGCCCTTCAGAAGTCAATTCTGAAGACGACGATCTCGACCCTGATGATGAGGATGACGTACTAATCTTGTCGGATGAGATGTCATCGGGGACGAGGGCCTCGTCTCTCTGTGCCGCCAGTTCCCCCAAGAAGCGCCCACGCTCGTTCGGTGAAATGGACCTGGACCTGGACTTGCCGCAGACGATCCCTACCATTCCACCGGAGCTCTCGCACACCGCTGCCAGTTCTTCCACTTCATCGCTTCTCTCACTTACCCCGCCACCTGCCATGCCTTCCCCGTCCTCCCGGGAGGAAAAAGTCATCGCAGCATTGACTCTTGCGCTAGCTAATGGAGCCGCGGGACTAAATGACTACAGTGCGGTCCGGGAGGCGCTTGGCGTCTCGGCACCTCATGCCGAAGGCGCATCAGAAGTCGGAGAAATGTGGTGGTAATCCAGACCGGGAACTGGACGAACATGCGTCAATACGAATGGGACATCCAACACCCACGTTCGTTGCCAGCCGTGCTTTTCGGCTCTTCAAATCAAATCAAATCAAGTCAAATCAAATCATCATTGTATGTTCCGATTACACTTCATCTTGCACAAGTAAATTTTCAAACGCAAACGAATAAATCAAACATCTGCGCAAAATGCCTTCCTTATTCATGCCTTCTGGGATTCTTTGCTATTTACCCATGGATGTAGTACAAAATGGCTGTGTACCCTTTTCCCAGGGAACAGGGTACATCCAGCTTTGATAGAGTCAGTGACAAGGGTAAGGCCGCTCACCAACACCATCCACGTAAAACAATGCGTGCATCTTAATTATCTCTTGTATACTCCGAAGAATTACATGTGGTTGTATTTCCAAGTAGGGCGATATCGGCATCACATACACGATAAGAAATGTATAAGACGTTTCCTTCCCGACTATACCAAGATTCGTACGTCACTCTTTTTGCCGACTGAGAAACAGTTATTCGGTGTTGTAGTGGGACGCTTGTGAGTTATTACAGCTGTAACATGTCAACTCGGAAACCATTTATACATGATACATGAGATGATCATAAGGTCGAAGTCGAAATTGTAAAAAAGAAACCTTACGCCAACGTGTCGTTGTGTTGAGCCTACCAAAGGATTCGAGGGTCAGCGACAATTCGGAAGCAAAGGTAGTCGGAATACACAGCCGAGGAGGATGATGTAATCACAACTGTGTTTGGAACCGAGCGGAGCTTGCATTAGTTGATTTTTTCTCTCCAAACTCTGGTGACCACCTTCGCTTATACAGCGCCATAACCCATCATGGATGTTGACATGAAAATCAAAGATGAGAAGGACAAGGACGAGGACAAAGACTACAATCGTGACAGAGACCGTGATAGGGAAAGAGATTCGCGACGCGAAAGGGACCGCGACCGCGGGAGAGACAGGGACCGTGACAGACGGGACTCCGGTATGCCTATCCCCAGTCACCATTGCTTTTGCCATCGCTGACAATTATACCGTCCTGTTTCTCATCGTAGCTCGAAGCCGGCGCGGTGGCGGTGGCGATCATTGGGAGCCTCAAGACCGCGAGCGACGCAATGACGTGCGTTCCCTGGTCCTTTCACTCCATTTTTCTCATATCCTTACCTTGTCCTTAGCGTCGACAGCGCTCGCGCTCGCGTTCACCACGCTCTCGCTCTCCTTCCCGTTCACGGCGTCGCTCGGCTTCGCCCAGCCGCCGTCGTTCGCGTCGTTCGCGATCCCGTGGCGGCTCTTCGCCCAGCCGTTCACGCGAGCGCGATCGCAAGCCGTCAGAAACACTCCCGCGCTCTCTTGGCGGGCCGATAAATGCACCGCACGAAGAAGCGGTCGAGTTCGCCAAACTTAGCAAGCGGGAGAACCGCGTGTATGTCGGCAACCTTAGTTACGACGTCAAGTACCGTGACTTAATCGAATTCATGCGGGGAGGTGGGTGGGGGCGCTGGCTTCTTGTTTTTTCTTTCTTTTTCAGTCGTGGTGGCTGTTTTGGCGGCATTGGAGGTTGTTGCAGTCATGCAGAGACGAGAGGGGGCAGGCTTGGATGCGGCCGATGAGTTGTGGGGGTCACTAGTTTCGTTTTCGGTTTCGACGGGGTCATAGTGAGATGCAGGATGGTTGAGCTGAATGTCGGGGTTATTAGCTGGTGAGGTCCTATTCGCCGAGGTGCTCGTCACGCCAACCGGCATCTCTAAGGGATGTGGGTATGTATCCTCCTTTCGCTTGCCTTCTCCCAGCGTTATGACCTTGTTTGTTAGGATTGTCGAGTTTGCTTCTCAGGAGGATTCTCAGCGGGCCATTCGTGAGCTTTCAGAGCAACCGCTTTTGGGTCGTCCTGTGTTCATTCGAGAGGTTCGCTCTTTCTTGCTCCATTCCAAACTCGACCTCGATTTATCCACGAGTTCACAGGATCGGGAGAATGAATCGCGTTTTGGCGCTACACCTGTTCCAGGAAAAATAGGCGTGGCAATGGCTGGCCAAGGTCTTACCGCTGGACCACCACCTCGTCCGGCATACCATAACTCTTTTGGTCAGACTCCAGGTAATCAGCTCTATGTTGGAAATGTGAGCGTTCCCGCCACATCGTTATCTGTCCGAACCTCAGCCTTTTGCAGTTACCCTATCAAGCAGGGTGGCAGGATTTGAAAGATTTATTCAGGTCTGCGGGAAACATTATCCGGGCCGATATCAATATCGGGGCGGATGGTCGGCCTAAAGGCAGTGGCACAGTGATATTTGAGACAGCGAAGGATGCTCAACAAGCTATCAGTGCGTGGCGGTTTATCTAAATTTCTTTTTCTGCAGTATTTATGATATGATCAGGCATGTACAACGGATTTGACTGGTATGGTCGTATCCTTGAAGTCCGCGAGGTGAAGGCACACAGCATATTGGTGTCTTGACGCTTATCGTCCTTGTTTAGGACCGTTACGCCGGACTGTCTGGGCCGGGGGGTTTCCGCGGGGGTTTCCGCGGCGGATTGCGGGGCTTCCGGGGTGGCCTGCGAGGTTCGCCCTACGGAGGACGCGGTGGGTATGGACGTGGTGGGTATGCTGCCAGTGGTCGCAACTTCTCGGATCAGGACTTGTACAAAGATTACTCGGGTCCGGACCAGCAGGCGGGCGGGCACGCCGGAACGTATGGTGAGGGATATACTGGAGGGTACGGTGGTGGTTATGGCGCGGGGGGTTACGAGTCAGAGCCCAGTCAACAAATTATGGTTCGTAACGTAAGTCGATTTTCTGTATTGGCTTTAGACCGGCAGGGTAGCTAATTTAACGTATTGGCAGCTACCGTGGTCAACGGCAAATGAGGATTTGGTTGAGCTATTTGAGACCACGGGTCAGGTTGAACTAGCTGAGATCTTATTCGATGGCACGCGGTCGAAGGGAGCGGGCGTAGTTCAGTTTGCACAGGTTGCAGAAGCAGAGACAGCCATTGGTGCGTTCCTCCTCCCTCTATATTTTTCCTTCGTGTCTGAAATGGTGGGGCATGCAGCCAAGTTCCAGCAATACGTGTATGGGGGACGACCCCTGGATGTACGCTATAATGACCGCTGGCATACATTCACCCCCACAGCAGCTAAAGGTGGCCAGGCGGTGCCAATGCAGCCAGATGGCATGTGATTAGTTTATAGCTATGTTTTCCGACCAGGGTTGGTCTCGTTTGGTAAAATTAAATGGCAGAGATGCCAATGGTGCTTTTGAACTGTAGGACTGCACTTGTGTCCAGCCTAGTGGCGAAACGTAAAAACGACCATATTACTATGCAATGGTGTGAGACCCCTGGTTGGTTTTCTGTACACAGACGGTTTGGGCCAACACGAGTGGTCGTGTGGCGTACGTCCATCCCATTCACCGCGCTACTCGGAAAATATAAGAAAACCTTCAAAATGAGTGGGCAGTGTACGACCCTTTCAAAGTGCCAGAACAAGGAAATAATTGAACTGCCAGTCGGGTTGGCCGTATTGCCCCAAAGATCTCGTCGCGCGTCATGGCTTACTGTCATAATCTTATATCCGAAGAATTGCATGTGGTTGTATTTCCAAGTAGTCGGGCGATATCGGCATCAAATACAACGGGTGTTGCTTCCCGACTTATACCAAACGCTTCAAGAAAGTAGATGACACAATCCGCTAAATACAAACAGTCCGTCTAATACAGAAGTGGACGCAGGCGGTCGAGGTGACTTTCATGATTCGTCGCCACCAATCACCGCCCAAGCGCCAAACATGGGGGTCGTCATAAGTCTGATTAATCCGCCATCGCCGAGAATAAAAAGGACCATCCCAAAAATCGTATCACAAACGCGAGTTCAGGTATAAAGCGTACCTAACACCTTCAACGCGAGCGCTTGCAAGATCTGTGAGCAGGTCGTGGTCAAAATTGATCCATGGAGAACAATCCAGGGGCGTTTGCGGCGTACCTCTACTTTCTGCCGGTGACCCAACTCGGCGAACACTGCAGCCACACTCTTCCCCTTGGCATCCCGAATGGCCCCGAGTCGATTTCCGGCATAGGCGCCAACGACGAGGCCAGGAACGTTGGCGGTGATAAAGCCCAGTCCGGCACCGCATGCTGAGCCTAGCCAAGACCAGACCGGGAGATGCCGCTCGACCTCTGGCCGTAGAAGCTGCAGCGAAAGAGAAGAGGGTGAGCGGTCCTCGTACGCTGGAGGGAGAAAGGGGGGAATATGGCGAAGATGACGTACATCTTCAAATACGTCGCCAAAGACGCGATCTGCGTTCGGCCTCTGCCCCGCTTGCTCTTGGGCGGTCCCGGGCTGTCCGTCGTCCCCGGTGCTGGTGAACATGCTGGAAAACATGCGGAAAAAGTTGCTAGATGCACTTGGGTCGTTTGTTCTCTCGGAGGAAGACTTGTTTGAGGACAACCGGTCGTAATCGCTGCGGCGTTGAGGGTCAGAGAGCACATAGTATGCGTCTGCAACAGCCTAGCGTATAATAATATATAATTTGTGTCGGTGAACTCACGGGAAGTCACTTACCTGGAACTTCTCTGTAGATGCTTTCTTCTCTTCGTTCGAGGCATTGAGGTGCCTGTCTGGGTGCGTCCTAGGGCGTGGTATATGAGACAAGTTTAATGAAATGAGGGATTCAAGCCGACTTCAAGGATTCCCTCTTGTAAGCTTGCCTGATGTCCTCTGTCGAGGCATTCCTTGGGACGTTGAGGATCCCATAATAATCGGGAAAGCTAGCCATCGATGAAGATGACGTCATTAAATAATTTATTTAACATATCAAGTAAGTAAGTCTAAGTCCAAACCAGGACAAAGTTTGTGATCGTCTCCGCTCGTGACCATCACGCGGCAGTCATCAAGCCAACAACCATCCCAAACACAGTCATTAACGTCGCGCCATTGACATCCAGGGAGATCCCTCCGTTCGTCGTCGCGCCAGAGTCCTTAGTTGCGGTCGAGCTCGATGCGGTTCCAGTGCCACTCGCTGCGGCTGACGTCGACGTCGTCGCGTTCGCCGCTAACTGGGCCCCAATGGCCAATGCCTCAGCCTTGAAGTTAGCAAAGGAGTTGTTGCTGCCATCGGCTCCAGGGTTGACTGCGAACACCATGCCCTTGCCGCAGTGGCTTGCCGCCGTATTTGCGGCCTGGCGACAATGTATCCAAATGGGGTTCGTCTAAAAGAAAAGAAACGGAAAGATCAGAATGGCCAGTTCCTGGTAGGATCCGTATTTGGCAAGAGAACACACGTACGTCGTTGACAGTGAATTGCCGTGTGGGGAGGGCGGAGTCACTTGTCCCATTTGCAACAGGGTTGCTGTGTGGTGTGGAGACGCATCAGAAAACACAAACAAAAAAACATGCGGTGTGAGAAGTCTGGGGACGCACAAGCCAGTATCGAATCCGCCCTCCAAGGGCGTGCATGGTGCGGGAAAGCTTGATTGGGTCACAGAGTGGTTCTTGGGATGGAAGGTAAACTCGACGATATCTCCCACTTCGGCAGTCTGAAAATAGAGAGAGAGAGAGAGACCGTCAGCGCAACGATCAGTATAAGGAGGGATTGGTTGCCTAACGATGTAGGACGGATCAAAGAGGAGGGCCGCAGAATCGTTGCTGACGCTGATCTGATAGGTGGTTACCGCGGCGGCCCCCGAGGCGAACAGAGCGATTCCGCTGAGCAATGCGAAAGTAGGGAACATCATGGTGTTTTAGAGTCGTGAAAGTAATAAAGGCTGGGATGTGAGGATGAGGACCAGCAAGCCACCAAGCCAGTTTATTATATACCACACTTGGGCAGGGCCGCAGGGTCAGGTCACTCAGGCGTTTTGCACTGGCCGTACATTATCAGTTCAATACCCCCAGAGCACTTGAGACGAGCCGAAATCCCCGAGACAGCACTGGTCGAGCCACGATTGGTGCAAAGCATACATGACAGTCTTACAATGCCATCGTTTCCGGAAAGGGCTTGAAATATTAACTTACGAGAGGCTTACTGTATTTGAGTGGGGCAATTTAATATTTGGCCGTGCGTGATTAGCCGGTCATTTTTAGGGCCGGCATCCAGCGATTCACCCTCGGGCAGGTCGGTCTCTTTTGGCGTTACTTTTGAATACAGTATACGAAACGGTCATGTCACCAGTAAGCGCACAGCCGGACGGGGATAAAGTTAATGGCCACAGGAGTGGATATTGGCTGCTAGTTAATAAAGGTCGTCATGCCACAACCCCAAACCTCGCCCCAAACCGCGGGTACCCTTTGTCTCAAAAAAATTACAGTTATTGAGAATAACGAATGGTAGTGAGTAACACGACAGTACATGATACAAGATACAATTGTCCACAGGCAGAAGGTCAGACGTCGATCGTGCCTAACACGTCATGGCAACAACAGGGATCTACTATATGCAGCGGTGTTGGGGATGTCCCCATCTACTGATTCCCCGGCGCGTTGGCATCCAGTTTTGGTCGGGAAGGTAACCCCATGACACGTCCAGCTTGCGTCGATGGTTGCGCGGACGGCCGAGTAGGCGGTGTGAATGTCCTAAAATCAGACGTTGGGGACTGCCTGGCGGGAGTATCCGTGGCAGTGCGGAGGACGGAAGGGTCATGTGATCGTGCAGGGATGGTCCGGTCGGGGATTTCGGGGACAAGAAAGGTCTTCTCAACCAACTGTGGCCGTGAGATCACCGCATTTGTTGATGGCCTTCGTTCGACGGTCTCGATAGTCGCCAGATCAGCACTGCCGGGCTCTGAGTCTGTGTCAGAATCCTTGAGGTATTTCGCAATCTGAGCAGCTGACTGCCGTCCAGGAGTCGTCAAGTCTGTAACGAGTCGTTTAACCGCAATCAACCCGTAATGGAAACATGGCGGACGCACCTCCAATGAACGATGTTACGTCGTAGTGTGTTCCGGCCGACTCCAGGCCCCCCAGTGCCAAACCCGTGACGTCATCGAACCCCCCTGTGGAGACAGGGAAACTTCGTCCCCCGATATCAAAGGATAGATGGGGTGCCAACACCGAAGAAGACCGCGTGCGGCTTCTGCTGAGGTTCTCCCTGACCGGCATGACCCCTTGTACCTCGGGTGGCTCGGGAAAAACGCTAAGGGAAAAGTCACTCCTGTTGGAAGCTGATGTAGGTCCATATGCCGTTGTTGCCGATTCTCGAAGCTTGCTCCCAGAGGAGTGGAAGGCGGCATCGGGGTTTTCACCTTCTCCACTTCGCCGTTGTGAAAACATCGATTTCAGCGCTTCGATGCTCCTCTCCAGCTGATCCTGCTCGCGCAGTAGATTTTCATAGCCAGACTGCTGGGATGAAGCGATAGAGCGATCGCTTGGTTGTTTTAGCCTCCGGAAAGGAGGGTTAGGATCTCGCGCCTCCGTAATACCATCGGGACCAAGGTTTGGGGAGTCCGGAGAAGTGGTCATGGCAGGAATAAATGGATTCCCATTGCTATACACGTGTTGGGGGGTAATCGAGCAGTGGACGAGGAAGAGCCCTCGGAAGTTCCTCGTGTAATGTAGTCAGTAGTGGATGAGTTGACACCGGAAGGTTGGATGTCATCGAGGACAGCAAAGGGCACTCTTTTCCCAGGAGGGGATGAAGTGACGCCACGCTCAGTGGCCTCGTCAGACCTTGGCCGCCTCTCGTCTTCGTATGCGAGTCCGAACTGGCTGGAAGACCTCTGCGCTTCATTCCTATTCCAACTGAGCCAAGACAGAGCGCGCCGAACCGCCGGCCGAGGCGATCCGGTAGGATTTGTGACATCCTCTCCGACCAAGCCTAGGTCAGCATCACTCTTTGAGACGTGGAGACCGTAGAAAGAAGACGCTCGTTTGTCACGCAATGGTAAAGGGGTCGAAATAGGCTCCTTGGGATAGAAGGTAAAAACCATGCTTGAGACTATGAGGATGTAGAGCTCAATGGCGAGTAGAAGGCGACCGAGAGCTGTTTCTGAGAATGTGACTTTATAGAGCAAATTAACGACTCAAGTTGCATACTTCCGTAGAAATAACTTACAATCGAGGAGATTCCCAAGTCCGATACCCAAGTTGATAAGGAGGGTAAAGAACGCTGTCGAGTATTGCCACAGTGTTTGCCGCCGACAAGGCTCCTCCACAATCATGGTATTCAATATCAACTTGATAATATAAACCCCAGAGGCCGTTATCTCAAAGGCACTTTCGACGTCGTAGACAGGCCCGAATCTACGCAGAGAGTCCACCAAACGCCAAAGCGCTTGGAGTACAAATATAGAGACTGAGGCCACGAGGGTAGACCAGCGCAGCACGGTCCCTGTCAGGCCCCAGTGTAACCAACTTCCGCTATGCAAACGTAAAAAAGAAGCCGAGCCCTGCTCGCAGAGCGGAGCCTGAGAAACAAAAGCCCAGAAATAGAGGAAACGTAGACCAGATGCAATGCTGATAGAGCCTCGCGGACTATGACGAGTGTATTGGTAATGCCATCTCCTCCTCCGGACGGCACGAGAGTTGTCTTGTTTAAGAGAAATCCGTGTGAGGTCGACTATTGCCGCGAAAACGTGAAGAGAACAGAAGAGAGAAGGAAAAAAGGCGCTCTGTACGAAACAGCGAAGGTGAGTGGGCATCTTCGGGTGGATTTCATGGAAAACTAACAGCTTAACCTTCTTCAATATCATAAAAAACGTCAAAACAGCGAGGCCGAGTAGCCCAACCGACAACAAAGGAACATCGGCCAGTAACGTGTCAAGCTGGTGGGGAAGGTTATGAAACGCAGAGCACAGCGATGGACACCGTATACTTACAGTAGACCTATGCCCACTTGCAAGGTTTTGTAGCGATAAGTCGGCCTCTTGCGGGGACGGAGATGACATCTCGGTCAGAAAAAAAGGCAGGGGACTCCAGAACCAGAGATACAGTGTGGCAGTCGCCGACTACCACTGAATGTAGAGGCGATCCAGGCCTTATCCAGGACGTGGACCTGCAATGAAGAATGACAACAGGCTGCTTATGTCCCAGACAAGCTTGAAAGCCTGGAAGAAGAGAAAGGGAAGGAAAAGAAAATGCGAAACTCAACGGGGAGTGTGGTGAAAGCAAAGGATACGGCCCGATACCAGCTCTGGTAGTCAGAGAAGATTGTCCATCAGTGTTGGGAACGGGAACCGAAACAGGGCCGTTTCCAAGTACATTTCATATTACTACACATCCAAATCAGCTCACACCCTGCTACCACCAGTCAACTGTTGAACCAAAAACATCCCACGACCTTCGCCTCTCATGCCAATAGCAGACTTGGGTCGCGGGCGGATCGTCCCCCTCGATCCTCCGCCAGTGAAATCGACGGCAACTTTGGTTGGAGTGCCCAGTTGTTTCGTGGGACTCAGACGCCCGCCAGTCACGTGCCTCGTGAGAACATCAGTTCCTGTAAATTGGCGGGCAAGAGTTGTGACACCGGTATGCTGGCGGTCAATTTGTCCCAAACTGGCCGTTGAATCACGCTCACTGTGGGTCGGGGAAACTTGCGAGGATCGTGGCTCATGAGGGAGGAGCAACTGAGTTCAGATCAACGATCCCGTAACTGCGCGAGTCGAAAGAGTACTTACCAGGCAGTCTCGACACCAGACACCCCCCGCGCTGCTGTCCCTTTTGGCTGAACTGTCTAGCTGTTTCCCACAACCTGGTTGACCGTTGACCCTCCTCCCACCACGCCCCTTTGCCTGTTGGCCACCGCATACTAAACACGACGAATGCCAGCGCTGACCATGAGGACCGGGAACAACGCCACGTTCCATAGGCGATACGCTCTGGGAGCAGCCAGGGCAAGGTGTAGTTGTGCCAAAACGGGGCATGGGACTTGAGACACTGGTCGCAAATTGGAGGGGGGCGGAATATCGACTAGATAAGGGCGTCGTAGATGAGGTGATCGGAGACGAGGTCGTGGATGGTAACTTTTCTCGTGTGCCCTGCGGGGGTGTCTCCGAAAGCCGATGGGCACTCAGACGAGGGGTTACAACAGGCTTGCGAGAGATAGCTTTCTCCTTAGGGGCACACTACAATATGGCTCAGCGCAGCCCTCTTGATATGGAATGAAAACTCACGCTTAGGTGGCAGGCGCCTCTGACGCCTCGTACAAAAACTGCTCGGCCAGCTTCCTTTTCTTCAAACAAACCATTGCAAATCCTACATCTAAAACAGTCCGCATGATACATTCTGTGGGATGAACCAGTGGAGGAAGGCTCGGGTACTGCGACATATCTTCCGCCATGTCTCACGTCGAACAAAGGGAGAGTGCATTTCGCACACCTCGCGTCGGGAAGCGGGGTGTGTGGATGGATGCTAGGACCTGGCCTTGTGGAAACATGGAAGGTCTCGCTGCTAAGATCCTGACTTCGGGCGTTCGAAGAGACAAGCTTGATAGATTGTCTTGAGAGACTCGAAGAGGGAGATGAAGACAAAAGGCCGATTAAATCCTCCTGCTCTCCACTTGAACTAGGGGGAGGAGAAGAGGGTTCGGAAGAAATTGTCGCCGTGTCTGAATAATCGGAGGCTAATGAGGGGGTAGACGCTGCAGAAGAAAGCGAGAGCATTGAGTCTCGGTCCGTTCTTATGGATGACGTGGAGTCTTTATGACTGAGTAAGCGGGTGTTCGAGTAGCGCATGAGAGACTTGGTAGGAGTCTCCAATGCATCTCCGTCTAGACGCCCTCTGTGGGTCGGTGTCGCTTGAAGAGCCTTGTCGGGAGATGAACCCGTCTGTTTAAGGAATTTCTTCTTTGCCCCTTGAATACTATCCGGGGCGGCCTTTGTTGGGCCCATTGTGGCAATAGTATTGGACCTTAGAGGAATTGAGCTCTGCGGTGAGGATGCGGCTACATCCTTCGAATGAGCCGCGGCAGGACGCGTGGGATGGTCATTTGGTAAGGACAACGGAGAACAAGATTGGGACGTATTTGGAAGTGACGTCGATGTCACATCAGACAAGGTAGCCGCTTGAGGAAGGTTCGCATCAACAGCAGACTGGGGGCGTCGGATGCCAAGTACTTGCTCGAGTTCTTCGATGGTCGAACTACCCTTTCGGGGCTTTCCTGGACTCGATGCTGAAGCTGGCTTGACCCCGCCTAAATTGCCAACACTTTCATTAGGAGCTGAAGTCCTGGACTTGCCAGGGGTGTCACGCCTAACGAGGCATGTGTCAAAGCACTCGGCGCAAGAAGGGCGGCCAAGCAGATCCACCACCGGATTATCGCCGATACTCTTGCCGCATCCCGAGCAATGAAAGCACTTTTTATGCCAAACCTGACCAGCATTCTCAACAAACCCCCCCTCACTCTTGAGGATTAACACAGGACGCGAGCATCCCACGCAGATGCCACGTGACCCACCGTTCTGAGAGAAGCAAGAACGGCACATGAAGCGTTCTCCAGTAGTGTCTGTGGGATCAGGATATATGGTTGCGTCTGGCGTGAAGGGTGCAGAGCAGAGATGACAATGGAAGCTCTCTAGAGTCCCTTTGGGTTGAAGTACAGAACCATAGACCTTTGCGAGTTCAGAGGAGTAGGGAGATGAGATGACATCGGGAGCTGACAAGATAGCGTCCTCGCTAACACTACTGTGTTTGACGTGGGAGGAAGGAAGGGAGTTGGTTGCAGAAACAATGTGTTCCGAGACGCGGGAAGAGAGGGCAGTAGCGCCTTGAGGACGAAGAGATGGAGAAGAATGCTGGGCCGTAATGCGTTTCGGCGCAGTGGGTTGGGGGGATGATGCTTTGGCGACATAAGTTTGAGACCACCGATCCTTGTTGGCGCCTTGAGGGGACTGTCTATTCCATTGTATCACGGGAGCTTGAGAGAATAAGTGCTTGAGTCAAAGATGAAGTAGCGAACGTACCTACTGAAGCACCGCCGCACTTGTTGCAGCGAGGCCCGGAAACAATATCACCACAACGACGACAAAAAGCCATAGGTCATAAGAAAGTCGAACGCAAGGGTCGAACGTTGGAAAGTTGAAGGGCAGTGCATGTCACGTGATCAAAGATTGTTTAAGGTGTTTGGCTTTGTTGGAACTTGAATTGCCGGATGAGGTCACGAGTCATTATTCAATCTCTTTTCTCTCTTCTCTCTTCCTCGTCCCTTCCGCAAAATGACAAGCCGGCCTTTGTTGACCAGGGAACTCCTTGAGGTATGAAGCGATCTGATCTACAGAGGGTGTGCAAGGTACGTGTTAACACCTCTTCTGTCAACTCTAATGCACACGCGTTTAACCCGCAGGAACGTGGCCTCAAAGCAAATCTAAAGACCGAAGCAATGATTGAACTATTACTCGACTCCCCGTTCGTACTTCTTGCTTTAACGGGGTCTACCTCTTATCCTCGCCTCCAGCTCACAATCCCCTCGCCGCCCTTCGCGTAATCGTGTCGCGTCCGCGTCCACCCGCGCGGCCGGTCGACAAATTTCAACTCAGTCGCGTTTGCGCTCGACGACCTCTATGATTGTACACTCAGATACGGAGGAGGATGAGGACCACAATGCCGTTAAACCGGAATCCGAAGCCTTATCGGGTCTCAATCCCGGTCCTATGACGCGGACCAGGAAAGCTCGGGATGCCCAGCTACGACTGGGCGTTGGGCGTCCTCCCGCTGCCGCAGGAAGAGGTCCTCGTACAGTGACTAGATCGGTTAGCGTGAAGCGTGCACGGTCACGGAGTGGTCGTGGAGCAAAACCTGCGTCAACTTCAATTGTGGAAGGTTCGTCTGGCCCTTTTCACCTTTGCTTGGCGCTTATCGCTCTTGGACCCATTATATGCTCCCTGTACAGGTCCGTGCTTATATGTTTTGTCATTAACGCGACACTTGAACTGCAGCCAACAGGCACTCCTGAGGGGGCACCACCACCCCCGTCCAACCCCGCAACCCCTCCGCCACGGACGAGTGAGAATGGTCGTATCCATCGAGCTTCCACTGCGGACACTAGCTCAGGCCCGGCGGGTATCAGGGCGATTGTAGAAGAACAAGTGTGTATTGCATTATCACCTTCTCTCATTTCTCAACTTTCTGTAGGTGCGGCCCCTACAACGCACGGTTGCATCACTGCAGAGGCAACTCCAGCAACAAGCATCAACACATGCTCGAGAATTAGTTGCGCTAAGCGACAGGGTTATGACCGTTATGAATGAGTTGCGGGAGTTGCATCGGCACGCAGAGTCCATTCAGCTCTTGAGAAGCTCTATTGAACATTTACAAACGGAATTAAGCCGCATTCAACAAGGCCAACACTCAGAACCTTCGCACGACCCTACGAACTTCTCTATTTCAACGAGCACTCCGCCTGAAGGCCCTTCTCATGCTACAAATGTTGGGTAAGTTTCAAATGTACATGATTTGAAATCTTTACCTATCTACTTTCCCGTGCAGAACGCGTCGTTCAATCGAACCCACTAGGAATTCACGACCGCCCCGATCAAGCCCTGCATTCGAATACCCACCACCCCCTGCTGGCTCGCCAGCGAAGCCACCTTCCCGGGATGTACCAATGCAAACAAGCATTTTGGGGAAGCGGCAGAGATCTACGGATGCATGTGATACCACCGCGGTATTGGAAACTGATCAGGAGGAGTCCCGCACGGGTATTCATCGGCAGAGTCGAAAGCGTGCAAAGATGGAACAGTTGACGGATGATGCTTCCAATGCACCTCTTGCCGGTCCTTCAAATACAGCGGTGCGCGGACAATCAGAAGACACAGTTAGGGATGGCCCACCATCCGAGATAGCTGTGTCAAGGCAGCCAGACACTCCACCCACAACGGCCGTCACGGGTCGGCCTTCAAGAGACCACGTGGTCGGTGACATAATATTCACAGATCGGGATTTCGACTTTTTCGACAACCCGAGTAGCCTCCACCTCGCCGATTCCCAGCTTAACCCGTCGCAGGAAGTGGAGACCCGACAAACTTTTTCGTTTGCTTTTCCCGGTGTGGCACCCCCGCCTGTGACTCCGACACCAGCTCCTACTGCGCCATTACCCAATCCGTCCAGCTCGCCAGCTCTGAGCACCATACCATATCCTGAACGACCCCACTCTCCTAGCCCTGCGCCTGTACCCCACCGGACTATCGTTACACGACCGTTGCAAAATGACGCGTATCGCCCTTTCGGCTTCCCGCCAGAAAGCAGGAACCCGACTGGTTCCTCAGCTACTCATGGATCCGCGATTGACCCAGCATCTTTACTCCGCACGCCTCCACAGTCGTCTCACGATATGCTGAGTGATTCTGAACAGACTGATGGCCGGCGAGAGCGTCCAGCAATGACGTCGGTGCCGGGTTAGGGATGACTTCCTTGCCCATGAGGGTCGAAGACACACCAGCAGCCACCGTGCGGCGCACAATGTATGGCACAGAGTTGGAAGGGGACACGAGATTTGGCGACTTCGGCATCGAGGGCGTCGCCGCGGGCTTCTGGTCGGGATCAAAATTTTGATCAAAGGAAGTTGTGTGGTGTACTAATTGATCAATGTCTCGACTGTAAATTCATATTGTTATTCTTATCATCGTCGCTAGGAATGTACCACCGAGACTTTGCAACACCTTACATGTATTGAATTCGACATACTGACATTATGGTGAAGTGCGAAAGTTTAGAATAACTTTAATGCGTGCAAGAGGCATCCGACATTGTGACCAGAGTCTCAGTGCGCCCAGAGATTTTCACGTGTCGTGCAGTCTGAGATTGATGTCAGGCCAGGATCTTTTCAAATGAGCCAGGCGCATTTTTCAGCGCGTCGCGCGCGCATCTTGCCACGTGCGGCAACTTATTGTAGTTGCCTCGCTAGCAACAACACACTCTGTTGTCTTTTCAAATACAATAATAATTATTGCAGAAAATAATAAAGCAGATCTAAGATGCTCAAATAGACGGGACAAAAGAAACGATTTCCTCATACAGAAGCTCTTTGAGTTGGGCTTTATCAAGAGGCTCTTTTTGATCTGATGCGACGATGAGACAACGGAAACAAACGGGCGTAGTCACACTGCTTACCTTCAAAATCAAAGTAATTGGGGTTCAAAGTCAGTGCGACTGGCTCGTCGTCAGGGTCATGCTTTACGTATCAAATTGAGCGCACGATGACGATAAGATAAGCCAGGGAACGTACATAAGAAGAGAGGTATGGGTGACTGAGTGCTTCATCTGCCGTCAATCGCTTTTAGGATCGAAGGTCTGACAAAAGGGCGGTGGGTTCAACATAACGATACAGTACAAAAGACTAGAATGATCGCGAAGCTTACCAAGGTCTTGTTGAGGAAATCGATCGCTTCTACCGAGGCTTGAGGGAACAGTGCGGTGAATGGTCGCCGCTTCCGAATGGGCAATGATCGGATATAATCGCGAGAACGACGAGAAGTAATGGCATAAAATTCTTCCAGAGAGGGGGTGCCGATGACGTCGAGGATGAGATCTAGTTGATGACTGTAGTCACGTCCAGGGAACAAAGGACGGCCAGTTAACATTTCGGCAAGTATGCAGCCCACTGCCCAGACGTCGATGGCCTGTAGTGCATAAGGATCTGAACAGCACGACAAAGGCATGTCTAGCGCTCGTACCTTGGTGTACATCTTAAATGACAACATAATCTCCGGGGCGCGGTACCACCTCGTAGCGACGTACTCCGTCATCATTCCTGCTCCCTTCCCTTCTTGTGCGCCGGAAGCCTTCACCATCCTCGCAAGACCAAAATCGCACACCTTCAGGTCACAATTGGCATTTACAAGGAGGTTGGCCGGTTTAAGGTCCCGATGTACGATGCCAGCGCTGTGGATAGACTTGAGAGCACGTAGAGTCTGGTAAACGAAGTACTAAAAGGACCACGTCAATACCATCGAGTAATATTTTGTGAACATTCTCACCTGGCAATGGTCCTCGGTCAGTTTCTGCGTACGAATCACGCGATGTAAATCAGTTTGCATCAATTCTTGAACGACTGTTATGAACTGTGAACACGCGAGAGACACGTCGGCGGTTAGATGCGCCTACAATAGATTTCCTTGAATTCCTCTAGTGAGGGTGGTTTGATGATGGTTAGGATGGAGATGATCTAGACATCAACGCATCAGCTTGTCAATCAACGGCATCAGCGGCATGCAAGAGGCGCAACTTGCATTCTCGTTCACACAGGTCTCCGAGAAGAAACGTAGCAGTTTCAATTCACGCAGAGTGCGCAAGCAGAATAAGGTATGCTCGAACGGGAGGACTTTCTTGATCGCAACTTGTCGTCCAGATGGCTTGTGTAGAGCAGCGACCACGGTGCCATAAGCGCCCTCGCCTAAACTATGGAGGAGTTTGTAGTCATCCCCTAGACTACATCAAGTCCTGGACGAAACAGTGGAATGAGAACTCACCAACGTCGAACTTGGGAAGAGGCTTTGCTACCTTAGTGCGAGACATTGAGGGTTGGAAAGAAAGAAGAGGTGGCAATTGTCCTTCCCGGAGCAAATCATTATGGTCATCAAGATAAATTACGGCTTGTCCTCGGGCAACCAAATTCACACGGTGATATTGGGAACAAGGCGCCACCATCATCAATCACAACAGACGCGCAAAGCGAGATTGCGGAGTTGTGGTTGTTCCGATACCATCTGACGTCGTCTCATGATTATCGTGACGTGATGAACAGAGTGGCATGCACTGCACTGGTATTTTCAATCTAGTATGTAGATCCAACATCATGAATCACCCTACAGGCCCACACACTCAGCGACCAAGCAGCCATTATTCGTCTTCATCATCATCAGGTCCCCTACAGAGGTGTCAGTGGACCAGGTCCGAACAAGGAGTGAAACGGCGTACTCGATGTTGTAGAATCGGAGCTGATAAACGTCCTTGCTGGCCGCGACAACCCGAAGATAATCTCGCAGTGAATTTTTCTTGAGGAACTTTTTGGTGAGATACTTCAAGTATCGCTTTGAGAAAGGGATTTGGCTGTAACAGTAATCTTGTGATTCTGGTCTGCTCGAGTCGTTAACGGAACAGGCTGTAGTAGAATACAACTTAAAAACAAACCATCACGCGTGATTTTGACTTTATCACCTAGTGGCCAGCCTTGTCGTCGACCTTGACACGGTCATGGAGGAACTTCTCGTACGCAGCTCCGTCGAAAATCTCGTCATTTGCAGGACGGGAATAATCGATGATAAATTTATGTTTCGCCGTGGGAGCTTTGGATGGGGCAGCCTTGGGCTAGAGAGCAATGGTTCAGCCTACTGAGAAGGGGACTCAGCAAAGCGAGACCATTGACTGACCATGATTGACTGAGGGATGTCAAGGTTTGCTCGCGGCTGAATTGGTTTTGTCGACTGTACAGCTCACTTCGGCGAATTCCGACATGGCCAGGGCCTTGGACCGTTGGACTTTGGCGTGAACTGGACACGCGATGCTTTCAAAAGCCAAAGTCGCATCCGCTCAGCAACAAGGTGACTTTTTCATAAAACCAGAAGCTGTGCAGCCAGCGTTGTCAACATCAGAATGGCCTCTTCTCCTCAAAAATTATGACAAGCTTCTCGTTCGCTCCAGCCATTTCACACCCATTCCTTCCGGCTGTAGCCCCCTCAAACGTGACATCGCGTCCTACATCAAGTTGGGCCTTTAGGGTATTCTTTACTCGTTTTAACTGACTGTATCTACTGGCAGGTCTGGTGTTATCAATCTGGACAAACCGTCAAACCCTTCTTCACACGAAGTTGTCGCATGGCTCAGACGAATACTGCGTGTCGAAAAGACGGGCCACAGTGGTACTCTTGATCCCAAGGTTACAGGATGTCTGATAGTTTGTATTGACCGCGCGACGAGGCTTGTTAAATCTCAGCAGAGCGCTGGTGGGTCGGCTTGTATCACGTCTTGCGAGAATGTCATTCATAGCGTTATTCAGGTAAAGAGTACGTCTGTGTCTTACGCTTGCACTCTGCACTCCCAAATCCCACCGCTCTACCTCGGGCTTTGGAGACCCTTACGGGAGCCCTCTTCCAACGTCCTCCTCTCATCTCTGCCGTGAAACGGCAACTTCGTATACGCACCATCCATGAATCTAAGCTGTTGGAGTTTGATGAAAAGCGCAACCTCGCTGTGTTCTGGGTCTCTTGTGAGGCCGGTACCTATATCCGGACACTCTGCGTACATCTCGGCCTCATTCTCGGTGTTGGCGGTCACATGCAAGAGCTCAGGCGTGTACGGAGCGGCGCATTGTCAGAAAATGATGACATGGTCACAATGCATGATGTGTTGGACGCCCAATGGACGTATGATAATACTCGGGACGGTACGGTTCCGTCGACCAACTTTGAAGGATAATGCTGATGGGACCATATAGAATCTTATCTGCGTCGTGCCATCCGCCCATTGGAATCCCTATTAGTTGGCTACAAGCGTATTGTGGTAAAGGATAGTGCCGTCAATGCCGTCTGTTACGGTGCCAAGCTCATGATACCTGGGCTTCTCCGCTATGAGGCTGACATATCTGTTCACGAAGAAGTGGTCCTTATGACTACAAAAGGAGAGGCTATCGCTTTGGCTATTGCACTTATGTCGACTGTGGAACTTGCCACTTGTGACCACGGCGTGGTTGCAAAAGTCAAGCGTTGCATTATGGAACGGGACACGTACCCTAGACGTTGGGGTCTCGGGCCAAAGGCAATGGAGAAAAAGAAGATGGTAAAAGAGGGAAAACTCGGCAAGCACGGGGAGAAAATCGAAGGCGTTACTCCCGTTGAGTGGAGCAAAGATTATGTTGATTACACGCGAGAGGTTTGATCTGTTCCGTGAGATGATGTAACCACGATTCTGACTCCCCTTTCCCCAGCAGTCATCGGGCCAGTCAACAGCCATACCACTAGCCGTGGCACCTCCCGTGATGGCCGCCGCTGAACAACCTGGCATTGCCGAAGAAACCGAATCCTTGGAGAAATCCAAGGAGAAGAAACGCAAACGAAAGTCGGAGGTCCCCAGCGTGGACACTTCTGTCGCCGTGGCTGAAGGTGATGCAGAAGAAGATGAAAAGAAGAAGCGGAAAAAAGAGAAGAAAGCCAAGGCAAAGGCAGAAGAGGATGAGGAGAGACGAGAGCGCAAACGTCTCAAGAAGGAGAAAAAAGCAGCAAAAATCGAAGAGGCCGCTGACCCTAGTCTTTGATCTTCCCCTGTATGGTCTATTTTATCTCTTCCATTTAGCCGCAGAAATAAAATTCGCTCAGGCCAAGCACCATGGTCAATGTTGGCACGCGTATAAAGTCCTGGAGTGTATCGATCGCTTGCTGCGACGCTCGCGCATACTGGACGCGTACCGCCCACGGAACTATGAGGTGCAATAGATATCAGAATATGACCCATTCAGGAAGCGGTGACATGATGAGATGAGCGAGCATGGCAGGGGTGGGAAGGAGCTAAGATTTACATCGGTATCGGTATCAATGCCATGGTCATATGACTTAGAGGAGGCTTGATCACGGGGTATAATTGGTCCTGGCACACAACTTTGGAAAGATATCCATCAGCCATGCAACAACAACCGTCGACTTCTCCTGATGTTAGTTCGACCGCAAAATCACCTCTCTTCCAGAGCAGCACTCAGTACAGGAACTGGCGGTTCTCTGTGGAGCAATTAAAGGCAACCCGGGCGGCACTGAACCAGGCCGCAGTAGCTGCGATTCGCAACACGTTTGAAAGTGATTCGGTGTGTAGATGCCCAATGGCGCGTCGAGGCTCACAACGAACTCATCTCTAGCCTGGTTCGTCCTCAGATGTTCAGTTCCTCGAAGCCAACGAGGAACATCTTCTCGTTAAGTTGTATATCATCAAAATATCTCAACTATGTGGCCATTTTCGCTTCCCGGAGGAAGTAGAGGCTACTGGAATCACCTACTTGAAGCGATTTTATCTCAAGAATACGGTGATGGATTGGCATCCCAAGAACGTCATGTAGGACATCAGTTCATGCGTCCAGTGACCCAATAATCACTCCCTTCAGGCTTACTGCTCTCTATCTTGCCACCAAAACTACTAATCACCCCATCTCGCTCGAAGCATATACAACAAACATACCGCGAACAAATGCGTCGGACGTCCTCGATCTTGAATTCTTAGTCGCTCAAAGTCTCGCATTCGAATTCGCTGTATGGCATGCTCATCGTGCATTATGGGGAATATGGCTTGACATCCAAGCAAGTCCGGTTTCGTCTACTCCTAACCGACTGCCCGTTGAAGCCATGTCAGGACTTACCCCAGGCTCCCCCGCATGAAGAACTGCAACGAATTTATGACACGGCCATGCAACATATCCGCACATCTCGATTGACCGACGTCGAATCATATACCCCCCTTCCCAGATCGCTCTGGCCTGTCTATCACTTGCCCACCCCGAAATCGCAGCATTTTGGGCGCGGTCAAAGAACGCTGATACCGCCCTCGAGGCTATCGAATCCATTAAGCGGACGATCACTCGAGATGGAGTACTCCATCGGTAGATGTTGTACGCGAAATCGATCGACGGCTGAAGATTTGCAAGAACCCAGAAAAGGTCGTTGGTAGTAAGGCTTATTTAGCTAAGAGGGCCAGGGAAGAGAAAGAAGCCGAATTAAAGAGAATGAAGAAGGCTGAAAGTGTGAGGAAGGCAACGGAGCAGGGGGACCCTTTTGGCGAGGTGCTGGTTGGGCAAGCTAATCTGGACGATGACGACTGAGAGAGGCCTGGGACGAAGGCCAGCTGGCGCAAAGACGTTGAAACCGCCACGATCATGACGCCTGTATGTCAAGTAAACGCTAGGACATTTGGCTATTGAATGAACCACATGTTGTCTGCTAAGGCGGACCGTTGACCAAATGGAACGACGTAATATAAAGAGCATGGAGTTACAAGGCTCATGATAGAACATACTCTCATAAGGCCACTACAAAGTTGCACGTTCTGTCTAATAGCCAAGAGAAGTTAGTCTCCCGAATGATGCCGAATGATCAGTGACCGCCTTTTGGCGCAGCTTGATCGCGGCAAGCTGAAAGCAGCTCAGAATGACGTAGACTATTGCATGAGATGTGCAATCACCTTGCGCTCATGGAAGGCCTTCGCCCTGATCTTCCTCTTATCCTCGAGGCGGTCAACAACATCCTTGTAACCCCAGCCAACTTCGTGAGACAGACGCTGAGGCTGGATGAGAAACGGTAACTTTGGAGTGATTGTCAGCTCACCTTCACTGTACAGTACTTCCGCCCTGGCTTCAATCGGAGGACCCGCAAAGCCTCTGGCACCACCATTCGCTTCTTCCTATCATAAGGAGAGGGGACTCCCTCGAAAAGTTTCAGGCGTTCAAGGGCGGCCGTACCGCGAGAGCTCTTGTGGGGCACCATGCCCCTGATGGCACGGTACAGAATTTTGGAAGGAGCGCGGTGATGGAAAGGGCCTGATTTTTTTGGATTGACAATGTGGCGTTTGTGGAGGAAGTTGTGGTAGCGAAGCTTGAGTGGTTGACGAAGGTGAATCAATATCTGGTAGAACATCGGGAACGGCCACGGCACACCTTGTTACGGAAGAAGCTACCTGAGATGTTGATTTCCTCGCATCGTACAACGACTATCTTCTGGCCGTTCAGAATCTGCTTGGATATAATTGAGGCCAGCCGACCGAGAAGGTGACCCTTGCCGTCAATGACGATAGGGGTCGACGAAATGGTGGCCATAGCACTGAGAACCGTAAGCAAGAAACAAGTTATTAATGACTGAGGCTAACCTGCAAAAGAAAAAGAAGAGGATGAGTGAAAAAGCGGAGGGTGTTGCGCGTGCTACTAATCCTTGTCTCGTATCGAGCTAGAGTCGTCAACGCTTCATTCTGTGACAGCCACTGTGACACAAACTGCATAGCTCCATCGGCAATCTCCGCATAAGCGATCTACCTGCTGATGTGGGCGGTTTCCTCAAACGAGCAAAACATTTCGAACAGTACCAGTTGACCTGTATCCACTAATTTATACGTCCTCACGCGAGGCCTCACGCTTTATACCAATTGTCACTCGGTCTTGACTCGAAAAGTGGATTTTTGATTATTTGTCGAGTATTCCCACGAGATCGTGGCCACGGGCAAACTCCGAGCGGAGCCACGCGGTTCGGTACGGCGCAGCCAGCTCACCATCACCATCGGGACAACTGGTACAGTAAAGGCCACTCATGTCGTTCCTTCATCTTGCTCTGCGTAGCGCGGTAACGCGCCATCTCGCTTCCCCCTCACTCTCCATGCTCTCGAAGAGTCGCATTCCACAGCGTATGGCTTTCTCTGCGGCTAGCGCTCTCGACAAGGCCCACATTGAGACGCGTGTAATGGACGTCATGAAATCCTTCGAGAAGGTCCACCCGGAAAAGGTTTGATCAGATTCACATGTGCCTATGTAGTTGTTCATGGCGTGCTTGTAGCTCAAGCCCTCTGCATCCTTCACGAACGACCTGGGCTTGGACAGCTTAGACGCGGTCGAAGTTGTCATGGCCGTTGAAGAGGTTGGTTTAACGTCGTCAAACTGTTATGCCGTTCCTTGAACATCACGTGTTGTGTTTCTGTAGGAGTTCTCCATCGAGATTCCCGACGAAGAGGCGGATGCAATTCGAACGGTGCAGCAAGGCAAGTCCCAGCTTTGTTTCTGTAGTAGTCTCGTAATGTATCTTTGGTCTCTTCAGCGATTGATTACATCGCAAAGACCCCGGAAGGTATGTTCTACTAGTCAGCGACCGACTTATCAGTAACGTATGTTCTTTCAGCGCGCTGACAAGTTCATTTATTTTTCACTCTATCATATCTCTGAATGTCATGCGTGCCATTTTCTCATGCCATTAGAACTTTCAGTGGTGTCTCACTACAGTGGGCCATAAAAGTCTGTTTGCACATATGCTCTCTTTGCATAATACAAGTCGTATTGCTACCTCGGTTCGGGGGGATGCCGTGAGACATATATTCCTCCCTGACTTAGCATTGCTAAACCGAACCAAAACCAAACCTCTCGCTTTATTACATGGCATCATTCTTATTTAACCTTAACCGCCTCAGGGACTGCCAGGCATTTTGGGGAACTTATTGTTTTGTCCAGGTCCGCATTCGCTCTGCTCAACAATAATGAGCATACGGCAAGAAGAATAGTCGCTTGATGCATATACGGGTTTTTGAGCGGACAAGTTTAAATCTTTGACGCCTATCAAGTGTTGCCATCTGTCTGTGCGTGGTTTATGGGTCATCGTGGCGCTATTGTTTCACTGGAAGACGGCCAAAGTTGACCGTTCATGATGCCATCTTTTCCCTATGCCGGCGGACTGAGATAGCTCCCGCGTTCAGAGCACCAACGTGGAATCTTCTCTTACCCCTAGCCATCCGATCAGTTCTGATGCCAAAGCACCAATGTGGGTTGCATCCAAGAGCTGCATTTGACGGTCTTTCGGCAATAAATTTCTGTATCTGTCATCCAGTCGACCTTTAAGGGGACTTTGGTGAGGGTGATCATGTGCCTCGTTCACCAGGGGACATCTCGCTTCACTGGGCAGGGTATCCTCTGCCAACTAACTGTCAGGAATAGAAGAATCTCCCACCTCGACGTGACTGGTCCTCTGGTTGGTGGAACTGGGTGATCCCATTTGCTTGTCAGTGCGCGGAGGGTCTTTTATGGGTGGGGGGCGCCGAGGTACATTTTTCCATGAGTACCCAGCTGTTCTCCGTCATCCCGCGTCTCCGTTATTTTCTATTTCATCCTTTCCCGGGCAGATGAGGGTGCTGATCACTCTTGGGGATTGGCAGTACCATCGACCAACTTATCATCCGGTCTGAAATTTGCTTTCGTCTCTCCGCATCTCTCTCTCAACCCTTCTGGCCTCCTGAAAATCACGGTTAAGGTTGGGGGATGAATTTGGGTGGCTGGGCCTTACTGTAACGGGTGGACCGAATTCAACCCAAAGTGGACGTTTAATTAGATCGCCTGTCATGTCATTTATGGTCCACATTTGAAGACCAGGTTCGTTGAAGCCAACCAAAATTTACGAGGCATGGACAGGACGCGGGATGCCCATTTTCTCGGTCTGTTTGATTGCAGTTCTTGCCAGCGGGTTGCAGTACACGTCATCGACGAAAAGTGTGTCGAAGTCTTGGGCATCACGGACACTGGCTCGCCGTAATCGTGACGGCATTGTCTCACAAACACGAACTACATAAGCCCACAATCGGCGGCTGGCAATTATTTTAGGGCGTCACATGTCGAGATAACGTCCAGAAGGTTCGGACTGCTGCGATTGATTCGCCTTCGTGCCCGCTGCAACTCCAGGCCACCATGCGTATATTACCAGCATGCCGTCACCGCCCCAATCCCATGGGGTAAGTTTGGTGCATGGACTACACATGTGGGTGGTCACAGGACGTGGCTAGGTAGGTGTGTGAGCAAGAATCGAGTATGTACCAAGACATATAGTCTGGAAGCGTAATAATCAATGTATCATAAATAGTGTACGGTATCGGTGGGGCGTGCGATGACAGTCCTGAGTGCGAAGCGTATCGGGAAAAGAATAACAGTCCAAAGAGCACCCTCACCAAGTAACAACGATCGGGATCCCAGGTGATGAGATCTATAACATGTATGAGACAAGACGCGCAGCGTCACTATGTGTTGGACGTCAGGTATGCTGGATAAACGACAGGGAGTAATAGATAAAACCGACCCGAATCAGGCTTCAGTCCAGAGATTGAATCGATAATCTCTCCATATCCTGTCCACTGTGATTCCGTTTACTGGGCTGATAGCGTCGGGTTGTGACGTCGTCGCCGTACTTGAGAAGAGTTGAGAGACTGTGCATTGGACGTCTCGCCATGTGCGCACCCTGAAAACAAGATAAAATATTCGTTGACCGCAGGGGAGGTAGAAATTACTCACGATACACTGACGAGTTTCGACTGCGTTTTGATAACGTACTTGTATGTTGATCCCGCCTCCAATACCAATGTCACGGCCTCCGTTGGTTGAAGCAAGACTATCGCACCCGTATTCCTCCCATAGTCCCGCAACAGCTGGACCGTAGCACAGTCATGTGAGTCATTGGTAATGACGAGTAAGACCTCGTAGTCTTGGGTGATTGCAGGCATGATAGACGGAATAGGAGCCTTTGGCCTGTTGTTATAGAAAGATCGGAGTGGGCTGGAGTGATGATGGCCGCAGGAAGAGCGAGTGACAATAGATGAGAAGGTGGTATGTACGAGAAAACCTTCAGGAGACGCACCGATTGCCGCGGGAGACACCAACCGTACCGCTGCTGGAGTTACGGCAAGAGAGTTCGAATAAGAGGCCGTGAGGTGCCGTCCGGCAACGGTTCCTGCCTATTGCACTCGAGGGGACGTGGGGGTTTAGTGTCAGATAGCAGTATGCGAACTGTTGTCACGCCGGAATGGAGGGCGTTAACCGAGGAATGAACACAATGGTGGAGGCCACGTTGCCAACAGGCCCTATTGTTTTGGTGTACGACAGCTGAGGGAATCCACTTGGCGCGCAGAGAAGAGCATATGGGAAAAGAGGTGTCGACGGAATGCCTCGTGTTCGACTCTCGGGCAATCCTGCGACCAAAGGTGACGAATCGAAAACACGCGAGGACATCGAGGCTGAGGGGACCGCAACTGCCAAACCAGAGTCGTTTGTTATCACTCTACTTTCCATTTCGGCCATACTACCATTCACACGACTCATCCGCTCACCATCCTCACGCTCCGTTGCTATCAAAATCCACTAATTTCTGTCCATTCACATTCGTGAGATCTGTACGATATAAATCCAGGTAGTATGGTCATTAAAGCCTCGCCTCCAACTCCTGACACGCAAAATGTCACCATTTATAGCGCTCCCTGAGCGCCACGATAATAGGGGTCCCTGTACTCGTCGTACTGGTTATGAACAGGTTTCCCCAAGTGCTCTGCCGGAATCTCTTCTCGCGAAGGGTCATTAAAGGGGTTTTCAAACATGCAGTATCGCTTGCTGCACTTTCCTGTCTTGCGTGCGCGTAACCGGCGGCTCCGGGCGCAACGTCTGCTCGCGCTTCCCAGGGTTGGAACGATTTGGAACGTCAAAGTCATTGTTGAGGCCAGTCATGGAATATATGGAGTTGAATTTTTCGTGGTCCCCGCGCTGGCCGGTGCTATATCCGGAAACGATGGTATAAAAGTAAAACTAAATCGAGTTAGGTGGCACGAGTGACGTCGAAAAGTCGTTGACATACCTGAGATATAACAAGGAGGGCCCAAAGTCCTCCCATTAGGCCGATGTCTACCCATGGGAAAATGTTACATATTGTTTCGCCTTCAGACGTAAGATCCGAGGCTGCTGTGAAGAACCTTTGTTCACAGTTGCTTTGGGCAGTGCTGTGTCGAGAAGCGGAGATACCAATCCACACAGCTGCAAGAGAAAAGCAGCCACAGTGATTAAGGCATGCAGGGTACTGTATCTTCTGAACAACACAGGTTTTTCCTGCGTCCACTGGAAGTGAGCAACCAAGGGTGTAGACGGGAAGAAGACATACCTTGGCCACTCCAATAAACCCCAGCACTTGAATCATAGCACCAACATAGCATACCGCGGCAAATATCCACCGTGCAAACGAAGGAGTTGCGGCACCGACGACTGGGCAGAGAGGTCTTAGCAACGAACAGGGGAGGATCGGTGCATAATTACTCTGTGGTGTCGCAATGCTCAGGGTACCCGCCACTATACCCAGCACAAATTGCTCCGTAAGAGTCAAGTAGATTCCAACATTGATGACGGGTATTGCGCAGCAACAGTATTCTCGAGGTTTCATTCTGTCTGGTGGATGAGGTAGAATGAGAGCAAATAATCGCCTGCTGCGGCAGTTGGAGTGCGATAGCTTATGTCATCGCCGAAACAAGGAGAGCTTAGTCATCGAAGCAGTGCTGCGTCACATTTGCTGGACCCCCTTACTCCCTTCAACCTCTTCTCCGTATGGCCCGCTCTCGTTGTTTTCCATTGTGCTCCTCTCCTTATTTTTTGTGGCCAGTGCAACTCCTTCAGAGCCGCAACTCGCTTATTCTGATGGATCTGTCCACACTACCCAAGGTTGGAGCTGGACGACTGCGGTCAGTCGTTTGTATAGCCTTTACATCATCCAGACTTATTCCTTTTCAAGGCCTGCCTAGTGATGCCATCCAGATCGATCTATTAGCGTCTCGCCTGACCCTCCAATGCCTGGACACGACTTGACTGTTACCGTTGAAGCTTCCGCGCAGGAAGAGATCGAAGTGCGCACACACGCATAGATCCCATATAGCCCTGATCTGATTATATCTTGTCTCAGGAGGGCGCATATGCAGAGTTCTGGTGAAACTCGGCCTCATCAAGTTATTGCAAAAGGAATTCGACTTATGCCAAGAGGCGTATGTCTTCGTACATTGGCTGTGTAATACTTTTTGAACTTCCTCCAGGCGCAATGCGGAGACCGATGTCCAATGCCCAGTCGATAAGGGACATTATGTGGTTGAGCACACTGTTGCTCTCCCAAAAGAGATCCCGAGGGGTGAGTTGTCACTTTGACTCCATGCCTTTATCGTTCCGATCTGTTTTCGTTAGCCAAATTCACTATCAGTGCACGTGGATACACCGTCGATGATGATGACTTGTTTTGTGTTGATCTGAAGGTTGATTTTATGAAGAAGCCATTCTTCAAGTTACCTGTCGGCTGGTGATCGTGCGTTTACAATGTCCTTGTGTATATACGCATATGATACCGCTTAACGTCGCATGATATCATTTTCCGAATGCCTATCAAGCGATCTATTCGCGCACTACTTTGTAGTGGGTGAGAAGTTGATTGTCTGTCGGCAAGGGCTGTGTTTTGAACAAGTGACAAGGGCGTCGCCTCTCCCTAACGCGCCATCCGCCCGGACAAAGTAGCGCACAGCCTTGCCTTGGTGCGGGACTGACAACAACTGCCTCTACCCAGAATATAATTTAAAGGACGAGAATCTGACAGAACGACCCTCATCGTTCTTTCCTCCCCTCGATCCTGTCAGTCATAGTCGCGAAATGCCTGGCAATTACGACGTCGCCTTCCGGTTCGTGAACGACACACAATGGACTGCCACCTTGGAAGCCTGGGGCCCTGACCCCGGTGGTCGTGGTAATGGCGTGATGCTCGTTCTGCGACCGCAAGAAAGGGTCGCGTTCATGCAGAATGCAAACGTATCCTATTATTACTGCGTTCGCCATCACGGAATCGAAGGTGGTTTCTCGTATGTGTTGGACCCGAGTGGCTGTTCTCTACTAAATGTGACCAAAACTAGTGTGAAGATCGCCGTGGACACGCTAACGACCATGTCGGAAATCATGCCACAAGCGCTCCGGAGAACTACGCCAGCATGACGCCCTTTTCGCCCAAGCGGGTGTCACGGTGAGGAGATACCGACCTCTGAGCCACTACATAAGCGGATGGTAGGTTGATTGGAGTTGCCATGCACAATCTTACGAGCTCTTTTGATGTCAGATTCATTTAAACGGACTTTGTAGAAAGAGTAGAAAGACGGCTGTAAAGGGATATTGTTCTCACGGTTTCTTGTTAGAGTAGAGTAGTAGCCGTGCGTCCAACTCATCGACCATGACTCTCGTGGATCTCACTCGGAATGCCTTTCAAAGCGGTCTGTCTCCCGCAAAGGCAAGTATTTGGGGCCTTACATCAAGAATCCCATTGTTGATTTCTCGCCGTTAGTGGGTTAGTTTATGCCAGATGTTTCTCAGGCGCGGGAATGCAACCCAAACTCCAGGCTTAGAGGAAGAGATCAGCAGTCAGTGGTATGCGTTGGATAAGCAGCTTAGCGTCCTAAACCTTTCCTAGGATCAGTCTTGATGCTCTTTGAATATTATCCTGGGGACGTTGTGTTACAAGCATACCTTAAGGAAGCCATACAACGTCGGCTTGTCTCTCTCCCCACCTTTACCGCAACATTTCTTCTCGCTGCTCGATCAAGAGCAGTGCGCGAGCCAGTGACCTTAAGCCTTCTGTGCAAGACCATCCAGGAGGCCCATGTTTGGCTAGACCCCTCTGCGGCTCCTGCGACCTTGCTTCCAGAGGATCCAGATCGTGCCTTGGGCACTGTTCGAGACGCACTGGAACTACTGAGGACAACCTATGACCCCTTACTTCCAGCACATCATTTTCAGCGAGTCGTGGCGCCTGTTGGGGATCTTATTATGTCATTGACCCATCCAACTCCCGACTTCTCCAATGCCTCCGGGGCGCTGGCGTTGGAATGCATCCAAAGCATTAGGGACCTACTGCTCCATGCATTTGCGCTCGACCATAACTTAAGGCAGCCTCTCGAGAACCTCGCATTTACTCTGAACCTCTACCTGGGTGAGAATGCAGGTTTGAACCCGCGAGGATCAGTGTCCAATACACGGTCATCCCTTGGACAAGTTGACATCCTTGGGCCCGGACTCGAAAGCGATACCACAACTTGTAGCCTTCTCCTTTTTCATCTAGTGAGTCGACTCTTGGAGGCAACGGCTTGGCACACTTATGAAGCATACCCCATCTCAATCAGATCATTGACCGAGCTAAGGCATATGGGTCGGGACATGATGCCCATGCCACCGCGATGCTCGTTGCGACTTATCGAGCGACTACGTGGTCGTTACAAAGGTTCTTTCTTCAACTTTTTCAGTCCACTGGTTCATGTTTGTCAACGGACCTGTCTCATGTGACGAGCAAGCGGCCAATGTCACTATGGAACGCCTTTCTCGCCGGCCGTGTACGTATGTTACTCGCCTCGTGCCTATTGCCCCTTCGTTGAAGGATGGTCATGCCAGCTCCCTCGTCTGTTGGTATTATGTGAACAAGTTCTTGGAGCAGATAAAGTTCCAGCTACAGAATACGTTCGTTTCAAGGTTCTCATTTGTCGCCACGAGCTCACGTCGTCGGTTCAGCGTGCGGCCCTGCGGGACGCTTGGGGTACGCTTTCCTTCGGGGATCCTCACTCTTCTTCTTTAGCACACTACGAGAACATGTGGTCTCTCGTAGGGTCCGGCCAGTCCTTCGAGAATACAGACAAGTGAAGCACCTTGTCTTTATTCAATGACACTTCTGATACTCTCTGTGTAGGCCAGTGTCATTCACGCGGGCCTTTACATATCAGTTACTCTCCCTTGGTCTTCTTGATCAGACTTTCGCTGTCAGAATAGATCCCAGCCTGTCTGGCGCGAGCCCATCTCATCTGCAAACTGAGGCGCGTGAAGCCGGGGTCGATTTCGGTGTAAGTGGCTTGCGTTATGCGGAATCATGGCTCATCACAAGAAGTAGCATTATCTTAATCAGAAGTTTTCTTCTGACTTGAATGCAACTGATGCACAAACGCTTCTGCGAAAGGTTTACTCGGACCCCATTTCTCATGCAACATTCGCCGAAATAGTCCTAGAAGTATGCCTGTGCGAGAAACTCCCGCCATACGATGAACTGATTTTAGCTGCAAGCGCTTTCACACAGCATCGTCGAGTTTTGATGTCGAGACGCTTGGTCACATATCAAGGGTTCTCTCTGCGAACGAGACAGCTCTAGATCTGATTTCCTTGCATGTTGAGTTGTCCGTGCTGGTATCCAGTGCTCTAGCCTTCGTAGAAGAATATGATTGTGAAGCTGTTGGTGCGTCGAGGAACTTGTTATTGTCGAAATGTGGGTGTAGACGTGACTCCCAGGTGATCCCCAAAGCGCTGTCGGCAACCTTGGCGATATCGTCTTGTTTGCGCAGCTAGCAATAGCTAGATTCAAGGTATCTTGCAGGTTTTTTTCCAAAATTCTTGGCCCATTTAACAATACCCAGATCTCGGACACGCTGAAACACAAGAATAAGCCCCTCAACATAAGCTATCTTCGAAAAGCTGATGTAATTCTCATGCCTTCAATGCCTACAGCAGAGGCGAAGGCCTTTAAGACCTGGTCCAAGGCTTTATTCGACAAGAACAGTGACGGTATCGAAGATGGAGTTCTTCGGTAGGTCACCAGTTGGATTTTTTCTACCCCTTTGCAATGTGGTCACTATTTTCAGTTCAACGCGTCCTAAGACTCTGTTAGCAATCGCTGCGACAGTTTTTCATAATGCTCTTAGGATCGCTGCAGAGCGCAAACTCGACGGTGACAGTCTCAACAATGGAATATCCTACTTCCTGGGGCCACTGCTTTGTTGGACTCTTCCTGGGATAGTACTGGCGCTTGTGAGACATATCAGACTGACAAGGTGGAAGCAGACCTCCTATCCGCATTACCATGATTACCGACTCGAGGCAGGTTTCAGTCGGCGCAGCACCTAATTGTCCTACGCACTGTCATGTTATCGCCAAACGTCCCACGGCCTGTGTTGACTCTTTGTGGACCCAGTGTGGTGAGACTGCTGTCGGAATGGCGGGGAGGTACCCAGCCTTTTGATGTCGCAGCTCTACGGCTGGAAGTCATCAAGGCGACGGGAATCACCGCTTCAGGTTCGGTTTATTCATCCGTGCCCTCGGAGACCTCGCACTTACCTGAACCTAAAGAACCAACCCTGAATAGCTCTTCCCCGAGTTGGGCGGACCAATCCCATAGGGCTGTTCAGAATGCACTTGTCCAGCTTCAATCAGGCAAAGCACCATTTCTCAATGTCGCCGCATGTCTAGTTGAGACCTCTTCCATTGAGTTTCTCCAAACGTTCTGGTTGGCGCTCAACATGCCCATCAAGACGGATGCCATTGCGGACGCCGCCAAACGCTTGGCCGTGTTTGTCCTTGCAACACCTCGCGCCTCGCCGACACCGCCACTGTTGCCCATATTCCTGCACAACGTTCTGCCATCCCTCATAGATAGATTCGACGATCCCAATCACGGACAAGCAATGACCGGAGACGTGGAGCTCCTCATTGCCATTATATCTTCGTCCCTGATGGCTGCATTGCAGTTGGAGCGGGCTTTATACACGACAAGCGGCGAGCAGGTATTCCCGCTCGGTTCGTCGAGCTCCGCTATGGCAAGCAGGCTCGCTTGGATCTGCGTCATCGAAAAAGTAGCTCGAAGGGGAAACTGATCGCCCAACGATTAACTTCGTCACAGACATTTGTCACGAGCTTCCCAGTCTTCAAAACAGAAATTTGATTGTGGTTGGCACGGGGAACTCTTGGGTGTATTCGTGTCGCAACGGGCCATGTCCAACGGGAAACCGATCGCTCAGTGATTACAGTACCTCCTGCCAAGAAAAATTGTTACGAGCATCCCTGTCTTTTTTCACAGATATTTTGATTGTGATTGGCACGGAAGACATCGGTTGTGTTCGTGTCGCATCGATGGACTAGAACACGGTATCTTTTACGGTATCTTTTACCTCTACTATTGCCGACTCTCTCCAGCCATCGGAAAGCTTATCCGTCCGACCAACGGCGGGATCTTTATCAGATCGAAGATCGAATTTTCCGTTAAGTGAACGACAGTCAGTCGTCAGGCGCGTTAGGGTTTAACGAGGTCGAAATTGCTTCAAGTGGATGTCCGTCACAGTCGTTAGGACAATAACGCACAAGGCTCCGGGGCAGGGTAGACAAACAATTGCGGCGCTTCAACATGTTCCTTCTACCTGCTCTCGTCTTTATTTTCTCGAGAGCTTACCCTTTTGTAAGACGCTCAGAATGGCTTGTTCCAGACAAGAAAACTGTAATTCGTCTATTTACATTTGTGATACTCAAAAACAGATAGCTCGATCAAGAATGTGCCGTTGCGTTGTGGGGTAAGCTATGGTTCTGGGGGAGTTCCTGCGTACGAAGCTGAATTTAAGTCGGATGAGCCTGCGGTATACATGACAAAAAGTTTCCTCCAACTTACGACAACATGCCTGGACCTCGCAGCACGCGCTATCAGGCGGACATGATATGAGACAATTCACGTCCTAAAAGGCAGAGGATCAGTCCAATAACACTTCATGCCGTTTTCGAGTCGCGTACTTTCGACGTTTCTTCTAAAATGGTGTCCCGGACTGGGTGATACTCGGGTTGTATGGTGCTCGAATGTATCCCGTGCCGGTGTAAGATCCGTCGAATGTCGGATGCAATTGGCATGAATTCGACGTCACGAGAAGCATTTATATGAACAGAAGCAATGATTTTAGTCTCTGAGAGCTGCCATATGTGCAGTTCGTGAACAGAGAGCACTCCCTCGACAGCAAGGATGTCAGATCTGACATCTTCCAATGAGACCTCCGGAGGGACACCCTGAAGTAAGATGAAGGATGTACTGCGAACTAGGTGGGTCATGTCAAGACCGCATTGAGCAATGAGAGACAGACAACTCACCGAGCGGTAGAGCGGAATGGAAGATAATGGCTGTGATGACTAAACTGATGACAGGGTCACAATAGTACTTGAAGCCCCAGGACGTCAACCAAATGATAAGCCCCGTCGCAATGACTCCAACATTGCCCAAAGCATCGCCAAGTACATGCAAGAGCAAAGCCTTCATATTCATGGAGCCTCCATGGGATTGGCCCTGTAGTTGATCATGTCTCTTCGGATCAGGGGAAGACAACTCCCTAGAAGTCGACGTGGCAGGATTGTGGTAAGAGACTGGAGGACGCTCAAGTAGACTGGTTTGCTCATGAGGAGCACTCGCTTGCTTGGCACCTCGTGACTGGTCTTCGTGTTCATATGGCGGACCAGATAGGATAACCGAATCTGGAGACCACAGATCTAGTGAATGTCGAGTCCGGGACTTGTGAGAACGATCAGCCGGCACCGGGGAAGAACTTCGGGCAATGTTGTTGGCAGTCTGTACGAAGGACGCCCTTGTAGCAGCTGGGTGGCCATACAACGACGTGTAAGAACCCGCATGATGTGCTGGCGGACGGGATTGGCGGATTGCGACAGGGGATGCTTCAGGCGTGACGGACTCTAGTGTGACGGAGCGAACGCTGGGAGCCTTGGAGGATCTTGCAGATCGATGTGAATGATCATGACCATGGGCATGCTCTAGGATGCAATCAGCTGAAAGACGTTCAATCACAACACAGGGCCTGACCGTGAAACAGACAGAGGCCAACAATATTCGACATTAGTCCAAGTGACCCCACCAGGACTATAAGCTTGGGATTGGATATCTCTGTGATCCGATTAGCGAGATTTAACAAAGCAAATGGTGTTGAGGACACACCTGGTGTGCTGAAGAAACGCTCCACTGCTTCGAGGGTTATAGTGAAGCAAAGGGCCAAAAGAAAAACACCGTTTACGAGGGCTGCGAGAATCTCTGCTCTATGCCAACCGTAAGAGTATCGGGTAGTTGGAGTTGAGCTTGCAGTGAGCTACATTATCTCCAAATCAGCCGGCTTGAGGAATGCGAATCAGGAGAGATGGCTAACCTTGATGGCATATAGTGCTATGATTAGGCTGACTACATCACTAGACGAGGACGTGAAGTTATAGATTGCCAGGAAGAAGAGGACTCGATACATACTTGAGCATGTGAAAGCTGTCAGCGACGAGGGCGAGGGAACCAACAGCATAACCTAGTGGGTAGATCAATAGGGCGGAACATTCAGAGAAACAATGCAATTTACCAATAGATATTTCTAGGACAAAGAAGAGCAGGTCCAAGACGAGGAGGAAGTAGAGGCGTGCAGTACGTGAGGGAGACATGAAGAGAGTGTGTGATTAGTCATCGAGTCATCTCGAATCCATCTCTTCCTCTCCTCCCACACAGCAATGGCTACTTCTATGGCTGCCGCCCTCGCGGCATCCTTGCCAGCACCCCAGGCAGCATCAGCGCCAGTCGCACCCATACACGAGCCCATTCCTGCTTCAATGTCCAAGCTCATCGATATTGAAGCTGAGATCTCCGTCAATTTGGTCCAGCTTGAAGGATTGGTCTGTTCTCCCCATGGTTGCTCCTCATTTTGCCTGACATAGACTCTGATCCTGCAGGTTGTTTCTAAAATTATCAAACACTGCTCCGAGTCCCACTCATCGGTTCATGGCCTACTTCTCGGACTGGACCTCGATGGTGTCTTGGAAGTGACAAATTCCTTCCCTTTACCGCACAGTACGGGAGACGATGATGAGAAGTCATCGAAAACGACGAGTATGTCTTCGTTGGTTATTATGTATGAATGACTCATACACACTTATTTTACCAGGTCGGTACCAGAATGCAATGCTGCGTGCGCTCAAGGAGGTGCGTGCAGACGACAGCGTCGTCGGATTCTATCAATCCACGACAATGGGGGCCTTCTTCAGCCAGACCCTTGTCGATACCCAAGCCATCCACCGGGAAAAACTCCGACATGGAGGGATCGTAGTTGTCCACGGTATATTTTATTCATTTATTGTACAGACGCGTGGACTGACAATTGTTTGCGCTGTGTCAGATGTATCTCAATGTAATAGAGGAAATGCCTCTTTCCACGCATTCAAGCTTTTAAAAGAGTTCCTCGATGCTTACCGCAAGACGCCATTTAGTGCCAAGTCGTGGGTCGCCATACTTCCTCGTCGCTCTCCTTTCCTGACCCAATTCACCCACAGCATGATAAACCATAAGTTGACGTTCAATTCCATAATGCAGGAGGTCCCTTTGAAAATAAGGACCAATCCGCTATTGGGCTCGTTTATCTCCACACTCTCCGAACGCCGTCCCACATCCCTTACAGAACCTCTTCCTTCCGAAGTATACCATGCGTCCCTGTCTCCCTTGTATTCGACGCTGCATCTAGGCAACCCCACTCTCACCAAAAATCTAGAGAATGTTGTCGAGGCAATCGACAATTACAAAACCGAAGAGGGGAACCTTGCGTATCACATTCGCCAGATTGCTCGAGAAAAGGCGCGGGCGGAGGCATATGTTGCCAAGCGGAGGGAGGAGAGTACTAATAGAGTGGCCCAAGGACTCGCCCCACTGCCAGAAGAAGACGTCAGTCGCCTATTCAAGATCCCTCGAGAACCGAGTCGTTTGGAAAGCATGCTACTGTTGGGTCAGGTAGATGCCTATGCTAAAACGTTGGAAGGGACGTCAGGCTTGAGCCTTGTGAAGATGTACGCAGCCAGAGCCGGTACAGATGCCAATCGTGAGGTCTTCCAATGAAAGCTATTATTTGCGTCGTAACTCATTTGTTGCATCATTATGCGAGATAAATTTATGGGTAGACAACCGTCGATCGCTGGAGTTGGACTCTGAGGTTCATGACACCTTTGTCATTGTCATTTTATGAGGGCTTTTTTGATCGCCGACCTAGTCACTTCCTCGCCTGTCGCACATTTGGGTTGAACTGACTTCCGAGCCCTCGCAACGATCGTCGCGCCTTAATCTGTGCTTGAGGCTTGAGGCCTGAGGCGTCAACTCCTTCCATCGCTAATCCCGTCAGCCCCGGTCAGTCCCAGAATTTCGTCGCTTGGCAGTGCCGGGCCTGGTTCTCGAAACTGCGGTGCTCTGCGATGTGAACTCTGCTCGTGTGCTATAAGAACAGCCTTGGACTTGCTTGTCGCCGTCACTCGTTCGTCTTCTCGTTTTCTCTCCTCCGGTCTTTTTGGCAGTTTTATCTACGCTCCTTCGAAGCACCATCACACTCTCATTTCCGTTTTACATTAAGAGCATATAAGCATAATGCAGCTCTTCTTCATTCTTTTACTTGCTGCGAACCTCGTGGCCTTTGCCTTCGCCGCGCCCATCTGCAGCACGTCGGCCGGCAACACGACCAGCGACCTGATCAGTAACACTCCCGGCCACAATCACGGCCACACCCCCGGCCACACTCCCGGCAACGCGACCGACAGCACTCCCACGACTGTCAGCACTCCCGCGACCGCAAGCACTCCCGCCACTGACAGCACTCCTTCCGCCGAAAGCACTCCCACCACTGACAGCACTCCTTCCGCCGAAAGCACTCCCACCACTGACAGCACTCCTTCCGCCGAAAGCACTCCCTCCACTGACAGCACTCCTTCCACCGACAACACTCCCTCCACTGACAGCACTCCTTCCACCGACAGCCCTCCCTCCACCGCCAGCACTCCTCGTACTGCCAGCACTCCCTCCACTACCAGCACTCCCGGCAACGCGTCTGGCAACACGTCTGGGTGCACTGATGGTTTCCTTTGTGGAACTCAGGTCGGCCAGGGTGGGTACATTATCCATCGCTTCTAGATAGTATTCGGTATCAATGAGTCATTGCACTAGGTACCTATTTCAATCCGGCTCTCGGCGCATGCGGTATCGAGAACAGCAATTCAGACTTCATCGTGGCGGTTCCTCCGGAAGTTTTTGATCATTTCCCGTGAGTCTCTCTGTCCTCGTTCTCCGTTTTTCTTCAGACTAGACGCTACTCTTGTAGGGGTTACGATGGTGCAAATCCCAACACGAACCCCATTTGCGGTAAGAAGATCACCGCTCAATGCAAGTTATTGATATTATTCCTCCCCACCTTTCGCTAACGTTCCTATTTATACTTCAGACGAAGGGAAGAGCGTCACTGTCAGTGTCACCGATCGATGCGGAGGCTGCGCCACAGGGACAAGTCTGGATTTTACCCCTTCCGCCTTCAGTCAACTTGCTGACCAGTCCGTTGGTCGCCTCTTTGATATGACCTGGACTTGGGCTTAGACCAAGAGACCATGAGATACAGTACATCATCACTATGATTAGATCACTTCTTCTCAGCGCTGAGCGTTCACTTCTGTTTGCCCGCGTGCGGGCAAGGCGGGACCACACATCGACCTGAGGTCGATGGCTTTCTGCATTTATTAGACCATATTTGCGGTGAAAAATATTTGAATATAATCTGGAATTTTCTGATTTTGTAAATGAAATTTCAATCGGATGCAAGTGCAAGTCATGTACAAATGTTACGGCAAAGTTAGAATTCCTTGCAAAATTCGGTCGCAAGCGGATTCCACAGATATCACTACTTTAGTAGGACACTAGATTAGCATCGCACCCCCAGTTTCCTAGCACCCATTGATCGCGACTCTGGCTGTATGAGGTGGGGGTCGTCCCTGCATCGACCAGCAAGAACCCGGCGTTGCCACTAAGGTTACTCAAGGGCGAGCCAGGGATTCCCATCGCCGCGCCGACCCACCTATTGAAGGCAGCCAGCCCTCAGAGGTCCCTAGCTATCTAGCAAAGGGTCACGGGCTATCAGAGACTCGAAGTTGAGGCACGACGGTTGAATCAGAACTGCCGCCAGTGACGAGGCCGCAGAACCATCCGAGTCTGCCCGAGCAAATCTGAGGCCCCACCTAAGTTATGTAAAGACGTGAGGGGCGTTGACATCGCTCCGGGGAGAGAAACGCCGTATGCATGGTCACCTAAATTAATGAAAATGCTGGGCCGGGTTGTGGGTTAATGAAGTGCTGTGCTGCGTGGCTACCTAGGTTGATGAAAATTGTAATATGGTCTATTCTTTCCGTAAAGTTATGATAGCCAATGTCGGGTTCCACCGGAACCTCTTGTGAGTTGCCAGGTCAGCCAAGCACTATCGGGAACATAGTAAATTAAAAAAGCATTGCTAGATTACAAAAAATTGCGGGGTATAATGATACTAAAGGGTACATAAAAGGTCCGACACAAAAGACGCACGATCATATACCGGTCATACTTTGGCAATGAGCCGGCGGGTTTCCTGTGGGGTAAATCGCAGAATGGTCGACAACACGCGAACTAGGTCAGGCTTCACAAATTTGTCAGTTCGTCTCTTGATAGCAGTTCAACACCAACGTACCCTCATCTCCTTGTGTTCAAGGAACTGGAGAATGACGTTTCTTAAGTACTCAAGATTCATTTCTACATCGTTGCTCTTGGCAACAGGTGACTCTGGTCGCGAAGAGCCAGGGGACCGCGACGACACAGATGACAAAGAAGCATTGAAATCGGGGGAATTAGTTGAACTCCAGTAGCCGACGCCAGGACCCCGCTGACGGTCTAGTAATGCGGCCGAAGACTGCACCTTACGCAACTCCTCGCGCAATGTCTGTGGTATCTCACATGAGACGATCTATCCGTTGATAAGAAACGGCACCGTGCCTTGTTATGTGTCCTGGTTTGGAGTTCTTTGGCAGAGGCCTCCTCTAGCTGGTGATCCAAGATGGAAATTCTTTTGACCTGTTCGGAAAGTTGTTGTTTACTAGTTTCCTGCACGGTTAAGTGGTAAGCGCAGCAACCTGAACGAGGACGGACAAGTCCTACCTCTTCCAGTGTCATGCGTTCGATTTGTCGTCCAAGTTGAGATATGTCATACTCATGTGTACGTGTTGCCAATCGGAGTCTTTCCACCTCGACTTGCAATCCCTGCGTACGGTCATCGTCGTCTTGCCGGTTTTGAGAAGCGGTGTCGACCATAGATTTCCACCTCTGTGCCTCCTGTAGTTTGGCCTCGACTTTTCGTCTCCACTCGGCTTCCACCTCCACCCTCTCAGCTTCCATACTGGCAAGCCTCTGCTTCAGGGCGGATAATTTCGCCTCATGCCTGGACTCTGCCGCAGCCAGGAGCTTCGCCACTTCTTCGGGGATGTAGAGGCATCCGAGACACCAAAGTGCTGTTCTTGGCGGGAATCGCTTAGTTCCTCGTTAAGTAGGGCGATACGACCGTCTTTCTCTCGCACTTGATATTGAAGTTCGGTATTCTGGCTCTGAAGAACCTCAAGCAAGGATTGAGAAGATTCGCCTTCTGCTTGCCGTATCTGAAGTTGATCGAACAGGCTGTCCTTTTCTACAGTTAGAGATTGAATAGACCTCTCGAGTCGATCGACTTGGGCGTTTTTTAGACTCAGAGCATGCTCCTGTCTGGACTGGACCGATTGTCAGGACTGATTTAGGTCAAAGAAATCAAAGACAAGACCCCACCTGAGCCGTAACAGTTTCAAGCTCAAACTGGCCTCGCAGAGCGGATATTTCTTTTTCACTTCGCTGTTTCGACGCCATCAAATCCTTTTCAAATTGAGCCCTAAGGTCCGCAAGAGAGACTTCCTTCTCAACCTTGAGTTTGTTGAGCTCGCCTTGAAGTTTTTCGCGGTCAAGTTGTTCTTTCTCATGCTCAGCCTTCTGACCTTCTTTCAATGCCGCCACCTCTTTGAGAGCATCCTCGCGCTCTTTCTCCGCTTTGACCAACCTCTGCCGAACGGTCTTGAGGTGATTTATAGCTTTGTTGCATTTTTCTTCCTCACCCTTTGCCAGCCCGCTAAGTTTTTCGACTTCAGTACGCAACTGATCCATTTCAATCCTCTGCTTCGCGATATCTGCCTCGAGCTGAGAGTTGGAGCTCCGGGAAGCCTTCAAAAGAGCCTCGTTTTGTTGTATTTGACTACGTAGCTCGTCAACAAGTTCGATTTGAGACCCGGATTCAAGACGGTGGGTTTCGCGTAGTTCCTCGATCCGTTCGTCTTGACCTATATACATTTCAGCGACATGATGACACGGGCGTGAAGGCACTTCGCACGGGTAAGCTTTCCTGTCAGGCGATTGACGTCGTCTTGCAACATCTGTTCACGTGAGCTAAATTGGGATTGTAAGATGCACGACTTCTTACCTCCACTTTGAGCTGGGTATTCTGTAGATAATCACGTAGCCCAACGGCGTCTTGACAGCCTTGTACAGACGTCATTTCTTGAAGAACATTGTCAGCAGCCAATTTCTCAGCTTGCAGCTTCGCAAATGACGCAGAAACATCTGCCTAGAATGAGAGGCTGGAACTGCGTGGAGAAAATAGTCATCACCAACCTATAAACTGCTGTTCCATCAGTTGAAATCGTTCCTGAAGAGTTTCGACACCGTCAGGAGAAGGAAGCTCCGACTGAGACTCCTTTGTGGGATAGGGACCTCGGCTGACTGACGTCGATCTGCCTGAGCTATCTCCACGTCAGACGCATCCGGAGTTGTATTGGCTTGGTCGCAAGAGGTGCCGGAAGTAATAGTCGACTGTGTTGTATCATACATCCCAGCGCCCTCTTCAGATGACGCCGGCTCCCGCTCTGGTATTTGTGATATTATCGGGGAGTCTGCCAGGGGCGATGTTTGGGGAGAATGCTGATTGACCGGCTCTGGTTCAATCACTATGTTTGACCCAGTATCTGTTAGAGTGGGCTTGTCTGAGACACTGGGAGGCATGGAAGATAATGGATCAGGCAGCGTAAGAGAGGCGTCTACGGGAAGAAGGCCATGGTCATCGTGCGGGGGAGGAGAGCACGGCAAGGGTATTGCTGATGGTGACAAGGGGTGATCAATGGATAATGGATGCTCGGGGACAAATTGAGGAGCAGGGGAAACACGGGTCGATGCGGTGGGTGTACTGGGATTTGACACCTCGCCAATTGTGAAAGATGCGCGAAGCCTATCCTCGAGTTTTCCTTTCAACAAAGGTTTGGCTGGAGAAGGTAGTTGACCAGAGGCCGAACGAGGGGGCGAGGCCTGTGAAGGACGTGGTTGAGCGAAACCTTCGACGACATTTCTGAATTGCGAAAACATTCAATCGACGAGTCGGTTGTTTTGTCCGGTCTGCGTATGCTCGGTGACAAAGTGGGTTATGTAAGCAGACCCGTGAAACGCGGTTGCTCATCATCGTGTTGATCGCTGAGCCAGATAGCATTTTTATATATATCTATCAGTACACCATGTGACACAGAACCCTATGTAGGACTACTTGGATCAAGGCGAGTTGATGCATCCGAGCTGGCGGACGACTCTGACAACTGCCACGGGGGAATTGAGGGTCGGGGTGGGAAGGTAGGCAACGGCGGCGCGGGCACAGACGTGCTTGGTGTGCGACTTAGCAACAGTGTTTTTAGAGACTTAAGATCCTGCTGCAATTCTCCTAATGACTGTGTCTGAGCATCCTTGTTTTTTTCAATCATCTAGTTGGCGGCTGTCAGCCCTTGTGCATTATAGAGGAAACAGAACTTATCACCTTTGGAATCATCTCTCTGATGTTATTCACTTCTTCTCTTATTTCTCGCATCTCATTTCGCGCCCTTGACTCCCCTTCTATCATTTGTTTCACAGTCGCCTCAACATCTGCGGTGGCTTTATCGACCTTTTCTTGCTGATTCTCTACCGCGACCTTGACAGCGGACGTCTCCGAACGAATCTCTTTCAGAAGAGCCTCCGCCGCGTCAAACTGGGCGGTGAGCGCATCCCGATCTTCCTCGTAAGCGGTGGAGGACGGCGGTTGGAGATGTGGGAAAAGGTACTTCTAATATATAGATAAAATCAGAGTCAAGACACCTAGCAGATACTGAATGCGTACCCTCGCAAGGGCGATCGCACCATATGCTAACGAGCCGGAGACCACCGCAGTAATCTTTTGTTTATCACATTAGTTCTCCAGGAGTGAACAGGGAAGTTGCAGCTCGCACAAAGTAGTCACGCCAATCCCATGGAGGGTTGAGTTGCGGTACATAAGGAAGAGGGCCGTACACGGGACCATATGGAGGCTGCTGGATATGGGACGGGAGTGGGCGAGAGCCATTGGTCTGCCTCAAAGCCTCCTCGATTTCAGGTCCGGTGAGACCCTTCGCTTCGAGAAATTGATACGCTGTGCCAGAGGGGAGGCTTGAGCCTGGAGAAAAGGTTGAGACTATTCTGCGAGGAATAGATAGAAGGACAAAAGACCTTGGGGTCTGCAAGGAACGAGACGGCATTACGGATGTACTCTTGCCTGTCTGCCATGTCCGCCGGGAAGGAGGAGAAACCCTAACCATCTCGTCCCGCTTGATCCTCGTCCACGTCCAACATGATACGCATACAGCTCGCCACTTTCAAGGCTGGTGCTCGTAGGCCTTGTTACTCCAGACGTACCTCTATCTTCATCCTTTCGTTCCCTCATCTCACTCACACTTTGTCATAGCTGCTTTTTCCCGTACCTTGACCGTTTCGCGTCAGGTGGTTTCTCCGACGCGCTTCGCGTCCCCCCGTTCTTCAAACACTACTTTGTTCTACAGTTCGTGTTCTTTTCCATCAGTTTTAGACCCTACTCACGTCCTTAACAGTTCCCGTGCGAGGGTATGCTGAGGGTGCCACCAAGTTCTCCCGTGCAAAGCCTCATATGAACATTGGGACCATAGGTACTATTTCCTTTCAGATTCTTTGGCGACTACTAACTCCCCGCACAACCTAAGGTCATGTTGATCATGGGAAAACTACCCTAACCGCTGCCATCACTAAGGTTCTTTCCAACCAAGGAGGCGCCAAGTTCACGAATTACGCCGAAATTGACAAGGCGCCTGAAGAAAAGGCTCGCGGTATCACGATCAACTCCGCCCACGTCGAGTATGAAACCGACTCTCGTCACTATGGTCATATCGACTGCCCGGGCCACGCGGACTGCAAGTCTGTTTTCTATGCTTCCATACTCACCTCTAAGTTGTGCGTTACCTAGACATAAAGAACATGATCACCGGCGCAGCACAAATGGACGGTGCCATCATAGTTGTATCAGCCACGGATGGACAAATGCCCCAGACCCGTGAACACCTGCTACTTGCTCGTCAAGTTGGCATCAAAAGGCTGGTCGTCTTCATAAACAAAGTGGACCAAATATCAGATCCCGAGATGCTGGAACTGGTAGATATGGAGATGCGAGACCTTCTCTCAACATACAACTTCGATGGCGAGAACACTCCCATTGTCATGGGTTCCGCTTTGGCTGCTCTGGAGGGTCGTGATGCTGAGATTGGCGAACAAAAAATCACCGAGTTAATCAAGGCTTGTGACGAATGGTTGGAGCTGCCTGCCCGTGGGTATTTTCCCTCTTCTGGGCATTCAGGATGATTTCATGAGGCACAGGTGACTTGGAGAAGCCGTTCCTCATGCCAGTCGAAGGTGTGTTGTTCTCAGTGATCTTCCCTACTTCTACGACAGAGCTTCCCAGACGTCTTTTCAATCTCTGGTCGTGGTACTGTTGCCACTGGTCGCGTTGAGCGTGGCATTGCTACCAAAGGAGTTGAGGTCGAGGTCGTCGGGCTCGGTGCACACTTCAAAACTACACTTACTGGCATTGGTGAGGACGGACAAGTCGTTCTTCAAATCATCAACTAACCGTGTGACCAGAGATGTTTCATAAGGAGTTGGACCGGGTAAGTGTTTATCGAGGTTCCCGCCAACTATACCTCAATGCAACGTAGGGCGAGGCTGGCGACAATATGGGGGCTCTCCTCCGCGGTGTCAAGCGTGAACAAATGAAACGCGGCCAGGTCATCATCGCCCCAGGTTCCATGAAGCCCATCACGAAGTTCCAGGCCCAGATATATGTGAGTACCGTCATCATGGATCGAATATGTCAATCTGAATCCACATATCGTCCAGGTACTAACAAAGGACGAAGGCATGTTTTTCAATGCGCCTTTATGAAGAGGCATTACTCATAGCAGGAATCCCCAGGTGGTCGCTTCAATCCTTTTGTGAGCAACTACCGGCCCCAATTATTCATTCGCACTGCCGATGTTACTGCCTCACTGACCTGGCCTGATGGCACACCTGATGCTGCCGAAAAGATGGTATGGTCCATCAGCCCCCCTCGCATGTATGCACTATGCTAATCTTTGTTAGGTAATGCCTGGTGACAACGTCGAGATGGTCTGCGACCTCGTGCACGATGTCGCAGCCGAGGTAGGCTCCCGGTATGTCACATTGCTTCATTCGATCCTACCTATCTCTCACAACCAACCACAGCTTCACCCTACGGGAAGGCGGAAAAACCAGTGAGTCCCCTTTTGGTAGCGCAAAATCAGCTATTGATCGTCTTTTGTAGTCGGGACTGGTATTGTCACTAAAACTTTTGCGTGAAAAGGGCCGTGGTCATTGTGTTAACTCGAAGCACGCACGCACGAAAAAAAAACATTGCACATTCTTATACACTAATGATAACCACCACTCTTACTATCTATGTTGCACGCCGCATTCTTGCATAGTATACGCTTGGATCTAAAGCACGTCAGTTGGTCTAATTTTATGCCTACCCCTTGAGTTGAGTGGTAGGTACGTAATCGCGTGACCGCGCCGTGCCTTTGACCTGACCTGTGTCGTGTCTCGCAAACCTGAACAAGTATGCACTCCCTGCGGTATGCATCAACCCTAACTAGTGCACTGCGGGTCCAGCGTGCATCCCCTCAGCGCGTCTTTCCCTCTGCTTTACTCGCTCTCAGGCGTACAATTGTCAGTGAGTCATCAGTAGTCCTGTCTCGCGTAAGTGAGACGGTTTCACACCTCGGTTCCAGCGAAACGATACACGCAAGATCACGAGGTGGTCAAGTACGACGATGAGTCTGGTATCGGAACCGTGACCATCACGGACTATGCGCAGAAGAGCCTGGGCGACGTCGTCTTTGTCGAACTTCCTGAGGTGGGGGCAACAATCGAGAAGGGCGGTCAGTAACAGTCCCCTGGGGGAAAAATCCCCGATCCCGGAAACACACTGAGCGACCACCCTTACTACAGAGTCCGTTGGGGCCGTGGAGAGCGTCAAAGCGGCCTCGGACATTGTGCGTACCGGTTATACAACCTGTCGTGACGGCTTTGAATTAATGCCTCACTGGGGGTTCCGTTCCATTTCATTTCGTTGCTATTCTCTCTCTTTAGTTTGCTCCAGTTTCCGGGGAGGTGCTCTCCATTAACGAAGAATTGGGTGCGCAGCCGTCACTCTTGAACAAATCCCCGGAAGAGAAAGGTACGTTTTTCTTGTCCGTGTTTCCATTCCTTCCCGCTCACTACCCCGAATTAGGTTGGCTATTCCAACTGAAGGTGACTAATACCACGGAGGTGGGCCTTGTTCAGCCTTTTTGCGGGTGGCGTCACTGGTCTGACATGTCAACGCAGCTCGATGGCTTATTGTCGGAACAAGACTACATCAAGCATTGTGAGACGTGATGCTGCGAGGATTGGGTACAAATAAAACTTTAGCAGCCTACGGTTTATCTTGCCGTAAGGCCGTTCACAAAAAATCTAGAGTTAGGTATAGACAAGCCTTAAGTATTGTCTGTAATGTACATTCCACAGTTCGGTTGCTCAAATAGAGTCTGGAAGAACATGAGATAGTCGCGGTCGTCACGGTTCATATTGGACCTTTTCGCCACGCGCTTCCATCCTCGCCTTTGCCTCCTTCAGTGCCCAGCCTTGTATGCTATGCGCCCTGCATTAGTGAAACTTGCATGGACCAACAGAGGGGAACCCACCTAGTGTCCGGCTTGTAGTATAGAAGAAGTGAAGCGAGCCCGATGCTGCCGAACATTCCGATATACCAGATATTCTCCCAATCCTCCTTTATCCTCTTCTGTCCTGGTGCTGGGGGCTGAGACAAATCGTTAATATATGCAAAGCGTTGGAACGCTGGTCATCACCTTCTCTGAGAACAAATAACCGGTAGGTTCATTATAGTGAGGTGCACCATGGGATGCAAAGCGCCTTGTGGCTACTTGTTTGCTGGTCCGAACGCGCAAGACGCGCAGCGGAGTAGTTGAGTGCATGAACGAACGAAGAGCTAGTGCAACTTTTGTCTGACTGCCACGCTGAGCAGGGGTGCTACAAATATGGACAAACAAAATGTTCCACTACCATATCAACTCTTCGCCATTATCCAATAATCCTCCCCATCCCCGTCTGGCTCAACGGTAAAGCTTCATGAAAGGGATTAGTGCTTCGCATGCATCAATGAGAAATTGCACCAACCCCATAGCCTTGTAGAGCAAGAATGCGGCTTGGTTCTCTATCGAATAGGCTTGAGTATAGGCAAAGCCAAGAACATCGACGCATTTTACCTTTGAAAACCGTGAGTACAATCTTTTGCATGTTCCATCGACGAGCGATGTCGTATAGAAATCCCATCAAAGTCTTCCCCATCCCACCTCGTTGTGCGGATTGCAAGACCTGGAGCTCATAGCTGGATAGTAAATCAGTAGTGACCCATGATGAAATTTGAATAGTCAGCAATACCAATACAGAACGCATTCGCCAACCTCCATCTCGAAACGGAACATCGAGTAGGCCATATGGGTAGCTCCCCATCGAGATGTTCAACATCGTCCTCGGCTTGCGAACGTCTGAGTAGGATAAAGCGAGAATCACGGTGGAAAAGCTCCTTCTTTTTCGACGGTGGATCCCATCCCAGGGAAGACCCGGTATACCTGCCAATTTCTCTTCGACACGAGTAGATGAGACATGTTAGAAGACCATACATATGCCGCATATTATGCTCCAACATGTCCCATATGTGCGCCTTCTCTACGTCCGAGAGTTCGGAAGAAGTGGCAACGTGAGTAGAATAACTATAAAATGAGATCAATACAGAACTGTGTATCAATTGAGACGAACGTACCTGACGTCGTTCAGATCAAATACCCCGGAAACCGCAGACAAAAGTTGGCTCGCCGTAGCCTTATAAGAGTGAGCATTTTAGGGAACGGCAAAGCGAGAGCCGGCCGACCTTGTTCGCTCTCCTTACACGGCTAGACATGTTTGTTGCATGATCGCGATGCTTGTCAACTCGAGCACGTCGAACGACGCTTACCTAAGCCATCCGCGCCTTATTCGCGGAGCCCGCCGAGTCGCGCGCCCGATGAAAAAGGCCTGTTATCACGAATCTTGTTGATCCTGACATCCGTGAACACGATGAAACTCGATGCTACCGATCTGCGCTACGTGACGCCCGACGAGTTCAGGGTCCTTACGGCGGTGCGTACGCTCTTTCACCAAAATCCTTGCCATCTCCCCTCACATCAAGCCTAGGTCGAGATGGGCTCAAAAAACCACGAGGTGGTACCTTCTCCATTGATTGCCCAAATATCGAGCCTCCGTAACGGGGGGTGAACAAGATCCTTGGCATATTAGCCAAAAGAAACCTTGTGGCGAGGGCGCAGAACTCTAAGTGTGAGTCCCAAGTTGAATGATTGGCTGGCCTTGACAGTGACGCCCGGTGAAGATGAGGGGTATCGCCTGACATACGGCGGCTACGACTACCTTGCCATGCGGGCGCTATCAAAACGTGACTCGATGTATTCGGTCGGGAACCAGATAGGGGTCGGCAAAGAATCTGGTCTGCTCTTCTCCCGGTTTGACAAGCGGATCGTTCTGATTGACCACCCCAAAGATATCTATATTGTAGCCGATTCTGAGGGACATCAGATGGTATTGAAATTACATCGGTATACCATATTCATCTCATATTACACGGTGACTTAACAACACGGTTTCTTCAATAGTCTCGGCCGCGTCTCTTTCCGTGCGATCAAACAAAAGCGAGACTATCTGGGCAGACGCAAGTCTGCGTCCTGGATGTACATGTCACGGCTAGCTGCACAAAAGGAGTGGGCCTTTTTGAAGGTTCGGCATCTCGGGTGTGCGCGGGCACAACGTCTCACCAATTGACAGGTTTTACATGAGCATCAGTTTCCCGTCCCACGGCCAATTGACCAAGCTAGACATTGCATATTGATGGAGTTTATTGATGCTTACCCTCTGTGGGTGGAAAATTCTGTCTCGATTAATGCATGCTCTCCACTCACTGGGCAGGGCCGTAAAGGCGTCAGATCGACCAGGTGCCTTCTCCTGGTAAACTCTACTCTCAGCTGATGGACCTCATCGTCCGGTTTGCGCGTGCGGGACTCATACACGGTGACTTCAACGAATTCAACATCCTCATTCGCCGCGAGGACGGCGAACCTGTCGTGATTGATTTCCCTCAAATGGTTAGCACCTCGCACGAGAATGCTGAGTGGTGAGTCGGTCACACGTGTAGACCCCACAACGATGAGATGACCCAAGCGTTTCAGGTATTTCAATAGGGACGTGGAGTGTATCCGCGCGTTTTTCCGAAGACGGTTTAGGTATGAGAGTGCAATATATCCAAGATTCAAGAGCACAGTTGGCGAAGGTGAATGCGGTAAGGACGACGGCTTTCGGTTAGACGTTATCGTGGAGGCAAGTGGGTTCGGACGACGGGAGATGAAAGTTCTAGAACAGGTATGCGGGGTCATTCGTCTACGTCAGCTGTGCGCTAATGTCAGTAGTACATGGAATCGACCAAGGAGTCCCAGTCTGACCCTGAGGATGAGAGCGAGGAAGATGAGACGGATGAAGAGGGGGAGGGGAGTGAGGGGGAGGTGGTGGAAGGGAATGAGAGAGCAGAGGTGGAAGAGGACGTTGAGGACGTGGGTTCAATCGTGGAAGAATTGGAGGACGAAGGCGAAGAACCAGACGGGTCGTCGGCAAAGTTATGGGGGGCTGATTTGGAGCAGGCGAACAAAGGTCAAGCAAGCACGTCCGTGGGGCAACTTGCGAGCAAAGTCGAAAAGACGCTGTCGGTGTCGAAGGAAAAAGAAATCCGAGACAAGGCGGGCATAGAGGCATACAAGCAGCGGGCGCGGGAGAAGCAAAAGTATCACTCGAGACGAGGAGCGGAGCGGATCGGACGGGCAAAGGGAAGTAAGGCGAAGCAGGACAATAGAGTCAAACTCGACAAGGGCGGCTTGTGGGACTAGAACTCCCTCACGGACGTATCAGCTTGCCGAGCAGACGGACTCGACTACCGCCGACGCATACATGTACACTATTAGTCCCCTGTGATCTGCTCGCCAGCGCAGCGGTCGCCACCACAAATCTTCCGTGCTTCACCCCGCCAGAGACGGCGGTCAGATCTCTTTACTGGGAAGAAATCGCTGCAGATCCCGCCAAATCCCCATTCTCTCCTTTTCTCACCCATTCCCATAACCAGTGCCGCCGACGGCACTCTGCTGCGGGTGGTGTTCGAATCGGCAACACTCTGAACCATATCGAGCAAAGGGCGCACGAAGAGATGTCCGAGATTGATTAAATGCGGGATGATCTGCGTTTCGTCACGCTCTCCAGCTAGATACACAAAACTGCCTCAAGGTAGCCCGCTGTCCCCTGGCTCAAGCCTCGGGCCACAACGTCAGCGATGAACAGGATACACACTGTAACTTATCAACCCACTGCGACAGAGGCCATCTTTGCGGATAAGCATTCGGTTGCGGCACCCCCGGAAGGCACCATCAACCAGAGCCTGATCGGCAAGAAGCCCTCTCAGTTCGGGGAAGCAGCGCCCCCGAGTTGAAGCGCGGACGCAGCAAAATTCGCAGGCACGTCGCTGATCACCAGTACCCGTGGAGCAGCGGCGGTCTCAGTCGCCGGTTCACTCTGGTCATATTACGGGTACAAGTAAGCGGACATGGGAAATACAGTGAGATGCAGAGTTTACGTAGCCTCGTTGGCAATGTCCACTTAATGGGAATATCGTAGGTCACTTCCCCTCTTTCTGGGAATGGCGGATAAAAATGTGGCAATAGTGTGAGGCCCGAGCGATCAAGATAACGAGAGAAATAGACATCACGGATGTGCACTGTAAACCCATGGCCTCCGCTCCTTCCGTTAGCATCTTCTCTATGTCCCACCATGACGGACGGGGCTGGCATAGACGGCATAAGGTCAGAGTATGTCAATGACTCCTCAAGAAAGCCCCTTACAAAAGGGGAATTACGCCAGTTCCGAGGCTTGGTCGAACTTGTGTTTTCCTTTAGCTTGGTAATCCGTCATTCCTTTGCCACTTCCTGTTACCCCCACTATGAATCCGATTAGTTGATCGTAGCACGGTAAGGAAGGCCAGAGAGAATGACGAACCACGACCAAGAGGGTTATCGGGGGTCTTAAAGATACTCGTCCCTGCAATTCCCGCGATATGTACACCCTTTTTCTCAGACTTTTTGGCAAATTTCTGCCAACTCGCCTGTTTCTGTACTTGCTCCTTTGCCTTGGCCGCCCGCGTCTCCAACTTCTTTTCATTCTTCTTTCGCTTCCGTTCCTTCTCTTCGTCCTCCTCTTCCTTCGCTTTGCGTTTAGCGGAAGGAAGTAGGTTGTGATTCGACGGAAGCGGTTTAAGTGAGGAAGCCTCAACCTGCTCAGTGGTATTGTAGGTCTTGAATACGATGCTGTAGATGCGCTTCTCGGCGGATCCAGCCACCGAGTTGATACGGGCGGGGTACCAGCCACCATCGCCGGAGTATTTGGCTAGACACTCGTCCCCTGCGGACCATGTGACGGAATTTTGTGCGATGGTGGCCTTTCGTGAAGTATCTGTTGGTTTGGAGGATGATGTGACACTTTCGCTCTGGGAAATGAGTGCCGTTGTAAGACTGATGAGCTCCCGCAGCTCGGAGCGAAGAGAGGCGAGTTCTGCGTTGTCCGGGTCCGCAACAAGCGCAAGTTCGACTTGGGAGAGCTGCACTTGATAAGTCTCGAGGCTTTCTTTATCCATGACTAAGAGAAATGAAAGTAAGCGCAGATAGAGATACAATGTCAGGACTCGGGACGGATTAGTGAGAATGTCCTGCGGCGGACATTCACATTCAAGCTCAGCTGTGGCAGGCCTGCACCAATTACGGAATTGGAGTAACATATTTATTTATTTATTTTCCCCGATAAGGTAATGATACAGTTACGTCACTAAGGTACTGCACATGCTACGAGCCAGCCATGGAATCCAACGAATCATGGCGCATACACAAGCTAGCCTCGCGGACATCATCCTGAGTTCCCACATGATGTCCGTTTCGCGTTTTCAAAATATTCCTCAGACCATGGTTCTTCAATATTTACTCAGCACACAGCAATGAAAATCTGTCTATGGTACTGACCGCTCGTTCGAGCTCAAGCAATTTCATTTTGACGTGGCTGGCATCGTGCTGCAGTCCAGCAACCATACTCTACAAGGGACGACCCATTCAGTAAAAACAAAAAAACAAGGCAGGCAAAAATGACCGACTTTTGCCGTCTTGCAATTGAGGCCTTTGAATGGCTCGAGGCGATCGAATGGCACTGGATACAAACCTATTGCCAGCAATTGTGCGTGAAGGCAGTCGATGTGCGCTTCAAGAGTGGCTATATAAATAGTCCTTCGGTGGGGGCTCCCATCGTCGCTCTGCCGTCGCGAGTTGGTGAGTATCACGTAGAAATTGATGATATCTACGTACATTTCATGTGCACTGAAAACAGACTTCTCAAGAGCATGATTCCATATTTTTCGGCGCTTCGCTCCTGTTGCGTTCTTCTTCGCATATAGCCGTGCATACGGATGGGCAATCACGATCTGAGAAGGAGATCGGGACGAGCATGAGGTAGAGACTCCAGAAAATTGGGATGTACGTCCGGTGGGGGGAGAAGAGACGGAGCTGGAGGACCAAATGATTCGACAGGAGTACCCAGGGCCAGTGAACCGACACCTCGCTGAAGTCGCTGGTCGTAGGTGAAGGAGAAGTCTGTTGGAGTAAAGCGCTGTCGAAAGAGTGAGGTTGTGTTTGAAGCGAGCGCTGGATCTGAAGAGAAAGCTGGACGTTGGCCGATGCTGCCATTGGAGTGGGGTAGAAAGGGACTTGGAGAGACGGAAAACGCAGAAGTTTAAGAGAAACGCGACTGGGGGTGACACGAGTAGAATTCTAGAAACGGAGATGGGGTACGAATGCCATCCTGAAACCGACCAAAGCACCATTCCTCGCAAGCGACTCGAAGAGCGTCTGCTAAAGAGGAAAATCAATATCCCAGTGAGGGACCACTTGCACCGAGAGAACCCAAACGTAAAGCGGAAGTAAATCCATTCCAGATATGGCACTCATACACGGACGTCCCCGGATACTGGCGCTGGCAACTTCTGCGGTTTTGTATCGACTTAGACGTCAGCGTGCACGGTTCGCGGCGTCAGAGTACGTACTCTATGTGCGGCAAACACGATTCCGGCCATTGCCGATCCAGCCTGCTTCCCGGGCATGCGATCGGGTCGACATAGAGATCATGATGGATCTCACCCTCGATACTCCCGATGTCCCTCCTCTGCCTGCAAAAGTATTTATTGCATTTCCAGATTTTGCTGGACGTGACTGTCCACTTTCTTCGAGCACTGTGCGGGACCACGCACTTGAGCGCCGTTTCCTGCTTTTTTAAACCTTCCTTGACGGACTGTCACGAAGACAAGGATGGGGCGGCGAGGGTACAAACATGGCCTCGATCTGCGCTAGGAGAAGGTTAACGCCACATCTGGGCAATATTTGTTTGTTGACTGTGAGATGGCCGCTGTTTGTTTTTTCTTTGCTTTTTTGTTTTTTATTAATTGCCCCCCTCGCGCCAAAGCTTTGGAAGCCAAGAAGGGGTTGATTCTAGCCCTTGACCCCGCGATCCAAAGCTCTCAGAATATTCTCGACGGCGGTCAAGTCGGTGCCATACCACAACGAGTAAGCTGTACCCCCCTTCGGAACGTGACTTGGCCCGGGTTTACTTTGCTTGTCCATGGATCCGTTCATCAATCCGGTCCCCATTATAAGTATCCACTACTCCGTTCTCGCACCATCCTTCACTCCTCATCCATGGACCCATCCTTCCAGACAGTCAATCCCTTCGCGACCTTTTACCCCCCACAAGGACTGAATACGATGCTTATGCCGCGGTAGATAGAACCGCCACCATCTCCTCTCAAATCACACTCACTTGCTATTTAGATCCCCCCCAAGAATACTCTGATCTCGATATGGCCCTTTATTCGTCTTCCGCGGACAATTGCCAGCCCACTGTCGTGACCAATCCCCTCTACGGCTCAGAACCCATCTTTGCTCTGCTCTTCCCCTCGTCCACGATGTTTGGCATCCTGGAAACGTCGCTGCCCCACCATTGAACGACACGGTGCTCACACAGCCATCCCAGATCCCGTATGCGCAGACACCGGGTATTCTCCTTCACTCCCCTGTGCCCATCTCAGGAGCCTCTTGGCCTATAATCTCTCCAGAGTCGTCGGCCTTGCGCGAAAATCCATACAACCGAGGGACAAACCCAGAGCCGAAGCATCCCGTAATGAATGACGAGCCGGATCTTCTGCAGGTATATGCTAATGTGCCCGCGAGACTTTTCCGACGCCCAGCGAACTTTTGAACAAAGCCACGACCAAGCAGAAACCTATCAGCACAGCAGCCAAGCCAGGTCGTAAAGCCGAGAAAAAAGTAGAGACTCAACGCAAGGCTCTCCAACGTGTTCTTCAAGAGAGCATCGGCTTCTCACCAACAGATCCGTATGTCCCGTCTGATTGCTTGCCGTTTATTGCCACTCACATTGTTTTCGTAGTGACACAATATCCTCTCATGACAAAAAGCGGTATTATCTGGAGTGCCTCGAGCAATACATCACGTATTTACATGAACAGCTCCACTTGGTTGGGCACGAACCTGTAGCGCTTGAGCGCGTGTCGACTTATCGCGGGCTTACAAGTCGTTCAATTAGGGTATTTCTCGTCACAATTGAGGCCGCCACCCGTTTTAATAATGTTTTATTCAGACGATGCTAGTGAACACACAAAACGTGCTCAGGAAGACCCATGAGGAGACAATTGTAGAAGAGGAAAATGTACTATCGACGTCACTGAAACACGTTGTATATTGAGCTAATATGATGACCATCCAGTTCCTAAAACTTCTGGATGAAGTCCTCAGCCTGGATTTACAAAGGCGAGATTCGACAGGTTACCGCGAACTCCCGGCGGAGTCGAAGCCAATATAACAGTAGACCCCTCGCGTATGTGTTCAATGAGCCCTTGTTTCGTCGGTGTCCTTCCCTCCGGGAGCCTATTTTTTTATGCCGTCAGGTTTTACGTTATTCTACATTATTCTTTTTTGCCTTTGCACAAAACAGACAATTCTCGACTCTGGGACTTGGACATGATTGCGATTCTAAGCCGTGGTAGCAATGAGAAGGTTCGGGCCTCGAGGGGCACGGCTTGTCTAGTTTAATAGCATCGCGCCGAAATGAATGCCGGGAAGAAATGAAAAGCTACTTTGTCAGTGAGAGTCGATTACCTAATCTATGGTAACAGAGTGAGCAACGCGGGACCGACCGACATCACCTTTACTACTCTACTCACCAGCAAACGCGCTTCCCCGCTTACACGCGCACTCCCACGTACACATACACCCTCTCTGGCAGTTCATTCCTTCTCCGAGGGAATCCGTAATCTCTTTCTGGGCTACCCGTCTTCCCCTTCACGTCAATTTGCCACCGACTTCCATGGCCTCAGTTTCTTCTCTTCCTGGTCCGGCGTTGCAAGCTTCGCGTTCTGCGGTGCAAGCTGCACTTGCAGAGCATCCCGAGGCCGACGTCCATCCCACTGCAACAGACAGCGAGGTCGGAGACGATGGTCCTCTTGAACCTGGCGAGATCCAGGAGGTCGACATGCAAGCACAGGCCGAAACGATCCGCACCGTCTTCAGTGATCCTAAAAATTTCAATGTCAAGGTGCCTTGTTAACCTTTCTACTACCTATCATTGTTCTCATCGGCCTGCCTTTCTTTTGATCCGTAGCACCCGCTCTATTCCCCGTGGACGCTTTGGTTCGATTCGCCCTCAACCAAGGGTCGGAATTTACCCCAGACACCATCTACTGCATTTCCACAAACGCCCATCCCGCAGACGCCTGGCGCGGCGTTGGGGTGGATGGAGGATATAAAGCGCGTCATCAGTTTTGATAGTGTAGAGGAATTTTGGGGGTATGTGAATCCTGCCTATGGGATGTCTATCAATTGACGTTTTTTTTTTCAACAGCTTGTACAATAATATTGTTCCGCCATCACAGCTTCCGCAAAAGGCCAACTACTACTTGTTCAAGGTACGCGGTTCTGCCAACGCGATTGATGATGGTCGAATAACGTGGGAAACAGGAAGGGATCATTCCTGCTTGGGAAGATGAGGCGAACAAAGCTGGCGGAAAATGGAGTATACAACTTCCCAAGGAGAAGAATAGAAGCAATGTCGATAAAATGTGGCTTTATACTGTAAGCCCGGAACTGATATCATGCGATGTTGTCCTGACAACCTGTGGTGGTACAGATGCTGGCAGCCATTGGGGAGACATTCGATCCGTATTTAACGAGTCCCGACGCTCCCCCGGGGACACAATCGCTCGTCACGGGTGTTATCGTTTCGACGCGACCGCAATTCTATCGACTGTCGATATGGACGCGCTTGGCGCCATCAGGTGCAGATGATGATAGGTTGCGAGAGCGAATCGAGGCGGTGGGACGACACTTCAAGACGGCAGTACTTGGCTACAATGAGTCGCAGAAGCTAGCGGGACCGCTGGCCACTGATGTAGAGTTCCAGACTCACAAGGACTCTGAAAAAAGGGCAAGACTGGGAGGAAGATTGTAGTTTGAGGGCTTGTTATTATCTTGTATTATGTAGACCCTGATAAGGCGCCCCCTGACCCCACTCGGCCCCCTGCCCTTTCCTCTTCCCCACCATGCCAGTACCAGGTTTCCTGTCCTCCTTCGCAGACAAGGCTCAGAGTGCTCTTAATAATAATCCCTCCATATCGCAACATATTCCTACTTCCCTCACCGGTGCACCTCGTCCTTCTCAGGGCGCCTCATCAGCTCCAACAGACAGTGGTTCCACCTATAAGAGCCACACCCTCGAGCAGATCCAACACCAGTTCCGCCAGCTTCAGCAGAACTACTCGTGAGTCTGAGTATCACAACTGGCGATGGTCTAAATCTAATCGGCGTTCTTGCAATCTTAGCACCACCAGTCCCCTACAAAAGATAGTCACTGCTGAAAAAGGCATTGCCCTCGACTTTCAAGGTGTCTCGAGCGATACCCAATCCCAAAGCAAGGAGTTATTCTGTGGGGTCAGCGAGAGCAGGCCGATGTTAAGGATGGTTGGTACTCTAACGATAACCTCTATTTTTTCGACCTCACCGCACTGCCGCAGCCACTGATAGGTTGGGTTTTCTAAACTATATCACGGGTACACTTGCCACTACGCTATCTGCGAAGCTTAACACGGCCCGTCTGCCACTCAAAGAATGCGAGATAACGAGGTGGCTCTAGCTCAGAAACACAGTGTTCGCACTGGACTGGAGCAGCAGATTTCGCGCATTGAGAATAGCCAAGAGAAAGGTTACGAGAAGCGTCTTGCGGAACTTAAAGAGCAACTCGCTAAAGCTCAAAGCGATGTCGAAGCCGCTGAGAAGCAACACGACTTCTCCTGAGGAAAGCCCTGAGGGAGAGCGAACTGCAGAAGTTCCAGGCTATCAGAGAGGTGATTGAATACTGTGGGCCCAGTTAGCTATTTCTCATCGCTTTCCTTCCTTAGTATGGAGAAAAGCTTGCGCTCGCGCACAGGCCGCTGAGTCTGTCCTTGCTGTTTTGCCGCCTATTCCACCGTCGCCAAGTCATCCTACACTGGCCTGGAGGCGACAGGCTCCATCCGTGCTTCTGTGCAGCATGCACTGGATCACTGGAAGCCTGGCCAAACCACCCTCTCCGCTCCTGCGGGAGCGATTCTGGATCGTTCCAACACGGGTAGCTTTGGCGAAACTCACGCTGCAGAATTGCAGCAGATCCAATCAGTCGAACACCAGCAACCTGGTGTCGAAGGGACCGTTGATCCATCTAGACGTGATCACTCGCCCGTGCCACAGCCTGCTGCAGCTGTTCAAGTTCCTCTTCCGGTCCCGAATCGGGAATTGGATTCCACGACATCGTCCTCGCAGACCCAGCCGGGATCGGTCAATTCACCCTTAGCCGCGCGCTCAACACCCCCGAGTATCAACCCTGCGGCTTTGAACAATGAGCCCGCTCCTATTCCGTCAGCTTCGCCCGCCGTGGCCGTTAAACTTCCGGGGTCGGATGACAGCGAGGCAAAGGTGCCAGCTGTCACTCCTACTGTGGCGGAGACAGGTGTTCCCGTATCTGGAGGTCCAGGAGGTCCTGGTCCGTCAAGTGGTTCGCTCCTTAATATTCGATCGTCCTCATCGGGTTTATCGCAAGCGGTGTCTGACGTCGCAAACACGCCGGCTCCAGAGGGAGGCTCCACGAAGCAGTATGAAAGCGCAGAAGAGGAGAAGAGGCGATTGGCGCGGGAAGAGCGAGAGCGGCTCCTACACGGTGATACGCCCTCTGCGGGGTCCTCCGACCCGCGAGATGAGGCTCCGGCGGAGGACGGAGAGACTCCTCCTCCTTACCAGGATATCTAAAGTAGTCGATAAGATGTTTGTACGATACGTGGTGATGGATGTGCCGGGTGATGTAATGCAACGCAGCTCTTGCCGCTTTCATTTTTCCGTTCCTCCTCTCCTCTCTCCCACCAGCGACCATGGAACCATTACAAGCCAAGCTTGTCGCTGCGGCTATAGGTTCGACGTTGACTGGGATGACAAGTTTGTTGTTTGACTTTTCTTCTCGAAAAAACCTCTTACCGTGCTCTAGTGACTCCATTTGACGTGGTCAAAACCCGCCTGCAAACACAACCTCCAAGTACGCAAGGTGTGCCACACATCAGTGCGCACTCTACCGTATGCTGCCAGCCGACCAGCGTCCCATGCGTTCGAGGTCTACCACCCTCCAGTTATGCTCGCGGCATGTCCACCTTTGCACATGCCATCCCTCGGGAACTTGTCTGCATCTTGGACAGGGGCGTACTCCGTACAGAGCGCGTGGATGGGTTTTACGATGCCGTCCGCCACGTTTGGCGGGCCGAGGGTATTCGAGGCCTCTGGAAGGGCGTCGGGACGACACTGTGAGTTATGCTTGCCCTCTGGGGTCGTTGCCGCCCTTCTCTCATTCATATACGTGGCATTTGTTCAGTGTCATAGGTGTACCCTCTTCTACGGCTTACATGGTGACATATGATTATCTCCTGCGCCAGGTTCTGCCCGTCGTCATACCTTTCCCATCTGTTGTGCCCCTGGCTGCGGGCGTGTTCGCCCGTAGCATCGTCAGCTCCGTGGTCTCCCCCCTAGAACTCATACGGACCAATCTCCAGTCAACACCCAGTTTACCCAACACGCCGCACACTCTCAAATCCGTACTTAGCTCGCTTGAGGGGCTTGTGCGCACACATGGTGTGCGACATCTTTGGCGAGGCCTGGAACCCACGCTATGGCGGGACGTCCCATTCTCTGGACTTTATTGGGCTTCGTATGAGGGAATGAAGGGACAGTTTGAGAAGAGGGGCAGGTCTGGTCCATCCGTGGCGTTCATCTGTGGTGCCACGAGTGGTACCGTTGCAGCGCTTCTGACGTCCCCATTCGATGTCTTAAAAACGCGCGGGCAGGCCCTCGTTATGTCTACGCCAGGTCAACAACGGATGAACGCACTTCCCCTTATACAGCATATGTTCGGACGGAAGGAGTCTCTGCGTTATTTGCCGGGCTTGGTCCACGGATAGCTAAAATTGCTCCCGCGTGTGGGATCATGATTGCCTGCTACGAGGTTGTTTGTGGCTCTTCCTTCACAATCAGACAACTCATCTCGTCCTTGGATTCAGGGCATCGGACGCAAGCTGATGAAAAGTGAAAGTTCATCGTAGACGTATAGTATCACATAGTAATACCACGACATATCTTATCCTCAATCTGTAGTAACGCCTAGACAAATGCTAGCCTAGCCTATTGAGCTGCTTCTTTGCCGCTGTTAGTTTGCCCCCGACCCGATCCATGTCGTTACTTAGACCGTCCAGTAATTCAATATGCTGCGCCAACTCGTTGTTGATCGCATTCCCCAACTGCTTCTGTCGCTGCAAAATCGCAGTGAGCTGTCCGAGTTGCGCATCCTGCTGATCCATCTTCGTCTGCTGCAACTGGAACAACCCATGATCGTCCAAAGGCCGCGTCTCCTCCGTTTCCTTCGGAGGCGGCGGCGCACCGAACACCCTCGCGATAGGCTTCGAAGACACAGCGGGCTCTCCACCACCACCGCCACCCGCCAGAAGCGCAGCGCGATCGGATCCTGCACTTGTGTTGCGCGCCGCGGACGCGGATGGCGACAAGGACGTCAGCCGGGAGGCAGAGACGGTGAGCATCTTGGCGAGCTTCTCGCAGTCGTCCTGCAAGCGCGCGACCATGTCCGTGCGACGCTGCAGCTCGCCCTCGCTCATGCCGCTCTGCTTGACGAGCGCATCGAGCCAGCAACGAGCACGCCGACGCGCGTGAGCACCCCAGCAAGCTTCTTCTTCGCCTGCACGTTCGTCGTATGCGCACCGCCCACGTCTCCGCGCTCCGAGAACGCATCGCGCCTGTTGACGTCCGCGCGGATGTCGCGCACGCGTGCTTGCAGGTCCATGTGCTCGTCCAGCCATGTCGAGGAAGTGAATTGCGGGGAAGGGTCCCCGATGATGGCGAGATCGCCGGCGGTGGCATGGTGCTTGCCTATGGGTATGCCCAGAAAGTCGCGGAAGGCATAGGTGTCGAGCCATTGGCTGTCCTTTGCGGAGATGATGGCGCGGAGGTAGGCCTCGAGGCCTGCACGGCGCTCCTCGAGGAGTGCCTCGTTCTTGGGGGAGCGGAGCATTGCAAAGGCATGTTTGGGTGGGAGGGGAGAGGGTGGGGGCGCACCGACGGATTTGGTGAGTTCGGTGTGAAGGTCGGTGAATTCTGAGTAACGGCGCCACATCTGCCAGGAGCGGACATGGGCCTGGATATCGATGCGAAATACTACGTGGGGCTTGGGATCAATACGCTCTTCGTGGCCGCGCACGTAGACAGCCTGAATGGCGGTCGCGGCCATGGGCAGAGGAACAAAGCACGGTGTATAGCACAACACAACTACAATACATCTCCGCGATCTTTATCAATCTCTCTATGCCGCTCCAATCTGCTGCCTCTAACATGCCTCTATCTCCCGCCATCAGTCCGATGATGCCACCGGCCGTTCGTTTGGTAGTTCTTCCTCAGCAGACTCTTGGATGTTCACCGGACCAATGACATAGCGCAGCACATCGGAAAGTGTGATGATACCCAACAGTCGGCCCTTCTTCCCGCCCTTTCGTTCTTCCTCCTGAAGACATTGGTCCATCAATGGATATGGCCAAGAGAGATAAGATCAAAATTACAAACCTCCCCTTCGACGACGACCAGGCGATGTACACGTCGCTTCTTGATCAATTGTAGAAGCGTGCCTATCGAATCCGACGCAGTACATATTACCACTCCAGGAAAATCAGGCGAGCGTTGGTTCAGAGCCTCGGCAATCGTCAAGTCTAGAGATTGGTATGCTCCTAGACGGACTAGAGTCTGTACAAGCGATCGATTCAAATGCATGGTGTATCACCCAGCAGTGTACTCACAATGACGTCCACCGTTTCGTATAGGTTGACGACGACACCATTCTCGTCGATTATGGGGACAGCGGAGATGCCACGTTCCGAAAACATGTGAACAACATCAAACACGGTGGTGTTCATGTTGGCAGTTGCAATAGGGTGATATGGCTTCTGCCCTAGGTGGGGCTCTCCCGCCGTAGGGTCATGCTGCACGTAAGTGCCAATTCCGAGTTTGCGGAGGGGAAGATGGAGATTTTGGATATCCCGGGTGCACTGTGGCGAGATGAGAAGGTAATAACAAGGTACAGGAGGGTAACATTACATTGATGGCTATGAACTTGAGGAGACGATATTGCGTGAGAACAGAGACAATGACTTGGTGACCAGTCTCCGAGTCGTTATCGAGCAGTGGCAGACGGCGAGCATGGGTTTGAATAAGACGTTGTGCGGCATCATAAAGGAAGAATTGGGATGTTCGTGGATCAGGGGTGGTGTAGCTACGCCGAGGCTCTTTTCTATATCTGAACAAGGTCCGGCAATCAGCCGTTGCATAAGAGTAGGGCCAAAAAATGATACACACCACGTAAGGATTCAAGACGGAATGTTTCCACGTCTGTAGCAGCGTTGTCGTAAGACGTTGTATGGTGGTAATAATATTGGATTAGATGAATGATATCAGAGACGGTGAACATCCCAGCAAAGACAGATTTCTCGCTGTTCCAGAGGGGGGCAGAAACCACACCTGGAAATGTCAGTTCGAGGCACAGGGCGACATCGGGTGTGTACCCACCATTAAGGAGAAGACATTGGAGAGCTTTCTTACCTCGAGCTGAGAGTCGAGGACGATAAGGCGAAAGCTGACGGGAAAGGCGTCGTATGATGTCCGACTTCTGAGAAAAGTGCGGATTGAATAGAGAGCGGCATCGTGGGTTTCCTGAGTCTGTTGGGGAGCAAGATAGGAACCGGTTCTCTGTCTGTTGATGCGGGCTGATTGTCTTCGCTTTACTTTCGGAGATGTTGGGGACAGTGTGGCTGTGTTCATCGTGGCTTGAGGCCGTCCTCTGCCTTGTTGGCGCGCAGCCCCGTTGGCGTCACTCTCCGCTAGTTCCCCGACCTTTTCCTCCATCATGCCTCTTCCCCTTTCTTCCACTATCCTCCGCGCTGCCTCCACAAGACAAACTGTCATTGCCATCATCCATTCAAATCAAGATGATGGCAAATCTCGTCTTCGGGAGCCCGCTAACGACGCCCTCCTTGTTCTTCTCCCCCTCTTAATCGTCCTGTCCACGTTTCTTTTCCTTCTGCTTCTCTTTCTCATCTGCATCCTTCTCCTTCGACGACGTCGCGGAATTGCGCTCCGTGACAACGATGGTCCTATAGATATGAGCAGAGACGATCTGGTCCAGGGCGAGGGCGGCTTTGATGGCGTGGAGTCTCGCTGGCTCGAGAGTGTGAACGATAGCACGCGTAGATTATATCTCAGAGCGAGGGGTTCGTTTTCTTTTTATTTGTGCCCCTCAACCGCGTATTGAACACCGTACCCTAGATATCAATTGCAATACCCGCCCAACTCACAGAACACAGACATAACTTTATCCCAATTTCTCTCCATCCAGGAAAAAGGCGTCTCGGCTTGGTCTTTTGACCCCGACTACGAGATGGTTTCATCACTCCTCGTCCATTCGCGGACGGAGCTTACCTTTCTCCCCGACCCAGCCTCTGCCACCTCGGTGCAGTCCAATCTTCCTCTTCCCAAACTAAACGAGGTCTACTACTGGGAAGTCAAAATGTTCGACCTTCCGGAAAGTACGAACGTTGCCGTCGGTCTGGCTACCAAGCCCTTTCCTCATTTTTGTCTTCCCGGTCACTGTCGATATTCCGTTGCTTACCACTCAAACGGCGACAAGACATACAATTATCCATTTACTGCCACGCCGTTGGCTCCATCACTCAAAGAAGGAGACGTCATTGGTGTCGGTTATCGACCACGAAGCGGGACAGTTTTTTTCACACGCAACGGTCGGAAACTTGAGGATGCGTTTGTTGGGTTCAACAGTTACAACCTCTTTCCCACCATTGGCGCCGACGGTCCCTGCAGCTTGCATGTCAATCTTGGACAAGGTGGATTTGTTTTTATTGAGGCCAACGTGAAGAAGTGGGGTTTGGCCCCAAGTGTAGGCACCCTAGCGCCCCCACCAGCGTATGGCAGTGAACGCGGCAGCATTTTGCTCGAAGCCGCCGTGGGTGTCTCTCCTCGTTCGGTCGAGTCTTCTCACAGTGTGGGCTCACGTCGGTTGCACCGTACGCGACGTCCGAGATCTATCTCGTCCGCAGCTCCGACTGCATCATCGCCTCTCCGAACGGGACCCCTGACCTCACCGCCCCCGCCCCCATCGTCTCCCCCTCCGCCGATCACACCGATTGACGAGATCGACGAGGAATCCGAGAGTGGCAACGCGGGCGTCACCCGTGGTTACATTTCACCTACGGACCTTTCCTTTCACACGCCTCCGAACAGTCACATACCAGCATCACCCCCGAGCTCTGAAGGATCTGACTCGGACAATGGTCATCACTCTCTCCATTCACGATCGCACTCACATGACCAAGGCGCAGGTGCGAACCCGTTCATTCCTCCACCCCGCCGACAAACACCATCTGATCACGATCGACGGCCAGATTCCGAATTGGCGTCTGTTCGCGGTCAAATACTTGCTCTTCCAGATTCGCCTAGCACTCCCGGCAACCCACCCACGCCAAACTATCGTGACATCTCTCTGCAAGCGCTGTCAGGCGCATCGCCATCGCGGCGAGCGGACCCCAGGAGGTTTTTAGGTCTGGAAATACGGGGATAAGTAGGTTAGACCCGCCTGCGTATTCGCCGTTGGACGCCTATACATACCGTGATGGTGTTCATCTCGATCTGCCTGCGGAGGTCATCGCTGCGGCGCTAGAACGCGGCACGATACCGCCTACCGCGATTGCTACGACTCGCTCGAGGCGCAGCCGGAGGAGACGCGAAACTGGATCATAATGTATTGAGCTCGGTTTTACCGCTGGTGTACTTTGAAATAACCACAATCTGTACTATTTCTTTTTATTTTTTTTTGCGGGTTACCAACTTGTCCATGACGTCATCGCGGGTTGTTTACAGCACAATTAATTTTGGGACATTAGGCTACCTGCAATTACGATACAAAACGGTACTTGGAACATCAAGACCAGCATGGTCTTGAGGGTATAGCAAAACTCGTGTGTGTGGTTTATAAAACGAAGGTTTGGTTTCGAACGCACGTTATCCACCGAGCCGTGCAAGCTGACTCCCAGACTTGATTGTAAACGCGTGTAATACCTGTCCAACAACACCGGCGTCAGCAATACTTGCCTTTGAAATACCGGTGCTTCGTCTTACCTTGGCCGGCGGTGCGGGCTCGAGCTTGGCTTTGGTCGTTTCCTTGTCCTTGTCGTCGAGCAAACTCTGGCTGCTGCTGCTGCTGCCCACTATTCCGACCTTCTCAACATCGTCCGAACTTGAATCGGTGGCGGCATTGTCATTGCCTTGTGACCTGGTGACGTGGATTGCTGTTTCGAAGTGACAGCGCCGTTACGGTGGTTGATTGACGCGAGTCCGGCACCGATCCCAAAGCGGACGTTGTTGTTCTGGCGTGATTCGCCTCTGAGGAAGTGTCGGATTGGCTTGGACCATCTGCCGAAACAGAGCCAGAGGATGAGGCCGAGGGCCAGCAGCGCTGCGATGATGAGGACGCCGACTAGGTTGCGGTGGGTGAGCAGAGGCGAATGGTTGGTGGTGGTGGTCGCTGGCGATGAGGTGTTGTTGTTGGTGGATTCACGTTGGGTTGAGAGGCAATAAGGGTTCTCCGGTGCACATGTGTAGGCGGGTGCGGTGGTGTTGCGCGGATGGGGCGGATGATCATGGAGGGCGGTGGTGGCGCTGTGTGAGGGTATAAAGGACAAGGGGCGAGAGGGAGGGAAATAAAAAGGAACGGGATGAAAGAAGACCAGAGGACGAATTCCAAATATATTCATCGAGGACGTATTAGCCGTACATGTTCACCGCTTGCCCATATCCGTCATCTTACTACTTCTGAATCCCCTATGGCTCGAGACGCTTCGGGTCCCTTGGGAACAGCGAGGCTCGTCGGACGTTGTTCAGTTTCAAGAATAGCATCAGCACTCGCTCCAGGCCGATGCCGCCGCCGCCGTGCGGGGCACAACCCATCCGGAACCCGTCAATGTAACCTTCATCGACTCGGGGTCCACCCCTTTCTCCCGCATCTTCTCCGCTAAAAAGCTGGCATCGTGAATACGCTGTGCGCCGGACAAAATCTCCTCTCCGCGCATGAAAAAGTCGTACGAGTTTGACAGCTCCTACAGACGCTGGTCAGTATATGCCCAAGTCGCAGTAAGGCACGAAGAAAATACCCACAGGACTGTTCGGATCTGGCATGGTATAGAATGGTCGCAACGCCATTGGGAATTTGTCGATAATGAAGTAGTCCGTGTCATATTTAGCCTTGACGATCCGACCCAGCCTTTTCTCGTTCTCGGTGCTATTATATGCGGTCAGCGATGCCTTCATGATAAAGGTGGATTGACCAACTTGATGTCATCCAACACACTTCTTTCCACGCCATCCTCAACCAGGAGATCTACCGCTTGGGAGAATGTCAGCTTCAGCGTTTCCTCTTTCCACTTGAACTCCTCAGCGGGAAATTGCGCTCCGACAGCATCTATGTCTTTCTGGTATTTCTCCTTCAAGTTCTGGAACAGGTGTTTGAAGAGGCCGTCCAACATTTCTAGCACTTCGTGATAGTGCTCCTCTATAGTCATTTCCAGATCAAGCCCAACAAACTCCGTCAAGTGACGGTGGGTATTGGAGTCTTCTGCACGGAAAACTGGACCAATCTCATACACGCGCTCGAAGTCCGCCGCGATGGCCATCTGTTTGGCGAGTTGTGGCGATTGTGCCAGAAAAGCATTGCCTGGGAATGGTCCTCAGATTGAGACTCCAACTTGTAAATCCAGGATCGATCACTGACCTTTGAAATAGCTGACTTTGAAGACAGATGCTCCAGACTCCGTGGCTGCACCCTGCAACTTGGGACTATGGATCTCTATGAAGCCCTGTGAGTCCAGGTACTCCCTGAAGAAGGCTCCGATGGCAGCTTGCAGCTTGAAGATAGCCTGATTCGTCTGAGTCTAACCCCGTAACATATTGGACTTGTGAAAGCATAGAGAATCGTAAATCAACAAACTCTTAGATCAACAACGCGGTTGTTCAGACGCGTGTCCAGAAGGACACGGTTGAATTGTGCATCAGGATTTTCATCCTTCTCACCATCCGCGCGCGAGGCATCATCAATAGAGAAGGAAGTCTACCTTCCAATCCAGATACCAGGTGTATCTGCCAAATACAGTTGAGCAGAGACCACTACGAGGCACCTCAGCTGGGTACGTACGCGGGTAAGAATTAGCTCGACATCCTTGATCGTTGCACCCTTAACTTCTTCGGGAGACTTCTGAACGATACCTTCAACGAGCACGATGCTTTCGTCGGACAACCCGGAAGCCCATTTCACCATGAATTTTGATACCTTTCCCTCCTCGACTGACAGCATGGCCTGTACGGAATCCGTCCGTTGCCGGAGCTTTAGAAACACCTTGTTGCCTTGCCGCGGAGAGTATGCACGCGCGCACGAATCGTGACTGTTTTCCCATCCAAATCGGAAGAAAGGGACACAATCTGGTGTCGTACGACACCATGGCGTGACTGAGACTGGTTGAGGGGAAGTTTACCGTAGAACTCCCGGGCGAAATCGAGTTTTGCTTCTCTCTAGGTAGGGTCCACTGAGAGGGTGATATCGTGATTGGGGTGACAAGGGACGAACCTCCTCTGCTTCAGCTTTTTCTCGCTGCTGCTCTGCGAGTTTTGCAGCTTTCTCCGCCGCTTTCCTTTCTTTTTCTGCTGCTTTTGCACGCTTCTTCAACTCATTTTTGCTGGGCTCGCCTGATTGAGACTCCAACGGGTTGTTTTCCCTCAAATAAGTTGACAATAAGAAAGCACGATGACCTCCAGATATCAAAATCTTACCTGGGATCCGTGGAAGACGACATGGTGAGTCACGAAGGGCAATCAATCAATCAAATCTTATCTATTGGGACGGATCGGACCGGTGCCTCATCCGGACGCCGCCGGTCTTGCCGTTGCAGCCGCTTGTCAGAACACATTCACTCTCTTTTTCTACTCTCACTTCATCCCACTAGATACACCTGCAAAGGCCTTCTCTATTTTACTCTCCTTCGAAAAATTTTACTATGCTCTCCGTCACTCGAACCCGGACATTTGCACCAATGGGGAAGGTATTCCGCGCTGCTTCTACGTGGTCAAACGTGCCAGCGGGTCCGCCTGACCCTATTCTCGGTATGTGCCATGTTTATTGCTCGCGGCCCCCCCAAATGCCTCGGACTCTATGTTGTGCTGGATGGCTGATCATTACGGACTCGTCAGGTGTCACCGAAGCTTTCAAGGCCGATAAAGACCCGAGAAAAATCAACCTGGGTGTTGGGGCTTACCGGGACGGTGACGGAAAGCCTTACGTTCTTAATTCCGTGAAGAAGGTGACCTCACTCTGTCACCTGACGAAAGTCGTTGCTAATGCTGGCTATTGTAGGCCGAGGACCTCCTTCGCGCGTCTAATCCGGACAAGGAGTATTTGCCTATCACCGGTCTCCCAGAGCTCACGAAGAGTGCAACCCAACTAGCTTATGGTGTTGATAGTGCCCCTTTCAAGACCAATTGTGTGCGCCTGCCTGCTGTTGGACAGAGATTAGACTTGACAATTTGCCTTTAGATCGCTGCAACGCAATCAATATCCGGCACTGGCGCGTTGCGCATTGGCGGCGCTTTCTTGGCTCGGTTCTATCCTCACTCTAAAGTGATTTATCTGCCTGTGCCTTCATGGGGTAATCATACCCCCATCTTCCGTGACTCTGGCCTAGAAGTCCGTGGCTATCGCTATTTTGACAAGAAGACCGTTGGATTGGACTTCGAGGGCCTTAAAGAGGATCTGAAGGTGAGCTCCGTGGCCATTTCCTGAGGTGGTGGAACTTACGGTTCACTTATTCTCCAGAACGCACCAGAACAATCGATTGTCCTTCTGCACGCATGCGCTCACAACCCGACGGGGGTGGATCCGACCCCTGCACAATGGAAGGAAATATCTGATATTGTCAAGGAGAGGAAGCTGTACCCCTTCTTTGACATGGCATACCAAGGCTTTGCGTCCGGTTCGACCGATCGTGATGCGCTCCCTGTGCGGCTATTCGTCTCAGAAGGCCATCAGATCGCCCTGGCACAGTCATTTGCGAAGAACATGGGCCTTTACGGTGAACGTGCCGGGGCGTTTTCTTTGACGACGGCCGACCCCGAAGAGAAGGCACGAGTGGAGAGCCAGCTGAAGATCGTTATCCGGCCAATGTACTCGAACCCGCCACTCCATGGTGCTCGCATTGCGAATGCGATACTGAGCAATCCTGGGCTGTATGGCGAGTGGGAGGCGGAAGTGAAGGGGATGGCTGAAAGGATTATCAGCATGCGTGAGCGGTTGTATGACGAGCTGACGCACACGCACAAGACACCAGGGGAATGGGGACATATCAAGTCACAAATTGGAATGTTCAGGTGAGTCGCTTACTCGGTTCGGTGGTGAACCGAGCGTGGAATAATCGTCGTGCCTGTTCGGCAGTTTTACTGGACTGACGTCGCCGCAAACCAAGGCATTGGCCGAGCGAGCCCATATTTACATGACTGCTGATGGTCGGATCTCGATGGCTGGTTTAAACGGAAAGAACATCGATTATTTTGCAGAGAGCGTTTCGAGCGCTGTCAAAGGTACATTGTAAAGCCCCAACTAGGTAATCATAACCCCTCAATGGAATAATGCATTTCCCCCTCGCTTTTTACCCCAAAAGCTGCTGCCTTCCTGCCCCTCTTCTTCTTCCACCATGGTTTCACCCACCCCGTCCTTTCCAGGCGCATGGCCTGACTTGAGCTTGAGCGACATTGTGCCCCCACTTCCCGACAAATTTATTCCCCAAGACACCCAAGACATCTCTCCATCTCTTATATGTCTATCCCCGCGACCACTTGCTGAATTACCTTCCCTTTCTTCCTCTCTTTCGACCGCTGACTCGAGTGTCACAAGCCGTTCATCCACTCCTTCAGAACAGTCTTACTCCCTGGTCGAGGTGCAGCCGACCTGCACGCCCTTACAAATCCATACACCCCTTGTTCTCGATCTTCGTGAACCCCACTCTCCTGATTCGGCCCACTTTTCTCCCCCACATGACGCGTCCTCCTTCGCATCCCCATCTTCGTCTCATCTCCAGCTTTCTCTTTCCAATAACTGTCCGGGAACGCAAAGTGTAGAGAGCGTTGCCACATATCTCCCTTCACCCACATCACCAGATGCCGAACGAGGTGGACGTGAAGACGAGGAGAGACGCCCAGACCAATGTGATGGACGTGAGGATGAGGAGAGTCGTCCAGACTCCCCAGGAGAAGAGAGAACGAATTCGTGGTCATTCGGCGATCGGCATGAACACTCACCACATGTCGCCAAGATCTCCGTTGATAAACGTACCTTCCTCAGTAGGGTCAAACGGTTTGGCGGACGTGTAAGGAAGCTATTCAAGCCCAGAATAATAGAGACCAAACCGCGGCGTGGCCGTCGTGGTAGCGTCTCTTCTCTTGTGTCCCCAAGCAAGCCACAATTTACTGTCAGCGTGCGCCTTCCCAGCGGCGTGCCTGAGAGTCCGAGAAGTCGCCAATATCCTGAGGTGCCATCCATCTTACCCCGTCGTTTTTCCTTGCAGACCCTGCTCCATTCTCGCCTCCCATCCGGATCTGCCGATTCTAGTTCACGCACAGCAGGCAACCGATTATCGACCATTGTCTCAGCTCAAGATGATGACTGGTTGAGCCCATTGAACACGCATTCTCCAGACACTACTGCTGCAGACGTGCCAGGAATTGACCATCTCGAAGCACAAGCAGACAGAGACAACCACGAACAGAGAGCGGAAGACCAGACTACAATGCTTCATGGGCTGGGCATTGGGGCACCGGAGCCGATCTCTGTTACGAGCCGGGATTCAGGTTGACGGGACCTTCGTTTCTCTTCGCATACCATTCGTTACATAGAAGTAAAGAATTAGGCAATGTGTCAGGATCCGGTATGTTCGGTACTTTATCCGTCTTGAAGGCTTCCTCAGACTTCTAGTTTATGAAATCAAATGTCCAAATCCTCATCTGGATCGTCGTCATCAATGTCGTCTGCCGAATCGGGATCATAGAGGATCGCTCCCGATGACTGGGTAGCATCTTTCTCAGAATGGCGAGTGAGATGATATAAGAGGTCGAGAGAAGAACGCATACAGTACCTTTGTGGGCGTACGGCAGCGGCACTTTGGCACGGGATTCCCGCTGCTCGGGTGTGAGGTCGAGGTTGAACGACGTAAGGTGCTATTCAATCACGTCATTCCTCGAAAACCCGCGGGTGCTGCTTTGCTCACCTCGGCCCATTTTGGCTTGCCTTTGTCTTCTAAAATACCTTTGAGGCTGTCTAGCTCTGACAATGAACATGCGCCATTAAGCATCCATCCCTCCAACTCCCGTTCTACATTCTTCCCCCGTCCACGGGTCACTACTTGCAGGACCGTCTCCCCGTCGCCGCTCAGCCCTACACACCCCGGGCCCAACACTATTCGCTCCACCTCCCAAGTGCGAGCACTAAGCGGGGCAAAGACGGGCCAGAAGCGATCAGGAGCGCTCGCAGGGGGCGGGGGCAGGAGCTGCGCGGTCGCAAGGTGCTTCAGGAGTGCAGGGGGATGTGCGATGACTTGTGCTAGGGTAGGTGTGAGGCGCGGGGTGAGGACGAGATCACGAAGTGGTGAGTGTGTAGCGAAGTGTAGTATGAGACGTGAAGGCTCTGAAATGGAGGGGGGGAATATTAAGCATATCGGCGAAAATGAGTGGAGATGACCATGAGACTCACTGGGACGAGCGATTACACCAGAGAGGAGGGTGGCAATGAGGGCGTATGTCTTGGATGGTGACTCGAGATCGGCGCACAGGACGTCCGCCGAGTCAATGATAACAGTCAATGACCCATCGGGAACTAGTAGAGAAACAAGCTTAGGAGTCGCTGGTGGTATGAATAGTAGGTTGCACCTTGCTTGACAGCGTCCAGAATGGACCCCGCAAGATCGGGGGATGTCTCGCTGTAGCCAGGCACTTGTGCAGTCAAGTCGACAATGTGTAGTCCTTCTCGAGGATCCCCTGCAAGTGCCGAAGGAGGGTAAAGCAGGCAAACGGGCAGAACATGGGTGGTCGCATCTCTGTTGCCCACGAATGCGCGCAAGACAGGCAAGCAGGACTGAACGAGAGAGGATTCGAGCAGGACGAAGGGAAAGTGAGGACGGGACAGGCCTGAGATAATGGTAGCAATTAAATGCGACATTACTATCGATTACCGATAAACCTGGCACTTATTTCTCCTTTCCTGCCTCCCACTGCGACCTCTCCAAAGTATACCAGTACACTTCCCAGCCCATGATTCCAATAGTCCCCACCCGATCTCCCTTTGCGAATTTGTTCCCTCGGAGAGAGTTCAGGATCGCGGGGCGTAGTGGGGACGCTAACATGCGGATCGACTTGACAGCCTGGTCGGCGTTAAACGTCGACTCTACTGCAAACTTCACCAAGTCGTCCTCTATGTTCACACGCCTGTACGCCTCCTCCGCAAAAAAATGCCGGATAGTGGCGACGCGTGATGTGCCTTTCTTGTTGATGTTCGCTCTCAGCCGTTCCTGCGATTGTTGCGTGACCAGTTCGTCATTCGCCGCATCCAGAGACGCGTCGACGGCGATAAGCCCAATGAGCTTGTCCCCGAGCTCGAGGATCCAAAACCCTGAGGCGGGCGAGCGTGCATAATGTCCTTGGATGTTGAAGAGGTCTATCCGCCGGAGGACCTTCTCGGCCGTGTCTTCCACAAACGGTCTGTTTTTCCTAGATTCCGGTGAGGAAACGAAAAAGGGCTGGCGAGTGGGTGTGCATTTACCAATCGACGAAGAACATAATGGGCACCGCTGGGGCGAAAAAGGCTGGCAGCACCTGCAACCAGCTCAACATCCCGTACTCGGAATTCGGCCACCAGTGCATGTACTGTGCGAACATGGAGGACACCGCGATCCATATGGCAAGAGTCACGGGATGAAAGTACGCTGGAGAAGATGAGAGAGAGATACGGTCGGGTCTGTTAGAGAGAACGATGACAGCACGGTGGGAAAAAAAGACAGTACTGCGGTTGTTTGCGTAGGCGAGAGTCTCCATCTGGGCCTGCCCGACCATGAAGCGCACCTGCTTCTCGTCGGACGGGGCATAGGCGCGAATCCTGGCAGGCAGTGGTTTGGGCATGATGAACAGATAGAAGGCTGCGACATTTTCTCGCTCGATTTAACGAACCTATGTCCTCTCAAGCTCGACGCACGTTCGTCGTCGATCGATGGCGCACTGAAATTTACAGTAATTTGATTTTGATTTTCCTTTGGATTAGATTAGATCCCCCCTGTATAGGCCTGGATCCTTATCCAGCACCATGTTGATCACCAAGGATTATCACGATGTGCCCGCAAAGCTCGCAAAGAATGAGAAACCCATCCGTATATTTGTCATTTCCCCAAATGTTCCAGGCTATCCCCAGGCCAAGTTCCCTGGTATGTCGTAATCTAACGAACTTCCCGAGTCGACTCAGCTCAACTTCCCATGCGCCCATGATAGGCGTCGTCGTCTTCAGGTCCGAAGCACCATCGTACTTGAAAAGCGATCTTACCTTTGTTGTAGCGAGATATACCAAGTCACTGGCCCCGTCGAACGTTTCGCCGGCCAAATCGCAAGTCACGGTTACGTAGTGGGTGAGAGACAGCTGCCACACTCCAGCTTGTCAGCCACCAGCGTGCCTAACCACATGAACCGTAGCCTGCCCATCGTCCTTCCATGAGTTTGAAGGTCCCGAGGCAATTCCATACGATGTCGAAGGTTTATGCGACTTCACACTGTGCTGCGGATCGATCGACTTGACTTAAACCTCCTTTTCTTTACTTTCATAGGAACGGATAGGGGCAACAAATACAAGGCATGACTGATGAAATGTCGTTTTAACCGATGTCTCATCCATTTCGCAGGTCGAGAAAGAGGTGGCTGCATACGACGAGGTTACAATTTCGTAATTTGCCCTTCCCAAACTGATGGGTCCTGCCCCTGCGTTATAGGATGCCACGTTGGCCGTGGACCTGCTCGCATCATTGCCCAACTGCAATGGCAGAATAGCCAGTGAGAAAAAATAATCCTCCGCATGGCAATGTGTAGTATTTGACATGACGACTCGGACATGCTCCACCTACTGTAGCGACTGGCATGTGCCTCGGCGGCCATTTGGTCAGCGTTCATTTGTGGCCCTCTCAGCTCCATCACGCCTAATTTCAGACGTTCTCCATTCACTGTTCCTACAAACACAGGCTTTCCGGGTAAAAGTTCACCGCCCTGAGATCTATCACATTCAGTTCACACCGTTCCTCTAGGCTGCTTTTGATCCGCGAGTCCTCTCAGCCGTCTGCTTTTTCGCCACCGATATCCACGGCGCCACGCTTGGCAAGGGTGGTGATGATTCACTGGCACGAGTGCGGGCTGGGGAGCTCTCGGGGAAGGGCGAGCTGGTGGTACGAGCAAATATTGCACTCTTGACGTGTGCCACAGGGCTTACATGGATGCGTTACAGATGATATTTGGAAAGCAGGTAAGCCGTACCGCCCTCTTTCTTCATTGCGTTTCAGTTGTTAATCGGAGTATCATTCGCAAGGATACCCATGTTCCACGTGCTGGGAGAGACCTCATCCGTAAAACTTTGGAAGATGCCAGCGTTCCTGTCTCTGTCCGTCCTTCCTCTTTCTTCACTGTGTACCGCTATTAATGCCATTTCAGTTCCTGGAGGTACAGGCTCAACATGCCTTCATCCGCGACGAGAGTTCCAAAGGTAGATGGGACGCTGCCTTGACGCGTTCGCTGTTCGGCTTCATGATGGAGGTATTTGAGCGAACCGTGGGGAGAGACCTTGGTCCGAGGATTGAACGTGGCGAGGGAGTTGAGCATGTCTGTTAGCTTGTTTGTATTCTGATGATCCAATGGAAACATACATTCTGAAAGTTAAAGATTGTACAGTGACAGCACAACAACTGGTATACCTGGTGCAGAGTATAGAAAAGGGGCCATGAGGAAGATTAGGATTGCCTCCTGTCTTTGTCTGGCAAGTCACATCTTGGCGGCAACCCTGTCAAATGCTTTGCCACTGGCCAGATCATGTCATGTCCTTACTCACAGGCCTCATGCTTCTCCAATTTCACCCCTTCTGCACTGCCATCTGTAAAATGAGTCCCACCAATTCCCCCATTATTCCTCTGCATAGTAAGTACGGGCCATAACCTGACAATCCAAATATTCTCGGTTCAGAGGAAGAATACAACAGCGACATTATCATTTCGGCTCGAATATCATAACAACACCGCAAGCTATAGATACACGACGACCTGAAGCCCATTGACATGACCCAGCGTCGTAAATCGTCGTAATCGTGCAAACAGAATTGCCGTGACAGCAGACAATGATGCGTGGTATGCCTGGCGCGGGGTAGAAAAGGGGAAAAATTGCGTGAAGAGCAAAAGGGGAAACCGGGCAATTGTTGTACATCTACATTTACTTCTTCTTCGCAGCCTTCTCCGCAGCCTTCGTAACTGTACACAGTAGTGTTAGCTCTAGGGCCATGATGTACGCCAACTGAACTCACCCTTGCCACCTCTCTCGGTCTTCTCCACAGACTTAATGACACCGACGGCAACGGTTTGCCTCATATCACGGACTGCGAAGCGACCAAGTGGTGGATACTCAGAGTACGACTCCACACACATTGGCTTGCTGGGATAAGCTTGACGATGCAGGCATCACCCGACTTGACAACTTGGGGGATTGCTCGATGGCCTTGCCCGTTCGGCGATCAATCTTCTCAAGAAGCTCCGAGAATTTACAAGCAATGTGGGCGGTATGGCAATCAAGGACGGGAGCATATCCAGCGCCAATCTGACCTGGGTGGTTGAGGACGATGACTTGAGCATTGAAGGATGCAGCCTCTTTGGCAGGGTCATTCTTGGAGTCAGAAGCGACATTACCGCGGCGGATATCCTTGACAGACACGTTCCTAAGGGAAGAAAATTAAGCCTCACAACTTGTGGTAGACGGCAAAGACCCACTTCACGTTGAAACCGACGTTGTCACCAGGAACACCCTGCTCGAGCTGCTCGTGGTGCATTTCGACGGACTTGACTTCAGTCGTGACGTTCGAGGGGGCGAATGTAACAACCATTCCAGCCTTGATGACACCAGTCTCGACACGTCCGACAGGGACAGTACCGATGCCACCAATTTTGTAAACGTCCTGGAGTGGAAGGCGGAGTGGCTTGTCGGAAGGACGAACTGGCGGCTCGATGGCATCGATGGCGTCAAGGAGGGTCTTGCCTTTCACGGAACCGCCCTTAATCTCCTTGGTCCAGCCCTTGTACCATGGCATACTATCATCGTTGGTCAGTCATCAACTGCCAGCCAATAAGAGAAGGTTTCGAACTTGGGAGATTCCTCCAACATGTTGTCACCATGCCAGCCGGAGATGGGTACAAACGCGACAGCCTTGGGGTTGTAGCCGACCTTTTTAATGAAAGTAGAGGTCTCCTTCACAATTTCGTTGAAGCGATCCTCACTCCACTGGGATAATTGTTCGAATAAAGCAAGCGAATAAAAGACCTCGATACCCACCTTAGTCGTGTCCATTTTGTTGACGGCGACGATCAATTGACGGACACCCAGGGTGAAGGCCAAAAGGGCATGCTCGCGGGTCTGGCCATCCTTGGAAATGCCCGCCTCGAATTCACCGGTACCGCTAGCAATGATGAGAATGGCACAGTCGGCCTGGGAGGTACCAGTGATCATGTTCTTGATGAAATCACGGTGACCAGGGGCATCAATGACCTGGGATCGCAGATCAGTGATCCAAATCGGGATATGGCGTCTGATTGTACATACGGTTACCATGAACTTAGGAGTCTCGAACTTCCAGAGCGCGATATCAATGGTGATACCACGCTCACGCTCGGCCTTTAGTTTGTCGAGCACCCAAGCTAGGATAGAATAGCAGCATCAACCGAATGTAGCATGGGCGAACACCATCCTTGACTGACCATACTTGAACGAGCCTTTCCCGAGCTCAGCAGCCTCCTTCTCGAATTTTTCGATGGTACGCTTATCGATACCACCACATTTGTAGATCAAGTGACCAGTGGTCGTAGACTTGCCAGAGTCGACGTGGCCGATAACTGGAGGGAAAGTTAACACGTGGTAGAGAAGACTGTGGAATATGGGCGCACCGACGACGTTAACATGAGTCTTCTCCTTGCCCATTTTTTAGATCTGAACAAATAGACCATGGGTTCAGTAACGATATCATCACAATGAGCACCGAGGGCTGAAAGAGAATCATCATCTTATCTGACTCCTCACAATCCACCAGAGTCGCAAAGTACAAGACTGGGACTAGTAGATTCAAAAAAAATTATGGGTGCGACACTCACAGAAAAACAAGTTAGAACAGAGAGAAAGGGGTGAGAGAAGGAGATGTAAGAGAGGTTGGGGGGAAAACGAATCTGTGCGACTAGAAGATTGGGGGCAGATATATGCGCGGGGCGTGAAATTTTTTTCCTGATCGATTGACCAGAATCCGATAAACCTTTCTGGACTCAGCGCCGGCCGGAACCGCCGGCCTTCTGAAGCCCCTTTGAGAAGGAAAACAGAGACAATGCTCGATTTTATCCCTACGAAAATACAAAGTACAAGCTACCACGGGTATGCGCTTCTGCTCGTATGCTATGGCTATGAGTTGTAAAGCATTCTAACAGAAATTACGATCTATACAACATGGGGGCGATTTGGATGATAATTGATGATACGTAAAACTTGACTCACTTGCCCGCCGCCCACAAGGTATCAGAAACAGGGCGCCGTGCCAATGCTACAACGAGTGAAAATGCCTACTGTAGTCGGTTCACCCGAAACCGTGAGAGCCCATCTATACCCGGTTACAGATCTTCTATGCCCCAGCCTCCTCTTCCAGATAGAAAACGAGATTCCAGAATCTTGTCAAACGTTGGTCGTGCACTGACGTCAAGCTGTAAACAAGCACGGACAAGCGCTGCGGCATCCATAAGAGCGCCACCGCCATCCGGCTCTTCACCCTCAGTCTCATGGTCTTCCAGACAGCGTTCGTCCAGGGCGATGGAAGCGTTCGAGAGGGGTGACGCAAGCCCTTCTTGCGCTTCTGCAGCAGTCGTGAATGGGCATTCCCCGACGAGCATCACATACGCCACAACGCCAAACGCCCAGACGTCCTGCTCTGGACCTTGGTATCTCTCACCCCGCAAAATCTCAGGACCGGCATAGTCCAAGCTGCGGGTTTCACCATGAATGGCCGTTACTCAGATGTGTGACCGCACGTACGTTCCACTGAAGGTATCCCAACCACCCTTCCGGACGAGACCGGAACTGCCAAAGTCGATCAAAATGCACCTGCTTCGAGGCCCAAGAATGACGTTCTCGTCCTTAATGTCTCGATGCACTTTTCTATGATGTCAGAATCTTTCTCCACGAAATGTCACAGAGAATACCTATTCCTTTTGAATGCAAAAAACTCATGGCATCCGCAATCTGCCCAAGATAGGTGCGTACTGAGCTTGATGGGAGACCATTTGGATAGCTTTCTACCAGGTCAAACAGGTCTGAAGGTGGGATCGGTGCATTCGGTGCTGGTTCGGGGATGGTTGAAGGTAGTACGAGATAGTAATAGTGATTGTCTTCAAAGAAATCAAGAAGCGGACAAATGTTGGGATGTCCTTTCACCACCTTGCCTTCGACCCATTCAAACCCATCTTTAACTTCAGGTTGAGAAGGAGGTGGCTCAGAGAGGTCTCTTCGGGAAGGATCCCATGGCCGACGTGGGGGCAAGATGTAAGACGTATTGGAGATTGCAGACATGACATAGATCTCGATGGGGATTGTCCCAAACTTTGGATGTTTTTTCCAACAGTCGGCTAGGATTCGAGATTTTATGACTTGCTTTATTACGAGCGGAGGCTATCCAAGGTCTTAATGAGACACGGTAGGCAGAGTATGACATCGCTTACCCCAAGCCTTCCATCTGCTTTCATCTCCCTTGCCTTCTTCACTAGGCCGTATGCGCCACGACCGATTTCGCCTTGAATGACAAACTCTGATATACTACGCTCATTCGATGTTTGAGTGATGATCGAAGATGATGGCGTTGGTGGACGAGTGCTAGTGTCAAGGCTGAGCAAGCTTGCGGTGCTGCCTGACCGGATAAGTTTTTGAGGAGCCACGGGAGGCGGTGAAGGAGGTTCGATGGGCGCTATGGAGAGACGCCCCGCAATTAGAGATACACGTTGCTGAGACGATCGACGTCGAGGCCGAGGCGATGTCGGAGAGCGAACTGGTCGAGGAGGCGCGTTGATATTAGAAAAATATAGTGAAGAACTCGATGGAGTCAGAGGTCTAGAAGAGACGGAGGGGGACTGCGGCGGAGAAAGACAGAGAGGATCAGAGGTGAATCGAGGTTTTTGTGTCTGTATGGGTAGCGGAGTAGAGGGTGTGAGGATGGTGGTAGGGTATAGTGTACCCAATTGGCGGGGGTCGCAAAGGCGTACGCAGGCGATCGTGGTCTAATGAAACTCTGGGTTGTGAGGGAAGAATCATCTAGTTTGGCTTCACCCTGGGCGTTAGAGAGCCCGTTTGGTTCTTCCTCCTCTTCAGCAGCCCAATTGAATCCGCGGCCGATAGAGGTGACGCCCCAGCTGTTACCGACGCTGACAGCCCGGTTATAGGCAAGTTTTACGGGAGGCGCACCCCAACTGTCGTCGTCAAACGTGATATCCACCGCAGCGGATGCTGTAAGCATAGAATAGCTGAAGAATGTGGGAGGTTGGGAAGGACAGAATGAACTAAGTCCAAGAGTGGGTTGGATGAGAGAAGTCGTAATCAGTGGTGGGATCGCAGCAACTCGATTTTCAGGATGGAGGGAACTGGTAAAGCTTCCCACAGGTCAGCTGAGTGGCGCACGCTGGGATATCTCTCACGGCTGGCAGGGCAGGTACCTCACCCCCACACACGTGTCTCTCTCTACACGTTCTATTTCTGCGAATCGAAGAGGAATCTATGTAAATTTTACCCAATAAAGGGGAATAAGGGGAGCTCGTCGAAAGAGCTGTTATCGTACTGCAATATAATTTGTTGCGCTGGCAAAGTGATCAGGACTTGTAATGCAACAACATTACAGTATTGACACATGTTTACTTGTCCCGATCTGGCAGTTTCCCAATACAACCTACATCGACCACACAATAACGCCCACTCGTCGCCCACAAGACTGTGAGTATATTTTCTCCCACAATCGAACTTTCAGTGTGCGACTATAGGTTCGACCACATATGTTGGGCCTAAGAGTGCATGACAAAGGGGATCAGGATCCGATGGATGGATGGGTTCTCCATCGGATGACATAGTGCTTGCGTCTATGTTCTGACGCGTCCATCACACAGCTCATCATGGCCGTCAAGACTCCAATCATCAAAAAACGTACTAAGCCGTTCAAGTGCGTGCAAATGCATTGCGATTTACACTGAGATCAGAACGGCTTACGCAGTACTTCACAGGCGTCATCAATCCGACCGCTACAAGAGCGTCAAGGAGGCGTGGAGGAAACCCAAGGGTATTGACAACAGGGTGAGGCGCAGGTTTAAGGGCCAGCTCCCTATGCCCAAGGTGCGTGAATTCTCCCCTCCCACAATGGCGTACTTACACGCAGTGAAGATGGATATGGAAGCAACAAGAAAACGCGCCACCTACTTCCTAGCGGCCTCAAGAAGTTCTTAGTGTATAATGTCCGGGAGCTTGAGCTACTCCTCATGCACAACAAAAGCTATGCTGCCGAGATCGCACACAACGTTAGCAGTCGAAACCGGGTGGTCATTTTGGAAAGGTGTGATGCCTAGCCATTCTTTGCAACTCGCCACTGACACCTGGCTACCTTTCAGGGCCAAGGCGCTGGGTCTGAAAGTGACCAATCCTGCCGCACGCCTCCGTTCAGAAGAGTAGATGGCTACTTGTATTCATTGCTGTTCGACACCACCCATGTACCATGACGTTCTCAATGGCATTGCATGCGCTAGTAGGATGTCATTCTATGCATAAAATCATCCGCTGTCACTGTGACTCGCTTGTGGGGGTTTCTTTGTGTATTTCATTCGACGCGCGAAGGACAATACTGTTGCAAATTTTTGCAAGAACCAGAGTTGCGCCGCTCAATACCAGGTGTGTACAGCCGAAACTAATTGTGGACGAGATTGTGGAGACCACGGAGAATGGCTTCGCCTCCAGCTGCCATTACAAACATCATGCGGGGGCGTATATTATGCTGTTGGTTGTGGTGGCATGTCCACCAATCGCATGGCCATAGCTACAGTACTGCAGTAGTACTGCTACTATGAAGCACGCGTGGGTGATCGCGGAAATTGCCGGAAGGAGTACGGTACTTGAACCTTGATTGTTCGTTTAGGACGAGCGTTCTGACACACAAGTTCAAGTCGCTAGTATTGACAACAGGTGAGCTTAAACTTTTGTCCAAGATGCCTTTCAGCGGGCTTGGAACTGTTCTTTCCATTATGATGATGTTTAGCTGGAGATATTTTTGAAGCAAGTGGATGGATGCTTCTGAGAAGGAGTGGATGACATTGAGCTAACACTGATTCAATTGCCTACAGTACAGGATGGGTGCATATAAGTACATCGGCGAGTTGTACAAGAAAAAGCAGTCAGATGTCCTTCGTTTCCTGCTTCGCGTTCGGTATGTCGCCGTCCAATCTACTGTTGGTCGTATCCCTGACGGATGTGGAACAGTTGTTGGGAGTACCGCCAGCTGAATGTCATCCACCGGGCTTCGCGCCCGTCGCGCCCTGACAAGGCTCGGCGGCTTGGCTACAAAGCAAAACAAGGATACGTTGTCTATCGCGTGCGCGTGCGCCGCGGTAATCGAAAGAAGCATGTGCCCAAGGGTGGGTACCTTTCAGTTTGATTGATCTTACTTGACTCATTTCTTCTGTGCAGGCGCGACATATGGTAAACCTGTCCGGCAGGGTGTCAATCATCTCAAGTTCCAGCGCGGTCTGCGGAGTGTTGCTGAAGAACGCGTTGGCCGTCGCTGTGGGAATTTGCGTGTACTAAACTCGTACTGGATCAACCAGGATGGTGTGTACAAGTATTATGAAGTTATACTTGTGGACCCCAACCACAAGGCGGTGAGTATCGGGATCATGTTAGACGCATCTCAGCTTACGGTGATCAGATTCGACGAGACCCTCGAATCAACTGGATTACTAAGCCCGTACACAAGAGACGGGAAGCTCGCGGCCTGACGAGCATTGGGAAACAGGTATGTTAAGCGAAAGAGATGTGTTGCGATACTGAACCGACTTTGTCAGAATCGCGGCATCGGAAAAGGTCACAGGTACAACAACACGCCTCGTGTGGCGACATGGAAAAGGCACAACACGCTCAGCCTGCGCCGGTACCGATGATAGTTCAGTATTGTGTGTTAGAAATTGTGATCATAACATCTTTACATTGTGCTTCCATAATGGGCAGTTTGTTTTGGTCCCGTTGGTTCCGTTCCGTTGTCGGCCGGGAAACGCGTGCATCAGCCTCGTGTTTCGGCCGGCCAAAGTGTGACGATGCGGTTCGGACTCTGTCTCTCTAACAACAATATGTCGGACGTTCTCTATTGGATCATTCCCTTTCTACTCTTCCCTCTCACTGCCTCACGAACTTTCGCCACGAACTCTAATGAATCAATATCGAGTCCCCGAATAACGTTGCCCCCAAACGCACCATACTTTCGGAGAGATACAAATAATACCGCTCTCAATAACATCACCAGCAACATTACCTCGGGTTCTGAGAAAGTCATATGGATCATCCAAGATACTTACAACGCGTCAAACTTTTTCGAGTGAGTCTTGCCTTAGTGTAGTTTACGTCCAAAACCCGATCAACGGGGCTCCCTTCAGTTCCTTTTCCTTTTTCACTGGAGAAGACCCGACTCAGTATGTACTTTCTAAATCTACCGTGCGCGATCTAACCCTTCCTAGTGGGACCGTCACGTATGCGACGATTCGTCTTTCATTTCACCAGCACCTGGTGACTTGAGCTTGTCCTACAGTTACGTAGATAAAGCAACGGCATTTGCTGACAACCTGTCATACATTTCGTGGGACGGCAAGGTCATAATGCAAGGAGACGACACAAGCACGCTGCAGCTGGTCAGAACCGGGCGAGGTGCGGACTGACTTCATGACCCGGTTTCCTTCTATTCACCTTCAGTCAGTGTCCGAGTTTCAAGCAATGCGATCTATAACACTGGCCTTTTCCTTCTGATATTAATCGTGCGCCTTGGGGCTGTGGTATGTTTTGAGCTTTTGTTTACTCAGATAATCGGCTAAGTGATTGTGCTCACTCACAAGGCGTGTGGCCTGCATTTTGGACTCTTGGAAATGGAAATGGCCCACTGTGAGCTTCACTTCAGTGCCCGATGTCGCCCCTTAGCTCTACTTGCAGACGGGGGAGATCGATATAATCGAAGGAGTACACGACAACGAACATAACCAGGTGACATGGCACACCAACCCAGGTCATTTTACCGCGTGGCTGTCCTTGCAATATTGTTGACGTGATGCTAGGATGCAACTTGACACCCCCTGTCAATAATAGCTTTACTGGCACTATCGTGGTGAGTAGTGCCTTTAGCGCCTTCAGCCAACGTCTTCACTGGTATTAGGAACAAAACGGCCAACCGTACCTCAACTGTGAGGGCAGCGGCACCTTGCCTGGATGTGGTGTCACTGAATGGAGTCAGGCATCATATGGGCCAACCTTTGACGCCCAAGGCGGCGGTATTTTTGCGATGAAATGGGATCAGGATGGAATATCAGTTTGTGAGTTACTACTACCAAGGGAGGTGCTATACCTGCTGCTGAACTGTTTGTCAAAGGGAATTTCTATCGTGTCGCTATACCGAGGATATCCTAGAAGGAATCCCAGATCCCGCCAACTGGCCAAACCCCACTGCCACTTTGGAACCCGCAGGTTGCGACCCTTTGAAGTTCTTTCAGAACCACTCGATCATATTCGGTGCGCCGCATGTCATTTCCTTCGATATAAACGTACTGACGTCGAGGAAGATATCACGTTCTGCGGTGTGTACAACCGAATGAATACACAACTCGGATGCTCACCTCAATCCTTATATTCCAGGTGACTGGGCTGGTAACTCATACGCGACATCGGGTTGTCCCGGTACATGTGCCGATCGTCTTACAAATCCGAATAATTTTGTGGTATGATTATACTTGCCGACTCGCACTCACGTTCTCAACTATGCGTCTCAGAATGCGTCCTGGAGTATTAATTGGCTCAAGGTATACCGCCGTCAAAGTGTCGTTGGAGTTGTAAATGCGGGTGTGCACTCTCCCGTCATGCATTTGCCGATGTTGCTGGGCATGGCTACCGTGGCTGCCTTTTCGTTTGTCATCCTATGACGTGCTCTGACATGGAAATCGCTTTCGTTGTAGTACACACGAACATTACATTCTGTATTACGTTTACTCACAGCTTTATCTTCCATAGTCTATCTTGTATGGTCCCGCCAGGTTCAAATACACTCCCTGCAGGCGGCTCCCCGAAGCTGGCTCTCATGGGAGTCACACTCACCAATCCCATTTCGATGGCCCAGCTGTCAGAACCCTCCGGCAGAGAAGACGGGGGAAGGTTAATGAAGTCTTTCATGTCCGGTGAGAACTCGAACTGCAGTCCCCGATCCTCTTCGGAGAGACTCTGCCCCCAGCTTCTTGAGAAATTGTCTGTGCAGGTGTAGTCTCTATGGAGTCGGGTCCTGCCTGTGGATGAGGATGCTCTAGTGCCGCCGCGCGCTCTGGGGAGTACGCCTTGAAAAGGCGATGGTATGAGTTCCGCCAGAGGCGCGTCCAAATGATAGGAAGTCCATCCTCTCTCAATAATCCTGGAATCATGGGAATATTGACGCTGTAGAGGTCAATTTCCCCGTTCCGCAAGCCGCCGCCGTTATCTGTGCCCCAGTTGTCCCACAGATAGCGAATAATTTTGCGGAAAGGACATGTGCGGGTTCGAAGAGATTTTCCGGCGTAGGTTTTTCGACCGTTCCGTAGGACAGAGCGATGCTCCGAGTTCGGGAGAGGGCAGAAGACAAAGCGGCGCCGACGGTTCCGGACGACATCGCGAATGCGCCTGAAAAGAAGTGTGTTCGTGATTGGTTTTGGGGGAGAGCAATTTTACGCTTTACTACGCGATGGACCCACAAGATGTGTTCCTCCCAAGATTAGGCCCGGACACCTGGATGGATAGTGGGGTGGATGGACGTCGTTAGTGGAAGTGCGGAGGTGCAAAAGGAAAGGGTAGGCAAGATAGAACATACCAGAAGGTCGATCTCGCCTGGGTATAGATTGTGGAGCGCGATATTACTGCACGACGCTGGGGTCTGTTGTTGGTTGCCAGTGTGTTTACGATGCTAATGATACTCGGATGCCAGGACTCACACCATCTAAGAGTGTCCATTCGCCAATCTCTCCGTCTTTAAGTGCCCGCGGTGCGTCCGAGGTCTCTCCTAGTCCATCTATGGTTTACAGCTGAGTTTTACCCCCACACATTTGTGCGTTGTAAACCTTACCAGGATCCCGGGGATAGTAGAAACGCCCGTGGATAATTTCGTTGAGGTGGTAGGCCTTTCCTGTCTCGACGGTGGTGAATAACGACAATGGAACTACCACTCGGGCAAGTCACGAACCAATCCATGACTTTTGGGAGCTAGGGATCACGACTCTAACGTCCCAGCCTGCGTGTCGCGCATGTGCGATGAGATATTCAGAAGGAAAGAGTCGAAGGACTGACCGAGGGTCACGAAATGCTTATACAACCCGAAGATGTACGGAGATGCCGCACTAGGAGGGCCGTCGTCGTTCTACAGATTCATCAACGCACTGGGAGAGCATTTGGAGGAAATCTGGTCACAGTGAGCAGGACCGTCGGTTGTTTCGGAGCCATGCCAGTTGAATTGAACGCTCGCAGCGATCGATGATCATTATCAATATACAAATATAGAATTTCACATCTTCAACGCCCTTTTTGCCATCTCCAAGGCGCCGTCCTTGGTCTTATTCCCCCCAGTAAAGCCCGACGCGTGCACAAATATACAGCCCTCGATGCCAGTAACACGCGAAAGCTCTTCGTCTCTGATCCCGCGCCAAGGCTCCGGTAGCGCCTTACGACTCTCAAAGCTTTCCGGCGAGACAGGGACTGCCTGTATGCGCCAATTACCACTACCCTCGTCCGGATAGATAGTATACAAGGGCTGCGCATGTGGGGGCACGGCCAACTCGAGCTCGAGCTCAAACAAGTGCTCCTGTCTCTACGGTGAGTCCTCCGCAGAGTAGCAATAAGATTTTGGACACGCCTTCCATGGAATGAACTGATTGAAAAGGATAACGCGGCCACTGGGGTCCACATTTACACGCCGGGAGAGTCCGTCGAGAACGAGGTCACGGGCTGGGAGCCACGACCGGCCGTAGTAGTTGAGGCGTCCAAGAAATTCTTCCCCAGCTAGTTGAGAAGCCTTCAAAAATTGGGCCTAGAAACAGCGATGAGCGCGAATAGATGCCGAGTACTTGAGAGCCTACATCTACTGTTTGCGAATCGAACGGCTCATTCCATGCCGGATTGAGCCAGCCCACACGACTGGAGAGATCCGTGCGGCTCCGATACTTGGGTTGAATATCATTAGGATACTGTGTAATGCCATTATCGACCCCATCAAGCGCTTCGATAAATTCCTGAAATCCAGTGAACAAAGGTTCTTGCACGCATGAGGAGGGAAAGGAAGAATACTTTGTATAGTTTCAGCCATAGACTTTCGACTTTCGGGTCGTCCGGAGTCAGCTGTAACTTGTTAGAAATGATTTCGCGACCGAAATGTCTGAGGAGCCATCAGCGAGGAAGTGACATAGACAAATAGCCTGACTTGTAGACGAGGCCCGCCGAGGATAACTTGGTCGTGAATCCGTGGCCGAACACTTCCCCAAAACCTCGCTGATGGTGGTCAAACCGTTGCTTGCTTTCATCGTATACGGCGCCGACGTCCACGACTATGTCGCACGTATCAAGGATAGCAGGGTCACGGGTGCGTTTGACGTCTGTTCTACGGTTTTAGTAGAACGCCACGCGACGTGTATTGTGTGAAGAGTAACCTGCATCACGATAAGCCTTCGTGAGCCGTAGCATGTACACCGCAAGAGCTTCGTCGCAATGAAAGGTGCCATTGTGAGTCCCAATGACCTTGAGAGCCGAGCCTCCTGGGTCAGTCCTGGCGAGAACAGGCGCCTCACGACACGCACTTTTGGACCTTCAGTTCTCTGTTTCTTAGGGGGTGTGAAGCGTCGATCGCCGCCATTCGGAGAGACCTCGAGGCAAGAGTCAAGGCTGATGACGGCCGCGAGCAAAACATCTGCTCGTTATGTGCCAAGCTTACTTCACACGGGTGCTGCCGTAGAAACGTACAGTGTATGCGAGATTTCATAGCAAAGTCAGTGTCCCGTATCTGTAGATGCCTGCGACACAGAGTCCAATGTCTATCCAAGCTATAGTACTGGCCACAGTCCATGTACTCACTATAGTAAGGGGAGAAGAACGCCAATGATCACTCCTGCGATGCCGACAACCATTGCGTTCCATTGCAATGAAGTCACCCCAGAAACATAACCATCAGGTGGGCCATATGCACCCCCGTCTCCTGTCTGACCCGGGCTTGGAGCACCGCCGGGCCCTCCTCCTCCACCGTCAACATTTGTGGGGGCAGTTGGTAGAGGTGCGGTTGAGGTCGGCTTTGTGGATGTCGAGTTTGTGGACGTCGAGTTCGAGTTGGTTGAATTGCCCGTGGTATTACCGCTCGATGCGGGGGGATTTGAGGTCAAAGTCAAGGTGAGGGTAGAAGTGAAGGGAGTAGTCTGGTGATCTTGACCGACGGAAACCCCGGTAGAAATTAAGGTGGTCACCACAGCGGATGTGTTTGTATTGTTGTTCTGTTACACCGTCGAGGGTCGTACAGTTGGAAAGCTAGAGTGTGGCTGAGCTCACCTGGGCGAGAACAGTCGTGAATGGGACAAGAAAGAGAGAAAAGAAAAGAAAGAGACGCATGGTGGTGATGGCGGGATTGAAAGCCAGAGTTGGGTTTAGCGGTTTGGCCCGCAACTGCCACTGCCACTTTAACGCCAATGGACCCGATACCGATATCATCATACGCCATCAATCTTACCCTCCAGTACATCTCTCCCCCCTCACAACTAGCTCGCCCCATACCTTCAAACCTACTCTCTCGCTCTCTCGTGCAAAGACATGCCTTCCTCGGGATCTCCCCGCAAGACCCTCCTGCCTATCTCTGCTGGCCGTCTTCAGATCGTGACCGTGCTATTCACTACTTAGAGTCTCTCCAGTTGCCTCTCGATGAACTCGCTCCGAATTTTCTTATTGGGTACACAGTCGACCCAGAGCATGCCTATGCCCACGTCCACGTCAAGCCCACCGGGGACAATGGTCTACGTCTCGTCTTTGAATGGGATGGCGAAGAGAGCTGGAGATACCATGATTCGACCGTGATGCCGTTCCCTGCCGGAACTCGCCCCTCTCTGGGCGATCCCGCTGCCCGTGCCGCCTCTATTTCTAACTCCACCTCGCAACTCGGTGGGGAAAAACAGGTCAAAGATGGAGACGGAGATGACGACGACGACGAATACTGGAACTCATATGGCGCGGAAGATGGAAGTGGCACAAAACGCTTGTCATCCACAAGCAAGAGTGAGGTGGACGTGAGCGAGGACGCATATTGGGCTCGATATGCTGCCGTGCAAGGTATGGTCTATGTGGCGTCTCCGCAATCGAGCCATGTATTCTGAGCATGTACCGTTCAAGGTACGAGCGACTCCACCGTCCCTTCTCCCATACACAAGAGAGCACATAAGCTTCAAGTAGTGCCCGTCGCACACCACATTTCCCGTGAAGAGATCAACCCCACTCTTAATCCCGATATCCATTCGCGTCTTCGTGATCCAAAGGGACCCCCATCTCCGACCACTCTGGCCTATCGTTTGGCCGAGCTATCTCCACGACCTCCGAATAGCAGCCTCTCGCGAACCGCTTTTTTGCACCAGATCCAGAAGAAGATAACCCGCGGGCGACAGGTAATGGCAGCGATTCACCGTCCTTGTTGCCCGACGACGAAAACCCCTTGGAGTGGGAGGCACTCCAAGGAAATCGGAAAGAGCGCAGCATATCCGCTGCATTGACCACTGATACAACAAACTCGCGTCAAAAGGTTAACCAGGATGATGATCACCCCGCCCTCCAGGACGCTGTGCGGGGCTTATTCTGGTTATGGAAGACAAGACGAACGCCGAATTCTCCCCCAGAGGGGAAAGGAGAAAAGTCAACCGAGGAGCTTGACAGAGCAGAGTTTCTCCAGTTAGTTGGCAGGGCCATTGCAGCAATGCCCAAATAACACGTCGATGTGATGCAATAACTAGCCATGAAGTAGGTGTTTGAGCGCAGTAGATGACCAATGTAGAAGCATGATGTTGTTAAGATGTAGTTAACGTCGGGCGGAGGGCAATAGATTTGCGTTTCGAGCCATCATAGTAGTACAGAAGGACTCCACCAAGTTGCTTCATCATTATGTCCAAACCCTGTATCACAGCATCGCAAATACTACTACTGGCATGCTTTCTAGCCCAGAAGGAGCTCATAGTCACTATGGCCCAGTCGGTGACACCAAATGACATTGCCCGACTTGGCTTCATCCGGGTCCCGGCGCTAAACGTCAAAGTCAATCTTGAATACCTCAGTTCGCTCGGATGCATCGTCGGTTACCGTAGTTTCACCTCGATTATGCTGTGGGCCTGACCGTTCCTGCGATCTAAGAGAGGGTTAAATAAAGGCATTGCTCCGAGACGTTACGATGGCCTCAGATAACAAATATTGGGTACGTGAGAGGTGCCCCAGATTGATCCGAGAGAATCATCCGGACACAGGGAACGGAGTAATGGAGCAACCCCGCACTGAGTCGAGCAGTCATCTCGCAAGGCTAGGAGGTTCACCCGTAATGATCCAGAATCGGGGATCAAGGATGCGTCGCCACAACTACAACATGCAATTGAGTGATGACGACACGGCCAACTGCCACATCGTGCAACACAGCAGTGTCTGTCCTAAACGACTATGAATACCAGCCGTTTCAGTTGCGCATGGACGAACCTTAATTCACATTCACAAGTTCTGAGATCTAATTGAAGTTCAGGCAGGGCACAGGCCGTATAACGCACGGGTAATGTGTTCCGAATATTACCGTTGTACGAGACGCTTCACGATTCGAGGTTGATGGCAAGAGCAGAACACAGAGGACCCGCTTTACTCTCCGTGATCGTGTTTTTATTTTGTGCGTGTCTTGGCGCTATCGCTCATCACCGAGAGTCCTAGCAAGCCTCGTCCTGAACTCATGTTAAAATTTTCCATTCAAAAGGGTCACGGAACTGGTAGAGTGAATGTGTGAATGTGCTTGACATGTAAGAACCGTCCATATCGCAAAAACTACATCCTCAAGGCAGGGCATCGAAAGGGCGGGAGGTATCTCTACTTGATCCGTTTGAGCTGGAAACAAGTATAATGAGAACGAGAGAAAACAGCCAGCACAGGAGCGTGAAATACCTTCTCCGTGTTCCTGAAGACCCTGTTATCGAGACTGACAGTCTTCTCTTCGATGCGTTCAATGCGGTTATTCTGATTGTCAAGTTCTTGGCCCATAGCCGTTCCCAGTGCCTTGAGCCTCTTTGCGACATCAGAGATTCCGTCAAGATTTTCATCGAGTTCATCTTCTAGCTCGTCATCGGATGCGGTGGCCTCGAACTGGTAGCGCTTCCTCTGTTCTCGCTGAAGTGCCTGTTGGGCGCCTGTCCTAGGTTGCTTTCCATTCGATCCCAGTTCAATTCCTTCATCTCGCTGACCATAGCGCGAAGCTTGACCCAATCGGTTCTGGGTCTCGCGTATGTCCGTCATGGCCTTCTCGCGTTCTTCCCGTTCTTCCTCGTAACGCTGTTGTATCTTCGCCTCCTGAGCGGCACGCTTTGCATCCTTATTAAAGGTGATGGCGGGACGGAATATCGAGCGGTTCAACTTCTTGAGTTCATCAGTCTTATCTTCTGCACGTTGTGAGTGGGTCTTGGACACGTCGAGATGGCGCTCAGTGTTGGCGAGCTTCTCTACAAACAAAATGGCATGATAAGTACAAACCAATGACCTACCGCCGTGGTCATCCTGTGACGTACCAGACTGGGTCCCAAGTCTGTTTACAGTGTTTCGCGCAGTCTCCTCTGCCTCACGTGCCATACGGAGGGCGTTGCGCGTAGAATTGACGCTTTCTTGCTTGACGAACCTCGTCTGCTGTTTGATCCCTTCCACATCCTCTTCTTTCTCCTCGCCTGGTGCAGGTTCAGGCAGATTTGGTCCGTCGTACGTAAACGGCCAGTTGACGTCTTTTCGGGATTGTGGCCTGAGAACAGTTCCCTTCTGTCACTGTCAAGGTTGCCTTGGCCGCGTGAGTAGACATCAACTGGGTTGTTGCGCTGATAGCGATCGCGAACGTCCGCATAGGAATGGGTGGAAGGGGGGTCAGCAGACCGGCTGCTGTACGAGTCACTGGGTGAATTCAGACTGGCATCTGAATTCCCGTCGACGGGGGGTATCAGGTTTCTTTCTTTGCGTTTGTTGAACCAAGACATGGGTGACAAGGAAAGAAGAATAGGCGACGATTGACTGTGCAACGGTGCAGTGAAGCGGTGCTTATGTACGAAAACGGAAGTCAATTCCCATCCCCTTTCTTTCGTTTGCCGACCACGGTCACCCCCTTCCCGCTCTTCACTACACTCTGAAGCGCAGCTGATTTTTGTGCCTTTATTCCTCCTGATCTCTTCGTCTTTGCAAACTTGTCAACGCTGCTCTCCAGCGCATCCCTCGACTTCTTTTTCGCCCTCTTCAGTTTGTTCCGAGCTGTCCGTTTTTCTTTTGGAGCAAGCTCGCCCCGTGCGCGAGGATCGGCTGAGGAGCGTTTGTATATCTCCTCTGGGGCCAGCATGCTAGCTATTGTACTGCTAGTTGGTAAAGCAGATTCTAAGCTGGTCGATGCAACATTCGTGATGGTTGAAATGGTTGCGGTGGGCTAGGAGCGACATTAATCTTAGCAATGTTGATGTCTCGTAGGCGCTTACCGCTTTTGGTGTGAAATGGGCATTAGATAGTGCATCCAGCTTCGAGGATATTGTCTCCCAAATCCGCGTAATTTCTTTGTGTTCTGCCTCCAGTTTCCCATCACGGTCCTCTCCTACGACGCCGCCCGTCTGTGCAGCATTGTACTCGTCTTCATAAATCTGAGCTAAAGACTGTTTTGATTTGGTGTCTTGAAGCTCGAAAACCCGGGACGGCAAGAATGGCTTATCATCTATGGGTCGTTTCCGCACAACGTCGTCAAAACGGCCTTCAAGGATTCTGGCCTTGATTCTGCCTTCTAGACTTGATATGAGCTCTTCTGTGATAACAGGCACCGCCTTCATGACACGTTCAAATTCGAGATCCTTCTCTAGAAGAGAATTTTCAGGACGCATTCGAGAGGTCGCTTCTCCCATCAGTGTCCAGTCTTTTTTGGCAATATTTTCGGCCTCCAAGGTTGTGATTTGTTGTTGAAGGAGGGAAAGGCGCCTCTCATGTGTGGACAAACCTGATAGCTAGACATGAGCATATTGAGTCCGTGAGATTAGAAATAAACATACCATCATCCGGTTCATCTTCATCAGCGAGGAGGTCATCCTGCAAACGCTTGATAGTCTGGTGACCATTGCTGAGAGTGAAACCGCCTTCCGGGCTTTCGTCGTCCTCAGATTGACTCCCTTCGTCATCGCTACTGAGCTCTGCATCTGAATTCTCGTCGACCGAATGACCCTCGGTGCTGCGCTGCTCGTCATCGTCACTTTCGTCCTCACTTTCAACTTCGAAGCCATCTTCATCTTCATCAGACGCATCGTCTAGAAGTTGCATGATCGAACGAGCAAGTCCCTTTCCCCCTCTAGCCTTTATAGTCTTGAACTTCACTTCATCATGAAAACGGACTTTCGAAGCGGTTGAGGGTCCGGGACGACGTGTGCTCCTCCCTCTCTCGCTAGGGGGCACATCAAAGAAGTCGGAATAGCGTGGTTCTAACAGGATTAGGATAACCATTCGGCACTTTGGCAGAGAGGGCGATTGACATACCACGGTCATTATCAGCGTGCAGTTGACTATCGATGGATGTGAAATAGTCAACGTCATCCTCATCTGAGGCAATGTTATCCAAGTCGGCGTTCAGTGCTCCATTCGAGACAAAGCCAGCTTCCGTCTCCTCTGTTTCCGCATTGAATTCCTCCAAGTCAAAGAAGCCATCGTCCAATCCTGAGTGGTCGTTTTTTGTTCCCAAAGGAGAGGCAGATGAAGAAACGTTAACCAACCCTTCCTCTTCACGGTCAGCCGACGGATCCCGTAGTCCGGTGACACCCTCTTCTAACAGCCCTTCATCGCTGGACCCTCTTGATTCCTCGTCTGTTTTTGAATTGTCATCGCTCTCTACATATGTTAGATCAGAATCTTCTTCTTCCGAGGAAGTTTGCTCCAAGTTGTCAGGGATGGAAGTGATATCATTTCCCGTAGGTTTTTCAGTGCCATTGAGAGCATACTCCAACATTTTGCAGACGCTCTGGGCCCTGAGTTCCAGCTGTGCCCAAATCTGGTCTTTGTCTAGACCTTGCACGTATAGACACGTTAAAGGTGTGCGCCCGAATGCGTCCTTCGGGGCAGCGGGCGGGGATGGGCTGCGTTTCCGTTTTCCATTCGCGGATGACTGTGAACGCGTCACGGGTGCCCGCCTGGGGCTAAATGACGCCAACAGTGCTGAGATGTAAGGCTGAGCCTGGCTTTCAGAGTTCAAGGCTGCATAAAGGCAGTCAGGGTTTGATTTCGCCGTGAAGGGGCGCCTGCGTACCAAGATTAAAAATGTGCTCCGTTGATTGGAGAGCAGCATCCTGTATCTCTCTATTGCCTGAAGCGAAGGTCTCGGGTTGTTTTTCTAGGAGCAGGGATAATTGATGAAATGGGGTTGGCTGGGGGACCTCATAGCCATTGGACATGGACATGGTCGCGTGCGAACTCGGATCTGAAAGATCTGACGCGCGACGAGCGCTACGAGCGCCGAACGCGCTCAACTCTCGGTTGAACTCACACGCCATTGTCTCTCAGTCTCTATGGGACTCTTTGTTCTCGTCAACCATCGCTATAATCACCCGCCTTCTAGTCAAAGGACAATACCGAGACCTCTGAGTACATTGCATCCTTGTCGACTCGGCTGTGTATATAGCATGTGTTGCAGCGTCCTTGTTCTCTCCAGATGCTTAAATACACCCATTGGCTCGTCTCTGTCGCCCCCAGGCTGCCGGCAGCATATCCACCTTGAGGTCAAGCTATCACTCCAACCAATTATCTTACCACCCTCATAGACCCTACCATGATCGCTAATCTTTCCAAGGCCGCGACCCTTTATCTCGCTCCTGTCCTTTCTTTGACCTCCTTGATTCTCGTTCTCTTCGCATATACTGCACCCACAATACTCCTTCACAGTAGGGTGGCTCTCTTAGTGGTTTCACCATCGCTGCACCTAGCGGATCCTTCGTCATCTCAAGATGTTGATGGGCCTACTCTTTTCTTGGGCGCACTTGGTAACTCGTACTCTCTATTGTCTAAACCGACCAAGTCCTCATTGTTCCGTGACAGGGTCCTGTTCCCGCCCGAATAACAAAGGACCAGTGACATGTACACAGCCCTCAGTGTCTCCAGTATATGGTATGTGGACATGAACTGGTCCCATGAATGATATTAATGGCCATATAGATTTGTCTGCCCTTCCTAGTAACGCTCCAAACCTCCTCACTGCACCAACCGCCTCCACCCCTGTATTCATTGCAATTTCAATCATCCTTTCTACCATTTTTTTGTACTTTTTGCTCTGATCTCTCTTCGAGCCAACCTTGGGGCTAAACTGTCTACAATGTTGGACCGTCCTACGTTTCACCGTGCATCTGCCTGGCTGGGACTGCTCGGCTTTATGATAGGTAAGCTTCCTGTCCACATTTTCGGAATCAGATCAAGGCTCCAACTATGCATTAGGCTTGACATCCTTCTTGGTCATTCGCATGTGGTTTGGGAAGGCCGCTGAGGACTTCAACGGTGCCATCTTAGGGGGTGGGAACAACGCGCCTCAGCTCATCGCCGAGATAAGCAACGGTTTTACAAGTACGTTCTTCTGTACTCGCTAGCCCAAACGCACCGTCTCACCTCCCTGTAGTGGTCTGGGTAGCTTACGCGTTTTATGGCGTTCCGGTCGTATGTGCTTTGGCTCGGCTACACGTAACAGCAGGTGGCAAGTGATTCGATCGTTAATTGTGTTGAAGTTTACTATAACGTTTAACCTACCCTCCATCTCTAATTGCTCGTGTTGACACTGTAATATATCATGACCTATCAATAGACAGACATGTTCGAGACTCAGGAGATGTGAGGTGCTACTTTTCCCTCTTCTACCCATCCTATCGCTGTGCCTGTAGTCTTGTGATCATTTTGGGGGAGCGAGCGCACCTTGGAGAGTGATTAGTGACTACCTCAAAATGAGTTCCCATCGAATCAATATATTCACTTCGCTCTCCTTGCCCTTGTCTGTTGCGAGCCTCCAGTAAATTGCCGGTACGGTATAAATGATGGGGCAATGGAGAGGAACGCTGGTCAAAGACGAGAAGGACGCGAGGTCAACCAACGAACACTGCCCGCACGACAAATAGCCGCCGTAAGGCATTCGTGATTAAGCTTGATGGTGAACAGTTCGGCGCTAGGCTATGGCGGCGTCATCCCTGCCACGAAGGAGGTTACAATTCACGTGGTGCTGTAGTACGGCTCAATCCGTGCGTGGCTGCCTTAGTCAAGCAACATGCCCCAGCCACCGCAAGAACCTCCAATACCGAGAAGCGGAGTCTCTAGTTCAATATCAGGGCTGGAAACCACCACAATAATGGAAGGAGATGGAACTTCGATTCCACTAAGGACCTGCAGGCGCGCACTATGGCAGGCAATAAGTAGCGCGCCTCCATCGCTAACCTACGTGCATTGCTGCGGTACAGGCTCAACTTGGGGAAGCAGAGGAACTCAAGCAAGAGGGAAACGATCTGTTCCGTCGTAGCAAGTGGAACGAAGCGTTGCAAAGCTATCGGAACGGTCTGGCCCGACTTCCAAAGAGGAGAGACCCGCCATCCCCATCGCCACGGTCTCCGGCCACTGACGGGGAAGACGACCGATCCCCGGTCGAAGGGGAGGCCTCTGATGTCTCTGCAGATGCCGGCGAACCCAACGGCTGTGTCAACGTCGATTCTTCGCAGGAGCGCGAATGTGCGAAAGCGCGGAGTGTCCTCCATGCGAATATCGCCGCGTGCCACGTAAAGCTGGCAAGTGCTCACGCACACAGTTTTAAGAGCCGAGTTTAAACACTATCCTGTTGCAGGGTGAAAACGAGGACGCCGTTAAAGCGTGCACTGAAGGTGCGCTTTCGGCACTGTAACATGAATGCGCAAGCCAATCGCACACTCAGCTTTGCAGGATGACCCCTCTTATGCCAGGGCGCTGCAGCGACGGGCACAATGCAACGAGAAGATAGGCTCATGGTCTGCGCTTTCTAGCGCAAAGGAAGGTATGCAAGCTGCTCGCTTTCGGATCTCGCGCTCAGTCAACAGCGTAGACTACACCGCACTCGTCACCCTACTGCCTCCTTCATCCAATCAAGTGGCTGAGGCGAAGCAATCGTTACGGCTGCTTGAGCCCCGTCTGGAGGAAGCCCAGAAACGAGAAATGGGCGAAATGGTGGACAAACTGAAGGGCCTTGGCAATAGCATTCTTGGTGAGTGATATGCCAAGACGCTGGAAGTGAGCCGCTGAAGAGGCCAATCTAGGACGATTCGGCTTATCGACCGATAACTTCAAGTTTGAACCAAATGGTCAGGGAGGTTACTCGTTGAATTTTTCACAAGGGTAGGATTTGCAATAGACTTGCCTAGTGAAGGAGGAAGGTTGTGGGGTTCCGGAAGATGGTCATGCGGTTGAAGGGGTATACCTAATTGGACGTGAGTGATGACGGATGGCAACTGTGCCAATCTTACCCTCGCCCAGAGTGTGCCGCGGACCAATGACAACGGCACTGGTCCGTAGTCTCGCGAGTCGCGTGAGAGGTCCGCATTATCGCCCATGAGCCATATGTGCCCCTTAGGGATGACAACGTGCTCCGAAGAAGGAGCCTTTGAGCCAGTTGGATCTACGCATATTATATCCCCGGGCAACCCGAGCAGCCGCTTGCACACGAAGCGGCCAGGTGCCAGGGGTGATTCGAACGTGATGAGGTCACCGCGATTCAAGCCACCGGGGTTCAGCCGGAAGGAAAGCCTGTTCTCAATAACGGCCTCGCCCTCCTCTGCCATAGTGGGAAGCATAGACGGACCGCTGACCTGTCCTCGTCGTATTAGATCGCTAGGTCGATAAAGTGGAGAAGGGTACAGACGAGCTGAATTGACCCCACGTAATTGAGGAAGAGATGGAAGGCGCAGAAGGCGTTCAGGGCCTGAGAGGAATATTTATCAGCTGAGGCGGGTAAGGAATGGGGGAAAGCGGACGTAGAGTGCTCCGACGATAGGTGGTCTAAGACGGCGAAGGACTGTCATGGTATGAGATGAGATGGGGCAGTTGCTGCCTCCCACCTCCGGTCCGTCGGTTATCTAGAGTACGGCACACCGCGTTATCCAGGATCATGTCGACTTTCAAAAGAAAGTCAAGCTCTAAAACGGTGGGCCTCCTGCCTGCGACGCGCGCCTCCCCATTCTCGTCTTCTACCATCCTAACGTCGTCGGGCATAGCCTCTTTGGATGACATCCTCGGCGGCGGCCTGCCTTTGTCATGTTCTCTGCTTGTTATCGCACCTGACACACATTCGTCCTATGGGGAGCTTGTCCAAAAATATTTCGTCTCGCAAGGGCTGGCCTCGGGACAGAAAGTCTATGTAATTGACAGTAACCCCGGACAGTTTGTTTCTGAGTGCATGTGGTCTTCGAATGGGGTGTTATCTCCACGCGTAACTACGGCGGTAGAGGATAAGGAGGATGGTAACGAGACGACCAAGGTTGAAATTGCATGGCGATATGAACACCTCAAGCCGTTTCAGACCACCGTATCTGCATCCCAATTGTACGTGTACTGACCGATGACCGCATACGATTTTTCATCTTTGTGCGTTAGCTCCGCAGATGATTTCTGCCGTGCATTTGACCTGACATACAGAGTCCCTCGTCATTTCCTGGATCAGGCAATCCAATCCTCACAACTAGTCCTCTTGGAGGCCTCGGGCGACTGGACGAGGCTCATTGATCTTGTCGCTGAGAGCCTAGGCGCTTCCCAGGACACAGTCCCTGTTCGAATCTGTATTCCGCTCCTTGGTTCCCCAGGTTGGGGTGACCCACTTCCCAAGGTACGGGTGTCCTTTCACGGCCCTCTCTTTTCTTGTAATGTCATGTCCTCACAGGATGTCTTACAATTCGTATACTCCTTGCGTACCCTCCTGCGGCGGTGTCCCCACGCGTGCGCTTCGGTAGGCCTCCCACCGTACATATCCGCCGATGGGTGGGGCGGCCCTGGGTGGCTCAACAAGCTTAGTTGGCTTTTTGATGCTTCGGTGACCATTGCCGGTTTCAGCGGTGAGTTGTGAATTTTTCTCGCCTGTGCGCACTAGGCTGACTATTTTTATTCACGAGTAGATCCGGCATTGTCGCTTAGGTTTCCGTCCTATCACGGATCATTCAACATTCACGCTTTACCAGCTCCCCATAGTTTACTGTCGGCTAGCGACAAGACATCGACTCTACGGGGAATCTCGACGGTGCCTGGATCGAGTGGCGGAAGGGAAAACAATATAGCATTTAAATGCACGAGGAAACGACTGGTGTTCGAAACGCACCACTTGGATGCGGAGGGGGGAGTCGGCGAGCGGCGAACGGGGACAGGAGAGGGCGAAAGGGCGGGATCAAACTCGAGGGGGTCGGCTGGGCTCGAAGTGGAGTTAGAAGGAGAGCGAGCCATGGAAGCCGCGGCCGCGGCCGAGAGAATTCGAACAGAGAGTTTAACAAAAAGGAAGCAAGTGCGGTTTCGGGGAGACTTAATTTAATCCTGCCAGATTGGGAAGTTGACCAACTCTGCATCGTTTGGCCCTCGGGCAGATCCGACCTCCTTAAAAAAGACTCGACTCGCTTTTTTTTCGCCTTTCATCATCGTCGTCGTCGTTGAGGTGAGGTGTGCCGAATTTGGGGATACGATTGCTATTGTGGCGAGGTCAGTGTGGTCGTTTAAATAAATGCAAAGGGTCAGTCTTGCCAGCTCACGGTCAGGCGACACTGGTGCTGTCTCCCCCTCCGCTCTCCCCATCCACCCTGCTTATATCTATCCACCAGAGATGCCTCCCCCGTCCCGCCCTCGCTCTCGCCCCCATACTCCAGACCATCTTCCTTTCTCTTCGACATCAACGCAAAACCACAGCCCTGTTTCAGAGGATTCCGACTGGTCGCTTCCATACGCATCACACTCTTTTCCCCACTCTCGTCCGCCCTCGGCGTCACACTCAGTAGACACTCCCCTCCCTATACCGCAAGACCCCGCCCCACCGGTCCCATCCTATGTGCCTCGTTCCTCATCCGACTCTGACGAAATCCCATATTCCGAATCCAGTCCTCCCGGCCCCATTTCAGGCTCCCCAAGGCCTCAGCACTCCCTGACCCTTCGCAGTTTCCAGACCCATACCCTTTCCGCCCCCACCAATACCTCAGCTCGGGTCCTCCCACCCTCTCCTCGGGTGGTTCTTCTATCGCTTCAACTCGCTCATCCGCCGCTTACACTAGTTCCGGGAGCGCACTCGCTTCCGGTGACTACGGTAATCATGTGCTCATTGCTTCTAATGATGATGATCAAGCTATTGGCGTTGGCATCACCTCGGATGACGTCGTTCATCTCGCAAATCAGGACTCGTCCGTGTCCACTTCCGTGTCTCAGTCGAGAGCACCCATAGACCAGACTCGATGGTCACAATCCTACTCGGGCAGTATACGTTCTCGCTCATCTCTTGTGCGTAGCAACAGTAGTAGCGGTCATGATTACAGCACTTCGAGTGTCCAGCAGAAACCTCTTGACTTGAGCTGGCAGCCCGTCGATGAGCGCGACGAGGTTGAACTCATTAGCGATCCCGATACCGAGGATACTGACTTGGAAGTCGAGGATCTCCCCGAGGAGGAGCAGGAGGAAGAGAGGACATCTGCCATCGTCATTGCTGAAGAGGGCCGCGGTCTCATAGTTCGGGGTGATGGCTTAGCCGTCGCTAATCTTGTCATCCAGCCTGGTACGACTCACTTGTATGCCTTCTCCCTAACTCACATTGACACGTCTGGGGTGCAGGGACGACCCATTTACTTATTGGGTCGTTGATCAACGCCAACGCTCTGCCGGCCTATTTGACGGGTGTCTTGCCAACCATCAGCACCACGTTATTGGCTCTAGACATCTCTGCCAATTTTCTCGGCGCGCTCCCTCCCGCTCTCGAATCCTGCTTTTGCTTGGAAGAACTGAATGTGTCTTCCAATCCTCTCCGAGCACTTCCTCTTTTCATAGCTCAGTTGACATCCCTCCGCGTCCTCATAGCGGACTCGACTGGGCTCACTACGCTCCCTGCCCCTTTGAGCGCGTTGGATAAGCTGCATACCCTGAGTATAAGGAGAAACAAGATATATTTTCTGCCTAGTTGGCTTTGCGTCTTGGCATCTCTTCAGACTTTACTTGTCGATGGCAACCCGTTTCAGGGACCGTGGGGCGCTTTGGTGGAGCAGCTGCTTGCAAAGGCGCTCCCGGATCGTCGCATCCTCCTTCCGCACCGATTGACCCTCTTCCTCTCTCTGCCAGTCAAGACACGGATTCCAACGCTGATACAGACATGGGCGATTCTCAAGTCCACCAATCCAACGGTCGACTCCAGGAGGATGAAGATACCATAACTCCTGTTCGCGCTCCACCATTGGGACTCCCAGCAAGTGCGCCCATTGTACCAAACCATGGTGTGACGCGGACCCGGACGACCCCTAACGCTTCATACTTTGAAAAGCACCGAGGAAACTGGAATGCTTCTTCTGGCCCCTCGCGCGGTGCCTCGAACATGAGAACGGGAACGGGAACGCACCTGAATCTGTCCGTGTCAATGAGAAGGAACTTCGTCGCATGAAGAGTGCCGGTGAACTGCGCCATGGACCTGCTTCAAATTTTTCGTCCATTGGCTCTCAAGGGCGTCCACTCGCTCTCAATACGTGACATCTGCCTCTTCATCCAACTTATTGACAGACTCCGAACCCTTCCCTCAACGGTTTGCCACTGTTGGCCCTCAGTCTCCATTCCGCGAGCAAAGTAGTCGGACGCCGCTCGACCAAAGCCCTCGGGAAAAACCTTCCGAGCAAGATGCAACGCCTGCACCATCACTAGAACAATCTTCAAGTATTCCCGACTCTTCACGACCTCGTATTCCCGTTCGGCGCGATTCTCTGCATCTCGCAGAGACGTCTTCTGTGCGCCAGCGCAGTGTATTGCGCAGGAAAGATGACAAGCCAAAAGAGCAGCCAGGCAGATGGGGTTTTTTGAAGAAGATGTCGATGGGCAAATTAAAGCCAGATGTTCCGGCCTCGAGACCATCTACTGCTCATCTGAGGCCAGGCATTACTCCTCTCGCGAATGTCGCAGAGTCGACGTCCAGATCAATACCTACGCCCATAGTATCGAGTCCAAATCCTTTGTCATTGATCGACGTGCGCCTATCTTCTACAGGTTCCCTTGGCATGGAAATTCCGGGTGGATCTTCTGAAGTATCGGTCTCCTCATCTATAACTGACTCAAATGAAGCGGAGCCCAACGGGCTTTCCCCATTACCGAGCTCTTCACTGGTGCCGTCGCCTAGTTTGCTTTCTGTTGTCCCTTCGTCTCCCAGCATTTCTCCTCACTCCTCTATGACTCGTGTCGCAAAGCGGCGCAGTTTCCTTCCAATTGGAGGGCCACCCACTCCCTTGGCCTCTCCTGGGCGATTGTCGTCTGGTGTTAGCCTGCCTAATACCAATGGTGATGAAGAGCGATTGCTGACCCCGTCTCCTATCCCGCCTCTTCCCGATACGGCTGAGCAAATACAGCGTCGAGAAGGGGACAGGGCCCGCGAAGCGTACACTCGCGCCCTTCGATCAGTCATGGCGTACTTGAGGGATATGAACGACCTGTCCGTGACGCAACATTCCCTCGTAAACATGAACTCGCCATCCACGCCCGACATCACCGGAAGCGGATCTCGTTCGCGGCGGCCTACCATTGCTGACAACGGTCGTGTGGCTCCGGATGGCACCTTGAGTTCACCTAGCTCTATTGCAGCCTCCCGCAGTGGCAGTTCAGACCAACTGCGATCCGCAGAGTCCATCGCGCACCTGCGTAGTCTTAACTTATCTCAGACGAACAGCATCGCGACAACAGACAGCGCGGGATCCGTTTACGGAGAGGAACGCAAGTTCAAGGATGATGGCAGCAGGCGAATGCGAGTTGTTAAGGAGATTGTTGAGTACGTGAAAAGTCATTGAGTTCATAACGTATTTAACTGGGCTTCCTTTAGCACCGAACGAACATATGTTAAGGGTTTGCAAGAGCTCATCGACATTTACATCAAGCCAGCGGCGGCCCAGGTGAATCTCCTGGCGGTGTGAGTTCGACCAAGGATACAATCATCCCTGCTGCGGAGAGAAAGATTGTATTCAGTGGTCTTGACTCTCTTTTTTCCTTCCATAAAGATATATTCCTTCCTGCTCTTGAACTCGCCGCCAACCCCGTTCTTCGCTCGCAGGCCAATCAAACGGAACAAGAAATGGAGGGTGTACTATCAGCCAACGCTGCTAGGGGCATTGCCAGGACGTTCGTCTCTCATGCCGCGTTTATGCGGATGTATTCAACGTATATCAAGTGGGTAACGGTCAAGTTATGTTTGTATGATCGTTACTTATTAGCACCCCCGCCCCAAGCAATTTTGACCACTCGGTCCAGCGCATCAAACAATGGGTGTCCGACCGTCCTGGGACAGGGAATGGCCAATCGCCTTCTCTCACGACCCAGGCGACTGCTGGTGCTGGTCCTTCCAACATTGCGTCAGATCCTTCAGGCGGACCACAGCTCACGTCCAGTCAAAGAAAGCGTATCAAAAGCTATCTGAAACGCTGCCGGTTAAACCCTCGCCACTCACAGCTAAATTTGGAAGGATACCTCTTGTTGCCAGTCCAAAGGATCCCACGCTACCGCCTTCTTGTTCGTTGTATCTACTCTTCTCTTATGAACTGTCCTCACCTTTTCTTTAGTTGGAGGAGCTGGCGAGGAGCACGCCACCCGCAGAGGGCTGTTTGGATCCACTTGACCAGGCCCTGGATGAAATCTCATCACTAGCGACGAATATGAATGAGGGCAAGCGCGAGTCCGAATCTCGGTCAAAACTCGTCCAATGGCAGTCAAGAATTAGAGGGAAATTCCGAGTCCCCTCGTGCACCACACCGGTGAGCTTGCCAAACAATTTCAGGCAGCACCTGTGATTGCTCATTCTACTTCCAGGCGACTTATTATGGATGGTCCTCTTTTACTGACGAGGGTTGTACGCAAGGTCACACTTCCCGTTGATCTAATCGATGGGCAAGGCGATACGGCCACGATTCAGGTGGAGTGTCTCTCCCCAGAACAAACGCCGCGTTCCCTTCTCGGGATACTCTGCAACGACCTACTGGTATTATGTCGCGACTCATCGGAAGGGAAGGACCCTCTTTCGCCGGTCGACCTTTGGGCGGTTCTTCGGATGCAAACTCTCCCGCAACCTGCGAGTATTGTTCATGGCAATGGTATGGTGTCCTTTTGATCGTCTTTCGTTTCTCAACCGCTTTTCTTTCCCAGTTCTGCGCATTGTTGATAACAAGGCCATTCTGTATTTCGAGGCTTCTTCGACATCTGTTGCGTTGAATTGGTTCCGAGGCAAGTACCCTTCATTTCCTTAACTTCAATTGCTTATGACACAATGACCTTTCTACAGCAATCAACCTTCACATCCCAACTTCGAAGGCATGAACACCCCGGGGGCACCTTTATTTTTTTCTGACCACGTGTGCAAGATGTTTTTTTTGGGAAAGTCATTTTGATAGCCATCATACATTCATTTTTCTGTCTTATCATTATACGACACGCATTTTGCCCTCGCATAGTAACTTCTGTTAGCAAGTAACATAGCACCTTGTGGTATGAGATCGATCTTTATCATTCATTTGCACTTTTCTTGTGCCCGAAGAAATCTTCCTCAAATCAGTTTACTCCCATCAACGTTGACGATGAAACAGATTGCTACAAACATGGAACGCGTGTATGTCAAAAAGGCGTGTTGTTACTTTAATGTGGGATATAGTTCGGATATCAAACAGTATAAAACTATGCAGTTGGCCGTAGCTCAGACGGCGTCCTCTTACATCTGTTTAGAAGGCGATGAGCAGACGCAATCAGAAGGCTCGATTTGGTCACTTACCAACCACTGCCAGAAAGCCTCCCCCTTGTTTCTTGGTGGGGGCTCCTCGTAGGTATCAGCCTCGATCTCGGCAATTCCAGTGTAGAAATCCATCTCTGACGCTCGGACAGTCGGAGTTCGCCTCCAGTACTTTGCGGCGGCGTACAATATCGGGAACATCACAAGGGGTAGGTAATTCGTGACAAAGTCAGCCGTGGTCCAGTTCCCACGGAGGAAGACCGACCAGCCGCTGAACTGTGTAAGACAATAGCGGACGTTTTATTTTTGGTCAACATCAAGCTGAGAATTGAATTATTACCGACACACGCACCAAGCAGATAAGAAGGCAGCTGATCGCAGCATACCATGCCGCATAAGGCTGGAGACGAGACGAGAATGGCAAGGTCTTGCGGTCGATCCCTTGAGCTTTCATGCCAGCGTAGAAGCGGATGTACGTGAAGGAAATCCAAACCAGGTCAGGAGACCTGCGACGGCCGTCATGTTGGCGAACCAGTTGAACACCTTGCCGGAGCCCGCGTGAACGCCCATATAGGCCAAGAGGGAGAATGATGAGGAGAAAATTAGGGCAGTCACGGTAATCCATTTCGAAGGGTCTTCTTGAAATGGAAGGTGCATTTCCGGCAATCGCGAGCCATCTGGGCGTTAAAATGTCACGTCAGACAATGGCTGCGGAGGCTTGTGCCCTTCTTGGCAATGGGACTCACACAGTGCACGTGAACTCGTGTACAGGTCACTTGATGCTGCGGACCAGGCAGAGGTCAGAAGACATCCATTAATGAGCTGCGGAAACCAGTGACATCAGCAGAAACCCAGTAGACGTATGGGACAAAAATACCCCCGGGAGGACCTTAATGCCTGAACGTTGATTGCGATAACGAACGGGGACGCCGCAGCGGTTCCACTCCCCAATTTAAGGCCGGGTCACTTGAGGGTACGAGCAGGCCAATAATCGTACGCCACCGATATAAAAGAGCAAAATACGGATATACACGCGACGAATAGCTTTTGGCAGGTTGCGTCTAGGGTTCTTCGCCTCACCAGCGGCGACCTGGGAGTCCAAATTTAATCACATCGTATCGATGCCAGCCCGACAACGACTGGGCTGTGTTAAAACTGAATGGAAGAACTCACGGCGACGATCTCGGTGCCGATGAAAGAAAATGCTGCTTGGGTCAAAACCGCCCAAAATCCAAGGAAACGCCCTTTCGCGCCAGCGATGCCATTGTACTGGACGAAAGGACCAGGGTGTTTCCAATAGCGGAATCCGATGCGATCATGATCGGGACCTCCCCCGAGGTCGAGGATGACACCCAAAATGATTAAGCCTATGTGTTCCTGAGCATGCGGATGACGTGGGAATGGACCGGCAAAATAGCCATACCGGTGATGGTGAGAACCTTGATTGAAGCAAAGATGAATTCGGCCTCGCCATATGCACCTTTAGAACGCCATTTGATTAATTGTGGCGCTTCAGTGGAGTGGAATTTCGCATGACTTGCCTGCACCCATGAAGTTGATTGCCACCACGACCGCCAAACAAATGGTAACCCAGGCCGAATTCACATTTGTGTTCTTATCCCAGAAGTCGATCAGAACAGAGGCTGCACTCAACTCTGCTGGAAGAACTATTGTCCAACAGTACCAGTAGTTCCAGCCCATTGTCTGGAGGCGGATATTAATGTTTAATCTCGACTATATCACGAAATCACGTACAAAGGAAAAGGCGCCATTGACGAAGCGTTCTGCCAGTTTGATGTGCCCACCAGGGATGGGAAGATAAGAAATCATTTCTCCAAGGGTTACCTGAGAACGGCCGTCAAGACACACAAAAATGGTCAAACAGTCGGATGCCCGTCACCAACCATGACGCTGTAGCAAATCGACCCGACGACTAGATACCCTAACAAGAGGCCGAGAGGACCACCATGCCTCAACGAGTTCGCAGAGCTCAAGAACAGACCGGTCCCGATAACACCTGACCAGATCCTTGAGATCAGGTGGTCACAAGCACATGGCCACACTGCGGCTGCGTACCTCCAATACTGCGTGAATCCCAAACCAAAACCGGTCAGCGAATGGATGCATACTACTGAGAAACTGCTTACCTGATCATCGCAATGTGCCTGTTCTTCAGCTGGCGTTGAAGAGCATGGTGAGAAGAATCACTGTCCGAGACAGTAAAGTCGCCCTTCTCTGCTTCCATGTCGCTAGAGCCAGTGAAAACCTTGCTGCTCGGGTCGTGATCTCTGATAGACATGGCGAGTAGGAGGGAAGGGACGGTGTCAAAGTTTGGATCGAAGTCGTTTATATGATAACCCCACGAGCACTGCCGCTTATGCCGATGTAACTCCACGACTGGAGATTCGCGATTGGGAAGCCATCAAGCAGTGCCCGGTTCTAATGCGACCGGGAGAGACAGCCAAGTTCTGGCGTGGCCATAGCCGTCCTGAGATGACAGCGGACTAGTAGCCACGGCCTCGGTCACGGTAACATACAGCGCCATTCGGTTTCAAGAAGGCGAACGACCTCATTTAGAAGTCACCCACATGGACCGCGGTAGTAGCCATCAGCCATACGATCATCCCACATTGGCAGATCGAATTTCCATGATAACGCCTATCTTAGCGGACATTAGTCATCTCACCACGGGTCAAAGGCTATGAGGCCTATATGAGGGGGTATGAGGGGGTCTGGCATTTGAGGGTATATAGAAAGCCCTGAAAATCGATTTGGCGTCTTGGGGTATGGGGCTTAGTTATGGGGGGTTGGTCCATGAGGCCTGCATGAGGCATGATGCATGAGGGGTTAAGAAGGAGTTGACTGTATGCTCATGACATGCCATCCCTTTGTTGACAGGTTATGACCGTCTCAACCAAACGGCTGCTAGGCTGTTTCTAGTACGCAAGCGCCGTTCCCCTTTCGGCTCCGGCCTTGGCTCGAAACCACAATCTTCGTTGGGTGGTAGCATAAAGCGGCGGGGTTAAATAAAATAAATCTTCCCGAGAGCTACCAAATTACATTTTCTATCTAATGTAAATACATACAGTTACAGTAGTACATGCAGCACAGCAATCCAATTGAGCGCGCATGTGCTAACCAAGCTTGTGGAATTTCAAATTTAGGTGTAATACATGATTACGCTCATTTGAAGGCATGAAGGCTACCTGCAGAAATGAGCCATCACGTCATACTCTTTCTGTCCCTCCAATGGTCGCGACATCGCACTCTTTCGAAGAGGGATGGTCTAATCTGAGTCTTTTTCCACTGGGCAATCCCCGACGTAGGTGGCCTTCTCCTCACCGTCTTCGTGACGTCTCTTCAGATTGTTAGGGGGTTGTGACAAGAGAATAGCCCCAGCCCGATCGTCAGAAATGTTTGTATTTCCCGTAGATGGAGGCAGTGACGGATTATGATCTCTCGTACCAAGCACCGCTCGCGGATGGGGAATAGAGGACCAGGATGTGGATTCATACGCGAAGTCGCGAACCTTGATAGACGGCGGTAGTTCGGAAATACTGGCGCCTTCGTGACGAAGTGATGGGGAAGGCGATGCAAGCGGTGACCTGGGCGAGGATGAACCGTTGCAAACGACGCTCCAACCGCAATCCGCCCCTTCCATATCCTGTATGCATTGCAAAAAGGAGGAAATGGCCCCGGCGACGTCAGACTCGCTAGAGCCAGGAACGACAAAGCGTCGTGGATCGTCATTAGCATCTTCCATCCAGTATTTCTCTAGCTCGTCGAGAGGAACGGGTGGCTCGTTGATATCCTCCAGAGGCTCTGGCTCATCTAACGGTAAGCCGGCTGTGATGCCGTGCTGCAGAAGTTCCTGACGCCGTTGTTCCCTTCGTTTGTTCCGCGCGGCACGCCTAAGCGCTGCCTTGCTTTTCCTGAATTCCTTTCTTCGGGCGTTATCCATGTTTAGCAGAAACTTGACGCGGCGCAACTCAAGGTCCTTTTCACCTGGATACGTCATTGCCAAGCCCAACTCCTCGTTTGGTTCGTCCGCTCGGCTCGCTTGAAAGTCGATAAGGGTGACCCGCGCATCGGCACCGATAAGAATGTGTCTGAGAGCGACATCTCCGTGAACAACGCCCCGCTCGTGCAGGTTTTGGAAAGCCTCAACGACGCGGTCCTTCAAAACCACGGGCATAGAGGCGGAAGCTTCCATCCAGAATACAGGATGAGGCAAATCCATCGCGATATCAATCTTGCCAGGGCGCGTATATACGCCTATAATGTGAGGGACAACGTCCCCTTGCAGTGGAAGAAGATATCGCGAGGACTTGTATAGTGCCAGCTACAGAAAATGTTAGGATTTGCAACAGCATAGGGGTTGATTCCTGACCTCAGAGTAAAATCCATTCCACTGTCCCATTTTTGATATGTCCCAGCTAGATAATGTTTGTCACAGAATCGACCTTGTAAAGACGATATTACTTACGTCTTGCAAATATAATTAAAAGCAACAGACTCCCGTTCGTCGTGGTGTGGGTTTCTGACACTACCAGATTTGATGTATGCAGATGACATAACGCCCTCTAAAGACGTTGAGCGAGCCGCATACGTGTCGCATGCACGAGATACTCACCTCCTAACCACTTCAAGACTCTCACATCTTCAATTTTTTGTCCACTCACCCAGGCGAATTTCCCATGGGGTTTGTATAAAGTGCGGAAGACCAAATCATCAGGACATAAAGGCGAGGCAAGCGGTTTTTCCCCCGTGCCGTATATTCCCGTACGAAGAGAGCGTGTGTTGCTGTGTTTATGCGAATCTTTGGAGAGAACCTCATGTTGATTTGGCAATGATGGTGTCTTGTGTGCGGATGTATCGGAAGGGTGCGAGCCAGCTACTACTGTCTCCAGAAACGAAGAGTAGCGAGCGTGTGGGAGAATGCGTCGAACAATGTCTGGAAGGGATTTCAAGAGTTTCTTAGGGTGCACAATTGGCGGTGAGTCGAAAACAGAGAGTGCTGCTTCCGCAAAAGTCATCATGAAATGGTGGGGTTGGGCGACGTAGGGAAAAGGTGCGATCTGTGAGTATCCAGGTTGCCATACGGCTTGCGATAATATAAGACAAACTCCTTGTTCTGCATCTGAACACAGACAAGGCTACAAGCTGGTCGCGGTTGATGAGTGTCCCGGCGCCAAATTACCATGCTTGGATTAATGGATGAAGGGTACCGTGGGAGAAAGTCCACTCTCAGCAGAGGTTTCCCGTCCTCCGTTCGCACCACAGACGGGTTGGCATTCTGCACTTTGGGAGATGCCATTTCTCTTTCTCAATTACTCCTCTTTCTCTCGGCTGTTCCCTGCTTTCATATTTTTATGAATATATTCCGCCATTCCACACAACTTGCCTTTCATGCTTCCCTTTCCAATGCCATCTCTGGTCGACTGCATCTTGGACATATCCGAGACAGGTTACATCTCCAACTCGCATGAATCATGATTCAGACATCTCAGCCCCCCACTCTCTGGGGTGGCGGTATATGACATGCGTGTCAGTCACTCAAGGACGAGCAGCGTACAGGATTCCAACAGTGACTAACCATTAACATTCGATATGGAGGCCGTGACGACCTGTAGAAGGTGTGTCCTTGCGTGGTCTATTCTGGTGCTTTCTTGGATTAATACAGTCCTGGTGGTGCACTGCACGAAGAAGACGTGATCATGCTGTTCGCAGCCATCCCAATTGCGAGTGGTACGATGCTTGCATGTCACTTGTGGCGGTGCGAGCTCCCTTATTGGCGGACACACTGAGGACACTCGCCACAGCGATGGCGAAGCCCCAAACACTAGGAACGTATAATATAATTCCGAAAAACTCGGTTATTGCCCCAGATTCGAATCCAAGATATCGTTGTAGGGGTTTTCCCATGGTTTCAAGTTGGCACTAGGACTGCTCGTCGCGTAAGCAGATCCACCAGTGTCGCCTCCCGTACCCAATAAAATAGCATGGGCACCGAAACTGTCGGACGACCCAGTGGCCAAACTGCCAGCGTCCGGTAGCCAATCATCTGGTTGGTCTCTGTCAACATTCGTATTGTCCTGCGGTGCAGACTGCTGATCCCGCTGCGCTTGGACATGACCTTGCTGATGACCTGGTTGCGACCTCCGGACGCGGATCGGTCTGGACGGTTGGTGCGTCGGTCGCTTCGGGATGCCATCATCGATGAACGCAGCACAGACAAGGTATTCGTTTAACGGCGCGAGGAGAAGTCGCTCCAGGGTCTGGCCTTGGTCTTCCCACTCTACAAGAGCGTACTGCCACAGTGTGAGACAACGCGGCAGGAAGCAAACGACTCGGACAACTTACAGTATGGTCATTCTTAAGTGTCGCGACCAGCTGGCCGAAATGCCAGTTGTCCATCCCATCTATGCCCCTCAGTGGCACGACCGGGGCATTGGTCTCACGGATCCAGGCCTGGATATCGAGACAGTATATTTCCGGACCAGTGACAATATCAAGTTGTAGAACGGTTGGTAACGCCGATAGCTTTCTACTGGATGTAAGTCTCCAACTAATAGATGCTTCATGAAAATACACGCTTACGGATCACCAACTGCTTCAGTTGTTAGAGCCTGCGCGTGGAATCGTGCGCCATTCCATTCCAAAGAAAGAGTCCACATATCTCGCCAAATGCTCCCGATGGTACGTCTGGTTCGAAGACTGCGAGCCCCGTAGGGTGAGGGAAGACAAAACCTATTACTACTATTACTACTACGTGACGCAGGTCACCCAATGCCTGTTTGTGCATATTATTGAAATCGAAATTTATAAGCCTGTTCATGCAGGCAAACATTTGGCTGCAGCGAAGCGAAGCTGATCTTGTCAATCCGTTTTTACAGTAATCGCTGTCTAATGCGATCGGTACTACGATCATAGTTCATTGCATCTGCTCTCGACTTCCTTGTTTTTGCTAGGGACCATCACCATTATGAACTACTAGTACATGTGACTTAGGATTGCTATATGGTCTTTTGATGCACGCCGCAACGGGTGCACCTTGTCATTTACTTAAATTAGTATCGCCCCTGATCATTTGTTTCATCCTGCGGTGGGTTATCACCATCAAGTGCTCTCAACGATGATTGCCATATGGCTCAAGATATGGCTGGATAATAATGCGGCGACGAGCGGCGGTGTGGGAAGGCTCGAGTGCGATATTTCGGTATTCGGGAGCTGTGATAACGTCACATCGAGATAATAAGATACTAGGAAGGCTATGCGCCTCTCGATGCTGTGCACCGAAAAAAAATTGGGTCCTTGTACTCGAGATGTATTCGGTTACACGTATTGGAGAAGCAGGCATAAAAGACGCATCCTAACGGGGCTAAACTGGTTGACTTAGCATGTATGGAACTCAGCAGCTCGCGAGGCGCTGTGTTCCTCCTCATCACACCATAGCCAATACAGTAGGAATGGAGAACAGATCATTCCAGGGCAGGAGATAGTAACAACCCTAACTGCTATCGTATTCGGTGCGATAGAGATCATGTCACTGACTGTGCCCCTTCCAGACCTAGCATCGCAAGTGTGACATTTAGCCACTAATTGACTGTGGGCTCACCTCAAAAAAGTGTCTTCGGTCTGCTACGGGGACACCACGGCAGCGCGTGAGATTAAGCGTCGCGAGTTTCGGACATACGTCGATGATGGTGAACAACACCTCGCCTGCTGAAAAGTGGGTTCAAAATCGTTCCACCACGTAGCAACACGCACTTGACAGTCTAGTCCCCGCGACTTCTAATATTTCAAGTGACGGACAGCACGATAGGTATGGGGATGCATCGTCATCGATATTAGTACTATTCAACGAGAGTTCCTGCAGTGAACAAGCTGCATGCGTCGAGTCAGCCGGGGCGAGATGTCGTAGGTCCGACGACCGAAGAAACGACAGTCCAGATAGGTTCAATTTCTGGTATATTACACTCATGTGAGCAAACCGCTCGTCAGCATTCAACTTTCCTTCACGGACCTTCAGCCGCCTGCCAACCAGAAGAATGAATTCTGTGATGATCTCTTCATCTCTCGCAAGCTTCGTGTTTGATGCAAGGCTAAGTTCTCTATAGCCGTATTTTGTGACAGAACCGCCGTCAAAGAGTGCAAGTGTTTATCGGTGAAAGTCATCATCGACACGCCCCTGCCGTATGCAGATCGTCTCCCATGACTCCCTCCCAAGGCCCGATGTTCAGAGTGTGCAGTCGCGATGCAGCGGGAAGCATGGACAACAAGTCATCTGGCGACACACTAGTCGATGTTACAGATAATTTCTCTAGATTAGCGAAGCCATGAAGTGGCACAGAGAGTGGGCGGCGAATGTCCGTGAATGAGACATCGATGCGTCTGAGATTTGGCACCAACGGAATCAGAGTATTAATCGAAGCGTCAGAAAGCGACGTCTGGCGTAATTTTAACGTGCGAAGAGCCGGAAGGGAGAACCCTTCTTCGGTCAGTAAGTCGGTGCGTAGCAGTTTAAACGCTTTATCGGTCTATAGATTGGTCAGAATGCGTGTAGAATGAAAAAGAGACGTGATAGAACCCAGCTGCTGATACCCGCAACTTTCAGCACTTCCAATCGTTCTTTACAACTACGAAGGAGTGGGGCCAGCCCTACTGGCGCCACAGAGGTATAATTGAGATTGACAGACTTCAGGGACAGACATGCTTTGGCTATGGCTCGGATGGTCTCAGATCCCACAAGGGTGCAACCACTAGGTGTATCAAGTGAGTCATTCTCATAAGACCTCCAGACTCCAGAGGACCTTATTACCGTAGGGAAAGATCTTCAAGAGAAGGGTGACGCGAGATGACCGCGGCGAACGACGTATCAGTCATTTTGTCGAATCCGATAAGGTGCAGTCGAACGAGACCTGGGCCCATTGAGGCGACTGCACCGACGGTGTATTTCCTGATTGGCGAGCGTTCGCCTCCCATACCACTTGTCAAAGTGACAGAATCCCCACGCAAGAAATACTTGTTACGGTCTGAGATGTCGCATTCACAGATATTTACTCGGCCAACTATGCGCACCTCTTTGACTAACTCATGAGAAAGCAAGTGGGGACAAGACGAGCTGAGCATGGCAAACAGCGATTGTATCCTCGAGTCTGGGAGTCTTTCTAGCCGTGCACCAATTATTTGCCATGCTTTCGTCGGTTCCCATTGGCGGGGATCTCTGGAAAACTTGAAAAAGTTGGCGACGAAAACACGCGCACAAAGGGCAGTCAGCGGTAGGACATGGTCACTCCTGATAATACGAGTAGAAAACGCGGAGGAAGAGGGCAGGTTAACTGGCGTGATTGCATCATCTGCTTCGGAGGGCGCTCCAATCTCAGGAAGTCCAGTTCGACGCCGTTTTGAAGTTCGTGAGGGGTCAGGCATAATGGTGGTCGTGAGATGAGCGGTGACTAGTGACTACACGCAGGATGTCTTTGGCGCCTCTCGGCACCGAGTTATACAAATACCTTGAAATGACTCCGAGTCCAAGTTGCACCGCCACAGCCTAACTGCTCGTCGATCTTCTTAACTTACAAGGCTGTAGAACTTGATCCAACACGTTGCGCAAAAAAATATTTTCTATCCCTACTTGAAGCACGTGTGAACATGATAAATCGCATCTCTAGATCAACCTATTGACGAGGAAAGGAGGCAAATGGTAAGAACCCGGTCCAGGGCCAACATACAGCCGCCACCACGAATGCAAGTGGCCCGGTGGTCAAGTACCACAAGACGGCCTCTATCTGATCTGTGACCGGAATCTCTTTCCACCCGAAAAGTTGCAACGAAAGACGAGGCGAGTGGATGAATAAGATTTGAAGTAAATTAAATGGGGGTGGAAAGTACCGTGGTTCTGAATACACAGCAACAGCGGTCACAAAGGTCCTGCGAGATCGAAGGCCTACAACAACGGAATACCTATCCCATGAGGAGACCTGTTGGGAGGAGGTGGAAAGAAAAGATGCATTAAAGAGGACGAGTAGTATCGCAGAAATCATCATGAAGAGTATAAGAATAATCCATAGAACAGAGAAAGCCATCCGGATCTCCATAGGTGCTGGTTCCAACAGTGTGAGTACTGTAGGAAAGTGGGGAATCGAGTCTTCCAGCGCGATAGATAGGAAAAAGGAGGCTAGAACTGTCGCGGGCAGAAAGAAAAGGAAGCATGGGTAGAGTGTTCTCGTGAATTCGTGCCATAGGACGGTGGCCAATGGCAAAGTGACATCGGGTGAGAGGAAAAAAATTGGGCTGGGAGTCCGGGGGAGGTGAAGCGACAGCACATGCAAGAGAAGCGCGCCCAGTAAGAGGCTGTACGATGTGTCCCCTGGAAACGGTGGAGAAGGAAGGGTGAAGAGGAAAGCACCAGCAACAAAGGCAAAAGGTGCGATCAGGAACGTGGGACGCTTGAAGAGTGATGCAGCAGAGTAGATCATCAAAAATACTTCTCTTGCTCCTATTAGGGTACGGCTACTAGTGATTGTTGGACGTTCTGGAGGCCGGATGGTGTAATCGGAAAGCAGTGCCAAGTAGCCCAACTGTAGGAGGATGTCTACAGCATGCACGATTCTGGACATCCTGTCAAGAGCACTGCTACAAGACAGTCGGCTCAACACACCTTGGGGTTGCAACTGAACGGAAACGTTGCAGGATACGGCCGAACAACGGACCGACAGGGATGGGGGCCCTTCCATACGTCCAAGTATGGGACAAGCTCAGGGAGATTAGACGATGAGATACGAGGGCGGGAGGAGCATCGTGATCTTTTAGGATATCGACCACTGAGATGGGGAAGAAGGGATAGGGATCAGATGCTCTTCTATGCAACCGACAAGGAACATACCTCGGACAGTAGGAGATTTGCCCTCCTCCAGAGCAAATGGAGACCAAAGACATTCCTCGATCTCCTGGGCACTTCTGTTGACTTTAAGAAACTCCTCCCAGGCATGTACAATGCGCTGCTGTAAATTCTCAGCATCGAGAGACGCCACGCGCTCCCCCGACCACTGTTCCCAAACATCCGTACGAACACCGATCGAGGGTGCCTTTGCTGGATATAGACTTGCGAGAGTACAATTATCTCAAAAGCGACTTGCTGCGAGAGATGGCGGGTGGAAATGAGGAAGGGTTCCTCGCCCACTGTTCGAATGCCATGATGCTGGATACGATTGACGAACGGGGTGAGAGGTGGTAGAGATGGAGACCGGTGTTGAGCACTTTGAGTGTTTATGGTTGAATGACGGAGTATCAGCGGCGTAGATTCCGTCGGTCGCTCGTCCTCGTTGTTGTCTGCCATCAAGTCGCGCACGGTCTTTCAGCGAACGAACGTGCGACGCGTTACCCTATCTACTGTATTGTCAAGGATGAGCACCACACTTCAAACGATAGAACCAGACGAGCCCACAGTCATAGCTAATGCACATCCTCCCACAAGGAATACTGAACCATCGCGTCCAGTGTCGAGCGCACTCGCCGGCTCGACCACTCCCGGAGATACGGAAGCAGGTACTGTACTGTCGCTCGCCCGAGCTTTGACACACTCACCGTCGATGCGTTTAAAGGCTTCGTAGGAGTATTTCGTCAGGTGCGACGTTCGAGGAAAGCTTTCCTGAAGGCATTTTCTTATTTCGTCCGGATCAGTCCGCGCACCCCATCGTGCTCTTCGTCTTGTACCTCTTCCGCATAGCTGCTATAGCGACCTACATCCTCTGCGGGTTTTTCACAGATAACTATGTCGTCTCCGTCCGTCCGGTCTTCCCTCTCATCTCTCGTCAACCATTCATTTTTACCGCTCACAGACTGTAATAGTCGTCGTTCTTCTCGCCATGGACTTCTGGAACTGCCGCGTGCGTCTCTAAACTGGCTCCATAACCGTATTCACCCCTGCTCATCTTTGTGATCAGAATGTCGCTGGGCGGACTCTTGTCGGTTTACGTTTTTGGAATCAGGTCTGCTGCCTTCGTATTCCGCATTCTCGATTTAGGACTGAAGAATGACGCATGATGGTCGGCGAATAGGTGGACGACAATGGAGAGAGTTACTGGATATTTGAAAGTAGAGATGTAAGAATTCATCTCTCCAATCATCATTTCTGCGCGCTGAACGCTCTCCGCCCAGCCTTCACGGCCTGCCAATCCTGTCGACTCTCGGTGAGTGCTTCGCTGCTCATTCTCGACTGCCTATCAGGAGACTTAAACTGCCTCGAGATTCTTTTGGACTGCGCTATACGTCTTCCCAGCCCTCTGGCTTGGTCTCTTTTTCGTCTCCCTGCTCAAGTTCAACCTATCGTCAGTGGAGCACATTGCATTGTGTATTTTCCGATCCAACATCCCTTGCAGATTTATCCCTATTGTCATGCTTGCCCTAGTCTTCAATGTTACAAACGTAATTGGATTCACTTATGCGTGCGTATTTTGTATATTCTCTCCATTGGTCTCATCGCTTTCGGTTTCTTCCTCACTAGTGACCGCGATGCCAAGAAACGATGGGCTCATAACGTGGTCTCCTCCAACTGGTCCATGGGTGGCCTAGGCGGACAAATGTTGACAGGCGTGGTGAAGAACAGCGTAGGGCGAGTGTTTGGGTCATAGGTTTTGTTATATAGCTTGCGAGACCAGCTTCGCGAATCATATAATCATCATACTGTGTGTGAAATGGAAAACATGCACGACAGAATTTGAACAATGAAGTGAATAAGAAATGGGAGATTGTGTTGTGCTACACATGAAAAATGCGAGTCCAAAGCATGTCAGAGATCACAGGTAAGGTTGAGACCCAAGACCAAAAAAATAAGTATGTCCATGGGAAGAAGCCTACTTACGATAAATGAATCAAGAATGTAAGGAATCCCAAGAATCTCATGTAGTAAATACACGGCCGGTGCGTAGCAGGCATATTGTATTTGTTGAGAATCAACATAATGGTGTATCAGTGAATCCCCACCCAACCTCTTGCATCGACACGTGCGTGTGCCGTGGTCGGTGTGGAAGGCATCATCAGGCCGATCAGAGACGTTCTCCTACTGTGCGACCTCGGTCGAGGGGTTACCGTGGAAGGAAAGGGAACAGAGACAGAGTTAGATGTTAGGGTCATAGCTGATGGGGTGCACGTTGAGAATGTCGGCGAAGGTGGGAAGACGAACAGGGTCTGGGAAGGTGTCTGCAAAGTCGGTTTGTATATGTTGGGGGCTTGTGGGGGTTGCGCAGGTTGAGAGGCCGCCCGAAGCGAGAGGGACGCCGGTTTCGTAGCGCGGGACTCTTTGCGAGACCGAGGCAAAGCTATCGCGGTCGGTGTTGGCGCTGCATTGATGGGAGAGTCGGGCACGGTGGGCAAAATGTCGAGGGGCGTTGGTCGACGCCTCGTCTTTGACGCACAGCGCCGGGAGGTGTCAAAGGTTGACTTGAAGGGCGTCGCTGGGACGGGGGGCAATTTAAAGGAGGATATCATAGGGGGTGCAGACGGGGGACCGCATAAACCGACTTGAGTACCCCCGACTTCACCGTCACTGGACACATCAGATGGTGCATGACCATCCAAAGGGGAAGGTCGAGAACTCGACCGGTCAAAGCCACCGCCGATGCCGAGCAACTCTTGCTCCTCGTCTTCTTCGACGAGGTGTTCGCTAAGCATGCTGTTTGACGTCATGTTACTAGCGCTAGACCCAGTCCGCTTGCGTGCCGAGTATCGACTTTTCCAGGCCAAACCCAGCCCTATGCCAGAACCAGTAGAAGAAGAGGAAGATTTGCGAGCTAACATGCGATACTCCATGGCCTTGTCGAGAGCCTGGCCTCGCGTTGCATCTCGGTGCTCTCTTTCTCGACGTCTTCCCGATCCGAGGCATCTTCGAACATCCTTCGACGACACCACTCCTCATCAGCTGATGCTTCTAGATTGGAGCGTTCCGACGGGGTTGGAGACCAAGAGGGGCCGCAAAGCGCCTTGGCATAATCCAAGAGTTGATAGATCAAACTATAATAGGAAATGAGGTAAGAAAAAACGGGCCGACGTGGTTACTACTCACAGCATGTTTGGTCCAACCCATTTACTCTTCTGCTTGACATATGTATAAGCCGCTTGCATCCCTTTTAGATCCCAGACCTCTTCGGGGACCCAAGGAGAACGAAGAAAAGCAGCGCGCATGACGAGGGCGATCACCAGAGTGGCAGAACGGGATATTCCACATTGACAGCTGTAGGAATAAATTAATTTATTTGTCAGGCTCTGTGGAAACGAATGAATCGTAATATAACGCACTGGATTAGCACACCCTCTCCACGAGCGAGCGATTGATCGACGAAGGCCATGGCCTCAGGGAAACCACGTTGGACAAGGTCAGATTGTGCGTGAGACCACTCCAACTTGAGATAGTGCAATGCAGGTCGTCCAGCACCGTCGGCAGGATAGTAGGCACCCTGACTGAGAGGTGCATTGCGTAGGGGCTCTTCCGTAGATGGAATTTGTGTCACTCCTGTGGACGTTGACGAGTCGAATGGAGAGGAAACTTCTTTCGCGACGTTGAGTATAGAACCAATCTTCCTTGTAACAAGACCGCGCCAGTCACGAGTATTATCCTCTGCACCAAGCCATATATTTGGTAGATTTCGATAGGGCCATCAGGGTAAGGGACGGTAGGTGAACCACCCTCATCCCTGCGGATAAGCATGGAGGAAGTTGACATGGTAGAAGGGCATCTGCTCCGGGTTTCCTGGGTTGCATGGTCGAGCAAGGTTTCGTTGGGAACGGCTAAAGAGTTACAAGAGGACTGTGTGGACAAAGTAAGAGATAGCTTCTTCATATTTCTCGACCGGGACCTTGGGGGAGGGGGAATTGAAAGGATCCAGAATCTGAGGTCGAAGGGGAGACGGCGGAGGTAGAAGCAGAGCTATGCCCAGGAGCAAGGGTCATTGTGGCGTCTGGGGGGGGAGTGTCAATGCGGAGTCCTGAAGGCGGACCCATTTTGCATGGTGCTGGGGGTGTTGTCGAAGAAGGGAGCATGGTTCACGCGCTGCGTGTGCTTATGTTAGGGCGTCTGGGAGGACTCTTTTGTTTTCGCTAATTGTGAGTTACGAGGGTGAGGAAGGTAAAAATAGATAAATGAGTCCGGGGAAGTGGGGTAACAGAGAAACGAGAGGAATAAAAAAGAGACCCAGAAGAAGACAGGGATGTAATAAAAAGAGGGGGACAGAAGGAGCAAAACACAACCAGTTGTGTTTGTGTGCAATCGGAATCTCGCTCAATCGCAACATCCGCCCTTGGCAACGCTGCGACGGTAACCGCCCCTTAATTATGTAATTGTTGCATCATTGTCGGACCCGGCCGCCCACTTCAATCTCCGCACGACAGATTGGTAATTCCCGGCTTGCCCGGCGCGCAAATTACCGGGCTCCCGGCTTGCAAGTCCCGGTCACGTCGGCCCCGACCCGCTCGCAATGCCGAACCATCTGCAGTTCTTATTTCTGGCCTCGTTCTTCGCCACCTTCGTTGTTCTCCTCGCTCTCTCCAACTATCTCTCTTCAAACTCCATCAAGCGGGCTACGATTTTTCCAGGCTAATCCTCCTTGGCCTTTCCCCGTCTGAGAACACGTATCCCAACAAAATGTCCACGTCCGCATCTTTTAGCGTTCTCGCACAGATCGCCGCACTCCTAGTTGCAGCAGCCAGCGGCGTGTTCATATACCTCAAGTTTGGTAGTTCCGGCACGTCGTCATTCCCAACTTATGTCCGCCATCCTCTCACTCCCGCTGCGATTTAGTTAGGAAGCCTGTTCTTGATCCCAAGGAATGGCAACTATTTCCTCTCAAACAAAAGATCGTCGTTTCCCCAAACACTGCCATGTTCGTGATTTGCTGTCATTGACTCTGCCATGTTGATGACGATCACAGATATCGCTTCGCTCTTCCACACCCGAGTGATTCCCTCGGTCTCCCTATTGGCCAGCATATAACTGTCTCAGCAGAAATAAATGGCAAAGACGTCGCACGTAGTTACACCCCCACCAGTAGTGATGATGACCTAGGCCATTTTGACCTTCTGATCAAGGTGGGTTTTATTTCACCTTTTACCGCATGTATCCTTATTGCCCCCAGTCTTACGAGAAGGGCAATATCTCCCGCTACGTTTCTCTCCTCAAAATTGGGGACAAAATTCGCGTTAAAGGTCCGAAGGGCCAATTCAACTATTCCCCGACTCTCTCTCGTGAAATAGGCATGATCGCAGGAGGCACGGGTATCACACCTATGCTTCAAATTATCCGCGCCGCCCTTAAGAACCCCCAGGATCACACTAGGCTGAGTCTCATTTATGCTAACGTCAACTACGAAGATATTCTCCTTAAGAAAGAGCTTGATGAGCTGGCCAACAAAATCCCTCGCGATTCAGGTTTTCTATGTTTTGAATAATCCCCCGATGGGATGGACTGGGGGCGTCGGGTTCGTGTCAAAGGAACAGATCGCAACACACTCCCTGCCACCCATGACAATATCAAGATCCTCTCTGTGGTACGTACACTTACTCACAGAGTTCGACATCTTACGAGCGTTTGTGTAGGCCCTCCCCCAATGATGACTGGCATGAAGTACGTCTTCATATGTATTTTCTCACCAGTGGCTCAATACTCTACACCAGAAAACATTTAGATGAACTCAAATACCCAGCTCCCCGAACAGTCAGCAAGCTTGTCGACCAGGTTGGTACCATTCGTCTTCCAATTGTCGGCCCTTCCTCACATTGGTCTCAGGTCTTCCTATTTTGAATTAGATGGCTGCTATATTGGTGAAATATAGAAATAGTATATACTGGACACGTCAGTCGGGTATATGTGTTACCAAATGATCAAATTGCAGTATATAGTCCTTGCCCAACCCTCGCGATGCGAGTACGTACCCCAGAGAGGGTGTTGTGAGATCTGTCGAGTGGTGTTCCGCATGGAGAAATAGTAGATTGGGGCGAGTAATATACAATATACCCATTGGTCATATTGCAAGGGGAAGCTTGCTGAGGTCGGGGGTGGAGCCCTCCAGCATTTCCTGTCGGGTCTCGAACAGACTTGAATGTGTGAGTAGTTCATAAGAACTGACGGGATATGTTGTGTACATACATTTTCTTTATCTCATCTGCCGCTGCGATGCCGACCTCGAACTCCCTCTCCGTCGGTTCACGATCCGCCTGCCTCGCGAGCTGTATCGCAGAGTCGTAATAGTGCAGCGGAGACCGACCCTCGTCGTCCGTGGGCATAAGTGGTGCAATGAAACGGTAATGATGCGAGATACGGTCGTTACGTCGGAGTGGCGGTAGACTTGGTATCAAAAGACGAGCCTGAGCGTCTAGAATGTGAAAAAAAAAATGCGTCAGAAACGAGGGTCATGTCATGTCATGTCAACGTGCGTAGAAACGGACCGAGAGCTGGGATGGTATTGAGGAGAAAACGACGAAAGCAGACACCATCCCATTGAGTCCCTGTCGAGCGAAACGCGGGCACGCACCGTGAGCAAAGCGATTGAGTGAGTGCGAAGGGAAACGAAAGCGACGTACCCGGCTTACCCCATCCTTCCCTGTTTGCGTCCTTGGGTAAGGACTCGAATGCGATCAGACAAGCACGAGAATACTCCTGCGTCACGAATCCGTGCACACCCTACCCAACGAAGAGGTCAAACGAGTTAGCCCTCCGGAATAACAATTAGGCCCGCATTCCTGACGCACTTTCGGAATATCCCCTTTACGAAGAGCAACACGTCCCCTTGATAGCCTCTGTAGCTTTCTAAACATTGAAATCCTGCGTTTCAGACAAAATGCCAACGACATCAAGACCTTCTCTTGTCGTTACTAAATGCAACCACTGAAACGGGCTGGGGGGATGCCTACCACAATGCTGTATGCAGTAATAATAATTAAGACATCGATGTTGTTCTTGAATGACCGTCGCCTCGAGGTGCGTACAGCTTGTGAAAGGAAACCGACCAGGGACACACCGACAGCGAATCCGAACACCAACCAAGCGAATATATAGAGGATGCCAGTGAAAAGCTTCCTGATGTGATGGGACATGGATACTCAGACAGGAGCGCACTGCGCTCAGATGTATGATGACATGAGCAGTAGAAAGAGCAAAGCGACTTTCATATAAGGACACTGATAACCCTACTCAGGGGTTAAGGTTCATTGTAGACCAGCACAAACTCTGATACATCCGGATGTATCTATGAAAACGAAATAACAACACAAGAGCATGCTCTCCAACTTCAGAAACTTCAGATTTCAGGCCCCAGGCTCAAGCTTGTACGTTTTGGCTATTGGCTGAATCAGCACATTGTAAATTAAATAGAACGAAGAGAACTCACGCAAACTGCCCAATGACATTTCCCCGTGGGCTGTATTCACATACGTAGAACTGCGCGAGCTACAAACGGGATCACCATCATCGTTCCGTAGTATATAAAAGAAATTTGGACATACTCCGTAGCTTGCAGGAAAGATCCCACTACAGTTTTGGTAAGCGCAACCAACCTGGGTGGTTGACTTCCAGACCATCTGCGTAAAGTGCGAATATTCTGGGTTCTTTGGGTCATAAGAAGCTACATAACGAAATACATGAGTCCCTGTGTCGTATCAGATCGTGAGTAGGTGCGACGCACAAGCTTCTTCAGCCCACATTCCGATGGCGGCTGCAATCGTAAATCCACCGGTACCAGCAGCGAGATTTTCTGCGCACTAGTCTTAAGAAACCACAACACAATCTCAACGGTGGATACGTACCACCATATGATCCGTCAGAATGGACAAATTGGCATTTATTTGCCCATGACTGGGCGTAAGCGGATAGATCGGCGCCCCACGTCAGATCGGCGGCTCCATGTTGACTGCGGACAGTATTGTGGGCATCGAGATAGGCTTTAATGTCTGCAGGGATTACGTCGCCTGAACCATCTGTGGATGCGGGCGTGGGAGATGGTTTTGATGACGGCGTAACGGAGGGGGAGGAGGCAGGCGTTGGCTGTGTTGTATTGGATTTGGATGCATCTTCCAAGCGACCCGCGGGAGGTGTCGTGGGTTTGGCGGTGCTTCCGGTGGGAGATGTACTCAAGACCGACGGGTTCCGGGTGTAAGGAGCATGAGATGCTCCTGTTACTGAACAATTGCTGTGCATATTCGAGCCAGCTGTGCCGGACGGGGCGAGCAGTAGGGACGAAGGTCTAAAAAGGGGACGGCTTCTGAGGGTGCAATCGGCCAGAGAAGTACTTTGAGAACGCACGTAGAACCATTGCAGGCTTTGATAGTCAGTCCATCGACATTCTCATTGGTCTTGTGGGCAACTGGCCCCCAGCGACCAGAACCCATAGCGTAACCAGGCCATCCCAACTTGTGTTTGCACCTAGAGGCGCAAGTATCTACGTTGGTCGTGCCATGGGGACATGACGGCGCTCCAAAAGCGCCATGCAAGGAGGCGATCGCGAAAAGCGTAATGAAGAGTAAGGACAGCATAACACACTGCCTGGCGTGAACGAGTGGACAGGTAAAGAGAGTGTGAAAGAGAGTGTGAAAGAGAAAGAGTGGGTATGGGACTCGAAAGGCGGCCCAGAGAGTAACTTAGGAGAGCAGGCCGGGAAGACTTTGTAAAGAACTTGGAGCATATTGCGTAGTTATATAGCTGAATGCCCGCCCCATTGCTAGGAGACGAATATTGAGTCCATTTCGTTATAATCATTGAGCCGCGGGATACAACGCTGATACAAGTGGCGGCACGATATTGAGAGGTGGAGGTCACGTAAAAGAAGATTTACAACAAGCGAGCGTGTAGTGAGGGAGTCGTGAGGGAGAGAAGTCTCGTGGAGCGTTGGGCGCGGTCAGTTTCTTGGAGATGGATCAACAGCACAAAGTGCCTTACTACGTCCTTGTCTCTACCTCATCCCAGTCTCAATCCACAGCGACCACTGGATCGGCGACTCCTGTCCTCAATCATCCTGTCCTTCAATATCATTACGCCAATGACAGTCCACTTTCCCTCCTCCCTAGATCCCCCAATGAGCAGGTCCTGGTGCTGGACTACGATCCACTGACCCCGCAATTTACGCGCGCACAAAGCATCTCAGGTGGCTCCGCAGTTACTGGTATCAAAGTAACAGAGGCACCGGGAGCGGGGTCTGCAGAAGGGGATGCGGGGTGGTGTAACAGTATGTTCGTCCTCGAGACAACTACGTTTGACTCCAGGTTCGCACATCTCGTCCACTTGGACCACGACACTGTCTGAAATACTGTCTTTTGAAGGGTTCCTACAGATGAAGGGGATCCTCGAACGGTACTGGCACAGTTCAAACAAAAGTAAGCATGCAGGGCCATTTACGCGGCCCCGAACTGAGCCTCGGTGCAGCAATGCGATTATCCAGAAAGTACTTGATTATGAGACCACGACGGCTGCGGTCGGCAAAAAGGAGGGTAGTGGCAGATAAGACTGTATGATGGTAGTACAATAATTGAGTGTACATACGAGATGTGAAGAGACTGTCTCGCGCGTCTGTGGAGGGTTGCCTCGAAGGGAAGGGAAGGGAATCGCACCAGCAGAAACGCGTCCGACCCGACCCAACACTCTTCCTCCCTCCACCCCTTTCTCCCCCTCCCATCCCCCCTCCCTGTCTCGCCCTCTATGCCGACATGCAGGCGGAAGCGCGTGCTCCTCATAGACCCCCCTCCTTCCCTCCTCCAAGCCCTAAAATCCGATCCCAATAGACATGTTTATTACCTCGCAAAGACCGGTGAAATATTCGACACCTACGAGCAAGCGTCTATCCCATCATCGTTCTACCCTCAAGGTTGACGCGTTCCTATTCTCTTCACAGGAATTATGCCGCTCGAATGTCATTCTACCGCCTGAAACAGTTCCAGTGCGAGGTCACTGGTAAAAGCGGCCTTGACTACTTTCAGGCATTAGAAAGTGAGCAACTCGAGGCGCGGACAATGCATTCCCGCTTCCCCGAACAACTCAAGCCTGCTGTTCTCAAAGCTGTCCAGTGGCGTGAGTGACACCTCAACTCCCCTGTCCTGACCACTGAGCACCTGCGTGGTTTAAAGAGGTTATGGGGCGCCTTGATCACCTGGTCGAGGCCGTGTATGAGCGGTATAAAGACCGCTACTTCCGCGACGAGAGTTCGTTTTCCGTCCAGTTACAAGCAACCGTGAGGCTAAAACTGTGTAACAGAGATCTATGTTGACATCAAAGGAGACAAGTGCTGCCCTATCTAGTTTCATCCCGGTCCTCACTGACCCACTTTGTTTCCAGGTTCGTGGCACGCGTTGTGGAACTGTTCCTGCCACGATCAAACGCGAAGGTCAATGGTGAATCGACCGACGCTCCTCCCGTGGCTTCAACTTCTTCCTCTCCCTATCCGAATGACCAACCCCTCCCACACCAAATTCACGGGGATCTAAAGGTTTCCGCAAAGGAGGTCAACGCCGCTGACGACCCAATGAAATACTTGTATAAGGTACAGATACTGGAGGAAGAGAAATCAGAGGGGCGTGACAAATATACCGCGTCCACCAAAGAGGCTCGCGCGAAATGGAACGGCACTATTACGGAAGTACGGTGCAACGTTATGAGGTGCGTGGTCTCGCAGTTGTTTTGTACTTGCCTTTGACTTGATTTTATAGTCGTGACCGACTCGCATTTTCTAAAAGCATCTTGAGGCGTTTTATTCGTGACTGCGTGGACCGTGATGCTGCCGTTGCCTCTCCCTGGACCGTGAAACCTCCCGTAGCGGCACGCTATGGTGTTGATTCTGTAATGCCCGAGGCAACACGGCAGGGAGTTGAGGATATCAAAAAAGGCGAGATCCAGAAGCGCAAAAAGGTCTGGGAGGATAAAGAAGGACCACTCAAAAAGCAAAAGAAACTCTCGGCAGCTCGAGAAGAGAAAGGTGATGATCCGTCACGCAGCGTTGCAGGCAACAACCTTTCTAACCCATTAACAGCTCTCGCTCTGGAGAAGGAACGTGAGGCAGAGAAGCTACTTGCCAAAGCAGAGGCAGAGCGACAAGCAGCGGAAAAGAAGAAGAAGAAACCCATTCGATATCCGACAGAAGACTTGGATGTCATACTGTCTGAGAAGGATAAGAAGGCCGGAATGAAAGTCCGAAGACCTGTTCCAAGTCGTGCCGCGCTACCCTTCAACGACAGAAAGGGGTCTTTCGAGTCTTTCCTGATGGCTTGGAACTTCTTGGTGGTTTATGGGTAAATTCCTTGCGCTTCGTTCGGAACACCCTGATTAATGTAACAACAGTCAACCATTGCACCTATCCACCTTCACCCTGGACGAGCTCGAACACGCTATCCGGCATGCCCTCGCCGAGCCGCCTTGTCAATTGATCGCTGAAGTCCATTCCAGCCTCATTTATAATCTCCGCACCGTCACGTTTCAACGCCACAGTGCAGTGATGTCTCTCATGAGCGCCTCGGACGATGTCGATGATGACTTGGGTATCACAATTGAAGAGCTGACAACCGCTATGGCTGATGTCGGGAACAACTGGGAGCGTACGCCTTTACGGCACGGCGAAGGGCGCGAAGGCTGGGAAGAGTCCTTGGTGGGATGCCTCAAAGATGTTTGTTTGCTCTTTTCGCTAGCAAGGATCTATCCTGATCGCCTGACAGCATGCGACTCTGTCAAGCTTTCCAACCCTGCGTCGGGTCTTGACTCGTCTTCTTTTTGCGCCCGAAACGCCATCAGAACAATCGGTGGCCTCTCCAACTTCTGGAGGATCAAGCCCCGTTCCGACCAAACATCAGCCTACACATCCAAAGCAGTGTTATCCAATGCTTCACCCTGAAGATAAAATTGAGATACTTGCATTCTTGTGCAATGTCGCAGTTTCTAGTAAAGGCATACACGCGCACATGGAGACATGCGAAGAAGAATTGACCTCCAGGCGGAAAGAGAAGATTGAGCTTAACCGCGCCCGCAAAGCCCTGTGCGTATGCTCACATAGCCAGTCTCATTTGCACGTCTCATAAGCTTCGCAGCATCGAAGCTCGCGAGGCACTTCTCGGCGATAAAAAGGAGAGCGACCTGGCTACAAATGGCGCTGACGATGATACTCCGATGAATGATCTGAGCGAACTGTCAGATGTATCTGCCTCTGAAAATAGCTCGGAGCAAGGAGTTACCTCCAAGAAAGCAACAGACTTACGCCGAAGGGCACAGAGTCAAGCACATGCTAAGCAACGCGAGGCCGCCCGTGCGAAGGCCGCATCTTTGAAGCAGGCCATGGCCGAACACCGACGACTTGATGAGGAAGTCAATAAACTCGAGCGGCGCTTAGAAGGGATCGAGCGCGAATTTCGACAACTTCTCGGCTCAGTGCGGGTCAAACCCATGGGCAAAGATCGATTTTATAACCGTATCTGGTGGTTCGACGGAATGGGTTCCGCATCACTTCATGGAAGCGGCGGCATCGTGCAATACGGCACTGGCCGCATCTTCATACAAGGCCCGAGTGTATTCGATCAAGAAATTTTAGACCGGCGAGAGGAAGGTGATGTCCGAGTCAGGCGACTAGAAGAAGAAGGTGAAGACGGGATACTCGGCGTTGGGGATTGGGCAGTGTACACCGATCAGGAGGAGGTAGGTGAATGCAAAACTTACTTCGACACGTTGGGCTCAGCATGCTTGCAGATAGATGAGTTCACAGCTTGGTTGAATCCCAAGGGTAACAGGGAACTTGCACTGAGAAACAATCTCATAAAGTGGGGGCCACACATAGCAGCCGGATTCCGGAAACGCCTTGCTGTAAGTCAATTGGCATTTTCCCACGGCAGACCCCTCTGAGTGTCAATCAGGATCTGAACAACATTGCGAAGCTTCCAGAAGCTCGCCGAAGTACGCGCGTCAAGCAAGGCGGGGCTACAGATATTTCACGGGCCCCTTACATGACATGGACGAACCGCAAAGCAGTGAGCATGTCGTAGCAGTCTATCTTGCAATAAAACACTCGTTGTGCGCACCTTTGCCGTTTGATTTGTATCCTCTCTTTCATTGGACTTAACGTGGCCAATTAATAATATGGGAATGATTAACAATCGACCATGACAGGCGGTGTCACACAACGTTCAGCAGGCGAAGTGAACCTGGCTGACATATGAACGTAAATTTGGTTTCATGTTCCGTAGGTCAGGCTCCGTAGGTTCCGCCCGAGACTCCAATCGCCCCTGAAAAGCGGCCCTCGTTTACACTCCGCTAGCTAAACTACCTCACGACCAACATCATGACTTCCCTCGGTACTCCAGAACTTGTCGTAGGATCTGTCTCAAGCGTGTATAGTATTAGAGACTCTATAGAGTCATGTTAGTGCCTCCAACATGGACATCCGTTTGATGTGCGGTTTGGCTCATACTTCATTACCCTCTTTATTCCTTAGATCGTCGCTCGCAACTCATGTGCTCAACCGCTAGAGTTGTCTCTGTTGGCCTTAGCACCGACGATGAGCCTAGTCTCACAGACGATAATGAGGAGACCTTTATGACGTCTCATCCTGGCACCCGAACTCCTCAAGCAGCTTTCGTCCGTGGCCTCGGCTGGGATGAGGATGAGCCTTTTATCTCAGCGTACCCTTCTCTTCAACGGCCTGTTCACGGCTTTAACGATAGTCACCGTGAGGTGCAACCACCCACAGTTAGGGGTCACGTGAGCACGGATGAGCGGACGCCGCTTCTTTCTCGCGTGTCAGAAGCACCAAGCACTCCGCGGCATCCCCCAAACTCCGTTCCTCTGAAGCCTACAGCTATTCGACAGAGCACGTTCAGCCAGACTGTAAGTAGCCGTGTTCTTTTTGAGTTCATAGTATTTGACGTCTGGTCAGCTTTTCAATGCAACCGCCCTGTTACTTGGCATCGGCATGCTCTCAGAGCCTCTTGCGTTCTCATATGCGGGGTGGATCTGTGGGACTTTGCTCATCGTCCTTTACGGTATCATCACGTGCTATACGTACGTCACACCATTGAGTACAGTACTGTACCTCGACTTATGGTTCTATTAACGAGCATTTCTTGAAGGGCGAAATTTTTGGCAGGCATTGTAATCTCTGATCCACATATTCGCACGTATGCGGACATTGGGAAAAAGGCGTTTGGAGCGCGTTCCATGCCGCTGGTGAATTTTATGTTCTGCTTCGAGACATTTAGTGTCGGGTAGGCTTCGTCCTCTCTCATGTGAATCTCGACATATTCTGATGAACGGCCAGCGTCATTCTTATCACATTGTACGCGGATTCATTGAATGCTATCATTCCTGCTATCTCATCAGATACCTACAAGCTGCTCGGTCTGGTCATGTACGTACCTGCCGTCCTTCCGTGCCTCGCTCGCTCACGTGTCAAATTCTTTGTCAGTTTGACACCCACGGTTTTCCTCCCATTGTCTTTCCTCTCATATGCCTCGCTTCTCGGCATTGCGTCCACAGTCCTTTTGATCGGTGTCGTTTTTGTTGATGGTTTTTCAAAATTCGATGCACCTGGGAGCCTGTGGAGTCCCGCGGAGACTTCATTCAGCTTTTGTACTCTAGGGGAGCTTGGATTGGCCTTTGGCCTGTTCATGGCGGGGGTGTGTATATTCTTGCCTCTTATAACATCACGCATGATTTCCAAGCCCCTCAGTTCGGCGCCCACGCGGCCCTCCCATCTCTAGCTCGGGACATGGCTGAGCCCCACCGGTTCGGTGAAGCTATGAATTACGCATTTGTAAGCGATGCGCCGTATCGTCTGGGCATTGTACCTGACTAGTGCTACCATTCAAGGGCTTTGCTACGGCAGTATACGCCCTCATTGGAACTGCGGGCTACCTTATGTTCGGGAACGACGTTTTCGATGAAGTAACTACACTTGTTTTTTTTCTATTCGTCCTTCTATCTGACAAATTAACGGCGACCAGGTCAGTCAAAACCTGCTTCAGGTACCAGGGTATAACCCGGCATTGAACAAGCTGGCACTTTGGATGCTTGTTGTGACACCCTTGTACGCCGAGATTGCGTTTTGATTTTCACAAATTAGTCTAATTATCAAACGCAGAACTAAATATGCTCTCAGCACCAGACCGCTCAATTTTGCATTAGAGGCTTTGTGTGGTCTGGACACCCACACCCTAAATGATGATCTCGAAGCAGATCAAAAGCTACCTGTGACTTGGGTTCGGAAGCTCAATCGCTCCCTTAAACGTGTATTGATCGCTTGCGAGCGTATCGGCATTGTCTGCCTCACTGTTGCCGTATCAATACTCGTTCCCGACTTTGGCACGATCATGGCGATTCTTGGATCCTTCTCGGTGTTCGTGTTGTGCGTGATCGGCCCAATAGCAGCAAAGATATCTTTGGAAGGAGAAGCAACGATTGTGGACGTTGGGATTTTGACGTCTTCGATTGTCATGGCATTGTGGGGAACAGCAGCAGCTTTCTGGTCTACTATTCGGTGAAATGAAAGGGGGAAAGAACAATTTGTCGATAGCAAGTCTTGTACCAGGATTAGAGCGTATATCAAGAAGAATACACACGCTAAACTGTGATGCGACATTTTATTTCGTCGATATCAACGACAAGGCAAATATGTACACAGATAATTTCGGATTGGGAGGTTACACTGCTGGAATGGCATGTGAGATGACTTTTGTTAGTTCTGTAGGCAGCGGTGAGCAAGACGGTCGGGAGAATGGAGTCAGAACATACGCTGTAACTTGATATCCTCCTGTACGACAGTCGATGCGATCTGGTTATCAGGGTTAGGTGGTACCTCAACTACGCCTGCAGAGAGTCGAATTTCCACCCAAGCCTCGCGATATAATCTTCTAGCTCCCCTCCTACAATATGATCAGCCTTACAAGAGGGCATACCAAAAAGGCTTACCTTCAAGATCCAAATAGGAACCTAGTCGCTTGCTACCAATCCTCTGGAATGTAGCCTTTACTGCACGTACAGCGACTTCTCTGATCGAGTCCTCAAAGCCAACGACCTCCACAGTGTAATTATCACGCAACGTCTCCAAGGCGTCAGACCGATACAACGTCCAAAAGGCGGGAAATCTGCATTGCTGCAAGAGGCTATGGAGATTTGTGAGATAAGGGAGGAGGCCGGGGAGAGGATCCGGTTCATCCATGTTGTTATTTGACGCCCTGTCATCCAGCAAGGCGACGGAGAGGTTGAAGTCGGGGAACGGAACAGATGCGAGGCTTTCACCAAGATGTTGACCACAACATCGGGATTATATAGATCGGGATTGAACTGATATCTGGAAAAAAAAGGAAAAGTCAGTGTACAGCTTTAGTACAAAGAAAACAAAGCGAACAGTTTCAAAATAGCGAGGTTTGCAAGACAGTCATATTCTCGGCTGCGAATTTGGTGATAGAGGTAATCCTCGAGGATTCCGACATTTGATGGATTGTAGCGATCTGTAACACTTCAGAGTGCTGAAGCAAGAGGGTCCAAGTCGCACGAACCTACACCAGAGACAAGACTCTCGATGAGTTCAGGCCGTGTCGGGGGTGAGACCCATTCCGAAGTGGCGGACATGGCGGTCGCGGTCGATAAAGTTTACAGTATGGCGCCGGCGCCGGACGCGTCCGTTACGCGTTATGCAGTTATGTCTCACTCGACCACGACGCTGAGTTACAAGCCCCACCTCATCTTGAGCGGACACAAGAAATCCATCTCTTCGTAAAGTTTAGCCCAGATGGGAATTTACTTGCGTCTGCAGGTGTGTCGTTATCGGTATTTCTCTATACCTATCTACAGACGTATAGGCAAGCCGCGGACAAGTTGATCAAAATATGGGACGCTACGACCGGGACATTGTCCAGACGATACCTCGGTGAGGATACAGAGAGGTTTGTTTTTTGTGTGAATTGCAACCTGGTGTCAGAGGGTGTGGGATGTTGCTAGGGGTATTATCTCCTCTCGCGAAATTGCGGGACCGCTCTGATCTTGGAGTCGTTGAAGCACACTGTGATGGCTATCAGCTTCAGTCATGAGGGGACACTGATCGTTTCCTGTGCCATGGATGCCATTGGAGATCTCATGTATGTTTTACGATGCATTATCACATCATGGAAAGCTATACGCTGACCGCTTTTCACAGTCGTATCTGGGATGCAAACTCCGGTCAATGTCTGAAACCCTTGTGGACGACGATAATCCCCATGTGGTGTGTGCGACTTCTGAAATTCTCGCGATCGAGACACCTTCACAGGACCTTATAGTTCACATATATCATTCTCACCAAATTCAAGATATGTTTTAGCGTCTACACAGATTCAACCATCCGGCTATGGAACTACCAAAGCTCACGTTGCGTCAAAACTTATACGGGGCACACGAACGAACATACAGTCCAGTGGTCGCTTTCAGCACTATCGTTAGTCGAAGCGAAGATGCGAAGATCTACATGCAGTCTCGGCGCATTGCACAGATACTAGAAGGTTGGCGGCGTTGATATTGATATCATTTGGCGGACTACTAACGATAAAATATGACAGATGTTGGCTATAGCTGTTTCCAAGGCTGTTTCGCTGCTTCTTGCGGGGCACGGCACGTGACGGGCCGTACCACTCGCTTACCTCATCGTCCCCCAGTTCACTTTGGCATGCCCATAGACCCAGCCGACACGGAATCTGATTGCATCGAGTACGAAACGTGGTAGATTATCGAGGCGAATGTGCCGGGAAGTGCGAGTGGGAGCCGTTTACAAACTCCGCCGCAGTACAAATACAGCACCTTGCGTCTCACACCCCTTCATTCTCAATCTCACCCGCCCGCATACATCAGCATGCAAATCTTCGTAAAGACACTCGCAGGAAGGACTATCACCCTTGAGTGGAGTCCTCCGATACAATCGATAATGTAAAGGCAAAGATACAAGACAAAGAAAGAATTCCTCCGGACCAGCAGCGCCGTATGATCCTTATCTTCGCGGGCGAACAGTTGGAGGATGGTCGCACACTCTCGGATTATAATATCCAAAAGGAATCGATCCTTCGTCTCCATGGCAGGATGCAGATATTTGTGAAGACGTTGAATGGCAAGACCATCACGTTGGAGGTAGAGTCCTCGGGGACCATCGAGAACGTGAAAGCCAAGATTCAAGAGAAAGATGGCATATTGCCCGAGCACCAGCGTCTCACTTTCGCGGGAAAGCCGCTGGAGGATGGGCGCATGCTCTCAGATTACAATATCCAGAAGGAGAACACTCTTCATTTGGGTTAGTCTCACTTTGGCGTTTTCCCTTGCTGTTGTGACTAACCATCAACGCAGTGACGCGCGTCTCCGGTGGTCTGTGAGGTGTAATAGTCCTTGATTTCTGTGTGTAGTACCTTGCCACTGTGTCGCAGTCACCCCGATACATGTCATTACTTTCTGCGACATAAGCTTCATTCTAGAAGAGGTACTATACTGGCATTTCTTCACACACTAAACCTTATTTCTCGTCGCGCTCCTCCCACATCAAGTTTCCTCTTAATCTAACAGCTAGAATATAACATATACATTACTGTAAGATGTGTGGTACAGAATCATTGGTTGTAGATCCATTTGGCCCGGGGAATCCGGTCCGGTCACAGACAACCCCGTGTGTGGTTGTACCGTGTTCCCTCACCATCGAGTTCTTTCGTGGCTTTTGTTTCCGACTCCGGCACGTTCAACCCCCTATCGTTGTCGTTGGCTTCCACGATTGTTTCTGTATCTGTACTAGGGACGCCATACGAGTGACGATGGGTCCGATCGTTCCAAGCAATGGCCCATTGACACGGGTACACGCCTCTATGATGAACATCGTACCTATTTGAGTTTACTTTATTTATTATCTAAAGACTAGAGTTTTTACAATTAAGTTAAAACCAAGGAAAATGAACTTGAAGCAAGGGAGGGCCCAGCGGCATGAAATGCGAACGCGAGAAGGGACCGTCCGCTCGCGTTGGGGCGAGGGTGGGATCGTCGCTTCAACCGTAGGTCAGTTGATCGGACGTGCATCGAGTTTTGCACAAGGAGCACAAAACGTGCACGCGTGGGATGGTGTGATCAGTTATTGGCCGCTGTGGTGATGGTGAAGTCGGACATGGTTCTGGGAGTTGATAGGGACAATGAGAGGGAGGGATCGGGGGGGGGACGGCGTCTGATGCAACACGAAGGGACGGTGCATGTGCCACGCGATGCGGGATCTCGTGCACTTTCGTTCACCGAGGCGTGTGTGGCCTCATCATGAAGCGGGAGGGAGGGGAGAAATACAACGTGTTCTCTTCCCCTTTCTCTGTTCCCCTGCCTGGACCCATCATGACTGGCCCCTGTCTGTCTTTCCACCTTCCCCTCTTTGACCCAGGTTTTGTCCGGAGGTGCCGAAAAAAACGTTCATCGTAGATGTGCCCTGGCAAACAGTCCCGACGCCGACACACGCATGGCTCGGGAGATCTTAATTGAGAACGTGTCAAATGACACGGGCTTGCCATTCTTCGACTTCCGACACTCAGCGTCATGCGCGCATGCCTCCTTGGCCCATCTGCCCAACCCATCCTCCTGCCTACATGACGGCATGACTGTTGACACGACCGAGGACTTCACGGGGTCCAGGGGAGCAGGAGGAGTCCGTTGTTTTGTGCGTCCTCTGTTTGCATGATCTTTGTTTACAGTAATCTTAACTCCTGATTGCAGATGCCGCCAGAATAAAAGACGAACCGGTAAATTCTCGGAACCGACTCAAGGTGGGTCTCTTGTGGAAGGAAAGATCGTCCAGCCAGGTAATTGTCGATGTTGAGTCCGTGGTGTTCTGTCCCTCAGGCCTCAGCTGGAATCCACGCGTTGCAATTATGTAGCGGTGCCATGCTTATTGCTGTCGCCTGGTTATACAGTGCACATTCGAATTTCCACCCCAGCCACATGATTAATCTTCTAGCTCCCATCCTACAGTATTGATCAGCCTTATCGAAGAAGGCATGCCAAAAGACGTTACCTTCAAGATCAAGTAGGAACCTACGCTTGCTACCAATCCTCTGGAATGTAGCATTTACTGCACAAACAGCGACTTCTCTGACCGAGTCCTCAAGGCCTCAAGCCCAACGACCTCCACTGTAATTATCATATAACGTTTCCAAGGCGTCAGACTGATACATACGTCCGAAATGCGGGAAACCTAAATTGATTGCTGCAAGAGACTGGAGATTTGTGAGATTGGGGAGGAGGTCAGAGGGTCCGATCATCCATGTTGGGATTCGACGCTCTGTCACCCAGCAAGGCGACAGAGAGGTTGAAGTCAGGGAACGAACAGATGCGAGAGCTTTCACCAAGATGTTGACCACAACATCGGGGTTGTATAGATGGGATTGAACTGATTTTGAAAAGAGGAAAAGTCGTGTACGGCTTTGGTACAAATAAATAAAGCGAACAATTCAAAACAGCGAGGTTTGCGAGACGGTCATATTCCCGGCTGCGAATTTGGTGATAGAGGTATAGAGGTAATCTCGACATTTTGATGGATTGTAGCGGCCTGTAGCATTCAGTTGCTGAAGCAAGAGGGTCCGAGTTGCATGAACCTACACCAGAGACGACTCGAGATGAACTCAGGCCGTGTCGGGGGTGAGACCCATTCCGAATGGCGGACATGGCGGTCGCGGTTGGGTCGCGGTCGATAAAGTCTAAAGTCTACAAAGCGCGGACCGCGTCCGGCATGTCTCACTCGACCACGACGCTGAATTACAAGCCCCACCTCATCTTGAGCGGACACAAGAGATCCATCTCTTCCGTAAAGTTCAGCCCAGATGGGAATTTACTTGCGTCTGCAGGTGTGTCGTTATTGGTATCTCTCTCTACCTATCTACAGACGGTATAGGCAAGCCGCGGACAAGCTGATCAAAATATGGGATGCTACGACTGGGGACATTGTCCAGACATTATCTGGTCACTCTGAGGGAATCTCTGACATAGCCTGGTCCGCTCATAATGACTGCATCGCGTCAGCGTCTGATGACAAGACGGTTCGGATATGGAGCTTGGATGTGAGTCGTGGCGACCAACCCATCGTCCCATTAACGAAGTCCTCTGTAGGATACCTCAGTGAGGATACTGAGAGGTCACACGAACTTTGTTTTTTGCGTGAATTACAACCCAAGGTCCAATCTCCTGGTATCAGGAGGATTTGACGAGACAGTACGGGTGTGGGATGTTGCTAGGGGTATTATCTCCCTTCGCAAATTGCGGGAACGTTCTGATCTCGGAGTCATAGGAAAGTCGTTAAAGGTACTTCCAGCACATTCGGACCCTGTGACGGCCGTCAGCTTCAGTCATGACGGGACACTAATCGTTTCCTGTGCCATGGATGGCCTCATGTACGTTTTACGATGCGTCACATCATGGAAAGCTATACGCTGACCGCTTTTCACAGTCGTATCTGGGATGCAGACTCTGGTCAATGTCTGAAAACCCTTGTGGACGACGATAATCCCATGTGGTACGTGCAATGTTTCGCGACCGAGACAGCTTCACAAACACCTTATAGTTCACATGTATCATTCTCACCGAATTCAAGATATGTTTTGGCGTCCACACAGGATTCAACCATCCGGCTATGGAACTACCAAACGTCACGTTGCGTCAAAACTTATACGGGGCACACGAATCGAACATACAGTCTAGTGGCCGCTTTCAGCACTACTGGCGGGCAATACATCGTCAGCGGAAGTGAAGATGCCAAGATCTACATTTGGGACCTGCAGTCTCGGCGGGTCGCACAGATACTGGAGGGCCATAAAGGTTGGCGGCATTGATCTCATCTTTGGCGGACTACTAACGATAGACTCTGACAGATGTTGTTCTGGCTATAGATGTATGTCCTTGGCTGTATTGCGTTAAACGCTGCTTAGGCGTGCCCGTAGACCCACCCGACACGGAATTTGATCGCATCAGCGTCAATGGAGAAGGATCTTACTATAAGGCTGTGGTCGGAGGAGTAAGAAACGTGGTGGATTATGTTACAGCCGAGGCGAATGTGCCAGAAAATGCGAGTGGGAGTCATTTACAAACTCCGCCACAGTACAAATACAGCACTTTGCGTCTCCTTTCCCCCTTCATTCTCATTCTCACCCGCTCACACACATTAGTATGCAAATCTTCGTAAAGACCCTTACAGGAAAGACTATCACCCTTGAGGTGGAGTCCTCCGATACCATTGATAACGTCAAAGCCAAGATCCAGGATAAGGAGGGGTAGGTTTCCCCTGTCGTCTCGCGCCAAGTAGAGTCCTGATCATCTACTTAGAATTCCTCCCGATCAACAACGTCTTATCTTCGCTGGGAAGCAGCTCGAGGATGGAAGGACTCTGTCCGACTACAACATCCAAAAAGAGAGCACCCTTCATCTCGGTGAGTGTACAAACTCAATGCGGTTGATGGTGGTATCCTAATAGATCTTGTAGTCCTCCGCCTTCGTGGGGGTATGCAAATTTTTGTCAAGACGTTGACTGGAAAGACCATCACGCTCGAGGTCGAGTCTTCGGATACTATCGACAATGTCAAGGCGAAGATCCAGGATAAGGAGGGTATTCCTCCTGACCAACAACGTCTCATCTTCGCCGGAAAGCAACTGGAGGACGGTCGTACATTGTCCGATTACAACATTCAGAAGGAGTCGACACTCCATCTTGTCCTTCGTCTTCGGGGAGGTATGCAGATTTTCGTCAAGACCCTCACGGGAAAGACTATCACGCTGGAGGTGGAGTCGTCGGACACAATCGATAATGTAAAGGCGAAGATACAAGACAAAGAGGGAATTCCACCGGATCAGCAGCGCCTTATCTTCGCGGGCAAACAGTTGGAGGACGGTCGCACGCTCTCGGATTATAATATCCAAAAGGAATCGACACTGCACCTCGTCCTTCGTCTCCGTGGCGGTATGCAGATATTTGTAAAGACGTTGACTGGCAAGACCATTACGTTGGAGGTAGAGTCGTCGGACACCATCGACAACGTAAAGGCCAAGATTCAAGACAAAGAAGGCATACCGCCCGACCAACAGCGTCTCATTTTTGCGGGCAAGCAGTTGGAGGATGGGCGCACACTCTCCGATTACAATATTCAGAAGGAGAGCACTCTTCATTTGGGTTAGTGTCAGTTCAGCCTTTTCGCTTACCGTTGTGACTAACCGTCAATGCAGTGCTGCGGCTCCGCGGTGGTTTGTGAGCTGTCGCCGTCCTTGATTTCTGTATAGTACTTTGCCACTGTGTTACATAGTCACCCCGATACATGTCATTACTTTCTGCGGCATAAGTTTGATTCTACGAGTGATGGTAGTGAGGAAAAGACAAGAAAGGAGTTCTAGTACTAGTCGGACGTCTCTGCTGGTCGAGAAGTGCTCTTGTGTCTACGCCTTCGCTTCGGCTTGGGTTGTGCTTCTACTGATACACTGTTAGTGTCGTCTACCTCGTGTCGCTTCCTCTTGCTTCTGACGTCTGCTTTCTCAACCCGAGTGATAGCAGCAACTGTCGCCTTTGGCGCTTTCTTCTTCACGCTGAGAGGATTTGGACCCTTGGGCCCTTTCTTTCTTTTCACAATTAGTTCTACCTGAGGTGTGAGTGCATTCAGCATCGCCTTCTCTGATGTGGACGGCGCGAGGGCATCCTGCTCAGCCTATATAAGGTGAACGTATGAGTAAAAAAAGGGTAGTGTTTGTAAAATTGCGTGAACGCACGCGTTGCTTATACTGAAGTGTAGCATCGCTTGCAGGCTCCAGTACCATGACAGAGCGATTTATGTGCACGATGGGCACGCCGGGTATGGCACGGAGGTTAACGCGAAGAGGATGCGACTGCGTCGCAACTACGTAGCGGTGCTTATTGGTATCGCCTGGTCATACAGTGCACATGGCCGCCCTAATTAGCGGACAGGTGGGCACCGGAGCGATGAGGAGAACCCACCGATGACGGAGGCAATGCACTCGTTTCCGGGTATCGCCTCTTTGTGGTTGCACTTGCGCCTCTCGAACGACTTGGCGAGGTTTACAGCAGGCTGGTGCAATTTGCCTTGGATATAAAGCTCGTGGATGCAGCACTGCGTGATCACTGACGTGCCCCTTGGGCAGATGAGATATATGGTTCCTCAAGGGTTGGTGACTCTCCCCACTCACTCATTTTTACCGATCCGACGAGCACGGACTCCATTCGCGCGAGAAGTTCGAGTTTCTGCGATACTGCGGTCTCGCACATCTCAGAGTCCACTGCGGGTGAAAAAGTCAAGTCAAGTGAGTAAGGAGGATTTCGGAGCGAGGCTGCTGGCTGGCAGCAGCAGAGCGTTATAACGCACCGAGAACCTGGTACGGCTGCCTAAAGCCGAATGAAGTGCCATACATGGCCATTAGTTTACGATATGCTTTTGAGCGGATTTGACGCATTTTTCTGTCGTTGGGCGTTGGGTGTGGAGAGCGATCGTGTCCGGGTCCGGGTCCGGATTAGGAAAGTAACCTTCATGACCTGCCTCGTCACCGTCGCTCTGCTCATCGCGTATGTGTCCACCATTTTCTTTTCCACGGCCACTCTTCACAGTACTTATGTAGGAGCGCATGCACCGCGGTGCTCTCCGCCGAGCTGTCCGGCTTTGTGCAGTGGAACGAGCACTGTTCAGGTAATGTCGCTCCTTGCGTTAAAACGCACTTGCTTGCCCTTTCATCTCATATGCTGACTCTTCGTCCCACATGCCAGATAGCCTCCAACTCGGCCACGCAAAAGTTGTCCTGGACAACTCCATAGCTTCTGGCTCCATCACCCGAAACGGGGGATTTGTCATGTGCGTGTGTGTGGCTCGTGTACCCCATGTGGTGAAAAAGACCGGAATACAGCTTGCTGATGCGCCCACACCACCAACAGCGCAAACGTCACAGCGGGGACGTACATCCTCTCTGTTGTATCCCACGACCATGTCTTTGACAAGGTCAGTCTGCGCCTTTTCTGGTTCTTCTACTCTCGCTCTTCCGTTGAACGCGATGCCTGCAGTTCCGTGTCGACGTCCCTACAGAACCTGAATCCCCTCCCGAAGTGCGTCCCTACACTGTCGGCACACCGCTGAACCCACCCTCGCCCATCAAACTGCCCTACCCCGTCAAGCTCGTTCCACGGCAGAGGAAGAGCTACTTTATTCCACATCAATCCTTCAGCATCATGGTGATGCTCCAGAATCCCATGATGCTCATCACGGTTTTCGGCGGCCTGATGATGCTCGCGATGCCTTATGTTATGGTGAGCATGTCGTTGATATATTGTCTTTCTTTCCTCCCTGATTCCTCGCCGTAGAAAAACATGGATCCCGAAGTACTGCAGGAAGCGCAGCAGAACCAAGCACGGCTTCAGAAAGCTCTAAGCGGTGACTCGAAGGCTGGGTATGCCTTATGCCGCGTTTTACCATATTGTATCATTGACACTGTGCCTAGCTTACCGCCTGTCACGGGGAACGGTGACGATCGCTCCGTAGTCACAACAGCCACACCATCGAAGAGCGGATCGAACAACGTGGTGAAAAACAGGACCAAGAAGCGGAGAGGTTGAGATAAACCAAGTGCATAAATGTAACTTAGACATGAAGTGGTCGCTACTCGTGCTAAATAGATATCGTGATTAGTCATCAGCGTGGTCTCGTAATCTAATCGTATCGGGTCTGCATAACTAGTCGACCGACATGCGTCGATCGCTCATCCCTCTTGTGCGCCGCGTCCCCTCTCGTTTCTTCATGTAATCTTCCTGTTCCATCATCTTGCCATTGCCCCCACCGCCAGACAAAGCCGGCCTTGCTTCCTTACTCGGAGACTTAGGGGAGCTTGGACGAGATAAAGAAAAGAATTTGCGAAAGCTCGACTGGGGGGCATCACCCGAGGTAGCTTTGCGCTTTGCCTGCATGGCATCGATGATGACGATCGCTTTGGCAGCAGGAGACATGGACGAGGGATTGGGGTTCGATGACGTCTTCTTGTGACCCCTACCAACGGGAGGTCCTGTCGGCGCTCCCTGAGGGCCGGTTGAATATGGGTTTTCAGAAAACGGGGATTTCTGCGATGCCACGGGTGGGAATGACGGCTTTCTTCGAAGGTTATGTTGTGAAGCCGGTTTGGGGCCTTGGGGTGCCCCAGTCATGGTGGGCTGGCCAACGCTCACAAGGACCCACCCATCAGGTGATTTGGGCGGATTGTATCCTCTCCTGTCTGATGTTGATGTCATGGGTGGAGGGAGGCGGTCCGCATCCTTTCCATGGATGTCTCTGTGGATGTCCGTATGAGGAGCTTCTGCGACGAGCGTCGCCTTACCGCTCCTGGCCAGTCGGCGTCTAGGACGCACTAATTCTGGGATGCCGACCTTCACCGGCTTCACCTCTTGCTCCTCTGGTTCAAGGTTGGTTGGAGACCTTAACGCATAGTCATGTGCGTTTAACTCCTCGGGATGATCACCTGTCGCCTTGGCTTCAACTGATGGGGGCATCCATCCGCCGGGTAAGACATTCTCCTTTGGATCACGGCTATGGGTACCACTAGAATGGCCGTTCTCCCTCCCTGCGCCGGGCCAGGTAGATGGCATATCTGCAGTTTGACCTGTATTGGAGCTTAAAGCAGAGTCGCGGAAGGCTGATGGGCTGAGAAGCGGTGTTACAGGCTGATGGGTTGCCTTCACGGGTGAGTTGCGTGATCGTAAAGGAATGGAGGAAGTGGTCGCTGCCCGTTTGGTCAACGGTGTCTCCATTCGCCCCGTTGTTTGGACACCTTGAGGCAACCCGCTGGGTTGCGATGCCTTCATAGAGGTTGACATGTTCGGATAATACGAATTGGCGGCACCTGGGGACATGTTGTGAAACCGGGATGTTTGCTGGTATAGACTCTTGTCGGGCTCGCCACGCCCGTACTTATGTGTGCCTATGCCAGTCATGTCTACTGCACTTCCAATGGAACTTTGTAGCTCCACTCTGAGCTCCTCTGAAGGGGCAGAATGGGAAGACGGTATCCCTCCGTCATGTACGTTATCATTTGAGGCGGTGGAGTGAGCGACGGAGACTGGGAGCTGGGCTCGCGGAGCTGGTTTCCGCAAGGTAGCCGACTTGGACGAGACTGAGCCTGGAGGAGGGGGATTATGCAATACATGGGCAAGAGAATGTTCCGTTGCTGCTCGCGTATGTGATTGCCAGTCGTTAGTGGTGGGCGAGTGGGCCGGTGTTTGATAGCTCCGCCTACGTTCGCGAGCTTTGTCGAAGGACGCTGCCCGAAGATCCGTGCGCGAGCCTACAGAACTGCCAGTTTGTGACTCGGGCGGCGGGGTGGCCTGTGAAAGGCCTGTGAAGACCCACAAGTCCTTGGAGCGTGATCGACTATTGAGTGTGAGTGATGTAAGAAGTGTGAAGCCAAAGCCATCCAAAGAACCGAGCAATGAAAGAATGTGACGAAGAGAATCTGTTCCAAAAGTATCCTCTTGGAACCCTACACATGGAAAGACAACCTGTGAGTGAGATCGGTTAGGTCGAGGAGTGGATGGCGTTACATTTGTAGCCCTTGAGCTTGAATTCGTAGACATTCTCAGCCACTTTCTTCTCGGACACTACTCCGCGCGGCCATGAGCCTCGGACTGTTTGAAGAATGGCCGGGGTTAAGTGTAAGGGAGGGGTGATGACACGAAGATGGCTCTGATTGATGAAGGAGATGGCGAACAGAAGTTTGACGGGATGTGGGACTACGCTCAGAGAATCGTTGCTCATACTGTGGAAGGGAGGGGAGGGGGCAGCGCTGGAGAGAGGGGAGGGTAATGTGCGTGAGAATGCCATGATAATACGATCATCCTGCTCGCGACCATAGTCCATGGTGGTGAGAAAATTAAGACCCGAGAGGTGGACAACGTCGATGATTTCGATGAGGAGCTTTTCTGAACGCATTGACTTTGGATTTGACCATGGTTTTCCATCCAAGGAGAGCTCGAGAAAATTGTCCTGGGGGAGTTCACGGAAACCGACTATAAGATGTATACTGTCAAGATGTTTCCGTAATGCGAGAATGGTGTCTGTCGGGAAGCTGTAGAGCCTGATTAGCGCCGCGCCTGAAAGCGCTAGGATGGAGAAGACGGAGGCGGGACGCTGATCACGGATGAACTCGCGCCTTGGGACAAGGTTGGTGTCTGCAGGGGAGATGGGGGACATGGTGTAAAATGAGCGAGACCCTTGCCGCGCCGTCAGGGTGAGCTATGAGCGGTACGACACCCTGCCACGCCAACACCACGTACCAGGCTGCGCGTTGATGCATACAATCACTGCCTCCGCCTGCCGTTTATCGCATTGCGTCACCACCATCATCCTCGGCCCGCTCGTCCGTCCCACTCGAGACTGGCGGCGAGGCCTGGTCTCTCTTACTCTTCAGCGTGTGACTAGATGGGGCTAATCGGGGAGGGTATTCCATGTGGGTAAGATGCGTGGGCAGCGTCACTGGGTTCAGGGTTATCATCCTGGGTCGAAGGGTCTGTCTCCTAGTCTCCTACAATCATGGCCAACTTGAACAAGCTCAACTTGCTGATGTGTGAGCACAAGGTACTACTCATGTCGTCGCATTATGCATGATATCCTATCACAGGTGGCACCGTAAGCAAGCTTTGTACACCCATCCCCACCCCGATGTTTATTTTTCTTTCACATAGGGTGAATACACCACCGGTTGGACCGGATCTGGTGCCTCTAAATCAGATAAGAAGGTCTGCACTCAGCATTCCATGTTGTTAGAATGATTAACCATTGTACAACTAGATCGGCGTATGTCTGGCCACTTGAACTTTGATCGCGCTCGTCTCACGAAATCTAGGTGGTGGCATTGACTTTGTTTGACCTTCGCAGGCTGGGCAAGGTACAGACCAGGATGCACGCTTCTCTGACCGCTAATTCTCTCAGGTGGATAAACTTGGCATGGTTGGCGTCAACGGGAACAAATTCCCTGAGATACGTGCTCATCTTCAGCATAACATCGCTCAAGTATACAAGGATCTCGACGTATCGTACGTCGTATGGTTTCGTGCGAACAGCGATGACATGGTCCTTGGGCCCTTTCTTTCAGATTCGATAGCTTCCCAAGAGACACGGACACAGATCCGGAGGCTTGTACGCCCAAATTGTGACATGGGGTCACCATATTATCTTCATCGTTTTATAGACAAAGTGGCCATTGACAAGCTCAACCCTGGGGATGCCGTTGTCATTTTTACTCCAGATAGTAAGTGTTTTCCTGTACACGTGCGGAAGTCTGCAGTTCGCAGAGCATTAATTTTGGAAGACACGCACTACGCCATTGCTCGTTATGCAATTGAACATGGTCTACACGTTCTGGTCACAAAGCCAGCCACACAATTGCTTTCGCACCACCTAGAGTTAATTGACCTGTCAAGAAAACACAACGTCGTCTGCTTTGTAGAGCATCACAAGCGGTTTGTCCTTTTTTCGAAGCCTACCTTATGTTCATGACAGTCTTGTACCTCTCAGGTACGACCCTGTCTACAGCGATGCACGAGTACGTGCGAGGGAACTCGGCGAGTTCAATTTCTTCAACGCCTGGATGAGCCAGCCAAAGAGCCAGTTGGAGACCTTCCGAGCATGGGCAGGCCAGGACTCCGATATCAGGTAACGAGGTGAAGTTGTGGCCGTGAGGCACGCCTTGATCACAAAAACGGCAGTTATTATTTATCATCTCACCATATTGATATCTGTTGTTGGATCTTGCAAGACAAGGCCGTTCCTACCCGCGTTGTGGCCAGTGCTGCATCGGGCATAGCTACCAGCGAACCGTACAACTGCATTCCTGGGACCGAAGACACCATCACGCTTCTCGTCGACTGGCAGTCGGTGAAGAGTCTGAAACACAAGGGCACCGCCGTCTACACGGCATCATGGACAGCCCCTCTAAAATCCGGTGTCCACTCCGCCCAGCATTGGTACTATCTGGGTGAAAAGGTAGGTCTGATCCTTCCGTCCAAATTCCGAAAATAATAATAATTGTTGCATAGGGAGATATCAACATTGACCAGGCACATCGGGGGTACGATGTCACCGTCGACGACACCGGCAAGACCTGGTACAACCCCTTCTAGTGCGTGGACCCCTATCGATTACAGTAACTTGCATTCGTCTCAAGAGCATGCATACTTATTGTTATCTTTTAATTCTTCGCTTGTTCAGCATGAAATATTCGCCGTCCGAAAGTGGTCATTTTGATGGCCAGCGGGGTTATGGGTACATTTCCATTGAGAAGTTCATAGACGCCGCGCGCAGTGTCAACGCGGGGATCGCTCAACCGAGCGACTTTGATATTCAAGGCTTGCCTACCATCACGAACACCGTCTTGACCACTGCGATACTCAACGCCGGACGGATTAGTTTGGACGAGAAAAGGCCTGTGGGGTTGACAAGGATGGCGGAAAGTGGATTCTTCATTAAGGTCGGGAAGATGTCCAAGTGGCAGAACTGTCAAACAAGAGCCACACTTGTCCCGAGTTGTGTACTTGATGAGCCGCTCGCCCCGCCTTGTACTTCCATGTTCGGGGTCAATTGGATAATTGGATCCGGAAATATCACTTTTATTCTGCGATCGAACACGTTGCATGCCCGTTCTAGACGCGAACTCGGCACAATATTGTTCAGGGTTGATGTATGTTGCTATGTCGTACCGGGCGCCTCTGAGACAGAACACTTTTTGACAGTTGCTGAACGCGCATGGCGGACCAATTTCATAGTTTACTCGGCCGCCGTAGCAAGCGACATTTCTGACATCGGATCTTATCACGCTGCTAGAACACCATTCAAGAACCCTTGTTATTGTAACAGACATTGCACGAGATGATGAGGCCCTTCAGGCCGCTACGAGAGTGAATAACCCTAAGTGCAAGGGGATGACAGGGCGATATTAGTGCACAGGCGGGAGATGGAAATGACGGCGGATTGTTCGCGTGACCGTAAGATCAAGGACGAGAGAAAAATGAATATGATGTGGGGATAAACGCCGCCATGCGATGCAGGAATAGTCGACGGCCGAAAAGGTGGAAGGAGGGTTAAAGTGAAGGAATAAGATAAAGAGAATGAGACAATAAAGGAAAGAACGTAGACTGTCGACCTCATCGCTTGAGGAACTAGAAAGGGAGGGTGCTATGCGCAATGAGAATGAAGGTTTGCATAGGAGGAAACAAAGGAAAAAAAGGTTTAACGATGGGAAGGATGTGCGCAAATAGAACCACAAAACCTACACCAATATGAGATATGATGTGTCCGGCTGGCAATCCGCTAAGTATACAATATAGACAGAAATAGTCAATATATACCGGAGAGTGTTTGCGAAGCCAACATCCTCTCACGCCAGGGGCAGGCTCTGCGCTTTCGATGCGTTGTAGTGATGACAAATGAAATGTACGAGGCAGTGCAACGAGAGAATGCATGGGATGATGAAGCTTGCGGAGACAGAATTGCACGGGTTGATGTTGTCGACGACGTGTGTGGGATGGTGATACATTTTATTGAGGTGAGGAATGCGGATGAGAATAGATGGGTACTAAGACCTGGCGCTAGGTGGTTGATAGAGACGGCAAAAGTGAATGGGGTTGCAACTCTTCGAGATCTACGAGACCATCGCCCGGGGTGACACATTGAGATTGTGAAGTGCTGGTCGGCCAAACTGGACGAAGTCGTGTGGAAGGAACTGTTCTGGAGGGTTCTCAGTGTGGTGTTTATTTGCCACAGGCTCGAACTTTGGAGATGAAAAGTTCTCCTTGTCATCGTCAGACATGGCAGAGCTGGAGAACGGATCACTCGAGAAGTAAGGGCTCGTAGGCGTGATCGGCATATCATCAGAGAGATCAGAAGCGGTTGTCGTTGCGCTCATCGGGGTACCCACGGCCGAGTTGGAGGCCCGTACTGGCGTCATTGGCAGGGGGAGAGCGACATGTCGGACGAAGCGACCACCTTGGAGATAGTATTGAACCACGAACGTCGCCGCTTTCGAGTAGAAGGCATATGAGTACTTCTTGATGAGTGTCTCGGACAGATCGTTGACGTGCTTGGCCAACCGGTTGTCAAGATGTTCAACGATCTGCAAACACTCCTCTGTCTCCTCGAATATTCTACGCCCTTTGCCACAAAGGAATCTCGCAAGCGTCAGGGAGCCGAGAGCAATGGACGATGCCGGAAACCTAACGAATTCGCGATAGAAGAGGGTGATCTCCATTAGGAACCTCGCGACGTGTTGCACTTTCGGTTCCTCAGTGGACGGAACACAGCACATCAACCGGAGCCACGCTTCCGCAGTCGGGTGACCAAGGGTCCATTGAATAGTCGCAAGAACATGTCCTTCCATCTGAATGAAGGCCGACTCGTCGTAAGTATCACGACAGTAGTGGACAAGCTCTTGAACAGTTGGAACTCGCTCCTTTGCATCTTCGAATTTGGCGGCAATCCAGAGAGCGGCGCATCCGACAAGCTGATAGTGCTTGATGTACACGATTCGGCGGGAAACATAGCGGTCGACAATGTTCAAGGTGAGATATAGTGTCTCAGGGCGCAAGCGGAAGGTAAAATGGAGCTCGACGAGAAACTCGACGAGGCAGGGGCGCATGTGCCACTTGATTTCTGGTTGCTGGTCCATTGATGATGTAGTTCCCATTGTGAACCTCTGAAAAAGTGACCGAGTTGATGAGAAATGTAAAACTTTTAAATACGGCTGCGCACCTCCATCTCGTACATATAATAACGATATCCTCGCGGTATTCATCTTCCAAGAGGACTCCTTCCCTGCGCAAGGCAGCTAGCTGCAACTCGCGCCGCCGCTGGAGCACAGATTCCATCTTGGCCACCCGTGGGGATCGGCGGGAGGCGGCGGCGGCAACAGCAACCACTGAAAGCGTGAGAGGCGATTGGGATTTTCTGAATTTGGTGACACCATGAGGCGACGGGCGTCTCTTTGGGTAGAGCGGGTTGTTACGGGAATGTCTGGAGGAAGCTGAGGTATCTTTCATGTTGAGGGAGGACAAGGGGATTATGTTTGCCGTTGATACGATGTGAAGGGGACTAGAAGTAGGCGGGCGATAGGAAAGGATTGGTGTGAAGATCCGGAGTCAGCACGTGAGTTGACACGGAACGATGAAGTGGAAGAAGTGGAGGATTTGGAGATCGGACGCATTGCGCACATGGTTCAAGTAGAAGAATGAAACAAAAGGAAGAGAGAGGGAGATTTGGAATTTTTAAAAGCGAGGATTGACATCCAAAGAGGGAGTAGCCGATCGTGGAGTGGCTGGGAGGAGACAAAAAGAAACACTCACGGCGGGGGCGTGATCGACGGTCAAGTCGACACGGGATGGAGAGCTGAAAAGGAGAGAAAATCGTGAGCGTTGCGTGGTCGTGAAGGGAAAGGGAAGAAAACGGGGAGGAAGAGGGAGGATGAGAAGAATATAAGGGAGCCAGTTAGCCGGAGTAGAAGGTCCTGCAGGGGCAAGGGCCAAAGCCCAGCCGTAACTGTACTGATACAATTTTGTGACCTCAACACGGCTCTCCACCGCCACAGAGAATTCCCCTCGGGCGACAGTTCGCTGATACCCGGCAATCATGGGCGTCTCCTTAAATTCCAATTACCCCCGATTTCGCAAAACTGTCACACGCCCCACGTTTCTCGACGTCGAACATGTTTTCCCGTCCGTTCAGACTTACCTGCTTTCTTGATTGTTCCTACCTATCACACCAACAAAGTCAGTTATCATCGCTCTTTCCGTTGCCATCGACGCTCACCGGGATTGATGTCTTCTGCTGGCTTCCTTCTAGAATCAAAAATCCCCGCGGAAATAAACGGCATCTGATCAGTCTTGACATCTCGGAACGTAACGAAATTCAATCGCCTACGTAGATTCCGTGCAAGACACGGTCGTTTTCACCGGGGGAATTTGATGGATATGCGACTTGGCGAGCAGCCAAATTAGATGGGTTGGGGGGTAAAGTGAGTGCTGGTTCAGCTGGAAATGCGAAAAAGAGTGGACTGGGGTCGATCAAGGAAGGACTGTGTGCGTTCTGCCAGATGCAAGGATGGAAGCCGCCTATGAAAAAAATGAAAGAGGGACCCAGCACTAAGCCAGGCTTTCACAAAGGAGACCTCGAGCCAGAGTAAGAGCAGGAGACGTATGCTGTGGGGATATATGCAGAGAGAGGGTGGATATCGAGAGCGCGAATGTGGCCTTGCAGAAGGGATGGGACTGCAAAGCGAAAGAGGTGTGCGTATGAGCGAGACGCCCTCTCCTGTTTTTTTCTGTGTCCGTTCGGTGTTATCAACTCCCGTTTGCGGTGAGAACGCGCACCACGTTGTCCTGCCTGCAGGCAGGTTGTCGATGATTCGCCCACGGAAATCCATATTTGATACTTATGTAACTTTACTCCATTATTGTTTTCCGTATTCCCTCCGCGCCTCTGACACACTCAACACAACGCCTTCTAATCTCGTCAACCTCATCTGGCACCACCCTCTCCTAACACATGGTTCACTCACAAGCTCGCTCCCTTTGTCCCTCCACTCTCCCTCTTGCGATGCGGACCGACTCGCTTATTGGCAGCTCAGGAACGTAGCGCCCTGCTTAACGCTCGAGACATCGATAACGGGGCGCTAAGCCCTTCAGAGGCAAAGTGTCAGCATGGACCGTCCATCAATCTGTCCCTCGGTCCTGGTCCATCCTTAAAATTTCCCCTTTTTCCCACAAGGTCACCCGCCATCTGTCATTCTTATCAGGAGGTCTCCATCACGGAAACGCCCGATTGCCCCCAATGGTGCAAACCAGTCATGATTGACAGCCTCCCTTGCGTCCCATGGCGTCGCGTGTGCATCCCATGATAACTTACTAATCTTCACATGTTTCTACAACCTAGCCTTCTAGGCATGAGGCCCTCATTCTCCTGGGCGCTACGCCATCTTCGACCTGACGGGGGCTTCCCTGTGTCTGGAGTAACGCCGCGGGCGACAAGTTTGCAAATTCTGTCTTGTCGTTGTTACGAACAATCAGTGCACGCGCTCTCGCCCAAGGAATGGATGCAGGCACGCCACAGCCGCAAGCCATTCAGGTTTCCCGATTGTGCGGAGCTAGCCCCGCCTCGCAAAACCGATGACCCAGGTGACCGCGAACCGAATGCACCCGGTAGGCAGTGCTTACATAGGCTTGGTCAACTTACACTAAGCTAAAAGGGATTGTACTGTGTAGTACAGTACATCCATTCTGCTAATAAGATCTCCACATTTTCATTAACCCCCCAAAAGCCATCATTTACAGCATCAGCATAAGTTGCCAGTCCACCCGCGACCGCGGAGAGCGCGAGGGGGTGAAGGGCGGGTACTTATTACGTTCCAAGGCCCTCAGATGAGCTCGACAGGCTGGCGCGGAGCCTGTCGCGGCGAAATCTGGCGCGGCGAAAAGTCTCCTTAATGCCGGTAACAAAGTTACCATATACGGAATCAATGACGTCATCGCGTGATTCCATGATCATCGTAGTTTTTACAGCGGGGAAAAGTGGAACGAACAGTAACGCGAGAGGCCAACAACAATATACGGCCAAAAAAAGTATTAAGAAAAGAGAAAAGTTCAAAGAGTGACAAGAGCGGAGTGCAGTGGAGAGTGGAAAGTGAAGCTAGTGAAGAGTGGCGATCAGTCACGAGATGCGCCATGCATCAGAAGCGCAATAAGATCTTGGGCTGGTTGTGGACTACCAGCGTTTGCCTGTATTTGCTGCGGAAGAAGATGGGAAATGGTTTGAGGATGTGGCTGTTGTTGCTGTATGTGCGGTTGCTGCCGCATCGCCGCGTGGGGGACGTGCATGGGTAGCGCGTTCTGTTGGGGGAACCCGACGCCTGGTGCTCTCTGCCCTGCCACCCCTGCACCATTATCAAGCCCAACGAGCTGTGCTTGGGCAGGAGCCCGCCCGTCCATCTTGCTAGCATGCAAAAGGATATCCCATGGCTGTGATCAACAGCGTTCTGGATGTTAGGGGATACTCCGGGAGGACCGCGTACTTGGGGACCAGCTGGGTAGCCCATACTACCGCTTGAGAAGTTGTAAGCCGGTTGGACAGATCCATTTCCTTGTAAGTGAGGAGATGGCACGCCTACCATCGAGCCAGGAACGGTGATGGATCGTGTGGAGGGCGTCCTCCAAGGTTCGCCAAACCAGGCGGCAATCGTTGTTGTGGAGATGAATGGAGGTGGGTGGCGTTAGGAGAGTTACCATTGCGAAATGGTTGTTGTACTGGGAGACCTGAGTTCCGAGGCACATTTGTTTGATTAGGATACATGGAAGGGAGAGGTGCAGAATACATCTGGTCCACGGCTCGCTGTGGCGGAATGCGCTGTTGGACACTGAACGCGTTGAGTTCATCAAGTGGGTCCTGAAACATCCCACTCTCTCGTCGCGACGGGAACGTCGAGCGCAAGCCCGGGACTAGCCCATTGGGGACGAAGTTGCGGTCGTCCAAACGATTGTCATAAAGGACGTCATGATTCCGCCCCACAGGTGCCAGCTGAGGTTGTCGCGCAGTAGAAATGTTCCCGTGGGTTGAACAAAAGGTGTCTGGTTATAGCCGGAAGGTTGGGTTAGACGCTGTCCCTAATGAACATGAGGCATCGAGCAAAGACCTGTTCCAATTGACGAACCTGTGTCGAATTTTGCAACATCGCGAAGATGTCCTCCATTGTCCTGTTTTCTATACCGAGTGGGTACGGTTCCCCACCGACAACACCTTGTTGTCTTTGATACGGCAGCGGGTGATGGGCAAGGGAACCCATATCCTCAGTAAGGGGCACGGCAGGTTGCTCCCGAGATTCAAAAAATTTTGCGAAGCGGCTTCCTTTCTGTTGAGGAAAGGGTGACCCTCCGTGACCTCTTTCGCGACCACCAGAGTCGAATGACGGACTCTGACTATTTGGGGAGTTGGACTGGGGACCAAGTGGGTTGGTGGAGCCCATCTCAGAGTATGCACCTAAGTCTGAGGTTGTGCCATAGGTCATACGGTCGCCAAAAGAAACAAGAGATTGTCGCCGAAGAATTTCTGATTGCACATGAGCGTTACCTTCGTTTAAAAAGCCCGTTAGGCGAGTAGGGTTTATGAGGTTAGAGAAGCCAGGGGGAGGGAGTCCAGTGGCGACCGAATTGCGAGCTATGGAATCTGGGTTTGATGTGTCCATGTCTGCAACCCGATGGGGTCCGTTTACTAGATGTTGCAAATGAGGCGGTGCGTCAAGGGTCGAAGCGGAAATCGTAAATGCGGACGTTTGGTCAGGGATACCGTCGTTGCTGCTGTGGCAGATGGAGTGCGCGAACCAAAGGCAAGCAGCCGAGAACCAGGCGGAGGATTGAACTGAGAGGGTATGGGAGACCTAATGGTAGAAGCAGATTGTCTTTCCTGTTGGCCTTGAAGAGCCGCAGTGTCAGACGTGGAGGGGTTTGGGAAGAAGCGAGACCCAGGAGGCTTCGGAGACTCAATGGATGGAGTAGATGATTTAGTTGATGAGGCTGCAGGGGCTGCCAGAGCTTCCACCGAAGGTGACGGGACGAAACTCGAAGTCGGTTGAACCTCCATTGAAGGTTTCTGGGTAGGTGCAGCTGCGCGACGATGATTATGAATGAATACGCAGAAGTAATACGCCAGAGACACACCGGAATCAGTCCCAGGAATAAGATACGCAACAGCGGGATCGTTCATAGGGCCCTTGAGCGAAGCCGCCTTATGTTTCTCCTCCTCGCGCTTGATCATCAGTTTGAAGAGTTGTATTTCATCTAGCGGAGCCTCCGGGGATGGTACGGCCTGTGAATCTGTCACCTGAGCGCCACCAGCGTGTTCAGCGTCACCACTTGATCTCGATACCTCACATTCTCGTTCTTTCCGTTCCTTTTCTTCATGCCCAGTTTCCATGCTTGAATGCCATCTAGTTCCCCATTTTCGGCTTTACCACCAAGAATGCCGACCCCTGATTCGCTGGGGATGTAGGTATCCATCCAAGCGGGCTCCTTTTCCTCGACTCGGACCCTCGAATCCTTGCGTTCGTCTCGGTCCTCGTCTCGACCATGCCCAGGCCTATCGCGCCCATTGGTTCGTTTAGATCTTGAATCACGTTCGTCCACGACCCAGCGGTCGCGTTCGCGATCACGATTGCGGTCCGAATCCCAATTCGACTCTCGTTCATTGACTCGGGAACTACGCTCCTTCTCCCGATATTCTTTGTCCCGGAGTTCGCGTCGGGCTGCCAGGCGCTCATCGCGTTTGCCATCGTCTCTCCAGCGGCGAGGATCATCATTAGAGTCGCGCTCGACATCTCGGTCGCGGCCATCTCTTCTTCGATGCTCATCTCGGTCTCTATCGCGATCTCTGTCCAATTCTCGCTCCCGTCGAGAGGGGAAGTATCGCGTCGCTGCCTTGACGAGTCTCGCACCCGTGATCGTGGTCGTTCGCGGTCTTCACGTTCGCGGCGTAAACCGTCAGAGCCTACCGGATGATATAAACAGCTGTTTGTTCACACTTAGATCGAATGAAGCTTGAACTTACGTTCCTCGCGACCTGCACGTCTATATCAGCTCACGTGCAGGCTTCAAAAGGAAGTATAAGTTACCTCTCCTCCAATCTTCACTCGATTCACCGGCTTTCCTTCTAGAAGAGTCCCTTCCTTCGGTCCGGCGAGTTGCCCCTGAGCCGAGGCTACCCTGAGAAGGGAGCCGTCCCGTGCCCCCAACTAAATGGGGGGCAGAATCCCGCTCTCTGGTCCGGATGCCAGCACCACTAGCAGGAGACGACAGGCGATCCCGGTCGTATTTATCAGAAAGCTACGATTTGGGTCAAACGGAGATAAGTGCGACAGTATGGGCTCACACTACGAAGTCGCTCCTGGCCTTCCTTATCCCGAAGGTCACGTTCACGGTCTCGGTCAGCATCTTTGTCTTTTTCGCGCTCGCTAGAGCGAATGGATTGATGCTTGAAGTTTCCCATTTGTGAAGGCTGGGTCAACGTTGATCGGAAGGAGGCGCGTGGGGGAAGCTCTGCTGAAGAGGTGGTGAGTGTACGAAGGAGTGGGACAGAAGGGGATGACGAATGTACCAGCATCTTCCTGATCACGCCGAAACTAAGAAAAGTTAGAATGAAGTACTCGGGGATTGCGCCTCAAGCAGAACACACCGTTTATCCCTGGCTCCTGAGGTGGCAGCAGAGGAATCAGAATCCTTTTTCGAAGCATTTTGTTCATTCCAGTCTCTGAGTGACGATATAGCTAGGAAATCGAGAAGGGGATACATGGAATTGCATACCCGAACCAATCTTTCAAGAAAGGCATTCCCTGAGGTGGGGAAACAAGAGGGGACTTGTATAGAAACAGAATCTGGGCGTGAGTGTACGAGACGAAAGGACGGAGTGTAGGTGAGTCGTCCGAGTATGCGGTGTCCGTGCCTGGAGAGGGAGACAAGGCGACATTTTGCATTGCGGTTAGAAGGACGTCGGGGGAGATGTGAGAAATTGAATTTAAAGGATGGGTGGACATGGTGAAGGAGGTGAAGACAAGTGAGCGGGAAGAGCAGGCGGGCCTTGAATGCGATTCTCGCTCAAGCACTTTATCCTCAAGCAACAGGCATTATCTCTCTATCGTACGGCCATTCGTGCCTCCAGAGGTGACCCTCTAGTCCCCTTTTTTATTCTATCTCACCCCCCATCTCCAGTCATTCCCGACCCCACGACCCGAAACGAAACATTATCGTGGATCAGAGCTGAATTCGAAAGAAACAAGCACATCGCTGACTTGGTCGGTCCAAATTTCCTACCTTCTCTCAGCTACCCAACTCTTCATTCTTATTCCCAGGACCTCATAGAGGGCAACTTGAGAGCCAGCCGTCGGGAGCTCGAACGGGTTCTTCCCTATCGTTCGAAGCGCAATCCTCCGTCTTGAGTGTCTTGGTAATTTAAAATAGTCACCTGTTGTCTAGTCCATCAATGGATCAGTTCCCTTCTTCGGTGGTGAACGCTGTTTGACTGCGGATGCTCATCCCCTGTCCAGACTTCATGAATAGTCGCTCCACTCCGCCAGGGAGCAACTGCGCGACACAGCGCCGTGATCTGCCTTCCAAAAATCGAATCCCTCTTCTCTCTATCTTCTGACCATCGTGAGTACTGCGGAAGCTCATTCTACTGAGTGACTGGCCCGTGGGGAGGGACCGCAGCAACTGCGCCGTCATCTGTCTTCCGATCGAGCCCTCTTCAGGCGCCCGTGGCCAGTCTTATATTGTCCACATCTTCCTACGGCCCTTGTCCTCGGGTTCTTCCCAATCTCTCGCCGTGCCTCCGCCACTCACCCACTCACCTCTCAAACCCCAGACAGTCTTCTTCCTTACGATGGAGGTTTTCTTTTGGGATTTATCTTTCAAAGCCACCTCGGCGGACGTCAAACGCGTATTTGCGGACGTACTTCACACCCCTCCCTATCTCCCGCAGTCGACGCAACCATGGAATTTCCATGTCTTTCTTTCCCGCCAAAGAAAAATCGAGGACAACCCCACGCTGGGTGCGGGAAAGTGACCGTCCCACAAGAACATCTCGGTCGGAGTCTACTTAGAGATTTGGAGGCATTGGCCGCTTATCCTCATGGGAAGAAATATCAAGCTCAAACCGAGCACTGGGAAGCCCAACGTGCTACTTTGGAGAAGATTCGTCGTGAACCTTACGTACCACCAGAGGTTGAACACGTCGGCGGCAATCCATGAGACTTCCAACTGAACACAGTTGGGATACATACCCTTCAGCTGGGATGGGAGACCCGAGCGGGGTATTCTCTGTCGAGTGGGAAAACATTTTCAAGCCAGCTGCCACCTGGCATTCAGCGTACAAGGAGAGAAATCGAATAAGACTTGTGGATCAACCACAGATCGTCGCTCTATTGCATCCCGTGGTCACAGATTAGTTGGTCTTCAACTTATTACACAGACGAAGATATCCAGCTATCTTTCTCGCATTATATTCCCCTCCCGTCTTCGACGTCGAGGAATCCACCGAACCCGACTCGCGTCCTTCCTAGGCCTTCGTCCAAACCTCCGAAGCGCCAACGACACCTCGTACTTTATCCCGACGATGCTGACCTCATCCGCGTGTTGCCTTACGCGACTCTGTGTATTCGACTTCTTTGTCGCGGGACGGAAGATCTGAAGACTTTCAGAGACCTATGCAAGACCGCGCGTCTTCCAGCGCCGAAGGACTATCGATATCATGCAGAGTATTTGGCAGTCTTCTCGGAGACCAATTAGAACAACTTCGTCAGTGGACAAGTACGCTCGATTGGCCCGTCGCTTTCCAACTTGAAGCTCTGCTCCAAGGGCGCTTTGCAGATCCCAGAGAAATCCTTTCTATTCGTCGTATCGTCGACAACATGGTGTATCGCAAAGGAGCCAATTACACTGCCAACTTCTTGCGTTCTGTGGCCAACGACACCCTTTTTGAGGTCCAGGACTTCCACGAAGGTGCATTCGAGGAAGCTATCAAGCGCTATGCGGAGGAATTTTCCTGGTCACCGTCCCCACACCCATGGGATCCAAAGGATGGGATCTTCAATTGTCTCCACGTTTCTATCTCCCCAACGTCAATGAATCTTAGTGGACCACATCCAGAGCGCTCGAACCGCGTCATGCGTACATACGCAGAAAATCACGACTCATTCATTCGCGTCAGCTTTGTAGAGGAAAATGATTTACGCTATCAACCTGATCGTGAGATCGACGGGCCAGCATTCATAGGCCGCTGGGTATCTCCCATTCTCCATAATGGCCTCACTATTGCCGGCAGACGGTTTCATTTCCTGGCCTATTCCCAATCAGCCCTCAAGACACACACTGTCTGGTTTGTAAAGGATTTCCACGATCCCGGAGGTAACTTGATCACAACCGCCACCATCATCGAGCGTCTGGGAAAATTTCATGACCTTGAATATGATCGTCAATTGATCTTTTGCCCGGCTCGCTATGCAGCGAGGATATCACAGGCATTCACGACCACAGACTCGAGCATCTCTGTCCCTGCTGAAGAAATCTTCACACACAAAGATATTCAAGTCGGGACATACTGTTTTACGGATGGCGTTGGCAGCGTTTCTTCACAGCTTGCCCGGAAGATATGGAGAGCTCTTCAGAAGAGGGGTTCACGTTCGACACGCAGGGCCATCACATATCCCAGAGCTTTTCAAATCCGTCTCGTGGGGCCAAGGGCATGCTGAGCGTGGATCATAAGTTATCAGGCGACGTGGTTGTTCTCCGACCCTCAATGATAAAGTTTGAAGCGCCGCATTCCACGGATGTGGAGATTGCTCAAGCCTTCGTCCGACCAAGCAAGTATTACCTGAATCGCCCAATGATTATGGTACTGGAGGGCCTAGGCGTCTGTTATGATGTATTCGAGGATCTGCAAGATGCGGCGGTTCAGGATGTCCACGATGCCGAAACGTCTTTGGAGAATGCCGTCAAAACACTGGACCAATTCGGACTCGCTACTTCCTACCGCCTGTCCTCGACTTTGCTCCACCTAGCCAAGCTTGGCGTAACTCCTTCCGTCATGGGGACTTCTATGACCGGATGATTGAGATCACCATCCACCACGTGCTACGAGATTTGAAGCACCATGCCCGGATCCCTGTCCATGACGGTTATACCCTTGTCGGCGTCGCGGACATTCACGGTTACCTTCTGGAAGGCGAAGTTTTTGCCTGTGTCACCATACCAGAGACGAACTCAATCGACTATCTTAGTGGAGACGTGCTCGTTTCACGATCTCCGATCATTCATCCCGGCGACGTCCAAGTAGTTCGCGCAATTGGACGACCTCCTCTTGGATCACCTTTTGTAAAGGAGCCCCTGATGAACACCATCGTATTTTCTATCAAAGGTAGAAGACATTTCGAGCTTTACTTGGCCAATCATTTATTTGACCTTCCTGCAGGTGACCGGCCATTGCCATCGTGCCTTGGTGGTGGCGACCTGGACGGAGACATGTATAATGTAACGTTCCTCAAAGATCTTCACCCCTCGCAAAATATCCCCTCTGCAGCATACATCCCTGCTCCAAAGAAACTACTCCCACAGCCAAGTACCATGGCCGATGTAGCAGATTTCGTTGCAGACTATATCAACAGTGATGTAAGCGTCATCTGCGTTCTCTGCGCGTTTTTCTGAGTCTTACCGACACCCATAGATCTTGGGCATGGTGGCGATCAACTGGTTGATGATAGCCGATCTCAACGGCATCTTCCACGAGGATTGCATTAAATTATGCCAGATTCACAGCAATGCCGTGGACTACCCGAAGAATGGGACACCAGTGGAATTAAATACTGTACCGAAACCAAGGTCAGACCTCAAGCCAGACTGGCATGCACCCGAGACGGTCGATTGGATTCCTCGGTCGGATTCTACCAAAGTCAAAAGGCCATTGGACGACTTTTCCGAGCCATCGATTTGCCCGAAGTGCAGACGCACAACAAGGCTGCGCGCCGGAAGAGGGAGCAGGTTCGCGATGACGAGCCCGCAGCAGATTTGGATCAAGTTTTTGCGGCACTCTGCATGGATGATGGACAAGGCGATCCCTTGGAGTCGGCTGTGGAGCGCCGCGTCACAGAATTTATCGACACGGACCCTAACAGCGAATCCGTGAAGCTTGCCATCGACTCTTTGGGCCGATACTCCGTCGAATTGCAAGGCATATGCGCCTGTAATACAATCCAGCGTCGCAAACCCCTGAGCGAGGAAGAGGCCGTGGTTGGCACAATAGTTGCCAAATGCTCTCAAAGACGGAAGAGGAGAGACGCAACAGCACAACTGCGGGAGCAGACCAGCTATCTCGTCAAGTACGTTCGGGAGGAGCTATCAGGCGATGACGACAGCTCTCTATACGATTGGTTGGCAACTGCGTGGGCAGCCTGGAAAGTGTCGCGAAACCTTAGAGACCGCTTCGGCGCACACAGTTATGGATGGGTTGCTTTGGGTGAAGTGTTCGATGCAATAAAAGCCATCGAGCAAGAGAAGATGAGCAGTTCCCGGAGGTAGTTACGAATTTTGGGATCGATCCACTGTATTCATATGGCAGAGCTTGTATTCGTCCGGTAAAGATAACCGTATTTTATGCACGTAACACCTCGGGAGAGTACATATACAAACACGACTATGCCTGATTTCGTAGGACTAGAAGAATTCAGCTTAGCTTAGGTCACAAACAGTAAGACAACACGTTAACAATACCTAGAATTACAGAGTCGCCCCTGAACAATGCCGTTAACGAAGCGCTGTAGCAAGGAGGTCCGCTACGTACCGTAAAAACATCTTGCTGATAAACCGGTCTTTGTTGACAGGCTTTTTCCCCTTTCCTTTCGGTATCTCTGTCCACATCTGACAGAGAGGTGCTATTTTGAGATGGCCTTTCTGTGAAGGGATATTGCTTACCTCTTTCACGTTTTCCAATACCTAACACGAGGATTCAGTCACGGAGAATGGGGCGGACAAAAAAACCAACCATGTTGCTATGTCTATCGAATGCCTTGACACGTGCAAGTAGCTTCTTGTTGTTGCGTAGGGCAATAAGAACCTGAGTGTGATTCCTTACCGCTTGCTGAAGGACAGACAAGGGACCTTGACTGATTTCATGCTCTTCGAGCTGGCGCAGCTGCGCCTCGTCTAGTTCAGATTTGGGAACGTGAACATATTGACTGTATCTGATTGAGTGCTTTAGTCCAACGTACGAGGGATGAGGCTCACCTCATCGTGGTGGAAGCTGTAAGAGAGCGTGTGTATTGTGTTTATGCACTGTTTGACCATTTCAAGGGCCGCGCCGCAATTGCAAACTTCTCCAACTCACAAAAACTAGCAAGTCATGGGGCGCTTGCGACAAAAGGGAAAGGCTGGTGCTGCAAAAGCCTATGTTACACGGTCCAAGGCAATTAAAAGGCTTCAATGCTCTCTTGCCGATTTTCGTCGGTTGTGTATACTGAAGGGTGCGCCGATTTTTTGTCTGCGCCCTGCACGATTCATCCATCTCGGTCTTTTAGGTATCTTCCCTCGTGAACCGCGTCACAGAAAACGTGCCAATAAAGGGTCTTCTGCACCTACATCATTCTATTATGCGAAGGATATCGCGTATCTTGCGCATGAACCAATCTTGAAGAAACTAAGGGAGCACAAAGCCTTCGCGAAGAAACTTGCTCGAGCATTGGGGAGGGGAGAATGGAGTAGCGCGAAAAGTCTGGAGGACAATAAACCGGTATACCGCTTGGACCATATTATCAAGGAGAGGTGAATACTTCACAACCTGAGATGACATCGTCTGTAACTGACGACCTCTCACACAGATACCCTACGTTCACCGATGCCGTTCGCGACATCGACGACGCGTTATGCATGATCTTTCTGTTTGCCTCACTCCCCTCAAAAGACCGAATTTCTGCGTCATTGGTAGAGAACTGCTCTCGCCTGGCCGCTGAGTGGCAACTATATGTTATGCGTACACATTCTCTCCGCAAGGTGTTCCTTTCAATCAAAGGTGTTTACTACCAAGCGGAGGTTATGGACCAACAAGTCACTTGGCTTGTTCCTTACCAATTCACCCAAAACGTAGGTTCGCTCCATGTTTTCGTTCGCGTGATGGTGATGTTGTACACAGATACCCTCAGACGTTGACGTCCGAGTGATGCTTACCTTCTTAGAGCTTTATCAAACTCTTCTAGGGTTCGTCTTCTTTAAACTATATACGGACATCGGTCTGGTTTATCCTCCTCCCTTGGACCTGAACAAGCAAGATGCTGGGGCGGGCATAGGTGCTTTCACCCTTGAAGACGGTGCTCGTAACAGTCTGCTTTCTACTCTACCAACCACGAGTAATGGACAAAGCCATGACAAGAAGTCTCTAGTAGGGCCGTTCGTCAGACGATTGAGGCCCTCGCACGAACTAGCGTTTCGGAGGGGGGAAATGAGGTCGATGTTCTCCCGCATAGCGCTGAAAAGGAAGATCAAGACGAAGAATTTGTGTTACGACCCTCAATATCACATCCTGAGGACGCAGCCAACCTCCCCACTCTGCATTCCTTATCATCTTTTCCACAATCATACGTGACCCACCTTTTCGCGCCATATACATTTTTCCTATCACGGGAAACATCCAGACCTATCTTCGAATTTATCGTGCGCTGTTTTGGTGGCCGGATCGGTTGGTCTGACACATCTGGGAGTGGATCACCCTTCGGCGAAACTGACGACGCGATCACGCATATCATCATTGACCGCCCATCGATTCGACGACTGGACGAGACAGAAGCCGAGCTGAGCCGTAGGCAACAACGAAAATACGTCCAACCACAGTGGATCGTGGATTGTGTCAACAGTGGAAAGATTTTATTGGAGGAGCCTTACTTGCAAGGCAAGACTCTACCCCCACATCTCAGCCCTTTCAGCGACCGCGAGGGAGCCTATGATCCGCAAGCCGGTACTACAGAAGAAGATGCCAATATGGATGATGAAAGGGAGGAGAATGGAATTACGGAGGAGGACGAATCGGATGGTGGTAGGAGCGAGAATGAGCACTCTACAGATGAGTCGTTGGCAGCAGCGATGAAGGTTGCTCATTCCAATCCTGCTGCCATACGAGCTGCGGAGCTGCATGCCGAAGCGGCGGGTATGGACTATGGTGCTTTCGAGAGGAAGCTTTCCAAGACATCGATCAAGGCGAAGCTAGTGCAGGAACCGGCTATCGCAGTGGAGGACATGAACAAGATGCTGTTGAGCAACAAGCAACGCAAACTGTACGAGAAAATTAAGTACAGCGAACGAAAACGCCAAGCGGAGGTACGTTCGAAGAAACTGGCTGATGGTTCATGTGGCTGATTATTCTGATAGAACGCTAAACTAGAGCAAAGAAGAAATCAGTTACGAAAGGCGCAGCGGCAACCAAAATGATGGATTGGACTGGGCAGGCTTGTGGCTGTGTCATTGTTGTACTGTACACATAAGCAAAGTCGCCCCTTACATAATACAACATTCACCCACGACGTCCGTGTCGGATACGATCTCCATCACACCGTCAGTGTATCGCGGCGGAGCGAATGGTTAGATTCGGCTGGCCAGTCAAGACCACTAAATATTCTGTGCCACCTTCGGAGAGAGAGACGCATTCACCTCAGTACCAGGAAGAACGCCATGCTTCACCTGTGCCCTTTCCGAGCACCACCACGTCGACCGTTTCGACTAACACGACAACAACAACCACCCAGACAACTCATTTCCTTTCACTACCCATCTTGAGAAAGCCTCAGGAACAACAAGTCGACCCTCCGCAGCGCCGGAGCATGTTCGACATAAAGACTTGCCAGGCAGGCTTGGATCATCAGAGGGAACAAGGGACATCCAGTTCGAGGGAGAAGTCCCTCCCTCCTACCCCCAGTTCCTCTAACGAGGACATTCGTGGCGATCATATACGCCGCACTGACTCCCCTGTCGAGAACCAGTCGTGGTCGTACAGGCCAAGCAGCCAAGTCCCCGAGCCAACTACGGCTTCCCCTCCAGTTCGCCCTTCTCCCTCCCAGGCTAAAATCGCGTTAGCTCAGGCTGCTCTGGCAATCGGGCTTCCTCATGGCATGCCCCATGCATCTGCTTCCTCTTCCCGCTCCGATGTCACCTCCATGGCTTTCCTGACTATTCCCCAACCTAGTCAGCATCCGGTCCCGCCTCCCAGCGTACGACGAGCAAAGAGCTTTCACCAACTATCACGGAACATCTGGAGAGATGATGACGATAACACACATGCTGGTTCTGAAAGACCAAGAAGATCTCGCAGGATCTCCTTTGGTCCTGCTAATGCGTTGGGTTCAGACGGAAAGGGAAATAGGGACGCTAAGGAGGATATTCCTTCACACGTAACCCCTCCAAGAAAATCTCTCGTTAAACGAGCGTCTTTTTGGAACAGGAAACGCAATGATTCCTTGAAATCCCCTGTCGCACCACTGCCAGCAGAACATCCTCGCAATTCCTTTGATCATTTATCTCATATGCTACCCTCGCTCCCACCCATGACACCTCTCCACTTTGATACCAATCTCTCACGTTCTTCTTATTCATCACAAACGGAAGAACAGTTGCCGCCATCGCCTCCTGGGTTGAACCGACGGAGCGAGTCTCACAATCGCCCTCTTCCTCCGAACCCTGCAGCCAGCAGTCCAAATCTCTCTGTCCAAACGTCGCAAACAAAATCTTTCGGTCGACAACGACCTGCTACGGCAGAGTCTGCTGCCGACCGTTCTCGCACTATGTCCTACTATGCACATCCTCCAGATCATCCCTCTCCTCTAGCTTCTACACCTCCACAACCCCCGGACGTAGCGCCCCGACGGGCCGCGCGACCGCGCTCTCAAACAAATCCTGCTTTCCTTCATCGACTTTCTGCCAATATCTTCTCGTTCGGCTCTTCTCCGTTATCGCCGCCCACCAGCGGAGCAAACCGGATTCATATTAACCACTCTCCTGGAGCATCACCCCGTGCTTCAACATCAAAACTTCCTCCCCCAAAACCACGGCTGAACGAGGAATCCCCTGCGGCTTATGTGGACCGATTGCTTGGTTCAATTAGCAAAGCGGATGTTGCCTCTGTGCTAGCTTCTAGGTATGACTCGTTTATGTGCAAGTTTGAATTTAGACCATGACGCTTTGATCCTGAAGTGGGGAGACTTTTTATACGAATGCACTACAAGCATACATCGATCGCTTTGAGTTTGACGGGGACCCTTTAGACGTTGCGTTGCGGAAATTACTCATGGACGTGGGGTTACCGCGGGAAACACAACAAATTGATCGTGTCATGGAAACGTTTGCAAACAGATATCTGGTGTGCAACCAAAACCTGTTCATTTCCGACGGTATGTCCTCAGTCCACCGTATGACGCGAGCTGCAATATTGATCATCACAAGATCATCCCTATATCCTTGCGTTCAGCTTGATTATGCTTCACACGGATGCGTTCAACAAGTCCAACAAACGAAAGATGACGAAGGCTGATTATATCAAAAATACCCAACTCACGGGTATATATCCTGAGGTCCTAGAGGTAAGAGGAAGACTGGCGTGGCTACTCCCTCGCTGACTTCACTTTTCCAGTACTTCTACGACAACATTGTGTTTGCTCCATTCATTTTCGTAGAAGATCCCGTAGACGCGAATTCACAACGTAATCTTGATAGTGGCCCGTACCGATCACTTTCTAGGTTCCCTCCACAACATTCGTTATCAGGAAATGGCAGCACCGTGACGCTTCTGGTTAAGAGCAACAAGATTGACCCGTACTATCTGATCGTGAAGGCGAGCTACCTTCCGTATTGTCAAATGCAATTTCTGATCCACCTTCCATTTTTAGAATCTCCTCAATCCCTTGCGTGTGAATATCGAAGAATACGTTACCCTCGAAAATCATTACTCCTACAAAGACGATTCGGGAGTATGGAATGAAGAAGACATGCACAAAACGTTTATCAATGCAGGCACAATTGAAGTTGGTGGCTCAGATAGGCGGATGTCCACTTTGGCATTTGCGCTCAACTTTGGAGGCCTTGCTACTACCCCTCAAAATATTCACCAATTCTCGGGCCCTACATACTCTCCTAATCAGGTTTCATCGCTCAGGGTTGCCAAAGCCGGTTTGCTTAATCGGAAAGACACCTCGCTGGACATTGGCAAGCGGGTCAAGGCTAACAAGTGGCGGCTGTGGAGCGTCATCCTCACAAACTCTCAGTTGTTATTCTTCCGGGATCACACATGGGCTACCAGCCTGCAAGAGCAAATGAGACGCCGTGACGGTCGGATTCTTGTCCCACCCGCTCCGCTACTAAAGCCAGACGAGGTGCTATCCTTAAAGGACTCTGTGGCCCTACACGATCGCTCTCATGACAAGGTTTGATTTATTTTTTAAACTTTATCCATTGCTAAAGGTCGATATTTGGCAGCATTGCTCATTCCTTCTTGTATCGGGCGACAGGCGACCTTTTCTTTTTCAAGCGCCTGGGGAGGAGGACACGAATAGCTGGGTTTCATGCATTAACTACGCGAGTGCCTTCAAGACCACAGGCGTCTCTATGCGTGCTCCCGGCATGTCTGGAAAGGATGTTGAGTTAATGGGTGTTGCAGCCGCTGCCTCTCATTTGCGAGATATGCAATGTGCCACCTCCGATTCTCCAACGTCGAGTGTCTGTGTCCAGGGTCGAAACTCAGATGACTTTATAGACAGACTTTCAAGCTCCCCCAACGCTCCTTACGCTGTCTCCAGGTTACAGCGATCCAAAATAGTCAATGGACGCGAAGATATGGACCTAGATGTTCCCAATGCCCAGAATAATGTTGGCGCACACCAACTTAAAGCTACTTTTCATCAAGTAAAGGCCGACCTGGCCGCAGGGCGATGGACTCCTCCTGATACACCCATTGCAAGACCTGACGGACGCCCTCGTGCACATAGCTTAGAGTGCTTGTCCGCCTCCTCTCCAGAGGGATCGGAGTGCAATCGAGTGTTCATCCGTACTCGAAACATCCAAGACAAGCTCGCAGAACTTGATTCGAAGATATTCTCATTGCAACTTCAAGAGGAATCTGACTTGCGTTTACTGCGCAACTTTGCCGTCCTTACACCCTTTCAACGCGCAACACGCGAAAGGCTTGGGACGATCATTCTACAGACATCTAAACGAATACAAAGTACCCGACTGGAGCTCGGAATGCGGCTTTGCCACAAAGAGGTTCTGTCAAATGACCTCATTGCCCAAGAGCGAGAATGGCGTTGGACCAAGACAATCGCGCTGAAGGCCGCAACTGACACTTTACAAAGTCAACGTGACTCGAGTATCACCCACGCTGTACCACCACGCGTAGATCAGCCCATAGTCAATCCTTCCGATGATCTAGATCGCCCTCTAGAGTCGTCAATCGCCGAGTCTTTTCACTCTGCGCGTGATTTTGACTGGTCAGCCGCAATGGAAGAAGGGTTGGACTCACCGATTGTCTCCGTGAGGAACAGTACGCCGACTGACCCGTCGACGTCATTCCCGCCAGCTCAGACATTCGACGGGACCGCTACACCTGAAGCGGGGGCATCACGCGAGAGGTCTAATACACCGCAAGAGGAACAGACGAGAGGCGGAAGAGTGGAACAAGACGCGGGCAGCTAAGCGGGTATCACTCGTGAGGATGCCGTCTACCTTGAATGTGTCTCTCGGACTCGGACGTCTTGGAAGTGTCTCTGGTACTGGCTCGGTTTGGATTGCACGTTCGCCTCGTTCCATGCCTGAACCTTGACATTTAATTTTAAGACGAGCCACATGGTTGTGTCCATCAGTTTCAGACCACGACATCTTCCTAGCAATATTTAACGCTTGTTTATTTATTAAATCGAACCAGTACAGTACAATGTCTAGACAGGATTTCATACGCTGTGTACTCATTGTAATATCGTAGTTATACTAAGAATAATGGATAGTAGATCAGCTGCTATATGATTGTCCAGAAAGATCATGGAGTCGCGGAAATAGTTTCCACGACGACGGACGAAGTCTCTTTATGACCGCACGCTTGCCATGCCAGCGGGATCTCCATGGCTTCCTTACGCATGGGTGTGTGAGGATCTTGGCTTTCTGCCTAACCACTAATGAGCGGCCATCTCGTCGGTCCCTGGCACATACGCGCTAATGTTGACAGGTACAGGTAGCAGGCGCTCTGCCGTTTGCCTTTCACCCGTGCTCCCCGAACGATATATTTAGTCACCGTTCGCTTCTGCGCTTCTCTCCCTTACCCAAGTTCCCTTCGCGGACCCATCCAGAGAGCCGACAGTACGACCAACCCTCCGAGGGTCACCACTGCTCGTCACCCCCTTCAGTACCGTGGTCCCAGCCAGGTCGGTACGTTACACTTTCCCTGTGCCTGTTGCCATCATCCGACGCCTCGTGTTCCTCTCCAGACCTCGCTATTCGTATCATCAATGACCGTACCATTGCCACCTACCACGAATGATCTTGATATCAAGGAGAAGCTGAGGCTGTTGAGGCAAACGAGGAAACTGAGCCAGATCTTTGGGGAACTACCTCGGGAAGATACAGTGCAACCCCATCTGGCAGGATGCAATATAAATATGCGAGCCGTGGAGGCAGCATCAACGGATCACCCACAGCAACGTCAGCAACATATTCGCTTTTCAAGACACTCATTAATTGATCTCCTCTCGTTCCTTTCGTTTCCCACTTAACTCCCGCTCTGCAGAAGCGAGCGTGATCATGTCTCCCTCATCCTCTCGGGTAGCTTTGGGACTGAACGGCCCTACGCGACCTTTGCCGGTCCCCCCTTCTCATATCGGCCAACTCGATTCGGCGCGGTTTAGTCTTGGTCGATTGAACAGAGCGAGGTCGACGGGATCTTCTCACGAGAACGCTCGACGAGCCGGTCCTTCATCTATCGTAGAAAACAAACCCACCAGGTCTTCCAGCCTCCGCACGACCAATCGCCTGGCACGACCGAAGGACAGGTCGAGACGACGAACGGTTCATGACCCAGACACTAGTTCTCTTCAAACGCACACTCGAATGACCACCGATATTTTTACGCCAACACATTCTCAGAGAAGGAGTGTGTCGCTATGGGCCAGGAGGAGAATGACGAAGGGTGATCCCGCTCATCAACAACGCATCACGGACGATCAAAACCTGGAAGATAATGCCTCAGTTGTTGATGCACACCCGCCATTAACGGAGGCTCAGAAGAGCCAGAGTATCCGCAGGGGGAGAAAGTTAGCGCAGGTATGACATGATTTGAACTTTCTGTGCTCGGTCATGAAACGTAGCCTTGCAGCTCTTTGGGGAAGAGCCCCCAATCGCCTTGTACAAGGTGACATCTCCCTTTGAGGATGAACCGACATCACCCACCACCATCACGGGAGAAAGGATAAAAACATATCTTGCTCTTTCCTCGAGCGACTTCAAGAGCGAGCTATCTTCCATATACTCTGCCAGTGGCAGTGGCTGTTCCTCAATGCACTTTTCCAACTCAAATTTGTCTTCGATCTCGACGTCTTTCTCACCCACTGCCGATCCATTTCAAGAACCCGAGATTGATCAGAGGCCCGCAACGCCAGTGGTTCAGTCTCAACCTTCCGATGACGATCCGGACTCGATACCGGCGCTGGATCCCTACGAACGATCGGATGACGGCGCCACCGCTTCATTTCGCAGGCGTCGGCTACAAGCAGCCAAGTTGTCTCGGTTCTTCGGGATCGACTACAACAATTTGGCGAACCCTGTAGCTATGGCCACGCCGAGAGATCAGTCTGAGGGGAGGGCAGTGACACCAGCAGAAGTGGGCGTTAAGATACATGAGCGGGGTTGGTTCTGGAACCGCGCAGAAGGTGGTTACAGAAGGGCGGGCGCACAAGAGGCGGACATGAATGACGTTATCACTCTGCTTCGGCAGATGCCCCGAGCGTAATATCTAGATCTTGTCAGTAGTGGTTAATCTTTAGTTGGCCGAGTTCCCGGTGAATTGTATGGACCCGCTCTTCTTCGTCTCATGGCCCTCAGCTCCCTCACTGACTCCCTCGTCAGAAATGCTCTCCTTGCACTTCCTACCATCAACAGTGCATCCATCTGCTCTACCCTGCCTCAGTCTCCGAGCAAACTCATCCAGTGGTCTTCTTACGACGAGATTGATCACGCGTTGACTCATTCTGCCCATCATGATGTTCGATCGTCTTCGTATGTCATCCGCAAAGCTCTTATCAGGAAGCATTTCCTTTCCCGGTGCATCCATTCGTTCTTGACAAAGCACCCCGACTCGGTCCTCCGAACGGCGGTGCCAAAGACATGGGAAATAGAGATATCCTTTGCTGACGAACTCGATGAGTTGTGGGCGGACGAACTCTGGGATTTGTCTGATGTCTTGGACAAGTTGGCTGCATCGCCAGAACCCGATGATCGATGGTGGATTCTGAAACCAGGCATGGCCGACCGTGGCATGGGGATCAGGCTGTTCAACTCAAAGGAGAGTCTCCAGCGAGTGCTCGAGGAATTTGATGACGATGATTCAAGCAGTGATGGTGATGGGGCCGCCGCAGGCGATGACACTTCCATCGCGATCTCGCAATTGCGCCATTTTGTGATTCAGGCAAGTGGCGGCGCCCTACTATCTCGTCCGTATTCTGATGGCAAAGTCCAAACCGAGTAGGAATACCTGTCCAAGCCTCTTCTGCTTGATCCGCGCGAAGTTAGTACTAGTACAGCGGATGGAACCTCTTCGAGTTCACGACCGTTCGATCAGCTGCAAGGCCATAAGGTTCGTGACGCTCAGGGTTGATTGTCGTGACAGCGTGGCAATGATGATGATGGTGCTCCAACATTTTGTTCAACTTGTTTCATGATCCCAGTTTCACCTCCGGGCGTATTGCGTTGCCTCTGGGGATCTCACCGTCTATTTGTACATGCGTCTGTTGGCGTTGTTCGCACAGAAGCCCTACGCACCACCCGCGCCGCCGGCGACGCCATTGACCTCGCACCCATTTGACGAATTCGGCGCTGCAAACCCATCGCGGAGAAGAGGGGGTAAGGTTGTTGGATGAGTTGGTTGGCTGCCACATACTGTCTCATGGTGCGGATGCACCCGGTAGCGATCCAACTCTGACCTTGGGCCATCTCGGGACATTCAAGACCAAGTAGCAGACGCCCTCGCGGAAACCTTCACGGCCGCGCTCCAGTCGCCATACACTTCAGGTCCGCTCATTTTTTTATGGATGCAGTCGCACGAATACTTAGGAGCCCACAGCCCTACCCAACGCTTTCGAATCTTTGGAGTCGACTTCTCGTCGAACACAACCCATCGTCGCAAGACTCGCAACACAATCTGTGTTAAGCTTCTTGAAATTAATGCAGAACCCGCGATAGAGCTCACTGGTCCTCGACTCACCTGGGCTTTGCAGGATCTTTTCAACGCCGTTGCTTGCGTTTGTGTGGATCCCTTTGTACGGGATGTTCCAGTAGAAGCTTGGCCAATTGGTCAAACAAGGCATCACCTCAGGAAATGCCTTCAAACGACGGTCAGAGGGTGTTAGGATGATGCGGGAAGCAAGTTTATTGCTACATGACTCGAACGGTCAGTATATTACAAGCTCTATATTCTATTCCGCTATACGAGAGGTCCCAGTTGAGTGGGAGTCGAAGTACCATTGATAGAACTTCCTTCGGTAGTTACTTTTGTTATGGTCGACTATGACAATACCCAAGAAAAGAAAGTGATACGTAGACATGTGGTCAAGCTAGAAGGCGCGTCAGTATATTCGCGCTCGTCTTGATGATCAACTCCCGTAGTCGATTTATGTCCTGTGGACTGACATCCGCTATGTCCGCCATGAGGTAGGCAACGTCGCCCTTGGAATCCGAGTATTGCTTCTCCACGTTATAGGGTGAAAGCACCTCGTTGACTTGTTTGAGCACGCCAGGCTGGTTGACGTGAACATGGCAAATGCGGATGTGGTCAGGCTGCTCAGCCGTGATGGCACGCAGGTCTACCTCCGGGAAGTTAACAGCGCCGACGGTTGATCCGAAATCTAGATATCGCGTGAGCGCGCCTGAGACCTCCTCGCCGATCATCCTCTGCGCCTCTTCAGTGGAACCCCCGATGTGTGGTGTCAGGATCAGATTTTTCAATGCGCGAAGTTCGCTTGCCCATGGATTTAGCTGGTCATCAAAGGGGGCACCGTTCGCGCCGGGTTCGTGAGGAAAGACGTCGAGTGCGGCGCCGGCTATATGCCCCGATTGCATGGCCTTGATTAACTCGGGGATATCCACGACGCTGCCGCGTGCGTTGTTAATTAAGTACGAGTTCTTCTTCATCTGTGCCAGCTGAATGCCCGAAATCATATTCCTTGTCTCGGGGAGCTCCGGTACGTGAATGGTGACAAAGTCCGACTGCGAGAGAAGGACAGACATCGACTCGACTTGGCGAGCAGAACCAAGCGGCATGAGGTTGATGACGTCGTAGAAGAGGACGCGCATCCCGAACGATTCAGCGAGGACAGAGAGTTGAGAGCCGATGTGACCATAGCCAATGATCCCAAGGGTCTTCCCACGGATCTCCCAGCAGTTCTTGGACTGCTTGTTCCAGATGCCCTGACGCAGCTCGAAGGCACGCTCAAAGTATTGCCGCGCGAGTGCGATAATCTCGGATATGACAGTTCTGCCACGGAACGCGAGTTGGAGAAAGGAGAGTTGAAGACGGGAATGCCAGCCTTGGCAGCGGTGATTAGGTCGACCTGATTGACGCCGATACAGAAGCACCCGATAACAAGGAGCTAGGAAACGCAAGCGATGTCAATGGAGACCAGCGTCTATCTGGGCAGGTGAGATACCTTGGAAGCAGCCTTTATCACTCTTTCAGTGATCTTAGTCTTGCTGCGAATGCCAATGGCGTGGTATTGACCGATCCGCTGGACGAGGTCGTCCTCGTTCAACGCCTTTGTATGGTGGTCCACTCGCCAGCCATTAGATTCAAAGGCTTTGACGGCGTCTTGGCTAATATTTTCTACTAAGAGTATACGCAAATCTTCATTGTCGATCGGGTGTAATACTTTAGGCTGCCGAACTTTTCCGGGCGAAGCCAACAGATTGTGACGAAAGCGATCCACGGCTAGTGGACCTCCTGGGGGAGAAACGGAGACGGCGGCATGAATGGGTTGATAGGACGAGGGGATTGGGATAGGACTGGATGGCATGTCTGGGGAACAGTCGACGATGGCAGTACGATGACCCGGTGCAATTTTATTCGAAAAATTTCGAGAAGATGACGTCTTTCTGTCGAGTCATTGTCGACGTCCAGATCATGTTTTTCTTGCCTTCCCACGCCGATGGGTCTCTTTCTCCTCGATTACGGCGCAGGCAACGTCCAGAGCCTCGCAAACACCCTCGGCACGCTTGGTCATTCTTTCAAATGGATCACATCACCAGCCGACTTTGATGATGCAACCGTGAGCGTCCTCTCTATCTCCCTTTTTACGTTCATCCGTACCCGGCCAGTGTATCGTCTTCCCCGGTGTGGGAGCGTTCCAAACTGCTGTCGATGGCCTGACCTCGCGCGGCTTTCTTGAGCCTCTGCGGCAATATATCGTCTCTGGTCGACCATACTTTGGGATATGCATCGGCATGCAGGTCCTCTTCCAGTCCTCCTCCGAGGGCTCCGTTCCGGGCCTGGGCATCATTCCGAGCAAGATCGACGTATTTTCTAGCGCGGACAAGACTGTTCCTCACATGGGATGGAATTCCGTACATCTCCTCGATCCCCAGCAGGACGCCGATGACGGCCTCGATGAGGCACTCCACTATTACTTTGTGCACTCTTATCGCGCTACATACGATCCAGAGCGCGACCCAGATGCCGCCCAGTGGGTGCATTCCGTCACGCAGTACGGTCGAGAGATATTCGTCGCCACTGTGCGCAAGGACAACGTCTTTGGCTGCCAATTCCACCCCGAAAAATCAGGAGACGCAGGTATGCGCCTCCTCGATACCTGGCTGCGCCAGCCCGTCTCCGCCCGACAGCGTCCGACACCCGCCCCGCCTCCCATTCCCCCCGAGGCCAAAGGACGGCCTCACGAAGCGCATCATCGCGTGCATGGACGTCCGCGCAAACGATCAAGGTGACCTCGTCGTCACCAAAGGCGACCAATACGATGTGCGCGAAAAACCACCCTCCACAACCGTCATTCAGCCACCGGGCTCGCAGCAGGCCTTCTCTCCTCCTTCCCTCACCGTCTCAGCCACGGTGGCGGGTGCAGTGCGCAATCTCGGCAAGCCCGTGGCGCTTGCAGCGCGGTACTACGCCGAGGGCGCAGACGAGCTCGCCCTGCTCAACATCACGTCCTTCCGCCACTCGCCGCTGCGGGACCAGCCGATGCTGGCCGTCGTCCGCGCGGCCGCAGCAACCGTATTTGTCCCGCTGACCATCGGCGGGGGCATCCGGGACACCGTCGACCCGGACGGCACGCCGCGATCTGCGCTCGAGGTCGCAGGCGCGTATTTCCGGGCGGGCGCGGACAAGGTAAGCATCGGCAGTGAGGCGGTATATGCCGTCGAGCGCCTGCGCGCCGCGGCCGCGGAGGCACCCACACCCAAAGTCGAAGGCCGCGGCCGCGGCGATGGGAACAGCGCAATTGAGACCATTGCGCGGGCGTACGGGCGTCAGGCCGTCGTGGTGTCCATTGATCCCAGGCGGGTGTACGTCGACGCCTCAGCGTATGACGGACCGCGGAGGGACGAACTCATTCTCGGCTCTGGGGAGGAGGAGGGCAAGGCATGGTGGTACCAGTGTACCGTCTCTGGGGGGCGAGAAGCACGCGATTTGTCTGTCGTCGAGCTTGCGCGGGGCGCAGAGATACTCGGCGCGGGGGAAATCTTATTGAACAGCATCGATCGCGACGGCACGGGACGCGGATTCGATCTGGACCTCGTGAATGTCGTACGCCGAAACGTGAGTATCCCCGTCGTAGCAAGCAGCGGTGCAGGGAAGAAAGAACACTTCGTGGATGTATTTGAGAAGACCAGTGTAGAGGCCGCGCTGGCGGCAGGAATTTTTCATCGGGGCGAGGTAGGAATTGATGAGGTCAAGGAAGCACTCATGCAACGAGGCATCAAGGCGAGGAAGACCAGACCAACGAGTTAAAGGTTGTAGAATAATAGCTCACTTTCATACACCGTGTCCCAAATAAATTGGTTTCAGCAATGATATGGGGCGGCAACATACAAGACACTAAACTAATCGTCTTAAACTGAGACGTACAGTCGAAACCTACATGGAAGGCGTGCCCACATATTCGGACACAGGAGAAGTCACGTCGCAATCGCGAAACAGATGGATAGTAAAACAACTGAAAGAGGAAAAGTCGGATACACATACAAACGGCGGGGGGTTTGGAAGGAAGACGCGGTAAGGTGGTAATACACACCAGACAGGCGCAATACGCCAAAAAATTGAGGTATAGCCGGGTGCGAAGGAGTGGATCGAAAGAAGTACGTAAAGTAAAATTAGAGGAGTTGTGAGAATGAATCCGAGCCAAACAATTGCGGAAAGCCTGGCCCCAGCTGAATGTGGCGTGGCATGATTATTTACTGCCGCGGTATACGACGCCCCTAACCTTTTTCAAGATGCTGGTCTTACGTCCCAAACCACCGCCTGGGCTAGAGGGACCATCAAAGTACCCATCAACAGGACTGCGGGGGGTCGCAGGGAGCTCCTTGACTCTATCATCAGCAAAGCCGTAGGGAAGGACTGGGGCGGTCGGAGAGGTGTCCCCACGGCCACCACGAGCGAAACGACCTAATATCATCACGACGGTGAGCTGGGAAACCATGGCTGCCACCCTCAATTGAGGTGGGATGGGACGCACCATCAACAGGGGTCTCATCAAAGCCGAAAGGTACATTGGGAGAATCGCGCATTCTACGTATGCGCTGCATGAGAGACTTGTTGCGGCCGAGGTTGGCCCCACCAACACCGGGAGAGGGCTGAGCGGAGTATGTCTCAGGTCCTGATCCATCGGCAATGAAAATGGGTTGTGGGGGAGGGATATGATTAGAACCACGTGGGCGAGAGGCGAGGTCTTCGCGAGTTCGCCTCCCACTGCCATTAGCGCGTGCCTCTTTCATGGAGCTGCCATTGGTAATAGGGCCGTCAGGGTCACCGCCACCAGCAAAAAATTCCTCGTAGGGTTCAGGTTCATGCATTCCCCAGGCTTCGGCAATGACATCAACCTTTTTCTTCGGGGGTTCGGAGTAATAGGAGTTGTAATTAGCGCCGGCTGGGGGAGAGCGAGGAACTTCCGACGGGTAAGAAGGATCATAGCTAAGCGCAGGAGCAACGGGATTCATGCCGTCCTCTTTGTCTCGGTAGCGGGCAGCGACCTCTTCGTCTTCAGCGTTAATAGAGGTCCATGCACGAATGGGGGCCTTGGTGGTATTCCTATTGCGAGACGGGGCACAAGCATCAAATGGTCCATCGTGGTGGAACACTATGCGAGTAGTAGAGTGAGAAGGGTGAAAATTGATCAAGCCGAACATGACATTACTTGGACCAACACCAGTGAAATCAAGACGGTCAATGACATCAGCATGTATGGAACTCTTCTTGGCTTTTGAGCGAGATTTCGCTTTATCTGATGGAGCCGAGTCTGAAGAATGGGAACGTCTCGCCTGCGGAGGTTGAGGGCGAGATGTTGTGTTCGCAGCTGGACTGATCAAGGAGAGAAAATCAACGAGGAGAAAAGGAGTAAGAGGGACATGACGTACGGTGGACCTGTTGTCTGGCTGCGATTAGGGCGAGTGCGAGGAGGGGTATCAGTAGAGCGGGAGGGATGATGAGTGTGGGAAGGATCATTGCGGGTATGGGACCTAGAAGGTTGGTGGGATTGCTGTGGTTGTCGACGAGGATAGGATGACTGCTTTGGGGGAAGAGGAGGAGGTGCGTCTGAGAAAGGGTTCGACATGGCCACGCGAGAGAAAGAGGAAGAGTGAAATGAAGGGGAAAGAAGAGGAAGAAGAGGAGAGGTTGGCAAACTGAGTGGCACAGCCCGGCATTGCCCGCAAGCGCCCTTCCCCAACGCCATGACCGCCACCACGCGAGAGTCCATCGCAACTCGCATTCTCAACGGCGAACATCTCTTCATCCTCAACGGCCATCTCATTCGCGTCCCTCACCAGTGGCTTTCCGCACACCCAGGAGGTGCTCTCACCATCCTTCATTTCGTCGGTCGTGATGCCACAGACGAGGTCGAAGCATATCATCCCAAGCATGTATTGGAGAAGATGCGTGCCTTCTCTCAAGGCCCTGTTGAACTCTCAGGAGATGGATGGGTGCCCCTTCTACCCCCCATATGCACAGGCTGGATTAGGAAGCTTTCCCCGGATGGTTCGCTCCATTGGCACAATGAGGCCACTCCTGACCACACCGAGAACGGCCCATCTTCGCAAGTTCTCCTTGTCAAAAGCTGAACGCTCCCCTCGCTTCTGGTCCTTCCCTAGCTTCTATACAACCTCCACCCACCACTCTGTCGCTTAAAACTCAATCACAGCATTCCGCCGCGTACAAGCTGCTCCACAAGCGCGTAATTGCTGCGGGTTATATCAGACTCGCTACATATCTGGCTACGGCCCCGAAGTGGCTCGATACTTCTTCTTCTCCTATGCTCATATCTCTTATACCAGCGCCACTTGTTTTTCCCTAGTGCAGTTTGTTTGGGGGTCCTCTGGCACCAAGTCGTATTCATATGTCACGACCTCGGCCACGTCGGCGTCACTCACAATTGGTACAGAGACCGCTTAATTGCCATCTTCCTAGCAGATTTTGTAGGCGGCGTCAGCATCGGCTGGTGGGTCGACGTATGTCGTTCTTCCGTATCTCTTACCGCCCTCGACTCATCTCCTCGACTCCCTAGAATCACAACGTCCATCATGGTAGGTTTTTCACGTTGCGCTATTGCCTCCGGCTCAAAGATGATTTTCCGCAGTCGTTACCAACCATCCCTCTCAGTATGTTCTTGGTTTCTCTATCTGTTTTTGTCATTTCATACCCTCTTCCACAGTGACCCAGATATCCAACACTTACCTTTCTTTGCCATAACACCTGCCTTCTTCAAATCGCTATATTCCTCGTATTACAAACGCGAGCTTACCTTTGATCGGTTCTCGCGAGCCGTTATCACTGCCCAGCACCGCCTTCTCTACGTTATCATGTCACTCGCGCGTTTCAACCTCTACGCCTATCATATCGCTACCTCTGGATCACACGCAACGACACTAGCAGATCCCGCGGAGGTCGTGGGCTTGGTGGCTTGAGGTGTTCGCACTCGTTGGCTTCCTCTTCTGGTACGGACGCGTTCTTCGTGGGTGCGGTTCTTGGCAAACAGGGTTGATGTATCTCCTCGTGAGCAACATGGTCCCGAGCCCCTTGCATGTCCAGGTAGCACTGGGTCCACACCTTCACACCTTCATACCGTTACTCTGACTGCGTTCTCCAGATCGTGCTTTCCCACTACTCGCGCTCCACTACTGATTTCGGTCCAATCGAGTCTTTCCCGCATCGGCAGCTGCGCACCACCACTGACGTCATCTGTCACCCATATGCGGAGTTTCTCCATGGCGGACTGCACCTGCAGGTCACCCATCATCTCTTTCCAAGGCTCCCGCGCCATAATCTCAAAGAGGCTAGCTATCTTGTCAAGGAATTCGCCAGAGAGCAAGGATTGGAATATGCCGAGTTTGGGTTTTTTGAGGGAAATGGGGAAGTACTGGATACTCTGAAGGGTGTCGCGAACCAATTAAGGATTATCAAAATGGTTGCCGACTCTGAGATTCATGAGGCGATGAATGCAAAAACGAATTAATCGTCCTCAATACCTGGACTGAGCTCCTGAATCATCCTATGTATGCATGATACCCTCCAATAATTTAGGCTAGAAATTTAGATATCAATGTTGGAAGGACAATTTGCTATGTCAATGCATTGCCCAATTTATGACGCCAATTTAACAGGGACGTCCACATGGGGGGATCTGAGCGCATACGATCATGTATTGGGTCATCCAGTGCATACATGAAGGAGCAATAAAAGAGGCAGGGGTAAGTACAAAACTACTTCTTTTTGGCCGCCTCCTCTTCCTCCTTCTGGAAACCCATGGTGGCCTTTGAGCGAACAGGCAAGACGAAGTGAATTGTAGAAACTAACCTTTGCTGCACGAATCTTGCGTACACCCTCGAACCTTGTCTCGGCCCGATTGTTGCGAAGCGTCTTGTAAGCGTTGAATTCCCGTTCCTCTTGGGTAATCTTGCGAGGCTGTTCGGGAACAGAGGGGGGCGGGAGGGGGAGGGTTTGACGGGTAGTAGGAGCTTTCAAGTCGTCGGGCTGAGAGGATTTTATTCGGTTGCGTGAGCTAGCGTAAACCCCAAAATTAAAAAGCATCTCACTGAGGAGTCGCCCTTCTTGGGCTTGCCCGTCTTACGCGGGAACACAACAAGACGCTCTTTGTACGCCTTCAGCCGCTCGATGTTGATTGTTTTCCCTCCACGGATAAATTCCGGCGCCGGTGGTCGACAACAATGCCGAGTCCAAGTGCGGTTTTACGGCTGATACCCGCCTCCTTCAACTCATTAAGAGTGAAGCCACGGCCCTCGCGTATCTTGGCGTTGTACCGTACCGTCTGGCCACGCACGGCTGGGCGGAGGAGAGTGAGTGGGCGCACACCAAGTGCGGCGGCCTTAGCTTTGCGCGCGTTACGCCGGCGGAGCTTGCGGCCGGGTTGGTCGAACCATGTCTTGACGCGACGTTGCCAGTCTTTGCGAAAGTGATTTCCGGGAAGGACGTTGTTTTTTCCGAAACCCATGGATTTTCAAGTCTGAGGGATGCGAAGATGTGTCAATGACAACTGTGTTGGCAACGCAAGAGAGACTGATGGTAGAAGAAGCTACATCCACGGTATCTGCAGTCCATCCAGCGGATAACGAAATACTTTTGCAGACCGAGGTTGCAGAGATGGATCTTCACAAACACCTTACACGCAGCCATATGATGAATCCAACAGTGAATCGAAAATACTGACCTGGAGAACGCGATCTTGACTTTTGGCTGTGGTTGACGGGACCTTTGGTACAGGAGTTTGGGTTAGTTTCAAACTCAGCTGACCTGTCTCAAGATAAGTCAATAATTATATTTTATGCCGTCTGCGTCTACGTCGTCGTCCTCAGCATCCACCAGGCTGCAGTGGGCCACACCTCGTGGGAGGTTCAAGAAGATTATCTCCATTTCTATTCGTGTATATTGTCTACTCACATTTCAGTTACATATATATGCGGATAACACATGCCACTTACAAACCAGAGTGGGAGAAGAATGGGAATGATTTGACAGTTCCCCATGCATTGCAGTCATGCGCCAGCGACTCAAGGATGACGAAGAATTATCCATGGGCTAGGATCACGGATCTCAAATATCAAAAATTTGCCTTGTGCCTACAGTGTCCAGTTTGACGGTCCACGAACTGTGTTGTATGACCACCAATCCAGTCTTGAGCGATGCTGGTACTTTCATAGTAGCTTTAAACCCATTTCCGACCAGTGCGAACGTTGAACGTTGAACTGGTGAACTGAGCGGGCGCCACCAGAGACCTACCCGCATACGATCACCACTGTCATCGCAGTGGGTAATTCTTGCACCATTTCGTCTGGCCTTGTTTTCTATGACGCGCGACTGACCTCGTGCGTACTTATTTTCATGCCTCACTCACTAATACCCTGTCCCATCCCTCCTGGATGCGTGTCTATATTTGTTCGAGCCTCTTTCGGTATGTTCGTAACAAATATATTATGTTTTACGAGCCCTACACTCACCCAATGCCAGAACGTCCACGTTTTACGGACTGGTATGGAAGTTCATTGAGATTTTCATTGTACCCCTCTCTTCTCGTACAGATACCGCGTTTTAAGAAGCAATGGATCCCCCACACCTGTGATACCTACAATACGACCTTGCATCCCTGATGCGGTCTTGCAGCAATATTAATGAGTCAGGAAAATAGGACATACAGAATACTATACAAGAGGGCTGGAGGCGTGTCCGGTTTTTCGCCGAAACGACCAAATCACACTCAATCTTGGAATACTCTAACGCTAACAGCCCATGGTGATATGTGTGCGTGCAATACTTTGGCGTGCCTGTGGCTGGTCTGTGTATGGGGCAAGTACGGGCTCTGTTCCAGGAAATGCAGATATTATATTGGTCTGTCGAAGGACCAAGGTTTGTAATCAATCAAAGGTGCCAACAGCCACCAATCATTTTTATATCGAGCGGCGCACTGGTGGTGTCTCAGAGTGCCACATTGTGGCATCTTCATGAGCTGCTGCCTCCGCCGCTAGGGTAAATGATGGTACCTATTGTCTTCTTCCCGTACAATCAATACAGATAGGTTTCGTGTCTCTGCCATACTTTCGAACTTGCTAGTAAATGGGCACATTCCCAGACTTTATGATAGTACTGACAACCCTCAGATGTGATACGCATGACCTCGTACGGCTGTCCGACACAAGTCCGAACATCTGCTGGACGAACCAGGAGCTCACCACCCTACGCAACTTTATCGAGACGAGGTTATAGAACAACCCCGAAATATGAATCATGGCGACCATCATTCTTCCGTATCTCCGTGAGGTGTATATAGCCACGTCGCCCGAAATTTGTCTATCCCGTTGTTCACTCCCGATGTGGCGGGTTGCGGCTATAATTTTCCATGTATCCACATTACTTACGGTCTGGCTATCCTGGATTTTACAACCTTTCGTTTTTGATCGTTGGGCGCGATCGGATAGTACATTACGCACTGCTCGACTACAATATCACACTGAAGTATATTTATGCATGACATCGACATCCGTGTACAGAGAGAGCGATATAGACAGCATAAGTGGTGGACATCTTTAATGGCCAGTAATTGCGATATACCCCAGTACTAACACAGGGGGGGCATCAGGAGTCGCGGGATACAGAGGGGAGGTAAGGGGATGAGCAGCTCTAGTCGAGAGTAAGTGATAAGGTGCCCTTGGGTTTCGTGTCGATGCTAAAAATAGATCGTGTACATGCTGCTTCATCCATAAATACTGTCACTGAATATGCCGCATCGATATTGCGCTGCCCTAAAGATCTTCGGGCGCGTTAAGATCCTGCTTCGAGAATAGGTCAATCATCGCTTCTTGTTCCTGTCGGCGCCTGTGCCTCTTCCGTCGGTCATCCTTGATAGCTCGTTCAATGCGGTGGCGGGACCTATGATGTGACCGTGGGTCAGCAACTGCTTGCTTGCACCGGTAGCATGCGAGCTCTATGCAGGCTAGGAGCCGCAGCGTCTCGGATGCGTTTAGGGCCTGTGCAACAGACACGGTCAGAATCCCTCTAGCCTAATATAGAACATGCTCACGTTGAGTGACCAGGAGACCACCTTGTTCCCATCAATGCACCCGACAACAACAAAGTTTCCGCGCTTTTCAGCTTGCAGTTCGCTGCTCTGTTGTTTCATTAGCCACCTGGCGCGACGACGACCCCGGAGGATTGGACCAAAACTCACTTCGCTGAAGACCGCCAATACTTTATCCGTTGAGGTCAAGCGGACCACTGCGAACTGGATCAGAAGATCTGTCCAGTTGGATGAAGTTGTGTATGCAGTGACTTACCAACTTGAGAGGAATGACCCGTTGTGTCCAGCGAGACTGTGGCACGCCCCACGTATACCCAAGAGTCTCTCTCAGGCCTCCGAATGTGCACCTTAACAGGGATCTCTCTGAAGGGTTCGCGATGCTGGGAGCCTGAGCAACGGGACGAGTCCAGACGAGGCGTATGACAGTCACTAAATCGAGCGGGGATAGTAGGAAACGGAGGCATACTATTTGACAAAGGTATTCCTGTATGTATAATTGGGGATTCCTGCACTTGTGGAAGGCCATGCAGAGTGGCGGGCTGGTCCGAAGGTATTCCGTCGATATCCATTGTCGCCATTTCTGTCTCAGACAGTACGAGGTGAGAGGTCGAAGTGGGATGACTGGTCGAGGCTGAGCAAGGTGAACAAGCACCTATAGAGCACGTGAACGCACACGTGCCATTTTCAAACATTAAATGGCTCATTCCAAAAACACATCACACCAACACATTTACTACCAGCACACTACCCGACATGAAAGTAGGATCGGAATGTTAAGGGAACGCAGGGGCTCCTTTCATCACCGTGGTGTCGTAGAGAGGTAGGGCCCTGCAACGAGGCATAAATTACGAGGCGTGAAATGGACAGTCGTAATAGGGGTTCTCTTGGTCGGGAACGTCGAGAGGAGGTCCGTCCTGTGATTCCATGAGACAGTGACATTTGGAAAGTCGTAAACAACCCACGTCTCGACTACATCCGGACCCGGATCCTTCGAATGATGTGGATGCGAGCCATGACTGCCCCCGATGCCATTTGTTCTCGATGTCTCAGGTGGCCCTCCCGCACTTTTGACGTCCCAGCACCTGACAGTCCAGTCCGCCCCACCACTGACCAACACCGAAGACTCTGCACTGAAAGCCAGTGAATATACTGAAGCTGTATGTCCAGTCATCTTTTTTACTCGGCGTCCAGACCCAAGGTCCCACAGATTTATGGATAGGTCTTCGCCTGGAGGGCCATTCAGTAAGATGTTCTGATGTTATGGACATGCACTTACCTGTTGTAGCTAAGTACCGACCATCTGGACTGAAGGCGAGAGTGGAGACGATGCCCTGGTGACCGATGAACACGCGAACGGAGGTACCGCGCTGAACATCCCATAGCCGAGCAGTCCAATCGCTTGAACCCGTGGCTATGTACAAGGAATTAGGATGGAATCGGACACACTGCTTTAAATGAGTTTCTGACAGTCTGCGACATTTCCTGGTGCTCACATCGACGTCACTCGAGTGACCCGCATAAATTCGAAGCGTGGAAGTTCGGTCTGTGGACCAAAGCCGAGCAGTGCGGTCTCGACTGGCTGTTGTAAAATAGATCCCCATAGGGCTCCAATCGACATCCCAGACCGGGTTCTGATGGCCTCTATATGCAACTATGTTCGTCATGGTGTCCATAGACCATAGTCTTGCTGTTGCATCCGCCGAGCCCGACAGAAGATATTGGGGTTGTGCGGCAGAGCCAGTTACAGGATCAAATGCGAGAGAATAGACTGGCCCACTATGTCCAATGAGTTTGCGTGTAGGAGAACCCCCTTTTTCTCGGAGAGAGTTGAGGGAAGAAGCTGTGAATAGGATGCAGTCAGTGAAGCGACAGGCAAAAGTGTCATGGCGCCATACAGTCCCGAACGTTGTTGAGGTGAAATTCACTTTGTAGACCTTTCAGGTGCTCTCCCTTCAAATTCCATAATCGAATATAACTCTCCTCAAAACCAGCGGCCATCAGTGACGTGTCCAAAGAGAACGTACAACACGGAGAGCTACTTGTGATCCGTCAACAACATCAACAGAGAAGTAAAACAAACGAACCCTTCATGAACATCATGTAAAGTGTAAGCGCATATACTGGGTAGACTGGGCCGTGCTGCAGCGCCTTGAGTGTTGCCATCCGCAGAAGAGTTTGCGCTCGGGTCCAGGCGTATGCGCTTTCTGGCATCCCTCACCTTCTCTACTTCCCGTCTAACGTCTACAGTTTTAAGGTTTGGGGATGCGGTAAAGATCCGCGTTGTGGAGAGATTATCCCAGTGACTGTAGCTGGACGAATAAGTTGGTTGTCGTATTGAGCTGCGGGATCTCTGTCCATCATTGCTTGTTCTCGTAAAGACTTCTCAGCTTCTACACGAAGTTCTTCTAAGATAGGAGCTGGTCCGAGCTTCAGTTCCCCTGCAGTGCTGTTGAATGCTTGAGGATTTGCAAACGGGGTCGACGCCCCATTGGATTGGGGTACGAGTGAAGACAGAAGACTTGTGCTGTCCTCCCAGGGTGTAAAGGACTTGGAAGAACTGGTCGTGGCCACTACAACGAGTTGGAATCAACACATGCGACAGTGCGCGAGAACTGTGCTTACCGTCAAACCTGAGGTGATTATTGACAACTCGCATTACCGCCGCTCTCCCTCTCCTCCCCTTTTCACCAAAGAATCCATCCCCTGCACCAGGGGCCTCTCCTCCAACGCCTTCCGTGAGCCAGCCCAACAGTAACGCGAAACCAGATCGAGACATCTGGATGGGGAACTTGTCACTTCTGAGGCGTTGCGCTGTCTCATCGCTCTGAATGTGGGACGGTAGACGAAGCGTGGCAAGACGACGTATGTCGTTTTTGTGAGAAGGATCCAAGGACTCAGAAAACTTGTCGAAAAACTCCTGAGCTAACGCCTGACGGTTACTACGAGATGACACCAGCAGCGTGCAGTGCTTACCAGCATCTTTAAAGCCAAACTGGACGAGATCCAGATAGAAGTGACAAAATATTGGGAAGATAATGGGACGGAATTGGGGCTAATAGTGATGTAAGGAACATGTAGCAGAAATGAACGCGTCAAGCGTACACGGTATATGTCCAAGGATCCCCCCACCCAAGCCTCTAGTTCCCTGAAACCTTCCTGCTTATCATTTGGGTCAAGAGACAATATCTCCTCGGCTCCAACCGGTCCAATACTCGCAATCAGGTTCTGTAAGTTAGATGAGTTGACTACTGTTGCGAGCTCCTTCTGCACTCCCAAGGTGGTCTTGAGCGTATTTTCGCCAGGTTGTGCAGGCTTTTCGGCAACAAGTGTGAGTTTTTTTATGAGTTCGTCCCCGGATATAGAGACAGGGGATTTTCCCTTGTCATCGGAGGAGCCAAGGGCCTCAGCGACTGCTTGCTCTGCGGCTTTATAACCTTTGGCCCGAAGGTATTCCTGCACCAGACGGTCAGCACTACGCGTCTCCTGGTTCGACTCTGTGGAAGGGGGCGCTGGAGTGGATGGATCTGGAGTGGAAACAGTTGGTGAAGCGGCCGACATGAGGGTCGAGTTTATCGCGAGGGCACAACATGCCTTACATAATCACATTCACAAATACTACTCTACTCGACACTCCCCATAGCTCAGGTCTATTCTAATCCAATGTCCTCATGATCAGCCCACGAGCCGTAGCTCAGAAGTGCTCCTGTACACAGGTCAGCCAGGGCAGATTTCCGAGCCGCGACCACTCACTTTCGCAAAAGTGAAGTTGACAGTAGCCGACGAATTGGCCACGGTCGCCTCCTTGATGGCCTTCGCAATAGGACTAGGGCCACAGAAGTAGGTCTGGTATCGGTTGAAATCAGCTAAAACGACGCTAAAAAGCTAGCATCCAACATACGCCAACGTTCGTCTTAAGCTGCGAACTGGATCCTGGAATGTACTGCCCTGTCTCAATTGCCTGGCGCATGCGGCCATAGATAGATTTCCAGTCGGGGCGACCAAACATCGTACGAGTGCGGAGTAAGGTCAGAGGGTCATAATCCGCTCCAGCATCGTTGACGGCGATATTCCAGAGCATGTCATCACTGATCTTCTGAGTGAGGTAAATGTTGATACGAAGGAAGTTCGCTGTGAAAAAGGTTAGGACTACTCTGCCGCAAATACCACCGACTTACGATCAGCCTGGGCAGCCTCAACTTCCTGCAAGAGACTCTGGAACCAACCAAATGAAGGGGCGTCGCGGCAAATCCAGAAGAACTCCACCCTACGCAAGCTGCCAAGATGGCCGCTTCGCTGACGGTACCATATATGTTTCAAAATTGAGGCGAAGGGGGTAACACCTATTTAACTATGAGACGGGGAATCAGGTAGAAACGACATACGTACCAATACCAGCGCCAACAAGAACGGCAATCTCTACATTGAAAACATCCTCAGCTGGAGCGCCGTAAGGACCGTCGATTCGTACGACGGGAAGAGGACGAGTTATGCTGGCAGGGTCAAGCTCAACAAATTCTCCACGAGATCCCCCGAAAGCGCCATCTTTCTCATTCTTTTCTCCGCCTTTCATCGCGGCCTGTGTAAGAGCAGACACAACAGATGGCCCAGCACCGACACGTTCGCCAAGAGCCTGGGTCCAATCGCCAACCTGACGGATGTGGATTGAAATGTATGGGTCCTCCGGAGCAGACGTGATGGTGAACTAAATGTCCGTTTGAGCCCTTGCGCCACTGGGGGAGAACTAAAATACTGACCGGATGCCATTGCCAACTAGAAAGATCGGGAACCTGGAGAAACAGCCATTGGCCTGCAGTGTACTTGAAGCTGGCCTTGACAATGCGAAGCTCCATGGCGCCTGTAAGAATGTATGTTAGTTATGAAGACAGAAAAGTGTGCAACCTGACGTACCGCTTGGGTGCACTAGAAGCTTGGACAACCTGTGGCCCTTCTCGCACGAATTTCACGGTAAATTCTCTCTCCAAAATATAAGATACCAGGCCATATTATGAACCTCCAACTCTCATAGCCAAGGCAGTGCTGCGTGGAATAGAACGGGAAGGTCGAGATATAATCCGGGTCTACCGAATCACGGACGAAACAGCCGGTCGCATGCGTATACAAGCCAATCATGAAAAAGAATGCAAGATGGTGTGTATACCAGAAAGCTTCAAAGCATTGTGCGCGTATCTTGTGGTGAGCGGTCGTGTACATCAAGACCAAGATGAATAGCATGAAATGGCCTGTAATACCACCGGCCTGTGTGTAGTGGATTTGAAGCGCCAACTCTGTTCGGACCTCTACAAAGAGAGTGTAAGGTAATGAAGGAAATGCAACTAAAAAACGTACGAGTTCGCTCAACATTGAGGAAGTTGACGTAGTGGGCAGTAGTGTGAATCATTGCCCAGAAGGCCATGGAATATGCGACCTGTCTATGGAACCAGATGTTTTCATCGGCCGGGAACAACCAAGTGAGTTTGGGACGAATGACACGGATGATGTTGCGAAGCATTGGAAGGAGAATGAGACCGCCGTCGTAAGCGAGGACAAGACCAGCCCCACGAGACGTCCAGACAGAGAATTTGAGACCATTGAGAGCGTGAAGTTTCTCGTTCGTTTGCTGACAAGATAAGTAGAGTAAGTAATGCTCACCATAAAAAAGACGATTGAAAGCAGACCTGAGAGTACCACCCATAAGCGAAGAAGGCAAGATGCGAACCGTAGAAGAGGACATTAAAGGCGAGCCTCTTGGGAGTGAGGAACTCGCGTTGAAACCAGCTTTCCCCCATGGCAACAGATGAAGAGTGAGTATTTAGTAAGAGAATGAGAGTGATTGTCTGGCCTGCAGAACGAAGAAGAGAGAACGAAGGAGAGAAAGACCTGGCACAGCCGAGGGGGGAAGAGAGTTGAGAGAATAAGGCGGCGACCAGTTTTGGGTCAATGACACAGCACACCGTGACCATAGCAACCGTGACACACATCAACGATCACTGTTCCCCTTCGTAACGATACGAGACCATAGCCTCAATCCTATGTACATCCGTGCTGAAGCTCCGCAACTTCACCTGCTGGCTCTTACTCGCCTCTATAGCCAGCGGATCCGTATCCACCCACTCATTCGCAGGAACCTCAGCCGAATCATGCGTATATACGAGAATGTTGAACACGGTTGGCTCGTCGATGATGGGTAAGAATGTCACGGTTGACACGATTTGCTTGAGTATAGATCGAATTTCAGCTTGAATCTCTGCTTCCGGTTTACTTGTTTGCGTCCTGTTTATGGTTGATGTTTCAACGATCAAATGCTGTTGCTCAACAACCACTTACTGTTCCGGCGCTCCTTGGGAAGGTTGTTGGACAAGATTGATATCAAAGACCCACCGCTCGAGAGGCATTCTCGAGTCTTTGGATATAATTGCTACGACGAGCTGCGTCACCGCCCCGGTAAGCAACCACGCTGCACAACACGTTAGCCACGCCGGTGAGAGCGGAAACGATGCGCCTACTGCTAATTTGCTTTAATATCCTGTTAACGGTGTGAGTACTGGAGCGGGGGAGGGTGGGATAACAGCGATCACTTCTCGAGGTAGTTTTCCAGAGCGAGGTCTTGAGTGATTAACACGGTTTGGCCATATTTCTTGACCATATGAAAGTCATCAGCCGGGTACACCCCGCGCTGGAACAGTATCCTACGGAAAGTTCGATTCAGGCCAAAGCAGGGGGGAACGCTACCCACGTGTTCACTGCATATTTAAAAAACTCTGTGACGAGGTCTGTGGAACCTTTGAGGGTGATTGACTGGCGAATGGCGGTTTGCTTTGTAGGCGGCATGAGTGTGCCACAGACGCGTCTTGCGGTTCAAGTGTGACCACGTGGGCGTGCCGACTCTCTATGCAAACCCACACAACACCCCCTCTCCGGACCTCCCTCTCCTACAGGGCGCAAGTCAAGTCATCCAGGACTACTTTGCAAAGGACTCCCAGGTCATCCCCGACATAGGCGAGCTACTTGTCATTCGTAGGTCCGTTCAGCCGAGCGCACAATGGCAGACACTCATCCTCCATGCTAGCTGGTGCACCCTCCTCGGCCTCCTATTCCGTTTCTCCTGATGATTATCGAGTTCCGTTTCAAAAAAGGCGGTTAATTGCTATTCCTGAAAGCTTGTTTCAATTCTACAACAGTCCGTTTTTCCTCCCTCACCGGATCTCGATGCTTACACCTATATAGCTACGGATGTCGTTTCACATATGGGGCTCCTCTCGGGAATTGAAAGGGTCTGGATTGCGATTGACCATAAATTGTTTCTCTGGGACTACGTGGAAGGGTGCGTTGATTTTCCCTCTTCCTATACTCGAGTTGACCTTTGACTACAGCCAGGACCTAAGCTCCTTTGTGGATCAACCAGACGTGATTACTCACGTCGCGATTGTCAACCCAAAGCCAGGCGTCTTCGTCGACGAGATCAATTATCTACTCATACTGTGCACCCCATTAACTGTCATCCTCCTGGGTGTCTCCGCGACGGACGTCCTTGGACCCAATCGCACAACTCGCAAAGAAATTAAACTCTTTGATTTAGACATGTCGGTGCCATGTGATGCGGAGATGATATCCGTAGCAGGAACTGCCGATGGTCGAATATTCATGGCGGGTTCGCAAGATGGACATCTCTATGAACTACACTACCAGGAAAAAGAGGGTTGGTTTGGTCGCCGTGTCCAGTTGATCAACCACTCTGTAGGTAGTGTTCAGAGCTTTCTCCCCCGCATCACCAGTCCTCGCGCAGAAGGTACGCGCCGGTTATTACATCGAACAGTCATTCAGTTGCAATTCGCCTCCAGATCGCATTGTTTCCGTTGTCTCGGACCTGAGCAGAAACATTTTTTACACGCTGACCGCGAACAGCACCATCTCCATGTACTACCCAGCGGGCAACAAGTCTGTTCAGCTTTCGCAGACAATTCAAAATACATACAAGTTGGCACAAGAAAAAGCGCCTGGTTCGCCCGCTATCACGCCAAAACACTTTCATGTCGTCGCATTACATGTTATCACCCAGGAAGAGACTCGATCTGGTGTACAGTTGATGGCTATAACTATGAATGGCGTCCGCCTATACTTTTCTTCATCCTCGAGCCCCTATGGCTACTATCCTGCAGCTACACGAGTTCAACTCCACTTACAGTTAGTTCACGTTCGCCTTCCCCCTACCAATTTGCTTCATCCTGATGAGCAATCCAACCCATACTTCTCGGGTGGCGCCGGTTATTCATCCCGTTTTCCTCAAGCCCCGCCATCTTCGCGGCCATATGTACTGTCGGAATTGGAGAATTCAGCTTATGCTGCTGGTTTGACCATTGCTGCACATCCCGGGGACACCGATGGGACCGATTTTCTTCTCTGCATGTCTCCGGATTTGACACGCATCGGTGTTCTCGGTCAGACCCCCCCGCCGACTTCACAGCTGACAGCACCACCTTTCGGCGCTGGTGCCGGATCCCAGCGTCCACCATTGACAGAAAGAGCGGCCCTGCTTGCCATCCCGGGACGGACCTGGGGCATGGCTGCTCTTCCCCGGGCCAAGAACGCAATTCCTCTCACCAGCCCGGCCCCAAACACTCCGATGCCAGTTGTGACAAACGAACTCGCGTACCAGTTTTTGGAACCACCACGACAATTCCTGGTTCTAACAAATGTTGGAATCACCGTATTGGCAAAACGCCGCGCATTAGATTGGCTGCGTGATGCCATCGAGGAAGTGCAAGCCGAAGGAAACGTTCAGCCTATCATCGATTTCCGAGATAGGTATCGTCCCTTCATATGGATCTAGGTTGGATGTTGTCCTCACACGTGCCTCCAGTTTTGGCCGAGACCAGACATGCGCTATGCTTTTGGCTTTGGCTAGCGGAAATACATTCCTCGAGTTCGGCGAGCAGTCAATCAGCGGGTCAATCACAAACCTGGCACCGGAGCTCACTAATGTCGCGAAACAAGCCTTCTACGACTGTGGCGAACGTCCAATGTGGGCTGAACGGATGACCTATGGGGCCGGTGAGCATTTCCCCCTGATCCAACATCCCGTGCAATTCACACGAGCAGGTGATGGATCGGGAACTGCTCTATTCAGCGGAAGACGGGAAGGATTCGCTGTGTATTTCGCAAGGCTGGTGCGGCCAATATGGAGGAGCAAGTTGATAAAGCCAGTGTACGTATCTATCATTTCGTCGTGGTGTCATGCAAACCTTCTTGAAGTGCATCAGGGCCGCAGTCCAACATACCAGAAGAGATTTTGCTTATAGTGCAAAGAAATTTGTTTGCGCTGCACAGCTTTCTGGAAGGAAACCCCCATCTCTTCCATTCTTCTACCGGAGACTATTCAGGTGCCCGCGCAGCCCCCACTAGTGACCAGGAGGCGTGGAAGGTTGGCTACATGTACCTCAAGTCGGTCCTACAACCTACTGATCAATCTCTCTTCAGGCTGAACAAAAGTCGGTGGCGGATTTGCAAGCATTGCTAGCGCGAACAATTGAAGCGGTCTCTTTCTTTCTTCTGCTCATTGATCACCGCATCGGCGAACTCATTAGCCAGTAAGTATTCTCTTGGTCTTATTTACAACATTCCTGAAGAATTGAACAGAACGGATGTCACTACTCAGAGGCTTATCGCTTCTATGACATTTGAAGAGCTCATCACCGGGCAGAATGGCGTAGCTGCTTCGAGAGCGCTCGTGAACGTGATAATCGACCAACAAATTGGCCAGCAGATAGCCGTAAGTAACATGCACCGCCATATCTCTCCAACTAGCTCATGTGTGTACTAGGTCGATACCATCAGCGATATTCTACAAACTCGGTGTGGCTCATTTTGCAGTACGGATGACGTGATGCTTTACAAGGTTCGTATGTTATGTATTTTTCTTAGGCAACTGCCAAACCCACGTTGTGCAGGCTAAGGAAAGCGTGCGGAGAGCCGTAGAGAGCCGTAATCAAGAGCGACAAGGTTATCTTGGTGAATCATTGAGGTAGCTCCCTCGGTTGACCGTTACCCCCGGATTACTGACCAGCTGTCCAGGTTGTTCATGAAGGGCGCCCGCATCATGGAGTTCGATAAGCTACGAGAAGTCATCGGTGACTACCAGCAATTGGATTTTGCAAAAGGCGCCATTGAGCTTCCATTATACTGCGCCGAAGCGTTGGACGGTGACGGCCTTGGGAAGGAGTACTGGCAGACGGTCCCAGCAGAGTCCTCAAGACTGCTCGATGGACAAGGACGCAGTAACAATGCGCCCGACGACCCTCGAAGACCTGCCTGGGAACGGCGCGCGCGATGCTACGACTTAGTTCTTGACTCACTCGAGACCCTTGAAAATAAGGCTTCGAGTGGCGGCGATGCCGCAGAACGGGTGCGGGCACATGCCTATGAGTTAGCATTTGCAAGTACCGACGAGATTTTCCACTCGCGACTATACGAATGGCTGATCTCAAGAGGCCTGGCGGATGAATTACTTGAGGTACGCAAGAGTCATTTCTACCAGTCCCTAACCCGAAGGCTTCATCGCTACACAGATGCGTCCACCATACCTGCAAGCTTATCTTCAATGCGAGCCGAGAACGCTAAACAAGTATCAGCTTCTTTGGCAGTTCTATATCAAAGATGGTCAACCCCTCCGCGCCGCCGAAGTACTTGCCACCTTAGCGGAATCGTCCGAGTGCGTATTGTCGATGTCCTCTGTTGTCATTTTTCTTTACTTAGCCCTTCAAAGATTCTCGTTATCCTTATCCCAACGGATAGAGTACTTGACGCTCGCCGTCGGTAATGCCAAGTCCCATCCCGTGTCGGCGGGCGGGAAACATGAGTCCGCCATTTCTTTTTTGACGGATCTCGAGGAGAAATTGGAGGTCTCTCAAGTACAACTTGAAATATTCCACACCCTATTACCTCGTCTCCAATCTCAACCGTCCGACCCTGATTTGAGGGAGAAGGTCGACTTACTCGAGCGAGGGCTGTTTAACATCACAGAGGTACGTGTCCTGGACGTTTGGCGGCTCGTTGGCCAATCACCGTATCTTAGCTCTACCAAGTGTACGCCGAGCCATATGACCTTTTAACCATCAAGTTGCTAGTTCTCCACGTGTCACAACATCAAGATGAAGGACTCGTCAAAGACATCTGGAATCGGATATTCCAGGAGGGTACGTCACTTTCGCAAAAACAGTAGACTTCGTGTTGATTTTCAGGACAGCTGTGCAGGGTGTCCCACCTGCCGAAGCTCTAGATCGAGTGCAGGGGAAAATTGTCCCACTTGGACAACGTTTTCACGGCTCAGAATCGAGCTTCCCATTCAGTTCGTACATTGACACTGTTACTTCAACGACATCTGATGGTCAGCCATGACAGAACACATCGCTCGTCTTCTGGTCGAGTTTCAGTTGGCTAACACTGAGGTTGTGCCACCGGGCTGGGTTGTCCGAGTGTTGGCTCGGTGTGGCATACCATATGCACAGATATGGGATGTATTTCATCAGATGTATGAGTCCCAGGTGTGTAATGATCCAGGTTTTATCAAGCCCAATTCTCACTTCTTTTTGCCAAGGTCCCCCGTTCAGCTCACAATCAGCTGTCCAAATACTCTCAGCAGCAATCTGCGTGCTTTTCCAGGATTGGTTGGAGGCGGAAAAGCGCTCTCCTGGCGAATATTTCCCTGCGGATCGCATCGACTCTGCCGTGGAGCTGTATCTCAAAGAGCTGGAAACAGGGGATGCTCAGAAGGTTACACGGGAAGGTTATGAACGCGTTCGTCGGGAGCTTAGGAGATCCTGGTAACCATTAGACACGCATTACATCTTACCATGACTGTACGATCTGATGGCGAACGACGATTATATAAGGCTTCTCTCATCCATGATTGGGGCAAATACACATGCGGCCTTAGCGGATGTAACCTACGCATTAACTTCTAGGATGCTTGCTTCGGCGCGGAGTAAGACACGTTTCGTTACTAATTCCGTGAACTTGTAGACCTGATAGATAACCCTGAACAAAAAAAAACCACATTCAATAGGCGTGGACATGGAAAATCCGCGGTAGAAAATTGTCTTACCGTAATGCCCCAATCGCAAGAAGGAGGATGATGACAACGGCGGCGGTGTCTCGGGAGCCATTACTTCGCCGTCCCCGATTTCCCCGAGACCGGGCAATCCATTGAATGGGACCAAGGAGTGGTAAGGAGAACAGCATTTGGACCAAGGATGCCGCGCCCACGACTGGTAAACCCAAGACTAAACGGCGCAAAAAACGCCAAAAGATATTGTGGCTCGGCATGGTCTCCACATTGTCAGGTACGAGGGGTGTCAACAATGCATCAGGGTCGAAGACGCCACCCGCTTCATCTTGAATGATGCGTAACGCGGCCCGAACAAGGTCGCGCCCAACAGTATACGGGTTCGTCCAAGTCCAGTAGCCGCCGCCCGAGGCAACATAGATGGTTGAAGAACCAAAGGAGTTGTAGTAGGAAGGGTCATCCAATGAGGAAAGTAGGGTGGTCGTCAGGAAGGACGACGCATAGACGATGACTGTGAACAGGACCGTGGATAACGTCGCGATCGCAACTGGAACCGTGACGATGTGTGAGAGATTGCGGGAGTGGAGTGAGGTGGAGGGTTGATGTGGGTGGACGGACGACGAACCTGGGTTGGTAGCCAGGCCAACTATCTTGGTACGGGCAAAGCGGTAACGGTAGCGGCATTGCGGACAGACAAAAACGCAGAGGCATTGGGAGACGTATTCCTCCAGCGCTGGAGGCACGCGAGGTGCACGTACTATCCGAAAGCGTTTGAGAGATAATAATTCGGTTAGCGAGATCGGTGCGTGAAAGGAACGGTGGGGAAGGCTTGCCGTACACTGACGGTGCCACTGCACAAACACGGCCGAATGAGGCGGCCGAGGTCTGGATCGGGTCCATCAAGACATATCCTACATTGGGGCTGCTGTTGTTGTTGTTCGTCGGTGTCCACTGCCGCCGCGGGATGATGAGACATTCGTCGTCGTCCGGGTGTATATGCGCGTATGTGCGTCTGTATGCGCCTGTGTGGGAACCCGCGGCCCGCCAGCGGTCGGGCACGGGCTCCGACGGAGTGCCAAAGCCGAAGGATGGAAACGCATCAAGGCACACGGCACCAACGGCCGTGGTTGTTAAGTTTTTTTCAACAAGCGACGGAAAGATAAGTGACAATTAAGCTTTAGACCTGTGCTGTTCTAAGCACTAATACTATACTGTATGGGAATGGTAATCTAGACTAAATGGCACTAGAACTAAACCTGCTCTAAGGTACTTTCGACCAAGAAAGAGGGTGAAAAAGTAATTAGTGGAGAGTCCGCGACCTTTTTTTTACGTGGGCGCTCAAGTCCATTTTTGCTCAAACTCTTCAGCCCGCTTGATCACATATAACAGCGGGAAAAGGTGCTTGGCGGAAGCGCGGACGGCCATTGGCCCTCGCGTATCGCAGTCTCCCACTCGCTAGCGTGAGAACGGTACAGGTCAAGTGCCGCGCGCGCATTTTCCAGCTGCTTGGCGCAAAAGTCAAGCGACGAAATAAGCCCTGTGCCACCCGACGTCAGATGATGCAACGCACGGGATTTTGTTGGCCCTCCTGGCAATTCCTTCCCATGAGATGAAACGTCAACGTCGGCAGCCGGACGAGCTGATTAGGTGTGCGAAGGGCGTTCCGGAAAGGCTGATATAGCGCGACGTCACGGGTGTTGACCGCAGGGTGCGGAATTCCTAACACTAAAAATAAAATTTGAAGCGACGGTTAAGGGGGACGGCGACAGTCTCCTGAAACACGATACCACGGCTACCCACCGGACAGGTCGTTCCACAGACTGTGCCCGACGACGACCTTGTCTTTGATCATCTCGGCGACGTGACGCTGAACCACATCGAACTTCTGGGCCTCCCCTTGCAGCGTTCCGCCAAAGTCAGTACGAGGTCAAGGAACGGCCCTGAAAGGCAAAACAGCGAAGTTTTGATGGCCTACCGGAACTGAGATGCGCCGCCGTAATACCGGTAGTCGATGTACGGTAGTCAGTTACGGCCATCGTTGGAACAACATAGCAATCCAACTGGGGAGCACCCCTGAAATCGCATATCGCGACGCGGCTGTGTACCCCGCAAGGCATCAGCGCCTTATATGCCAACGCTGTGCCATGTAGAAGATAAGACTTACGCAACCATGGCCGTATTGCCACCCGGGCCAACGCCAACGACTGTGCAGGACAGCGCGAGCAGTTGGTCGGCACCAGGGATCCGTAGTGAGGGGCCATTTTTAACGAAAGCCAAAAAGAAAAGAGACGAGGATGAGAATGCCATCTCGCCCTCGTGCGCGGACATTTATGGGTTAGAAAACTAAATGGAGATTCCAATCGGACAACGGAGGATATCGTTATCGTTTGGGCGTGGCACTAGCGGGTGACATCCGCCCAGAAATTTTAATTGCAATTCAGGGCCAAAGCAAAGAGGCCTGTCGTGGCACACGGACAACAGAGCACCCAGGAAAGAAGCGGACACAGCGCAGATTACAGAACATCTGCTTCGGTGGCTTCGAAGTCACGATGAGGAGCTGTAGAGAGCCCGATGGGGACTGGTCGATTAGAGTGGAGATCGAAACCAATAAATCTGTCATTGCGGGATCTACAAGCAAGAAGCTATCATGGACAAGATCTTCTAAATCGGGTGTGCGGTTAAGTTGGAGTGCACAAAGAGAGCGTAGAACGACAGGCGTCGATGTGAGTGGCGGAAAACTAAGACTGGGTGGTGCATAGGCGAATCTGGTGGCCTCGTGTCGATGCTAGGGTCCTTTGAAACGGTGGGCTAAGCGGAGGAGAAGAGAGGTGATCACAGAGGAGCAATCGTGGAGAGAAGATGGACTGAAACCGTTCGAATTTGACATTTGGGGATCGGCTATCGAGAACCCGTCGCTACGTAAACTCGGTCAGTCAATCGCTTCGCTTCCTTGCTTGTTCAACACCCTCGACGCCCGACGAAGGACCCGATTCACCAACGACCGTTCCGTGCCCGCCTTCGCAAGCCGCAGCTCTGGGCGCCGCGTCAGTCTTCGCCGTTCGGGAACCGCGTCGTCGACCACCTCGCGCTCAAGACTCCACATCCACCAATTCTTCTGACGCGGCTCTACACGAGTCAACCACTCATTAATCAAATCCACCCGCTTCTCCTTTACCGCCAACGCTAACAATCGTCTTTCTACACCGGGACTGACAACGGACTTGCCCCATCGGCGGCGGAACCATCGTACGAGTTTGTGCCCAACGATCCCGCACCGTTTCACCCGTTTCAAGTGTCCCAGTAAGAGGAAAAGTGTGGTGCTGTTGGGTTCCAACTCGGGACATAACATGCGGAAACCTCGCAAATCCCGAATTGCACGATAAAATGTTTTCAGGGACTGTCTTCTTGGCTCCGCAGCCACGTGCAGGTGCAGGAGTCGCAAACCTAAACCCTTTGGATCCATTGAGAGGAATGGTATTGTCATTTGTCGAGCAACCTCCCGTTCCTGCATTCGTAAGAGGGCTGCCACGGATGCGTAAACGACCTGTGGTGAGGGAGTGTCCGTGGATGATACCGCAAGGCTTTGCAGCTGATCCATTACGTGAGAGTATCGCTGAAGGGTGCACATCCCAGCGTCGCGCGTACGTCCCAGATCTTCGAACGCTCTGCGTTTGAGAGTGCCCAGAAGCTCAACACAGACGGCGATAGGGACACCGTCAGAAACGAATGGCGCAGACGAAAGGTTGAAGACGAGGTTGTAGGCGTCAGACCATCGTCCTTCGCGAACCAGAAGCCGTACGCTGAGTTTCCATGTTGTTTGATCTTCTGGCACACGGAGTGAACGCATGGATTGTAATAATTCGTGAGCGGTACCAAAGGCTGAATGCCGGATGGCCAACCGGAGAAGTAAGTTGTAGGACCGAGAAGACTGCTGGTCTGGAAACGCGTCGTGGTATGAGACGAGGGATCGAATAGACGCGTTAGGGTATGACATGTAGAGATTCTTGAGACGTTGAGTTAACGAATAGTGACCATAGTGGATACTCGACTTCGTGACGGCGGAGTGCGAAGCACCATCAATCTCGGGTAAAATTGATAGCGAATCGTCTTCGAGGACTGTCGAGAACTCATGTTCGTGAACCAGGAAGTCATCCGGAAAATTGGTATGACATTCTAAACTCCCGGCGTCGCCAGTGCTTGGCGCCTGCATTAGAACATCGCGCGGCGACTGATTTCGTTGACTTTTCTGTCTAAGGGACAACCGCTTGTTCTTCTTCCCTCTAGGGTACCTCGAAGGAATGTCACTAAAGACGGGGAGGAGAGGAACAGATTCTGTTTGGGCTTGTGACGAATAGCGCCGCAAGCGTCGACATCGCACCGGTAAATTTCCCGAGAGTCGCTGAGGAGAAGCAGCTTGAGGTTCCTGAAGGCGCTCTAAAAAACGGAGAAAACAGTTATCATTGGAGATGCGCACCGTGGATGTCCTATTGGTTCAAAGCTTTCCGAAGAAGGGTCGGTGCTTGATCCCGTAACGAAAAGGTTAGTACCACGCTGAACACGTGTGAATGCCCTGGCTGCTGCATTCTGGAAAATAAGCAGGAATGGGGAGTGATATGAGACGGCCGAACGGGCGACATGGTGGATCATACACTTTGAGTCTGCAGCAGTCACGGCCGGAAGCCAGAAATGTACAAGTGTCACACTGTGACGCAACTATCAATACCAATACAATCAAAACAGCTGGTGGGATCGTAGTCGTCATGAAGTAGTAAATAACAAGGGAGACATTGCGATATTATCAGTGAATGCAACTTGAACGTAGACAGAAATGCAGAAGCGTTCCACCTCGTCCTCAATCTTCCATCATCGTCTGGCCGACCCGTCCAACCAACCACCCGACCTTCGCTATCCAACTGTCCCTTATCTCCGCAAAGCCTCGAGTCCATTGCCCTTGACTTCGGTAACTCATCGAGAACACGTTCCCAGCCACGCACCGTCTCCTCACCAAACATGCCTCCTTGCCTGTTTACAACTTCTCCACGTGCTCTACCCATACCTTCCATTCCTCCACAGTCGCGAAAGAATCAAGGGGACTAGGGTGGCTTGCGTGAGGGATGGCTGGCGAGAATATGCGAGGTAAGGGATTGTAAGAAAAGGAATGTTTCTGTCGGGGGACACCTATCACGGCGCGGAGGTTGGAGAGTCTCCGAGGAATGGGGATTCGAGTGGATGGTCCTCTGTGAAAAATACGGAAGGTATGACTGGAATGATGCAACAAAATCGTTGATGTGAGGCCGCAGTCTAGGTACAATGTACTCTTCTCGCATCCCACCAGCCGTGTCGGAGGAAGTACTTGAACTGCACCGAAAGTCTGTAGAGGGACATGGCTGCCAACCCTAGCGAGGAAGACGAATGAGAAGGCCTGCTAACGGGTTGGACCCAAAACCGAAGCCAAGGGCGGAAGACAGCGAAATTTGAGAGGGCGGGTGGTTGGAGTATGGATATGCTTCACGGAGCCTCTTGGCAGATTGTGAAAGAGCTTGTAATGCAGTGTCTAAGGAAGGTCGCGGGATCAAAGAAAGTATGACAGGCTTCAATGTGGGTTGCGATTGAATCAGTGAATTAAGAAGTGGGAGCAGGGATTGAGTCGGTAGACTCGCTTGGCGTGGGGTCAACGCCATGGTCCATCAGGTGACACTGGACTAACCTAGTAAAACTCCAACATCCACATCCTGGTTCTCTACACTGGAGTTCGAGTGTTCTTTGGGCATCCTCCCCCCTTTGTGCTCCTGTGCGAACGTCGAGCTGTTTCGTGCACGTTTGGGTGGAGCACGTTTAGGACGTTCAGGAGTTGGGCTCCTTTCCATTGCGACATCTCTCGCGCCGGAGCCATTGCTGTATGATTGGTCTGCTTGCTCGTCGTCTTGTTCAAAACGCCTCTTGAGGGCCCGAGAGGTGTTGATGGAGGGAAGTGGCTGAACGACGTTGGAGTGGGAATGAGGAGATAAACCAACAAGTGAAGATGACATTGATAGACTGAAACCAAGACCTATTTGAGGGGGGTGGACAAGTGAGCTTGAATGGAAATCTAGTTGCGGGTGGGGTTGGACGACATTGGCCATTGTGGTGCGTGGTGGTCACTGTCTAGGACACTTTCGTAAGTTTCTCGCCTGGCTCCGTTCGATCAAGTGCCCGCGACTCGCACGTGGCCTTCTTCCGGTCCGACTCTCGACCCCCGAGTCATATTTACTGTATTGTTACTGTAACATGATGTCGAGCGTGATTTTCTTTGTCTAGACGACTAGAACACAGCTGCAGTCCAGCCATCCCAGATTCAGTAACACGTTATTTGTATTCCACTGTGCCGGCCATCGCCGAGCGTCACAATCAAATCCGAACCGCACTGCCCGGCTGCGGACACCGGGCATCGCGCGTTGCACTGCATTCCAGCCTTGCATTACCAACCCTTCGCTCTTCAGGCTTTCGTCCTCCTCCTCCATCACCACTTACCTTTGCCCCTATAGTATGACCTCGCCCGTCCCCCTCAGATCTTATCATCAACATAGCTCATTGGGAGACTATACCGACTCCGACACTATCGCACCATCGAAATCAACAGGGACTGGCCAGTTATATGGAGACGAGGGATATGACCCCTACTTCGATGCACCCTCGGGGCAGGGGGGATCCTGGAGCCATACGGCCTTCACGGACTCTGACATCCACAAACCCAGCCTTAGCTACAACTCGAAGGAACTAGGCAAGTAACCGAGCAGCTCCGCTGTATCCTTTGTTCTGAGGAGGCTTTTTAGATGATCCGACAGGCATTCCCTCGGTACACGAGGCTACTTTCAAAAACGAAAGGCCACTATGGCTCGTTGGTTCGACCCAGGCAAGTATCCCGTACAACAGCAAATTGAGAATAAGAAGCGGGGCATTAGTCGCCAAAAGTACCCAGTTGTTGGTGGGTGAAACCGATAGTCATTCATTGCACTGATTCTGACATCTTGTAGTCTGGGCACTAACTGTCATCATGGTCGTCGTATTTATTTATGAATTGGTGGTGAATGCCCAGGCCCAGGGTAGCCCTGTTTCGTTCCATGTAAGTCAAATTTCTGCAGCCCACTGGCAATTCTTAACTCCCATCCAAATGCAGCCCGTCGTCAACCCAATGTTGGGACCTTCTGGAAGTGCTCTGATTCGGGTTGGCGCTCGCTTTCCGCCATGTATGAAGAACGTATCAGAAGTACCAGTGACACTAAACCTACCATGTAAGTTGGCCTCGTCTTCGCTTGCGTGGCTCATGTCTTCCAGGTCTCAATGATACCGCCAATCCACCTGATCGACTTTGTACTATCGAAGACATTTGTGGTCATGGTGGATTCCATGGCCAGGAACCTAATCAGTGGTGGAGGTAATCATACAGTGACTTCCGAGTTCGACCAATAACCACGGTCCGCAGATTCATCACTCCCATCTTCTTGCATGCTGGTTTCGTGCACATTGCGTTGAATATGTTGGCACAGCTCACGGCTGCGGCGGAAGTAAGCACTGTTGCTTAGGCATTCCGAATCGTTAACCTCCCATACATTTCAGATTGAAAGAGAGATGGGTTCCGCTGGCTTCTTCATCTTGTATTTCGCTGCGGGGATTTTTGGGTAAATCAAAATCACTTGCTCACCCTATAGGCACTTACCCCGTTCCAGCAACGTTCTAGGGGGTAATTTTTCCCTCGTGGGTGTGCCGTCTGTAGGTGCTAGCGGGGCCATCTTCGGGACTATAGCCGTAAGCCCAGTGCTATGCTCTGGTGACTAATCGCTTACTCGTCGCAGGTTACATGGGTGGATCTCTTTGCGCACTGGAAGCTTATCTACAGACCAGCTGGAAGGGTACGTCTCCGCCCTTACGCGTGAACAACTTGTGAACAGACATTGGTCCAGCTATTCTGGATGCTTGCTGAACTTATAATCGGAGTAGGAATCGGCTATATACCCTGTGAGTTGGTCTGATTCCTCTTTTTCCGCATGCACTCACCTGGGGAAGATGTGGATAATTTTGGTCAGGATATGGCTCCCGGGGAGGTGTGAAGTACTAACAAAGATTTTCTAGCACACCTTGGTGGATTTCTCATGGGACTTCTAGTTGGAACAACCCTCTTTCCTGTTATCAGCACAACTAGACGACACAGGTTGATTGTGTGGGGATTCCGTCTCGCTGCCATACCTCTTGCCATCATTCTATATGTTGTATTGGTTCGAAACTTCTACACCGCAAACCCCTATGCCGGTGAGCTTCACACACACGCTGGTCAACTCTACGATCTCATGACCCTGACCCGTAGCCTGTTCTGGGTGTCGTTACTTGTCGTGCATCCCGAGGGCTGCTAATAATCATTGCAAAGGGTATGTGTCGTTTGTTCATCTTGTTGTGCGTGTCTTGACGCTTTACTGGATTGATAGAACTGGGATCACCTCTATTAATGGTGGATCTTCGATATAGAATCTCGATTTTTGTCTTCTTTCGGACATGTACTAGACTCCGGACTTGCATCATTCCAGTACTTTAATAGCTTTAGTTTCCGAACTCATGATCCCTCTCTTGTTTATTTTGTATGATCCCGAGACCCGTCATGACATCATCCAGTTACGATCGATACATACTATGACCTTCGCTGTCTGCTTCTCTCTGAACTATTTCGATGCCCGCCACAGGTGGTTTCGGTGGGTCTAGGCTGAGCGCCGAATGTCTGGACTCGGTGGGACAAGTGGAAACATCGTAGTGACTTCGAACAACAGACGACTTTATTGCATGTGTTATGTGCACGCTCGACATTTCAAGAGTGAGGGGCGTACTCGAGCATTAATCTATCAATGCGCCAATGTTTCGAGTGGGTTTGATGTCAGGTCGACTTCCATTTCCTCTGCGCGGCTGGAAAGTCAGTCAGAAGCGAGGTGATGATGCAACGACGCCTTGGCGGTGGCCTTATCGTCGTTCGATGATTCTATACGTCCCACCGGTTCGCGACGCTGTGGTAAGTTCTGTTACCGGCGGAATAACTTGATGTAATCTTAATTCGACGTATCGTGATGCACAGAACACGAAGTTACGAATGTTCCCATGCTCTAAATGGAAGATCAGGCATCGATCAGGGGATGCAACGTGCGTTTGTTGTAAAACCGAGGCAAGGTCGTTATCATTGCCCGAACTCCACCTGTCCAAGTGGCTAGGAGTTTTACGTATTGCAGGGAGTCTCGACCTCGAGTTGAATAACTGTCAGAGAGGCTGGTTGGTTTCGCCCAGGTTGTTCCCAGAATAATTCCGTTGCTTGGCGCGGACGCGGGAGAGAAGGTGACCATCGTGGACACGACTTCTGCGATTCATGTTGGGTGCATAGAAAGAAGCGGCACGTAGGTGAAAGGTAAACCCGAAAGAAACACATGCCATCTAACAGTAATAAATCCATTTTTGATCCAGAACCACCCAGGGTTAGCACCTCGTTCAGTGGGCAACTAGAGCTTTGATTGACTCGGGGCCGGCATCCAGTCGCATGGCGGAGCCGTCGCGGATCAGATGGATGACAGGATGTAATGAATTCATTTCCCGCGGGCATAACGAGAAATGAGCGCCATAGATTGCGGAAGCTTGGTGATGACTTTGGGAAGTGTATGCACCATTATCGAATGCATTATCAGTCGAGGGATCGGAAATGAAAGGTGTTTCCAAATCCTAATCTGCGGAAACCTGCATGCGAATGCCTGTGATGACGACAGATCATTAATCATTGATCGTAGCCCAAAACGCTGCCTGTATCAGAGAATTCGACGCGTTTTTTATATTCTATTCACCGAATTGCACGCACCGGACTGATGGACGTGCGGAACTTCGGTGCACAAAAAAATGCTGGCGGGCTGCCAGTGTCATACGAGTGGATATACAGGCCCTTCGAATTCAGGGTACCCACGTGGTGATATCCAAAGAGCGGGAGACGCTGCCTTCTGAAGTTCTGAGTCGTCGACCTCCTGAATGATACCATATGTTGCGATGATCCAGCAGTCGCCGTGTTCACGATGCAACATACGTATTTCACGCCGCTACTTCCTTTTTGCTCGTCGGGGACTTGAGTGGTGCCGTCATCTACCAAACTTGCCATTCTGAGGGGAAAATGCACAGTCATGTCTCATATACGTCATGAAAAACAGCACAGTGCGACTTGCCTGCCTTGGCCATGAAAAGACAAACCATGTGGCACTTCTCATGGATATGGGATGAACGACGTCGGAGCTGTTGAAGCTTGATGAAGCCTGACGGCTCTGATGGACGGCAACAAGATGTGAATGGCTCTTTGCATGACCGGGTAAGCCATGTCTGTTGTTGAGTCGCACGACAATGGTCAAAGCTGATGTTAGCCTCACGGACATTCGAGTCCCGCACACCGAGGAAGAAAGTGTGAATACATATGCATTATTTGCTATCTATGTGTACTTCAATTCAATCAGCGTGCATAACCGTGCGTAGCTAAGATGGGGCGATACAGGTGGTTCTATGCGAAGTAACGAAATGCAGGGGTAAGACGCACAGCATCAAGGAGTCCTGTCTACAGGGCTGCTCGCCCTGCCTTTCGTTCTGACCGAGGGCCTCCGGGTGAGGGGGTGACCCGGCGAACCGTAGAGGTAGTCACCACCTCGCCCTCTGGGTCCTCTTCCGAACCCAAAGGAGAAATGTCACCGTCGTACTCATAATCTCCGCGTCCCTCCACATCCGCACTGCGGACCCACCGCGCATGGGATCCTGCACCGTCTACCCACCGTAGGATATCTAGACTGGTATCTCGGAGACGTTTGGTCGATATTCGCCAAGGCAAGCTTCCTGCGCTCCTCTTGCTCGCCCGGCTAGCACTTCTGCTGTCCGAAATACCGTTTGCGACGTCTTCATTCCTCCAAAAAGCTGGCATCTTCGGCGCAGCAGACAGCATGACCGGGTCCGACGGGAGAAGAAGGGGAGCATGTATCGAGAGTCCAAAAACTCTCCTAAAACCTCGGGTGGCCGGACTGGCTCCCAAGAAGCCGCGTCCTGCTCTTGATCAAATAGGAGATCAATGTTATGTTGTGAGGTCGACGCCTCCGTGGAAACAGACCCAGCGGAGGAGACAGCACGCGCGCTGACATTGTCATTTAAGATAGACGAAGCATCGTCTCGTTCACGATCTTCCATCTAAAACGCCCAAATTATCAGGTCATGATTGCATTTTTGTCGTAGTGGATGACGCTACCTCCTTCCTGAGTGCTTCTACTCCCAACTTCACTCTGTGACGCTCCCAATCTTTTGGAGCTGCGCAAGGTATTGGCTACATTCTTCTGTCATACGACCCTCGTGGACTTCGTACTTGTAGTCTTTCACAGCTCGTCGCATCTGCTCAGCAATGCCCCTCGTGAGAGCCCAGACTCATCCGGGTATGCAACAACTTACCTGCAAGGGGTTCAAGTGCTTCGAGGTTTGGATTGTTGACACCAGGTCTGAAAATTCTGTGATAGAGGACAAACACTGTCCCGGGAGTTGCATTGAGCATGGCGACAACAACGTCTCACTGAGTAGCGAACCTGTAGCCAATTCAACAAGTCTCGTACAGGAGTCAGATGGGACATGACGCCGCGAGGGAGGTTGACTGTTTCTATCCATTCTTCCAGCACACTGAGGTTCATCCCAACCTGAATGGCTCGGGACCTGGACGCGACATCCATTCACATTCGTCGATAACATCAACATAGCACACACCGGCACAGATACTTTTTGCGAGTGAGCATCCTGTTGAATATTTCACCTGCGCAACCGGCATTATTAGCAAAGTAATCGGAAGCATAGAAGAAGACTCACACGCTAACCAATAAAACACCTGAGACCAAATTTGAGTTATTAGAGCAGGGTTGGTTCCAGAAAGTATCAGAAATGTCTGCAAAGCATCGAAGGCTGAGGTAATGCTGATGGGACTGGGTTGCTGTGGTGGTTGCGCGTCATTGAACGCTGACTGCAGCGATACACTAGAAGAACCACCATGGCTCCTCGAAAATTTATGCTTCAAAGATGCAAAGCCTCGATGGCCCGGGGGTGATGATGGGACGGCGGGGGACGACGGCCGACCTGGAAGGCTGGGTGAGCTAATGATGCCATTCTTAGTTGATTGGGCAATGGCGTGAGTAGGTGTAGGCCTCTTCTTCGGTGTCAAGGAGCGGAAAAAAGACCATTCTGATTCAAACTGAATGTCGTCAAACTCTGAGGGAAGAGGTGAATGGTCCAAAATAGCAGGATTGAGAAGCCGGTCAATTCTCTTTTCCACGTAGCGTATGACGAACACTAAGATTAGCTCAGTCCGGGGTCATAAAGGATTACGAAGCTCAAGGTGCGCACCGAAGACAGAATTTATGACCTCCTCGATGAGAACGAATGATCCAAGCAACTCGCAGGCCTCGTTGATGGAATCATCACAGCGCATGAGATGAAGCCATATTGTTGTGTTGTATAACCAAAATACGAGGCATGGAAAATCGTCTGGTCGACTCTGATCAAGAGCGTTAGATATAAAAAATGTGTCAAAGAACACCCTCACAAAAAAGGTCTCTTCAATCGCATCCGTGGCGCCAATTATGAGATCCTCGAGCCATGAGCTATCGCAAGCGAGGCAAGCAAAGCGGGCCAGCATATACAGCGCATTAGCAGGCTCTGAGTTTCGAATAGATGGCGTGAAATTAATTATTAGCGACCGGAAGACCTCCGGAAGTGCAGGAGGAGAAAATACGAGCATGTTCGTGTACTGGAATGAAGGGGTCTTTTCGGGCCATTAGCCAGTCAACCGACATAAACAGAAGTGTATCACGCACGAGATCGGTTTCTTCGCCTTCACTTTCGTCCTCGTCAGACTCGGAAGCGATAGCCTGCCACTCATCGTCTCCCCACCATTGCGGCGCAATCGAAAGCACCTTTCCGACGTCTTCGCGGACGCGTTCTCGTCTGCGCTTCCGTGCGGTCCTTCGTTCTAGCTGCCGACGCTGTTCCTCCATTCTACCTCCGGTCCAACCTTCGCCGCGCATTGCTTCTCCAAGAAGAAGGGCAACATCCTGTCTCCCCGGCATTGTGGAATGCGCCGTGACGATGTCCAAAGGGGTTAGCCCCCGCCGCGTCTCGGAAAATGGGGAGCAGCCATGGGTTAGAAGGAAAGCGACGAGGGTAGGTGGTGACATCAGAGCCGCATGGTGTAGCGCAGTCCAGCCCGCTGCATGGATGTTAGCGGAATTAGAAAGCGTTAACCATCAACCCACCGTTGTCCTGGTGGCTGACATCGGCGCCTTCTGATACTAGTAAACGTATGCATTCCTCCCTCTCTACGTCGCGGTCGGACTCAGGACCGAAGCCAAGTATTGTGAGGCTGATTAAACCGAGACCGTCTTCATCACTTATGCCAAGATCAACCAACGCCTGCGACTGGGGATCTGAGAAGAGGAATGACAATAGGGAGATATCACCGAAGAGACATGCGCGAACGAGGGAATGTGATATAAGCTCCACCTTTTGGGTTGGGTGGAGGTCGGAGTAAGGTTCAAGGAGAGGAGCGAGGGTAGATGGACTAGGGTATATTGGGTGTAAATCAGGACCAGGGGTAAAGTCTATTGGAGGTTGGGATGAGGAGTCATCCGTTGGGCGCTGCGCAACCTAGCCAGAGACTACGGATGGCGGTTGTAACGTTGGTTTGACTTGGTGAGCGGGCACGAACAGGCAGTTGACCTCGCGACTGGATCAAACGTCGCGCGCGTGCCCTTACTAACACGTTGCGTTATGCCTCCGACCAAACGACAAAAACGATCCCACATCGAAAGCCATGAAACAGAGTCTGACAGCTCGGGTTCACTTTCTGCCTCAGAGATGTCCAACTCCGTGAAAGGCAGGCAATCGCCCGATACTGAGGACGAGATTGCCGAGGCGAGACTCCCAAAGTCAAAAAAGACTCTCAAACGAAAACACCGTGCAACGGACCCATCGAACTTTGGTGCAAGTCTTCAATCACTACTCAAGACCGATGCACCCTCTGGATTGCCCCTTTCTCTCAAGCCGTCAGTCGCTCGACGACACAATGACGAGAAGCTTGAGATCAAAGCTAAGAAGTTACTCAAAGGTGAAAAGAAGAGCAAAGAGGAAGTAGGTCGGATCAGGGATGTTATCGGTGGCTGGGGCAACGAGGGCGAGAGAACGCTGCGCAAGGTTGCGCAGAGAGGTGGTGAGAATCAGCCTCATCACTGCTGTAGGCTCACTCAAATGAAATCACGCCAAGTCGTAAAACTGTTCAATGCGATACAACAGTCACAGGCAAGCGCCGCTGTTGCAGAAAAAGAAACGAAAAACGCTCGAGGGACTGGCAAGCCGACGTTACCTGCTCCATCCTTTAACCAAAAATCGAAAACGGGGAAGGGAAAGAACAAGGACAACTCATTAGGCCGAGGCAAAGCATGTAAGCGAGTCTGTGCACCTCTCACATTGTGGTTCACTTTAGCTCGTTGGTCTAGCGCCGCTGGACAAGGATATCTTTATGGATATGATTCGCTCCGGAGGCCTAGTGTCGAGATCATAGGAGCGCAGGGACATGGGTACGGGCGCGTAGTTTAGTGTCGCTGTTTGACCTCCCCTTAAGTAAGACGTGCCGTCTGCCGTATAAATTCGACCTCATCCTCGTCCCGACGGTCATGGTTCGTGTATGCGAATTCTTTTCACTTCGGCGCTCTCCTCAGCCTATTTCCGTAGTCTTCCTCGAAAGCCGTCATCCCGAAAGATGAGTGGGATCGGAGATTGGAAGAGGTGGTGGTCTCTAAAGCGTGAGTACTTCCACTCCTGTATGTCTTTTTGTGATGAACACATTTTGGGAATCTCGCTGAGGATCATCACTGACGAGATAACAAAATTTTGCATGTATTATCTGAACTACAGTTCCTTTTTCTTCATGAGGATACAGGGCGTAAATGGCTCATACTTTTTTTTTTCTTCCTAGGGATCTTAATCGCCTCGTGATGGACTATCTCGTCATCGAAGGCTATAAGTCTGCTGCAGAGGAGTTCAGCTTGGAGTGTGGAGTTCAGCCGGCTGTTGACTTTGCAAGCATAGAAAGCCGTAGGAACATCCGTGAAGCCCTGAATCGCGGTGACGTCCAGGAAGCGATCACGCGAGTCAACGACCTGAATCCTGAGGTGAACTAGCCATCTTCATTTGTTTGAATTCATATTCTTCAGGATTAAACATTGCATGCACCACTCTCAGCCCATTTGCGGGCGGTGATGATTGTGCTAAACCTTCAGTCTTCAAAATGATCTTCTCTATGGTTCTCACCCTGCAGCATATACTGACTGTCTTGTCTGAGAAAATAGATACTGGACACCAACCCGGCGCTATATTTTCATCTGCAGCAGCAAAAGCTAATCGAGTACATTCGCCAAGGAAAGATCACGGAAGCGTTGCGGTTTGCTCAGGAGGAACTGGCACCCCGTGGGGAAGAGAGTCCAGAGTTTTTGGCGGAACTTGAGCGAACTATGGCGCTGCTGGCTTTTGAATCGTCAAGCGCTGTTCCACCTGCGATTTCTGATTTATTGTCACCGGGACAGCGAATGAAGACGGCAGGGGAGGTGAACGCGGCTATATTGGAGAGCTTGAGTCAGGGAAGAGAGGCCAAGTTGGCTGGATTGCTCAAGCTGCTTCAGTGGGGAGAGGGGTTGTTAGAGGAACGGGCTGAGTTCCCCAAGGTGCGGATAAAGTGGTGGACTGGATTGGATTCTAACGAGCTGTGCTTTTAGGTCGACCTGAACGCGTCGATAGGGACATGAGAGTATTAATTGTTGTAGTAGATATAACCACGTGGGCACCGTGAGAAAGATCGGATTGAGGGGCCGGATAAGTACTGTCCCCGTACCCTCTTTGGCCTTGTTTTGGTCTCCGGCCTACGGCTCCTTGGAGTAAAGCGCGAGAGTTGGGCGTGTGTGCGACGACAACGACTGGCGACGCACTCCATGACAGACGACTCCAGGTCTCTTGCTCCTCGCAGAAGACGTCCCATCCTTGTCGTTGCCAATCCCGGCCCCGACTCGGACAGCGAGAGTCCCAATGAACGGTCCGCGCAGCATACCGACTTTTACAACCCATACAATGACCCACCCTGTTCATCCCCACCCTCTCCTCTATCGACAAGGCTTTTCTTATCCATCACCCCTCATCCCGCGAACCTGGTCCCTTGACCACAACAAATCTCCCCTCTCGTCCCCATCCCGCTTCTCAGTCAAACCCTGCTCTTTCCTCCCCTTCCGCCGGCACAAGTTCACCCCCTCTCAGCACACCCGGCCAGTCCCTCCCTCCCACTGACTTGATCCCAGATCCTGCTTCAAGACATGGTTTTTCTGTTGGCCCAAGCAATTCCTCGGATGCCCTTCTGCAGCAACAACATACTCCTCTTCATAGCAGCTCAGCGAGCCATTTTCTCGGAAAACTAAAGGCTCACATCCCCATCCCTCGCATCCACCATGACCGTCGTCTCTCCAACTCAGTTTGTCCTTATTTGTTTCCGTGACACGTGAAAGCTTACAATTTATTTAGTCCCCTACCACCACCACTCCGTCCGAGTCGGATGCTAATCGCGCACGAACGAAGTCATTCCCCTCCGTTGGAAAAGTCCAGGATTTTTGTAACCGGTGATTCAGACCAATACTATACGGTTGACATAACCGGCTTCAGAACTGCCCTTTTTATCAAAGAACTTATCTTTTCGAAGGTACGTATACAATACAGCTCCACCGTTCCCAGTGAACTGATCTGTTCCTCAGCTTCGGATCGAGGATGAGGAGCAGACACGATACTCTATCTATCGCACAGATGTTGGCTCTTACGCTCTCGGCGAGGCTCTATCCGACGAGCAACTCTACGAACTCTGTCGTGATAACGGAGATTCCAAGTGTTCTCTCAAGTTCCTGGTTGCCAACTCCTCTGCAGTGGTTCATGAACGAAACCACTCGTCTCCTGCGGCATCCCCCACTGTCAGTAGCATGCAGCCTCCCGTGGTATACCATCCAGTGACTCAGTGTACAATCGTCCTCATCCCCGACAGCGCTCTCATTCCCGGCATGGGAGCGTATCTTCTGCTAGCGAACGCCCCGAGTAATGAACGGCCTCGACATTTCCGTTTCGACGACCCAAACGGCGCTGATGCCGAGAGTTACCGATCTACTCTACGTCCGTCACCGAAACCGTATGGGTCAAACCAGAACCTTGTCCCCTCCTCCCGAAAGTTTCTCGGAAACCGACCGAGCCCGCAATGGGTCTCCTGCTCGATCCAACACGCGCGCTCATTCGCCCTTTTTGTCTCCTGGTCCACACAGTTCTGATATCCGCCGGGGTCGGCCTAGTCCGTACACGACGCCACGTGCCATCCAGCCCTCCCCTGAGCGCTCACGTCCAGTTTGCGATGACAGGACGTTTAGTGGCGCTCCCGGCACTCCTCCTCACGGTCGCTCCGGCTCTGATGGAGCCGCCAAATGGGAGAGAGCTGAGGTACACGGAGATGCCCGAGGAGATGAACGAACGAGTATAAAATGGAAGGTTGCGACAGGTACAAAGGATATAGAAGCAAGTAAATTAACCAGAGAGCCTTCTTGGGTCATGGTGGATCCAACGCCGGAAACCCCCCTCAAACGGGTCGGGCGGGAGACCAAGTCTCCCCGCTATCCGCCCTCTAATTCTGCTCTGTCGCGCTCTCATGCTATTCCTCACATCTCGAGACAGCCACATGCAGCATCTCCGGGCGGCGATAGAGAACCACGAGGCTCCGGACGGCAGTTGGTTCCTCTTGGCTGGCCTGTTCAGTGGAAACCTGCCAGTAGTGATCCCTCTAGTCCATACCCACAATCTAACCTTAAAGGGACGAAGAGCATGGACAACTTGCGTGACAAAAGTTCTCAAGTCAGATCGCGCCTCGGCCCCGCTCCACCACTACCCTCCACCCCGTCTTCGACCAGCTTATTGCAATCGAGAGATGTGACTCCCGCCTCCCAAAATATGAATGGAGACTCTGCTGGATCCTCTTCGCAGCGTGAAGTGATTTCACCCCCTAATGATCCGCCAAAACCTCAGGCAGAACCTTCTCGGCCACATATGCGTCCTTCACCCACCAATTCACGCCCCATTCGCCCTCTACCCCAGCAAACTCAAGGACAACCTTTGCTAGATGTTGCCACCTCCATCACCACCCTACCACAGCCTCGTCTTCCCTTCCCTCCTCAGGTTGCGCCCTCTGGCCTGTCGACGCCGACTAGTTCAACATCGACCTTACTCCCGGTCATTAGATCCTATTTCTCGGCCACTTGATGAAGAGTCGACTCCTCCGCATGCACCGCGATTGCCTCGACCCGTCGACTCATCAGTGTTTTCTGAGCCATTGCAGGAATCAGATATGTTGCGGTCACCATTACCCAATCCGCACACGTACCGTTACCCTACGCGACAGTTACCGCCTCCGATCTCAAGAGAGGATTCTACCCCTTTAACTGCCAGGGCACTGCCTATACCTGGTAGGACAACTGTGACGGTGCCGGATGATCGGTCTGCAGATGCTAGGTCGGGTTCTCTAATTGATGTCAGTTTCGCTCCGGCAAATCGTACTCCCCCCCGAAGCCCCGTCAGTCCGAGAAGTCCTTGGATGAGCTCTGTTCCACGCCCTGACCCTGCCGTGGCGCCCAACCCGATGTCCTCCACGGATATTTCTTGGGGCCATGGCCAGGGTCGTGATCTCATTGACTTCAATAAGCCCCCGGAACAGACCATACAAGACGACAATACTCTAAGAAACATTCAACATCTCTTAGACGGCCAGAGTAGCTCGGAGGAGGCCACCATGGTAATAAAACCATCAAAGACGTATGTTCTTCCCCCCATTCCGCCGCCGCCGCCGCTTCAAACGCCGGTTCGCAATTTTGGTTTTGTACCTCCGCCTCCGCCTCTTCCTAAGCTACCACCTGTTCCGATCCCTGTTGGGCCCCCACAATCAAACAACACTATCTTCCCGTCCACACCTTCAACGCCGGATCAAGATGGTTCAGACAGCGAGGCTGGAACTCTCTGGCAGAAACCGATGATGGAAGACGACTCCCTGGCCGAAAGGCCGAAGTCAACTCGCGGACCACCCCTCACAGTGAAGATTGGGCAATTCGGTGGGTCACCAGTGCAGGCGAAGAGCTCGAGCAGCAGTGGGGGGATGACACTCATTCCAAACAAATTTCCCCCGCCACCCAAGCATCCGCCACCGTCTCCGCCTCTTCCACAATGGGGAGGGCGTACACCGACGAGACAGCTCCTCAAGGAGCAGTCCAAGCCCGAGGCCACGTTCCAGGATTCGTCATGGGCATCTCGACCTAACCCTGAGGAAGTACTCAACAGGCTGGAGGACTTCTTCCCAGACCACGACCTTGACAAGCCCGTAATTGAGGCGAGCTCTGGTGGGACATCCCCGACTGCTCCGGAGAGTCCCCCAGCCCCACTACCCTACAATGGCAAAGCCGCGGACAAGCGGTCAAGGCATAAGAAGTCGATTCGAGTAGTCGCAGAGGAACATAATTTGAGGCAAGATAGGACGTCGCGGATGCAATCAAGTTCTGCTGCAAACGTATTCAGGAAGCGGAGTACGAAGCTTTGGGATAGCCGGGTCGAGGAGGTCACGCCAGGACAGATCACGTCGGGGATGCCATCAATACCGGATTCACCATCATCGTCAGGAACCCCTGCGCCTAAACGTCTGTTCCTTTTCACCCTAGCTCTTGCTTGCGCTGTTGCTTATTTAACGCCTTCGCAGCCATCTTCAAATGGGTTCGGGGTGAGCTTATTGGGAAGGGCAATTTCGGTCGCGTCTACCTGGCGTTGAACGCCACTACTGGGGAGATGATTGCTGTAAAGCAGGTTGAGATCCCTAGAACGGCCAGTGACAAAAACGACACACGGCAGGTCACAGTCGTGGAGGCATTGAAGCTGGAGAGTGAGACCCTGAAGGACCTTGATCACCCGAACATCGTCCAGTACCTTGGGTTTGAAGAGACACCAAATTTCTTGAGCATGTAAGTAGCTTCATGTCTCAGGTGTTCACTTCTGATATTCGCCGAAGTTTCCTGGAATATGTTCCTGGTGGTTCCGTGGGAAGTTGCCTACGTAAATATGGTCGTTTCGAAGAAACCGTTACCAAGTATTTTACCGAACAAATCCTCTCGGGGCTAGAATACCTCCACTCGAAGGGTATCTTGCACAGAGTAAGTGGCACGTAGTTTGTAAACTTTTCTGTATAACTGACTTTTGTGATGACAGGATCTCAAAGCTGATAATATCTTGGTGGAGAAGACAGGTGTCTGCAAGATCTCTGACTTTGGCATCTCCAAGCGGACAGACGATATCGATAAGCAAAACGTCCTCACCGCCATGCAGGGTACCGTGTTTTGGATGGCACCTGAAGTCGTAAACACCGGAAAGCGTGGCTATAATTCCAAGGTTGACATCTGGAGCGTTGGTTGTGTAGTCCTAGAAATGTGGGCCGGAGAGCGTCCTTGGCGTAAGGAGGAGGCCATGGCTGTGATTGTGAAGGTACGGGTTGTTTGTTATTTCTGTGAATCTGAACGCTCGAATGATGGACCTCGTTAGTTGTATTCTTCCAAGCAAGCTCCTCCGATTCCTTCAGGTGTAACGCTTTCTCCTCAAGCTGATGAGTTTAGGAGGAAATGTTTCGCAATGTATGTTTTGCTCCGCTCGCCTGCCTTCATGGTTTAACTATACGAACAACAGGGACCCTAACGAACGACCATCCGCCGCCGAGTTACGAAAGCACCGATACTTGATTCGCCCTCCTGGTTGGACGTTCAGCGACTTTGGCGGCAGCCGAGAGGTTATTAGGGATGATTCTGATGACGAGTAATGATGACTTGACGAACTCTGCTTTGATAGCTTGCATTCCACCCCTGTTCAAGGCATTGCGTGTTTACTTTTCCCATTCAACCCTGGTACATGGATGTTGACCATTTCTGCTACATTTGACACGCATCTTTTGCTTCCCGCACACATTTTTGTTACATTAGCTTACCTCGTTCACATCCACATAGAACGGTGTATTCCTCATAGTATAATTCCAAGTTGGATCCCGGACAAGGTCTGGCACACTCCACGCGCTTGGGCATGTGTAATCACCACTCGCACGAGCAAGCAGGGCGAATGTAATTGTTCCGGTTGTAATCCAGTGTGGCCACCGACTGGCCACCGTCTCTGTGATGTGACGTGTATGGTGTACAGCTGATCATATCGTTATCTTTATACATGGGAGTAACGTAAAATGGACTGCGGGTGGAGACAGTTGCAGATTCTCATCCGCAGCAGGGGCCGGATCGTTTCCGAAGTTTGACAGGGTGGCTGAGAAGGGCGTTTGAGGCTATCCCTAACCATGCAGAACAGAACCCGATCCCTGTGGTACTTGGCAACGAATGAGGTAGGCCAAGGCAACAGTTGGTCAACACGATGACAATGCAAATGGGGTTTTTGATGACAATGCGGCTCAGAAGAGCGTATCCGAGTTCCAATGATATTGTACAATTTAGTGGTTCCACTGAATCCCTATGCCCTGCTCCATTTGCTCTCAGCCCAGAAATACGGACGGGTTCCTTCGCCTTCACAAGCGGCGTTGCTCTTCAGCTGAGAGTAAAGCTGTCATGGTTCTCGGTACGTACCTTCTCGTCATAGTCCACCCATTCACCATCTTCGAACTCGAACTCATTGAACGGTGTTCCTGACTCTTCGCCCACGCATTTCCAGGAGCCCTTGAGAATAGGGAGTGAATTGGAAGGCGTCGTAGTGGGTGGCAGCGAACGGATGGACAGACAGACTACCTACCCTAAATTCGAAGCTTGTGAATTCGAGACCCCTGCACTCGATGACGATGAAGGGGGCGAATTGTCCGTTGGCATCGGCGTATGGTTGCGGTGGGCTGGCCGGTTCGAACTTTGCAGAGCTCTCGCGCTTGCAGTGGCCGCACTTCCAAACGAAGTGGGCGGTGCTGTCCTTGCCACCGCTGACTTGGCGCTCCTCCTAGATGATGACTTGTCACAGATCATGATCATTTAGTGAATCGGGGGAGCACACGCACAAAGCGATTAAGGGATACTATCTTCGGGTGGGGTTCATTACAAGTAGTGCATTTCAGCTACAAAGACCCGGTGTAAGAGGCAGAACGCATGAACAAAGGCGAAAAAGCACGGGCGCTCACCCCAAAGAAAAATTCATAGTCATCTGCTGCAGGAACGAGCTTTGTGACATTTTCGAGATTAGCTTTGATGGAGAGCAAAAGACGCTACGGAGGAATGGGATGAGCGGGATGGCTGGGTGAGAGCTGAGGAATACGACGACGGACCATCGTTCCAGCAGCTGGCCAAGGCTGCCTGTTTGGCCTTGCTTTCCTTCATGCTTATGCTCCGATCTTTCTCTCGACCCTTTTCCACTTCCCTTTCTCGTGCGTCCCCAGGCATATCCCAGCTGGACCCACGGCGCAGGGCGATGGCACATACCCCCGTCTCTTGAGCAGGCCGCTCAGACCGAGGGCCTAACTGCAGAGGACTTTGAGGAGGCGAACGAGGGCAAACGTGTGCAATGGACTTTGGATGACATTGTCGAAAACGATAACGACTCGTCCTCTGCTGGTCATCTGTACCTCGCTCAGCAACGTCAAAATCTACACTACCTCCGCCTAATCGAACACGAGATGCCGAAACTTGTCGGTGAGTGCTCCTCGTTGGCGCGCGTCTTTCAGATCGTCTGACACCCGCAAACACAGCCTTTCGCAAACCGTTCATTCCTCCAACGTCAAAAACGCCGCTTGTTGTCCGTTCCATGTCTTATGGCGGCGAAGAGCATCCCGCCACGTGAAGCGTGTCCTCACGGTCGCCGTTTCTCAGCTGCCACTAAAGGATGAGCGAGCGATTCACAAGTTCTGCTTGCTCGCTGGTGTTCGATGGTCACCGACGCCGCCAAGGACGCAGGGATCAAGCCCGGGGAGAGCGCGGAGCACGGTTACGTCAAAATATCCTGCGAAGACTTTCCGGAACCGGCTATGAATCTCAAGTGGGTCAGCGACAGACTCGATGACTTGATCAAAGAGGCCAATGTGCGTTCGTTTTATTTCCTTCATTTTGAATTTGGCTTACACGAGACTCACGCAGAAGGACGATGATCGCTTTAAAGATATCCCCATTGACTGGAGGCACTTGGAGGCGAAGGCGGAGAAGGCCAAGAAGGGGAAACTTAAGCGGGATGTTGCAGGCGGTGCTGGTCGCTATGTTTCCCCACCGTCTATCCGAGACTTTCCAAAATCGTGGCTTCCTAGTCCCTCGGACAGACCCCAGACTCCTAGTTCTGGGCCCCTCCATCACTAGTCATGCAAATAGAGTGCTTCGTCCCTTCTGACCCTGTGACGTGGCTATGACCGTGGAGATTGAGAAGATGCGCGACGTTTCCGCGCTGTTGGCGTGGACTGAGTATGCGACCGACTTAAGCGTTAACAGATGGTTTCGCGTCCAAAAAACCGCGGTATCGTTTTAGGATTAACTGGGCTGGTACTCGTAGATGGCCGCCATTTTTACGTATGAGATATACCAAGACATATTTACTGACGCCGTAGAGGTGCATTTCTCTATGATATCTACGTGAGCCTTAATCCGCACATGGGAAGGGCGTGCATCGCAAGTTGGATGACTATGGTCTGTCGGTGTACAGCCGCTGGCCCGCTGTAGACGGAGAATGGCTCTCGCCGGGAGAAAAAAAATTTGGACAGGATGATTCCATGCGCCTGCGCCGGGCGGTGACAGAAGGCCCGTTCGTGCCTTGCCGGGTTGTACGAAGAGATGATCGTGATTCCAGGGTTGGTGAGTAATAGTGTGGCCGTGTGGCCAGTTGACGTCAAACTCGGGTTGTGTGCATCTTTCTCTTTCACCACACTTCGCCACAATCACAGCATATTGATGGTCTACCAGTCAGGTGCAGCGACTGTGGCTCCTTTGTGCTCGTTTAGCGCGCTCGGACAAAGATCGACCACTTGGTCCGCTCGACCACCTTGTCACTTGTAGTAAAGCGCAATGCGCCTCGAGGCAGATACCATCGGACGCTGAGACATCTTATTCACAATTGGGGGAACCGAATGTATAAAATAAAATCGCACTATGTTGGCAAGCACAAACCTAGTCCTCCTTCACGCTTTCACTACCCATGCCACGCGAACCTTCTGATGCCCGGGCTGCACTGATGGCGGTGTACCTATCTCAACGATTATCTTTTCTCACCCCATCAAACATGCCAACGCCCGCCAAGAAGCAGAAATCCGCGGAGCGCCCACCTCACCGGATGAAGCTCGCCAAAGAAGTGGCAAGAACAAATATGTTCATGAAGAACCTCGAAAACGTACCGCATCGGCGGAGAAGAGATGTCAATGAACGCACGCATACGATATGGGGAAGCGGCGCCGGACTGGGAGCCGGTCTCGGATGCACGGGAAGGACGATTTACGGCGTGGGTGAGGCGAGTGGCAAGGTCAGCCGAAGACAAAGGAGGCGCAACATTGGCAAGCTCGGAAAGCCAAGTGCCCCGGCACCAGCACGGACGTCAAAGGGAAGCAGGCCACCGGCCCAGCTCGCGGTGATTAAGATAGGGGAGGAAATTGCACAACGGGAGGCAGAGAGAGGCGTGCAGGCGCAGAAGAAAAAGGGGGACCACATGAGCGGTCACATGAAGCAGACAGGTGATGATACGTTGCTGGGCGACGTGGGACAGACAGGGCTTGTGGGAGAGGACTACGCAGACGCATTCTTTGATATGTATATTAACGCAGAGGCGTGGGGGGGAAATTAGAACCGAGGTGGCAACGGAAAGACCAGAAAAGGAGAGGAGAAGCCGCACGGAGGGGGCATGGGATGTCATGATAAAAGAGGGGGACTGAAATGAAGACGAGGACACGACATGAAAGGCGAAGAGAACAGCAGACTGGGACTGGTGAGTGCACTCTCCAAGGGCGAGGACGAGCGATAAGCGACTGCCAGTTGTTGCCGAAGCCGCGGTTGACTTGGACGGCCAAAGCCAAACAAAGCCAACGCTCGTCCTCGGTCCCTTCTTTCCTTCCTCCAGTCGTCCTCGACCACTCCAAAGTATTTTTTCCCTCCTTCCTCTCCTTCCTTTTCTCCTTATTTTTTTGCCAGATGACCGACTCATACGTCTCCTCTCGCGCCGGCGACCTCTCCCCAAATTCAAACGGCTCTGCGCTAAATGGTTCCAGTCCTTCTCTTTCCAACAACCTCCATGCTATCAACCCCATCATCCGTAAGAAGCTCATGGGGTACGTCGGTTTCGCAAACCTTCCAAACCAGGTCCACCGCAAGAGCGTGAGGAAAGGTTTCCAGTTCACCGTAATGGTCGTCGGTGCGTCGTATCATAACACGGATTTTGCTCCCCGCTCCTCACACCTTTATCCTCAGGCGAGTCGGGCTTGGGAAAGTCGACCTTGGTTAACACTCTCTTCAACACCACCCTTTATCCCCCCAAGGAACCTCCGCTCCGAATGCTGAACGACCCCAGACCGTTGCCATCCAGAGCATTAGTGCCGGTAATCACTCTCTGTCTTCGTCCATGGTCGATACGCCACCCTGACCACGTCTATTCCTTCAGACATCGAGGAGAATGGTGTCCGTCTTCGCCTTACTGTCGTTGACACCCCTGGTTTCGGTGACTTTGTCAACAATGATGACAGGTAAGTCAACTTGTTCATCACCATTCCTCGCCTTACGGAGATGTATTCCATTCAAGCTGGAAACCTATTGTCGAGAACATTGAAGCCCGTTTCGACTCGTACCTGGAACAAGAAAACCGCGTCAACCGGCAAAAGGTCTTGGATAATCGCGTCCATGCCTGCTTGTACTTCATCCAGCCGACTGGTCACGCGTGAGTATACCATTAGTGCATCGTACATACCGTGACGAAAGTGTCATGTAGCCTGAAGCCCCTCGATATTGAGTTTATGCGTCGGCTGCATACTAAAGTCAACCTCATTCCCGTCATCGCCAAGGCGGATACTCTGACGGATGACGAAGTCGCGGAATTCAAAGCCAGGGTAAGTTAATAACATCACTTGGGCTGTATACCTTAATTATTGACTCGAACCCTAGATTCTTGCGGATATAGCTTATCATAATATCCAAATCTTCCAGGCGCCCACCTATGAGAACGAAGATGAGGAGACCATAACAGAAACGGAGGAAATCGCGGGCAAAATTCCGTTCGCCGTAGTCGGTTCTGATCAGGTCGTCGTGCTGCCAAATGGCCGTCATGTTCGCGGGCGGTCGTACCCATGGGGTGTCATCGAGGTAGATAACGAGGAGCATTGTGATTTTGTCAAGCTTCGCCAATGCTCGTACGAACGTACATGGAGGAACTCAGGGAGTACACCAATGACGTTCTCTATGAGAACTGGCGGACGGAAAAGTTACTCAGCATGGGTGTGGCACAGGACTCCAGTGTCTTCAAGGAGATCAAGTAAGTGACGTTGATTTCTATGCTTTCTGCCGCCTTATGGTTGGTCGTGATAGCCCCGCCCTGCGCATGCAGGAAGAGCGTGTGCTCCACGAAGCCAAGCTTGCCAAGATGGAAGCCGAGATGAAGATGGTTTTCCAACAGAAGGTGCAAGAAAAGGAGTCCAAGCTGAAGCAGTCGGAGGAGGAACTCTACGCGAGGCATCGGGAGATGAAGGAGTCCTTGGAAAAACAGCGGCTGGATCTCGAGGAGAAGAAGCGAAAGATCGAGAATGGCAGGCCATTGACGCCCGAGAAAGGGACTGTGAGATACCATCCAGTTTGCATTATGGGACGACGAGTGACACGAATTGTTTCAGCAGCAGAAAACAAGGAAGGGATTCCTTCGTCCTTGAAATGTCGGACAGGTATTGTTTTATCGTCTGCGAGGAAAGTACAGTGTCATCCATGCAATCCATTTCATGGCGTGTCTATTGCTATCTGCGCCACCTTGTCTAGTATCCTACACTCCCCTCTCTACTTTGTCTATTGTGTCCTCTTGTGCTGTTGGCACCCGTCACTCCTTTGCACGTTTGCACGGATATCCATGGCATGTTTTGCCACAGCTTCGTTTAGTATGAGTACTTCCTCTTGTTCTCGTTTTCGCCGGAGCCCCCGTTGCATTGTCATTCAGGACAGCAACGGGTTTCTTATTTTCTGATCCCGATGACAATTTCATGATACCATTGCGCGCCAGTGTGGACCGATCTTATCTTTTGTGTGAGATGATGTCAAGTGGCAGTGGCAACCCTTCCTTGTCTTGAACGACTACCTCAAAAATACATGGCAGACATTCAGGCTCTCCTCGCTGCCTTGGATGTCTTCACCCGTGCTCCTGACAAGGCCTCCCTCGAAAAGGCAAACGCCTGGCTGCAGGACTTTCAGCACTCAGTAAATACACTTTCTCCAGTGGCCCCTCGACTACGACCTCTGACTCGCCACCATCCGCCTGTTCTGACAGTCTGAGGCGTGGACAACCTGTAGCCTCATTCTACGATCACCAGACGCACCCCCCGCTGCAAAGCTATTTGCCGCCCAGACATTCAGGACAAAGGTCGGTATCCCTAGTGTGTCTTCCTTCCAACACAACTTCACGTTTTGGACAGGTCACGTACGATCTAGCACAAGTCGATCCCGCTCAACTCTTCACCTTACGCGATACTATCGTTGCTGTCCTCGAATACTTCAAGGACGGCCCTCGTCCCATCATCCTGCAGCTTTGCTTAGCCCTCTCGGGACTTGCACTGCAACTACCCACGTGGACGAATGCGGTGGAAGGGTTGATTGACTCTTATGGGCAAAACCCGTCTATGGTCCCTGTCCTGCTGCAATTCCTGACTGTCCTTCCTGAGGAGCTGTATTCGAATACTAAAATCCCTGTTACGGTGGGTTCAGATGTAATTTGATCGAACCTTTGCTGTTGAACTTGACTTTGTCCCCCTATCTAGGACCAGGAATATGCGGAAAGGAGCACGCAGCTGTTGAGTTCGTGTTCAAAGCAGGTTCTGGAAGTGCTTTCCATGTATTTGCAGGCCCCTGGTAAGTCCCCGAGTCACTCTGGCCCATACCCGCTCAAACAATTGGGTGGTAACTTTCACAGGTGTCACCCACGCCATTCAGAACCAAGTATTTGCTTGTCTCAGGAGTTGGCTCACCGCAGGCGAGATGGCCGCGATGGACGTTGCAGACTCTCCTATCTTTGAGTTCTGCTTCCAAGCGTTGGCCTCTGATCATCTCTTCGAGTCTGCCACCAACGCCTTGTGCGACCTCATTCATGAAACCCAAGAAATCGACGATAACATGGTCGTCATCGAGCGCATTGTTCCCAAGGTCATTGCGCTCAAGGCTGCTTTGAACACCGCAGAAGATGACTCGGAAAGGATGAGAGGTTATGCGCGCATATTTTCAGAGGCGGGAGAAACTTACCGCTTGCTCATCTTGCAACACACCGAGACATTTTTCCCCATCGTAGAGGCCATTGGACGATGCTCGGCGTATCACGACCTAGATATTGTACCCATCACCTTCCCTTTCTGGATGCGACTTGCGCAAAGCATTGGCAAGAGAGCGTCGATACCTCCGTTGTTGCACGACGCGTACAAGTCACTAGTCAGCGTCATGATCAACCACCTCCATTTCCCCTCGGACTCTTCCACGTTGACTGGACAAGAGGTGGATGACTTCCGGTCATTCCGCCACGTTATGGGAGACACCCTCAAGGATTGTTGCTATGTATTGGGCGCGGAGCAGTGCTTGATGGAGACCCTGCAGCTAGTTCAGGCGGCTTTGGCTCACCCCGATACCCCTTGGCAGAATGTCGAAGCGCCTTTGTTTGCGATGCGGTCCATGGGCGCGGAAATCAACCCAAAGGACGAACAAGCGGTGCCCATCATCATGCAACTCATCCCAACGTTACCAGTTCACACCCGGATCCGTTACGCCGCCCTCTTGATTATATCTAGATATACGGAATGGATAAACGCGCACCCCGATTACATCAGTCCGTCTCTGCAGTATATTTCTGCAGGCTTCGAGGATACGGATCAAGACGTAATCGGAGCTGCTGGCCAGGCACTCAAGTATCTCTGCCAGGATTGCAAACGGGTATAGTGTGTTATCTTCATGTCGTCAGTCTTAGCTAATTGTGCTTCGGAAGCATCTCGTACCTTTCATTTCGGAATTGCATACCTTTACTACCAACGTTGGGACGAAGCTCGTGCAGAAGACAAGGTGGTTGTGTACGAAGCCATCGCCCATGTCGTCTCGGCAATGCCTATGGACCAAGCGGCGCAGTCGCTCAAGACTTTCGCGTCTAGCATTCTCGCAGCTGTGTTCGCCCTGGCGAGCAAGACAAGTCCCGCAACTAAGCAAGAGCTCCAAGAAGTTGGCGGTACGTTCGCTTGTTATGTTCTTGCGACTTTGCGTTTATGTAGGATTCCCCCCCCAAAAAACAGATGGCCTGGCCAATCTCGAAGTCATGCTCCACGTTGTCGGTTCCTTCGGCGACCAACTCCCACCCACCTGTCAGGGCACTTGTCAAGAGGTGTGGCCTGTCTTCGATGCGTTCCTGGCTAAGCACGGCTCGGACTATGACAGCGCCGAGCACGTCACTCGTGTCCTTCGCCATGCTCTTAACCTCTTTGGGGGAGCCACGTTGACGATCGCGGGGGACGTTCTGAGGAGAATGTCTGCGGCTTTTGCGTCATCAGGGCTGTCTTGTTATCTCTGGATTGCGAGCAAGGTTCACAATAGGTTTGGTAATGAGGAGGACCCGTTGCTGCGTAACGCGATCAGGATGTCTATGAGCGATCAACACAAAAGCTCCTCACTATGTTACAGGAGAAGTCAGCAGCTATGTTGCCTGACGGTGAATACTTTCCTTTTTTTTCACCCACCGTGCTTGGGCTGACTGGTAGAACGTAGTGCTGGAAGACTATATCAGAATGCTCATGAACATGGTGGAATTTTCGCCTGACATATTTTTTGAGTCTTCCGCCTTCCCTGCAGCATTCCGCGTCGCGCTCGCTGCCCTCACGCTCATCCACACGGACACCATATTTGCGTCACTAGATCTTATCCGTATGATTCTAACGCATGACTGCCTCTCTCCGGAACCCCTTAAACACCCACCTCCAAAGTTTCCCCTTTATGCCAATGCCATTCACCAGGTTATCGACAAGGAGGGTTTCGAGTTGGCTAGCCTCCTTATGACGGGTCTCGTCGGAGACTTCCCCGAGGAAGCTGCATCTATCATCGTCACACTCTTTCGCGTATTGGCATCGCTATGGCCTAGCCAGCTACAGCAATGGGCACCTGTGATTTTGCAAGGCATCCCTGTGGTTTCTGCACCTGAGGATGCTAAAGTACGTTTCATGAAGGACCTTAACGAGTACGTCTGAACCTTCACGACGATGGCATTGTTGCTCACGGGATCGTAGTGCTATTCGGGCTAAGCAGTACGATAAAGTAAAGTATGCCGTGCTCGGAATTCATCGTGCATCGCGCAAGGCTCGGGATCGCAGGAAAGTAGTTGCACTTGATTGAAGAGGGCGGATGGTTGTCTTGTACTTAGTAGTACTTATCTTTGGGGTGGCCCCATAAATAAACGGAATCAGCAGTGAAAATAAAATAAAAATATATTAGATAATACTGCTTCCCGCTTTGCTGTCGATCCTTTCGTCATTGACGTCCTCCGCTTATTCGACCTCCATGCTATCTCGCATCACTCATTCGCTGGCAACCAGCGGTCTGTCTCCAGCATTGCATACGTCTTTCTCAGTGCTAATACCAATCTCAGCTGGACGCAGGGCATTCTCCCAGTCTGCTACCCGACAGAGTTACGAGAATACCATCCAGAACCTCCTCGTCCACAAGGACACCAAAGTTCTTTGCCAAGGGTTCACGGGAAAGACTGTGAGAGCACGCTTTTTTTGGAGACGCGCGTAACTCTCATTTATGGCGAGAACAGGGAACTTTCCATGCAAAGGAAGCAATAGCGTACGGAACCAAGATGGTCGGGGGTGTTTCTCCAAAGAAGGCCGGTCAAACACACCTAGGCCTGCCAGTATTTGGGTCGGTGAAGGAGGTAGACATCCCACTCGCAGCCCCAGATTCGTGGTTCACGAAAGGTTAAAACGCCTCATGTTTCATCTCAGGCCGTTCGCGAGACGCACCCAGACGCAACGGTGTTGTACGTGCCGCCGCCGAGCGCTGCCGACGCCATCATCGAGGCAATTGAGAATGAGATTGGCTTGATTGTTTGCATTACCGAGGGCATCCCCCAGGCAGACGAAATCCGGGTGCGTCTTGCTCGTTTTCGTTTTGTAACCTTGTGACGAACCCTTTTTTATTCTCGTTGACATTCAGGTCGTGAATGCGCTGAAAAGCCAGTCCAAGTCGCGTCTTGTGGGCCCAACTGCCCAGGGGTCATCAATCCCCTGGGATGCAAGATGGGCATCCAACCAGGTCATATCCACAAGCCTGGCCGGATGGTATGGCGCCAGATCTGTTTTGCACCCTTTCTGTGTTGTCTGACTTTTTGCATGCAGGTATCGTTTCCCGTTCCGGGACGCTGACCTATGAGGCGGTCGCACAGACAACCAACGCTGGTCTCGGACAATCACTTTGTGTTGGCATTGGGGGTGATCCTTTCCCTGGAACGCAACACGTTGACGTGATCAAGGTCCTCCTCGAGGACGACAATACAGATGGTAAGGGCTTGCTCGACGCCAACCCTGTGTTTTCTTTGCAGGCTTAATTGGGGCAGGTATCGTTGTTATTGGGGAGATTGGTGGTACCATGGAGGAAGAGGCTGCAGAATACCTCGAGAAATTCAATCTAACCCGCGCCAAGCCAAAACCCGTCGTCGGTTTCGTCGCTGGGCGCACTGCCCCCCCTGGTCGCCGTATGGGCCATGCCGGTGCTATTATTTCAGGTGGAAAAGGTGATTTTTCATCGAAATGCACCTTTCCCATCGCACTGAGCTCACACTTTGTCTTCAGGTGCTGCTTCTGACAAAGTCGCTGCCCTCCAAAAGGCTGGGGTCATTGTGACTGATAGCCCGGCAAAGATCGGGTCTGAGATGCTCAAGGTGAGATTACCTGACCATGTCTCCGACCCGTTCTGATCCGTAGCAGGCGGTGCAAGCTGCTGGACTCGCTTAAATGTGAGATAACACCCTTATTGGTTACATAATAGAGTGATATTCGCCTGGAAATATGTGACACACTTTAATCCGCACAGTCAGTCGGGATGACAGCCTTGTACTCTCCTTCGCCTGCCTTCGCAGAAGCCGTATCGTATCTGTCGAATGCATCTTCATTGGCGCAAGTATCCAATACTGTAAAACTGGAGGTCCTTCTGCACATTCGTTGATCGACTCAGCTTCCTGACACCGTTGTTGTACTGGCTTGTTATGTCGTATAGCTTTATGGACTCTTCAAGTTTCTCACCGTTGCCCCATCGCCAAATACAAGTCGCCCGTCGTTCTTTGACATCTCTGGCCGCGCAAAATGGGACGCGTGGAAGTCAGCGGCTGAAAAATATGAGGGGCGTTCCTCGGAAGCAGAATACCGATATTTGGACGTTGCAAGGGATCTAGGCTGGAAAGAGGGTGTCCCTGCCCCAGTGATGGATGAGACAGAAGAACAGGCTGAGAGGGGCGGTGGATCGGGCATGGGGGTCTCTGTCAGTGTCATTTCCTCGCCCCAGGAAGACGAAGAGGCTGCAACCGGACTACACGCCCTTGCGATGAAAGGCGACGTTGCAGCCACGTCTGCATTTCTCGACGCCGGAGAGGACCTGGATATCGATGCCCGTGATGAATATGTAAGTAAAGCTTGCTTGCCGCGAAAACCTGGCGCTTCTTTCTGATTTTTCGTAGGGATACACGGCGTTGCATTTGGCTACTGACCGAGGGAACGTCGCTACCGTGGAGCTTTTACTCAAGCACGGCGCAGATAAAACACTCAAAGTGAGCGAGCGAAGCCCTGACCAGATTATAAAAACGTTCTAATTCCACGCCAAAAAAATAATTATAGGACACGGATGGATATACAGCTGCGGATCTAGCGACGTTCGCTCAGCGCCCCGACATCGTCGCTTTGCTTGAACCCAAATGAGTACGGGGCGCAAAAAATGGTGGAAACGTGTAGCATATATCTCGGCCACTCGATGTAGAAGCGCATTATGAGCTTTGTATAGACTGTTCCCTGCCTCCTCCCGAAAAAGAAAAAGGTTCTTTCATTCTTCATGCAGGCGAAGGCTGCTCGGACGGGGGGATCTTTTGACTTGTCCGGCTCGACTGAAGGAGCAGGAGCAGGAGGACGCGATTTTGGGTGGTATTTGAGTCTGGGGGAATGATGCCACCCTTTGTTGACGCTACGCTTCAGAACGGGAAGGGGGGGGAGGGGGAGAAAGCAGACGGACCCATTCAAGTAGCTTTACGACTGGCTTGCTTGGGAGGGCCCCGCCCTTTTGGAGCCAGTATGTGATTCGCTCGGGGCTCCAGTGCATCGTCTTGTGCTCTTGACCGAGACACAGTCGCGGGTTGTATACCCCGAGGAGTTCTATGGGCTTCGCATCCCTGCGTTTTCGAAGGTCTATGGCGACGAGATGGAAGATGCGGTTGTTTCTTTTGCCATGCAATGACAGGCGAAGACGGACAGGCATTACCGTATGATGCAGCCTGGCACCCACACCTAACCCATCTCAATCACGTGACTATTTGCTAGGTACACAACCCTCCATCCCCTCCCAATGAGATTGGTCGCGATTGGGAAAGCTTTCATGATGATTATACATGAGGTCATGAGAAACCGCACTCTGCGGTGCACAGTACAAGGCCAACAAGGGCTCCAACAGTCAAGAATCATCTATGGTCCCCGCAGCAGAGTCATGTGCTGACTACCAGACTATGCCTCCTCTGGCCCATCGCTCCCAGGCACCAACTAAAGAAAGAAGGGAATTGTCAGTTACAGGCCAAGTTGTGTAAAAGGAGCGCGATACCATGCATATATTGTTCCCGTTCAAAAGAGTCTGCGCAAGTTTCGTCGACTTGCGACCATTCGGTGTTATCTCACTGGAGGGGGATGTTGAGACGACAAACGAAAGGGGAATGATAAGAGAGACAGACTACTCGGTAACGTCCTCGAGAACCATATCTGAGAAGAAGAGATGGAATCCTAACGATGGCTGAGAGGTGGTTGAGGGACTCACTGACAAAGTCATCGAAGCCAAGCAAGGTCCCAGTGAACTCGCGGTCATTTTTCATAACTACCCATATACGCGAACCGATGCACCTATCTATGAGTTCTGTCGACCCAGTTTATATCACTGATCGGTGAAGAAAGACGCAGACATTACCGAGGGGTAAGATTTGTGAAGCCATTCGGGAGTAAAGTTGTCGCTCGGGCCGAGGTCCAAAACTACATTGGTTGTATTTCCATTTTGCTACCGTCGTATACCCAACACAACATGAGATATCTAAAATGCTTGAAATGTCGCTGAATCGTGAAAATGAAAAGAAAAGATGGTACGGCAGTTGACAGAAGAGAGGGCACAAAAGTTCAACAAAGAGACTTATTGGGGATGTAATTCATAGGAACTAGCACAACAAGTGACAGGCAAGAATGATGTATTGAACATGAACAGCTTAAGAACCATGAAGCAAGAGGGGTGCGACTTGACTAGTAAACGTGGACACATTCTCACTGGCCAAAGCTGAAACCACCTTGCGGGGCGTTGTTTGCAGTGTCGAACTAGAGAGAAAATGGACGTTGGTCAAAGGAGCGATAATAATACCTAGGCACCTACAGAGAACGCGCCACTAGCGTCGACGGCAGCCGCCGATACACCAGCGTCCATCTCTTCTTCATCGGGGAAGTACTTGTCCATAATGTTGAACGCCTTCTTGTAAATGTCGATGTTGTCATGTTGTTGAAGGTTGTGAATAGTGACCATGCCACCCGCTTCCTCGACATACTGTGCATACTTATTTATAGCTCCTGGACCTGCAGCCTGTCTATCACTCTCTCCCACTTTCAAGATGTTGTCTAAACCGTCAAGGGCCACCTGGATAATCTTGTTGTCCATCATCGTGAGGAGATCGCATAGGGGTTTGATACAGCCTTGTGTAACTAGGTAACGGATCTGAGACGGCTCCTGCAACCCGCCGGATGTGGCGTTGGAAATCGCCCAGCATGCTTCTTTTCGGGTTTTGAAGTCTGCGTTGGAGAGGATATTGATGAGAGGGGGAATGATGTTGGCATCAATGACGGCTTGAATCTGAGGAGGCGAGCCAGCTGTTATATTAGAGATCGTCCAGCAGGCCTCCTTCCTGATACCGTCCTTCGGCGAGGATAGCAGAGATAACAGCGCTGGTAGCGCGCCGGATGCAATTACGACCTGAGTCTGCAGATCATCTCCCGTCACTATATTCCCAACTGAACGCAGCGCTGGGGTCTGAACGGATGTAGAAGGGTGCATGAGAAGATCGACGAGGCGACGACACACGCCGGATTCAATGACTGCTTGGATTTTATCGTTGGAGCCATCGGATAGATAGGATATAGCCCAACAGGCGTCGATAAGAATCTCATCGTCCATCGAGTATATAAGCTTTGTCAAGACGTTGAGAGCGGGAGCAATCTAATGAACCAATAGTAAGAACGGATAGGCTTCACGATATGATCGACCCTAAACCAACCAATTCCCAGTCAGGTTGAGGAGACTTTCCGCGGCAAAAGTTGCTCAGCGTCCACGTAGCATTGCGGAGCATGCTGATCTTGTGGTTTTCGCTGAGGAGACTCAACAACGGCCGGAGAGCACCCTGCTGGAGAACATAGTCCCGACATTGAGGACTATCACCTGCGATATTACCCAACGCCCACACAGCTTGCTCGCTGACATCCAATACAGGGGACGAAAGGAGTTTGATAAATTCGGGCACTGCATTGGCCTTGATTACCACCTGAGTGTGTTCTTGAGTGCCAGATGCGATATTTGTCAAAGCCCAGGCGGCCTCGAACTGTCCAAGGAAAGCTCAGGATGCAACATAAAGTGAGGAGGGAGGGGAGGGGTACACACTTGAAGCATAGAGTGTCCTTCCCGCAAGAAATGGACAAAGCGAGGGACAACACGACATTCGATGACCTTTTCAATTGGTGGGTTCTTCTCCTTTGAAAGAAGCTTCCTGAATTTGGTCGTGGCATCAAGCTGACGTTCAGTATCATCGGAAAAAACGCCATTAATCATTTCCTCATCGAGCTGCAGAGTAGATGGGCGGTAGTGAGTTATGATAGGAAATAACACGGACAGGGCTTTCCCAAGCGCCAGAAGATGCCTCTTCATCGGAGTCGATAGAAGCAGTGGCAACAAAATTGCGTCTCTTAGCAATGTTTTCCTCTCTCTTCTGCCGCCGGATCTCTACTTGCTGTTCCTCGCGGCGTTTCCTGAGCTCGTCTTGCTTGAGAGCTTTGGCCTTGTAATCTATGATAGGACGTGTGAGTATATAGTAAAGGGCAGAAGGGCAGAGAGGGCGACGTACGCTCTCTGCGATTAGCGTTTGTAGTGTGATCAGCCATGATGGTGGCAGTGAAAGAAAGAATTGAGTTCAACAATCAAAATGCGACAACAGCAAGACGCGCCCTTTCTCATCTTGTCACACTCGTCACGCTCACGTTTTCTTTTAATAATTAAATCAGACTATCATAATAAATAACCTTTTTCATGCGTCATCGCTACCAAAAGGGTACTTTTGTGTTGCTTATCAGTTCACAATCTCAGATCGACAACATACCCAGCTTACCTCAAATGGTTCTGGCACCTCCGCCTCACCTCCGTTCGGGTCAAGTGCAATATGCCTCTCAGTTCGTGCCCCGGTGGTCGTCGCGCCAGCGTTACTTGCTGGTGCCACTTGAGATGTCGGAGGCGCAACCGTACTCAACTCGATGAATTCTTGTGGTTCTCCAGGACGCTCGTCCACCAACAATAAAATCCCTCCACCACCAGCATATTTCTCAGGCTGCGATGTCTTTTGTGCACCGGCCACACCCTTTCCTGCCTTGATTGCTGGTTCGCGTGCCGACACCGGTCGCACTGGCTGATAGCGACTGTTGGGTGGGAAGACAACATGCTGGAACTGCGCCGGAGTGACACGCGAAAAGTTGGGCAGGCTCTCAAAGCTTGGCTCTTTGCGCTTGGTGGGAGTCCTGATTTCTGAGGACTGGCCCTCTGGGAGGTTTGAGATGGATTCGTTGATAGGTGAGATATCCCCCTGCCGGACTGATGGCACTTCTTCGGATTTCATCTCGACGTCACCCTCCTTTTTGACATCCTGCATCCGATTATTAGATGCCAAAAAATTTCAAGGGACGAATCAGTCTCTTACACCTTCTGCCGCATCATCAGAGGCAGCCTTTCTCCTCTCCCGAGCCTTTACTTTCGCAGTTGTGGAGAGAACTGCCGTTGTGAGCTTCGCCGTGGTTTCTTTCTTCGGTGGTTTCATCGACGATGGGTATGCGAACAGGCTGGGCCTTGCATTCGAGATGAAATCGAACTTGGGTGTCTTGAGATCCTCGGTTAAGCCAATTATACCGGTTGGCTGGAATGCTAGGCTCGCACAATGGGCGAGCGGATACCAATACCAGAACTGGCAGAACATCACCATCCCAACGATAGCGCTGGTGTTCTTGGTACCCGCCCTGCTTTGCAAGCTAATGGTCACGTTACGACCACCTGCATCAATAAAGCTCTGGCCAAGAGCGGCGCCGAAACGAGCCATCGGGTCCTCGTGTTTGTCACCCACAATTTTGGCATAAGTTGCTCGAGTGGAAGCCAAGGAAGGGGAGGAGGTATCAGACTGCTGTACAAGGATCATGCCGAGGGCAATGAATGCCCCTTGCCGAACAAAGTCCACACTATCCTTTGTCATCGGTTCGAGAATCTCGATAGCGTCTTGAAGTCCCGTTCCAGCACAGGCAATGCCAAGAGCAAGTGTTGCACCGCAGCGGACATGAGGATTATAGCTCTCACTGAGAAGCTGCACGATTCGAGGGACCTGACGAGGGTTCTTGAAGAGTAGGAAAGCGAGGGAAGTGACCGCAGCCCTGCGAACATCGTCCGAAGTATCTGAAACAGCGGTATGCAGCAATCGACGAACAGCATCATTATTGGGTGTCCCGGCGTAGGCGAGCGCGAGCGTGTAGACGCCGCCATACCGAAGAATAGGATCCTGAGGGGGGTGTGAGCTGAGTCGTTGCCACGGAGAACTGACTGACCTTCTCCGCCAACAACTGCTTTGCAATCTCGTCTGCCTGATCTTGACGACCAAAGTACAGAAATGCTAGTCCAATGGCCAGTCCGCGAATGATCTTTTCGTGTTGAGTTTCGCGGGTATAGGTAAGCATCTCGTTTGCGATCGTAGAGTCACCAGTGCCCAGCATGATGAGACCCATTGCGTATCCAGCAGCCTCACCCCCGACAGCAGTATCAGTGAAGAGTGTTTGCTTCAAATCGTCGTATGCCTCCATATTACGTCCACCCATCCCCGCGATACCCAGACCTAAGGCAGCCCATGCTGGACGACCTCGCCTTGAGCAGCCCTGAGAATGTTGCGAAGGTAATCTTCTACAGTTCGACCTCCCACACCCGAACTAATGGCGCCCACGCCTGCGTTGATGAGACCGAGGCCATACAACGCTCCACCCTCAGAATAGGCAGCGCCCGCCAGATTGCTTTCGCCACCATTTTCGCCGGGAAGGTATGGCCCTAGGATGACCATGCCCTGCTCAAAATTACCCTTGTGAATAACGCCAAGCGCAGCTGTTGCGGTGAACTTGGACCAATTAGAAGCGTAACCAAGCCAGTCGAGATTGTCTCGTAGGAAGGTGTCCGAAGTTGTGCCGGCATGCATGAAGGCGTTTTGAAAGGTGACTGCGTTGTGGTACACAGATGAACGTGGCTCGAGGGAGTCCTGAAACGCAAGCGCTTAGAATCGATTTTAAATGCAACGAGTGAACACTGCGCTACCTTTGTATGCTTCAAGATTAAAAGGTCGGCTCTGTTGTTTTTCTTAAGAAATTCAAGATAGAGCTTTACAGATTCACGTCCACCCAGAATCTTGCGTAGGGTTTCAAAAATAGGGCTCGAGTCCTAGTTCCATCATGTTCACCGGATGAACCACCCACGCAATTGACAAACATACCTCATCTCCTACAGGCAAATCATTCCGTATAGTCTCCAAAAATCTTGCGCGCCCCCTTCCACCAAATCGAAAGCTAGTTGGTACGCAATAAGCTTTTTCTCTGGGACTAGAGATACAAGGAGAGACACAGTGAGTGCAGGGTTACTCAGAGTCACCAGAAGCCGTGTCAAGGAGTGAATATATGGAGACTTGGAGTCTATTGTGGGTGATGGGAATAGCGGGTAAAGGAAGTTGAGTACTTGATTGCGATACGACAATGGGAAATGGTTGTCGAGTACGGCTTCCATAGAATAAGCGAGCAGACTACTGTCATGGGTCTTCTCATATAGCTGCGCAATTATGTCGAGACGACGAGACTCTAGTGCAATACCGATGGCCTGAAACCCGCTCGTTCAGTTGAGGGTGAACAGAAATACACAACTGAGACTGAGACTGGCCTGTTTATATTCTCCGTTTTGGATGCAGTGGGAAAAGATGCCCTCTATGATATCTTGTAGGCGGGGCTCAACCTTTGCCTGGCTACCTGACTGCTCTTCGGCCCGAGTTTCGATATATCTGTCAATAGCCTTGGCTGGAATTGCAAAGATTAATGGAAGTCTGTGGGTCTCTGGAAACGACCCACAAATCAAGGTCTCGATATATTCATCGTCCCCGGGAATGCTGCTGTCTTGTTGGAAGGCATTTCCCGCACCAAGTGCAAAGGTCAGGGCTTCGTCGTATTCTTCGAGGTAGTAATACACCTTGCTAGCGAGAAGAGCGGCCGAGTTGCGCGCCCCAATAGGTAGATCTGGGCTCTCATAAAGAGATTCACTACGTCACCGTCAGACACAAGTATGGGAACGACATCTATAACCATACATAAGTGCGATGTGTTCCGAGATCTCAGCCCAAAATTGGGGAACGAGAGAGATCAGCGTGTTAAGTGCATGTTGCTTCACTAGGGGTTCGTGCTCTACTAGCAACGCAAGTACACCGGCAGCCGACGACTGTGGGCGAGGAACCATAGAGAAGGGATACTGAATGAATGAATTGCGCGCCTCGTGTCGCTTGACCCAGTCGTCGCCCGCGACGCGTCACCTCACAGATCACATGATTTGTGATGACATAAGCATCGGTTCATTCTAGCGCCGCCTCAAATCGCATATTCATTTCCGCCCGCACTGTCCCGTTGTCTTCGTAGAATATGTCCCTCGTTGCTCGTAGCACGCGCACGGCCGTGCGCACCATCTCAAGAACTCGTCCTTACTCTCTCGTCGTTGACGCACCTTCCGCTGAATGGGTTGCTAAGCGCGAAGCAATCAAGCATCACGCTGCAGGTAAGTTGCATATCGCCCGATCGCCCCAAATGTCCGAAGTAACATGAACCGCCCTTGTAGGCACGACTGCCCTCTGGCGCAGGATCAGGTTCGTGTTATTTGAATGCTGTGCCCTTGGTGCTGAACCCTTTGTCAGCTTTTTCGTTTGCATCCCCGGGGGTAAGTTATTATAAGCTCTGTGTAAATCGTTGTTAACATGTATTGCATCAGCTGTCGCCGTCACTGCCTGGGTACGCAACGTTGAGGCCGAACACGCTGAACATGAAGAGCACATCAAGAAAGAAAATGATGGTCATTTACCCGAGGTACCAGGTTATGACTATCTGAATAGGCGTGTCAAGCCATACCCTTGGGGACCTAACAGTCTCTTCTTCAACCCCCATGTCTGTATTCAATATGGTATTAGGAATCAAGTTTGCTGATGCCCAAACCTTTGTAGGTTAACAAGGACATGAGTGATTAGCATTTGTTAGTTGTGAATAGATTTGATCACGTGGCTGATAACAAGTAAACTGTCCCGTCTCTGTCCGTTCGGTATGACCAGTTTGTTGTCTCCTCATCATAATGCCACCCGCTATTATTTCGCCTTCTGTACTTGCCTCTGACTTTGGTCAGCTCACTGCTGAGTGTAAGCGGATGTTAAGAGGTGGCGCACAATGGCTTCACATGGGTGCGTAAAGTGGGCATACATTCTAGATAACTCCTTTCGCTGAATGTCTTCATCTGAGAAGACGTCATGGATGGGTGAGCGTGCGATGGGAACTTCTCTCCTGTACGTCTGATCAGCAGCACCTCTAGACACTTCGTCCCAAATATTACGATGGGTGATCACACTGCTCAATGTCAACGTTCCCGCTGGCGTTGACCTCTGACTGTCCAGGTGCCCCCGTCCTTGCGAGTGTTTCGAAAGGTGTACCAGGGATTTTCATGGACTGCCATATGATGGTATCTGAACCCGAGAAGGTGCGATGTACACCTCTTTATCCCTGGGTCTTCCAATCTGACCCCCGCCGTCATGAGTGGGTGAATGACATTGCGGACGCAGGAGGATCCCTCTACTGCTTTCACATCGAGGCCACATGTCAGTCTTCCCTCACGATCGTCTCAGGTCTGTCCCTCGCGCTCATCGCGATGCAGCGGATCCCGTCTCTCTTATCCACGCCATCCATGAGAGGCGTATGAAGGCAGGGGTAGCAATTTCCCCGGACACGCCCTCTACTTCGATATCGGACGAGGTCGGCGAGCTCGCTGATCTGCTTCTTGTCATGACCGTCTATCCCGGTGAGTTTTTTTCACTTTCTCATCCTGACACGGAAAGGAATGTTTTCAGGCCGCGGCGGACAGAAGTTTATCGAGCGCTGCGTTCCCAAGGTCGCAGAACTCCGCGCACGATTTCCTGATAAAGACATTGAAGTGGACGGGGGTGTGAGTCCCAAAACAGTTGATGTTTGTGCCCAAGCAGGTATGTCTGTTTGTGTCTTGGCGCCAACTCTGTAGAAGCTGATTGGAACACGCTGTTTAGGAAGCAATGTCATAGTAGCTGGCACCGCTATTTTCGGTGCGGACAAGCCTGAGGAGGTCATTGCGACACTCAAATCTGTTGTTGACACGGCCCAGCGAAGAATCGCGAATGACTTCTCGTGGGCGCATTGGGTAGTCAATAGATGCTATTCCACTCAAATTTCCCACAACCATTGATATTTGAATTTGATGCATAAGATGCTATAATGAACTAGATGGTGTGAATCCCGGCGTGGGTCCCTTGTCGTCGATGCCCTACTCTTCGCAGCGCCTGTACATCTAAGGGGTACGAAGCGAACTATAGATGAAAAATAAACGCGAAATTATGTGGAGTGAAGGCTGTAGTACTTTGAAAACCGGTCAGATGCGAGCACGTGTACTTTACACTATGGTGGAACGGGTATACAGGAAGAGCTGGTTGGATGCGGGTCCGCAGCATATATGATCGCAAGCCTCGCGAGATCGCCAGTGAAACTAAGTGTGCTTCTCACCACTCAAGCCATTCGCCGTACATGTTCGGGCTCTCCCCACGAACATATGCCTCAAAGGTACGTTTGAGCACAGTTGCCCAGTCTAGATCACGCTTGTCTTCCGTCACCTTCTCCAGCGGTTCCTCTACAGTGAGTGTGGCGTTAGATACGGTCTCATTGTTGAAGCGTGCAAGGCGTTCGCCATCAATAAATCGCGGTCCAAGGTCTGGAAAATTCCGCGTAGAGTCGAACGGTTTCCACCTACAAACAGTCAACGGAACGAAAAGCTCGAGTGGCAAATAACTCACCAGAAGTTGTGAAAGTGATATGAGTACGCGCCGCGGAAAAACCCCCCAAACCCAAGTGCCTGTGGGGCAGCACTGTTTTGTAGGGGGGTATCGAAGAAATCTCCGAACCTATATTATTTCATAAGGTCCTGGACGCAGAGAACACGACATGCAAGCCACTCACTCGGCAAAGTAGGGTTGGGGAGGGCGGTCTCGCTGGTAGTACTCCGTGTTCAGCCAGGCAGAGTCAAAGAGCGCGTCTGGCAACCGAAGAAGAAGGCCCTCGAGATAGGCGTCCTTGGTGTACTTTGAGACCGTCATCGGATGGAAGTCCAGGCCATTCTTCAAAGCTGTCCTGAAGAGGAATGAACCGAGTGCCGAACCCTTGTTCATGCGCAAGACGGCGGTATTGTACTTTTCAAGACGAGACCACCTGTAGGCGAAGGCACCCTTCCAACCCCAAAGTTCCTCCCAGTCACGTAAGAAGATGGTATCCGCATCGAGGTAAACACCACCGAAACGATGGCATAGCACGAAACGAGCCATATCAGAAAGGATGACGGACAACCGGTCGTAAGAATCTGCGGACTTCGAACCGAGACGGTTGATCATCTCGTCATCATTCGTCTTTGCAGTAGCGCCCCCCGAACTAGCCGAGGCCGTGACAGAAGCGGAACTAGTGCCATCTTCATGGGGAACAGATATGATGTGTCCCCCAGAGTTGAATAACGCGTCCTTCAACACTCGCCATTCACTTTTGATCTCCGGGACGCCATCCAGTTGTTCTGTTGTGTTCCACATTTTAAACTTGATCACGTCCTTAAATCGCGGATGAAGGAAGGGCGACGCCCAAGGATTGGACTTGAGTTGTTCGAACATGTCATGCAAGGCATTGGGATTTGGTATGGCGGCTGCGGGACCCGGGTTTATCCATAACCAGAATTGAGGCCGACATGCCACTGCGTCGGGATCATCCTCGTGAACGTGCAACTTTACGTTTTGGGTGAATAGGTAAGAGAGGAGAGCAAGATATGGCTTGTCAGTGAACGGCCCGGTCCAGAACATGTGAAAAAGGCGGGGGTTTTCGGGATCGCAGGTCGACGGCAACGTGTGATAAGGACGGTGTTCAAGGGGTGCAGGAAGTTGGAGAGGAAGTTCCCATTCCGTCCGTGGCTTTTTGAGAAGACCAGCGTTAGGGTCGAGGGACGCCGAGGGCCGGATAATTGGGTCGAAAGCGGCCGGACTCGGGGAGAGATCTACCGCCTTGTTTACTTGACCGTCCTCCAAATAGATATACCTCCAGTCATCTACGTTACCTCGCCGCAAGCGCGCGCCATTATCGAGACCACCACCTATTCGGAGGACCTCCAAGCAGTCGCGGACATACTATGATTAAAAAGGCGCCTCAGCAATGGCGACGAAGGACATGGAGTAAGGGGTCGTGACGTACCTTAGAGGGAAACTCGCAGAGATCCATAACAATATCAAGATCGGCAACGCTTCCGGGGACGGGTCGTGGAGGGTATGCGACGTTGGGTGGACGAGCTTGGACATCTAGATAGACACGCTTGGGACCATGGCCCGTCGTCTCACCGATAGCTGCGGCAGGCGGTCTGAACCGTGAGGGTATCTTGGCAACCTTTCGCGGAGGCAGAGCAGGATTGAAGGGCGGAACGGTAAGGCCTATTGCTTTCGGGACTAGAAGACAGGTGTCAGCACTATGAAGCGGGTCACGACTCAAAAACTTACTGTCGCGTCTGCTGGGATAGTGACCGCTTTGAATCTCCCATTGCCATATTTTTTGCAAGTCTTCCCGTCCGAAGACAAGGGTTGGAGGTTCTCCGGGGAACAAGGGGCCGACCACTGCTTTTCCTCAGTTCTGAAGCGTTGGGCAATGGCGAAGATAATGAATGCTGTTGACACGCAGGCAAAAAGGAGGACAAGTGTGCTCCGTCGACGAGAGAAATGAGAAAGGGTAACTTGGTGTAAAAGAGAGAGATTGGGTAGGATGAGGTGGAAATGTCGATTTCGGAAGCCGGGAATGGGAAAGAAAATGGAGACGGTCCAGGAAGAGGCTTTTGCATGTCTAAGCTTCTTTTCGTGGATTGAAGAGGTGAAAACAGGGAGACCGTTGGGTGACCTCGATAGGTCGCGAAACCCATTTTGGCGTGAGTTTGAGGGGTACATGCACGAGCGAGGCGGCGAAGACTTTCAAACCTGTAACGCGTCCGACGGTCCTGACAACGCGAGCACCCGTGAGCGTGAGAATCTGACACAAAGCGGTGCTCCATTCCATTTCTTCATTCTCTACCGATAAACATTCTCTTTTTTTTTTTTTCGTTCGCTACACTATGTGGCACCACTCAACGCTTGCGCTTCGAGATCAGCAGCATCCGTCGGGACAGATAAGATCCGCAAAGTGTTCGTGTGTCCAAGGCCGCCTTTCCAACCTTGCACAGCGATAATTGTGCACCCCGGCTTGATCAAGCCCAAGGAAACAGCATTGCGTAGTCCGAATCGGATACGATTGTCCACCTAGAACAACAATCTATTAGTTGAAACAAATAGATTCCATAACTACTCCACATACGTCCGTTTGCCACTGCTGGCTCGTGATACCCCGGGGCTCTGTATACCAGAGAGGATACACCCCCCTGTGAAGGTGTATCTGACGAGCGGTCTGCTCGTTTCGAGTCACTGAAAAACCGGTCAATTACGGGGCCACACAAGAAAAGGGCTAATATATCTACCCGTAACAATCGGCACACTCGGGCGGTACTTGGAAATGAGACGGGCCGTGTTACCGCTTGTCGACAGCACGAGGATGGCACTCGCTCCCTGCTCGGATGCTGCAGCAACTGCAGCGAATGCCACGGTCTCAACGGTTTCAGTTGGCCTAGCCGTGACATTGCGCAGCTCGTCATACAGAGGTGGGTAGCAGATCGCAGCTTCAGCAAGCAGGCAGGTTTCCGCCATCATGAGCACTACGGGATTTGAGATGACTTTCGTACAACCAACTGACGATCGAGAGTGCCTACCGGACTGGATTGGGTATGCCCCCTTTGCCGTCTCACCGGACAGCATCACGCAGTCGGCGCCATCGAGCACAGCGTTAGCAACATCGCTGACCTCAGCCCGCGTAGGTCGGGGATTATACTGTTCATAATTCGCATGAACGCGAAACGACTTCGAAGAACAGTCGGTTTGCTTACTGTCATAGACTATAGCAAACTCGGTAAGTATGGAATGAATCTTGCGATGAAGCTACACACCTCCAACATCTGTGTGGCCACGATGACCGGTTTTCCAGCCATGTTGCATTTGGCAATCATCATTTTTTGAGCCAAGAATACCTGGCTGGCGGGGATTTCAATGCCCAAGTCGCCACGAGCAACCATTACACCATCTGTTTCCTTCAAGATCTCGTCGAAGTTTGCCACGCCCTGTTCATTTTCAATCTTGACAATGACTTTGATGTTAGCGCCGTCGGAGCCGAGGACCTCGCGAATATCCCGAACGTCCTGAGCGCGACGAATGAAGGACGCGAAGATCATGTCAACACCATTTTTAACCCCGAATTGGAGGTCACGTTTGTCTTTCTCCGAGAGAGCAGGCAGGTCGACTGCCGTTTTCGGGAGATTGACTCCTTTGCGCGAAGAGAGTGTGCCATTGTTAAGCGCACGGACTTTCACGTTCCCGGTGTCAATTGAGAGAACGAGGAGGGAAAGTATACCTAAACATAACAAAGATCAGATCAATAAAGATTCACCACCGGCGGAAACGCACCGTCGTCCACATAGATGAGCTTCCCAGGAGCAGTGACCTTCGGAAGATTGACCTTTTGGAGAGTGGGATTATTCTTCATTTAGAGAGGGGTAATGGCTCCACTCACGTAGTCAACATACATGTACTTGTCGTCGCATGCATCCTTGTACTTGAGATCAGTCGTGACATTAAACTCATGACCGGCCGGGATAGGAATCTAGAATTGCTTCATCAACAATTGTGGATTGAGAGTCGTGAAGCTTACGTCTACGCCATTCCGCATAAGACCAGTGCGGATCTCAGGTCCTTTCTGTGGACTAAATGAGAGGGTGTGCGCGAGATGACGGGCAAAAAACGACCGACAGTGTCGAGTGCGATTGCAACCGGACGTCCACTAGGATCGGCTGGCAAACCCATATTCATATTTGGGCCCATAGTAAGACCAATTATGCACACCTGCAACCATCTTGCGGGTGTTGTCGATTACGCTCTGGTGATAATCATAATCGCCGTGCGAAAAGTTCATGCGCACTATTGTACCTTGAGTGTATGCGTGGTTAATTTATGTTATCTAGACTCACCGATGTTGACGCCGGCACGTCGAAGGTCCGCAAGCTTCTCTACTGCGTTCACTTTCGGACCTGTACGTACGACTTCTCAGCCTCACATCGACTAGATAAAATGCCTTTGCTGCCCACCAATCGTTGCAATGATGGACGTCTGGAGAGGAGATCAGACATGAACACCATGTTGGCAGTGTTGAGTGATAATCACCTTGCGAAGAAATTTGGTCGCCTCTGTGGTCTGAGGGGCGGCGGCAGGATTAAGAGTGGCATTCCACTCGAGACGAGAACGAATGGCATCTGTAGGGAAGAAGGATGTCATAACCGCGGAGAATCGATCTTAGTGCGGAGGTAGACGGGTTGGGACGCGGAAAAAGAGGAGGGACCGATAAGAGACGAGAGAGTACCTGGATTTATAGCTGATAAGAGGCGAATAATCTCGGGTACGTGCGGAAACACTTACGACACTATCCTATCATACATCGAATGATAAAAAATTCGACCTCAATCTGTTCTTCAATAAGAGCTACAGCCGCCACTAATAATGCGGAAAGTACAAAAGGCACAAGGAAACGAAAATCGAAAGCAGACATACTGTACGACACAGCAATCAACCGACAGGACAGAAAACCAAGTATCATCCCAAGCCCAAACACCCTACATAACCCGTAGTGTCCATCCATGCATCCCACCATCCACGGCAGCAGCGGCCTGCGCAGCAGCCAACCAGCTTTGGTCAATGCCACTAGCAGAGCCACCTGGGCCTCCACCAATGACGTTGAGACTCATGTTCTCGAACACGTTCTCGCATGCAATTGTACGCCCGGAGTGATAACCTACTCCGTCTAATGCTCGAATGAAGAGAAGCGGGAGACTCCGCCCCGCAAGTTGCTGTGGTGCAACAGCCCGAGCGATTCCCGAGTCCCGCTCGCCTTCACGCGGCTCCTGCGCGCCGTTCCCCCTCTCGGCTCTGTCTTCCCCTTCGTCGACAGGAGGAAGCGCGTCCTCTTTCAGTGCATGGATCACATCCGGTAAAGGAGGCATTTCCACGACAACGATGGTGTGTAAAGGACCAGCAGATATATATCGTTGTGGGATTGGAGGAACTGAGGTCGAGGCCCCATTAGAAGGCTGGGGATCAACTGCCGCTGTTGCATTCGCTTCAACAGGGGGCGTTAATGGTTGAACGAATGGTGAAACATTTGTAAGAGGGCCCGGGAGTGGGGTCTGATAAATACGCGTGCGAAGAGGGCCGATGCTGCCGAGGTACACATCAAGGGGTGTCTGTGCCCGTGTTTTTGGGTTCTCGTAGAAGAAATTTGAAACAGTCAGTTCGAGGGCATTGTTAGCAGGACGATAGACTGGAGCAGTAAAGAGAGTGGGGAATGGTGTGACAGGCAACTCGGGAATAGTGTTGCTTGGCCCAAGGGCGTCGAAAAAAGTGTATTGAAATTTGGCTGCGAATCTACATGAGGCACAATAAAGCAACAGAACGTGCCCCACTCACAGATGCCGACAATGGTCCAGCATAGATAGTCATCTACTTCATCTGTGACGGTACGAACACCATCTTTTACATCTTCTCGGACCCGCGGCGATTGGAAGATGAGAGGGTGTGACCCTGCTTGACCAGGGGCAGGCGACATCGTCCCTGCGGAGCCAGGCATAGGACCAGCTGCAGACAAGTAGTGTCGTGTCCCATCCTGGTTGATTCTTTGTAGTGCGATCTTCTGCATCTGACTCACAGGACCACCATCATCCGATACAATCTTGCCCTTGTCAACTTTGCGAATAACGAGGGGCGCAGTCGAAATTCCGGAGTGGGTGTCCATAAGGATAATCTCGGACCCGTATGTCACAGGTTGAGGGACTAAAGGGGTAGATCGGTCAGTGGGGAGATCGCAGAGGCGGAACGTGTGAGTATAAGATAGAAGACATGGCTACTCATTATTGTATCTCAAGAACTTGATAAGGCAGGTCACTCACCGAGAGATTGTGTTTCTTGCGACCGACGTACGACATTAACATTGAATGCAGACCAGGAAACGTTGCTTGCGCAAAGTTGGGCGTGGTCAATGGTCATATATTTTGTCCGTACAGTCTGGGAGTTGATGCGATTGAAAAGAGACACTGGTCCCCCAGCGAGAATACACGAGGAAATGTTGCGCGTCTTCGCAGTCTTCTTAGATGGTTTTGATATAATGGTGACCGGAGCGGAGTCGAATGACGCCCAGACGCGGCCAGTTGGGGGGTCGGAACCATCAGAGGAAGGTACGTGAGGTGGTGGTTCCGCGATATCTAGAGAAAGTAGAAAACTTTTTGCCTTGGCTGTGCCATTGACGTGCAAGAATTTAAAGCTTGCGGACATGTTATTATCCAGTTGAGCCTTTTGCTCGAAGCTGCGTTCACCGGTCTCGGAAACGACGCTCATGGACATCTGCTGTTGGCGCATGTGCCAGACGGGACCCTCGATATGGACGACAGGCGGCGGACATAGAAACCTTTTTTCGCTGCCATAAGATTTTTGGGCAACGGCGGCGTGCATACACACAACAGTAGTCATAGGAGTGGCGCATCCGGGATCTTGGGATATATGATCGCGCACAACGCGACGAATCTTGCGATGCTGATCGTTGGCGTCTCCATCGTCAACCTTTCGTTTTCCGTTCGCCTGCTTAAGTCGAGTCACGTGACTACTGTGAGTATGTCTTGACTGATAGCTAGGTGTAGCTTACTGGTCGAGGAGCCAAAGGAGAGGGTAGAGGCGGCATGGTGGTTGGGACAGGCCAAGGCACGTGTTGCCCGTTACTGGATGAACCGTCTTTGGATGCGGTCAAGACGGACTGGAAGGATATGTTCGGATCCACGGAGGGGAGTGCGGGAGGCTGGGAAGAGTTTATAGGAGAAATAGAGGCGTTCACGGTGGGTTGTGGGGTACCGGGGGTTGAATGGGGAGGATTTAAAGCCTGGGACGCGTTCTGTGGAGAAGACGACGCGGTCTTCGGGCCTGATATGACCTTTACGACAAGTTGGGCTATATTCGAAGCGGGAGAGGGTTCACGGGATAAATCCTGCAGCTGTTGTTGGGAGTGATGTTGAGCTTGGACCTCCGTAGTTGGCGAGGTAGACATCTGAGAAGGATGTATAGTGTCAAGGGGGTGAGGATGGACTGTCCTCATGATTTCCCGCGGGGGTCTAAGTGTGTGGGAAGAATGGTTGGAGAGTGGGAAGAAAGTAGGGTCCCACGTGTGCGGCGTGAGAGCCTACGTCCACGTTTATAAACTCCTCCCGCGGGACCCCGTCTTGTCTTTCGGGGTCCCCAGATTACGACATACACGCCCTGGCTTCTCATATCCTCAGCATCATCAGACCAAACCAACCCGCGGCTTCCTCTTCTTCCTCCCCCTCGTAGAATAAACTGTTTGTCTTCTCCAGAAGCTGTTCATTACCGCCGTCCAATTGTTGACGGCGTCGCCTCTCATATGCCAAACGTAGTGCCTCGTCGTCACAGGCCTCATCATTGATATAGGGCGAATGCAGGCACTCTTCCTCTGCCCCATCCACCCAACCCGGCCGTCCCCCAGTCACTGCACCCAGAAGCCATGATTACATTACTTTGATGGTATGAAATTGAAATGCGCACAGATGGTCAGGACCCCGAGCTTGTCTTCGCGCTTGATAACTTCCTCGGCTCGCTGGTCCTCTCCACTGAAGAGGACGCGTTGCGAACCCGAGCTGCTGTCACCACCCAGCATCGTCAATTCGCTAGCAAGTTCTTCCGAGTCCTCCGGGTCCTCATTCCTCCACCAGTTGGACGGCTCCTGGTCAGACTGCCGTAGGCCGGAGGGAAAGAACCCCGCAAGATTGAAGGGATCTACACGTTTTTCTCGGTGTATCGAATTTTGAGGTGGTACCGCCAAGAAGTCGATGCTAGTCTTGGTACGGCGCGGTAGCTGTAGTCGCTGCTCAGTGGGTCGTACGCCGACATTCGGAGTTGACTGGGAGCGCTGCATGGCCTGAGATACGGAGTGACGACTGCTTGGGTACATATAGGACAATAAACGGAATAGCTGGTTTTCCGAGGGAGAAATACAGTATGTCAAAGGAGAGGAAAGAGCTGCATAGTATCCCCAACGGCAGTGACTGATCCCCAACAATTCTGTTCATCGCGCCGCAGGCCGAATCGGGCATGCAGATAGAGTTTATCAGTTTATGGAATTTGATAATAGATTTGGGGGCGCAAAACGTATTCAAAATCGGAATAGTGGTTTATCGCCGATAAGGAATCTAGACAACGCCCTAGGCACGACCTGCCCTGTTCCTGCTTGTTCCATATCGCCAACTCTGATGGTCTAAGAGAAGCGGCGTCATTGATGGCCAGGGCAAACGAGATAAACGTAGTGGCGTACAGGTGCTCGTGTCCCGCTCACCGCTCCCAGCAATGCTACCAAGATTGATATATCCCTCAGTGGACGAGCTTGCACCAGCCCTACCCTTGACTGCAGTTGGCCATTTAGCGCGGCACCACACGCATGTCACCTCAGCAGCGCGACGACGCCCTGCAAGCGAGGACAAGGTTCAGTCAGCATTGATGGGGAGGAGAAAAGCCATGAACAGCGAACATTGCCCGAAGCATTCTGTGTGCAACGCGTTTCCGCATTCCTCGCAGAACACTAACTTGTCCTGAGCAATGCCATGCATGTCCTCATAACAGATCGGACAGCTATCTTCGGGTCCCGGAATGCGTCTCTTTGAATCCGAGGGCGTTGACGCCGGCGCTTTACCACTCGCGCGGGCATACGCATCACGCACGCTGTCGTGGGCAAGAGCATTTGGCGCCTGTGGGGCATTCGCAAATATACACTGAAGCTCGCTAGCGAGCAGCGCCCTACGCGTCAATTCGTCAGAATAAGGGAGGCGCCAAGGCTGTACCTCACTTCTGATACCACAGGCCAGAAGACTGTGGAACCTGAAGAACTATCGTCGCGAATGAGTACGTTCGTAACTGAACATTTTTTAGGAGGACTGTTACCCTTTAAAAATATGAACAACTGTAATGGAAAGCAAGTCGGAGATCTGCCCATCAGGCTAAAGGACGACGTACTATGTGCTTGCAATGATTACCATGAGCCGCGTCAGGGCCTTGGGGTTGGTTAGCAGGTGTTGCCGGGAAGAAATATAGTGAATGTACGCACAGTCGCAGGAGGGGAGTCTGTCAATCTGGACAGTATACACCTGCCAACAATAACAAAGTGAGAAAGTTCATAAATTCAGGAATTGAACCCAACGAACGTTCCCTGTCGAACCAAGAACCTTGAATTCCTCACATAGCTCCTCGCCTTCACGTCTCCTGTCAATCATAAAGAATCTTGTCGGAGAGCTATATTATTGCACGCAAATGGGTTGCCAGCTCCTCTCACCTCTGCGACATGACCCGGGCGACGCGATCAAGGATGTTCTTCGGACATGCCTTTTTGAAGATAGCACCACGTTTTTCAGGGGTGGCATCTGGACTTTGAGGGTCCTTGCGCAATCTCTTTGATTTTGACGAAGTGGTTCGAGTACGCGCCTGTGGTGGCTGCGGTTGCGATGAAGGTCCAGAGGCACCTATAGTACATGCAGGGTCCGAGCTAGCACCATAATTCAGGAATGTAAGAAGATTGACCACACCTTCGTCGGGTGCAGTCTTGCGCTTGCCCATGGCCGTGCGGTGGTAGGCGGAATCACAACCCCTCTTTTAGTAAGTTCAGTTCAATTCAGTTGCCACACAATTCAGTTGCAGCACATTTTGTTCAATTAGCACGGGTGCGGGTAAACACGTGGTGAATGTCTTACACTTCTCTGTGGTACTGTACGGATACGGGCATATGTGACAAGTGTTGTGGGTTGGCGCAAGTTTTCGGCCAAAGTTTGTCCCGTTGTTCCCAATTCACTACCTTCAAGTTAGACTCGATATAGACTGCATCTCTCGGCTCGGACAGGCTGACTTAAGGTCAGACTCCTCGGATAATGGTGCTGCTGCGCCAGTTCCTATCAAATAGTATTAACTGCCGCTCCTTCGGAAATCTGCAAGTTCGTGAGGGGATGAATTGGATTTGTTGAGCATGTTGTGAAAGCCATAATTGTCCCTGACCCAGATCATCATAACCCGAAGACGCTCGTGGCCCACCGCCGAGCTCGGCATACCTTGGCGCATACCTGGGAGAGTACTTATAAGCCAAATGCTCGGGAATGGGAGTAAGGTAGATTGAGGAATGTCAGGGATGTGGCATGGGGTAGTGGTGCTGGAGATGCTCTAGGAGAGCTGTTTGGGCTTCTACCGCAAGAGACTGATAGATCGCTAGAGACAACGACTTCCTTACTGTCATCAGGGCAACTGAACTCATTCTCAACCTCAGGTGCAAACTTCCGGAGTATGCCAAGTCTTTTATCGTCCAAACCTGGGCCTGGCCGATCCTTGCTTGTATTTTCAGAAATCTTCGGTACAATTCCTATAACCACTCTGGCGGGAGGCGGTTGCGTATCGCGCCCAAGTGAGGTCGCCTGGAGAGAGCCGGGACTCCTGGAAAGCGACGCTCTTGGGTGATGGTCAGCAGCGGCTATGACGTTAGCTTTGCGTCCGGATTCCGGCGAGGGCTGCAGAAGCAGCTATCCAACTCCAGCAGCAAGCAACGCTGACGTGGGAACGACAGAACGTTCTGATGCCATGGATATCCGAAATCCGGTTCTTGGTCTCAAGGTAGCGATAGGGGTTGAAGCTCGACGAGTGAGAGTAACTGGGACGCGATGCTGGGCTGGCGATGGTATTGTGGTTTGTCGGCATAATCCGCAACCTTCGCGATGCTCTTCTTTTTCCTTCTCCTCTTCTTTTGCTGCTGCCTTCGTTTTCGCACGGGTTATGTCTTCTGTGCTGCTGTGAGTTGTAGAACAATAAACAGACCGCACGCCGTATGAGACATGGCGCAAGGCGCATAGCTTGTGGAAGTATGTCCGGACCTGCGTCGACTTCGGGTGGCGTGTATGGCGTGCAGACGTAGGTGACTAGCGAACGTTTTCCTAGGTCGGAACCATAAAGTTTTCATTTCCTGGTGGGAGAATTGACAACGGCGACAAATGCCTTGAGTTGCCTGAAGCCCTACCGATGCTTGAGTTTGAGAGAAGATCCTTGTGGAGAGCCTGGTGTCGAATCAAGCGTACCCGCAGAAACCCAAAAAACCTGACTTGAAGTGCAGGTCCACCGCAGGATGGTGATCAAGTTCGAGACACAGTGGCACAGTGTCACACCTCTCTCCGCCTGTGCACCCTCAGCAGCATCGCCTAGGCCTGTGCTGCTAAAAAAATAAATATTCAAGTTCCCAGCTGAGATGGGAGAGGTGGCGGAGGAGCCAAGAGAATACGGGTTGAGGATGGGGGCTGCTCAAAAAGATTTGGCTCCAGATCCAAATTTACTTTGTGGGGCCGAAGGCACAGAATAGAGTCTTCAGAATCAGAGTGGCAGTAGCATCGGGGGAAGTGGTCGATTTTGTTGGTGATGATGTCCTTCCTTTTGTCCAATCCCAAAACTCCGCCCGACTCTCGAGAAGCTTCTAACCGAGAGGGTTGGTCCCTCTCAAGCGCGATCGTCTTGGAAGTCAGGCCAATCCCTCTACACCGTCGGAGGTCTGAAGAACGTCTCGTGAGGCACGCAAAAAATTCGTCGGGCCCATTCCTGTGAATGCGTTTTAATCAGCATTTATCCCAGAGGCACCTGACGCAACTCACTAGGAAACGACGATAGGGTGGATGGTAAATCGAAATTTTGAAAGAAGAGTGCCAGCCCTGGGGACTCTTTCTACTGCGGCCTGGTATACCGTACGGCTACAGTATCCCCGAGAAGCCTAGTCTAGCTTCGATAAATATTGTTCAGAATTCGTATCAATCGAATAAGGTTGCGCCAAACGCCTCAAGAAAATTTCTTTCAATAGAGTCGTTGCGTGGGTCCGAGTCCGGACATCGATGCATCATCTTCGAGATGCGAAGGATTGATGACATGCTTGGACGACCTCTTCGTTCCAACGCGATTAGCCAGCAATTATTCGGTTAGTTGAAGAGATGTACAATACCTTGTACAATACAAATTGGCGCCAACCCCGATCGGTGTTTTTTAATCTTGATGCCACCAGCGCCACTGGAAGCAGGGAACCAAAACCTCCACGTCAGCAACGCGACTGCGCACGCGCGACCGCAGAAGTAAAAGCTTCCATCCACGGAACCCGATTACCTGCCGTGGACACCCCCCATTATGTCTCTTCTGCAATACGCCCTCTGGCTCCGTGACAGTGCCATAGAGCGCATCCGACATGTCCTCCTCGGTATCCTCAAAGCGGGCCCCATCCCGCACCACGTTGCCTTCATCATGGACGGTAACAGGCGATACGCCCGCGAAAGGGGCGTGAAGGTGATCGAAGGTCACACCGACGGCTTCGTCGCACTACGGAGAGTACGCACGCGCTCGACGCGCGAACTCCATCCAAAAATTTAAATTAAAAACTATTTTCTTCTTTTGGGGCACAAAACAAACACAGATATTAGGAATTTGCTCAGCCCTCGACATCAAGGTCGTCTCTGTATATGCCTTTTCCATCGACAACTTCAAGCGGCCCCAAGATGAGGTGGACGGACTCATGGACCTGGCCGAAAAATCACTCTTGGAACTCTGCTCACACGGGTGCGTGCGTGCGTCGTCATATCCGCTCTCCACGGAGTGGCGTTGAGAACCCAGAACTCCCCTGGTGTCACAGAGGCCTCCTCGCTGAGCACGGAGTGCGGCTAAATACGCTTGGGAGAACGCAGCTTTTTCCGCCTGCAGTTCAGGCGGCCCTGGCCAAGGCAAAAGAGCTGACCAAAAACAACAATAGGTAAGGTCTCGGGTCCGTGGACGTCGTGCGATCGGCCGCATTACATCTTTGGCAGAGCCGTGCTCAACATGTGCATGCCGTACTCTTCACGGGACGAGATCACAACGGCTGTGGAGGAAACCGTTCATGATGCCTTAGTTGGAGGAAGAATCGAGTGAGTCGTGTTGTGTTACGTTCGTGCAGCTGTCACTTGAATGCCCTCAAGACCAATCACAGAAAAAGACATCGAGGACCGCCTGTTGACCGCGAAAGTCAACACCCCTCCCTTAGATATTTTAATAAGGACGAGTGGTGTCAAGCGTCTAAGTGACTACTTACTTTGGCAGGTGAGTCTGCCTTCACACCCGGTCACCTTCACGCACTCACCATCTCGAAGTGCACCGAAAAGACACAGATTCACTTCATCGATACTTATTGGCCAGATATAGGCCTCTTTGATCTTCTCCCCATTATATTAGATTACCAGCGCAAAGTTTGGTCTCGATAGATGCTTTTTCACGATTCATTTTCATTGGATTCCAAAAAACATCCGTGGCGTACGACAGTTCAAGGGTCTGAGTTACGTTATGACGAAGACTGGTGTGATACACTTGTGCATATAGGAGAAGAGACAGTACAATGTGTGATGGAAGGAAATGCGAAATTATGTGATGGGCTAAATGTCATTGCATAATTGTTTATGGTTCATTGAATGTCCAGAAAAGAAAAGGTCCAAGACTCGAGGCCGTCATAGGGGAGTAATAACGCGGCATCGGATGCCATAATTATATACATATTCGTGCAAAAATCGTTGGCAGACTGGCGCCCCGCCTACCACGGGTGAGGCAAGATGGTGGATCAGTTCGGGGGTTCGCGCGGAAGGCCAGACGACCGGTGATTCGGTCGATGTTCATGCCCCTTCGAATCTGGAAACGGTACCCCAGAATCACGGCGTGTCTGTGTTGAGGGTGACTGATCCTGCTCCACCTGATGCCGTTGCCAGTCTTCCACTTTCATCGTAGACAGCCGAGCCGAAGATGGTCGAGCTGCCGAGCTGGGGGTTGCACCCAGCTTATCTGCGCTTCTTGAACGAGAGTGACGGAGAGCCGAGTTGCGGCGCGCAGAGGATTGCCTATTCGTCTCATCCCTTTCTTGTGTAGTGTCCTCGGAGCGATGGCGACGTGACCCCTTAGCCTGCGCAGCGATAGCCCTCGCCGCCTGGCGCTTGGTGACTGCTTGGCGCTCAGCCACTTTGGAGCGCTCCCACCGAGCCTTAGCTACCTCTAGCTCAGCCTGCTCCTTCTCCGCATTTGTGAGAGGCGCCTGTAGCTCATGCAGCTTCTCGCGATGTCGTTCGGTCAATTCTTCATATGTTACCGTGCGTGGTTGTTGTGCGGGTGGCGGAGTAACCTTCCTCGGCGGTAGGACCGTTGGTGGCATGTACGAACCACTGAGAGGTGAGGAAGCGGTGCGGCGGTGATGAACCCTGGAGGCTGCCCCTCCCGCGTCATGTTTTGTCGTAGATGTATCCCCTTCGATAGCACCGCTACCTATAAGGTTCTCCCGCATCTGACGGCGCAAAAGTGCATCCTGAACAGCCACGGGGACAGGAACGCGAGGTGTTGGGACGACAAGTGGCATGGGAGTGGTAGCAATTGGCGCGGACACCCCGGAGGGGGGCTGCACAAGTTTGCGGTCGCGAAGGTATGTATCCCAATCATCGTCGCGCAGAGGCGCACTGGTCGGTCGTTCGATGGAGTGTCCAACGTGAGCTTCCAAGCCGGAAAAGCCCATCGACTGAATTCTGGCTCGCGGATCAGGTTGCCGGGGAGGACGTTGGTGAGATGGGCCGATGACTGTGCTATTGAGGTCATAACTGAGCGTTCTGGCATGGGAAGCTAAGGACGGATGACGAGAGCTAGACTCAGATGACGATTGAGGCGTTTCCGCTTTAAGGACTTCAATGGATCGTCGTATAGTTTGGATTTCTTGCAACAGCTCGTTCCTGACCTTGAGATCCTCTGGTTTAGCAACAGAAGTGTTTCTTCCTGTTGTGTCTCCGGAGACAAATGCGCGAGGAACATCATCCTCTATATCATTGCCAAGGTCGAGCACTGGAAGGACACCTGGGCTCTGGGGATTCTTCATGACGGCACGGTTGAGCTCCTCTTCGGGAGTGCCAGCAGCGAGGAACTCCGACAGGCCAGAAGAGCGCCGTGGACGTGCGCCGAAGTTGTAATCATCCGCTCTAGGCGTCGAACTTTCACCACCTCTAAGAAGCGTGGTCCCGGAAAATTCACTGTCCGTGCGGTCGTGTTTGCCTAGACCGGGGTGTTCCCTCTCCCATTCGGTCTTCTCCCGTTCGAGCTTTGAAAACCTTTCCGCAGACTTCGCTTCATCTAGTCTTTCGCGGCGCTTGTGTTCTTCCTTTATCTCCTTGAGTTTCCGCTGCAAGATATGCAAAATGCGAAGCTGAACGGCAATGCCCATTAGCCAGACAGCACCGATGAGACCGATTTCAATCTGCATGGACTGTGTAACGGGAAACTGAATGTTGTGATCGGTAAACTTGGGGAAAAGCTGCCGAAAGCCGATATTCCAAACATAGAACTGGGAAATAAGTTGAGCGCTTGCATGATACGAATGAATGGAATGACAAGTCTGACCTCTTTAAGTCCCGCGGTGGAAAAACAGTCCACACCCAGAATGACTGCGCTTGAACCAACAATGGCAGTTGCAACCAGAATCACCTGATAATGAATCTTGGGAATTGTGCAGAGAATGAACCCGATGACGGAGCAAGCTGTACGATGATCAGACTGGACGTTCACGAGGCACAACAACGCCACATACTGATAAACAAAAGCCATCTGATGCCGATGGGACGAATAAGTCCACCGTCCCGGAAACATTGAACCCACAGGCCAAACGCTAAGCCGCCCCAGGCGCCAATAAAGTATTTTGTCGCTTTCCAAAAGAAGATGGCGATTCCACCGCCGGCGACTCCAGCAACGAAAGATGATAAGACGAACATCCCCCGCAAAGTCTTACCAGGGGGATTGACTGCAGGTATAATGCCGAACTTGACGATAAGGGAGAAGCAGACGAGGGAGAATGTATAAAATCCTATCAGAAAGAAGGACGACCTAGAACAGAGAGTGAGCGTTGACGATATACACCGAGAGTATGCACTGACCATCTATTCTTGTGTCCGAGGAAGGCACTGGGGAGGCCAGTCAAAATAAGAACCGAGCCGAGAACGGCAAAGGCGGGATCAATTTTCGTTGCCAGAACAGTCGGGGAGGGCGTGTGCGTCGCAGATGCGGAGGCATTGGCACTTGCGCTTGCGGTGGTCGTGGGTGGCGCGATAGTGAGGGTGACATTGTAAACGGTAGGGAATACTGTAACGATAGCGAGAGTCTGGGAACCTGCGCTGCTGAGGGAGGTGGAAGTGACTGAAGATGTTTCCCGGATGACCGTGACATTGGCAGAAATGGTGGAGTTGGAAGCCGCGGTGGACTGGGCTGAGGCGGAGAGCATGAGGGAGGCATAGAGAAGGAAGGGAAGGAGGCTCTTGGAGGGGAGGACACGAGCCATCCAGGGAACGAGTGGGGGCATGATGGTGGACGGGAAAAGAAGGGAGGCCCACGGGAAAAGGTGGGTGGAAGCGAAAAGTGAGGCGTGTATATGCGAAGTTAAATATCAACCTAACATGATCATAACCGCGGTTGGCAAGGCGCGTCTGCTGCGCCAACCGGGATTCGAGGCCGGGCCAGAAGGAACAGTGGCGGCCATGTTATCGTAGCTTCAGGTCAGAGCTGATTAGCGACGGCATCGCCTGACCACTCGGATGTAGGCACGGCGCAACTGATTTGCTTTTGGCAAAATCAAATTGATCTTATCCCCATTTCAATCATAACCGATAAAATTTTGTCGGGATCAATCCTATCGACTTAAGCATGCGACGGTAGCGACTACTCTGCTCCTCTTTTTCGTCGAAAACGCTGACCACCCTGCCCTTGCGACCAAACCTTCCCACGCGACCGGAAGCGTGTAGATACGAGTTTGCATCCACCACGCCCCAAATGAACACGTGGGAAAGGTCCGGAAGATCGATCCCCCGAATTGTTGCCGTAGTCGCGACGAGTAGCGTCGGATTCTCTTCTATCCCTCCCCGATGTCCCTCAGTTTGGACATCCAACCCGAATGCATTAATCCCGAGTTCGCGCAGCTCGTGCACTGCCCGCTGTACTGGTGCAGATGCTGGCAGGACAAGTAACCCCACCTTCGGGACGGCAGTTGCGAATACGGCAGCAATCCCTTCCATCAAAACTGGGTCAAAGCTCAAATAAGGATCAAAGGCACAAGAGTTTACTGTATATTCGGACCGAAAAACCCATCATTAGCGCCGTAATTTGCAGACTAGGTTATGCCGCCAACTCACCGTCCGTTGGCTGTGCAGGTATTTTTGTAGATCGCCCCTTGATGTCCGGTACACGTCTGGACCTCTTCGCCATGAGCGCCGTCCTCCAACGACCATTCTGGCTCCACTGCGCCCTCGACATCGTTTACATTGCCGTCCATCGAGAAAACCAGAGCGCAATGCTGAACCGCCTCCGCATCTAGTGTGAAGTCTGCCGCAGGTACGTTCTTTTCGGATTTCCGCGTTTCTCCCGCGCGTACTTCACTGCGAACCTTAACGACCGAATAGGCATCTTTGCTAAACCAGCCGGAACGATATAGTTGTTGTCGGAGGCCAGTCTGAAGAGTAGCACTACAAACGACAAGCTGAGGAGAACTGTTGACAGCGGCGGATCTGTCAGGTTGACCGCGTGGAGAATAAATTAGATCAAGCAGGAGCTTCCCCGCACTAGGGTGTCGTCTCATTTTGGCTGCAAGTTTTTTCTTCTTGTCCTTCGAGGCGTCGGCAGCAATGAAGTCAATAATGTAATCGACTTCATCAACGACGACTGTGCCAAGACCCGTGAAGTCTATTGCATGATTGTCCTCTTGTAAAACATCCAAAATAGCTTGCGGTGTCCCAATGAGAATGCTCGGAGGGTTTTCGCGGAGCCGAGACGCCTGTGAAGATAACTCTTCCTGGCCGCGGACTATGACCTGGGCTAGACTCGGGTTGTTGGTCGCTGTCGCAATACGTCCTATCCAGTACATATATTGGTATGCAAGGTCGCGGTGGGGAACAAGGAGGAGTGACGCAGGAAGTGATCGCTTGCTGTACGCGAGTGGGTTCCAACATTTGCTGAGCAAAGCCAGAATCAACCCGAAAGATCTAACCGTGGTGGGTCATCGTGAGGGCAGCATTCGACATGAGGATAACAGAGTTAACGCACTTTCCGCTGCCCGTATGCCCTTTGATCATAACATCCTGTTTTCCTTGAATAATCGCCGGAATAAACGTAGCCTGCGCATCGGTGGCCTTTGCAACAGCTGGAAACGCTGACTTGAGGCCAAGGCCGACAGCCCTGGAGAGGCCCAAGCCGGCGAAAGGAAGAGGGCCCGGGGTGTTTGGTTGGGAAGAGGTTTGGTCCACGTGCTTGAGTTTGCTTGCGAAACGGACGTAGCTCGGTCGGTGTGCTTTGAGGTGGTTTGGGGCGAAGGCTAGCCCATAACGAAAATAGCCCATGCAGCACGGAGAGTCCCAATAGACGAACTTGATCCAAGCGTCGCGTCGCGTCGGGTACGTCCCGGCGCTTGTTACGCTCGTTATGTGGATTACGGTACTCGGCAATGGGTGTCTCTGTCAAGAACTTTTAGGGTGTGTTTGACCACAAGAAGCTGTATGGCCAGCTTCTGACGCCAAATGAAACAATTCTGACTCTCGAGAGTCCGTAGCCGCGCGTGGAATCTAGCTTATGACCCCAGGTTCTCGCGGCTGAACGCACCTTGGAACGCACCCTAAAAATTATCGTTATTGGCGCAAACAAAAACAGTTGTGGTTTCTTTTTTTTTTCTTTCTAAATTTTTTGTCTAGGTATCGTGAAATGTCTCGCTTACTGTAGTGGGGTTGACCATCCAGCGCCTTCCTTCGTCTTGTATCTGCCTATATCTGCCTCCGGCTCCGGGTTGCTCGCAATTAGTTCCGTGGCTCCGCATTGCAACCACCTCTCGTCATTTGCCACAAAAATTTATATGATAGTTCCTGCTCCGCTTCCGCGACGTCCATGTCTATCACCCCGTGCTTGTCGCTGGAGTCGTTTCGTCACCGCCAAGACGGTAACATCACTGCTCAGTATACGTTCTCCAGACGGCACCGAGGGCGTCATGCCGTACAACGCTCTTCTGCTCACGGCAAGCATATGGGGTTCAAATCGCTTCTCTCATACGCGGTCATCTCCCAGCACTCTCCACATGGACTGTAGCAGAGCCGCCCGCTCATCTAGTAAAAGAGCTGCTATGCAACGATCACCCTCGTGGACTCGGCTGACCAGGTTGTCAAAAGTGTCGTTTGATCGGTTTGATCTCTTTCGCATCGGTGTTTCCAGGCCGCGATGTCCCGCTATTGTCGCGTCTTCCCCGCACTTGGCCACATGGCACCTTCAATAAATTTCTCGCCCTCGCCGTTAGCAGAAATTAATTTTACTCTGCAGTATTCAGAATATGCGTTGCTGTTCCCTCAGTTTTGTATTTGTGCGCGCAGAAACTGAGGCAAGATACTCTTGCTATAGTATCTTGCCTGTGATCGCCCACGCGCACACTTCTACCCTTGGAAGAACTTCGAGTCATATAATTCGCCATAGTTTCCAGAATCCTTGTACGGTACCCAACCCGCTTCCCTACGTCGATCAAACTGTCGCGCACAAGCTCCTCAATGGAGATCAGGTGGACATTTTGCGAACGGGCTTCTGTCACCGTCACTTATTCAGCATCGTGGAACCGCTTCAAAGGTTGACATCAAAGTAGGGACAGACGTTGGCCAGCGTGTGCTCCTAGTAAGTATCTTGTAGATTCTAGGCACTGACTTCATCCTTGCCGAGTCGAGCTTGTGCTCTACAGGAGCCCCAGCGTTGCTTCCCAGCTACGATTTTGCGTCTGAAACGCCTGCGACAGTAGAGGGTGATGTATTCGGGATCTACGGTTGGGAATACTCAAAGCTATACAAAAACTAATCTGCTTCAGTGAGAAGGGAAATAAAGCTTCATTAATGTATGAGGATGTAGTACAACGATCAACGAGTGAAAGACCAGCGTGGCTGAATGTTATCATTGCCTTTCGTACGGGAAATATTTAGCAAAAAGAACGAGGATGGACGGACGACGAAAGGAGCCTCCACGTGACCTTAACATCTCGTCTGGTCTGCATCAGACCAACTGAGCTCACTCATCATGCTCGTCTTCCTGTTCATCGCTGTGTGTTGGACCGTCCATCCTCGCGAGTTCCTACTCCTCACCGCCTGCAATAGGTTCATACAAAGCTCGGGAGTTAACTCCGCCAAACATGCGGTTCAGCCAAGCCCGGCTTTGATGTGTCGTATCTTTTCTTTGTGGACTAAGAGACTGCCGGCCCCGAGGGGTATTAGTAGATATGAGGGACGTGACTTCAGACTCATTTTCTAGAGCTTCTTCGCGTTCGTCTGTAGACATAGGTCAGCAAATTCCTTTCCGGGGCAAATGCAAAATGACCTTCTCCAAAGACTCTATCCATCTCTTCTAATGGCACGCCCTTAGTTTCTGGATAGACTAGTAAGAGTTGCTGTTAGTACGCAGGCCACATGTTTCAGTCAGCCTCTAGTCACGCACGGAAGTACACTAGAATTAAGGCCACTCATGTCAGCCTAACTCTTCATTCTACGCATGAGAATCGACGCTTACCGAGGATAAAGCTACAAACACAAAAGAAGCCATGCATCGGATACAACTTCCAAGCTATTACTTCTTGCAAATATGGCGTAACTTCGCCAACCAAAAAATTGAATGCCCAGTTCGTGGCAGTAGAGAGGGAGACACCTTTCGCGCGGACATTGAGAGGAAGGATCTTCCGATTCGTGAGCTTTCATACACTAAGAAAGCAATCCCGGAAATACCTCTGGGGGATATAACCACGGAATTGGACCCCAGCTGAACAGAGGCACCTTTTAGAGAGTTTACAGCGACTAGTAGTGACATACCTATAACCAAAGAACGCGTTGTATATGATGACACACGCTACCACGGCATTCGGCGTCGCGGGATATCAATGTACATGAACCAGCCTGTTGCACCTAGAGCAATGGCCATCTAGTCGCCGCTAATTAGATGGTACGTGTGAATGTCGTTATGCGGGACGTACAACGATAGCTCCAGACATAAGAATGGAACGTCGGCCCCAATGGTCTACGAGGTACCATCTACGTGACAATTGTCAATTGGTTAACTTGCTGATTTCGTGAATACCCACGTCGGCAGTGTGCTCAGCAGGTATATAATGGCATTGATACCAGCCATCAAAATCGCATCGCGCCCGAGCCAGCCGGCCGCTGGTAAAAGCTGTGGGTTATAACTCGCAGTCGGTGCGGCCATATGCATGCACACCTTCGAAAACTCTCGCTATCGATGAAACAGGTCAGCCGGAATTATGACACGAGCAGGTGGTACTCACGAGCGTAATAAGAAATGACTAGGACTTGCATTAGTCACAGAACAGCCAGAACAACTCAATCTTACCATTGATCCCGTTCTACAAGCCGCGGATCTATCATTAAGCACCCCTGGTCCGAGGTTTGACTGGGTGACGTACCAGTTGAGCAAATGCTTGTGAACTCATGGCCAGGAGGATCCGCCGCTGATATCTCCTCCACATTGCTCTGTACGTTCGACCCTCCCCGCTTTCACGCTGCAGATATCTCAGTACGCGCGGCAGCCTCATTAAAGAAAAACATTACTTCAGAGATGACACGCTGTTTAATCTCATGGAATTCAGCTTTTGCAACGAGATCTTCGGGATCGCCCCCATGTAAATCTACAATGACTCGCATCCCTTCATTATCGCGGTCGACATCGATGAGCCAACTACAAATAATTAGCCGCCAGTGGTGATGGATAAGCAATAGTACGCACCGAGGACTCTCCGGAAGAACCAACGATCCTGCTGCAAGAATCGCTCCAATGACGCACTGCACAAAAAGTGGAATGCGCCATGAAAGATCCGAGTCAATAAACGAGCAGAAGTAGTCCAACCACTATAATAAGACGATCAGCCAGCTGACGGGTCAGACACAAGGCATCTTGCTGACACGGACGATGCGTATCCGAAGATATTTCCGGTAAATTCCATACACGCCAACGCACCCCGCTGGCAAAGGGATTTTGAGACACGGGTTGCCATTGAGGCAAAGGGAAGCGGCTCACATGGTTCGGGGGTGATATTTCACTCTGGTAAATTGGCACAATTGTCCTGCAGAGGGGAATGTTTAGGACACGACCGTACCGAAATCAAACGACCTCACGATAAAAGGCCAACGCCAAGCCCGCTGATCACGCGACCTACGACCATGGTGCTGAATCCGGTTGTAAAAGTCTGTACGGCCCCTCCAATGCCGAAAATCACGGCACCGGCGAACAAAGTCCCTCTTCTGCCAAAGATATCACCAATCTGTCCAGCGGCGATGGAGGTTACTTGTGAGATGGATCAGATAACAGCCAAAAAGGAACTAATCGCCGAGCTTACTGAAAGCACCAATTTCGAGCACTGCGACCATAGTACCAACTTGTAATGACCCAGGCGAATTGAAGTATTTGCGGAAGTGGGGACCCGTAATAATCCCCGACATTACGCTGAGGCAGAGTGAGCTTCGACCGTTCGCCAGCTCAACAAACAAAACGACGCATTACCCTTGATCATAACCGAACTTAGGAGGCAAAGTGAATATACAGCAGAACGTGGCAACGATATATAGCTTACGAGAAAAACACCGAGGCTGGCAAAGGCAGAGATTGAGTATAGAAGAGGTCGACCGACAAGACGCGGCCGTGAGCCAGAAAGGAGTGTCGCCATTCCGCATGTAAGCAGGTGGTGGTGGATGCAGGAAGAATGCAAAGAGTGACCCCCAGGTTTGGAATCACCACCTGGCGTGGTGCCGCGCCACAACACGGTCCGGTCGTTGGTCACACGTTCGCCAATGCCCAACTCGGTTGTCTCTATCGACTCGTACTTTTCCTCTGATGATTCAGACGATGAAGATTACCGTCTTGCGCAACAAGAATGGGAGGAAAGTTTAGAGCAGCTGGCCCAAATTTTCTCCGTCGCACTTCTCCCTTTCTTGGGCAGGTGGCTGGGAAGACGTTGGAGTTATTGGGGTGTGTTCATGCTACTCTCTCCTCTCCATCTCAGTTGCGTTACCTGCTTCTCCATAGCCTATGCACGCTACTTCGTCTTGGCTTGGGAAGGTCTTTCTTCCTTGGGGAAGGACCCGCAGCTCGTAGCACGTCCTTAGTCAAGTACGCTGATTCCTCCGAGTAATGCTACCTTGCTGCTCTCGCTAATCTCTGCTCAGATATGATGTATCCTCGTGAAACCTCCTCTGCAACATTCTCCAACCAATCCGTCATCCTTATACCCGAGCTCTGCATGTCATGCAGCACCTCGTGGGCTACCACCCATTCGTTCCTTTTCGCCAAACCACGCAGCATTATATGCCATGTATCCCCGTCAAGGGTATCTTCTCTCGGCGCATCTGCCTGTAAAATTGAAGTGCCTTTGGGACACCCGCGGCTGACGAAATTTCTAAACATGTCGTAAGAAGCACGTTATACGTGACCTTGTTGAACTTGACCCGGCGTGTCGTCATCTTCCGTAGTATGAGTTCCGTGCAATCTTGCACAAGCTGGTCATCCCTCCCAATCCAGCCGTGTAGGCCACTCAGGATCGCCGTATAAGTCACGACATTTGGTGTCATCGTGGGGTCGCCCGATTCTTCCATCGTCCCAAGGAGGTCGAGGGCAGCACTTAAAGCTTTCTTGTCGTTCTCTTGCAATAAGGAGGTCATGATGGCCGTATACGTAGCAACATTGGGTTTAATTTTATGCTGATCCATGACTGCCAGAGTCCGTTGATGGCATCGCCGCGGTCAAGGACCCGCAGAAGCGCGCAGAGAAGTATTGAGAACGTGGCGACATCGCCAAACACGCCATGAGTGGTCATTTTCTTCAACATCGACGACAGTGACTTCATATCTTCATGTCGTGGTAGTAGGTCAGGAATATGTTGAAGGTAGGGGCTGTGGGGTGGGGGCCGCTACTAAGCATATCTTCTAGGAGACCAATTGCATCTGGCTCGCGAGAGTGATCTAGGTGGGCACTGATCATGGTGTTGTATAGTAGCTCGCCACGTGGGTCTGACGGAAGAGAGGGGCCCTGTCGGAATTCACTGAATAGTTTCGTGGCATCTTCCCACTGCCTCGCTTTCGCCATTACTTGGACAATAGCTTGATATAAAGAGCTGTCAGGGGAAACAAATGTCTCTTTCATGAATCGCCAGAGAGCAAGGGCAGGCCCTGCACCCCTCAACTTGCCCACTCCCTTAATGAGAACTGCCCAAACGCCAGGCCCCGGCTTGTGACCATATCTGACCATATCGTCCCATGCTGATTCTGCCAAGTCGAGCCGTTGGAGTTCCAGAAAAGCGGAAATGAATGCGGCCCAGATGCTTTCTGGGATGGTCACGGGTCGGCTATCAGAAGGAGACCCAGAATCCACAGCAGCCCATGGATAATTTTCTGATAGACCCTCGACCACGGTCGCATACAGGACCTGTAAAGGTCGCGTCGCTGGGGTGCCCACCAAGTTGTTAAGATGCTTGTAGAAGGTGGGGGGACGAGACAGAAGTCTAGCTGCGTCCGCATGCCTAACAAATGTCAATACCTTTTGTCGAAACTTTGGTGAGGGTGCGAAGGAATCCAGAAAAGCATCGGCTGCATGATGCGAGGGGAGGTTCCACTTGTTCTTCATCCCCATCTGAATTGCAGAGGAGAAGTCATCCTGGATGGCATGGGCCATAATCGCAAAAAAGCTCAATTCCTTGTCGACAGGAGAACCGGAAATACGAATAACAGGTATTGTCAATAGCTCATCCTCCATTTCCTCGCTGCTGAGAGAGTCTTCGTCTTCAAATACATCTTTGTGTTCCATTTGGGATTGAAAGCAATTGTATAGTCGAAGGACGCCCTCAGAATCGTTGACGAAGATGAGCGCATCAAAACATGCTCTGAGAGCCGAAGTGGATAGCCTATTCGCGAGACCAAGAGAAAGTTCCTCGGCCGCCGCTCTGGAAGGACCGTCCCACGTGGAGCCATGCTCGGTGGGACAAAGGTCGATAACCAACTGAGAACAAGTCTCAAGGTCAGACGGTCCCAATAAATGTAGGAGGTTGTCTTTCTCAAGACTGCGCCAATGACGGAGGACGGCTGAAGCATCGCGCCTTATTATGCTAGACTGAAAGGTACGGAGTTTGTTCGGGATGTAGTTGGGAGACCCAGGGGATGGAAGTGTAATCGCGTCATCGGTAAACATGGACGTTTTGAGGCTCGCGAGTTGGCGTGTAGAGTGCGATGTGTCTCGAGTGCGTTCTTCGCGACGAACGCTCCAGTCTCTCTTGAGCACATTTGGAGAGACAAGGTGAATGTTCTGGGATGGTTTCGCAGCGTGGTCGGAGAACAAGTGAATACGGTTGGTTGGTACCCGGAGTGTGCGACGCGAGCCAATAAGGAGATCTGGTGTTCTGAAGGCATGGTGTGCCAACATTACAGGATGCTGGAGCCATAGATCACATTTCGTTACTGTAACGTAGAGAGGAAAGAAAGTGTTCGCTCACGAGAGTCTGAGTCTGACTTGGTTTGTGACAAGCTTGCCCCAAACTTGAGCTCCATCTACCGTTCACACCTTCCTCATGGGACACGGAAACTCGAACAAGCTATACGTAACCCATGCAGAGCACTCTGGTTTATTTGGCCAGCATACCGCGTCGTCTTCTGGATTCAAAGCGTACGTTGACCCTCCCCGTCTTGTCCTTTGCTGACACGCGCTTTGACCCAGCAAACCAGAGGGTCTTAACCCAGCTGCCATAACGCCCTTTGACTGCTGCTCTCTGTCTTTTCAGCCATTCTCTACACCAGTCTGCGCCCGCAATGCAGACGGAACAGGATCTGTCTTTGATATCACAAACATCTTCCCTTGGTTGAAGTAAGCCCCGTTTTCTCCAGGCCAAAATGTTTTTCATTATCACGATATAGGCAACACAACAACACTCACCCGGCTACAAATGAACCCCTCACACCAGCTGACTTGATCCCGCTTCATTATGCGCGCAAAGCCTCGGGAGAATACCATGATCCTATCTCATTCAAACCCTTCAATGAACATTCCCATATTGTCGCTATCGCGACTACAGGAAATGTCTTCTTAGCAGAGAGTGTCAAGGGTGGTGTTGATCTTCTCAATGACGTGCGCTTCAAGAAGTATGTTCCCTCCCTTCCAGGCGCAGTGCAGAGATTTCTTAGCTTTTCTCAGAGAAGACGTGATCACACTCCAAAATCCCCACGGACTTCCGCCTGCTTCCGTCTCTACAGTAAAGGTTTCAGCGGCACAAAAGGACCAAGTCGTTGCTCCTGCAAAACCACCACCACCAGGACCAGTATCCGCCGTCAAGAAAGAAGTTACCCCTTGTATGTCTCCCTGTCTTCCCCCTTCCTCTTTGCTCATCTCCCTGGACCAGGGAACATATCTCCGTACTCGTCTGGGGCCCCTGGCGCTTCACTGACATCCACGTCTGTTGATCCCCAAACAGCCACGTCCAGGTTGGTCTGGGATGAGGTCTGTACATACAATACGGTTGTTATTGCTTATCTCATCATCGCTCTAGGAGGAAATGATGTTTGAAAACATTCAGAACCCTTTGAAAGGGAAAGGCAAAGAAAAGGACGTTGGGAAGCGACGAGCATACGTTCGAGTTGTGACAAGTCTGGGAGGTGGCTTAAACTTGGAATTGTTCTGCGAAAAGGTATGCAGTGCGACATTATCTGCGCGTTCGCCCCCGAAAAGCAACTATTTATAGGCCCCGAAAACTTGTTATAACTTCTTGATGCTTGCCCGTCAGGGGAAGTATGACAATTGCTTATTCCATCGCCTGGTTCCAGGCTTTATGGTACCCATTTCTCCCGCACCAAGCTTCTCGATTAATAACGTTTGGCTAGATACAAACAGGTGACCCCACCGGCACAGGTTCAGGTGGTCAATCATATTGGGACACTCCATTCCGTGATGAGTATGATTTGAAGGGAGCCGCACGGCATGACAGTCGTGGTGTAGTTGCGATGGCCAACAAGGGTGCGAACACAAACGGGTCGGTTTTCCCTGCATTTACCCAGCGCAGGACATCGTTATAAGACGTTTCGCAGATCACAATTCTATATCACATTCAAGCCCACCCCAATCTTGATAAGAAGCACACAGTTTTTGGCAAACTTGTAGGCGGTGATGATGTTCTAGACACACTCGAGAAGTTGCCGCGAAAAGATGGAACAGAGCGGCCAGCGAAACCTGTCAAAATTACTGAGGTTGTAATGTATGTACTACTCACCTCGGCGGTGTCCATCGCTGAGAAGACTATAGTTATCAAGACCCCTTCGAAGAGTACAAAGTTCGGCTAGCCAAGAAACTCGCGAAGAAAGCGGAGGCACAGAACTCAGCTAGTACCCAACCAGCAACTGCAGAGAAGAAGCCGGGCGATGGTGTGAATTGGTTTGGGGTCAAGCTCGGTGCGGAGGGTGCTATTAACACGCCTGGAGGAGGTTCTGGATCTGGTGGTGTTGGGAAATATATCAGCCTGAAGAGGCCAGCAGAAGCTGCTGCCGTCGTGGCGGACCACCCCAAGAAGAAGAAAACAGGATTTGGGGAGTTCGAGAACTTCTAATATGTCGTCGTTCCCCACATTTCGGCTCTAGCTTTAGGAATAATATACATCCTCCTATGATACATGCATTAATGCAAGATATGGGATCCTCGCCTGTACGGCACACTGGGTTAAGCAAGCATCGCAACGCGCTCTATCGCACTTTCCTCCTCGTGTCTTCTGCTTTCTGCTGATACAATAGTCAGTGACATGGCTGACGAATGCAAAACAGCGTACCTGGTTCCGAAGATACAGGCTCCGTAGTAGGTGCATTTGGGAGGGAGGGCAGTGTTTCCGCCTTTCCCTGGGTTAGTAACTGATGCAGAGGTTAATGAGTTATTAGCGAGCAGGTGGTTCAAAATCGAGCATGGGGAGCTCACTGCTCCTTGTTGTAGTGTCATCAACTCTGTCTGAACCGCCTCTTCCTCGTCCAAAGAAAGGTTGTTCGTAAGCATGTGGTCAATTTCCTAGGATGAAGAACCAAGGTCTCAGAAAAAGCGATGCGAGCACGGAACGGGAACAAAGACACCCTTTGATATTCCCTTGCTTCGGCGGTTTCCTCCAGCAACTTCTCCACGCTCTCCACGTTCAACTGCTTGTGGATCTCCTTCAGAACCTCATTGCCCTGTTTAAGGCCATGTAGAACGGACACTTCGACTTGAGAAAACTCAATCGTCGAGACCTACGCAACCGCAGGTCAGTAAATCGAGGAAAGCGAGGGCAGTAGGGGAGACGTTGCGGACTAATGGCTGGAACACCAACCATTTGTTCCAAGGACTCCAGTTGACCGCCCGTTTTCACGAGTAATCCTTCCTGATACTTGCGCCTCCGAAGTGCGACAAGTGCGCGGTCTTTATGACCCGCAGCCAGCTGTTGTTTAGCAATTTCGTGTTCACGCTCCAGGATAACCTGGATCTAGAGGAGGGAAATAAGCTGCCAGGTGTTTCTCCCTTCCCTGGGTCGGTAAATGTGAATAACGCCTACCTTCTTCTGATACTGCTTTAACTTGTCGCGCTGGATCTTGAGACTTGAGAGAGAAAGAAACGATCAACTCAGAGGGGTACAGTAGAATGAGAAGCATACTCGAGAATGGCGCGATCCTGGGCCGTGATCTTGGGAGTTGACTGCGTTCCACCCATATTGCTATCCTCAACGAGAGCGCAAAGGTATCACTCAAGGGCCTGCGGGGCTGGCGGCCCGGGAACAGCGGTAGAAACATATTTCATTCCATCTCAAACACGGCCCCGGTCATAATACACAGCGGCGGTAAGCAAGCAAAAGGGTATCATACACAAAAAGGTTATCATACGTCGTCATCTATGTTAGCAGCATCACCTCCCGTCGACTCCCATATCTTATCGTTACGTACGTGGCCACGACTGGAGGACGTCTTTGATGAATAAGTCCCATAGTGTGCAATTTCTGAAGTCCCGTATGCTGTGTCAGTAGACTTGTGTTCCATGGGGAAGGGGCTATTCCTATGGTCATCACCGAACACATTAGCCGCGAGGTGGTTTTGACTACTGGCCAATTCGAACGTCTGATGACTCTGATCGTCGAGGCTATCCATGCGGTGAGGCAGCAGATAGGGGCGTGTATACCGATAAAGAACGACGTTGAGAAAACCGGATGACAGGTAGAAGCCATCAGCGAGTATGACAACAGCGAAAGGTGTGTCGCGTTTCTCGAAGGTGTTGTAGCGCGCAGCGGCTAAGGGAAGAACCTAAAGGACTGAAATGAGCAGCCCGGCAGGGAAAGGAAGGACAAAGGACATGCCGTGATGATATAAATGATTGGATAGCTGTGGAGTGATATCAGTAACGGTGAGAATGAAACATGAAGTATAGCTGATTCTCACGCAAGCATCTTATAAGCTAGGGTGTTAGACTGAGGAATGGTTGGCAATTCTTGTCTCGGTGCCCACTGAACGCGCCATCCTTCTACTACAATGAAACCCCTCAAGACGAGAAAGACCGCCACGTAGGCCAATAAACTTGAGAATGCCGAAATCCACATCCACAGGAAGTCGGCGACCGTTCTTTGGACCGGAAATTCCGCAGTTATCCAGCACCCTTGGGAAATCTTCAATTTCCACGTCCAAGAGTGAAGGAAACGGACTCACATGGTCCCGTAGGCCCATAAAAGCGTGAAGCTCCATTGATACCGATGTTGATAGCTACGTTGACGGTGATGGCGATCCATATGCCGGCTACAATGAGCGCGGCACGAGGTAAATTTGTATCAGGTTTCAACCGAAATATCAGGGTGCTAAATGTGTAGATGGCAACATTCTGCATTCCCTCGCGTCACGATCTTTCAAACGGTGGTTCAAGTAACTCACCCCTGCCCTGAGTATGAAGGTCAAGGTCAGTCTGGGAAGATGTCAAGTTACGCAATCACTCACGAGAACGCAGTCCCCACATCAGCAAGTTGCTTGATGAGGCCTACAATGGCATATGCTTCAATTGTCTGTGGCGTTCCCTACAGAGCAAAGACGGGTACCTTGTGCTGTGCAGAATGCCCCCCGATGTATATTCTACACATGTGATTCAAGATGTTGGTACATAAAACGACAAGAGTGGACTGTGGTCACGCACCCCGTCAACCATCCACTTCAAGTTCATTAGCCCGCCTTGTGTGTAAGTGTAAGTGTATCAGAGATGCTGTCTCATATGATAAACATCGCTTACCAAGGGCCTGGACTAGATCACAAACTAGTTGGTTGAGGAGAAAGAGATGGACAGGGGACGATAATCTCCATCTGCGCTCGGCTCCTTGGCGAATGGTGATCGTGCTATACTAAAGAGGACGCATGTGAAGACTCAAGAGACGTTGCCCACCCGACCGGATTCAGGCAGCGTACCGCGATATAGCTCAAAAGTATAACAACAGAGGAGGCTGAAATCGCGGAGATCTCGGCTAGAATGAAGAGACCAATCCGTTGACTAAAAGGGAGCTGGCTGTCTAAGGTCGACATTTGAAGGGGGGAAAGGGTGGCACGCACAACGTCGCCGAGCTGTCGAGATTAAATATATCGACACGGTTGTCACATTAAAAAAATGATTGTGATCCCAGTATTTGTTTCTAGAACCAGAACAAGTTGAGGTGCTGTCGAGGTGGAGCGTGGGCGGTGTAGGTCATGCCTGCCACAGCCAGGGGTAGTGGTAATGTCAACCACGATCCGTCAAATGGCCTCCCTGATAAGCACTGCCTGAATGGCCTTTGCCCACTTTCGTCTTCGCCGTCCTCCTCGCTCCCTTATTTCGTGGCATCAAACATATCATGATTACGTGCGCTGTGCGACTCCAGGTGATGAACACAGCTCCGGATGTCCGAGTATCCGACATTCACCAACTGTTTTAGGCGGCACGGTACGCATTCCCTTATCTTCACCCAAAGTGATTGGTATCGCAAATTCTCGGGGAGAACGAGCGTGAGTCGAGGTCCGCAGACAATTCAACCCCACTTCTGATAAATGGACTCTAGCTATCAGGAGGATTTTCACTCTTTTGCGACACTATCATTAAATCCCGAGGAACTGCGTTTGACTGTGTCCAGACATCTCGGAATTGACTGGGACCCGGAAAGCGTTGGTCACCCTTTCTCCAGGCAGGCTGTGTTCGTTGGTATATACGATGGGTGAGTCGTGCAAGTTGTATAGCCATGCGTTCGTCACTCAGGCAATGCAGGCACGGCGGTTCAACAGTCTCCCAGTACCTGCGCCAAGAGTTACACGGCCTCTTGGAGTCAGCTGACAAGTCACATATTCCAGAAATGTATCAATACATCAAGGAATTAGGAGGATATTTCAAGCGATTTGATGGGGGTCCGCTCGCCCCTTGGGTTAAACCGCGTCCACCCTCGGCGGATGCTGGGGAAATGGACTTGCATGCGAGGGCTACCCTGACATTCTTCGAGGTGCGTGTCTCTCACTCTACTGACATTTTCTTTCGAATATGTGCCAGACTGTTACTGTCGCAGGTAGACAGAAACCTTCAGGCCGAAGCCGCTGCAAAGGTGTGCGGATCTACCGCCTCCATTGCTATCCTTCACTCGTTGGATAGTCCTTCAACTCCCTTCTTCTTGGCGCAGAGGATAGCTTTGACTATCGCTCACGTGGGGTGTGTGCTAATTTGAAATTCTTTTATCTTGGAACTGAAGACAGCGGACACCCAAGTGATACCCGGATTCTACTCTGTTCCTCGTATAGCGGGACTGCCCATGCAATGACTGAGAATCATCGTGCTGGGGGTCGTATCGAGTCGGTTCGCTTAAGGCGAATGATGGGCACAGGAGTTATTGCCGACTCATTTGGGGACGCTCGGTGCGTCCAATCTGTCTTTCACGGAACACCTGAAGTTGATCAGCTGGAAGGTGGATGGGTGCCCTCGAAAATACTCGGAGGTGGGTACAATCCTCGCTTTGTTCCTAACTCAACGTCGGCTCATTGGCCCTTAGCCTGGGAGACTTGAAGTGGAAGCCTTGGGGCGTTACCGCAGAGCCTGAAGTCAAAACTAAGCTCATTGAAAGTCAGCGCAGATACGAACTCCAAATTTAGAGCCTGTGAAGGCTGACTTCTACCCCCAGGTCCCCAATGGGCTTTCATGGTTCTCGTCTCTGATGGAATATCTTCAGTTGTGTCGGATCAAGAGATTGTAGACCTTGCGCGTGGAGCAACGAATCCGAAGCATGCTGCAACGCGCATTCTATCCTTCGCCGAGGAGATGGGCAGTTCTGACAATCTGACCGCCATCGTATTACCCTTTGCTGGATGGGGTCACATGCGCGGCTCTGACCAAACCAAGAAACTCCGAGAATACAGGTCGAGTCAGATGAGTCAGTCAATCTTCTTACTCGATGCCAGGTGGTTCCTTATTTTCACCACTTCCTACAGTCGGTGCCGAGCGTCAGAGGAGAATGTAGGTATCATGATACCTGCGACTGTCGACCACGTATTTGCACTTCTGCGGGTTACGCGTGACGGTCACTGATATAACCACCGATTTTCTGTACCGAACAGTGTTTTTATACTAGACCATCTCACGATGCAACAGCCTCAAAAGCCAGATTTGTGGTGCTGCGTGCCCGTCCGCACGGGGGTCAGGGTCAGATCCGGCTGCCCACGTCGTTCTCCAGATTGATCCTTGACTTTCTGGATCACTTTTCCGGGCCCAAATACACCGCCTTCGAATACGCCTCACTATTATATCTCCGACGCGGCGCACATTCATCATGGCAACATTTGGAGTGCTGGTGATACGTAGAGCCGCGGTTTGTCAAGAGCAGCCTGAAGGCCCAAAGCCGCACAACGTGTTCAGCAGCATCTCGACGTGCCCTTGAGGCCGTGGCATCTCATGGTATCCAATAACAAAACGATGGTAACATGCCTGCCAGGAACTTATTCATTAATCTAACGAGTGTTGTTGATATGAAGGGAGGACTATCCTCGCTGCAATACACGCGGTAACCAAGAGTATAAAAAAAAGCCCACTGGCGGAAAACGTAGCCGTCCCGTAGCGCCTCTGAGAATAACCGGCGCTCCCTCTCTTCTCCAGACGTGCTGATGGCGGCTGCGTTGACTATTTTATACGCCAATTGGGCTTCGCAGAGACTCCGCTTGTCCCCAACACACATTCATGACTAATGAGTGCCAGCAAGCGCCCGCATACGTACTTCAAACGTCCTCTGATCCGCGTACGCCGAGGCCGCGCTCTGCCCCGGTCGCAACATCATATTACGATGCATTTGGTCTGATGTATCAGAAGCAGTCGCGCTGGACGTGGTAGAATCTTTTGCGTGAAGTTGAGAGAGGTGGATGAAGGTTTTGCGTTCGTGATTCAGTAACGTCTGTCTGCAGCAAGGTCTAGCATATCAGTTCGTACCGAAAGGCTGTCAATCTCCGATATTGGAACCCTATCACCCTTCTCTTGCGAAGCTGATAGCAGGCTCTAAGACTTCTGTCATGTTTAGCCTTCCAAGCTTCCGCTTCCAAGCCCCTCTATAGTGTCAACTCAAGCGGCACCGGGGCCTGCGTTCGTCACCAAAAAGAAGCCTACTTACTGTACTATCTGTACAAGAGTCGGGATACCCCACGAGTGGATGCCCAACTTCTCTGGCGTGCGCCTGGAGCTGGAGCCGTTCTGCGCTTTGCAGTATCAGACTTGGCATCACAGAAGAGATAGAAGGCATCGCTATGAGATTAGCTCGTCAAACTGATTGCGGTTACGAATCGTTCCGACCGTGACCGACGAACCGCCAATCCCGCATGAGTCCGCATTCCTACCCTGCCTTGGTGTAAGATGAAGAACAACCTTTTTGGGCAACAGATTGCGACTCGCAAAAGTTGCAGAACAAATTCAGGGTGGGATCTTGGACCAGTCAACCCTTGGGTTGAATGAAGTAACCATAACGGTAGTTACGAAGAAACGTATCTACATTCGGCACCACTAATCCCTGTGGTAGTACCTTCGATACTGATACTGATACCATAGCGTTTGTCGCCGTGACAAAGAACGTGGTTTCGTTGAGTCTGTAATTGCATTATGCGAGGGTCTACAGTACATAATAAGAAAACAAATGCGAAAAAACGCGACGGGTCATTAAATATTCGTTCGTATAGTCAATGTCGTCCTTGTAAAAAAATGTATCCATTTGCAGGTATCAGTTGGTAGCATTCATCCACTGTCCTTGTGCAATTCCGTGGTGAAACAAAACTTATACAGCAGAAGTTTGGGATTTGACAGGAGGCAGAGTCGGTGCAAACCTAGATTTTGAGCGCAAATAAGCGCCGTAACGCCGAAGGACAATAGGGATAGGAATCATGGCAGCAGCAACAAATCCGAGAAGAGTTGATGCCCACTGAGGATTCAAAGCGTCGAACATTTGTCGTGTAAAGAGCTACAAAAGGGGTGAATACGACGCTGAGAAACAGTAGAATATGGGCGTACAGGAAACACAGCACCAAAAATACTACGTGACACAGTGCTAGCCGCTAACGCAGATGCAGCTGCGAAAAGATACGCATCCACTGTGTAGTTGATCAAGGAAAGCTGAGAGAACGACAATGTCAGCGGGAGACCAAAGGCCTAATCGAGAAGTACTCACGAAAATCAGGAAGATGGAAAAGCCCATCAGTCCTCCAGCGAAGAGAGGCGACCAAAACGATATCGACGGGAATGATGTCCATCCAAACCAGAAGAACGAGATAGCGAATAAGGGGGCTCCAAGTAGTGTGACTTCGAGACGTGCTTCCGGTGGAACCCTGTCGGGGGCGTACTCATCAACATATCGGTCGTACCGGGGATTATAAAAAATTATGTACTGCACAACTGGTCAGTTGAAAGAAACATCGCGATTGATAAACATACTGTCAAGACGCCGATGGCACCTCCAATAGAAACAGGAAGGTACATCAAACCGGATATTCCAGGATTCATATTATGGCCTTGCGTGAATACAATTGGGTATGCCTCAAACAGGATATAGATACAGCCGTACAGAAACTAAGGGTCTATCAATGGACATGCCAGTGGAAGGAAGGCGAGAAGTTGCTTACGCTCTGATAAACCACAATTGCGATGAGCATAGGTTCGAGAAACAGGATCTTGAAGGGCATGGCGAGGATGTTATAGAGCCGACGTCCTATGTCGGGTTTATCCACTTCCTTGGGGGCATAATATCGACTATCTCCTGTCTCCTTCCTTATCCGCTCAGCTTTTCGGACAAGGAGGACTGGCCGGTAGGTTTCGGGAATAGTAAAAAGTATCAGGATCAAGCAGAAACCCGCCTAGAAGATACCCGTAAGCTTTTAGTACTCAGTTGAAATGACAGACTGACAAACATCGTAAGAACCCAGAAAATCCACCTCCAGGATGCACCGCCGACCGCTATCCAACCAGAAACGACCGGTCCTATAGCAGGGCCCGCGAAAGGTGATACGGCGAAGAGAAGCATCGCTTTTCCGCGCGTCTTAACGTCCCATATGTCGCCCACAAGGCCGCTGAAAAGTGATCAGGGAGAGTATGCTTCTGTACATCAAAACCACATACCCGCTATTTGTCAAGGGAGCAGCAGCAAAGGTGCCCGCTAAGAATCGGAAAATTAAAATGGAAGCAGTGTTTCGTGATAGCGCGCAGCCGATTTGAAATCCCTATGAAGATATAATTTACAATCAGGTGTGAAAGTGATAGAGACAATGGTAGACTAATACCATGTTAAACAGGAACGCGATTAAAAAGACGGGACGGCGACCGATCTATATGGTGAATTGAATGAACGCAACCAGCGGGATAACTTGATAAACTCACATCTTCGGACAAGGGTCCCCAAAGGAGGGGGCCGAGACAGTAACCAGAAATAAATAAAGATACTGTAAGGGTTGCGACCTCCTGGCCAAACCCAAAATAGTCCATCATCTCTGGGAGCAAGTTCGACGGAGCAGAACTAGAGAAAGTTCTGCTCGTAGGTCGGGTAAGCGGAGGCAGATTCCCAAGAAAGGAGTGCACAGACGAATTCAGAACTAGGATGCCTCCGATGGTTGTGATGTACCAACGTCTCCACCGGGGCCAGTTCTGCAAATCACAGAGATGTTGACCATCACGAAGGCCGCAAAACGGACCAGGAAGCACAGCGCACCAGAGGGTCGTCGAGATCATCAGGGGAAAAGGAAACGAGCCATGGGTCAAGTTTCTCATCTACCGGATGGCTGTCTCCTTGGCCAGACGGACTGGCGCTCTTTGAGCTCTCAATTGCAGTAGAACCTCGGCTAGGGGGCCGTTCGGACGAAGACATGGGAAAAATGGGGCTCCTGTTAACAAGACCATGATATATAGGACACAAGTTCGGGGATGATCACGGTCATCAAGTCTGACGCAAGTTGCAGTCCGGAAGTAAAACTAAACAAGCTGTGGTCATGCAGGCACACAACCCCGTCGGCATTATTGGTCAGCTGCCGTGCCGTTTCCATTGTACTCCCATGGACTTCACGGAGATCTACAGGCAGTCTGGCGGCCTCGTCGCCTTCAGTGCAGGTGCACACTTCATCCTTACTGCCGTGTCCGATCGTCTCGTCGTTCGCCGTGCGGACACATTCCAGGTTTCCCGATCATGGCAGGTGCCTTCTTTGCCATCACCCTCCACAGCTGCAATGATCCCCGTAACATCTTCGCGGCCGCCTGTTAAACCCCCTCTGGATGCAGACGGCATCACGCAAATCGTTATCACGCAAATCTCCTGGTCTCCTGATTCCGAATATGTCTTTGCTGCCTGCGCCAAGCTCGGCCTCGTGTATGTGTTTCGTATGCGTGATGAGGAGTGGTCAGCGCATATAGAGACCGGGACAGAAGGTCTCCTTCGGGCCGAGTGGGCTCCTGATGGTCGTCATGTATTGTGCTTCTCCGAATGGGGGGTGAGTCATAGCATCCCTCGTCACATTCCTATTTCGTGCTTAATGTCCTAGCTTCGTGTGACCGTGTGGTCCCTTGTTGCGGGTATAGCAACGTACATCCAGTATCCCCTACACCCTGATAGAGGTACGCGCTTATGTGTGTTTGCTCCTTCGACAATTTCACTGCCAGCAAAGGTCATGCATTCCGCCAGGACGGACGGTACTTCGTCCTCGCTGAGCGCCACAAATCAAAAGATACGATCGGCGTGTATGATGCTGCTAATTCATTTAGCCTAGCAAGAGTAAGTTTCCTACGTAGCGTATAGTACCGTCACTTCCAACAGTGATAACGAGGACGTAGCACTTTCCCTTGCCAACATCATCTATGAGCTCCTTAGCGTTATCTCCAAGCGGGAGTCATATAGCTGTCTGGGAAGGTCCCTTGGAGGTCCGTCATGATAGGATTGAAGGAGCGCTGTTGATAAGGTTTTCCCAACAGTACAGGCTATTCATTTTGTCCCTGGCAGGTGATGTCCTGGGAAGTTTCAAGCCTGACCCAGACCCAGGGTTTGGCATTCGACATGTTGTCTGGCATCCATCAGATATGTTTCTGGCCGTAAGTGGCTGGGATAACAAGGTGTTTCCAAATGTGGATTGATACGAGCGTGTTCTCACTGAGATAGCAGATTCACATACTGGAACAGTTGACATGGTCTAGGGTAGCCACACTTGAGTTAGGGACGAGAATACCTGCTAATGTGGTAATAACATCCCTTCGTATTGTCAACCCTCGATGATGTCCATGCAGGCAATCTGGCGTGAGCCCTCCAACTGGCTAGAGGCAACAGAAGGCCGTGGTTTTTTATCCTGTAGGTTCGTAATGACTATTGAGTCTTATCACAAACAAACCTATTCTGTCAGATGAGAAACTAAAAGGGCCCACCCATTGAACGCGAATCGGGTGGATAACTCAAAATCATACCCTAAAAGTGGGACCATACAACTCGAATTTAATAAAACTGGAACGCTTTTGCTTACTCGCTTTGGTAAGATAGATACATTGTTCCCGTGCAACCCAAGATTGACTGATTCATGTTCAAACGAATCTAGAGAGTGTGCCAACATCCGTGCATTTGTTTGCGTTTCCAGGGCCAGGAGAAGCGTTCTCGCCGCGCTTGCGCAGCGTGTTTTTGCATTCATCGCCAGTATGCGTGTGCACTGGAATCCAGTACGGCAAGGAAGGTTTGCCTTGAGCTGCGGTGGTCAGGCGATGTACCTGTGGAGTGAGGAATGGATTGGAGAAAGTGGAGCCGAGGAGGAGATGGCGGAATGCATAGGCATTCCAGCGAGTGCGTTTAATATACTCCTATCATCACACCCGTTGGAGCTAAAGTTCCCTTTTTTTTAATCAGAGAAATTTAACGCCCGAGATGTGCAGTGGGCACCTGATGGGAAGGGGTTGCTACTTATTGATCGAGAGACATTTTGTTGTGCATTTGATGTAGAGGAATAACTACATCGGTTACTACCGAATCTCCGATTTAATTTCAATCTCGGGCCGATGCCTTCGCGTGTTTGTATCCCGACAACGACGACGAGCAAGACCGAGCGATGCTTTCTCGTACAAATGCCAATGTCGCTCGTCTCGTTCGCCGTCGCATCAATAGCATCAATCCGCCACTGACTCCTATTAACCTTCATCCTCCCACTCGTAACCTTGCTACTCCCTCTGAATCACAGCAGAAACCCGACAACAAGTCATCAGAGGACGCACCACACAAAGGACGCACTCAGCAGAAGTCAGACCTCAGCAGCCTCGAGGGCTTCTTCAAACGGTATCATCAACAACAAAAGCAACAGAGGCAGTCGTCGCAGAAAAACGGTTCTGACGGTAAACTTCCACCCCAAGGTGGCCCTGGTGGCGGATTCAACCTCAATCAACTCGGCCTCCTTGCCTCTATTACAGCCCTCTACTTTGCAATATCAGGTGGTGGCTCAGGTTCCTCGCGCGAAATCACCTGGCAGGAATTCAGGACCGCTTTTCTTGACAAGGGCCTTGTGGATAAGCTTGTCGTTCTTAATCGGCAGAAGGTTCGCATCAAGTTGCACTCGAATGCCACTGGCCAGATGTATCCCGGTGCGGCCTTGTCTGGCGGAGAGTATTACTTCTCAATAGGTTCCGTGGAAGCTTTCGAGCGCAAGTTAGATGAGGCACAGATGGAACTCGGGATCCCCTCTCACGAGCGAATACCTGTCGCCTACCATGACGAAATTTCTGCCCTCGGCACAGCACTCAACTTTGCCCCTACCATCCTCTTTGCGGGACTCTTACTGTATATGTCACGTCGCGCGGGAGGCGCAGGAGGCGGTGGTCCCGGTGGTATTTTCAGCATCGGAAAAAGCAGAGCACGTTTATTCAACAAGGACACGGACGTCCGCGTCAAGTTCAAGGATGTCGCCGGTATGGATGAAGCCAAGGAGGAAATCATGGAATTCGTCAAGTTCCTGAAAGAGCCACTCACGTACGAGAAACTGGGAGCAAAGATCCCTCGTGGTGCCATCCTCTCTGGTCCCCCAGGTACAGGCAAGACTCTACTCGCAAAGGCGACCGCTGGCGAGGCCAGCGTCCCCTTCCTCTCTGTATCTGGGTCCGAGTTCGTCGAAATGTTCGTCGGCGTCGGCTCTTCGCGTGTCCGCGACCTTTTCGCATCTGCGAAGAAACACGCACCGTGCATAATCTTTATCGACGAGATTGACGCCATTGGCAAGTCCCGTGGCAAGAATAGTAGTATGGGCGGGAACGACGAGCGCGAGTCGACATTAAATCAACTTCTTGTCGAGATGGATGGCTTTGGCACGAGCGAGCATATTGTTGTCCTTGCTGGCACTAACCGGCCCGACGTGCTCGATCCCGCGTTGCTGCGTCCTGGTCGCTTCGATCGCCACATTACCATTGACCGTCCAGACGTATCCGGTCGCAAAGGTATTTTCAAGGTTCACCTTGGCCCATTGCGACTCTCCGAGAAGCTTCCGGATCTCGGATCATTCGCGCAGAAACTTGCTGTGTTAACACCCGGGTTTTCGGGTGCGGATATTGCGAATGTTTGCAACGAGGCGGCTCTGCATGCCGCGCGTCACGCCTCGGAATTCGTTGAGGAACGAGACTTCGAAAGTGCAATCGAACGAGTGATTGCTGGTCTGGAGCGAAAATCCCGTGTTCTCAGCCCGGATGAGAAGAAGACCGTTGCATATCACGAAGCCGGTCATGCCGTTTGTGGGTGGTTCCTGGAGCATGCAGACCCTCTACTCAAGGTCAGCATCATTCCAAGAGGAGTCGGCGCACTCGGTTACGCTCAGGTAAGAAAGAGCCTAGTATCTCGGTCTCTGCAAATGACTGGTTTTCCGCACAGTATCTACCACCCGACCGTTACCTCTTATCGACCCCTCAGATGTCGGATCGTATCTGCATGACACTCGGTGGACGTGTCTCTGAAGAGATTTTCTTCGGTGTGGAGAATATCACCACCGGTGCACAGGACGACCTTCAGAAAATCACCCGCATGGCATTCGAGGCTTGCGCTAACTATGGCATGAACACAATCATTGGTCCTGTCAGCTATGGTGGCCGTGAAGGCGCGCGCGAGAGCTGGACAAAGCCGTTCAGCGAGAAAACAGCGGAAATGCTCGACTCGGAGGTGCGGAGCATGATCACGTAAGTCCGTGACTTAGAGTTCCATGCTGATACTAATACCTGCGGTTAAGTAACGCGCATTCAAGAACAACGGAGTTATTGACTAAACACCGCGAAGATGTAGAGAAAGTCGCCAAGCTACTGCTTCAGAAAGAGGTCATCACTCGGTAAGCCACCTGTCTTTATTTAATTTCTCCTGGGTTGCTCATAAGCCCTTAAAGCGAGGACATGATCCAACTCCTTGGCAAACGTCCTTTCGTAGGTCGTACAGATGACATGGACAAGTGGCTTGATGACAATCGTGGCTCAGAACGCAGCGCCCCTCCACCATTCGAAAGCCCTGTTGATACCGAGCCGTCACCAACACCAGCACCTGGGGTGGCATCTTCAGGGTTGGAAGACAGGCGTTCATAGCCGTAAATGATTCTGTGGATCTGTGCACGATGCAATCTACACGTGTACATTATAAACCGGCAATTTTACTCGCACCTATCGCTCCACGACACTTCTGATGATTTCGCTACGGGTACAATTCTATATAGCGCTGTTTAGATCCGCCAAAGGGCGCATAATAGACATCCAGGGTTCATACAGTATATCTGAACCCGCTCCACGTATCACCTTTCTCCTTGCGTGCATCAGCCACACAGCTGTATCGGCCATTATGGAGCTTGGCAGACTTATTTTCAAAGCCGTCAATCACCTCGTCCCGTTCACCTCGGTCTCGCGCTTTGTTCTCTTGTCTCAGGAGAATGGTATATGTGAGTGAGCTTAGCCAGCCGATGGCAATGTACGCGAGCACAATGCCATGGCCAAAGCCATACCACGGTTTATCCCGTTCACGGTACTACATATGCAGTAGATCAATATTTGCCCTGCATTCGTGAGCCGGAAGAACATACGACATTAGCTGTTACGGCACCGTTCAGATTTCCACTAGATAAGATGTTTATCTGCTACGTAATAGCGCAGATTGATAGGAAGGTCCTCACAATGAAATGGCCATGGCTAGCGCGGCACCACGCTTGTATGAACCTTCTACGTTGCTCGCAACCCAAGCCCTGTAGTGTCACGTGAGACTTTACTATTCTTCCAAGGGAAGACCGCTGCTTACGAATTGTTCGCTACTCATAATTTCCGGTATAAGAACCAGACTCCCAGAGTGTAGAGATTATTTTTATGGTTACGTACGGATGATAGGATACAAAGAACTGTAGGGAGCTTCGTCAAAAAGCAAGGGGAGAGAGCATGTTCCTTGAGGACTTACCTCGAGGCCAAGTAGATAGCAAAATATGACAGCGCCGCACTGCGAGACACGATGAGGATAACATACGCTACGAAAGCCGATCCAAAAAGAGCCCTAGGATTTTGGTGAGTCGGACGTGTAAGTGTTCCGAAAGGCAATGTAGGAGTGGAGGGCGACCAACAAGTTTATGTATCCCCTGTATCCCCTGGGGCTAAGCCGATCTCCCAAGACCGAAACGGCGAAGGTAACGAGGCATGCCCATACATAAACCGGCACCGACAAGAGATTGGCGGCCGTGGCCTCGAATCCTAACTGAGCTCAAAAGATAAGCTAGGCCTGTTTACTGCTGAAGACCCTAATCACCTCATTGATGATTGTTGGCGTGAATAAAGAGAATGCAAACAAGGGGCCACCGCTTTGAAGGAATTAGCATATAGCATGCGCCAACTACCTGTACGACTGTAAGGAACGACACATACGCTCCCATATATACTCCAACTGAGGATAAGGTCGTCAGAGTGTGAGATCTACTTGAGGAGAGGGGACCCACATGTTACATATGTTTTCGGGTCTGTTAGGCATTGCCACAGGTACCTGAGCTCGAACTTCTCCTCGTGAGCGGAAAATCGCATATCCTCTGTCAATTCGCGGATGATGTATACACCTGCGTATACGGTCAGCGCGGCGTTCATGTAGGCGTGTTAGTGCACATACGTTCGGCTTCTGTCAAAAATTTGGCCGACTCGGGAAAGTCTTGAAGAACCCAAGGAGAAGCACAGGCGACGAGAATAGTAAAAAGTCCCTCTAAGATGAAAATCCATGCCCACCCAGGCCGTCCGCCGATGCCGTCCATGTTATGGATGGCCGCAGCGAGGAGGCCACCTTACCGGCGACAGCTTCGGTCAACGAGCTTCCTTAGCGTAAAGTAATGTACACACTAAATGCGCCCGCAATTGTGGCAGCTGAAAAAAACACTGCGATGCGGGAGCCAAGCTCCGAGCGCTTATACCAGCTGATTGCCGGCGCAAACATCAGACGAAATTTGTTTTGGCAAATGACGAGCAGTAAACTCACCACGATAGATAAAATACTATTCCAGGATACAGACCCGCCTCGGCCACGCCCAACAAACATCGGAGGCCTGTACCTTCGTGAAGATGCACTAGCGAGGCCGGGTAGGCAAGGACGTACCAATGAGATCACCGTAGTTATGGGCAAAGCCATGACAGGTCTCAGGAGTTCAGGATCGTACGGTATAAGTACAAGAAGCGGACTTGGAGTGGCGCAGCATACCATTGCAATCCCCCATACAAATACTATAAAAGGAAGCCATCGAGACGGACGCAGATGTTTCAAAGCGAGATTACTCGGGACCTATCAAACTAGTAGCGTGAAATCTTTCATGGTCCGAGGAGAAGCGCCGCACCTCCAACAGAGCATAGGGAAAGAAAAACGTCGTGAGCGCCGTAAGATATGCCTATCCGTCATATGAAGACTCCTTTGCATGTTATACAGCTATAGGGGGATAAAAAGTGCATAAGAAACGGCCAAGAAGTGTGGGCGCGCAGAGCGTGCATACGCGTGCATTTCCTATGCTACCTCTGTCGAGATAGTTCATGAGGTAAAGCAGAGTCAGCCATGGCAAGAGTCGAAAATCTATCTTGCGTTTCAGCTTGACTGGGTGATGGATGAAGTATCGACTTCTGGACGATCGAGACTAGGGGTGAGTGATGGCACGTCTTCGACTAGCACTGTGATGAGTCCCTCATCCTTAGCCCCAGAATCACGCACACTATTCTCGTGGGCTGAGTGTGTGGTCATGGAAGCTCCAGAGAAAAGTGGGGCAATGCATTTTTACTGATTTTATAGCGGGCTTTACAACGGCAAAGAGAAGTGGAAGCAGAAGCAGCAAGTTTCATACTGAACTTGCAATCTCGATCCGTCGCGGGTCGCGCGACGTGGGAGAGCTTATGTAATCCTAGGACACGACAAACAAAACTGAGTCGCCCTCTTGAATACTAACGTTGAAGGTGAGTACTTCATCTTTTTTTCTCTCTCTTCCGGATGAGTTTTTATTGCTGTGCACCAGACTGAGTGCATGTTCACGATGGTGACTTTCATTGCTGGCCCTCATTATACGCTAGAGGGTCCTGATTCATTAATTCTTCTGCCTTACCCTTCGTAATCTGGATGCTGATTGAGCGTTTTCCAGATGGTCTCTTACTATTTCCTCGATCATAAAATGTAAACAAACAATCTTTGTATGCTATTTCCTACGTCATCGACGGGTACAAGCAGATTTTTCACGATGCGTGGACCTTCATATTCACTGATTTGGCCCGCGTGAGCTGATCATAGCCTATTGTCAAGTGAGAAATAGAATGACCGTTTATGCCAAAGCGCTCACCGAATTTACTCAAACTCACTCCACGCCCACTATTTTTCACTCCGGTCCAAGCGAGCGCCGGGTCCAAATAGTCGCACCTACGTAAATTCCATCAGCCGTCGTTTCAAACTGCATAGAATCCTACTCGCCGGTTGAGGAATACAGTCCCGGTATCGAGTTCGTCCGCTAGCTTCAAAAAAGCATCCTGAGATTCGATATTCTTTTCTGCGTTGGTCCATATGGAGGATGTCAGACCATATGGAGAGTCGTTCATGAGCCGGATGGCCTCTTCATCACTTGACACCTGACGCACGACGTTGATATTCCGAAATGTGATGACAAAAACGCCTACCTTTTGGATTCCGACAATGGGTCCGAATGATTCTACCTAATGAACTTTGTTAGTCTGTATTAGCCCTCCGGCTGCAGCTGTCACGAACAATCATTACGTCCATTGCTATTTCTCATGCGTTAGTGCGACACGTCGAGCGGTAGCTGCAAACTCACTGTGATTGACGTCAACCAGCACTTGTGGTGCAAGGTACGCAGTCCCTTCCAAGTTACCACTGACGAATTTCGATTAGACACGATTCATTGCCCAATGAACGAGCCATACATCTCTGGCGTCACGAACAGGTCTTCGGGGATCAAAGCTTTGGCTCCAGCTTCAACTACATGTTTTGCGGTGGTAAGTGGACGGCGCTGCTCAAAGTATTGATACTGACCGGCGTCATGGACCTGCTTGCGGATACGTTGTGCGTGCTCAGGATTAACTACAGGTCCAAAATTTGTCTCCAACTTTGTGGGATCACCGAGCCTATAAGTCTGAGGGACATGGAAATCGCACCTACGATGGGCAAACGGACCACTGGACTCACCTTGGCAATGTCCACAAATTTACTGACAAATGAGTCGTACACCGACTCGTGTACATAAATGCGCTGTTGGAACCAGTCAAGATGCTGTGCGAATCTCAAGGTCCGAAAGCTCCCACCTCGACCGAGCAGCAACTCTGTCCAGAGTTGAAGAATGCACCTTGAAAACAGGTGAGGCCACCACCGGTGAAAACTTTATTGTAAGCGTTTCTCACCATCAACCAATTCAGTTGCCGTATAAGCTATGTCTGCGTCCTGCCTGACATAAGCTGGGTCCTTTCCACCTAACTTCGAACGACGTTTATCCACCGACGGCCCACACAGAAGGATAATAAATTTACCTCAAGAGCAACGCCCTTGAACCCCGTGGCCTCCACTGCTGCCTTTTCTACCGAGTGTCCCCCTATGACACTTCCTGTAAACGACACAAAGTCCACGAGAGGGTGTTGGATGACGAAGGTCGCAAGGGATGGTGATAAATGCAAGACCTGGAGAACGTTTTCGGGAAGTCCTGCACGATCCAGAGCCAGAGCCAAGCGCTCCGCGGTAAGAGGAGTTTGCGGTGACGGCTTCAACAGCACTGAGTTGCCTGCAATGATTGCTGGCAAAACCGAGTTGATGGATGTGAGATACGGGTAGCTGAAATATGGCATGAGATTCATCCATGAAGGACGGGCCTTGGTAAGTCACTCACTTCCATGGAGCAATGATCAACACAATGCCCAGAGGTGTACGACGGATAAAACGACGCACCCAGGTTTATCGGTGTCTTGAAGGCTGACATCCGCCAGGGAGGACTCCGCAATTGAGAGCATGTACTTGGCACGTTCAACAGTGCCACGTATTTCCCCCGCGTTCTGCGAGACTGGCCTGCACGTTGACCCCAAGTCAGCGGGTCTCAGAGGGATTGGGCAGGAGTACGTGCCGCCCCATCTGCAGGGTAAGCTCGAGTGGTATTTCATCACTCATCTTCTCGAACTCATCCTAATAGTGATTTAGGCGGGAGCTGTGACATGACACCAAGAACGGATACGATACCACAAACTTTGCGCCAATCGCGAGGCGATCCTTCAACGGGACGCGGGCCCAGGCTTTCTGCGCAAGGGATGAGCGCCTGATGATACCATCGAGCTCTACTTGTGAGGATAGGTGCGAGTGACGAGCGGCTGTTGAGTATGAGGAGTGATGGTTGTCTGTGATGAATCCATTGCCGTTATCTAAACGAGGTGCCTTGCTATAAATCCTCATCAACGATGACGTCAACCAATCTCCACAAGTACAGCACAAGCCACCCAGCACCACTCGACACCATGTTCTCCTCCATTCCCGCACCCTTGCATTAGACGCGCAGCACGCTGCGGTCTCATCCTCATCCTCATCCTCATCCCATCCACAGGCGTGCGACCATCGCCGCCATCTAGTGCACCATTAAGAGCACGACAGCCGGCGCGGTGCGCCGACAAACACCTGGCGATGTAGGACTTGGTTACAATGATGTGTGTGGCATGCAGTTGTTAGAAAAGCGGAAAGATATGATCGGTTTGGGTTACTAGACGGTAATGAGGACGGGAAGGGCGCACGTTATTGGCTGTAGGAAGCGTTAATTAATGTAGATTATGCAGACACTGCATCTTGGCCGATTTTACTTATGGATCGGATGAAATCAGTGCAGACAAGAGGCATGAGATGTGGATTGTCTAGAAGGATTATGAGGGAAACGGTACTAAGTAATGTACAAGTCCAGTTAATGCCGAAATACACGCTTAAATGACAAGAGGGAGGGGAGATTGACTGAGATGAGGTAACATGGAAACGGGATTCAGAAGGACAGGAAAGTTAATGAAGTTGGACTGATTCGAGAAACACAGCGCTCACCTTATCGACGTGTTGAATTTGTGTGGTCCCTGCAGGACCCGGTCACGTGTAAGGAGAGGGTTCAGTCTCGTCATTACATGTAACAAAGTAAGGAAGATTAATGACTCTGCGTTGGATAGTCTCAGGGCGATGTTTTTTTATAAGCTGACACGTTCAACCGCCGTGTTATCTAAACTAAACGAACGCCTTGCTATAAACCTCAGCACCGATGACGTCAACCAAGCCCCGCAATGCATTACAGAGCCACATCTTCACCTCCTCCGTTTCCCTTCCTGCAACCCGCACCACTCGGCCCCCGGCATCTCCATGCACCCCACTCATCGACCACAGTACATCAAGCGGCTCCCCAACCCGAAACACACTAATCTTCTCCATCCTCTCCTCAAGCTCCCTCACCACGCCCTGCACAAGCGGCCCATACAGCAACACCGTCGCATAGCACGCATACGGTCTCATCCTGTCCGCAAGCGCTGTGCGCCGCGGCAGCAGCAACTGTCCATCGGCACCAGCACCAGCACCATCAGACGGCGCCGGCGCACCATTTAAGAGCACGACATCGCGCGCGGTGCGCACGCCGCCGACAAACACCTCATTGGCACTATAATATTCCGCGAATACCCATTCTTCGCCGCGCGCCCGGCGGCCAGACGTGTACCAGTCGAGCAGCGCAGCGGACGCGCCGTGCGCGAGGCGGAACGTCTGGACTTGGTGGTATGCCGCGTCGCGGAAGCAGGTGACTGGGTCCGGGAGCAGGAAGAGCGCCCCGCCTGTGGCAATGGACACGTCTAGGCGCTGCGTCGTCGTCGTCGTCGGATCGTTTGGTTTGCTAGGTGCTGAGCGGACAGCGGCTCTGGCGCCCGACCTAGTTTTGAACACTTTTGTAGATCCCTGTAGCATGACGAAGCGAGTGATTATTGTCCCAAGTGACCAAACCTTGGAGAGAAGTACCTGAGAGAGAAGCACCAGTCGTGCATCATGTTCGATATTTATGGTGAGGGATATGCGATCCCCGCCGACAAGCCCCCACCATATGTCATCATGTATACTACGCCTACACGTTCTTGTTGCATCCGTGGAGATAAAAGCTTTAGCGGGTACGTGTAGGCTAGCACAGGAAATTCGACTTGGTTACTATGGATCTGTGCTGTGATCTTGCCATGACCTGCATCTTGACTGGTGTAACTCATGGATTGGACTGATAAGCAAGCGCAAGAGGCCCGGAATGTGGGTTGTCTGCTTAGGGATGGATTTCATATTGAATGTTGAGACCATACACGGCGAGGAAATCAGTACTAAGGAGTGTGGTACGGGTTGACATGAGTCCAGTCAAAACCGAAATACGTGCCAATAGGACAAGAGAAACGAAGAGGGGGAGGGGTAACATGGAGGAGTTATCAGAAGAATAAACGGTGAAAAGTTAAATCGCTATATACGAGACCCAGGCAATTAAACGAGCAGATACGATAGCCCAAATCATGATCATTACACAAGTGTGAGCGCCTGATCCGAAGTAGACAGATCAATACTTGCGAGTTGCTAATGCGCGAATATCATATAGGTATGAGCGGCTCTTGGCAGACGAAGCTTTATCGTATTTGCCCTTCCATCCGCGCATTTCATGTCGATGCGCTCTTCCGCAACCATACAGGAGTCCAGGAATGTGTCGTCGACATCGCAACCATCGATGCACGGGAGCCACGTTCGCTTCCAGAGTCTGATTGACTTTCCGTACGGCTGCGTGTTGACACAGGTGACTCGATTCTGCTCGAGGCTGCACTACTGCTTGCTTCAGAGACAAGTCCTGATGAAGTTCGACATGGGAGGCCGCGGATAGTGCCGCCCTGGGCCTCCCAAGCATTGCCATTCTCGTCATCAACGAGGTCGGCAAAAACGTCTGCTCTTCGTCTTCTGTTGATATCCAACACATGCGGCCGGGATCGAATATCATGTTCCCAACTCTCCGAGCACCAGATGCGAAGGAGCCAACTGGGGATCCTATTGAAGACCCTGTTAAATGGGTAATAAGTGCTGGACGAGTTGGTGCCATGGCCACATCAAACTCGCGTAACGCTTGATCATTTCCTTCCCATCGGAGTGTTTGAGGATTCCACCTCATCTCTCCAACAGCTTAAGCCCATTGTCAATGGAAACTCGAAACGTGATAAATGAGTACGACACACTTTTAGCAGCATTGAGACCGCCTAGATTCCGAATCAACGTGGGTTTCCGCCGCGTGTGATTTAGCAAAGACGGGCCCTTCCTTTGTGGAGGGGAACAATCGGAAACTGGTAACTTTGGGGGAAGTTCTATTCTTCCTGTGCGCTTAAGAGATCGGGGAGGCGCTTCAGGGCCTTGGTAGACTTAGACACGAGAACGCGCTCGGAAAGGATTAGGAAACATACCTGACCCACTCGTCGACAGAGAACGGGTAGACTTCTTCCGAATTGTGCCCTTTCTAGATCTTTGGTCTCGATGCACTTTTCCCGCTCGGGCCTGCGACACGGCTACCGTGTCCCTTGGGCTGGACGCGGTATTGTCTTTCTTTGTCCCGATCCGTGGGTAAATCATCAAAAGCGTCAAGCTCTGTGCCATTGCCGTATAGCCGTTGTCGCTTTGGCTTCTTGAGCACTTTCGGGGCGGACGTTGATGCGCTCGAGCTGCCGGTTCCAGAACGCGAACGCAAACTGACTGAAGATGGCGGCCGTGGGGAATAGGAGAGGTGGCACGAGGAGTGACAGAAGACGGAGGCGGGAAGACGGATGAAATTGAGGGGCGTGCTTTTAGACGAGAGGACGACGTGGGCATGGTTAACCGTAGTGCAGCAGGGTTTGAAGACGGAGTAGGGGGACGTGTGGGCGGTACACCATAGTCGATTGACCGTAATCTGCTCGTGGAACTCCCGTGCGTCTTCGCTCGTGAAGACGCGGTCGGCGCATCGTACCGAGGAAATTGGGCCGAGGGTACAGGAGGCGGTGCAAAAGATGGATTTGGCTCAATCCCAGAAACCTGCGACTGGTTGACTTCCATCAACGAGGATAGCGAAGCTTTGCGGGTGAGACGCTTGTGCGAAGGGGGTGGGGAGATGGGCTTGAGGCCCGAATGGGATTTCTGGCCTCGCAAACCGCCGGATTTTGCCGCGAGGAAAGAACTACTACTTGTGGCAGGCGCAGAGAGTAAGGCTTGATGGGAATGGGCGCGTGTCGGTGAGCACGTGGTGGAGGTGAGGGGGATAGTCTGATCTTCTGAAGCTGGCGTGACGACGCCGGTGGGGGGACTGGAGATTTGGTGCGATCGGGTCGTGTTTTACTAGAAGGCTTGACGGTCGGTGGGCGGGAGGCTATATTCTTGGTACGAGCTCCTGAACCAGACTGGCGTTTAGATGGAGGGCGTTGGGTGTTTTGAAGCAGTCGACTCGGACTGAAGTCCACATCGTCATCGATAACAAGTCCGATCTCGATGTCATCCTCCGGATCCACACAGGGTATTTTCGGAGTGTTGTCAACAACTGGTGCCTTTTTCTTCATCTCCAGATTTTGGCGAGTTGTTTGCTACCACTCCCCGACCCGAAGAGGGCAGACGGGATGACCAAGCCTTCAAGTTCTCCCTCATCCTCGTCATCATCCTCCGTTTCCGTTTCCGGAAGAGACGTTGAGGTAGAGGAAGTAGAGCCTTGATCGAAACCCAAGGTGGAATACGTGTCCGAGGATTGGGAAGATGAAGTCTGATCCTTGTCACCCCATTCTAGCGAATTCTTGGATGATTGATGCGAAAGGGGTCGAAGAGATAACTTTGTAAGATCCGAAGGGAGGGCAAATGCGGATTCGAAGTCTTCATCGATTGTGGCGGGGGCGACGGAGTTTGTGTCGACCTTAGGACGGAGGGTATCCATTTTAATAGTAGATACACCTTCCTCCTCTTCATCATCCTCATCAAGTGTGGGTTGTAAAGGGGGGCGTATAGTGATGGGCTGTTGTGAGAGTGGGAAGATCCGCGCAAAGGGAGCAACGAGGCTGGGAAGGACGGTCCTGACCTTCGCCCCCCCTGTCTCACCAAGATCCATCTCGATATCCCAGTCTTCGACATCATCTTTGTCCGATTCCGAGTCGAGGGCGTGCAGAGGTCCGTCCTCAGTTAGGTCGAAATCAGCATCTGGCCATTCTTCTGTGATGGGAGGTGCGGGGATGCGATTCATAGGGTGTGGAAAGGAGCGCAGGAGAGACTATGAGAGTCTCGAAGAGGGGAGGGATTAGAGAAAAAAGGAGAGAGGTGGGTGAGAATTGGAGACTCGGAGCGTGAGTGATTCAATCCGCATGTCACACGGTCACACGTCAACAAAAAGCTCAGTATGGCTTTAGTCTCGCAAGCTCCCGCGCATTGTACTCAATCTCATCCAGTTCCAGTTCATCCTCCATATGCGACCCCTGGCCCTCATCCCACCCCTCAATAACCTCCTCCAGCCCTTTCCGTATCCGCAATCCCCTCTCAACCATTGTCTCCCATAGGCTCCTCAATTCATGTGCTGAGAAGGCTGGGCGGAGGCGATCAAATGCTTGCATGTAAATATCTTCATTGTACGCTCAGTCATGGTAGTCGTATAGAACATACCTACGCACCTTTAACCAGCGGACATTCTCCAATGGCTTGTAATAGAACACTTTTTGCCCTCTCCAAGTCACCCGCCCGTATCTCTAGTTCCAATAGTAGTCGCCAAAGAACTGGGCTCCCTCGTGTGCTGGTTACAGAGACCTCTCCCAATTAGTAAATACTAAATTGCATCACATTCGGGTACACTCACCGTTCACTTGCAATGGCCACGGTCAAACTCCCTCGGATCCGCTCAACCTCCCAGAACCACCTCCCCTTCTCCCACCCACCCAACCAAATCTCGGCCGCGCGCCTGGAAACACCCTTTTCATGATCCACGTCACAGGAGATGTTGACATCTCCCAACTCCCGAACGCGGCCCCAAAGCCCTTGACCCCTTTGCATCTCCAGGAACATGCCCAATAGGATGGTGTTGTTAGGAAACAGTTCTACGGCCTTTTCTAACCGCTCGCGAAGCACGGCAGGACGTGTTGGGCTCTTCAATGTAGAAATGTGATGATAGAGCATCCCTAATGATGCGACTGCCGTGCTCTCCTGGACCACGGACCCGGCCTCGAGAGGCGCCGTCAGGAATGATGGTAATGAATCGCCCGTTAACAGCTCCAGTAGAACACCCAGTCGTGTCCATGCCTCACGTACTTTCCACAATGTTTCAGGAATCTCGTGAGCCGTAGCCTCAAGGGCACGCCTGCCTCGTAAGATAGCCAACCCAAGGCCCTCCACCTCGGCGGCCCGAAGTGCAACTCTTGTAGCAGCTTCAGAGTCATTAGTTAACCACTCCATTTCGGCCCAGTCCCACCAGAGTGGACCCGCACTAAGCCTGCTACTAGTAGATGCTGGCGAGGAGAGCACAGTCTGATACACTTTACGTGCTTCGTCAAGGCGCCCTCTTAGACGCTCTAGCCGTGCATGAGCGGCCCAATGTGGGAGGGACTCTGGAACTGATGCAAGAAAGCGGCGCGATTTCTTCAATGCACTGCGTATATATGGTGAGTAGCGTTCGGTCGGTGAACTAAACGCACCTGCCTTTTCACATCGATCGCAGCCTCGAAAGCCAACGTCAGTAGGTCCCACTCCAGGTCATCATCACCCATGCGGCATTGGTCAAACATTGCCCTCACAAATTCAATGTCAACCCCAGCTAAGTCTTCTCTTGTCCACATGGCCCACCGTGCTTCGCCGTTCCGAAATTCTGAAACCTCAAGTGGACCAATACACCGATGGCTCCAGTTTTTGATCGGCCCAAAACTGTCCACGTACTGCTTCTCTCTGCCGACCAGTATTCCAGCATGTGACTCTGGTGCGGAGCTCTGTGCATCAGTAGAGGACGGGAAGATGGCTTCTATGTATGGGCTTGAAACCAGACGGACTTGTGCCCAACGATCGTCGTCGTCGGTTCCAGCCATGGCCTCCAGGTCAGGGACGTGAAGACCCAGATGAGACAACCACATGAGGCGCAACAAGCCCTTTGAGCGCTTTGAGGTGAGTTCGAAGAGGAATGGCCGAATGTCCGAGAATAGGATTGTAGCATATGGGTCCAGTTCGGCATCGGGATCAGTCGACCGTAGCGGCGGTCTCATTGGTTCATCCGCCCGCACTTCCGTTTGAGCCCAGCGCTGATATGGATCTGAGAGTGAAGCAGCAACGGCCACATGACTTGAACTTGCACTAGTTGGCGCGCGTCTTGACATCCGCTCTGGCTTACCCGCAGTGTACCAATCTGCCCAACCCGTTGATCCAGGCTCGCCTATTCGTGGGGCTTCCAAATCCCAATACTCCTCGAGATTGTTTATCTGTTCTTCAAATGGGAGCTGGCGGATCGCTGGCAGATGATGAAAGCATGCCCTGCAAGAGCACTTGTCGTAAGCGTGTGTATATAGTAGATATGAGGGCTGGGATTACAGGTCTGCTTGCGCCTGGAATAACGCCATTGACCGCTCGATAAACCCTGACAAAGCATCAGCAATTTCACAAATAGAACCAAGGAAAATCAGACATACCCGCCTGACGCAACGCGCAAGTCAATCGCCAAAAGACTCTCAGTCTTTCCAACTCACTCGCTGCAGAAGCAAGTACTCGAACGGCCGCTTCGAGTATCCCCTCTACTCCACGAAATCCGTTTCGAATTCGCCAATCGAGCCATGCTAAGAAGATATTGATGTCTCCAGCTGTCAATGTCTTTTCCCACTCTTGACTCAACTTCTCACTTGTCCATAGTTCTTCTCCTGCATGAAGATACAAGAGTCGGATGCGGGTTGAGAGGCCTTCCGGAAGTGTTGGTAGAGCGCGACCGAGGATAGAAAGTGTGATTTCGGAACGGACTTTCGAAGAGTTTTTGGATGCAAAGGGCACCTGGGATATGAGAGAGAGAGAAAGGAAAGCCACGTAGACACAGAGGATGGATCTACTGAGAGCTGCTCTTCGAGGGATCTCATCTTCTCATGGTTCGAAGAGAATGCTGTCCTGTCGTGGCCGTCGTCGTCATCACTGTCGGACACCGCTGACGCTGAGGAAGAATCGCTTTCAAACCCATGGTCCTTTAAGGGGTCGATAGACCTATAGTCTTTTGGTTCGACAAGACGCGGCTTACGAGAAGGCAGAGGAATGAAGCCATCCACCTCCTGGTATTTGCCGCTTGCCTCCGCTGATGCAATGAGTCGACGCCTTGGGGTAGTCTCGAGCAGATGTCGGGAGCCCGTATCGCTAATACCTAGAAGCTAATTGCCATTCTAGCACACAAGACAGCATATAAGGGACGCTAGGCAAACCTTTTGGCGTCCACCAACTACAACTTCTACGGATCGGTTACTACGGTGCACAACCGTCCAAGCTGTTGTCAGCCCAAGGACTTTCCTGCCCCCTTCAGCATTATTAGCAGTCATAAAGATCACGCCAACAGCACCCACTTCCAACCAAGTGATACTTTGGTATATCCCTGGAGTATATCCCTCCGTATTGTATACTCATGGGTCACCCTTCTTATCTGAGAAGAAGACGGGTTGTGAAACATCTTGTCCTGCTCTACGCGCAGAGTCCTCCTCGGCCTTTTTTCTTTCGTCGTCATGAAAGGCTTGGCCGTGGCCTTGCGAATCCCGACTTCTACTTCCACGCTCACTGGAAGGGACCCGACCTAGATTAGATCTTCTGTCTCGTCTGTCTTGTTTCTTCTTCCGGCGATCGCTCTGTTTGTCCTCGTCTCTAGAATCTCGCTGCCGCGCTGCGCGTGTACTAGAGGTCACTGTCTCTGGATTTTTCCTAGAGCTACCTCCTAGATCTGGAAAAGAATCGAAGGAGGGTGGGAAGGAAGAGAAAGAAGGAGGAACAGACATTGAGGACGCTCGCAGGAGTCTAAGGACGGACCGGGCGATCCTAGATGTCTATTACATAATCAGTGATAATGAACCCTTGCAGAATTTTTTTTTCTGCAGCTGCTCCGACTGTTGATCATCATGTCGGACAAGTGCTTCTGGCTACGTTGCGAGAAGAAGCCATTCGAGCATCGAGCAGCTCTCACCCCCACCACGGCCCGCAGTCTCATTAAAGCTGGTTTCAAAATTTACGTTGAGCGCGACGAACAGAGGATCTTTGACGATTCGGAATATGACGCGTACGCTCGCTCAGATTGACCCTTCGCCAGTCGTGTTAACTCAGGCGATCAGAGTCGGATGCGAGCTCGTCGAGAATGACTCTTGGCCCAGTGCCTCGACTAATATACCTATCATTGGATTGAAGGAGCTGCCTGTCTCTACTGCTCCCCTTTCCCATACCCACGTGCAGTTCGCGCATTGCTACAAACAACAAGCAGGCTGGTCATCGGTTCTCTCCCGCTTCTACCGTGGAAATGGAACTCTTTACGATCTGGAATTTTTGAATGACGTGAACGGTAGGCGCATTGCGGCGTTCGGATTCCATGCGGGTTTCGCTGGGGCCGCGGCCGGAGCATTGGCATATGCTGCACAAAAGAACGGGGGGAAGCTTGGCCGCTTAGAGCCATATCCTAACGAGCAGGCAATGGTAACCGATGTGAAAGCCAAACTCGGAGGGAGAGCAACGAATGTCAAGGCCCTTATCATTGGCGCCCTCGGACGCTGTGGACGTGGTGCAGTCGACCTTTTCAGGAAAATCGGGCTCGACGAGTGCGTCTATACTATTTGGAGTGACGTGGCTTGATCTAGCTCGCATAGAGACAACATTGTCAAATGGGATTTGGATGAGACCGCAAAGGGCGGGCCGTTCCAGGAGATACTCGATGTTGACATTTTTGTCAACTGTATCTACCTAACGACACGTATTCCCCCGTTCTTGACCGAGGAACAAATTGACTCCGAGGGGAAGACTCGACGGCTAAGGGTGGTTGTGGACGTCAGTTGTGATACGACGAATCCGAACAACCCCATTCCTATATATTCCGTGAATACGACCTTCCCCGAGCCAACAGTGGCTGTAACCGTCGGGTGGGTAGAAAGAGCACCCTCGGTCATATAATTCGAAGCTGATGCGTGGTTACCAACAGCCCCGGGAACCCGCCTTTGGAGGTTATTTCAATCGATCACCTCCCTACCCTTCTTCCCAGGGAGGCGTCAGAGCAATTTAGCGCTGACCTTCTCCCGTCTTTGCTAGAGTTCCCTGATAGAGAGCATGCACGTGTCTGGTCGGATGCGAAGAAGTTATTTGTAGAGAAATTGGCGGAGGCGGCAAAGGTCGAGAAACTTGACACGTAAGATCGCGTAAGACCCCAAGGGGGCAATTCGGAAGAATGTCTGTATTTTATAGAGAGGTGACGGTTTCCAGGGGAGAAATTGTTCTCGAGGTTGGCCACATCACCACTTTGTGCACCTTCAACTTGTATTAGTTTGACTGTGTCCAAAGCTCCTGTGCTCTAATCATACTGGTGCTGGCCGCCTCAAGCATCCCTTTTATGAATTAATCCCCTACTATCTCCCCCATATTCATCTTCATCTATGGCTCTCCCCAACCTGTCCATTCCTTCAATTTCTATCTCCCTCGCGGAGGACCTTCCTGCCCACTCGTTTGACACACTCACTCCTTCTCCCACCACTCAGGAAGACAGTTACAGGTCTTCTTTTCTCAGTCCTCCTCCCGTCGTTTCTCCCCGTTTTCTTAGGCAACCTTCTCCTCTACGCCCTGCCGATGCTTTATCCACCGGAAGGGGTCTTGATGCTGACCGTTTTGAGGCACTTCTCGCGTCCACGAGAGAGAGGAATGCCTGCCCGAAGAAGGAGCCCAATTTGCGAAAGGAACTTGCGATGAAATCCCACAAGAGCAAGCAGAGTGCGCTCCTCTCAGTCCTCGTTTCCGGTCTTGTGCTAACTCTTCTGTAGTGGAACGTCGCGCTCTATTCCTGTCCAAGGTCAACGCTCCTCCATCCCCTACGGCCACGGCCCTCCCAAAGACTCCTCCCGACTCTCCTGCTATCCTCCATTATACCCTTCCCTCACCAGGCCTCGATTCCCCATTGGCCTTATTTGAGTCTTTGCAACATACAGAGTCAACTGGACCTGTCCAATACCCTTCTGTCGAGCCATGGGTTGAGAAGGTTCATTATCGCCAATTGAACGGTGCCAGCCTGCGTCCCCCTTCTCTGGAACAGATTACGGCACACCTGAGCTCCCATGGGCACTCTGCATCCGCCAAGGACGAGTATCACCGCCCCCCAATTCCTCTACCTACGTTCTTGCGTTCTCATCCCCGCATAAAGACAGCTAGGACCGTTTCGCAGTACCATGTTGTCTCTACTGAGAGGACAGATGACAAGCAGGAACTCGAAGCCGAAATCACACCTCCGATTCCAGGAGCGGGAGAGCTCTTCACTCCCTCACCCAATACCCACCCCGTTTCTGGCCCGGCGCTTCTGGTCACGACCACGAAGATCGAGGGAATCGAGGGAACCTCTAATTTGACGCAGGCCGCACTTACGGAGGTTAACCTCAGCGCCCTCAACTCGCGTGCGCTCACAGGCCGTGACATGATGTCGAAACTCAAGCGTCGTCTGTCCGGACTCCCGTCCGCTGATGGCGTGGGTGATTGCATTGCGGATGAAGACGAGCGTCGCGCTAGGAGAATCAGTGCCCCAGCCGAGCTACCTAAACGCGAGCGTGATGGGTTTGCTCACCTCGTCCTCGCACTTCCAGGGGCGTTTTGATGCCTTGCCTTTCATTTTTCAGGGGACTGGCTTGCGCCTCGTTCTTGTCGCATGGACTGTGTTTTATTATTTAGACTGTCTCATCTGCCTGTTGTACAAGGTAGACGCATCTGAATGGACATTATGTTGCGATCGTCTGGTTACTTGTCCATACCTTTATCGCCGTGGGAGGTTGGACGTACGGCCTTCACAGGACATCTCGTCTTCCTCCCCCCGTCCCGCTAGTGCTGCAAGTCGACGCTTGCTCAGCGCGTGATCATGTATCGTCTATGTTGCACTTATCTGTGATCTGTGGTGATGATTAAAAAACTTTCGGCAATGTGTCATTGAGAAAGTTCAGCAAAATACACGCAAGGTAAGCTACATAACGACCAACCACTGGCAACTCGCATGCTACAACATTCTAAGTGGTCAATCGAGGTTATATAAATGCGACGCCAATTGCCGCTGACACTTCCAGAGTATGTCTCTTCGGCCGTCACCCAGGGCAAACCCATCGCCCTTCAAGAAAGAACCTTTGCACGCGTAACAGATCCCAATAGATGGAAAACAACAGCAAGACTGATTCGGAAAGTTACCCCGAAGTGGGGAAGCGAGAGGGTGTTGATGGCAGCCTGAATAAATCCAACACGTGCAAGCGACGCTCTGTCAAGACACTGTCAGGCAAAGGGACGGCAGTCCTTTTCTGTAATCACTCACGGTAATCCAACCTCAGGCTAACATGGTCATTCAAAAAATCCTCGCCATCCGAATCATCAAGTGGGTCAGTGTTTTGTATACGCTGCCACGACTCTGTGTCGTATAGTCAGCACGGAGTATGGATGGCCTACGGGAGGACTCAACGACGCAATAGAGAATAATCGTCTCGGTGTTCTAACCACTGCTCCCTGGTACGCACGTTGGCATTGACTACTACGGGTACAGTTACTCAGTCGGCACTAGGTCGTCGAAAGGATCAAACCTGTCAACGGGACGGGCTGGGATGGCTTGGTCTTGCCTCCATTTGTGGGGACGTAGTGGTGAAAGGTGGTCCTAGTCACATCCGGTGCAAAGTACGGCTGAGTGCGAGCACGACGCGTCGAGGAAGTCTCGGCATCTATAAATACGTTAGACATGTCTAGCGTCTGAGTACTGCACACCATGCAAAGGCCGAACCATACGAAGACGAGCCAGACAGCGTTCTTGTAGTTTTGTCGAGCTCGCCGCCGGCGACCAAGTCTTGCAGAAAGCGGCTCCGGGCCTGTGCCATCTTCTTACCCCATTCCACTTCCTCTGGTGGATCGACATTTTCATGCATTTGCTCCTCTCTCGATAGTCGAAGTAGCCATGGTACCTTACCCGGATTGCGACGAGCATGGTCGTCGGAAAACGGGTTCGCTACATTTGGACCCTCGTGATAATGGAATATCATCCAGAGAAACGCCTTTGCGCGAGCAGCTGAGGATATATTGATGGGGAGGAAGAGATCTACAAATTCCACGTCTGGCTCAAAGTGGACGGGCATTAAAGACTGTAGACTTATCAGATCAGTGGCGCGAAAGTAAGCTAGAAACTCACTGAGGAATAGTTGACCAGCACAAATATCAAGTTGACAACACTGGTCGGGGGGATATGCCCGGCTTTCTAATTGTCAAGTTATTAATACACGAACACCGGAGCATACAAAAACTCAATTCGTACTGCGCGGGCAAGGATATCAGCAGGGGTAGACGGAGGGGCGGACTTTTGTTCTCCGGGTAAGAAAGCCGCCTTGAGACAGTTCTTTATCCTGGGAGCATCCTGTACATTCCCATCCGTCTTCTGGAGGGATGGAACCGGGTGGTAACTCCGTAAGGCTGTTTTCATCTCGGGGAAGACTGAAAGAGGGCATGGACATGGATAAAATGGTGAGGTGGGAAGGAACCATAGCACATACAGGCCATAGTGGTATTTATCCTGCCTACGTTCGTAAGTAGAGATATTTTTGCAAATTCTATTGCAAAGGCTGGGGTTTCAAGCATCTTATCTCTCATAACTTTTGAACATTTGGCCGAGTTGTAGAGGGCATGCACATAGAGATCGCAAAAGTTGACCTTGGTTGGGGGTTTACCGGGGGTTTCATCCGTGAATGCCAACGTCTTGTCGTTGAAGACGTGGTAGAGGAACGCGTACTGAACGTCGTTCCGAGTGAGAATCTCCGAATCTCCTCGCTTTATGGCGAGTGTTTTGCGTGAGACATACTGCGGCCTGGGCAGAAATAAACCGAGGAAAGGAGAAAAAAACGGAGAACGGGACTGACTGGGTGGACATTCGACTCGGATCCATGGAACTCGAGGCTCAGCCTCATGTTCCCTCTTTACCGCCTTTATCGTCGCACAATGGTCAGCATTGCTGCTCATTCTTCCCACTTCAAACCTCCCGTCTCGATATCATACCCGTCCCTTCTCTCTGCTCCCTCAACCTCAACCTTATCACATTCTATAGGCAAGTCAGCGTCTCGAAATACCCCATCTACAACTCATCCCACTGCACAGAGCAGGCTTTCGGCTCGGATCCAAACTGTCTGGGAATCATCATCGTTCGCGATCTTCCTCCGGCGTATCCACGGCTAAGGGAAAGGCTATTGAATCTCGGGCACGCGTTTGCTCAGCTTGACGAACCTGTCCGAGAGAACTATGCAGACGCGAAAAGCAGATACAGGTTCGAACCAACACCTATACCCATCACCGACTGATTATCATTATCTTCAGTTTCGGGTGGTCCCATGGGAAGGTGCGTTGGCGTCGCACGCTCGGTGTCCCCCCCAGAAGTGACGCACGGCCCAGGAGATCATGAATGGCAAACCTGGTATCAATGCTACCCTGTTCCAGGAATACTTCTCACGCGGTTGAACAGATACCCTAAAAGGCTCTTATTATGCAAACCCTGTCATAGATGTACCCACTGTCCATCCCAACCTTCGGGAGGCATATCCGGAATATTACGGAGCTAATATATGTCAGTGTCCCATTTTGTGCCACAAACGGTGTCTAATTTCGAGTACTGCAGGGCCCAAAGACGAGGCAAGTATTGAAGGCTTCGAATCTGCGTTCAAGGAGCTTGGATCGTGCGTTCATGCAGCCATTCTCTTTAACCAACTCCCACCTCCGTTTCACAGCTTCATTTTGGACGTTGGAGTCAAACTTGCAGCTGCTTGCCAGCGGTTTGCCTCACCGCACTTGACAGACTCTTCACGTTCCCTATCCGACTTGATCAGCTCTCAAACAACCAAAGCACGGCTTCTGCACTACTTCCCTCCGTCACCCGGAAGTCCGCTTCCTGCAGAGAACGAACCGATTGACAGCTGGTGTGGTTTTCATGTCGATCACTCACTCCTCACCGGTTTATGTTCGGTATGTCCCGCACTCCTTAGTGTGATTTTAAAGTGAGATGACCATCTGCTTCTGATGTGACAGGCGTTGTACATCCAACACACCCCCGGAGCCTCTCCGAAGGCAATTCCATCACCATCACCCTCCTCCGGACTCTACATCCGAACTCGTGGTGGTGAATTGACAAAGGTTACCATACCCCCTGACTGTCTTGCATTCCAAACGGGCGAAGCCTTCGAACTTGCGACTGCAGGCAGGTTACGGGCGACTCCCCATTGTGTTCGTGTGGGTGCAGGGGATGGTACTGAGCACGTTTCCAGAGAGACGTTTGCCCTTTTCATGCAGCCAGACGTTAATCAGCACATAAGTGAGACGGAGACGTTTGGTGATTTTAGCAAGCGTAGATTCGATGATCACTACAATGACAATAATGTACAGTAATGTATAATACATCTACGGTGAGAGGCGAGAGAGCTCATGTATACAAATCACACGGGGCTCCGGATTAATGTCGTCTATCGGGTTTGGAGACTCTGTGTAAGCAATGGCTACAGGCCCCCTGATAAATCTACGAAGGGCTCCCAGAAGCGGAGGAGGCTGACCGCGGGCGGCGGTTACTGGGGGAAGTAAGTGCGTCTGGTAGGACTGACAACACGGCGGCGGTAAGGCTATTGCGCTTCGAGAGTTTTGCGCCCTTCCCGCTAAGTGAAGAGCCCACAGAGGAGTGCAGGTCGTCCAGATCCGAAACAACGCTCCAGTCCTCACTAGGGGGTCCGCCACCAGTCGAGCTCCCCCCAGAACGGCTAGGTAGTGAGGATGGTGTTCCCCTCTCTCGTATAGTCGCGTGTTCTGCGTCATTTACATCACCTGTGCGCTCATCAGGTGCACCGGATCTTTTGATGAGTGTTCGGGCGTATTCCAGGTCCCGGTAAATGGCTTCAATAGCCGTAGACACACCATTTTCCTGCACGGTACTACTCAGCGATTGAACCCTCTGTCTAGGAAAAAGCACGTACGGATCGGATCTGTTCCCCGACCAGTTTCGCCCTGGCGATTTGTCTCTGGTCTGTTGTGGCTGAAACGAAGGCCTCAGCGAGGTTCTCGACAGTCAGCTTGCGAACACTGGTGCCGATGCCTAGAGCCTCCACTCGATCGCCCCAAAAGAACTGGTCGCCGAAGAAAGGCTTGATAATGGTCGGAATTCCAGCTGACGCCAGACCTCAGTGACGTGATTGCGGGAGGCAGGAATTACATACCTCGGAGACTGGCACCAGTCGTTCCTGCCCCACCATGGTGGCACGCTGCATCTATCTGTTTGAATAACCAATCATGAGGAACGGAGGAGACTGGATAGATCTCCTGGGGTAGCGGCTCCTCAGGTTCCGTCGCTTCCGTCGTGTTCTTCGATAGTCTGTCGGACCAACCCTTGGAAAGAATGGCATGGACGCCACTCCGTAGGATGGCATCGATGACGGTACGTGTCATACTCTTCGGATCCGACACTACGATACTTCCGAAGCCGATGTATATGATCTTCTTCTTGGACTTACGAGCCTTGTCGATAAAATTGATCAAGTCCGCAGAAGGCTGCCATTTCTTGGATCCAACATCAGCATCATCCAGGAACCAGTACCCTAGGATACGGTCAGTAAAAAACAAACGACAGACAAGGTATGCGCAGACCCGTAATACGGATCCATTCTGGCCAGTCCAGAGGTGCAGGGACAACGGTCGGGCTAAAATTGTAAAGAAATGGGATCTTATGTGGCTCCATCTTGTCCAAAGATGTGCTAGGAAGCCCCAGGGTATTACGTCGCCATCGATTGATTTGTCCGGATGTTCCCCTCCAGAAAACCTGGTCAAACATCACATACGTCTACTTTTATATTAATAAAAGGAGTTTCATCACACTTTGAAGAACATACCATATAGTTGTAACTGCCGCCCATCTGAAGACGTGTTAGGGGCGTCACATATAATTGGAACAATTACACACTTTGTTATCCGGAACAGCAAAGGCATGAGGATAGGCTCTGTAGATTATGTGAGATGAGGTCGGCTTCACGTGTGAGAAACTCGCCTTGTTCTCGACCATGTCATAGTGAATGCCCTGAAGTAGGGAATGCCAAGCGCCTCGGCAATATGATATCCAGCCATGGCACTAGGACTCTCCACCAGAACATCCGTGCCCTGACATGCTTCCCAGGATGTCTTTAGCAGGTCTTCAATCCACCCTCGGAACTGCCTCACTTGAATACGTGTCGCAAAAAATACTCCCAATTACCTTACCTTTGTCACACCTTCTCTTAGAAATGCAATCGTGAACGTTCCGTTTTCCACGCAAATGCGCATTAATTCAGCAGGATCTCCTCCAACAAAGCCAAATTCGATGCCGTGCTGGAGTTTGTCAGTACAGCATCAAACATGAGCAACTCTCCGCTTACAGATTCAATCCAACCCTTGAACTCGCCATGAGTAGCAATCCGTACACGGTGTCCTTCCGCGAGCAGTCCCTTGGCTAGTGCAATGTAAGGTTGTACATCCCCTCGCGACCCAATAGTAAGAAAGGTAAAATGTAGTGGCTTCTCAGGCTTGAATGTCAAGAAGGTTGACGATGTGGATGTGAACATTAAGGCGGGGACCGAGTCGCTCATGTTCTCGGGAGGGGGTCTTGGGTCTGCATCTTCCCGACGCGGAGCGTGATTTCCAAGTTCTTCCAAGAGGAGTGCATCACGTTTTCCAAGGGTGGGAGACACTGGTCCAGCATCTGCTTGGCGTCTTCGCACGTCTTCGATCTGCTTCTCGAGAACACTAATGAATGCTGATCTGCGATCCTGTTGACTAAATTCGAGAAAGAGTTCCTCGTGACCTTTGACAATGACAACAAGACCGTAGTGACCAAAGCGGAACGCTTTTGAAATCTCAGTTGACAGGATGTCACGTATGGGAAGAATCATCTAACGAAAAATCAGCCGCCTGTCGATCGCCAGCGAACCACACCTCACCCTCGTCTTCGACGTCAAGGTCCCACTAGATTTAAAGCATACGTAATTGCATGAAATGTAGAGACGACCGAATACGGGGAGAACGCGGAAGAGGTAACCAGGAAAGTCTGTCAATCATCATTAGTTTTTCGACTAGCCGCCACGTTGAAAAACACGGACATCCAAAAAGTCGTTCTTTGTCATCAAAGGCAAATGATGCTTGAAACTTTTCAATTATCTCTGGATCAATGGTAGAGTCCGGTGTCTCCAAGACACTATATCCAAGTTCTGCACCTTGGCTTGACAGAGAAGATTGGTGGGTTCCAGAGGAATACACTTCCGTTACGGCTTTCTCTCTGAACACTGCTGATTGTTGACCGCCTGAACCGGATGCACCGCCCAGGGTTCTTCGTGACATCCGTAACCATGACGGGACAGATACCCAGCTTGTCGCCAACGTTTGTTCTTGAGTCGTCTGTACTAACGATTCGCTCGGCGAGGTAAAGGGAGGGTACGTATGGCTTGAGGGAATGGTGTTATTATAATGGCCGGTCTTGAGAATGGTATGATCTTGCGAAAACTCGTTCGTGTGACTTGCACCGGAGATGTCCGATGATGGAGGTGGAAGAGCAATTGGAACAAATGACGAGTTGTCCCGTTTCTCAACATGTGTAAATTCCTCGTGCTCATCCGGCTGACCTGGGGAAGTTACGGTCCGACCAAGAGGAGTTTCTTGGAAAGGACGTAGGAGTGATGACAATCGGAATGAAGAAGAGGATCTAGGAGCGACTTCAGGGTACGTTTGAAAATTCTCCGAAGTACCGGTGCGAGATGTGGAAGTAGATCGGGATACAGTGGTGTCTATAAGTTGTTCAACACTCGAGGACTCCTGAGCTTCTGGGACAAAGGGCCGCGTGGATGCAATGGCATCTCGAATCTGCTCAAGTGCAGCTGATATGTCATGAAAATACGTGAAGAAGTATGAATCAACTGCAAGGTCCTCGCTACCGTCGACCACCTTTACTTCGATGGTCTCACGGAAGTCAAGCGCGCCTGATTTATCCACGTCAATAATTGTGGAGTAGGGTATTGCTATCTGCACCAGCTCTGTCAGATGTGAGGATCTATGGAGACTCAGTCAATGCACCTTGACGCTATCCCCCATGTTCTGCGCCTTGAAAATCACCCTTCGAATTGCCTTAACCCATTCAGCTCTACTGGGCAGGGAATCTGCAGACAGGTAGATAGTTTTTGTGTTTGTTCGAAGGCGAATACCCTTTTCTTGCCATGGATCACAAGATATGGCGTATCTCAAGTCTACCATACCACGTGGGAAATAAGGATCCTGGAAAAGAATGAAATGAGGTGAATACCAGAGTTTTTGAGCACTCACAGCAGACGATTGATACCAGGAGAGGGCATCATTCTTCAGAATAAACCAGTGTTTAACCCAGCGCTTTGTGCGTTGTGCCTTCTTATGTAATGACCCAGACTTGAGTATTTGATCCTATAAAATAAAGTTATAAAGTTATTGAGGCGGTTGACAGGCAATGCCAAGTGAAACTGACCTCTCTGGATGGCATGTGCGCAAAGAAGCAGAGGTACGAATTGGTCAGGTACATATAGCCCTGGAGCACTAGATCATATTGAATCCAAAGCAGCATAGTTTGGATAACAGGCACACGCACAAACTGAGCGCATTAACCAACATGGCATCTCTAAAGAGACGGTGGTCAGGAATGTCGTGTCAAAACGAGTGCATGCAATATCCACCTGCAATGACCTCATTTATTCCAAGGTCGAACACCTCGCCAAGTTTCTCAGCTAGTCGAGCTCGCCTGTTCGGTTTCACAGTTTGGACAGTTGACATACTCCCCGACCGCTCTGCGTGATATCGCAGATCGACTTTGGGAGAAGTATGCTCTAGAACAGGTGACAGCCCAACAAGCCTGTCTCTCCTATTACTGGCTCTACGGCTAGTTGCAACAGACTTGGGAAGTTCAAAGTCATCCGCGTCTGTATCTTCGTCGGACATCATCGACCTTTGTGACTGTTCCTGACCTGTGGATGAGTCGGCGTGGTCCGCTGGTGGGTCGTTGACAGGAGACAAAGTATTCAATGGCTCTCCCCGACGAGAGCGGGCCACAGGACGGTAAATCGTGTGGATAGAGGACGCTAGAGTCATCGCTGAAAAGTGTTACAAATTACTGCTCGCGAAGGGTACGGAAGTAGAGCAGTGACCCACCATGTTTTCCTTCATCATCACTGTCTGACTCTGCTGGGCTCATGTCATGGGTCATAAGCTCGTCGTCGATCTCCGGATCATCAACCAACGGAAGGGCTTGCAATGCTTGGATGAGAGTTTGAGTCCCAGCACGCATCTACCAATATCATGTTAGACACAGGGTAAATGAGGCTCAGCAAGACACCTGCCGAAGTACTGCCCTGGAATTTCGGAGGCGAAGGTTGGGAACGAGATGCTGGTGACGAAGGCCGGATGAACGGAGATTCATCACCCATGCCCTGCTTGATCGGCGAGTAATCCGTACTGGGGAAGGTAGACGAGGAGCCGCTGTCAGCCACCTGTGCTGCAGCGCCGCCTTCTAAAACATTCGCAAGTCTAGAGCAAGATGAGGGATAAGTGCTAAAAGTACCTCCAAGGTCGGCAGTATTAGCGGTCTGCGGGTCTTTGCCTTTTCGGCCCTGCGAAATAAAGCGCTTGGAACCTCCGTTCGAACTAGTACGTTGGGGCTTTGGAGAGTGCTGTGACTTGGATCCAACCGACTTGCTCCTTCCTAATTTGTCCGACGTACGCTCGACGACTCTCCGCATTAATTCCCTGGGAGAGTTTGAGACTGACTTTGTTGGGCTATCATTCTCAAACTGACTTGGTAACTGCAAAGGGGTATTGGCTGGAGAAGAGGGCATCGCTGTCCTATCGAGTCGACAGAAATGTGGAGCCTTGTATGCGCGTTCGGCAGCCGAATACGGCTGAAGTCACGTGTTTGTTGTAGATGAAAAAAACGTGTTGAGTGCGTGCATTTGACATATACAGGCCTTCTCCCTCGCCCCGCCTGTCTATCGATACCCTCGCTTTTCCACATATCCCCATGATCTACGAACGACCATACAAGATAAGAGGAGATATATGTATAGGCTTCGCTAGCATTTTTTCGTACGTACTCCCCGCGTTCCCTCGTCTTGCGACACCAACCCCTTCCCAGCTTTGCGGCAGTCATGCTGCTCATCTTCGTACACGTCAGTGTTCTCGCCTCAAGTCTTCTTTCGCACCCTATCTTATCTTTTATTCTCTAAAGGTTGGCCAGACTAGTACATCCTCCGTTCCTCGTGGAATAGCAATGGTATTTATGTGTCACGCCTCTCGGCTTTTGCATAAACGAACTGACATCGCTTTGTCCAGGCTAAGCTGAACGTGTCGCAATATGGGTGCGCTTTATGACCAATGTCGAACCATCAGCCATCACCTCACGTCGCTTCACCTTCAGGCAAGCATTAGCTCGAGGACTGGGCGATCCTATCACCGGCTTATACGCACCAATGCGTCCGCACCTCTTGGGAATGAGGCTGGCATTCGGCAAGTGTACAAATTCGGGCTGTATTCGTACTGCGGATATCTCAACGATTCCGCTGGTACTTGTACGAACTCAACCATAGGAAACAAGTATCTGCCTTCTAACGCTCTCCTCGCCGACATGTCTCTAAACTATTCGGCGTTGACGGTTTTTATCATCAACGGGACATCCTCATTCGAAAACCAATCCTTAGGGAGCCACACTCGTTCGGCTTCTTATCTGATTCTCATCGGAACTATTTGCGCGTTTTTAGCACTCGTGATGTAGGCTTCGATCGTATACCCGTTCCCATCTTATCCGTTGCTAATGACTCCTCTCTCAGTGGCGTCTTCAAGCGCACAGTAGCTTTTTTTGCATCTGCGTGCCTAGCTATCCTCGCAACGTGTTCATCTTGACGGGTGCCTCGCTCTGGACCTCTGCCATTAACACGTCAGAGTCGGTGAATGGACTTATTCTTAACACGACGAATATCCCCTTGGGAATCGAGGTCTCAAGCGGCACTGGCTTGTCCATTCTGTGGGCGGCCCTCGGCTGTTTGTTGGTTTCTCTTGTCCCATACCTGATTAGGTCCGATACTCCCTTCTTTTCCATACCTACGAAACGACTTACGTGGTTTTCCTTCTTTCTACAGCTGCTGCACCTTCCGAGGTTAGCAGGTTATGAAAAGGATATTTCTACTGCATTATCTTCGTTCACCGGATGACGCGTACTTGGGTTCTTCCTTACTGCTATGAGTTGTGTTCGAAACACGCTAACGATTTGCCATATGGTTTGGGGTCACTTATGGGATATCAAAACGTCGATATTTACCCCGTCCTAGACGATGTATAAATGTAATGTATCAACTACCGGCCACGCCAGCTATTGCCCGATCTGGAAGGAGTTGCTGCGGACGAGAAAACCAGGTGATGCTGGTTGATTGACGCTCGATAAGGCAGTGCGGTACGGCGGCCGTGGACGAGTAAGTATTGACTCACTGCAGCCGCAAGGCTATCTACATGTCCATAGTACTGGGAATGTACATCGGGAACAGGGGATGATGCACGCATGTTGGCCTAGCGTGAAGGGAAAGGCGATGTCATGCAGTGACGGCTATCAGCGAAATGAATGAGGTCGTCAGCGTGAGAACGGTGGCTGATTCCGCAGCAGCCCCGGCATCCCTCATTTCACTCATCATCTGCCTCCATCCACCTTGTACTCTCCCCTCGCCCCACTCTCCATTTGCATCTAGTCACATACATATAGCCCGCCATGTCCACCGAAGACGATTGCTTGTGGTCTTTCCTCGGCGAACCTGCCAAACCCGACCTACCATTCTTCCCTCCACTACCAGAAGCTGACGCTCCACCCCCCGAGTCATTTGATAACGAGTTCGAGGGATTAGAATTCGAAGGGGTTGTACAACTGCCTGAAGATCCTTTCTCTGCCTTCCGTGGCAGCACTCCCGTCTTTACCTCTCCCTCCGTGTTCACTCACTCAACCGAGTCTGGGTACGACCTTGCAGCAGCTTCTGAATATTCATACGGATACCCCCATTCCAACTATTCAATGCCTTTGGACATCGCCTTCAACAACGTCAGAGTCAGCTCAGAGTACGGAGGCGTTGATACCCTGCAAAACCCCACCTATCAATCGGCATTTAACGACTTGTCCTCTTTTGGACCTTTGCCGCCTACTCCCTCACCTTCCCCACCCCTTCGTATGGCAAAGTCTGACTACGGGCCATCTAAATCTCATCAGCCTCACTTTGGCGTTTCCCCGGACAACCTCTCACTTCCTCGCCAGCAACCTTCTACTCCCACTGTTCCCCCCGTCCTCCCCGTCCAGGCGTCAGACAAGCAGAGCCACACAGGACATGGTAAAGCTCACCAATGCCCTAATTGCAGCCGTGGTATGATATGTTTGTTGGCGAAAGATACCATTATTCATCTCAGTATTTTTTAGCGTTTGCGCGTGCGTTCAACCTGAAAACGCATATGGACACTCATAACCCAGAGAGAGTAAAGCAGTATGTGTGCCCACACAGTAGCTGCAAGCGTCCTTTCAGTCGCAAACACGATCTCCAACGTCATCGTACGGCCATACATCGAGACCAGGCATCTTCGTCGGTGTACTCAGATTCATCCCAGCCTGCCATTGGTGTTACTTCTGGCAGCAGAGCTTGGTGCGACAAGTGTGGTAAGGGGCGTGTTGGGCGTGAGGGGGGTTGTGACTGCTTCGACGTCAAGTGAAAGCTGATCGTTGCCGAGTTACCTTGTGGTAGGTCCTAAACACATTTTGCACGTGACACACTCGTTGACACCCCCGAAGCCATTTTGATCCCGACCCTTGTGGCCCGTCCTGCCACCTGAAGCTGGTTGACTCTTCGTGTATAAACGAGGAGTAGCAACCTGATGAAGGTTGTCGTTTGCATCACGTGAACTGAGTGACGTTACGTGGCGTTGTGTTCTCCATGCCGAGTCATTATTTCAACGGACTGACGGATGCAATCGGATGCAATTCATGTATTTGCTTTGCTTGTCTTGGTTTGGGCTCGTGTTGCGCGCTTTCGGTGTGCGTTCTCCTTACCCCTATAGAAATCTAAGTCTATTTGTCTCATTTGTGGAGCGTGATGAGATCATCGACGTTCACCAACCCTTGAACATGCGTCATAGCGACATTTGCATCCTCACCCTTATTAAATATCACCCCTCGACGATGCAACCGTCATTTTCTACTAGCATGGCCTCTGCCAAAGTCACGGACGTCAAGCGCGATGTATTTGACGCCTCTCAAAACGAATTAAATTATTTGACATCTGACCAGGGTGTAAAGATCTCCGACACCGATAACTGGTAAGTGACTGGATTTACATGGCTCATGTTCCCGACCCTCCTTATTTGTGATTCAAAGGTTAAAAGTATCAAACGGCACCCATGTTGGGCCGCATCTCTTGGAAGATCAACTAGGGCGCGAGAAGATTATGCACTTCGATCATGAACGCATTCCAGAGCGCGTTGTACATGCTCGCGGGACAGGTGCCTACGGCTATTTCAAAGTCTACGACGATCGAGCATCCAAATACACCTACGCGCCTGTCTTAACCGATCCGTCACGTAAGACCCCAGTGTTCGTACGGTTTAGCACGGTCCAAGGTTCTCGCGGTAGCGCAGTACGTTGTGCAATGTCGATCTCCTTCAACACTCACACAATGTCACCCGTCTTAGGACACCGTTCGAGACGTTCGCGGTTTTGCGACCAAATTTTACACTCAAGAAGGAAATTGGGATATCGTCGGGAATGACATTCCCGTTTTCTTCATACAGGAATCGATCAAGTTCCCTGACTTTGTTCATGCCGTCAAACCCGAGCCCCATAATGAAGTCCCGCAAGGCCAATCTGCGCACAACAACTTTTGGGACTTCGTTGGTTTGCAGCCGGAATGTAAAGTAGCCTTTGTTTTTCGCCTCCCCCTATTTGTTCACCCTCTCGCGACCAGCTGCCCATATGGTCATGTGGGTTATGTCTGACCGAGGGATTCCGCGATCCTTCAGGATGATGCAGGGGTTCGGTGTGAATACGTATACGCTCTATAAACCCGGGGGGGAACAAGTCTTTGTCAAGTTCCACTGGATCCCCGAATTGGGAGTTCACAGTCTTGTCTGGGATGAAGCACTCAAGATTTCAGGCCAAGATCCTGGTGAGTTTCTACTTTTGCCTCGTTTATTCCGGTAGGCTTCACAACTGGTCAGACTTCCATCGGAAAGACCTGTATGAGGCTATTGAAAATGGAGCTTTTCCCAAGTGGACGCTCTGTATTCAAACCATTCCGGCTTCCAAGGAGCATGACTTCGATTTTGACGTTCTTGACGCAACAAAAATTTGGCCTGAGGAACTGGTTCCCCTTGAAGAGATTGGGGAGCTAGTTTTGGATCGTGCACCGCAGGAATTTTTCCCAGAGGTAGAGCAAGTCGCGTTCTGCACTTCCAACGTCGTCCCTGGCATCGGTTTTAGCGACGATCCCCTCCTTCAAGGTCGTAACTTTTCGTACCTTGACACCCAGCTTTCCCGTCTGGGCGTAAACTGGCAGGAGGTAAATTTCACAGGATATACTTGTCTAAGTTGGTCGCTCATTGATCAACAGCTTCCCGTCAATCGGCCGATTTGCCCGGTTCTCAACCATCAGCGTGACGGACAGATGAGACATCGTATCACTGCGGGCACTGTAAATTATTGGCCTAATCGACAGGAGATTTTCCCACCAGTTCCGCCCAAGCAGGGTGGATACTATACGTGAGTTGTTTTCAAATCTCAAGAATTGTGACGAACTTTGTATTAGGTATCCTTCAAAGATCGAAGGTATACGGGAACGGATTCGGGGGGAGAAGTTTCAAGAGCACTACGATCAACCTCAGCTCTTCTTCAATTCTCTAGCTCCCTACGAGAAGAAACATCTCATCGACGGTATCTCGTTCGAGCTTGATCACTGCGATGACCCCGTCGTGTATGAAACTTACACGAAGGTTCTCAATTGCATCGACTTTGAGCTGGCTAAGAAAATAGCGTCAAATATCGGTAGCACCATCCCTGACAAGCCCGGGAGGGACAACCATGGAAAAAGTAGTAAATCCCTCTCGCAACTATACTATGCCCCCAAGAGTCCTACTATTGTTGAGCGGCGCATCGCTATTCTCGTTGCCGACGGTTTCAATCTCGATGAAGTGAATGCTGTGCGCAGTGGACTCTCAAGCGCGAAGGCCAGGACCTTCATTATTGGCCCACACCGTGGCGAAATCCGTCCCTCGGGAGCTGGTCGTGACGCCAGGAAGGGTATCAAGGCTGATCATCACTTCGAAGGACAGCGCTCGACGCTTTTTGATGCCTTATATATCCCCTCTGGCCACCATATCAATGAACTGGCTAAGAACGGGAGAGCTGTCCAATATGTCAGGGAGGCTTTCGGCCACTGCAAGTCGATTGGCGCTTCAGGCATCGCTATCGCATTCCTGCGGGACGTAGTTGGTCTTCCTGGAGTCGAGTTCCAGCATGAAGACAGTTCAGACGTCAAAACTTCCTATGGGGTCGTCACCACTGGTAAACTTGACGTCAAATCTGCATCGACTGGTACTTTACGAATCGAACACGATAGCAAAGATTTCATGACCGAGTTCGCCTACGTGATAAGTCGCCATCGCTGTTACGAGAGGGAAATGGAGGGGTTGACGGATCAGGTTGCATACTGAATGAAAGCCAGCTAAAGTGCCAGTGTAGCTTGAGTGTAGCGTAATGTAGTACAAACAGTTGTATGAAACTCCCATGTTAGCAGTGTACTGTCACCTGGCTGTCCCAAGCCCCGCATAAACATGGACCTGAGTGACTTACACCCACAAGATGACTATTCTCATCGGTTTTTCATCTGGCACGAATGGATACAAGTCAGTCGTTCTGAAGTTTCGTCATTCCTGACCCAGCTGAGGATTTATAGGCGAATGGCCCTCTGACCGCAGAGAATGTATTTGAATACTTCGCGAGCTCTATGTTCTACGACAAACAGAGTAACAACCAAGTATTGCGTATGCAGACGATGCATACTGGCATGCCTATAAGTAACGAAGCGGAGGAGCTCAAGTGAGTGGGTTTGACGTTGCTTGAGATCGATCCAACGCAATTATGCCAGACGTTTCACTGGTGTTGAGTTTGCAGTTGTACATGCTCAACCACCTTCTCTATTCATCATTCACAAACGAGAACGCCTCTCTCCAGAGGAGGGTAAGCCCTAATCCGCAAGGATCCCCTCCCCTCAGGAACCTCACATCTTTACGTCTTTCCCTCCATAGTTCGTCCCTTGCAAGCATACTTCATCATCAACAACAGGATATACCAGTCCCCCGACATGTACACTGTATTGTCCAACAGATTGGCAAGACGACTCGTCCCCAATGCTAACGAGCGGGCTGACCTATTTTTTTGGTAGCTAACGTCGCTTTATTCCCTGGAATCGTCACTGGACATCCTGCGCAAGTACAAGCCTGACTACACGCCGAGGTCCGGATTCGCATGGCCCATCACGGAGACGACGCAGGAGAGGACGGCGGGCGAGGCCAGCAACAAAAAGCAAACGGACGACCCTACTACAACTAACGCAAACACCGCGGCGTCGGCGTCCCTCCCAGACACGGACCCCGAACTGGTCAAAAAACTGGAGAAGGAAAAGTCCCTCACGCACCCCAAAAAGCAGCAAAACCCGACGCTCCTCCTCAACGCGATGCGGACCACAGCGGCTCACTCGTTCCAGACGTTTCATGAGAGGGAGGCAGCAGCCGCCACGGCTGCTACTCTCTCCGAGGTCGTGGCAGCACCGGAGGGGCAGCGAGGTTCTACGACTCCAGCACCAGCACCGATCACCTCGCAGGCCGCCGGGTCTCAGTCGTCCGGCCCATCTGCATCACAAGACTCAGCGAAAGGTATAGTCGGCCCCGCCAAACGAAAGAAGAAGCGTATGTGTTTCTTCGAATATCGCTGCCTCTTATTGAACAATCGGCAGGGGCATCAGTTGCACCAGCACCAGCTTGACTCTCGGCCGTTCGATGCCGATAAGGACACATGTTCGCTAGGGTTCACTCACGCAAGATCTACTACAGTCCAATGAATATTTGTTCTACAGTGGCAGTGCAGCCTGAACACATCTAATTACAGTATCGTTATCGTGCACCCACCCCCGTGAGTTTACCCGTCAGCCATCCGAGAGGTGTTTGCAAGCCAGCGTTCCTGGGACCCACACCCCCCACACCAAGCGCGAGAGGGTTAGCTGCAGCAAAAGATTGCTTCCGAGCCGACGCGGCTTGGTGAACTAAATTAGCGGTGCATGAGCAATCTCAGTTCTAGAAAAGAGTTAAGAGCAACAACTGGCGATCACAGAGATCACAGAGAGGCGGGGCGCGAACGAATATATGGTCCGCCTGGGGAAACAGGACAGAAGTTCTTGAGCCGGGACTGTAACGACTTACCCGAGCTATCTATTTCGTCGAGGTTCGTTTCTAGCACCACTCCACCTTGAATGATTTCGGCCAAGATGTGGTGAACCTGTGCGTGTGGGCCATCTATCGAGAAAGTCCAGGGCCCTAAGGGATAAATCGTACCTCATCAAAGTGGAACACCAAGTCGAGCTCGCACACATTCTCAAATGCACGATCGAGTGCCTCTACAAAAACCTAAAAATTTCGAGAACAAGTTGCCGGTTGAATATAAGGTTGTTCGTACCTGTATAAGATCCAGCATGCCGAGCTCACTTTCCGATAGGTCCACCACAAAGACAAAGTGAAGTGTGGCGTAGCTACGGTACACGACACGCAGCTTCTCATCAACGTCTTTCCGACCAAGTAACTGGTCCAGTTCAGGTGCTTCGAGAAAGTTGCATGAACCAGGGGGCCGAGTGCTGACTAGTGAGTATATTTTCGAGACAACAGTTCGCGCCGACTGGTGGATAGGCGTATAGAACTTTATGAGACGGGGAACGCCACTTGTGTTAACTAAGGGTGGACTTGAACGACAGAACAAGCACATATGGGCAGTTCAACGCACAGATGATGACAGAATGGATCATGTTTGGCTGCTATGATAGATGGTCGTGTTCATCATTTGGTTACATTCGCGTAGGGTTAAGGTCACAGCTATCTACGAATCATCTCTCGGCAGTCCCCAACCAGGTTGAAGTCTCCGGCTAAATTGCTGACTGGCCCAGACAACCCAGCTTGGCTCTTGAAGCTCTCCAAAAAGTTCTTGATCAGATTATAGTCAACGTTACCTTCAGCATCCAGGTCCGCCTCGTCATCGTCGTCGTGTTCCAGCGCAGCCTTCAGTTCTGCGTCCATCGCTGTCTCGATGTCTGCACCTTCCTCCACTCCCTGTGCGCGTGCCTTCCCCTTCCCCTTATCATCGAGAGAGGGATTCCGGATATTAGTTGACGTCTTTTGTGATCGAGCCCGGACAAGCTCTTCGTCCATGGCTCGCATGACAGCTTCAAACGAATCCAAATTCGGATTGGCCATCCCAGATTCAGCAGCCGGATTGCGAGGTACAGATTCGGGTGTACTCTGTGTTCTTGATTTGGGAATAGAATTCTCCGATAGAGGGTGGCTTTCCTCCCTGACGTAAGAAGGGACGAATGCTACGGAAGCGTGAATGAGAAACAATGAGTAAGCCGCAAAGACTTGCCTCCCCTGCCCCTGCGTTCCCGCAGAATTTGCTGCCACTGGTCGTCTGATATTCCGAGGGTTTGTCTAGAAAATTCCAAGAACTCTTCTTCCTCTTCAGCCATGTCCACCTCGATTTCACCCACTAGTTGGGGTTGTTCTTCCTCTTCCTCTTCATCAGCTGGACTGTCTTCTCCTTCGGTGTCGTCATCTGAATCTACTCCCTCATAACGGTCGCGCGCGAGTATAGGTGCTCGCACAGATCCAGACCAAGTAGAAGATATGCCACCCTCTCTTGCCGACTCGGCGCTCTCGACTTCCATGACGTCGGTCGTTAGCTCCGAAGGAGCCACACGTTGTGAGCGATCGTAAAAGGATGCAGGCATACGACCATATTCAGATGCGTCGATGCCAGGCACCAGCTTCTCCAGGGCATCTTGACGGGCAGCGCTTGCAGATTCTTCATTGTCACTAGAATCAACTTCGGAATCCGAGAACCTCTCATCGCTGAAGTCGCCCTCGTCTTCACCTGAAGATTTTTCACTGAAGGGCGTATTCACTCCCGTTAGCCACAATACGAGAAGTGCGTGTCTTACTCTTCAAAGATTGCGCCTTCGACATCCCCATCCCCAGTGACAAACGCATCGACTTTGCTTGCCAAGTCTCGGAGTTTGGCTACTTGGGTCTTGGTTATATTGTCCTCTCCGTTTTCCGACTGTGGAGGGTGATCAATATCCATCTCACGGCTTGTGCTCGAGGCATCATTAAGACCCATTTTCTCTTGCAAGACGCTATCGAAATTCTCAGCGCTGACAGTGAGCCAATCGTCATGATCCTCAATATCCAGTGATGGCTCGAGGTCGTCCGCCTTGGCGATCGCGGCGTTCACCTGAGAGGCAAACGAAGGTCGGGAGGCCCCACTTAGGGCAAATTTTTAGCATAAGGTGACGTACGAACCCGACGACAACTTACTCCTCCCGTCGACTCCGAAGAAAAGTTTCCACTGCTTTGCTCTCGAGTTCATTCCAAAGTTGTGACCCTTCCATCTCACCCCGGAAATAACCTGCCCCTCGAATACTCTCAATATATTTGACGTATTCTTGATCACGCTGTAAAGCTTCCTTGCGCGCTTGAATCTGCGGATAAATCTTCCAGAATTTATGAGGTATTCGAACATATCGCACACTTACAGCAGTGTTCAAGTCGCCGAGGCTAGTATTGGATTTGTCCTTACGTGCCCCACCTTCCTGATAGAGCATCTCGAAACCGCAGGACTACATCGTAGTTGGGTCAAAGCGGGAATACTCCTAGAAGCACAACACTCACGATCTTCAGGCCCAGGTCTCTCCACCTCCATTGTGAAGTTCCTTCTTTTTCTTGCCAGCGACCGAAGACTTTAGGAGGGTAAAACTTCTGACCAACTAATTGAGCGTACGCAGTCCGTGTCAGCCGAACTGTGCGCAGAAGACATGGTTGGGGAGGAAAGCGAGTCATCTTGTGCGCTGCCTGGGTAAGGGGTGAGAGGGTATTAGACAGTACAGGCCAATTCTTACTCGTAGCTGAACGGCATCCCGCGTGTAAAAAATTTCAGTGGCCTTTTGGACTAGTGCAGGGTCGACAGAGAGGGCCTTGGCAATGTCAATGGGTAAATATGCCTTGGCCTTGTGACATGATGCGATAAACTGCTTGGATATCTTTCAACGGAAAGGTGAGTATACCTCGAGAAAAAAGAGCTGATTTTGACCTTGCAATCCTCTGCCATACCGTCTGTTCTACACGCGCAGGGGCTGTGTGTCATTGATGGGTCTCGCACAAGTTTCAAAGCATCAGAGATGTTGAGAAAGTCATGGTTCATGGTCATGTCTTCATCGTCGTCTGCCGAATATCGACGCGGTACCTCCTGCTAGTAGACGGGGACACATATGAGAGAGGATTAGGTGGAGGTGGCTCTTGTGGATCCAGACCTACACAGACATATTTTAGGTCGTCTGCGATTCAGCGGCTCGAGGAAATTGCACACCCTGTTTTCAGCAACAGAGGGAGTCACCCAGGAAGGCAGAGAGTCTGCGGCTTCTATTAACAGAAACTCCCCATCAGAGTCGCGTATGCTACAAGAAGAAAGTTTTAGATAGCCCGAGTGAATGAATATGATGTTACCTGATCGTAACGTCCCACTTCTCACTAACTTCACGGAGTAGCCACACGACACACCACTCGTCGTCTATGGAATCCCCCACCCTCACCCAACCTTCAAGAAACCATCCAGGTCTGTCGTGTCTTGGACAACTTTGACTTGGAAAATATCACGATGCCATAAGAAGTCCGTCAAGAGAGATTCTACGAAATGTTCGATGGCTAAGGCCAAGGATGTCACGGATGTCCTGTCCGAATTTGAATCTGGAGGGTACACTGCATATTGAACTGTATCTTCTGCGATGGATGGGGGACGATTGAATATTGCTTGCATGGGTGAGATGAGTGTACCGTCATGTTCCCACGCCTCTAAACCACCTTTGGAAATCTCGCGTGTCAGTGCTGCTTTGGCAATGGCGACTAGCAACCCATCCAAAGACCGAACTCTACTGGCGGTAATCGGAGATGAAGTGTGTCACAATTTCGGAAGCTTGATACTCTCGCGGACGTCCCTGTATTTTAGGACACAATCACGGGCCTTTACTAGCAGGGATTGGACAGGTAACGCAGGACCACAAGAACTTCTTTATAGTCGAGCCTAGTACGCAATCCCCTCAGATTGTGGCAGCCAGAGACAAATGTATTTTCCCAGAGACGGAAATTCAAAGTATCGAAGCTACGTTCAGCGAGTACACCCAGCGTGAGGACATAGCCATCCTTCTCATCAATCAACATGTACGCTTCCCGTTTGATCCATTGCAACACTAACACTTTCGTTGATACAGATTGCTGAGAGAATCCGACCCACTGTGGACAAATATCAACAAGCGTTTCCGGCCTTGCTCGAAATACCGTCAAAGGACCACCCCTATGGTACGTGGTGCTGGCTGGCCTTGATGCAATACACCACAGATAAACACCATTTAGATCCGTCTAAGGATTCCGTACTCAAACGGGTACAGAGACTTTTTGGTGAATGAGGTGCATATCACTTGCGCTTACATCCCGAGTCGAATGAACAGCCACTTATGTAGAGTAGAGATACCACAGCTAATACATGCAAAATGTCTGCGATCCTCAGCGGGTGTCCCATCTTACTATCGGTTCATTCTCTCTGACACCGTCTGTGCGCTCAACAAATACACGCAATGGGTTTCGACTTTGCGAGCCTGTAAAAGATAATAATAGGTTATGTGCATCCACTTGCGTCCGTTGACAGAACCTACTTGGAAGATCAATGAGAATATACCGAAAGACGAAATATCCGGAGGCGTCCTGAAATATCTAAGTATGTGATCCCGGAGAATAGTTGCAGATGCGTACCCGCACGAGATCTGCGTGGACTTCCCCTTCCTGCCACACATTGCCATGCCCTGTATCCAAAGCTCCTTCATACGGCCCTTTCCCAGCCCCGCCTCTCAATGACCCAAATAAACCAGCGAAACTACTCCAAAAACCGGTTCCATTGTCTGTTGGCGATCCTTGGTTCCGAGGCACTGGTAAGGAGACCTTTGCGGCTGCCGATTTTGAGGGAACCGGGTCTCCAGAGAGGTATCTGAAGAGATCCTTCGCGGAATCAACTGTCTCCCGAGTATGTAGTATTATCCAATCTCTTGCTTCTGGCCAAGAGAATTCTGAGACGTTTGTTACGACATTGTTTAAACAGGTCGACGCCAGTTCAAAATAGGACGCATCCTGGTCCGGTGAATGGGAGTTGGCTTGAACGTAGAAATTGAGGAGCATGTGTTCGCGACCACTCGAGTCGAGCACAATCTGTGAGGAGACATGTCGGTTTCGGTGTCGGGGGCGGAGAGCGGAAGGCGGATTGCTATGGAAGACCAGTAATCCTGGTAGATATTTCGCAACCTGCACATGTTTAAGATGTAAATGAGTTGACGTGCATGGCCACACACCCGCGGTGAGGATTTTATACGCTCGCACGCCTCATTATAGAGCACAGTAGGGGAATTCCTTGAGAAGAGTTCCGACGTCAAGGCGTAGATGAGAACAGTCGTAAGCCAGCACCGAACAGGATGACTGTCAGGTTTGTCGTACGAGCTGTCGCTCGTATAGCTGAATGGCATTCAAGTTGAGAATTCTCAAAAAGCTCGTCGTCATAATGAGAATGTTGAGGACTGACCTTTGCCTTTAGGACTAAGCTCGGACCACTTCTTCGCGGCCCTTCGTTTAATGAGGGTTGAGAAATACCAAGCTGAAACGGTCCAACAGAGTCTTCCCTCCTGGTTCCTCTTTGCTTCTGGTCGAGGGCTTGGGAGAGAAGAGATGAGGTGCCCACGCGAGGTTGTGTATACGTCGGTGTGTCACGACGCGTTGCGTAGTATCTAAAGCACTTGACCGCGAGGAGAGAACGGCCTTTGTTTGCACAATCGGTGGAGTCAGCAGTTCTCTGAAAACGATGCGTGAAGCACGAAATGACATCTTAGGGCAAGCTTCAATGTTCGGCGTCAGAGTAACATCGACGGCCCGGGTGACCCTGACCGTCATACTAAAGATGAATTAATAGGGATATGATACAGCTATACCTTCTAATCTATGGTACTTTGGACTAAATGTGTATGACCTTGTGTATGATGTCAAATGTACTCGAGATGGCTCATGCAACAGTCCCTCTACGGACCGTCTTGTAAAGTCCAGTGATTATGTCGTTTGCGGTAAGTGTAATGATCCTGAGCATATGCGTTTGCATACTGTGAATACACACATTAAGAGAAACTCACGTATGAGGTGCAATTCGCAGGAAATGGGCAGTCGAACCTGTAATACGACTCGGTTGATTCTTGAATGCCAGAAGAACTGACTGTGGTCATTACCTTTATATAGAGCGCGGGGACCTTCGGTTGTTACAGTTTTCCATATGCAGTCAATGGGATTTTTATAGAGAGTACCGATAATCCTCCCGTTCGGAAGTTGCATCGTCGGTTGGTTATACATCCTAGTCAGGGTCTGCTGCGGATTAGATCAACGACGGATTTATGTGGTCCTGACTGACCGTATCAGCTGGTTGCATCATAACTAACTATCTTTGATGTTAACAGCATTAGGAATGCAAAGGCACCACTTACAACGCATACGCCCGAGACGGAGCTACTGGCGAGAAACGTCCATATACTGTCTGCTGGGAGAATGCCCCTCGACACTAATTGGTTTTTGGTCCAGTTATACGTGGGCAGTTGTACCTGGAAGAATGATTTGTTAGTTACAACTTCGGAAGCACATTGATTCGTCCTGACAGAGGAACCCATTGACGTTCTCAGCATGGCAGCATCAACTCCTCTTACGAGACCACGAAAGCGTTCTTGTTGAAAAATAGTCCTGAGAGCATCCCATGAATTCTTATAGTAATGTTGCGTCCCCACGGGTAATGCAGGTGAATATGCCTATAGATTGATACGTCAGAATGTGAAATGTAGGTGCATTGCAGGAACAAAAATGCTCACCTGCATCCGGGCCTTAATTAAGAACATGGGGTTTCCAAGAATGGCTTAAAAGAGGAGATTAATTTCGGCACACGATATAGTATGTCGAAGGCCCAACCTCCCACTACACCACTGGCCGCACCAGCGAAAACAGAGGTAACTGGAATTTGTTCTTTTGCATTTGACCCTATTAGTTGATTCGTAGCCCTACGGATCGGTTCGTAGAATCCTGGGGACAGGTGGCATAAGGAATGAATATAATCGAGAAATCGCGGATTGCAATACCGAGCCGACATCCATTCAGAAGGATCTGTGACAACTGAGGTCATGGGACAACTGAGAGGATCGTGATACGTACCTGGTACGCGTACTGCAAAAATTGCGTCGAAAATCAACCAACGATATAGACGACAAACTTACTGCCGGAGGGAGTCCCCGCTGAATCCCTCTTATTCCTTCGTTTCTCCAAGTCTTTGCGAAGACATCGAACGCGTTTTTGTAGACTTTTTTGCCGCCTCCCTTTACAAGTTCACCCTGTAGTTGCAACCTTGTTTTTGCCACTTCTGCAGGATTTGAAAAAGTGACCTAAATAGATGGTCAGGCAGTTGAGGATACAAGGTATCCAGACTGACAGCAACACTGGCTGCAGCGCCACCGAGAAGAAAGCCTTCTGTGGTAGACAGAGGGCGAGGGTTGGCAGCCATAGCGAATCGACACGACAACGCAACGGCCTAGGAAGGTACCAGGTTGTCCTGACTGTAAATTATAAGAAGGCGGAGAAGGCGGGTTTGACGCGTCGTGTCGTCCGACTCGGAATGGGCAGTGATGCAAACCCTCAACGTAACCTCCGTCGTGCTCGTCGCTGTCTTAGCCATCTCAATCCCTTTCCTCATTCGCCTCGCATCGTCACCTCTCACCATTCTTTTGCTGTCTCCCTTCCTTCTTCTCCTTCTCCCCACAACTTTTCTCCTTCTCACTCTCGTCCTCGGATATGTCCTCGATACAAGTTTGCCTCCTCAACCTTCTCGCTCTCCCTCCGCCGCCCACCCGTTGGCATTCTCTACTCCTGCTGCCTGGCAAGCAGTTCTCATCAGATCCCAATGGTCACATAGGCCTCCCCAAAGCCTGCCCCCGCTGTGCCCCGAATCACCCATGATCTCCTCTGCAATCAACGAAGTACTCATCCTGATTGTGCGCGACTTTGTGCTCACATGGTACCGGAACATATCATCTTCCCGTCATTCCCCACTGCAGTCTCTGCCACGCTTCACGGTGCTCTGGGTAGGTTGCTCTCCAGAGTGTCCTCGGCCGACCCTTCGAGCATTTGGTGAAGCGTGTGCTACCGAAGATCACTGCGCATGTAGAACAATTTCAAGAGTCGAAATTGCTCTGCGTGGTGCCGGTTTGGAACGTCGGCTGACCGAATCTGAAGAGTTAGACATGCTTTTGGCCAGTCGATACGCCAGCAAAGGAGGCAAACTTCATCCTGCCATCGACAACCTTTCTTCGAGTTTTACCAAGCAGGCAGAGGAGAACCATCTCAGGTCTCTTCTAGATCGCATTCTACCACTGATCCTGCCTGCGAACGAAGCGCGCAGCAAAGCGTTATGCGTTGTCGTACGGGAGATTACAGCATGTTCGATCCTGTATCCTCTCATGGATATGCTTACCGATCCTGACTTTTGGAATTGCACTATTCATCAATTTGTGAGCATATCTTAGCGGGGCACCATACATCAACTAACCTGTGCTAGGCCGGAGCTGCAATTCGCCAACGGTGAGAATATCCGCCCAAGAAATTTGTTGTCTGACCCCTTTAGGCGGCTTATTTCGAAAGTACGAAACGTCTTAGAGGCTCAGCTTCCACACGCCAAACCAGAACTGAAAGCCCCAAGAGGCGCTGGCTCAGTGACCGAAGCAATCACGCTTCGCACTGACCAACGTCAATTTGACTCCTTCCTCCGGAGTATCGATCATATGTCCTCCCTCCTGGATGCCCGCCGTTTGAAAAGTGACATTATGAGTGAGATTAGAAGGACCAGGTCTCTGTTGGGTATGTCCATGTGTCGGACGACATGATAGGTTTCTAACAACTCCTTTGAAGCTGCTCACCAGAAAGACGACTGGATAAATGGGGTAAGGACGGAGGATGTGGTGGCTTTCTTGGACAGGCTTTACACGGCCAAGCGCAAGGCGGAACAGCGCATCACCACTCTAGGAGGATACGACGAAAGCGTAAGTGTTGTAACCGAATCTCAATGCTCAGTCTAACAAAATGTTCAGAAACGGCCAGCGGCTGATACGATAACTGCCTCTCACCTCACCCTTAGGGACATTCTCGGCAACCCGAGTTCCCTTTCGTATTTCATGGAGTTCATGGATCGAAGGAGCCGCTCCCTTCTCGTACAGTTTTGGCTCACTGTGGAGAGTTTTAAGAATCCGTTGGAATCGATCGAATCTGATGATTCCGAAGATGATGACCTGAGTCCTCCTCCCCAAACACCCACCGCTAAAGAGGACATATCGATGATTTACGAACTCTACTTCTCTGGCACGCCCCCTCATTCCTCCCTTTCCACCATCTCTCCCAAACACATCTCTGCCATCCGCGATTTTGCCAGTGAGACATCACCCGTCCCGAATATGGAGCGCAGGGCACGCAAAGGCGTGATGCTTGCACAGCGGCAAGTAGAACAAGCCATGGAACAGGACTTTGAAGAATTTGAACGATCTGAGCTATGGTTTCGCGTAGTCGAAGATATCGGTGCCAGCCGGGCTGCTAATAGCAACTATGGAGAGCATCGGATCACTTTTCAGCCAGCGATGAAAACTTGTCCAGTGCAAAGTCGGGTCGAGTTTCTCGTTCCCTGTCTCCTGCGCAGCGATCCGATTCCTTCACCTTCCAGAGTGCCATGTCTGTACTGCATCCTCGTACCGATCATTCACCTCCCAGCCCGGGGTCATTATTCAAGGACTCTCCCCACAGCAAGGTGTCTCTACAACCACATCCAGTCTTGATGTTCTCATGTCCCCCTTCTCTGGCTCTGAGGCTGATGACTCGCGGGCCCCGTTGTTTGATGACCCTGCCGATACGGCAAAGGCGACTCGCGAGAGTGAGTCCACGATAGAAGCAATACAGGCTGCCCTTTCAGACATCATTGCCCTCGACAATCAACAGAAGAATAAACCTCACATTTTCCCTTCCTCGTCGACCACCTCATCATCGCGGGGTTATCTTGGAGCCCAGTCGCTTTCTACCCCAGTGACGAAGCTGTCGGGAGCCCAGAGGAGGATGTCGGAAGCCCCGAGGAGGATGAGAATGGAGCCGATGAAAGTGGCGATCCAATGCAAGAGTCGTTTCATCTCCCGGCCCCGGTGATCTCCAACTTTCTCTCGAGATCACCCGGCTTGCGGAGAAGATCTCTGCATTTCAAGTCCAGGACGCCATGTTGGACTCACTCATTAGGAAGGCGGAGCTCACGGGGGATGTTCAGGAACTGAGGCTCTTGCAGAAATCCAAGTCTTCGCTAAACCGGGAATTACGGGAGCTGAGTTTTCAGAAGACGCAGTTTGAGCAGCAGGAGGTGGCCAATCGCCTCATTCCAGAACGCACAAAGGTTTCCATAGTGAATTCAGTCGTGGGAGAAGAGAACGGGAAGTCAGTCGTGCGCTATCTGGTTGAAGTGCAACGGCTCTCGCCAGATGGTGGGGTAGGCACGGGATGGGTTGTCGCTCGCCGATACAACGAGTTCTTTGACATGCACAACAAGTTGCGGGATCGTTATGCTGCGGTCAGGAATCTCGAGTTTCCTGGAAAGCGGTTGGTTACAGCGCTGTCTGCAACTTTTGTCGATCTGCGTCGTGCTGCACTGGAGAGGTACATGCAGGTACGTCGAGTCGTCTCTTGATGGCATTTATCTCATCATTGCAAATAGAATCTGGTTATGGTTCCCGCCGTCACTGAAAGCGCTGAACTTCGCGCATTTTTATCCAGGGACTCACCTTTTATGGTATCTGAACGCAAAGCATCTGTATCAAAATCGACGGGAACGTTCCCTGGCACGGGTTTGGTCCGCCATGTATACCATTCAGTCGCAGGTAGTATCGACGACATGTTTTTTGGGCCGTCAATGCTGGATGTGATGATTCAACGCCTTACTCGACAAGCCGCGGAACTTGCCGGTATCAGAGGAAATTCGGTCACAGACGAAGATGTGGTCAGCCAGGCTTTCCGTGCTTCAGGAAAGGCATCACCAGATGACACCCTGTTTCAATTCTCGGGCGATTTGAAACCACTGGAAGGAGAAACTAGTTCATCTAGCTTCTCCTCGCCAATTTGCGACCTCATCCTCGCGGTCTTCGAACTTAACAAGAAGAATAATTGGCTGAGGCGGCAGGCCATTATCATCATTATGCAGCAAGTCTTAGGAAGCACAGTCGAAAGGTTTTTCGCATCGCCTTATAAAGCCTTCTAGCCAGCTCACAATAGATCAAATAGGAAAGTTCGGGACACTGTCAACAACTTCCTCGGCGAGATGCAAATCATGAATTCCATCGGAATGCTTCGCGATTCTATGTGGCCAGGAGGGCAGTTAAGGCCACCCCCTGTACCACGATCGATTGAGGAAAAGGCGCAGGCCCGAGATGATGCAAATCGTATGCTATCCGCCTTGATACCAGGTATGTAGCCTGTATCTCGATGCATCACTTTACATCCTCATTCTTGGCATAGATCTTGGTGCCAATATGATCGGTCGCTCCAACGCGCGCAGAGGGGCGCGACGAATGTTTGCTGTCCTACAGAACAGGAGGCTAAACCAACATCTTGCATATACCATTCTGGATGAGGTGAGGGTTTTTTTTCGTGGGGCAACTTGCCATTATTCAACGGCACCATGATATCTCTTCAGTTGATTGCAGCATTATTCCCGGAGGCGTTTGCTTGACGATTACTTCCGCGACATCTGCTACTGTCGTCTCACTAAATTTTCGTACGATGCATAGATCACAATCATGAAACCTCAATCAATGATTTATGGAGTTGATGAACGCTGCTGTTCGATTGGACTAATCATCTTAGGCAGGTCCGTGTGATGCACGTCTGTTTCTATTCGAGAAGGCTGGGTACTCGAGTCCTCGAATTGCTCCTGAGAAGGTTCCGCTGTTTGCTTTGCGGCCTTTGGACGCCGATGGGCTGCCACTGGTTCTGCGGAAGGGTTATCATATCTGTGGTTGTGAATCGAGATAAGCAAATTGGATTCGTTACGTTCACTAATGACGAAACATACACTTTTATGGCATGTAGTAAATATCCGCCACCTCCAGAAGTCGTCATCGTGGGATGAGTGCGACCGGGAAGTACCTATGAAGGCAATAAATAGAAGTCAGAACGCGCATCAAATTGCAATACCTGATATTGACGGAGCCAGCTCTCTGAAATGCTTGGGGCCAGATACTGGGGATCAGTCCGCAGAGTCGTTTGGAGATCAGACACCACCTCAATGCATCTATGTGAGCCACCCCCGGATATAATACACGACACACGAACCTGTAGGTGAGGACTATAGACAACCACAGATGCAGAGCCCCCCAGGTACGAAAATAGCTTTCCTAGAACCGAAAGAGGATCATACACGCTCGCTACGAATAACTGGATTAATCTTAGTAAACAGCGTGACTGCGCTCATCCAACGTTGAAGCCCTCACCCTTCGAATTCCCCAGAAAATAATTCTTCACGTATATTGAACAATGCATCTGATGCCGTTTTACGCTTTGAGAGCCGTGCTTTATACTTCTCCGAGCCGTAAGACCCCAATGCTGGCTCAGCGGAGAGAACAACTGTACATGATTCAGGCATCACAACCTTGCGGATATATAGGAACCTACGTGGCGTATACGTCTCGTCTGCTGTTGCCCAATTGAGGGATGACAAAACATCGGCAGTCAACTTTTTCGGGAAGTTCATCTGTGTCATGACAGGATACGCAGGTGGCGAGTCCACGTCGCAGATCGTAATTAATCGCCCATTGCCTGAGTTACAAAGGTTTTCAACGGAACCGGGGTGAGCGGAGCATAAATAAGAAACTGACCACCCAATCGCTCTAGCAGAGCGGAGACGACCATCCCAGATGCTTCGTCTACCGCTATGTAGCGACCTCCTGGTCGGACATTCCCAAGGTTCATCATTTGTGAAAGTGTGTCGATACGCATGCCAAGGATGCGCGTCTGATCTTTCGTGAACCAGTACTCACAGACATTGAAAAGCGTGGGTTGGACGGTTGTGAACGATTTGGAATACCTTCATCTGCAAACTAAGAATACGGATTTTAACTGAATCGCCCCCCGCTTACTTGGCTGCCTTTCTTTTTTTGTATTTATCTTTGCTGTATTCGGTTTTGAGCGAATAATTTGCATGCATCTCTATCTGTTTCCTGATGATTTCCTGGAATTCCTCAGCTCCATCATGTCCAACGCAGAAGGTAGAATATGAATAGTCACGGTAGCATGGACTCCCGACTGCTTCAGGGCCTCTATTTCGGCTGCAGTCAGGGGTTGCACAAACTGTCCGTCGTTTATGAGCTCATTTGTCGCATCGGTGTCCTCTATGTCCATGTCATTGAGAGGAAACTAGGGGGATAAAAATCCCTTCTTACCAAGCTCTTGAACGGCAGGAGGCGGGATCACGCTGATTGTCTTATTGACAACCTCATATGTCAGCCCGTACGGCTGGTTACAAGCTCGTCCGCTAGAAAAGAACCAAATTTTCCCAGATTCACCACTCTGCTTGGGGTCAAGTTATCTGGCGAGCGGGACGGTTCTGAACGCGACGTACGAATCAGCCTCTAGTTTGCAACTCTTTATATCTCCAGCAGGCAGCCGCAAGAGAACCGTATCCCCAGCATGGATCAACCCGTCCACAACGTCACATGGTCTGCGTGCTTCGGGATTGCAGGAGCTTTGGGTCGCAGCAAAAAGCGTATCATCGCTCGACATGATTATGAATTTCCTCTGGAAAGAGTTCTTGAAGGATCATTCGGTAATCCCGGGCCGTCGGGGCAGCACGAGCTTGCGCCCTGCGCCGATTTCCCTCACTGCGCCATCCATGGCCGTAATCGATGAAGCCGACGCTACAAGCATCGAGCTTCCCTCCTCTTTAAACAACCCCCCTAATTCCTTTCCCGACGAACTTTCATATTTAATTGCCTCATTTGTCCCCACCCATGATCCCGGGAAGCGCTCTAAGGCCTTCCTGGTTCTCGCTTCGTATTGTCAAGGTGTCAGGACATCCATGGGACAAACGCGAGACGGCGCACAAGACCAGGAACACAGGCGCTGAGCCGGATTTTTCTCCCAATATTCAGGCTCGTATAGCCGAAGCGCAAGAAGCAGATGTCCTAATTGGCCTTTCCTTCTTCACGGCGCTCTTTCAAGTAGATTGGCCAACAGCCTCTGATATCTTTCAGCAAGAGGCGGTCCTCGCATCAATCACCGACATATTAGACCTTTATTCTTCAGAGCCCGTGTCGAGAGAGGTTGCGCGACTTCTCTCACAAGCTGCGGACATAAGGCCTGTCGTTCCTCCCTCACCGCGGAAATCAACCAGTGGCTGGAGTCTGCGGTGCGTCAGAAAAGGACGTCCCTTTGCGCGCGATTGCAGCAGTAGCAATCACAAAGTTATCTCGCGGCGCTGGCACAGATTCATTAATTCCATCGGCGGGAATTTCTAAACAAAGTGTAGATGAAGATTTAGTCGAACTCATGAAAGGCATCCTTGTGGAAGAGAGGAAAGACTCCTTTCTGGATGCCGTAGAGGGCTTAGCCTATATGAGCGTCGAGCCCTCCGTGAGGGAAGGTTTATCAAAGGATACTTCCTTCTTGAAGAAACTATTTTCTATCATTCCAGCAAGCAGGAAACCTCCGAGCTCACCTTCCGATACGCCGAATCATCCACTCATTTACGGAATACTCAACATCATCCATCATCTCAGCGTTTACCGACCGCCAATGTCACCAGATCAGGAACAAGTCATGAAGCTTCGACGAATGACAAAACCCGGAGCGACAACCTCGGGGGATTCTGAGGAGAAAATTTTGGATGCACTGGAGGATGAAACACACGTCAGGGAACGAGGCAGAATTTGGTGAAGAATGGCGCTCTCAACGTTCTGGCCGTTGCAATACGATTAGCTGATAGTGACGGCATCCGACTAATCGTGGGCCGAATTCTTCTGAATCTAGCGTGGACAAGGAGAACAGAGGAAAGGTACTACAGAGCGGTGGAGCAAGGACGCTGGCAGAGATCATTCGGAAGTCATTGTCCGCAAAGACATCGCCTGGAAGACAATCGGAGGTCGATGTCTCATTACTCGAACCCATCCAGGCTCTAGCAAAACTAGCTATAACGTCCTCGCCTACTCAAGTATTTGGCCCTGACCCCGGGGCCGTCTATGATGCCATTCGACCCTTCGCTATCTTGCTCACGCACCCTGAATCAAGCCTTCTGCAGAGGTTTGAGGCAATCATGGCATTGACAAATTTATCGTCGCAGAGTGTTGAAGCTGCTAGTCGCGTAGCGCAGGCGGATGGACTGCTGATAAAGATCGAGTTTCTGATGTTGGAGGATCATGTTCTAATCAGAAGAGCGGCTATCGAACTTACTTGCAATCTGGTGGCTGGCTCTGACATCGTCTTCAAGAGGTATTCGGATGGTAACTCTGCAAAGTCGAGACTGCATATCCTAGTCGCCCTTTCAGATGTGGAGGATCTACCCACTCGCCTGGCAGCCTCTGGTGCTCTCGCAAGTCTGACATCATCACCTGATGCGTGTCGGTCTCTATACGAATTGGAACGCGACCATAATCGAGTCCTTCCTATCCTCACTACACTTATCGACCCTTTATTCGGATCCGACGAACCCCACACCAGACCCTCTCCAGACCCTGGCATGGTTCATCGGGGGGTTGTGTGCATCCGAAATTTCCTCATCAACCTCGAATCCGTTCACCGGGAAAGATTGAAGGAGGAGACCGACCTAACAAGCATTCTAAACGTGTTGATCGCGGTCATAAAGGACAATACAGAGAAAGCGGAGATACTACAACCTACTGCCGAGGCGTTGAAATGTCTTATGGATCTCGGCATGTCCATTCCTGCCACCTAGTTGAGCACGTCTCCGATTCTCCCATAACAAGCAGTTGAAGGTCGCGTACGGTTCCATTGTGGTGTCATTATCCAACAACCTAGCCCAGCACATCTAGTCGATTCACACCCCTCTCCTCTTTGCTAAGGACCATTGACTCCTCTTCATAAATCCAGCCTCCCCTGTTCACCGCCCGAGCTGTCTTTCATCCTACCATCTTTGTCATCTGTTTTCCATCCATTTCTTATCTCACCTTCCCACTTGAGCCTCACTTGACTCTTCTAAATTCTCAGACATGGACTTTATTGGGTCCAGTCTTGCGTGGGCACGGAACCGCCGTGGGGCAGTTCGTCGCTGCCACCAGTCTCGCTATGTTCCTCGAGTCCCAGCCGGTTTCGAGAGCCTCTTGCCCCTTTTCCTCTGGGAGCGTTAGCCAATGTACGTGGTTCACTTATCTGACATCACCTTTGTTTTGCGCGCTCATGCTACGTATCGAGTAGTTGCCCAGTTTGAGTGAATGGGACGTGTGTGGGACAGAGCTCGACTCTGTACTGTCTGTAGTGTCGTTCGCGGGTTACTGTAAGGCGGCCAAGTTTGAGGCGAGCCCCCACTGGGTCGTGCTCTAGGTTTGCGTCGAGGACGGCCGCAAGGTTGCGAAGAATTGTGCTACTTAGTCTACAATATACTACGAGGTAGACTATCACAATCCACCGTTCACGAACAGTTTCTTTCTGCTCGAGTCTTGGTTCAAGTTTGCTGAGGTAGTCTACTTCAAATTTGGAGGCGGCCCCCCAGTTTTGCGGTTCTCTCACGATGGTATGATCAAAAGTAGAATAGGTTCCTGTAGTAAATAATAAATAGTCTCGCTGTCGTCGTCTGCGCCGCAGCACAATACAGCACGGGCGCGGAACCGGGCGCGGAACCGGAGGTCCGGAACGGTTTGTCCCAAAATATCGCCTAGCAACTCTATACCGCACAACTCTCCCCCAGTCTATACCGGAGTATAATGGTTCGTCCCAGTCCCATCTACCTGAACTGTTAGGTATTAATTATCGTCTCTTCAGGCCCCGTCCAAAAAGGCTGGCAAGAAGGGATCTGCAACTCAGAAGAAGGCTGGCCCTACCAAGGTTGCGAAGGTTGTCCACCGGTCCTTATCTAAATCAACTATCAACTGATCGCAATTAAGGCTGACTGGAAGGAAGGCTTCAAGAAGAAGCAGGTTGGGGTCTCAGATATGACACTACTGACAACAATCAGCAATGAGAGCATCAACGATAACCTGCAGAAGCGCTGGATAGCAACGAGATCTACACTTATATCGGTGCCGTCTTGATATCAGTCAACCCTTTTCGAGGTGAGAACCTTTCTAATCCTCTTAGAGACCATGCCAATCTGTGATGCTAGACCTTGGCATATATTCCGACGAAGTCTTGCGCCGATATCAAGGCAAGAACAGGCTAGAAGTCCCTCCGCACGTCTTTGGTATTGCAGAATCCGCCTTTTACAATATGAATGCATATAAAGAGAACCAGTGTGTTATTATCTCTGGAGAATCCGGAGCGGGAAAGACGGAGGCCGCCAAACGTATCATGCAGTACATCGCGGCCGTATCAGGTGGACAGGATAGCAGTATTCAACAGATAAAGGAGATGGTCCTGGCACCAACCCTCTGCTGGAGAGCTTTGGATGTGCCAAGACACTTCGCAACAACAATTCAAGCCGACACGTGCGTAAATCCCGCTACTATAACACAATTCACTCAGCGTTTTGCAGGGGAAGTACTTAGAGATCATGTTCAATGAACACGCAGAGCCAGTTGGCGCTCAGATCACCAATTACTTGCTAGAGAAGGCTCGCGTGGTCGGTCAAGTTCAACACGAACGTAATTTCCACATTTTTTATCAGTTCACGAAAGCTGCATCTGCCAAGCAGCGAGGTGGGATACATATTCACTCTCCTGTGCATTTCTTCGATTAATGTGCTTGCACAGAGGCATTTGGTTTGCAAGGACCTGAAGCGTATACATACACTAGCCTAAGCAATTGTCTGGAAGTTGAGGGTATAGACGATACCAAAGACTTTGCTGATACCCAGGCAGGTTCCATTTGTAAAATTTGATTTGTGCTAGCTAAGTTCTTTTCAGAGAGCCATGAATGTCATTGGCCTGAGGGCTGAAGAACAAAGTGAGATTTTCCGCATGCTTGCAATAATTCTCTGGCTTGGGAATGTGCAATACGACGAGATGGACGATGGCAACGCGGCTATATCCGACCTTGGAGTCCCGGACTTTATCGCGTACCTTATGGACGTCGATAGTGCTCAAGTTCAGAAAGTACTCACAACTAAAGTTGTCGAAACCCAAAGAGGCGGACGACGCGGCTCGGTCTACGACGTACCACTGAACCCTGCGCAAGCTACTTCCGGGAGAGATGCCCTAGCGAAGGCTATTTATAACAACTTATTCGAGTGGATTGTCTCGCGTATCAACATTTCAATGAAACCTCGTGGGACAACAAGCCAGTTGATTGGAATTCTGGTGGGTCAGGCATACTCTTAACCCGTGGTCCATCTCTAGATGCTTTACAGGATATCTTCGGATTTGAGATCTTCGAGGTGACACCTTCCAACCTGGACCCTGAAGCGACGCTAAATCGTCATTGAAGGAGAACTGTTTTGAACAACTCTGCATCAACTACGTCAACGAAAAGTTGCAACAGATTTTCATCGAGTTGACTCTCAAGACCGAGCAGGAGGAATATGTTCGTGAGCGGATTAAGTGGACGGAAATTAAATACTTCAACAACAAGATCGTCTGCGATCTCATTGAGGAGCGTCGCCCTCCTGGAATTTTCGCTGCTTTGAACGACGCTACGGCAACCGCGCATGCAGACCCTATGGCAGCTGATAACAGTTTCATACAGCGAACCGCGGCTCTTGCCACCAACCCGCATTTCGAAGCTCGCGGTTCTCAGTTCTTGGTCAGACACTACGCCGGTGATGTCATGTACCAAGTCGCAGGCATGACGGATAAGAACAAGGACGCCCTCGTCAAAGACCTGCTTGATCTCGTTTCTTTGAGTGGCAACGCGTTTCTACAAACACTGTTCCCTGAACGACCAGATCCCAATAGCAAGAAACGTCCTCCAACTGCAGGTGACAGGATCAAGGTGAGTGAAATCAGTTCTGCACACGATATTGGTCCTACCAACGTCCGATTCAGGTATCTGCAGGGGCGTTGGTCGACAATCTCATGCGTGCACAACCGTCATACATCCGTACGATCAAACCGAACCAGAATCGGAGCGCAACAGAATATGACACGAAAGCGGTCCTCCACCAGATTAAGTACCTTGGCCTACAAGAGAATATTCGAGTCCGTCGTGCGGGCTTCGCATATCGAAATACGTTTGAAAAAATGGTCGAGCGGTTCTATCTTTTATCTCCCAACACCTCATACGCGGGAGAATACACATGGACGGGTGACGCTCGCACCGGATGCGAGAGAATACTCACTGACACCGGGATCGCGAAGGAGGAGTGGCAGATGGGTGTCACAAAGGCCTTCATAAAAAATCCGGAAACTGTGAGTGTTCTAATCAAGGCTGGCAAATGTCGTTTGACTCGTTTTCAGCTCTTCGCGTTAGAAACTATGAGGGACAGATACTGGCATAACATGGCGGCCAGAATCCAAAGGGCATTCCGCAATTACATGCGGTACAAGAACGAGTGCGCCAAACGTATACAAAGATTCTGGAAGAACAACAAGGAAGTCATCGTGTATGCCCAGAAGCGGGACTATGGGCATCAAATTCTCGCAGGGAGGAAAGAGCGCAGGCGTTTCAGTTTGCTTAGTTATCGTCGGTTCATGGGGGATTATCTTGATCTGAACGGCGACAGCGCACTTGGAGGTGAACTGAAGTCCGTGTGTGGTCTCGGAGGTGCGCCTGGCATATTGAACGTCAACGGTAATGGAACTAAATCACCGTTAGCCGAAAGCGTTGCGTTTAGCTCACGTATACAACTGCTGGTATCGAAATTTGGGCGATCTAGTAAACCCAACCCCCGCTTTCTTGTTGTTGTAAGTCGAAGCGTTTGTCTCAGACTTGGGTTTTTCTGACGTGGAAAAGACGGGGAAAGCGGTTCATATTATTGTGACTAATGCTACCAAGGAGGGCCCACCGCAGACGATTCTTGAACGCAAGATTCCCTCGTTACAATCAAGAGCATTGCGATGTCTAGTCTTCGAGACGACTGGATGGTAAGTGATTACTTCATGCCAGTGGCGTTGGTCAACGGTCTACTGTTTAGGCTCTGAATGTTAATATCTCGGAGGAAGGCGACCCAGTTTTTAGTTGCTATTTCAAGACCGAGTTGGCCTCGACTCTTCTTCAATTGACATCAGCTGGCATCAACCTTGTGATCAGTCCTATGTGCGTTGTCCTTATTTGCTAACAAGTTCTTTCGTGATCTTGCGACAGAGTCGATTATGCCAAGAAAAAGAGAAGCGAGCAAACATCAAATTTGTGAGGGACGAAACGGTTCAGAAGGATGACCAATACAAGAGTCACACAGTGCATGTCTCTTCTGGCGAACCCCCGAACAGCCGGTCCAGGCCAGCAGCCAAACGGAAAGCTGGCGTCGTCCGCCCTATTACTCAAGGGAAACGACTCAAGAAGGGTCCTTCCAAGGTCTGTTGTATAGTAGCCGAGCAGTATATCATCCTCATCCGAGGTCACCTCTAGTCTACGGGAACTCGGCCGAGACCTACACCGCAGTCATTACCGAGCGGTTCTTCTGTCGTGAAACCTGCGGCCTCGTCAGTCTCACGCGAACCTCCCCGTCTACCTGGTCGAGATCGCCCCCCTCCTTCTGTGCCTGAAGAGCCAGATGTCCCCATGTACCGCGCGAAGTTTGCTTTCGAGGGACAACCCGGCGAGTTATCTTTGGTGAAGGATGACCTTGTCGAGCTCGTCGAGAAGGACGATAACGGGTGGTGGCTTGTGAAAAAAGGCACCGAGGAGGGGTGGGCGCCGAGCAATTACCTCGAGCTGGCTCCTTCGAAGCCGAATGCAGCACCTGCTCCTCCACCCGTTGCGCGACGACCCCCCGCCCCGCCTACTGCTCCAGTCGTGGCTCTGAAACCCACCGCAGCACCGACGCAACAGGCCAGGATTAAGGTGCAGTCTCTCACCGCAGATGCCTCTGCGAAACCCATATCCGTGTTCCCCGGCATGGCACCGCCCAACGGCACCGCGCCTCCGTGGAAGAGGACACCCGTTGCTTCTACTGGAACGACACCCGCGAACTCGCGACCGTCAAGTACGGCGGGGGCCAAGCCGCCGCCTCCTCCTATCGGGAAGAAACCAGCCCCACCTCCACCCGTGGCCTCTAAGCCTACGGCCCCGAAGTTACCGGGAAGACCACCCGTCCCGACGGCTTCGAGGCCTCCGCCTGCGCCTACTGCGCCGCGACCAGGTGCAGTCAAGCCCAGCGGTGCGGCTCCTGGTCAATTGGATCTAGCAGCAGCTGTAAGTATCGTTTCTCCAGCTTCTGTAACACCGAGCTAAATTGATCTCCGTCAGCTTGCTAAGCGCGCTCAGAGGATGGCAGAGAATGAATAAATTAACGAAGATTTCCGCTGGTCGACTGGGTCCAATTCAGATCTATTGTTCCTATCGGCTTACAAATGACGGGAAGTGGTACAGTGAGCGTGCTATTAGATGTATTAATTGAATGGACGTGGATGCAGTGAAACGAATGTCATAGCACGGAAGCGATTAGAAGTGCATCATGGTATCATCTGAGTGGTATGGTTTATGAAAAAGCAAAGCGACGGCTATGAAAATGTAACGGTGATGGGTGGCAAGCTTACGGCGTTGACCTCGTCCCTACCCGTCCTACCGCTTCCTCATCACGTGTCTACTAGGGTCTGTCTCGTTCTCCGAATCGGCAGCTTGGGAAACCGTTGGCGGGTTTCGCTGCGGGTGGTGTTCTTCGTCGATTTCGGTATCAGTCGCTGCAGAATGTATAGAAGATATGTCATCTCCCATGTTGCCGCGCCACGAGCGCACTTCCTCCGCGGAAAGAACCTTCACTCCGCCACCCGGCTTGTCAAAGTCCCGCGGCTCCGCGCGAAGAGCACGACGCCCCGTCTCGAGCAGATTCTCGAGGATGCCTTTAATACGCCCGTATGTCTCATCATGTTCGTCGTCGTCGTGATTGTCGTTGCCATCCTCGTCGATGTCCTCGTCGTCCGCCACGTCTTCGGGGCCGAGCGATGACTTGATGGCACGAAACGCGCGAGGAGGGAGCATGAGACGCGACTCTCGCAACTTCCGTCTCAGCTCTCTAATTTCATTGGCTTGCCTATGCTTGGTGGTTTCGAGAGCAGCATTTATAGCAAGAAGTGATCTATTCGTGATTTCTAAGTCTTCGATCTGGGGTATCGGGGGTGTGAATGGCAAAATGTGCATATGGGAGGAGAGCCGTTACCTTGCGATTTGTCTTAGCCTCCGCTCGGATCTTTCGGTCAGAATCTTCGACCTGCTCTGTATATATCACGGGGCTGTCCAATGAATGACGGGGAGAGCTCGGGTCGAGTATTTCATCGAACACATCAAAATCCGGACCAGAACCGAGTGCAGGACTTGTACCATGGAGGTGGAGTTCGGTGTGGGCGCAGTACTACCGTGATAGATGAACCTTGCGTGTCCTTCGAGGACTGGGAAGAGAACGACAACGTGGAGGCGGGCGGTGATTGAGGGGGCAAAGGTATGGCTGCTGGATCAATCTTCGAGGAAACACGAACGTGGTGAACACCATTATCGGCCGGCTGCTCAGAGGGGAGAGGGCCTGAAAGCGCGTCGAGGCCGTGTTGGACGGAATGCGTGGGGAGTATCGGTGAGGGTTCGCGGCGGACGTTGGCGTTGTGATGGGGTGGACAGTAACAGGAACGGTCGACGGCCTGGAACCGAAAATGCTGCTGAGGTCTGTTATTGAAGGTGCCCGGGGTCGACTTTCCATGGGACGTGTCGTGGCAAAGACGGGGACGAGGGGTGTGATGTGCTTGCGGGGGAAGGTGATGGCTAAATCCGCTGGACTTTGCCAAATTGAAACCTTAGCCTTCACTCGTACGGCCGGACTCGCGGGGGCGCTTTCTGGAGAGAGACGGGGGGAGGGCGACGATGGGGTCGTAGGGTGAAACGAGCCGTCACTGCGCCTTGAACCTGTGAGAGAAGTTTCGAGTGTTGAAGTCAAGGAGCGCTGCCTAGACAACTCATGCGCTGCAAGAGGAGCCTTTGGTCTCGAGATATGGACATCAACAGCAGATCTGGTAGATGAAAGCTTCCTTGCATGGCCCCGTGATTGTTTGAATGGGGATGGTGGGCGCGTGGTCGATTTGTTGTCCGTACCTGACGACGAAGAGGACCGCCAATAACAACGGTGGCACTAGTGCTGACCTTGGCTTTTAGCCGAGGAGTAGGCTCGACTGGCATGGTCGTATGGGGCTTGGTCTTCAGCGGAGAATGGGGGCGCGAGGGAGGCCGTGACTGGAGAGTAAACACATGACTCGGATTTATTTTGGCTGTGACCTTCACGAGATGTGAGTTGGTCGGAGGGAGTAGAGTGGCCCGCGTAGAAGATATACCTTTCCTTTGTCCATACAGTCCAAATTGATCAAATTTCGAGCGAGAAGACGATCAGAACAGGAGCGGAAAACTGCAGTGGCAACATTGGTGATTCGAATCCCTTTTTAGCCGACTCTAAATCTCTTGTCCACTCCCCCGACCTAGCGCCGCCTTCACACTCTTTTCCACGTACTTCCCAACCATGTCCACTTCTACATTGACTTTCGACCCTATCTCTTTCCTGCCAGGGTAATCTTCTTTTGAGTGTGTTGAATGAGCATAATACCGAACGTCCGCTTGTCGTCGTCCACTTCTGTCAGAGTAAGAGATGTCCCGTCGATGGTAATATAACCCTTCGGGATCATATACGGCAGCAGGGATGCTCGCGTGGCTGTTGCCTCACTCAGCTGGAAAAGGAGCCGCAGGGAGTCTCCATCAGGTGTTTTGGAGATCAGCGTTGCAGTGTCATCAATGTGACCCTGGCAAAAACGGCGAGAGTGAATCCCGTAGGGGGAACAGAGGGTCTAACAGACCTGTACAAAATGTCCTCCGAACCGGACATGGGCACTCATCGCACGCTCCAAGTTGACCTGGTCGCCGACTTTTCGCTCGCCTGACACCCACTACTGCGTAAGACTTTGGGTGTCTCGATAAGTACCATGCGTACCGAGATCGGTCCTCTCCAACGTCTCATTGGCAAGCCAGACCTCAAACCAGCCACCGTGTTGCTGAGGGTCGAACCTCGTAACAGTGAGGCAGGCACCGTTCACCGCGATCGAATCACCAACATGGCAGTCCCCGAGTATTGGCCCTGCATCCGATATGGTCAATTCACAGCCCCCACTATCGCGGGCAATAGCAGCGACGGTTCCTAAGTGTTCGATCTAGAATATAGGGATTACGAGTGTGTAAATAACGGATAATATGTTGCGTACGAGGCCTGTGAACATGGCACAGAGGGATGTTCACCGGGCCGTAAACTGCAGACTATTATGTTGCCACACCATAAACCCGAGGCAGTAAGGAAACGATCAATCTGGGAGTCATATGCTGGTATGCACCCTCTCTACTGATCACAACACCATCCTCTCATGTCTCCTAGTTCTCCCTCCCAAGACCCGCCTCAATCTCTCTCTCGCGCTCTGCGCTGTTGCCTTAGCTGGCATTGTCATATCTGACCGCCTCGAGGAAGCTATGCCTCCTCCACCGAAAGCTGGACCAAACCAGTCTTAGGAACCAAGGGAGCATTCGCCCCTGCAGCGTGTTCTTTTTCATGCATCTTGGGACACAGGGAATACGACAAGCAGAGAATGTGGCAACATTCAAACCGATCCCAGTCTTCCCTCTTTCCTCCAGTCGCCCTACTAAGCAGCGAGCCCATCATATGCGTCTTCAGAGGTTGTAGATTTTCCTGTATTTGATCGGCAGAGAGGAGAATGGAGTTTGTGTGCTGTTGCCTCGTCAACGACGTCACTTGGCGGAAATTGTACCACATGTTGTCTGGATGGTCCACAAGGCACACCCCGCGCGCCAAACACCTGACTGTTATCTTTGGGTGTCCACGAGGGAGGAAATACCAAGTAGTCGGGTGACATCTTCTGGTCGGGTCTGACCTTGTCAACTTTCCGCGGTTGCGCGCGGGTGGCTACCCCTTCCTTCATTTGCTTTGCTGGCGGCGACCCGAACGATGGATACGCCGGAAATATATCGTCCTCGACCTTGAACACCCAGCTTCCGCGCTCCCAATCCGGCACAAGCTCTTCCTTACCCCCTCCTCGCCATCTCCTACGGCGACCGCACACGTCGCACAAGAATCCCCACCACTGGTCGAAAAATATGACAACGAGGATCATTGTGCCCACTACGCTGACTGCGATGACCGCGATTCCAATTACACGCCAGTCGACTACATGTCCTTGGCCCTGCTCTGAATTGACCGGCAGCGGCGAAGGATACCGTGTGGGATTGGCAGTATTCTGGCTGGCATTGGTAGCAATGATGCTAGTATGCGTGTCATTGCCTTCTGGAACAGATGTTGGCGGTCGTGAGGTTGGGTTTGGTGTAGGCGTGAGGCGTGGATGTGAGGAGACTCCAGTTACGATTGTTGTAAGTTGCGCGGCATGTGTCGTGGGCTGAAGGAGCGCAGAAGTAGCGATTTCAACAGGGGATAGTGTGGAGGCCTGCTCCGTGTGACTCGAATGTGAGGTCTGGATCGTGACGGGGATGGGGACGGGCTCGTCGATGTCGGGGCCGGGGTCAACGTCAGGCCCCAGTGGCAGGAGGTCTTTAAGGTCTCTTTGAGGCAGCGCTCGCGCCGCCGAATCGAGGAACAGAGCCGCGAGGCTGGAGATCTCCCATAGCATCGGACTGCTTGGTGATACAGGTGAGGGCTGTGAACAGGGCTGTCTGCAGTCGAACGTGGTTAGGCTGACCTGGGACCAGAACGCGTCTTACTTAGTTATCACGTGAAATAATCCACCCATCACGTGGTTCGCGGGGACATTCACAGACAATAAACGATGGTATACTTGGCAATTCTATTACTCGTCAACAACATGCGAGGTGTCTATATGAAACAGAGTGCTGATCCGATCAGCCCTTCTTGTCCCTATACGAGTCTTCGGAGACCGTAGAGGCTCTGTAAGAGGTGGAAACGCCTCAGGTGAGGAGTGGACGGGCCTGTCGACCTGCGCGGAGTCATACGTAGAAGTGCTAAGTCTCGGCGAGACTTGTGGTGCGTTCGATCTGTGCTTTCCAGTAACTGCTCCCCTGAGCTCGAATTCCGCGTCAGCCGGCGGCGGCGCTCCAGGAACCAGATATGGGGGTGGCGGCCTGGGAGGTTCTATCTTCATGGCAGTCAACTTCGCGGTTACACTCTTCTTGACCACATGCATAACACGGATCTTCTTTCCTTGAGTAGGCAGGAGCAGAGCTGGCGAGCAGGAGAAACTGAGAGGGGTGAAAGTTTTTTCGCCTGGAATGATTCTTCCTGCTTCTGTTCTCCTGTCCCCAACGAGGTAATCGAATCTCCACGAGAGAGTGGCGGGAAAGAGATCAGAGGAGTGAACCGGCTCAGTACCCTGGACAGTGTATGGACCGTTGGCTTTGAGAGTAAGAAAGGCCTGCCTAGAGAGATAATCACGGGACTCGTCGCCGTTGAGCATGAGACGGCGTAGAACAGGCGGCGTCTCGAGCTCTGAATGATGGAAGGAGAAGGATTTGCGTTGCGAGGGCATGAAGTCCGCAGTGGCAGAGACGAGATGTAGGCCGACCTCGCTTCGAGGAGCATAGCCAGCAAGTTTGAAATTGGGTTTGATCATTCGAAAACCTTCTTGATCGATCATGACTTCAAGGGTTGTCGATTGTAGCCATGAAAGGGACACAGCAAGAAGAGGGAACCGCACAACGCCCAAGCCTGCATTCTCTGGGATGATGTGGTTTGCATCATGCGCAATGAGCAGCGGATTCGAGCGAGCTGACAGTCCAGAATCGGTGGTTGACGCAGAACCGTTGCGCCTGTGCCCAGAAAGTCCTTGTGGTCCCGAGAGCGTCCCAATTCCAGGACTAGGAGGGAAGATTCCCAGGAGGCTCTTTGAGTACCAGGTGACCAGAAGCAGGAGGTAGAAGAGTAGTCTGACGTCGCATGAACAGAACCTTTGTGACCTTATGTCGCGGCTTCTCAGGACTCGATTCCGGGGTGCTTAGTAGATCTGACGGTACTTCCTGTACCACGGGTGGGAAGGCAGTGGATTGTGGACGTGGATTTAGCATCACTTGGGGTGGGTCCTTCATCAAGTGGATCTTTTCCAGTGATTTAGTACTGCGCTTGCTGACAGTTGTTTAGGGGGCTTATGCCGAATGCAAGACTCTATAAACTCGGCTCCTGTATTGTCGTCTGAGATGGGTACTCCCTTATATGCTAGATTGAACGAGTCCATGGGGCCAGAATCGTCGTTAGAACATGTGCCGTTGATCAAGTTCTGCAAGTCTCCAACGCCTGCATGCAAAATGAAGGTATGCTTCCGACTTGACAACAAGCGGTAAAATGGTCAAGGCTCGTCCAAGAAGGAGACGGGGAGTGCGCGTCGAGGGCTCTAAGGATAGACCAAGTGCTAGAACGTCGGGACAGGGGCGGCGGGATAGACATGTTGAAGAATGAAAGGATGATTTCAAAGTTTGTGGATCTTAGTCCTAGAAGCATAGTGAAGCGGTGTACAATGGCAATCGAGTGCACTCCGCGACGCCGCCTCAGGCCGGAGCCGACGGTAGTCGTTGTCAAGCGTGAGGGAGAGCTGAAAGGGTGTCCTGAAACAGAAGTGGCCTTGTAGGGAATCATCGGGATCGGATCTCATAAAGTACAATGAAGTTAGCAGTCTCGTTACGTAAGGGAGTGTGCGACCTGGACCTACACGGGATATATGACCTCCCCGTTCACCTGGTTATCCCTTTCCCTTCCTCATGTCTCGCCTGGATACAATCCTAAATCCTCAGGAGAATGTTAGTCCGACCATGAGGCCTGAGTACGTTTACCATAATATCTTTATGACGTTTTCTTTGCAACTTTCGTTGTTGGACAGGGTCGAACGCGTGCCTTCACCGCGATTAAACTCCTCATCACCTACATCAAGCGCTGGTGAACCCCCCAGAACTTCGAAATTCTCCCACAGTACTCAGGAAGACAAAGAGCATTGTACCCATCCTACTTGTCCAGATACCCTTCGCTGCTTGCCCGATACAGAAGGGCGGCCTCAGCATACCCTTCCTGTAATCCTGAGATGTGCGATATTAGGGAGCAAAATGAAGCGCCTCACAATCCGAGAGATTTACGCTTCTATGGAAGAGAAGTACCCGTACTACAGAACGGCGGGTTCCACTTGGAAGGTCAGTTTCCTCTCATCTCATCGGCGATACAAAAGAATGTGATTCATTGTCATTATGGTTCAGCAATCAGTTAGACATCATTTATCACTGAACAGACTATTCGAGCGACAGCCGCGACCTGTAACTGACCCCGGTTTTGGGTCATATTGGACTGTCAACTTGGAAGCACCTCCTGGCACGAAACGCCCTCGCAAGCGCGGTCGCCCGCAGCGGGATGTAAATGGCGATCCGGAATCGGCACCTGCAAAGAAACGCGGCCGTCCACGAAAAGTGCCGGAGACGGAGAACAGCCGGCAAACAGAACATTCGTACCTAGCTACTCTCCCGATTCCAAGCACAGACCATGTGGGTGCGCTTCTCAGCGTATCTACTCCGCGAACCGGCACTCGTCACCTGCACGAAGATGAGGATGAAGATCACGTTGCTCGTTCTGATCTTGGATCCTCATGGCGTATGGAAGATGATTTTGAAAGCGAGGACGATGGCGATGGATTGCCACCGCGACCAATTACACCTGCCTATGATAGAGCGGTTAATTTCGACCCTACGCTGAGTCCAAGCCGAGGGACACTCCGCCCAGTGCAAGATGATTCAATTTCTGACGCGATGCCGGAGAATATTATTGACCACCTCAAAGTTCAAATGGGGATGCTTCGACGACAAACATCAGAGGCTCGGTGGAGGCCGCAAACATGGCCCAGCGGCTACATGAGTCTCAGGCAGAGGCGTCAGGGCTAGAAGTGCTTGAGGGCTGCAGAGGAGATGCTAGAGATGGAGGTTCAGAGGAGGGAAGAGGCAGAACGCCTTGCAGAAGAAGAGGCGCGGATGAGAAAAATGGTCGAAGGCGAACTTCGGATTCTACAGTGATCGCGTGTACTACTCTCATTCTACCATTACCGTTCTTTCCACTTCCCCATTATTTTCATGGATTCGGACAACCAGAGACCAAAGAGTAAGAGAGCGTGAGTTCTCCTTTGTCGTTGTCAACGCGATTTCGAACCATCGTCGTTCTCAGCTTTAAAAAAGCGCGTACTATCGCGCCCCTCTACACCGGTGGCCCAGTTTCAATTACACAAAATGACCCTGGCTAGTAACTTGCGTCGGGGAGCAAGCGCTCCTCACAGATCTCCAAAGTGGTGCAGAAATTTGCCGTTTTGCAGGGGTACCGTAACCATCTGTGTATTCGACTTCGTCTATTTTCCTGATTCGTTACAGGACACAGAGTCAATTACCGCCCTATGCATCACACCTTCCGGCAAGCATCTAATGATCTTTACGGCCTCCATGGCTCTTCGTATATATGTACTACCGACATCCACAACACCCATTCCGAAGCCAGTGACACCTATCCGCGTCATTTCTCGAGCGCATGACGCACCGGTGTACGTTTGCAAGGCGGACCCCACTTCCACTTACCTTGCCTCAGGAGCAACCGATGGGACTGTCAAGGTGTGGGATATTGTGCGCGGCTTCCCAACCCATGTTCTTCGCGGTCACGGTGGTGTTGTCTCTGCGATAGCCTGGAGCTACCCTCCCGCACAGGACCTCGAGGCTCGCAAAATGCGATTGTTCACCGCAAGCGTTGACACCCGCATCCGGGTGTGGGACCTCACCAAGGGAGCCGAGCAGGCGCGCGCTGGGAAGCAAGTCAAACCGGAGGCCGTGTTGGAGGGACATGTCAGTGTGCCGAGGGGTCTCGACGTTAGCGAAGATGGACGATGGCTCGTTAGCGGGGGGCGCGACCAGGTAGTCTTGGTGTGGGACATGAAGGAGAGGCAACTGAAGAAGAGCGGGAAAGGGATGGAACAGGAGTCTTGGCCCGCCTTGGCTCACACGATACCTACTCTGGAGCGCGTCGAGGCGGTAGGCATTTTAGGCGAAGTGGACATCGGCGAGTCAAGTTCGCGGCGGAAACATATTCGCTTCTTCACTGCTGGAGAAAAGGGCGTGGTAAGGATCTGGGACGGTAAAACAGGTCATGTACTCCGCACGTTTGGAGAAGAACTAGACGAAAACCATGAGGAACAAGAAGAACAACGGCAGATTCTTGATGCCTTGTGAGTAGTCTTGTCACTTCTTTGTATTTCTACTAAGTTTCAATGTCACAGTTTCGTCCCGTCGACATCTTCCATTGTCTCAGTTCACGCTGATCAGAATATCCTGTTTTTCTCCCTCCCCGACGGTGCACTGTATCGACAGCTTATTGGTTTCAACGATGAAATCATTGACGTTGCATTGCTGACTTCCGCACAGTCCTCCGAACACGTTGCTCTCGCGGCAAACTCCTCCCTCATTCGTATATATTCTACCGAGTCCCTTGACGCGCGGCTACTCACCGGGCACCGCGATATCGTCCTGAGCCTGGCTGCCAACTCATCTGGGAGAATGCTTGCGAGTGGTTCAAAAGACAACTCTGCTCGTGTCTGGGCATCACAAAGTACTGAACTGGGGTGGGGGTGTGTAGCGACGTGTGAAGGACACGCTGAGAGTGTTGGCACGGTGATGTTTGAGCGCGAGGACGTGCCTCGCTATCTGTTCACAGGGAGCCAAGATCGCACAATCAAGGTCTGGGATCTCAGCGGTGTGCCAACAGAGGCCCATGATACCTCGACACCGGTACGATGCCGGAGTGTCAGTACGACGCGCGCTCACGGAAAGGACATCAACGCGCTCGACTCGTCGCCCGGAGGAGCGCTACTAGTGTCAGGTTCGCAGGACAAGACAGCAAAGGTATGGGCTGTCGACCGCTCTAGTGGCATGCTCAAGCTACTCGGTACCTGTAAAGGTCATAAACGAGGGGTGTGGAGTGTACGGTTCGCGCGCGGTACACGGACACTAGCGACCGGCAGCGGCGACCGTACGGTACGGTTGTGGAGACTGGACGACTTTTCGTGCTTGAAGGTGTTCGAGGGCCACGCAAATTCTGTACTGAGGGTAGACTGGCTGGGTGGGGAGAAGGAGCTCCATGGCCAGCTTGTCAGTGCGGCGGCAGATGGCCTCGTCAAAGTATGGGACTCCCGGACGGAAGAGTGCATCACCACTCTCGACGGACATGAAGATAAGGTGTGTAAAATATGAATCGTTTTGGTACGTACTGACTGCTGCGATTGATAACAGGTCTGGGCCCTGACGGTGAGCAAAAACAGCAAAACAATCATCTCTGGAGCCGCAGACTCTGTAATCACGTTCTGGGAAGACTGCACTGAAGAGCAGGAAGCCGCAGTAGAGTCTGCACGTGCGGAGCTCGTCCTCAAGTGCGTACCACTTGCTTCTCTCCTCGTTTCTTGTGTCATTGACCCATCAACGGAGTAAAGGGAACAAGACTTCCTTAATTACGTCGCTTTGCAGGATTACAGGCGGGCGATTGAAATTGCATTATCCCTCGGGCATCCAGGCCGTCTACTTCAACTCTTTAAGGGGCTGAAGGGAGATTCGGGCGTCACGGGTAGCGCTGATGTTGATCAAGTACTACAAGAACTGACATCGGCGGATCTCGTGCGGTTGCTCCGCTATGTCCGTGACTGGAATACGCGGGCTTCGAGTGCTGCCGTCGCGCAGCGTGTGCTCCATGCCATAGTGAAGCTTCGCCCAGCGGAAGACATCGCTCATGCATTCGAGGATGCTAGTACGGGCGACGAGGGGAATAGCCTGCACGAGCTCGTGGAGGGGCTCATTCCCTACACAGAGCGACATCTTGTGCGGATGGAACGCCTGGTCCAGGAAAGTTATGTGATAGATTATTTGCTTAGAGAGATGGATGACGGCTTGGCGGATGATGATGATGAGGCTATGGACGTTGACCCCGGCGCCACATGCAGCTACCTGTCGGTATGCATGCATAGATTACCACTGACAGTCACAAGGGAATATATGAAGTATAACCACTTTCTCTCCCTGCTCCCACCACTTCTCGATCGATACTTCTTCCCCACGAGCAGTGCCTGTGTGTTATTCTGTCGTGTGTCGGTCACAGTTCGTGCTGATCGTCACATCCCTGTGTTATTGCCGCTCGGTGCGCTCTATGCGTCGGGCTTTGTCACTGCTGACCCCTGTGCCATGCCCTGTTCATTGCATACGTGCACACGTCCTTGGGATCAACGCACGCCGAGATTGTGCTCAGAGAAGTCGGATGCTGTGCTTGCAATGACCAGGATAGCTCGAGCGCATATTCATGATGGCTGCCAGCGGACAACTTCAAGGCAGCAAGGCGCAGGTTGACATCTTCCGATAAAGGAGGGGCACCCTGAGATCTGAGAGCCAGTCGAGTAGCACAGGACGGAAGGAAGCAGACTCTGATAAATACGAATGACCCTTGTTGACATTGAACTTTTGGCAATATTGTACAACATTCAAGTTGGCCCCTAGGCGGGTAGAGAGATGAAACCCCCCTCCGTCTACCGCTTTGCCTGGACGAAGTCGTCGTTACAAGCGCCTACAAGCGCACTAGATCTAATTACACTTGAATATCTGGAATCTCTACTGGGCACCCGATCTCCAGGCCAATCCTCCGTTTCTGCTCAGCAATATAATGAACATAGCCTACGCCATATCCAGTTAGATATGCTGTCGCTTCTTGTGGGTCGAGGTGCTGTATTGGTTGATGTTGCGTAGCTCCGGCAAATTGTGCTGTAATAAATCAGTGTTCAACTCGACAGAGAAAAAGACAAAAGGAACTTGCCGGCGCTTGTGTCGGGAGGTCCCCATTTAGGAATGGGACCACTTCATACGCTCGCCAGGTGCCATCGTGACGTAGTGAATTGTAGATCTGGAGGAAAATTAGCCATGTACATACTGTCTGAGACAATGTGCTTACTTCGCAGCTGTCCTCCTCAGTGAGATTACTGTGTCACCAATTACATTGAGTCTGTTTGTCATAATATCGAGCCTGTCGTTGATGCCTGCAGTGGCCAAGGCAAAGGCTGGTTCGAACCAAGCCGGTGCGGCGGCTATGCTGATGTGGCATTGCTATATTGAGTAATTAGAGTTTCTGTTAAGTCAAGTTAAGTGGCTTCCATGTCAGAAGAAGAACCATGACTAAAATAGGGGAGACTTACCATAATCTTGCTCCACTTGCACCTGGTATTCCATTGCATCCCTCACATTTCCCAGGGTTGGAGGATCATCGGGAGCGGCGGGCAATTCAACCCTCACAGGTATGGTAAGGCACTAAGCGCGTTGAGGCTGACTAAAATAGCGCTGACAACGTCATAAGAACACGTGACATGTCAGCCGGGCAATACCCCAAGGAAGCACGCTCCGGTCCTCGCCCCGGCGCCGGCGACCATACCCAATGTCGGGTATCCTGGCCATGAGCACGAGCACTTTTACCGTCCCTTTCCGCACATCGTACTACGATTTCGACTCTCATGATAATGTAACATGATGAGTTTCGCTTCACGAGTTGCCTTTTTGAGCCCGGGACAAATGGGAGCGGAAGAGCGAAACTGGGATACTGAAGCACTCGGCTGGGACAGCTGATAGAGAGCACGCACGACGTCAACTGTAAGATTATATATTCTAGATCGCTGTAGTTTACAATCCGAGGCCACTTCAACGTACATGTAAAGGCCCAGGGGAAAGTAATGGCATTATATGAAAATAGGTTATAAAATGGAAGAGTATCATATCATTGACCCTGGAGTGATGGTCAGACCTTACGAACGTGAGCGACGGCGATACGACATCCTTCGACAGCGTTGAATACAATGACGAGCTCTCCGTCTCGTACGTTGTCCCTGCTGAGCAGCCCTCGATCGTCGGTTAACACCAGGCCTTGTTCGAGAAGCTGGCGACGCATTACACCCGGCAGACAGCCTGTCGAGTCATGGGGAGTGACCCAACGGCAATGGCGAAAGAAGGCCAAGTTGCGCACGGAAGTCTCCGTTATCATCCCTTCGTGTTCCACAAAATAACATCGGCGGGACCTCCGGCATCTGGGAGACCGAAACGGGCCCGCGCTGCTTGGTAATGACCGCGGTTAGTAGTCTTCGTGGAAGTGAATGCGAGGATGGGGTAGCAGATTTATCCAGGAAAGTGCGATCGGGTCGCCTAGAGATGGGTGAAGGTAATCCGTTGAGGGGGAGATGTGAGCCGCGAGCATAGGGTCCGCAGTCAGAGGAGAGACGGGGGTGATGGTGACGGTGATAGTACCAGCGCGATGAAGTACAAGCCGGAGCTGTAAGAAGAGGATTAGGAAGCTGTAGATGAATGGGTATAGTGATCTGACCTTGAGAGGACCACCTTTAGCCGGCCCGTCATATTCTTGAACGGCACAATTACAGGTGGATTGAAATGAGGACCACGAAAGAGATGTAAGCGTATCTTGCCAGCCGTGGAGGGCAGCGGCCGCTCTCAGACGGTCAAAGTGATTCGGGAGGAGGAAGAATGGAGAGGGCTGTGCGTAAAGGGGATCATAACGGATCGCTGACGTGAGTTGGAAGGATGACATGAGTCACTTTGGGGTAACTGCGGCGCAGTGTTTTCTCTCTCACACCGTCATGTTCACTATCAAGGCTACTTATCGTTCAGAAACACGCAAATTCTCTTTCCCAGATTCTTCTTTCCCACCTACAGCCAGATTAGCGATCAGGTAGTCTTTCCCTTGCTTTCTCTTCCCCTCTCTCACCTCGTTCGCAGCTCTTTCGCGTATTGCCGATTAGCTCATCCTATTATCTCGCTCGTCTCCTATTCACCCAGTCTCCAAGTGCCCCTTTCGCCCGCATCCTCATTGGCATGGAAGTCCATTCAGAAGAAGAGTACGAGCAGCACGTTCGTCCCTTCCGTGGCCGCGAGTGGCCAGGTGGTCTCCTTCGTTTCTCCGTGTTCGACAATGAGACACCCCGGGAAACTCCAAACGATGTGTCCAGCGAGCTGGATGGTGAAGACGTCTTGATGGCTGACTCGCATGGCCTCGAAGGGGGCCGCAGGCCCCACGCAGGCATGAACACCGTCATGGTCATCACCATGGTCATCACGGACCTCACCACGGACATCCCCACGGACCTCCCCACGGGCCCCACGGACATCCCCACGGGCACCACCAGCATCGTCGAGGTGACATCCCCCGTGGTCTCATCCTCACTCTCCATTTGTGGTCCCACCACCGCCTCCGTTCCCACCTCCATACCCGCCACCGCCACCGCCACCACCACCACCGGTCTTCCCGCCTTTCTTCCGCGCGCCGTCACCGCCTCTGCCGCCCTCTCTCCACCGAAGCCCCATGGTTGTGCCACCTCCGCCGCTTCTGTCTCCTCATGTTGCGCATTCGGTACCTCCGCTTCCTAGTCTGCCGCCCATGCCACCTGGTCACAGGATGATAATCAACAACAATCACCGCCTCCCACGGTAGATGACGCTGAAACACCCGTACAGAGGCTGTTCCGTCGTCGAGGCCTGCGGTCTGTTGCTCTGCCCCGGTGTTGGGCCCGGCTCTTCCTGTTCCGCCCGTGCCGCCTCCGCCTCCGCCTACCTGTCCGGTCATAGTAGAGGTACAAGGCCCTGACCTTTGTTATGTGATACCTCCGGATAGGCGTGCAGTGACTGATGACAATGGGACGCCGCGTGGTACTTGCTGCGACGTGGAGCGTGGCAAAGAGGAGATCTCGAACGTCATCCGTACCTTCAAAACCGACATTGACCGCATCCTTTCCCAGTCGCTAGGTATGGATCCCACGGATGTGTGGGGTGCCACAGCTACCGAAAGACAGTCTAATCCCGCAGCCCCTTTACCATCGTTGAATCCAGAAAGTACGACAACAAATCAGGGCTCGCCAACAGAGTCTACGCGTTCTGCAGAGCCCTCTTCACCTGCTGAGCCAGTGATCCATACAAACGTCTTTTGCGATATGTGTCGGGACGTTATTATTGGGGTTAGGCACAAATGCCTTGATTGTCCAGGTTGGCTTACGCGCCCTCGCCCTCTGCTCTGAAATTTACTGATGGCTGATGTGTAGACTTTGATCTTTGCTCTTTGTGTCTCGCCATTCAGCCTGAGAAAATCGGTTTGCATTCAAAATCACATTCTCTATTTGCCATCGAGGAGCCAGGGGGATTGTGGGTGCATACAGTCTTCTCAGGAGAGGTACTCCAGAGGTTCCCGAACCACCTGCACCTGCAGAGAACGAAGGATCTAAGGAAGCCCGGAATACCAATTCCTCAGGAAGTGATGATCGGGCGGAGCGTACTCCCCCTGTTGTCAAGCTGGCAGTCCATAATGCCACTTGTGACCTTTGTGATTCTACTATAAAGGCGATCGATTTGTGAGTTTTTCACGCTGCACAGTACGTTATTCTTACACTACTTGCAGAAATGCTTCGACTGCCCAGATTTCGATACATGCGCGTCATGCTACACGATCGTACCCACTCAACACCCACGTCATAGCTTTGCTCGCCTGCGTGACCCGAAAGATCTGAAGTTTTCTTCGCTTTCTTCACGTGTCCATTGCGCTAACTGCAATGAGTGTGGGAAAATGATATGGGGCATTCGCTACAAGTGCATGCACCCGGCTTGCAACGACTTCGACCTCTGTGCCAACTGTGAAGCTCATCCAATTCCGGTCCATCCGACAAGTCATGTGATGCTGAAAATCCGCGAACCTGATACTTATATCCCCGAAGTCAAGCGCTATGAAGACGAGCGTGTCCCAACTCCAATTGTTAGTGCACCAGGCTCGCCGAGGGCACAGAAGAAAGACATCGGGGGACCCACAGACGAACGCGCACTCACCCTTCTGAATGCAAATGTGGAGGGTCTACGTCACGATCAGTCTGCTCCCGTTGACCACGATGCACTGCCGACCCCAATTCGATCTAACGTTCGTCTTTCCGAGGCATCTCCCAAGCCAACAACGGAGCTCGTAGACATTTCATATCCCGAGTTTGAACGCAATACTTTCGAAGAATCTCCAGTTTCCTTCGCATTTGGAGCCCCGATTATCCGCGAAAGTACCGATCCATCACAATCAGGACATTCGATCCCCACTGCTGCTCCGCTGCTCCCTGTGCCATCACCTCCGCCTGCTTTAGCCACTGAGTTCATCCACGCTGTTCCATCGTTTCACCAGAGCAGCCAGTACGCCGAAGACTTGATCACTGGACTGTATGGGTCTGACACACGTTCTGCACCGTGGTGGGGACAGTGTGCATGGGTCCCACCAACCCCTCCTGCTCCGCTTCCCGTGCCTCTCCGCACCCCTCTCACTCCCCAACGTTCGCGGAGTCCTGAACCCCTAGTTCGGTTCGAAGTGGCAGACGATACCGTTAACGCTCCCGCAGATACGCAGGCTACAGGCACAACTTTGCTCCCTGAGTCCGACAGTGGACACTCGCCCACTTCGCTTCCTCATGTGCCACCTACAGACTTCAATGAACTGTTTGACCTCGCCTCCCAGTTCCGTCACTTGCTCGAGCTTCCACCTGTGGTCAGCCCACCCTCATTGCCTGCTTTACCCGAAGGGATGCCCAACGGGAGCAGAGCTGAGTCTACCGCAGTGGACGAAGTGAGCACGCCGACGGAATTAGCTTCGACACAGGTCGATGATGTGGGAACACCTCTGTCTCTTGTGGCACTTCTATCCAAACCTGAGAAGACTCCCGACCCGGAGTGTTAGATGGAATTAGTCCAGGTCGTTTGTTGTCTCAGTTGCTGGATAGCCCTTCCGCCACCTCTCTTTCCTCTATTGCCAAGAACAAGAATATCGACGAAGATCCGCCGTTGCGTGCCTCCTTTGTAGAGGATAACAATATCCCAGATGGTCAGATTTTCCCTCCTGGCGCCGAGTTTGTCAAGTCATGGCGCATGCGCAACGATGGGCCTGGTTCATGGCCCGCAGATACGGAGCTCGTGTTTGTTGCTGGAGACAAGCTCATGATCGACACGTCTGAGCGATTCAAGGTTGGCAGTGTTCCGCCTGGCGAAGAAGTGGACGTATGGACTGGAGAGATGAAAGCTCCCGACGTCCCGGGCAAATATATCAGCTACTGGAGACTCTGTGACGACAAAGGAAGACGTTTTGGACACAGCATTTGGATTGAGTTAGTTCTCTCTTCTTTTCTATTCTCGCGCTATCTCTGAACGCTTTCTTAGCATCTGTGTCGCTGAGCCAACAAAGTCCCCTACGCCCGAGGGCAGTGAATCGCTTGCAGCATCGTCTGTCGTGATGCCACATTCCGCACCGTCGAACCCTTCTGTACCAATTCCTTCACACGATGAATCCACCACTGCTCCGCTTCTATCAGACACTTCCTCAATTTCATTGATCGATGTGCCATCAGACGATGAAGACGATGATAGCGAGGTTTACGAGGATAGCCGTTCGCACTTCGGCTCAACGCCAGGAAATGCCCAGGTCCTATCCCCGACGTCGAATATGTTGTCCTCTCTGACGGCTCAGATGACATATAATGGCGAATCCGCGAACAGTTTATTGGACTATCACAGTTCCGTTGAGTTATTCTTAGGCCTCCACTATCCTCCTTTCTTTCCAACTCCACTTTGTAGAATATATTGTTTTCCTTGTTTGTGTCGATGTCCCACATCTAGCATTTCATTTCTCTTTGATTCGAGGTGCTTTCGGTCTCCATTTTACGAAAAACGTCCATTGGTCCAGATGAAACGTCAATTGGTAAACTACAGTATGCTTACGAAGTTGGCCAGGAAATATAGTCAAACATCGTTAGCCGGAAATGAATCCCACATTTGATAGTAAAAAAAAAACATGAAAAATGACTGAAGAATACTATGTGTGATGGAAGGTAGGTGATCTTTTACGACCCTTTGACTTGCTCGACGATGCCGAGATCGTCGTGCCGCCGGGCTTGTAAGTGAGGGTGACGTTTGCGGGGCCTGTGCTCTCCCATTGTCTACACAGCGACGAGATGTCTGGATGGCTTGAACTCGATCGGATTGAGGGGGATGGCACAGGAGTAGACGAGAGTGTAGACATGCGCAGGTGACGAGAGTTCAGAGTGCCCGAGTGACTCCGCAAAGATGATGACTGTTGTGTCCGCATCACCGACGAGACATGATGGACATGCTCGAGGCCGTGATAGCTTTGAACGCGTCTTGACCTTGAACGCGACGATATGCGAGAATTTAAATGCTCCTCGGCGTCGGTGTCGTCATCACTAACGCCAACATTTGGGGACATGGGAGCCGAAATCGACCACGAGCGTTCCACCTCGATTTGTATCGCCAGTGATTCCTCTGCACTCACATACGAGCTGTCGGATTCCTCGTCCGTTACGTCTCCCGTGTCTTGTTCAGAAACCTCGCTACCCGACGGCCCCTTGTCTTGCCCATCACCGCGTACCATGTGGGCCCGCTCGTTGGCGATCTCATTAGCGAGCTCAGCCGCGGCATGATCATCAAGTGGACGGGGATCTTGGGGTTGAGCGAGGGCAAACCCGTGTCTCACGAAGGCGCGGCACGACGAGAAGGCGTGCTGTGAGGCATCGAGGAAAGGGAATGCTTGAAATACGTGAATCTATAGGCATGACAACCATTGGTAAGGAGACTAACAAGCTAATGACATGCAAACTTACCGCGTCTTCGTACAGCTCGTGCATGATCTGCACGCCAGCGAGGGTAGCTTTGTGTGCCAAGAGTGTTACCTCATCGCGGAGCACCTCCGATTCGCCGGCCTGGATAAGTAGAGGTGGTAGACCGGAGAAGTCTCCAAAAAGAGGACTAGCGTAGGGATGGGTCAGATACCGTTCCATGTTGGAGCCGAGATAACATGCGACAGGGTCGAGATGATCGCCATTAGAAGGGATCGGGACGATATCAAATGGTGAGTTGCTATCCCAAGAATCGCAGCTTCTCGTCAGATCTACCTTTCTAGTCAGCGAATGGAAGTTCCCACTGTAAGAATAGAAGTAGACCCACCAACCCAAGGAGACATGAGGATTGCGCCAGCAGGTAAGGGATAGTCATTATCACGAAGATACATCAGCAAAGCGAGACAGAGTCCTCCACCAGCACTGTCACCAGCGAAGAGAATATTGCTGGGAGGGATGTGAAGGTCCTCAAGCATGCGGAAGTATGTACTGACGGCATCATGGAGGGGGCCAGGAAAGCGAGTTTCTGGAGCAAGGCGATATGCGACGGCTGTTGGTCAGGGATCGTTACTACTATATCGAAACAACCTGACGGGGGTAAAGAGCTTACCGAATATGCGGGCATCAGTGAACTTTGATAGAGGTATGGTTATTGACCTATGGGTGGCAGGACTAAATAAATAATATGCTCCTGAAATGTTCAAAAGGCGAATGCGAGAGTTAGATTGTAGAACACAGGACCACGAGCGGGAGGACTGACCGCCGTGGAAATATAAGATAATTCTCTCGTTGTGTTTACGGGGCGGGGTCGACGGATCCGCACGGGATTTTGATTGGGATGCCCTCCACTCTGCTTGTAGACGCTGCCAGAGCCTTTTGGTGACGACCCATTCACCAGACAATTCACGTGTGCCATCCTCCAGCTCATCGAATTCTGCGAGGATTCCCCGAAGCTCACGTTTGCGTACTCGGAATGTAACAGGGGTGACGAGTGCATCCGGTGGCAGAGGTACCAGGCCGCCGAGTCCTAGGAACATCCGGATGGTAGCCTAAGCGGGGAAGCATGTCAGAACGACCGGCGAAGGCGGAGAAAGGAGAAAGACGTACGATATCGACGAGGTTCGAATGACGCCCGGCATTTCTCATGATACCGGCGAGAATGGTCATTGGGAGACTCCAAGATTTCTTTCGCGGACCCCATATTTGGTGTGAGACCACGTCTGTGGCCACTTCGGTCGCTACAATAATCAATCAGTCCAAACGGGGAAATCGGTGAGTCGTAGCAAGACGCCACGGATCTTATGACCGTGTCGCGTGCCGCTTTGTGCTGATCACACCGGCGAACATCGAGATCCGGGCCTCACCTTTGAGAGCGATCAAACCACCCAGACTGAGAACGTCTCGTATGCCCATAACGTGTCCCCCCCTCTGCTGAAGGAGAGGGTCGACGCGCGAGGATGGTGGTGGTATGCCAGGAGTCTCGTAGAAACGGAGGAGAGAGGCGATGGAGGACGGCTTTCTGATAGATGTGGGACTGACGGCCGGACTGACGGCTCTGCCTGCTGAAAAGCGGGAGAGGGGCCAAGGCAGGGACATGTTCATGAGAGAGAGCTGGTAGAGTGTTCAGAAAAGAGGGAGTTATTAAATAAGGATGATTTGGGACATGGCACATGCGATCGTGTAGAGATGTGTGCTCTCTTCTGCTCTCGTCTCCTCTCCACCTGAGCGATTACGTGATTTTATTTTATTTTATCACATGTCCACTAGTAATCCTCTCCACGGCTCACCACTTCCTTTACTGTCGGTCGCAATAAGATCGTGTGTTCCTAAAATAATACCCCCATTCAGCCGTGAGCTCAGGTACTCTGCGGACACCTACGAATTGAGCGGTCATCGATCCAGGCGCATCGCACAGTGGTGGGTATCTGTACGATCCCCTGAGCCACCAGGTGATTCAGCTGTTGCCATAACCGCGAGTGTCAGCCTCGACTCCCCAGAAAACTGTCCTCGTTCAATTTTCACTTACCGCGTAAAGATATTTACTCTCCCCGACCCGATCTAGGTACCTGCGACAGAACGGCAGTGACCCAAAATTTTTCGTGATCGTTCGCAGCAGCGATTTCGCCGTTTGGGACCTGCTCCATCTATCAGCTGTCCTGTCTTTTTTGGTACAGGCTAGGAAGGCGTACCTCATTGATGCCTGCGAAGCATCATATCTCTTGGCATAGTGCGAAACATCCCCCTGCCATATTGGTCAACAAGTTGGTCATAAATCTGTCCATCACTGTCTCACATTCTCTACCACCCGCCCCCGCCCCGTGGAACCAAATGTCTCGATCGCAAAGTATTCGCCCTCCTCCATTTTAGTCTGATCGTCGTTCTTCACCAACAGCACTGACTTGTTGCCATGGATTTTGTAAAGTTCGATCGAATGGCCGCTGAGGTTCTCAATCGCCTTGACTAATACCATGTAAGCAGTGCCCGCATGCGTCGTCATGAAAAGGGTCACAGACCAGGATAAACTTTGCCTCCAACCTCCACCTCATAAGATTCCATGGTTTCTTGTATCGCGCCTGCGATTTCCCCGAGCCGTGCGTCGATCCCAGCCTCCTACAACATCACAGTAACGGTGAAATGAACGCGATTACATGACTAGATGAATACCTGGATGCCAGTGTTAGTCGCCGCCTTGACGGCCTCTAGTAGGTTGTCATATGTTGGCTCAAAGGTGAGCGTAAAGGCAGAATCAAGAATCCGTCCTCGGACGTGCACGCCAATGTCCACTTTCAGAACATCCTCTTTCTTCAAAACTAGACTTGCCCGCATGGGCTACCGTCAAAACGTTCTACACATTTGTGATAGTTGACGCACCCACCGATCGTGTCACCGGCATTTGGGGTGTAGTGTGCCGCACAGTTGTTCCTGCTGAGGCCCGTGGGAAGCCAATTCCTGCCTCGAGCCCATTCTCCTCTACCAGAGCACGTACAGTGTCTTCAATGCCGTTTGCGATATCAGTCATTGTCATCCAGGGTGTATGAACTTGCGTGCATGCTTTCGAACAAGGCGATGTACTTCGGCACCACGCCGGATGTTCTCATATGTTAGATTTGGATCTTCCATGGCCAATTTCTCCAGATAGCGTTTCTCCTCTGAGGTGGTACGCCACGCATTACTAACGTGGGGACTAAGCTTCCGACCACAATGGATATGTTCAGCTACCCACTCGTCCTATACTCCTGGATTTCACCAACGGGGTATTTCCCATCTTGATACACTTTCGAAAGTCCAGTCCGTGGGGGGTCTCCTTGCTCGACTTTCTTCTTCTTCTTCGGTTTCTTTTTTTCTTTTTCTTCTTTACCTCACCTGAGCCAATGAACAGAGGATAGAAACGACGCAATTTTAGGGGTAGGACAATGAGAATACGATGTAGAAACTAACCATTAGCGGCGGCCATCTCCGGTGCCCCTTCCTCGTCACTGTCATCCACATCGTTGTCATCATCTATAGGCATCGTCTGGGGCTTTTTTTCTTCTGTGACGGGAGCATCGGTCATCGTGGGTGACTGGAGATGGATAAGATGGGCTTATGTGCACTTATCACGTAAACAGCCAACAATTATCCCTTGGTCCAATCCAGTCATGCCCCGTTCTCGTTCGCCCGACTCGCAACGCAGCAAGCACCTCCCTGGAAGCGCCGAACCCATAACAGAATCAGACTACTTTCTCAAAAGTTCGGAGTTTCGTGTCTGGCTTAAAGAGGAGAAGCACAAGGTACCTTAGAATCGTCGAATGGTGACGTGTCCGTGCCTAAGTGCTTCCTCAGTACTTCGATGAACTTTCAGGCGACAAAGCACGGAGGTGAGGTCACACGCTGGCTGAGAAGGGCATCTCTCATATTTATCAAAGATACTTTCATAAGTTTGTGAAGGTACGTCACCGCGTTAACTCCAACTGGTATGTTGCTTATCATCCTCCAACAAAGGAGTGGAATCGTGGGAAGTTGGACAGTGAGTTTCGCTTGCTCGTAATCAGCGACTCAACCCCATTTGATACCTGCAGAGTCGCTGTACGCTGGTGTGGACCCTTCCAAGCAAACAGCTACTTCGCAAACGGCATACAAATGGGCTTTCACCTCAAACCGTACAAAAGCAGATAACGATGCCTTGCAGGTCGCACGAGCCGAAGTTGGGGCGGCTACCTATGGAGTCGGCAATGGTCCATCGACCACGCCTGGTGATGGTAATATCAAACGTGTGCAAGGGCCTACTCTGCCTCCACAGGCAGACCGCATTCTGGCTCGCGAGGCCGCAGAGGAGAAAGCAGCAGCAGAGCGAGAACATCAGCGAAAACGGACAGGCGGAAGCTCGGGAGCGTGTAGAAGACGCGGTTGGCCCTCGTGAGGTTGGCCGTGAGCGAATGCTCGAGAAAAAGCGCGAGCGGCGTGAAGGTGATCGTGCCTTCAGAGAAAGGGTGACGAAGGGCTAGATGTTGATGAAGGAACGCTTATGGGCGGTGGGGATAGCTTCAAGGCACAGTGGGTACTCCCTTGCATCACCCACCTCATGGACTCATGTCATTATTTCGCTGTATAGAATCGCTCGCAGAGATGCAGCGCGTGCGAGGTTTGAGCAGAGGCGCGAAGACAAGACATCGGCGACACGCGAGCGGGCAGCTGCGATCCGCGAAAAGGACAAGGCAACGATGGACATGTTTATGCAGATGGCCAAGCAGAAGTATGGGTAATCGATAGTAGGGGTACGAACAACGATGCTCTCTCTTCTCTGGAGTCGGAATAGGAAGCGCTGATGCGCTGATGATTCATGCGTGGACGGTTCGGCATCACTATGGACCTCATCTAGTTGGTTCAGGTCCCAGGATTCCCATATTACCCGTCCCACACATGCGCAGTATACAGAGCAGATCAACAACGGGAAGGTTGATGGGACGGGGCCTTCTTTGATGCTGCAGGGGGCGTCAGTTGAAAGACTAACCGCGTTAATCGATCGTTTGGGCCAGAAGCACAGCCTGGTCAGTTGTTTGTGCCTTGAGAGAAGCGAAGAGAAGCGTTTCAACCTACAATAGGAGCTTCAAAGGGTGGAGCGAGATATCACGCTATATCACCAAGGCGCGCAGCGCAGAAGCAAAGAGAAGCATAAACACAAGCATGTCAAGTTCAGAAACTGGGAAAGTTTCAGTAATTCCAGTAAGAGGAGCATGCGACCCGCATCGATAGAGCTCGAATGGAAAGTGCCTTCCGATTCCAAAGAGAACAGGAGGGACATAAGGTGGACATAAGCATGGGGAAGAGATAGTGAGGACCATGGTGGATGATGAGTCTACTCCTCCCCTCTCCGCCTTCGCTACCATCCTCGTCATCCTCTTTCTTCATGTCCACCTCTTTTCCAAGTTCCCTGTTTCCAACGGCATCCCTCCAGACTGTGAGCTCATGACCCGTTACGGCCCGGATCTCATCAATTGCAGCTCGAAGAGCGTCATAGTATTCTTTATGGCCGCTCGTACTGGCTGCGACTGGCTGCGTAAAGGATGCAGACGACTCTGGTTTTGGACGATGTGTTCCGTCTGGAACTACGAGATCGTAGGTGATGGCGACCACTTGTTGATCCATGGAAGGTCGGGATATGATATGATAGATAAATATGATTGGGTGGCTCGCCTAGTGGTTCGCACGTGCAACTTGGCCTCAAATTTCGCCCATTGAGTACAGTACTGAGTCATTGCTCAAGTCACCGTCTCGCCATTCATCAATACCGCCAAAATGCCTGTCTGTCTCCAATAACGTCTCCCCCTTCGTCGACGGGGAGAGAAGTAACCAAACATAGAACCACCCAAGCATAGAACCACTAGACATCATAATCAAACATAGAATCATTAGACACCATGGCCAAACTTTCGAATCCCATCCCCCCCACACTCAGCCTCCCACCACTTAAATTCCTCTCCAACTGCTCTCTAATTCAAGTCCTCGATGCATTGACCAACCTCCGTGTCCTCTATTTCCCATCACCACTCGTGGAGAGCTTGCGGCTCCGGGACAAATCCAAGCCAAATGCGCGTTTATTCTGCGACAGTTCTGCTCCTGATTCCGGCTATGCTTCTGCTGAAGAAAACGATGATGACCCTTCCTCGGATATTGACGGCGGAACGAGACATTGAAGCTTCTACGCACGGACGAGTTCGAGCGCGCTTTTGCCATAAAGTGGCTGATAGGCTTCACTGCGCGATCCGAAGTATGGATTCCTCCGTACCTGAACCGGAAACAGAAACATACACATGCGCGGTCGACGAAGCTGTCTCTCTACTTGGGTTGTTTACGGGCTCAGAATCCGAACAAGCAATCACCCGCAAATTTTCTTTCCTGGCACCGGGTGGACGTCCTGTGGAGGTGGAATTGAACGATGCCCCGCTCCTCAGTGAGGACCATACCTCTGTGGGCCTGCAGAGCTGGGCTAGCTCGATCCTTCTCGCCGAACGTCTATGTGCCGACCCGGGAAAGTACGGCTTAGACCTTACCACACGCGGTGGAGGTTTGCGCGTGCTCGAGCTCGGCGCCGGAACAGGTCTCCTCAGCATAGCTGTGGCGCGGATTCTAGCCAGAGGCCAAGCTCGCACCCCTCCGCCGTCTATCGTCGCCACGGATTTTCATCCGGACGTATTAGCAAATCTCCAGCGCAATGTGGACAGCAATGACGATACACACGGCATCCTCGTGCGGGAACTCGACTGGTCGCAACCGAACTCGAGTAGTGCGCCGTTTGATCGCCCCTTTGACATCATCCTCGCAGCCGACGTCGTTTACGAGCCATCTCATGCATCATGGATAGCCAACTGTGTTACGAAGCTGCTGGCGCGCCCTGCAGGTGTCCTATGGATGATCATAGCGCTCAGGTCGGGTGGAAGACATGAAGGGTTATCTTCTACAGTTGGTGAAGCGTTCTCACTTGGAGGTGGCGTCCAGATACTAGAAAAGGAGACACTGCGGAGAATTGGTGGACATGGCCGCGCTGATGAGTTGGGTTATCAGCTCTTCAAGATTGGATGGGCCGAAGGATAGTCCTATATATTGCACACCTCGTAATGTCATTGCATACAGGTACACTAGTTACAACTAGTCACACATATAGACATCATCGATCAGTCATGTGGTCATGCAACCTTTCGTCCCAAACCGCAAAGAAGCAACGCGGCGTCCATGAGCTCATTTTCTGGGTCTTTCGGCTTCTCGTTATTGATAATTGTTTTTGCAGCGGCATTCCAGAAAACGTCACCCCCGGGGTCCGCGATTAGACTCGCCATCGGAGTGAGGGCTTCGTGAACCTCTTCGTCCGTTTCATCATCGTCTTCATCGGCACCATCACGACGCGGTGCAGAACGCTTCTCTACCAGACGAGCCGCCGCACATGCCCATTCGAGAGAACGCGTATGCTTGCGCATGCCCATCCCGAATTGCACAAGCTCTTGCTCTGGCGGGCTGGGCGGCACAACGGGAGACGAGGGCATATTGTCCCATAACGATTTGTTCGGGTCCGGACGCTTGGAGGGCGTACGTGGGGGTGCAGTACGCAGCTCAGAACGCCGCGCCATTGCTTCGAGGGTTGGACGTCTCGCGGGTGATGTTAGGGAGGGGGGAGGGGGAGGGTGCGCGTATGGTGAGGGGAGGAGGGAAGCGTGCGGGACGGACGCGCGGGTCTTACATCGGCGCGGCGTCGGACGGGCTGTTACTGGGGAAGAAGTGGGCTCCGCCATCGTTGTTGTTGTTGTTGTTGTTGTTGTTGCCATCGCTGCGTTGAGGGATGCCTTGCGCTCGTTCTGGCGGCGATTCTGAAACCATATCGTCACGACTTTGTGCTCCCTGTGCGGTCAACGGTGAGCTCAATCAACAAAAACAAACAAAAGTAGTAAGAAAGGAGCGTACAAATCGAGATCTCGGGCAAGTGTTTCGCGTTCTTCGCGCGAGGGATGGGAAGTGCGGTGGAAGAGTTGCTCAAGCATGGTGAGCTGGGAGCCGGTGAAGCGCTTGCGGGAACGCTTTGTGGTCGGGTTGGGTGGGCTGCTGAAAATGGGTTCGTCGGCATCGGCGGAGGAGGAGGAGCCGAGGCTGGACGACGATTCGGAGCGGAAGAGGTTAGCACTGATAGGAGCCATGAAGCGCAGCGAAAAGCGGTCGCATAACGGCTTTATACGAGCTGGCGCAAACGCGACGCGACGCGCTTGTAAACGGGGCGCGTCGCTCTCTACCACGTGATCGGGTGTAATATTGTGGGTCTCGCGTTTTTGGACAGCCGTCGCTCTGATGAATATTGTGCGGGTCTTCTACGTTCTACCTTGGCTTCCTTGTAATAAATCGTCATGCAAGTTCGGTCTTCCTGGGGGAATGGATTCAGACCACGCGTGACTCTGCAAGTCCTGATAACAAGGTCAGAATTGTCAACCCAGACGTAATGCCCGTGCACCTCCTGACCACCTTCGATGCGATGAAACTCGGGATGCATCGACAGATGGCAATGAAAGCGCGTCGAGAGAATTGTGTAGAATATAGCAACTACAGTTGGAACTATTTTCATCTTGGTTCTCATGAGAGTAATTTTTTTTTCAAATGTTCGTCACTTGGTTGGTCATGTCAATTTAATGCATCGCGACCCGAAGGCGGGGCGAATTCGGTTCGATCTGGTTGATCCGCCACTTGCACTACGATTCCAAGATGATGTGACATGATGTGTATACTGTAGAGCGATAGGTAATGGATGTACGAGCTGCCAGCCCTACATGTTCTACAGAAATGGTAGTAGAAAATGCGTGTCACCCCAAGGGGCAACGGGCACTGAGATGACCGAATTCCTATCCCACCTACTTTGGCACAGACCAGTCATGGGAAATAAGACGAAGGCCTGTAATTTGACTTGAGGTGCGGATGATAAAAGGATCAAAATTTTGACTTCGGGACGTGCTTTAAATAGTTCAACCACGTGATAAAGAAGAAAGAAACGTTCATGCGGTACGTTCATGGGCTTTCGATGGCCACACATATACTGTATGCAACTTACAGCAGCGTGCATGTAATCGCATCTTCCGTTTATCCTCATTGTCATGAGAAGGTCAATTTCCGGTACCATGTGCTCTCGTTTCCTCGGACCAAGATGTCATCTCGCCCCCTACATCTCGCTTATTATTTGGTCGCCCGCTCTTTACTTGACATATTTCTCCGTTGCTCTTGTTGCTCTAATTAACCATCACTCTCTTTAACCCACTTCCGATTCTCGCCTCCTCAGGCATCCCCTTTTATTTTATTATCTTTTCTTATGTTGTCCCTCACCCTCCTTTGTCTCCTCTTACCGGCTCTCTCTCTTGCTCAGGACGGCAGTATCTCTGGTCCCACCAGCAGCTCCAATGCTGCGGGATATTCTTGCGACGCTTCAGCGTGCAAACTCCCCAAATGCAACTGTGCCAGCACAAGCCCACCAGGTGGACTCGACCCCGTAATTTCCCTTTCCTTACTCCCCCCGCTCTCTTGTCGTTCCCCCGTCTCCACACTCGTATCCATGGAAGCGGTGCTGGCCTAAATTACCGTCGTCGTCTCAATTAAATTTCTCCGTTTCTGATGTCACTTGTTGCCAGGCCGATGTCCCTCAATTTCTTGTCTATACTGCCGACGATGCCGTTCAGTCCTACACCATTGATTCTATCAACCAGTTCCTTGCTCAACGGATGAATCCGAATGGCTGTACGCCCAGAATGACATACTATACCTCATTGAATTACACGAATTATACCCTCGTCACCGACTGGTTCGTCGCCGGCAATGAGATCGCTGACCATACGTTGGTCGCTTCTATCTTCTCCATCCCGCTGGTTCTAATTGATTCCACCCGTAGCATGACTCATGTCGGTGCACCGCCCAACGACGAAATTGACGGCAACCTCATTGCTCTGAACGCACTTGCTGGCATTCCTCTCTCAAGCATCATTGGTTTTCGTGCACCGTATTTAAACTACACCGCTGAGACTTTGAGTCATCTCGCTGCTGCTGGCTTTAGTTACGACTCGAGTGCGACCGCATCGATTCCCGTTACGGAAAATGGCACCGATGCTTTCTGGCCTACACCCTTGACCATGGAATGGCGAATGATTGTCTCAACGTGGACGGCATATGCAAGGGACAGCCAAAGCTTCCCGGTTTCTGGGAGGTCCCCATGTATGCTATGTTCGACAGTCGTGGTATAGATGGGCCCCACCTCATGGATCCTTGGCTGTGGGTGTTCGCCGATTCTCAACCATTCTTGATTGACGTGTTCCGTTAGTGACCCTGCCGATGGTGCAACCACGGTCGATGACAATGCAACCTTAACGTACATGCAAAATACCTTCCTCGCACACTATAACGGTAACCGGCAACCATTCGGGCTTTACACTCACCCCATTCATACCGCGGTGCGGAGCTACCGCCAGCTTTGGCTTCTTTTTCTTATCGTTTCTTCTAGACGACATATCCTGGTGTCGAGACATCGAATTCGACCATTGACATGATAAACGCATTCCTCGATTGGGCGCAAGAACATGAAGGGGGTGAGTCATCCTGCATTTTACGGTTTTGCACCTTCGCCGTCTGAGTTGGGTTGTCAGTGTGGATTGTGTCGACGGAACAGCTGTTGGCTTGGGTTCAGAACCCAGTTTCCCTTGCCGAGTTAGATTCGTTCGCTCCCCTTAAATGCTTAGTGCCAGAGATCAATCAAGGTATATGTGATGGCATCCCCGACAATGAGCAGGGTCTACTCGATCGATGTGACTTCACGGATTTCCCTTTCTACACATGTGTCAGTCCAGAAGACCGTTTCAATTACCTCGTTTCTGATGACATCATAGTACGGCTGTCCCGTGGAGGAGCCCTCTCCAGATAACCCTAACCCGCCGCAGAACACTTCTAACGGCCAGGCGCGCTACCGCCGTAAGTCGTACCACCCATACTGAGCTCGTGTCTGTCCCGTAGTGACGCGTTAGCCCAGTGCCCGCGAATTGTTCTACCCCATGGTGGGATCCGGTCAAGGGTACCTGTCTTTGCAGTGGGGCCAGTTGTCAATTTCAGGACAATTCACGCCCTATTGGTGTAAGTCCCATTCCTCTACTACCCTTGTTCTGGCTAAATTATTCTCTGTAGCCTAACGGCGCGAATCTCACTGGTGACAACGGTACCGACGCTGCGAGCAACGGGAGGCCATCCCCGACACCCTCTTTCCTTTCATTCAATGGTAATGGCGCGACTGCGAGTTTGCCGGCTGGTACCTGGCCAGCAATCATGATTGGGTTTTTTGGGATCGTAGGGGGCTTGTATCTAATCAGGATTTGAATCTCGCCATTGTGACCGGGACACTTAAATTTTAATGTGTGTGAGGGGCTGCAAGGGCATTGATTGTCCCGTTCAGTTACTGGACGGCTCACTACAAACTGAGGGAGCATTCTCGCCAGCCATTCCCATAGTTCATTAAATGGCAAATAACAGACCACGGGTGAAAGACGTGGAGAATGAGCAAGCGTGCCATCGTTAAATGGTAGTCTCATATGGTACAGGTACAATGGTCTGCGGTGTGTTGTCCGTGGTAGAAACGGTGCGCGCACCGCGAGGGAGAACCGGAACTCGCTTTAAATTGACGCGATCTACAGGTAGAGGCGCATGAGTGTACAAATATAAGTTCTTACTCCAACCACATACCGCCTTTGGCCTTGGCCTCTGCATGAGCATCATGGTTTCGCTTCACTCTGTCCAAGAACTCCTGTCGACATTTTGAGTGGCGAATGTGTTCTACACGGATGTTGACGCGCTTCTCAATGTAACGATTGCCGACGATCTTGTTAACAATAACACCAACGGCATGGGGAGTGACATTATACACGATTCCAGTCCGTCTGTGAAGCAGATTGGAGGGCGGTGAAGTCTGTAAAAGTAACGAGGACGGACCCATGATAAAACTTGTGGGGCATGCCTTTTTGCTGTGCGGCGTTTGCCTTGATGTCGACAATATCTCCAATACTGTAGGGAATCAAATAGGTCGAAATTTTGATGGGTCCATGTTCTATGAAAGGTCAGGGTTTCTTTCTCTATGGTATAGCACAAACGGAATATATACCTTTGAAACCCCTCTTAAACATATGACGCGTACGCGCCCTGTAACCGAAAGAGTGCGGCATTTCGAGGACTCTGTATAACGTGAGTTTACAGTAAGAGAACAGACGAGACTGGGAGGAATACGTACGATCGTTGTTGATGAGGGGAGAATGCGCTTCGTCGATGTAGATTACACTCCCCGGAATTTACCGAGTGGCTGAGAACTACCTGTACAGTTGTGGCGGCGCCATGCAAACCTTGTGTTTCCGTCGCTCAAGGTCGCTCGATTCTTCCTCAAGCAAGTAGGCGTCACCCCCATCTCCGAGAGAAATGCCAAGGTAACCGTAATACAATAACAGTCGCACAATTTCTGATGCATTGCATTTAGGGCCCCGAGGAATCACTCCAAGACGTGAGCTCTTTATTAAGATCCACCTTAGTGGAGGGATACACGACGCTGATCACGGCCGTGCCCCATGTGTATGTGTATAGTTACAAGGTCCCCCGTCGACCTTTCGGATCTGCGCGTCTCGACGCTGAGCTCAAGGTTCGCACCCCTGGCTGCTCCCGTGTCTTGTTTGCCGTCTCACGAGCAATGGTCAGCTCGCAGGCGAGTTCGGCCTCCGCAATAAGCGTGAGCTTTGGCGTATCGCCCTCATTCTCTCAAAAATTCGTCGTGCTGCGCGTGAGCTGCTCAAGCTCGATGACAAGGACCCGAAGCGTCTGTTCGAAGGCAATGCGCTGATTCGTCGACTTGTGCGCATTGGCGTGCTCGACGAGACGCGCATGCGTCTTGATTACGTGCTTGCTCTTAAGATTGAGGACTTTTTGGAGCGTCGCTTGCAAACACAAGTATTCAAGCTTGGCCTTGCCAAGAGCATTCATCATGCACGAGTTTTGATCAGGCAACGTCATATTCGGTGCGGCATGCTCCTAGGCTCTCCCGAGTGACTGTTTTGTTCTAATCGTGTCATATGCAACTACAGAGTCGGGAAGCAAATTGTAAACGTCCCCTCATTCGTGGTTCGCCTTGATTCCCAAAAGCACATTGACTTTGCTCTTACATCACCATACGGAGGGGGTCGCCCTGGGCGTGTAAAGCGCAAGCGCGCTGCGGCAGCCGCCAAGAAGGTTGAAGATGGTGATGAGGAGGAAGAGGGTTAATCGGCATGTCTCGTCTGTCAAAAGAATGAAATATATGCCATATGCCAAAAGATAGATATCCGTGCCTGATCGTGTGAACGGTTAACTTTAAATGGCGAAGATGGTAAAGGCTCTCCCAGCCACTCCTCTCAGTCCAGCCTAGAGACGAGCTCTTCAACCTCCTCGCATGGCCCAGCAGCCGATCATTTTGACTCCCCAAGTACCCCCAGAAGAAGATGGACTTGCCCGCTGGAATGATGCTACCGACCCCTTTGACCCAGACGACCCTCGTCATCAACAACCACAGACTGCAGTTGATACTCTCAAGGTGGACAACGTACAACAAGTTAACAAATCAAACCCTTCATCGATCCTAGAGTCGACTGCCAATGCCCCATCCCCAATCTCGGGCAGTCCCTCTGCGAGCATTCGTGACTCGGCCAGCATGCATAGCCTTCCTGCTCTCCAAGTAACAGAACCGCAACGCTCTCCATCGCTACCTGAAGGCCCAGACATTCCGTCTCAAAGTGACGACGATAATACGACCCCCATGCAGAGAAGTGTCGCGTCAGGTACCAGTGCACTCGCATCTTCGGGGCGAGGAAACCCACGATCCCGCTCGGCCATCGAGGTACGTCAGTTTTGTCTTACGCTCTTTCACTGTTCTCTTTATCCATGACCTCCATTTTACACAGGGTCGATCCCCCAACCGTCTCTCTGGGTTTTTTTCCCAGTTCATCTATCGACGTGACAATGCCCCGCCCCCTCCCAGTGCTGTAACAAACCAAGAACGAACAAATACACCAGAAGGTTCCGCTCTTCCCTCACGAGAGTCTTCCCCCGTGCCGGCGCTCAGACCTTCCACCCCACCTCCACCCTTACCCTCTCCGTCCTTGACTGAACTGGGCCTCTCTTTGACTGTTCTTACGGAACACTTGTCCCCTACGCATTTCAGCACCCCGCCCACCAGTGGTGCATTCCTGGCTCCCCATTACCTTCTCCTTTGCCATGCTCAAGGTCTAGACGTGTTGCCACTAGCCTCGCCTCCAGCGTCCGTGCCTTACGCCTTGATTCGTCGTGTCAGTTTCAAAAGCGTTGTGGTAATGGAACACCGGGGTGTCCTTGTCGCTATTTCTGGCCGTCGCGACGGTGTGCGCGTTTACGCTCTCGACGAGATAAAAAAGGCGGTTGAATGGCGTCTAGACGTCGAGATTCGCCGTGAACGAGAGAAGTTACGCAGGGAAGAAGCAAAGCGGGCACCACCTCGAGATCCTGCCTCAAACGACGTCTTCTCTCATGAGAAAATCTCCCCTAGGATAAATAAGAGCACGTCCGTGCGCAGTTTACCCCCTGCGGCTACCACATTTTCTTCTCGGAAGGGGTCACAACCCAAGAAAGCCAAGACGCCGCCCCAGACGCCTATCCAGCCTAGTTATTATCCTCCACCTGCTATAGGTCATCTACCATTGGGCCCTCCCCCTTCTTATATGAGCGTATCCCCACCTCTGCAGCCGCTGAGGCAGCGCTCGGCTTCGTCTTTTCACCAAGCCCGTGGCCGGAGTACATCTGTCAATGACGTCTTGAGAGGTACGGTCTCCCGACGAGCAACAGAAGTCCTTGAGCTGGATTACAATCGGGATGCGGATGCGAAAGCTGATTGGATGGAAGAATCCACAGTGACGACGAGGCAATCAATGTTGTGGCAGCTGGTGCGACCGGTAGCCAGGCTTTGGACGAGCGGACGAGTTCGATGGTACCAGTGGAGTCAACGACTAGCAACGTCTCAGGTATGGATGGAGGAGCTTCACGTAGAGTTCGACCCGTTTCGACGACAACGCTTACTCCCGCCGGATTTCGTCGAGCGACACGCCCTGCTGAACTTGATCTCTCTGGAGTCCATGTTGAACCCGTCCACCTCCATCCCCTACCCCACCCTTCTTACCCTCCGGCAGGCGCTTGCAGCTTCCCCGCCAACTTGTCCTGCTCATGCTGTGAGTTCAATGGGTCCACGGCTCACAGACTCCCCGATCCCTGATCAGGATCCTGATGATGATGAGGAGAACGAGAATCAAGTCAATACACCTACCAACGAACCCATATCTTTCGCTCAGGCTCTCCTGGAGAGCCGCCTACCAGATCTACCGCCACTTGGTACGCGTCTTCCACAACAGGCTATTCTCATTACCCAGTCACACCTTGTTGCCACGGGTGAGGAGGATGCACCTAGCAGCCCAGTCTCCTTGAACACGCAGAGCGGCCGCGCGAGGCAGAGTAGTGATACAGTTGGTAGTAGGCGTCGTAGGCGAAGATGGTCAGTGTTAGATGGAATCCTTCCAGGTGCTGGGCAACCAGACACTCCTCTACCCTGGGAATCGCAAGATGCTCGAACCCAAGACGAACGTCCTGACCAGCGACCACCTTCCTCGTTCAGTTCTTTGCCGCATATTGCCCCTGCTCAATCCCGAAGCTCTGACGTGGCTGCACACCCTCCGCCGGTTCCCGCCAATCCCCACTCGCGTTTCTTTTCCCGTTTTCTTAGTAATGCGTTTTCCTATCGCCGTTCCGAAGATAGTGGGGATTCAGTACAGTTAACGGAGCACGCTGACGGCATTGTCCGGAGACAAGGTCTCACACCCCCGCAAGCTCCGGCGCCAAAGTTGGAATATGTCAAATTACCAGGGACAAAAGGTTCCATTATGATTAAGGCCGTCGAAACAAGCAGAAAGAGGTAAGTTAAGCACCCCTTGCTCAGTATTGCGGTCGTGACACTCGAATTACAGCTTTCTCGCTATTTTGTGCGGTGAGAACGGGGAAAAGGTCGAACTCTTTGCTGGCACCTATCGGACGGCGCTTGGGCTCTCACGCACGTTCATTTTACCAGATTCTCCCCGTTCTCTAGAATTGCAACTGCAGGGTGATGACCTTGTCGAAGTTTTTCTCGTCTTCTCACAGAATGTGTTTGGACTCGAGCCGGCCACTGTTCGGGTGCGTGAGGTCCGACTTGGACGAGCAGAAAGGAGAGCAGCACGCAGGCGTGCACGTGAACTCCAAGTGGATGATCTTTTTGGCTCAGAGATGGACGCTCCGCCTACTACTATAGAAGACACCAACGTTAACGTTAGGGTTGGATTATCAGTCCCGTCGTCTGTTTCTGTCACCACCGAGGTCTCAGCTGGAACGACACTTGTCGCCAGCGCGCCACCTTCTGCTTCACAACCTACCATGGTCCAACGTCCTGCCAGCGGGCCGGCGCTGAGGATGGAGGATATCATGACAGCAACACATCAAGGTCCCTATACCACTTTCCAGCAACTGTCTTTCTCTCCAATGTTCCCACTTGCTGCAATCGTGGACGAGTATATCATTCCGCCAACATACCCAGACTTTTTGCATTACCGTAGTGTCTACGAACCCGAAATCAACGGAAACCCTGACGTAGATTTGTCGCAGATACAGTTTTCACCACCGGGTCTCCCTGTTCCTCCTGTGGCATCTCCGTCACGGTGGCTTTATCGTGACCCGAAGGGTGTTGTCCACGGTAAGTTTTATTTAAAGTGTTTGTTTGAGTGCGTGGCTCACAAACGTGTAGGGCCGTGGTTATCATCACGGATGCACTCTTGGTACCGAGAGGCGCTGTTACCCCCCGACCTCCCCGTACGACGGGAAGAAGACGCAGAATTTGTTTTGCTGAAAGATTTACGACAGCATTGCGTGGATCCTTCTCAACCTTTTGGACCTACATCGACCCGGACCGCAGCTGGGGATACGCCACCGAGTAGTACTTGTGGGAGACCTCTACTCCCACCGATTTCTCTGCTTTCGCAGCCACGGCTTTTTGGACCCCCTTCACTGTTTTTCTCCTCCAGAGGTGGTCACAGTACGACTATAGTTGACGGCCGAGGGAGGTCTGTTTTGAAGGACCGCTTCCTGTGGACTCCAGACGAGATGGATATTGATGGGCAAACCGTCAACTTCGGTCGCCTCGGCGATGTCAAACGCCTGGAAGCATTTGACTTGCAAGGCCGCTCTGTTCTAGTAGCCATGCGACAAGGCGGGTTCGAGGCAGTGGAGCTGGGCGATGCCCTTTTACGACCAGCAGACGCCTCGCGCGATGCCCTCCCACATTTCATGGCGCCACCCTTCCAGATGAATCGCCGCAGACTCTTCACGTGGAGGATTGGCTCGCCGATTTCGTCCACGTCCTCGACAGCCGTGACGGTGACGACACTTCCGCGAACCTCTTCTCGCCACTCTGTGCCCACAAAGAAGGCCGGCTACCCTTCGGGGAAGTCGCCTGCGCGACCCGAATTTGGCCATGGGGACGTTGAAAGCGAGAATACCCGTAACGAAATCATGTTCCTCGGACGACTGGACGATAATGTATATCTCTGTGAACGTGACGGAGAGACGTTTCGCATTCTACGGCTTTCCCCACTTAGCATGAATTAAACGTTTAGCAGGCACCGAACGAGACAAACGGACACACGACTGAAACTCATACAGTACTATCTAGCATGCATAGTCTTCGTTGCTGTATATCACTTCAATTTGTCCCTTGTTTCTGTCCATTTTACATACATGCACATCACCTTTATTATCATGTCGTATATATTGTTTCCGTCTTGCAGAACAGTGTTCGATATTTATTGCAATACTAGCGCGGTAACCTGTAGATGATAGTACTCGAGTACAGTACACATCACATTAAATTGTATGCCGCTATACCTACAGCTTCGCGGACGCAGCCTGCTTGCGTAAGACCGTCTTCATGATCTTTCCGGTCGACGTTTTCTAGTGTAACGACGGCCTTGTTTGAAAACGCTGTGTGGACGGGCGCAACGAAAGGGACACACCGGTAGGTCCTCGACAACGACCACCCATTCGGGCGTGGCAAAGCCAGGCAGACGCTCGCGGGCATAGGCTTTGAGTGCCGACGAGAACTCAGCGTGTTTCCCAGCCCAACGCCGTGCGGACTCAGCGTGCAGAATTACATAGGCCATGGGACGTTCACCCCACGTGGGATGCTCGCGTCCTACGACAGACACCTCGAGGACATCAGGATGATCCGCCAGTTCTGTGGTCACAGGTACTTAAGTATAGAGTGATGGAGGAGGAGCGAGCCATTACCTTGTTCTATCGCGAGCGAGGACGCATTCTAGATGGACACGCGGGCCGCCGTAAATTGTGCACTAAGAACGCCGACATGAAGCTGAGATGGTGTGCACTGTACGCACCTCTCCTCCAGAGATGATGATATCTTTCATCCTGTCCTGAATCTGCACGGATCCATCTGGATGCCACACTGCCAAATCGCCAGAGTGGAAATATCCGCCATCGAACGCGCGAGCTGTCGCATCCGGGTCTTGGAAGTAGCCCTGCATGACGATGTTACCACGCACGACAATCTCGCCGACTGTTTGGCCGTCGCGAGGGACATCTACGAGCTCTTCGCCGGGTGCATTCGTAGGATGGATGACGCGGAGTGGGAAAGAGGTGGCAAAGGCGTGCCCCTGCCGAGCAGCAAGTTTGGCGCGGTCGGTGGAGGGGAGCGTATCCCAAGAAGGCTGTGGGTAGTTGCGAGTGACGGGTCCATAAGTCTCGCTGTGGTCCGTGGGTCCGTTTAGCATCACTAGATTGGGGAGAACAAGTGACAAGCATGGACATACGTCAAGCCGTAGACGTGCACGGACTGAAAATTCATTGACTCTAACTGAGAGAGCAAATGAGCGGTGGGCGCAGCTCCCGCGATAATCGTCTTGATAGGATTTGGGACCTTCTTTGCGCTGGGATGGTTCGCAATCCCGATCTTTATCACCGGGGATTATGCATATATTCGGTAGTCCTTGATGGGCGGCAACGTACCTGCACCGTGGGAGCTCCACAGTAGTGTGTAACACCAGAGTTCAAGAAGTGCTTCCAGATTAGGGAGTAGTCCACGGTCCGCATGGTGATCTAACCATAAGTGAGGCTTGTAGGGGTTATAACTATAATGATGAGACGTGACGCGCACCTGTGTGGAAAACGAGAAAGGGAGTGACCAGGGAAATGTCCAGCCTGCAGCATGGAACATGGGAAGAATCCTGCGAGAAGCGGACAGTTGACCTGGGCTGTGACTCGACCAGTGCATGTGGCCTTACCACAGGTATGTAGATTCATTTCCTAACCTAACATGTAGGGTAAGTTATGATATGACGTATCTAGAAAGTACAACGGTACTCACTGTGCCTCAAAGGCCTCGGCGATTGAGGCAAGATATGTACCTGGAAACAATATGAGAACATGTTGATTGTTATTGTTCCAAATAGTAATGGACTAACCTCTTAGGGTCGTCAGCACACCCTTTGGCTAGAGGGAGGAAGGGTGAGGATCGCAGTTCGTGTGATACTCGAGGGCAGCTCACTCGTCCAGTGGTACCCGATCTTCGGAAGGTGTCAAAAGACCATAACGAATTAAATAATCCAAGGACGTACGTGTAGTTTAAAGACAGAGCGTTGTTCTCATCCGCATCCATCTCGAGGCCGGCCCAACCTTTCTCTTGGCTGAAAGCCCTTCCTGCAGTCAAGAAATCTTCATAAGGATCGCCGGCACGGCCAGTGTCATTGCACACGATTCTACGGGCTTTGGCATTGCTGATGAGGTGTTCATATTCATGATCTACAAAAATAAGCTTTGCACCACTGTGCGTGAGGATGTAGTCAATCTCTTGCTTAGTGAGGCGGATGTTGATAGTCGTCGCGATTGCGCGGGCGCCGATGACCCCCTGCAGTGACTCTAGAATATACATGGGCAACGCATGCTACAGTAGATAACAGGATGTTGTCACCTGCAATCATGGGTCTAGGATCGTTGAACATCAATTACATCATGCGCCGACTTTCTGAAAGCTCGGGTGGACGTACGAGTTGGGCGAGAGGACGGCAATTCTATCGCCGGGTTGGATACCAGCTCGAAGGAGACCATATGCGAAGTTCTGTACCCGTTGTGCCCTTTTAAAAGCCGCATTAGAGACGAAATGCCAGCATGCTACATAAAGAACATACCAAACGGAGTACGTGTAGAAGACGGGGAACTGCACATCCGGATGGGCAAGTGCAAGTTTCTCAGGGTATATCTGTGCCGCACGCAAGAGAAACTCGAGAGGATTCTAGGGACAAAAAGGGCCATGGAGTTTCCCATACTGATTGGTGCCACAAGACAACATACAAGGGGGTGAATGTTGACAGGAAGACCACGTGGAGTGCTGAGAGTGTAACGGGCATTCGATGGAGGGATGCTAGCGGGAGTAGGACGAAATGCAGCGAACGCAGGACCTTGACGGAGATGCAACGATTACGGCCAGTACACCGCTGGCAGGGCGACAGACATACCGAAGTGCATGCTTCTGGCCGTAACCGCTCGCATGGCTGTAGGCATACCAAAGTGCATACTTCTGGCCGTAACTGCTCGCAGGGCCATAGACATACCGAAGTACATGCTTGCAATGCAGGACAGCAGCGTCTAAGTGCCAAGCTCCGTTTATTAAGTCCCTTTACAGTAATGGCAACTTGCGAAGTCAAATTGATCCTCGAATTGATTGTCGATCTTTCCGATAATGCGAGGACACCAAAGTCTCCAAGGATCACCGAATCTCATACGTGAATATACACAAGAACTATGACACTGAGACATGCACAGCCCATCTATACTATAGTGAGCTGTTCGTCTCGAGTCGCATCTCAATTAAACCCGGACCGGGCCGCTTCTGACCGTCCGCAGGCTGTGCCAATTGACGTCTCATCGCTAGAGCTTGACTTTGTCTATCATCATCCCCCGTTCTATCAATATCTCCATTCCCTGCTCCACACCTCAAATGTCTGAAGCTGCATCTGGTTCCGCAGATAAGTCTATCCAGGTTAAACTTGTTCTGCTCGGTACGTCTCTTTTCCGGTTCCTCCACAAGACAAGGGGGCCACCTTGTGGTTTCCCTCTTCTCTCCCACGTATACTGACAACTGTTGTTACCCAGGTGAAGCTGCCGTTGGCAAATCTTCTGTCGTCCTTCGCTTTGTATGTAGCTTTCCAACGATCCCAGATATTTCTCTCCCATCAACTGAACGCCTCAGGTCTCCGACGAATTCCACGCCAACAAAGAACCTACAATTGGCGCCGCATTCCTTACTCAGAAGTGCCGCCTTGAAGATCGCGTACTCCGTTATGAGATTTGGGACACAGCTGGCCAAGAACGTTTCCACTCACTAGCCGTGAGCGTCTTACCCCCTCCGTCCCTCGCGGATAGCACCTGACCCAAAAGCACTTTGGTGAATATGCGTTCCCGACTCACAGCCAATGTACTACCGCAATGCCCAAGCGGCCGTAGTCGTGTATGACGTTACCAAGGCCGCCAGCCTCGAAAAGGCAAAGACATGGGTGAAGGAGCTGCAGCGGCAGGCAAATCCAAATATCGTCATTGCGCTTGCAGGAAACAAGATTGATCTCGTGCAACCCTCACCATCTGGCTCGGGGAGCAGCGCGACCGAGTCGGAAGATGAAGCGGATGACGCGACCGCTACGCCCGGTGAGGCCGCCACCTCGGGTGCCGAGACAGAGAACCTACGTCAGGTTCCCCGTGAAGAGGCACAAGCCTACGCGCAGGAGGCTGGGCTCTTGTTCTTTGAGACATCTGCAAAGACGGGTGATGGCATTGTCGAGGTGTTCACGGAGATTGGTACGTTGTCGTTCCTAAGGTGACTTACTTCCAGTCTCTCACCTACGTTGTTGCTTGGGCGCCACAGCCAAGAATATTCCTATCGAGTCCATCCTTGCCTCGTCACGCGGCGCTGCTGGCCGGCCAGGTACTTCCGGGAATCGTCCCGGCACTCAAGAAGGTGTGAATCTCGACGAGAACCAAGCGAGGGGCAGGGACGCATGCAATTGTTGATGTTCGCCTTCTCAATTCTTTTACATTACCCATGACGGGCCTCAATGCTCTTCATTCTCCCCAACGTCTTGTTGTTATTCTCCCAATTTATACATATGCTGCATTCCTCCTTATAATCTGATCCCATCGTCTCTGATATAAGGACAATCCCTCGAGGAATTAAAGTTCAGGCTTTCGGCTCCTAGCCTGTACAACTCCCATGAGGTGGCATCAAAGCAACGTAAGGCGGCGGCCTTGCAACCTGCTCGTGCTCCACCCCATCTGGTACACGGTACGGTGGCGGTGCACTCACATGTGACTGGGTCGACACAGGCATTCCTGGCGTTATTTGCGGGGCTGGCAGGTTCGTAGGTGGTGCCATCGTAGTAGCTTGATGTGCAACGCCCTCTCGTGAACGATATTCGGAGTGTATAGATGGTGGTGGGTCGGATGGGTCATCCATTGGAGGCGGCGGTGGCGGCGGCGGTTCATCCGTCGTGATTTGCTCCTCTTGTTGTATCGTAAGCTGGATGGCGTGTTCTGGACCGTCAACGTCGAGGCGCACAAACCCAGTTACGTTCGGGTCCAGCGTTGACATCTCCACCGAAGGAGGCGGCGTCGATGCCTCGTTGCGATCCACTTCGGTATGTCCACTAAACTGCGATGATGCCGGGAAACCAAAAAGAATGCCTTCTCCTTCAATGACGTGTTCGAGGAGCGACATCAATGGAGGCGGGGCTGCAGCATTATCCTCAGCAGGGGGAATGAGGATCTCCTGCTCGGATTCCAGAAAAGTAGGCAGTCCCGAAGATGATGACGGAAAAGATGTTTGGAAAAAGGGGGGCGGAGCATCACGCTCTTCAAACGGTGGAGGGGCACCCGAGGCCAAGTAGCTTGGCCCGGCCTGGCCCTCCTCTGAGTCGTAATGAGGTGCATCGTCGGTATCGTCGTTTCGATTGGTCCTTGCGGGTGGACGGTCATGCTTTTTATGATAAGCGGAGTCAACAGATTCCTCCACTTCGGGAAGGGGCGCTGGAGATGGCAGAAAGCTGATTGGGATAGTTATGGTAGAAACCCGCTCAGTATGATGTGACGTGTTTCTGAAAGTAACGTGCACCCGGATGCGGAAAGAAACGGAATGGAGAAGGGTGGTTTGGGTAATTGACGCACATTCGGCATCGCTACCGGTGGAAGCAAAATCGCCGGCCGGAAGTGGATGTGTGGAATCTGATGGTGACGAGGATGGCGACGACTGATGCAAGATGAATCGGAGACGCACAGGCTGTGAGGCGTGAAAGCGACACACGGCACCTGAACGTGAGATCACCGTTCGATATGATGCACCACGACTCTGGGGAGATTCATTGGGAGCGGTGGACGAGGAGGCAGCACGTTTCTCATGGGTCGGAAAGGACATCCCCAACGGAGCGCACCCAATATGATTGTCATCTTCCTCGGATTCGTCGCCGAGGTCAGACAGAATATCCACGTCGACCAAGTTGCTCTCGTCTGCTTGTGTTCCATCCACGACACGGACGATCCTGATGAGCTCAGCCTTGATGTTCCGCAGTCTGAGGCCCTCTTCCACGACAAGCTCCCGACGTGGAGGCGGTACTGTGACATAAATGGGAACAGGTTCGATGCAGGTAAACGTTGTTCTCGGGATTTCGACTTGTACTGGTGAGGGATTGTCTAGAGTACGCGTGACAGGAGACACAGGTATGCTGTACGTGTGGGAGATGAATCTCCTCGTATGGACGGTAAGCGTCTTGGAGAATGGCTGTGCGCCATCGTCCAATGGATGGAGTGTAGCAGACAAGATGTGCGTCAGTGATGATTGGGGTGTGTGGATACACTGCGGCGTGTCCGGTGTAAGCGGGAGAGCGAAGGGGAAAGATGATTGGAGAAGAGTTTCTCTGTCATCCTCGGATTCGTGAAGGACGATAGATGTTTGTGAGAGTTCGATGACTTGCTCGTATGCAGCCTCAACGTACGGAGGTCCATTGTCCTTGAGGATAGAAAAAAGTAGGCTCAGCAGGTGAATGATAAGCTAGGGCTCTGATGACGACGGACAGCTTTCTCCAGCGGGCTGAGTGGGCTCCCTTGAGTTGAAGCTCTCCTTCAATAGCAGCGCGTTCACCATCTGCTCCTAGAAAACCCTGCTGGAATCTGAGAGAATCTGTGGCTGGGATGATGAGGATCTGAGGGTCGATCTGAGGGTTTCCCTCTTGCGAACATGTGGGCTGTTGGGCATAAAGAGGAGGAGGGACAGAAGGGTCTGAGGAGGAGGACATGACAGAGCGCATATAGGTGGATGAAATAGACCGGTATTAGAAATACAACAAATCACGCGACACGTGCCAAGCTGTCCAGCTCTCGAAACATGGAATCATCCACGTCTTTCTGCAGCATGATCCCCCACACAACCTCCTCCTGGAATCCGCTCAAGGACCCTGTTCCCTTCTCCACATGGTCCTCCCCCACTTCCCCATATCCCACCCCGAATGACAAGGTCACACTCCCGTATTTTGCGACATTTCAAATGCGTCTTCGCCGTCATCTACCACCTTCAAGGTCTCCACAGCCCGCTTCGCGCAGACACTAAAATAGGGCCGCATCTCTTGTGGGACATTTATCGTAAACTTCTTCACTAACCGAAGCATGAGCCTAGTGAAGCCCAGCTGATGGTCCTTTTTGAGGTGTTCCTTCATGGACGGCGGGGCGAGGAATGCGATGGCGTAAAGCCCCATAATGACCTTCTCGATGTAGCTAAGCCAAGGTTCTCGCTTCGCTATTTGGAAGTCGGCGTCGACCACTGGAAGGCGATGCATGAGCGCCTCGAATAGCCGTTGCAACCATTCTTGTGGCACGGCTTTGGCTATCACCTGCCGATTCGTATCTGGCTGACCGAAACGACCGAGCACCTCTAACGCGGCATCGACCAAAGCAGGGGGTTTGACATTGGCATTTGTGCCCGTTAAAACGTATAGTTCAGAGGGGTTGACGGTTTCCGATGAGTAGACAAGGAAGGATGCCATAAGCATAAATGCCCGCCTGGCGACCTGCAAGGCGGCTGGAGACGGTGTGCTTGCAAGTACCATCGAAGGAGCAAGCCGGACGGAGCCGGACAAGTTGATTAAAAGGTAGAGGACGTCCCGCCGAACAGCCACAAGATCGCGAAGTGTGAGCGCACTGGAGGCGGCATGGAGTGTGCCATCTTGTTTCTGCTTAACGGCGCAAACTCGTAACATGGAAGCCAGGAGGCGTTCATGGTTCGCAAGATAGTCGTAGTTGTCTGGGATCACGGAAAGGTTACGCATGATGTTCACGATGGCGAGGACGATATCACCAGGTCGTTGTTTTGGTCCCTGTACGTCATAGTCCTTCATGCCCTGCACCTTGTCTAGACTTGCGAACGGTTTGCTTCCATCTTCTAGAATGGTGTCGACCAATTGCCTGTGCGGGATTATCACATTTTCTGTGAATGCATCATCTTGCTCTTGCTCATTGAAGCTGACCTCCAGTAACAAGTCCAAAGCTTCGTCCATGAGCTCGGGGCAGTTTGCGATTGGGAAGCCGCTTGTTCCCTGTCCACGCATGATCGAGAGGAGTGTGAATGTGGTGAGTGCATAGCCCGTTTCGATGGAAATACGAGAGCGTAGACTCATGGTGAGTGCATCGATATCGATGTTTCCCCATTCGCTGATCTCCCGCAAGGCGTGCCGCGCCGTCATACGGTGGTGCCCCTCGGCAATGGCACGCAGGTCTCGGCCACCGACAGTGTCCACCTCCCGAAGGACGGGAACATATTCGATCTTTCGACGCTGTGAGGCATCGGGCGGCTGAGAAGTACCTGGTGTCGCTGATGGCTGACCATCGCCCGAAGCTTCCCCGCTTGGAGGAGCAGAAGTGCGATCGGCGTTGGACTGAGTATTCTTTATTAGCTGCTGACTCGCGAAAATGGTAAATGACTGACCACGGTTGTATCTGGAGAATCGACTTTTTTTTGAAAACCTTCTTGTTTAGTTCGTACTGTTATAGGATAGATTGAGCACATACCAGTTCTTTGACGGACGCGCTTGGCGTCCACTTCCGGGGCCCCCTTCCTTTTCCGGCCGTCTGCATCCGCGTCAAAGGAAAGAGGTGGGCCATCCTGGCTCGGTCCATGTAGGCTGAGCTGTGAGCCATCCGGGGAAGGCTGCGAGAGAAACGGCTGTGAGATGTTCGGCCCCACTCCTGAGAGCATATCGGGCGGCTGAAGCTGAAGCGAGGGTCCGCTCATACTACCCGACGGCTGCTGCCTCTGTGTCTGCGAAGACGGAAAGGGATGCTGTGGGGGAAGAGCCGAACCACCATCCATGTGAGGAATTGCGGGGGGTATAACCCCTTGTGCACCCATATCCCCACTGGGCATTTGACTGGACATCATACTGTGCTGCCCAGCTTGTTGCGACTGTCCAGTTTGGCCTAGCATGGGGCGTTGCTTGCGAGAAATCTCTTCAAAGGGTAGAAGTATCGCCTTGTAGTACTGTCCCAAAATATGTGCGACTGGGGTGGGGACCCCGCCGACAGGGTACGACTCGGGAAGATCAAAGGCCACGGCGATAGAAGACCAAAGACGCTCTTGTGTCAACTTGATTGATCACTTTTTAAGTTCGAAATATATAAGCGAACAGAACGGTGCTCACTTTAACCCATCCACCTCCAGCGTTCACAGCCGCCCATAATTTGTACAGGTCAACAGGCTTCCCTGCCAATATGACGGATCCCGCTTCCGTTTGTGAAGGTTCCAGCGACTTCCACTTGGATTGGTTGGGATCAAAGCCCGCAGGATACGGGACGCCAGTGAGACCAGGAGGGAGAGGATCTTTGCGGGCGAGATGGATGGCAGCAAGTCCGCCTAGGAAATGCTTCTTGTGTTGAAGCTGCGACTGCGACTGCTGTTGTGGCTGGCGCTGGCGAACAAGCTGTTGCTGTCCTACCGAGGACATGAACGGGTCTGATGATGACGGACTCAGATTCATAGATGGTGCCTGGAGTGGCATGCGGCCCTGCGATGACAACGCAGGAAAGGGATCGTGACCAGGTGCAGGGGACGGCGACTGTTGTTGTTGATTGATGGATGGCAACCCTCCTCCGATAAAAGAAGCCGAAGTTGGACCGCCAGGAAGAGGGGAGGGTCGTGTCGCTTGGGCCCTTCTTGCGTTGCCTGCTGCAGTGAGGGCAGCAAATTGTTGTTTTGCCGCGTTCGGGTTCATGTTTCCGTTGTTGAAGAACGCCGGCGGGAATTCTGTCGCGCTGGCCCCAGGATTTGGAGAAGCAGGGTTCGGGTTGAAGCCAGGGGGGAATGACTGGTTGGCAGGGTTAGGACGAGCATTCTGTTGCTGTTGTTGGCTGATGGAGGGTAAACAAATGAACCCGACCAGACGAAAGAAACGTACAACATGGCCATGAGCTGTCGTTGTGGTGTGCCGGGGTCCATGAACCGTTGTATTGGCTGTTCGCTGTCGAACCAGTTTGGCGACGGGGAATTAGACATGTCAGCTCAGCACGAACACTCTCTGGCGCCTCCATATGGGTCTCACTACTCCTTCCTCAGAAATAGACGATATATTCTCTCGCAAGGCCAAACCCACAATCCTCAAATCCAATCAGCACTCAGCCTCGGATAAAAAGCAGAAGCGGCGAAAAAAAAAGAGGACTGAGACACAAACCCCGGCACCCGAGATTGTCCTCGATCCTTCCTTGCAACAACCCCATGCGTCCGAGACCACCCGACAGGTCGCCCTGTGCCACCTAAGAAGAAGCGGAAATTAGTCGAGACAAAACCCGACCAAGATAAATTCAGGGATTCTCGTGGGACAGGGCCCCGTAAGCGTGTCCTCTGCCATCAGTTTGCTGAGCCACAACCACTCGCAGGCCGCAAAACAGATGACGGGTTTGCGATATACAAGGAAGATGAGCTTGGGATTGATGAAGAGGCCGGAGGTCAGTTTAACCCTACTCTTTGTGAGTTTATTCACATCTCCTTAGGAACTCCATTATGTCCCTTCGATTGTAATTGCTGTAAGTTTCATCCGTCCTTCCCCCTGGCAATAAATAACCCGATGTAGGTTTCTGAACAACCTATGTCGAAATGCCCGAGTCAAAAGCGCCGTGACTCCTAAGTAACGGTTACAGTAACGGTTCGATGAATTCTGCCGGCTCTATCGAAGCCTCTGCGATCGCTACATATCAACGGTCACCGGAGGTCAATGTGTAGCCAATAAACACGCCAAAGTCCCCTTTCTTGTACTCCCAGATGTTCTCGTCTGGATAGTACCACCATTCAGTGGTCGTGGGGACATAGATGTTCGCTGTCGAGTATCCATAGATACATTACGCGTGCTTTTCAGAAAATTCCATCGTCGCTGCTACTGCTTCCAGGTCGGATGCAATGAAAAACTATAAATTCAATTCATGAGGGATCTACTAGTTGCCTATTCAATTCATGAGGAATCTACTAGTTGCCTAATGCCGTAGTTGCGGGGCACACATAAGGCGCGGAGTCGTCGTTTGTCCCTGACTTTCGCGCGGGTCTTATGCTTCTCTCCAGGACGGCAGCGAACCGTCTACTTCGCTGTGCTACAAGATGGCAACATTCCTTTGCCCAACCACCTCTCAACCCCATCACCTCCGATGACATCGCCCACTTTGCGCAGTTTTTGCCCCCCAGTGCCATCCTTTCTACGCTCTCCCCGATCTCGGTACCCCCCTCAGAGATCGAGCAATATAATACAGACTGGATGGGAAAGTATCGCGGCAGTTCGACGACCGTTTTGCGACCTCAGACCACGGAACAGGTCAGCAAAATAATGAAGTGGTGTCACGAGCGTAGGATTGGTGTTGTTCCCCAAGGCGGAAATACAGGCCTCGTCGGTGGAAGCGTGCCCCTCAAAGACGAGCTCATACTGAGTCTAAGCAACATGGCTAAAGTGCGGTCGTTTGACCCTGTGTCAGGTGCGTCATGAACATCATGCAGCTTAATCTTGGCTCAAGTGTGTACATTCCACTCCCATGATCCAGGAGCGCTTGTGGCCGATGCTGGATGCATTCTGGAGGCACTTACGGAATATATTGCCCCACATGACCACATAATGCCCCTCGACCTGGGGGCTAAAGGCAGGTACAACCAGACGCAAATTTTCCATGTTGTGCGAATTTTTATGCGACCACAGCTGTCAGATTGGTGGAAACATTTCGACTAATGCGGGTGGACTTCGTCTTTTAAGATACGGCTCCTTGCACGGAAGCGTGCTTGGTCTCGAAGTTGTGTTACCAGACGGGACTATCTTGGATAACCTCTCCACGTTGAGAAAAGACAATACTGGTGAGATCACGACTCTCATAAATGACATCCGGCACTCATCCCGCTCAGGATATGATCTCAAGCAACTCTTCATTGGTGCTGAAGGCACGCTAGGTGTCGTAACTGGCGTGTCAATTCTCACACCCACCGCTCCGCGGTCTGTCAATAACGTGATTCTGGCCCTCCCGACGTTCGAGAATGTCCTTCCTCTTTTCAAATTGGCCCAGCGGCATCTCTCTGAGATTCTCTCTGCCTTTGAGTTCATTGACAGGGCTGCTTATGAGTTGGCAGTGAAGCACGGGCAGGGAAAGGGGTTGAGTGACCAAGAAATTGAAGGCGCTGAGTGCTTTGTGCTGCTCGAGACCAGTGGGGGGAAAAGGGAGCATGACGAAGAGGTTCGTGTTTTGGGTACAGATGTAGAGTCTCTGACTAAATGTCCTCGTTCGAAAGAAACTCAACATCCTCCTCGAAACACTTCTCGAGTCCGATCAGCCCCTGATCACTACTGGCGCACTCTCCCAATCCCCTGCCCAGTTTGTCTCCCTGTGGAAGTTGCGTGAGGGCGTGCCAGAGGCTATTTCAAAAGAGGGAAAGACATATAAATACGACATATCAGTTCCTATCGCCTCCTTCAAGGAAGTTGTGGACGCGACGAAGGAGCAACTGCGGAGAAAAGGGTTGCTGCATGAGGATGCGGTACGGCACGTAATTGGATACGGCCACGTCGGCGATGGTGAGCTCCAGTGTATCCCTGTATTTCTATGCTGACCGTCTCCACCCGCTTGACAGGTAACCTGCACCTCAACATAGCCGCAGCGGCGTATACTCCAGAGATCGAATCGGCACTGGAACCGTTTGTTTATGAGCTTGTTGGTGAGTCACTCGAGCCCGCAATGGTATTTTATGCCGGCAAGCTAATGTGTTTGCTAGCCTCCTACAAGGGGTCAATTTCTGCAGAGCATGGCATTGGGGCGATGAAGACCCACGCAATCCATTATTCGAAACCTGGTGTTGCGATCAATCTGATGAGAAGGATAAAGCAAGTGTTTGATCCTCATGGCATCATGAATCCTGGGAAAGTACTGGAGACTGGAGTAGATTGGAATAGCGAGTCTACACTGCTTGATTGATATATAGTCTTGCTGTCATGACCGGAGAGGGACGCAATAAAGTGGTGTGGCTGCACCTAACCTTATTCTAGCTCCGACACAACCCCCAACCCCATTACAAGTCTTGCCACTATCGACACCTCGAGCGAGATGGTACAGTCGCTTATTTCTTCGTACAGAGTTGTTTGTTAATTCCAAATGGACCCCCGTTAGCCCATATTTCAAGAGAGCAATGGTATAGCTGTCAAGTTTTTCATACAGAAGGACCTATCAACGGAGCTACAGGCGGAGCTCTGCGAGACCATCACAGTGGGGGAATCACAGATCTAGTCTCCTCCAAGCTGAACTGATCCTTTCTTCAGGCTCTTGGCGGCCGCGTCGAGGCCAAGGTTCCGCGACAAGGCTTCATCCTAATCCAACCAAACAGTACTGAAGGGGACCGCCTCAAGTTGTGCTGGGAGAGCCCAGATCGGCCAGATAGGCACTTCGTTCCTTACACTTATGTTGAAGCATGCAAGATTTCAGGAATGCTGCTGAAGCAAATTTTTGTGGAGAACGGAGAGGCCATCAAGTTTCACATTGACTCGAGCATCGCCAATATAAACGCACGTGCGGCGCTCAGCGCCAGGATCATGGTCAGTCGTAGGTTTGTTGTCTATGTTATCGCATGGTTATTGACAAGCCCTAGCACTCTGGGGGAGACCCTAGTGCATCTGCTCAGACAGCTCGTGTCATTCTTGCCGACCCGAACACCGAAATATTTCAGCACCTGGTGAAAAGCTATCAGGGAGTTGCCGGGAAATACGTCGAATCATACTTGTGGGTCAAGAAATGTGTCGAAAAGGGAGCAGTTGTATACACACCACTCGTGTACAAAAACCCTGGTGGTAGACGACCGGGAGAAGAGTGCGTTACACACCACCTCCCGGACGCTAAAACGTAAGCTGATATCAATCGCAGGAGAACTCAGTTCACGGAAGAAGACGAGGAGCACCTCTGCAATTGGATCGCTGCTAAGATTCCGTACAAGGAGACAGGCGGTAGGACCGGTAACAGACTGTACCAACAGCTTTGCGATATGGTACGGCGACCTTGCCCAGATCCCTGTTTATTATTTATTTATTCGAGGGTGCATGCATGCAGGCAGCCGACCCGGAGTATGCGTGGGTCACACGCCACACATGGCAGTCCTGGCGTGAGCGCTACAAGAAGAATTCGCAGCGCTTGGATACATTGATTCAAGCCATCGTTGAACAAAAGAAACCCACACTGGGCGAGAAAGGCCAGTACGGCTACGTGCGCAAGCCCGAAGAAAAACCAAAGAGGAGCAGAAGGCGCAAGGACGACGGCTCAAGTGCAGGCCCAGCTAACGATGACGATTTTCTCCAAGCCGGTCCTTCACATCAATTGGCCATGGCGATGCACATCTCCCTGGCCACACAAGACGGACATCCCCATTCTGGAATGCCAGTCCCACCACCAGTACCCGTTGGTCTATATCAACAAGGCCATCCACACCTGCACAATCTGCCGCCCCACGTGAACCCGATTCAGGCAACTGCTGCAGACGGTCCCGTAGGCTTGCGTGTCGGTCAAGAAAATGTAGTGGCCGTGCGGAAGAGTCCTGCTGAAGAGGAGATGGAAGACGAGGAGGCTGAGTGGGAGGTCAAAGTGGGCCATGACCCGCCTCCCATGTGGGGAAAGCGTAAGGCGGCGAAGACCCAATCGAAAACGGGAAAAGGCCAAGAGTAGAGTGCGTTCGGAGTTATGTATTCATTCGCCGGCGATAAGTACTGATCAAAGATCCCTAGCGAGGAAACCCATAGTCGCCCCGCGTCGGGAGGATTCCAGACGGCCCAGTCCTACATGTTGTGGACCGAAGCATTTTGGATATCGCGCTCGAGTTTCGGTTCACTGTTGAAGAAGTCCAGGAGTATTACGATCGTTGTGGTGCCATGGACCGGACGAGAGCACGCTTCAAGAAAATGCGTGAGGTCTTGTTGGCCCTGCCTGATGATTCGGACAATCCTGCCTAGCTGATTCCGAATCTAGCCTTCTCATATGTTATTTTTACATCGTCGTGTACACATAATTGGTACAGAAAGTCGTGCTATTCCACATCCGTTAACAGCTTGTGGCCCCCGCCTCGTGCAGGGGCCGGAGGTGAACTGAAAGGCTTTCGTCGACTAAAAAAACAAGACGCTTGAGTAATGTAGAGAGAAATGGTGATTTCGCGCACCGTTCGCCTGCAGCTGCAGATGGGAATGAGCTGAACATGTCTGGGTGTTTGGGTGCCGGAGCCTCACTACAACATGTCCTTAGTCAATGAGTCACGAGTAATGTGGCAGAGAGACGCACGAAAAGTACGGATGCTGCAATGCTTCCTCCGCAGTTATTCTTCTCTCTGGGTCGTATGTCAACAGAGATGAAAGCAGATCGATCCCTGCTATCGTCAAAAACGGGAACTTTTGGCGGAATTGGTGTGGTTGAGGTGATGGCGGGGTGATCGTTTTCGCTAACGGGAGACTGGAGTATTCAGGCCATGAATCGTTCGTTGGCGGGCCTAGAAGCTTGAATATCATGGAAATAAGCTCGATCTCGGCTTTGGCCTGAAAGAGCGGCTCCTTCAACAAAAGTTCTGCAAATATACATCCAACGGACCACATGTCAATGGCCGTTGAGTAGGTCTTTGCCCCTAGCAGGATTTCAGGTGCACTATTTCGGAGTTGGGTGAGACGCGAGACAAATATCAGGCGAGCACTCACCGATACCAAAGCGTGACTACGAGCTGTGTCATCCCTCCGACGCCGACTGGATCCCCGTACCGTCTCGCAAGACCAAAGTCGGCAACTTTAATTGTACCCCGGTTGTTCATGAGGAGGTTACTTGTTTTCAGGTCGCGGTGCAAAATCCAGTTTGAATGGCAATGGGAAACGGCGGAGAGGAGCTGAAGCATGAGTGTTTTGATCTCGGATTGCAAGAAGGGTGAAGGCATGAGGGTGAGGAGAGTCTTCAGGTCATGCTCGATGAAGTCCATCACGATGAACACTCTGTGTTGAGACGGCTGAAGTCAACCCTTACGCATGCAAGCCTCACGAAGCGTACTGAGTAAGTGTTTCGCCGACAACCACCTCACGAATGCCCACGACATTGTCGTGCCGGCATAGCATGAGGGCATTTATTTCGCGAAGAGCGGTGATGGGGAATCCATACTTCTCCTCATCAAGCTTCAGCTTCTTCAGGGCAACAATGTCGCCCGTTTGTTTATCTCTGGCGCGGAAGACAATGCCATACGAGCCCTCTTCTATGGAGTTGAGCTTTTCATAACAGTACACGGAACGAGAAGATGCGAGGGGAGGGTGGCGGGTCCTTGGTGGGACGAATACGCTCTGCGGTGGTCTCTTTGGCGATATGCTCAGAGAAGGTGAGTCGTCCGCGTGGTGCATCGCTATGTGGCGTCGTTTTGATGGAGGCTGGGGAGAGACAACGAGGACAGTATCTGTCTCGCAGTCCCATTTGGACCTTTTACGATGAGTGGACGAGTCGCCAGAACTAACGGAACTGGCAGCAGAGGTCATGATCACACGGCCCGGCAGCCCGGTGGTACTCATCGTTAACACGCACTGGCATGGGGTCTGGTTATATCTTCTCTCTGCAGCCCACCTTCACACAGGGCTTTATCCTGGGCCAGTTCTCGATCCTCGCACTTCTTGCCGTTGTCATCAAGTACTTGTTCTTGGATACCGAACCCGCACACAAAGTCGCAGAGCGCACGGCTCCCGTCTCACAACCTACCCGTACTGCCACACGTTTAGACGGGGATGCTACCCATATCGAATCAGAGTCAACAGAGTGGCTAAACTCTCTCCTTCACCAGGTGTGCAGTACTATCAACCCGCTTCGGCATTTGTATGTCAACTCGGGACTTGCATAATCAGGTCGCAGATGTTTATCGCTTCAAGCTGAGGGATGACCTCCAAGGCGTTGAAGGTGACGAGGTTCTGCGTCGGCGTGTTGAAAATTTCGTTAACCTCATGAGGCCGTCCGGAGTCCTGGTCAGTACTTTCCCATCACCTTAAGCCGGACATGTCAGACGCGAACACGTCTCTAGGACCGGATACAAATTCACTCTATAAATCTTGGCGTCACTGCTCCTCATATTTCTAATGCACGATCCAGACTCGTTGCGGGCTCACTTGAACACGTATGTTTTTGTCCATCCCTGTCGCGGACGGACGGGACTTACTTCATGGATAGAGCGAGTTTGAGATGATATATAAGGACGACGTCTCTATCTCACTGTCAACGGCATACCTATTCAACTATCCGATGATTGGCTTCGCCCGCTTGCCCATCTCTGTCACAATTTTGTTGTCTGTATTCTCCTGTCGTGTGAGTCTGCTTTGCATCTTGTTTGTCCCCTTTCTCAACCTTCGTAGGTGGTCATCGCGCCTCCACCACTCTCCTCGCCTGTACCAGATTCAATCTTTCCATGCTTCCGAATTTTACGTTAGACTTGAAGTCAACATCTCTCTTAGGGAGTCGCGCAAAATTGGCAGATGTCCCTAAATTGCATGAACTAATCGATAGTCAGCTTAGACGCGCTCTAAGCCGGTGGGGAACGTTGAAATTGTACTTCCAGGATTTTCTGATAGAGATGACACGAAGGAGCGAGAGCGTTGATAGACTTCCCTCTGGATTACAGTAATGTAGATTATACGAAACAAGTCCTTGGTGGGACGAATGCGCTGTGCGCCGGTCTCTTTGGCGATGTGCTCGATGCCCGCGTGGTGCATAGATATATGGCATCATTCTGCTGAAGATCGAGGGGAGACAACGAGTACAGATTTGTGGATTTAGACCTTTTATACGATGAGTGGAAGAGTTGGGAGAACTAACTAACACAACGGCAACGGTCCGGTCCGGCTGTTTTTGGGTGGCGGATATAGTGCAGCTAGTGCTTCCCGCCGTGATGACCAAACCCACGCTGTGTGCACCTTGCGGCAGACACGTACTTGGGGTTGCGAGGATTGTGCCAGTTCCTTGTTTAGGGTACTTGCAGGTCTCGAGCGGGCTGGGCCTGCTCTGGACTGGCACGATGCGTACGCATGTCTGGTTATTAATCTTCTCTATGCAGCAGAGCGGTAGCTGCGGTACGCACGTCTGGTTATTCGGTTATTCTTCTCTATGCAGCACATCTTCACTCACGACTTTATCCTGGGCCAGTTGTCCATCGTCGCACCTCTTGCCGTTGTCATCATATGCCTAAAAGTCGCAAAGCGGCGAAAGCGCACTCCTCCCGTCTCACAACCTATACATATCAACTCAGAATCAACAGAATGGCTAAATGCTCTCCTTCACCAGGTATGCAGATGATACTACTATCAGCCCGCTTCGGCACCTCTGTATTTCAACTCTGGACTTATGCAATCAGGTCGCAATTTTTTATCGCTTCAAGCTGAGAGATGACCCCCAAGGTGTTGAAGGTCTGCGTCGGCGTGTTGAACATTTCGTTAACCTCAAGAGGCCGTCCGACGTCATGGTCAGTACTTTCCCATAGTCTTACAGTAAAGCCCGACATGTCAGACACAAACCACGTCACTAGGACCGGATACAAGTTCACTCTGTGAACCTTGGTGTCGCCGCTCCTCATATCTCTAATGCAAGCTCCAGACTTGTTGCAGGCTCACTTGAACGTGTATGTTTTTGCCCATCCCTGTCACAGACGGATGAGGACTTACTTCATGAATAGAGTGAGTTTGAGATGGTGTATAAGGATGACATCTCCATCTCATTGTCAACCGTGTACTATGTTAAATACCCAATAATTTTCAACCCCACTCCCTTGCCCATCTCCGTCACAGTTGGGTTGTCCGTATTCTCCTGTTGTGTGAGTCTGCATTGCATCTTGTTTTTCCCCTTTCTCAATGTCATCAACCTTTGTAGGTGGTCATCACACCTCTGCCACTCTCCTCACCTGCACCAACATTCACTCTTTCCATTCTTCCGAATTTTACGTTAGACTTGAAGTCCTCATTGAAACCAATGACCTTCTTAGGGAGTCCAAAACTGACAAATGTCCCTATTTTGCATGGCCTAATTGAGAACCAGCTTAGGGCTGCCTTAAGCCAGTGGGGAACATCGGTGGAAGTTGTACTTCCAGGGTTAGATCTTTTCTCCGGAGATGATGGAGTTGCATGAAGTTGATACTAGATTATATAATGAATGTAGATTACTAGTCTTGTCATTCACTCCTAGCCATCTCGTTGAACTCTTTCTCTTCTTCGGGGGTAAATTGAACACCGAAGGGGTTTAAACCACCTGCTCCTGAGGCAGACGGCGAAGACAATTCAAGATGGACAACGCGAAGATAGGGCGTGCGTAATGCAGATACACCAGCGGATTTCTGTGGCGAGTTTGATCAACCCGATCTACCGAAGTTGGAGGACTGCGTACATTATTTGACGAGTTGAAGATATAATAGATCCCTGTGGCAATGACTCTAGAACCGGGGACAACCTGGGCAGCGTTATACCGATCTGCCGAGAGGATTATGTGCCGTGGAAGCTCTCCGACAGGGACCATATCTGGCGCCTCCCGGAGCTTAAGGCTTAAGGGTTCGATGGTCGGAAAATATAGACTTGGTGCAGAGATAACGATGCCCGGTATCCGAATGAGTTTGTTCATGGTGTCGGCAGTGAGTTCACGAAACTGAAGCATGTTCAGACCGGACTTGACACATATTCGAATTTTGGGAATGGAATGCAGACGCATCGGGGCTTTCATTCAGACCGCTTTTGAGGGGAAATAGAATAGTATGAGACGCTTTAGTAGCGGCATTCTCAAACTGAGAGAGAACCGTTGAATGCAGGCCACTCTCAAACACGACGCGACACACCAAGGGTAGGATGTCGGCGGGCTTGTTCTATATCAAGTGCGCGAGTTCGTGATTGTAGAGACTGAGATGGCGCAAATCTACTTGTAATTGGTAGTGTTTTACGAGTAAATTTGCCCTCATATGAGGGCAAGACACGGTTGGAGGAGACGCGTACCGCCGCACAACTGCACTTACCGAGTGGTGTTCTCCATGCACAAGACTTGACTTTAGCTGCTCACACCGAAGACCCAGGTACCCAATGGGCTTTCATGGTTCTCGTCTCTGATGGACGACTCAGTTGTGTCGGATCAAGACGCCAATAAAATGCTGGATAGTGTCACGTGGGAGGCTATGACCAAATAAAGAACCTTTATCCATTCCGTCCACGTTGATCTGCTTCGTCCATGGCATCATCAAAGTCCAGCATCGTTTTTGACGACATTTTCACTATCAACGTGATTGACAAAGAGGGTAAAAAGTTCGACAGAGGTATGTTGTAAGAACACGGGCATTCCCACATCGCACCTACTAGGACTGCACAGTATCCCGGCTCGCCGCCACATCCAGAAATTATGGCATGGAGCTGACATTAGACTATAACGTTGAGATATTTCCTCTGGATGTTGGCCAGAACGTGGTGCTGGCTTTGGCAAGCTCGCTAGCACGCGATCCTACGGTTTCCCAAGACGGAACTGTCGAGGAGGATAGGGATCGAGACGTGTGGAGGCCTGACGGCAAGGGTCGGCGGGGGTTCGAAGACGACTATGACTATGTCATGTATGGGAGAGTATATCGCTTCGATCCTGGAACCGAGGAAGTTGTGTACGTCCCCTTCAAATTTCATCCGTCAAAACTTTCCGACAGCGCCCCTTCAGGACTGCATACGCATCGTTCGGCGGGTTACTCATGTCATTGACAGGGTCCTTCCGCCACATGACAAACATTGTGCTGGGGGACCCAGTATTCCTGTTAATGCGAAAATAGTCACCACCTCTCCGGACACTTATCGAGTTAACGTATGTCGACCGTACGCACATATTCTTAGTAGCTACAAAGTATCACAATTGCATTTGGGGTAGTGTAATGGATCCGTGTTACAGCAAATACATTCATACAGGCATCTACACCTCTTCCTCGGGGTCCCCAATTCCACTCTGAAGAATTGCGAACATTGTTTCGGATTCTGGCAGGCAGGGCGAGTCATAAATCCTGCAGATTCGGGTATTTGCGCGGCCTTTCTTAAGCTGCAGGCTGAGTACGACATTCGATCAGTAATCAGCTTCACGTCCTGGCTTGAAGGACAGATGAACACGGACCGCGTGGTAGAAGCATGCGCTAAAATGTTCCCTCCAATCGGCTTCTTCTCGTTAGATGCATATGGTCCGGCGCCGGCATCCGGACTCGACATAACTTGGTTACTGAAAACAACAGCGATGCCGAACTGGATCGCGATGTGAGTTTTAAGCAATAGCAGCTATACATGCAAGACAAACCTCATCCGCTAGCCGTTGTAAGGTCCGGAGGAATTTAGAAAGATGTGCCTGTCGAGCAGCAAGCTCTCCACGACCGATGTAGTCACTACGGTATAACGCTGTTGCCGAGTCCACGATCAATAGGCAAAATCTTGGCTACCCTGGTGAGTTCAGGTCCCTCCGAAAGTAATCCGTACAAACCTAGATTCAGACATTAGGGCACTGGCAGCCGTGAGGAGCTGGTGCTGATGGTCCGCATTGTACGCTCTTGCATAGGCGACATTGTCAAGCACCTCTTCTCCGTTCAGGCCGTAACGCTCTGCAACGGCAAGGAGCCGGACAGGGCGGAAGGTGCCCTCAGTGTCGATGTACAAACACTTTCCTTCCCCCCCACCCATATCGACAGGTAACTGGCATGTGACAGCGAGAGTGTGACACAGCTGAGATTTCCCGGTCCTGAATTCCCCAAAGAGCTCTGTGATAGAGCCTGTCTCCATGCCGCCTGTATGCTGGGTATCATTCGAAATTCTCTCCTCCCAACACGATGCACGTACCTCCTAGGAGGGTGTCAAGATTCTTTGAGCCTGTCGTGATATGGACGAGCTCAGATCTCCGTGCATGTACCTCGGTGGCGCTTTGAAATCCCAAGGGCACAATCTTCTGCGCTATGGGTCTGTGAGCATCGAAAGGGCTTCGGATGGACCAATACTCGCCTTCGGCAAGGATCTTTTCCGCTTTTTGTTCGGATATACCTTTGATACTTATAAGGTTTTTCTTGGGAGTGTATGCGACAGCCTCGACGGTGTGAAAGCCGGCATCTGTCAGCTTCTTTACGTCTTGTAGATGTATGCCGGCCTCCTGAAGCTTATCAACGAGCAGAGGGCCAGAGACTTGAAACGCTTCGTCTTCTTGTGGTACTTGGGAATCTTGGGACGGATGTGACATTGAGAAGTGAACGTGCCAGGCTGAGCTGAGACAAGCGAGATGCTACCGCGTCATGGTCACGTGGACGCGTTAGAACGCACGTCAACTAAATTGGAATATCTACACTCTATTATGGTCTCTGCTCAGCTGGTGCTCAAACCATTGCACCGCCTCTATATCCAAAACAACCCGCGGCCATTTCACCAAGTCATAGACCCCCACTTGCTGTGCCGTCATTGTCTTAGTTTTGTGTAAATTTTCGGTCGATCGTTTTAACCCGGTCGGAATGACGTCCTTCCCTGTGACGAACAGCGTCTTCTGGTCCCATTCCAACTCATCCAATCTCCGGACCATATCCTTAGTTTTGGTGCCGGGCCATTCAAGGCTCTCCACGATTCTCAAGTTGTACTCCTTGACTCTTGCACTGAGTGCAACGCGCATGCCCATTTGAATGACTTTGCGAGGCAGTTTGGTGGCGAAATCTCTAGGTTTGGGACCGAAGGCAACGCCACCTCCAACTAGCATGGGGCTCTGTCCGTCACCGAGACGCGCCCTCCCAGAGCCTTTCTGTTGGCGAATCTTCCGTCCGGAGCCACGGACCTCCCCGCGTGTCTTTGTATTCGCAGAGCCTTGACGAATCGAATCAGATGGTGGACGACGCATAGGTGAAGAATATCGCGTCGAATAGGGTGGGAAAATATAGTGGGATCAAGCTCTGCCACTTGGTCGGATGAATGCTCAGCATGTTTCGAGCGTAGCAGGGACGAGAGGGGAATGTAGACAGGCTGTCGGAAGGGAGAAGCTAAGAAAGAATAATCAATTCTCGAGGAGAGGAAACATTTGACTAGAGAAAGACTACCTTGAACAGCACTTGATGGTTCGCTATGTCCCAGTAACGGCAGAATCGTGCTTACAACTTCGCTATGGTTGCTATTCGCTATGGCTGCCGTCGTATACGTTCGGGAGACCCGTATTCGTGCCTAGAAGTAAAGAAGAAATAGTAAGGGGATAGAGTTGCACTATCCAACGAGCACTTTGTGCTTACTAGCTTAATAGCGTTGAGTGCTACTGAAAGCATGCTTGATACCACTGGCTGGAAGAGCGTACTTACGGCGCGGCGTCGCCAAATTCAGAAGTGGGTTATGTAATCGCAGCGGCACGCAGACCACTTGCTCTACTGACTGTAAACGAAACGCCAAGGACGCCATCAACGACCGAGGTGGGTGAATCTCACCCAGATTTTTGTTTGGATTCCATCCCCGAATCTTCTGCACACAATCATACCCCTTTGATAATGCCCTGTTATCGTGCAGGTGGTGGATGTATTGAACCGTTTTGGATGACACCTCTCTTCACAAGATTGCGTCGACTGACGCTCTCTCCTAGAACAGGATAAACAGTCCCAGGTGACTTCATAAAATATGGCTTCCACCAAGGCCGTGCAAACATTCGGGAAAAAAAAGGTGTGTTGTGATGTTACACCATTGCGCTCAATTGTGTATTCCATGCCTTTCTAGACTGCAACAGCAGTGGCTCATGCGCGTGAAGGCAAAGGCTTGATCCGTATTAACGGGTCTCCCATCAACCTTGTTCAGCCGGAGATTCTGCGATTAAGGTCTACGAGCCCGTCCTCGTAGCTGGTGAAGATACCTTCGCCAATATCGATATTCGTGTCCGTGTCAAAGGCGGTGGACATACCTCCCAAATATACGCCATCCGCCAAGCCATTTCTAAGGCCGTTGTTGCATACTATGCGAAATATGTCGACGCATTCAGTGCAATCGAGTTGAAGAAGAAGCTTGTGGCGTACGATAGGACGCTTCTTATTGCAGACCCCCGGCGGATGGAACCGAAGAAATTCGGCGGTGCTGGTGCGCGTGCGCGCAGGCAAAAGAGGTGGGTCCTGCCAGTATTTCCTGTGTTCTGTAATAACGTGTGTATCTTTCAGTTACCGGTGATTGGTTTGCCATCATTGTACATTGTACGTTTGCATCATCGAAGACTGCAATGTTTTCTCATTCTTAAATATGCCATGACATCATGCAACGTCTGTGCCGCTAAGTGTGATCACTGTCTGCTTCTGTCTTCAATCGGGGACCATATTATACATAAATGTGTGCATAAGATATATTCCTTGCTCTCTTGCCCATGCAAATGCTGCCATCATCCCTACTGCTCAGTGCGTCGTTGTTTACGTGCTCCTTCTCCATACTCGTCTTCTTCAGCAACGAATAACCGCTTGCGCTTGTGATAAGTCGGAATCGGCTCCGTGGTCTTGAAATTCAGTTGCGAGCCCTCCAACAGAGACTTCCCAGCGACGTTAGCATATGCATTGGACGGGGAGTCACCCAGAAAGGGAACGCCAGAGCTGTCAATGGCAGGGAAGGGAGGGGCGTCATGTTGGAGGGTTATGAAAACATCGGGGGAGGATGGTTCTGAGTCGACCCACCCATAAGGTGAGAGGGTAGTCGAATCGCTTGAGTCAGAGGGTGAATCTGATGCGTAGTCAGTATTTCGGGGGATTTATAACGGGCCACAGGTTCTTCCATTGGGCATGAGAGATGTGGATTGTACGAAGCATAGTCTAGGGCTGGCGAGTGTGATGGCGTTCCGTAAGTGACACAAGTGACCACGAGGGCGAGGAATACTCGATGTCGTGGCTTAGCGGTAACGGCGATGATAATTGATCTCGTGGAATAACACCAGCCGGGGAAGGGTAGTCGAGAGGCCAATGCATCATGCAGTTATTCGAGGGAATAACTGCTCGTACTGGCGCGGCCGACATACCAGGCTCAAGGTTCGCTGCCTTGGTAGTAAGCTCAGAGTAGTTCCACGAGGTTAGGCTAGCCCCGGCCATACGATGCTCCTGTTCCGAATCAAAAATGAGGTGACAAGTAACAGGAAGCACTTCTTCCGTTCTCGTTGGGCTCGACATTGGGCAGAATCGGTTGTGTTTGAGAGTAGGAACGCTACCCACAACGTCAGCATTGCCGTCATGTTCCCGCTGTTTCCCCTTCAGGCGAGAGAGGGAGGGGGCGGTGGGGGGTGGTGATTGGGCGTTGTTCTCCCGTGAATCAGTATAGAAGTTGTCAGCACACAGCGGCCTATCGCTTGAAATCCAGGATATGGGGTGCATCGAGATGTCTGGAGTGCCAGAAATGTAAAAGGGAAGCGAGGGTGGTGGGAGGTCTTCAAGTGTACTTGCATCCCATTCTCGGAGAGTGATCTCAGGTACGGGAAGCTGATACACAGATTAGTATCAGCCGTCGTTGTGCAATCGTGGGGAGAAAGCATACGGGGGTCACTAGAGCGGTTCCTTCACAAGTGGCTATTCCAGCCGCGGAGCGACATCCTCTTGCGAGTTGATACTCAAACTCACGCGCGCCTTTGTAATCGAGAAGAAACTTAACTTGACGCATCTCGAGTTGAAATTCGTGGGTACTGCAGCCACCAAGGCCAATTTTTATGGCCGGTTGAACGCAAGATGCCCGTCTAAAGTTGATAATTGTTGGCTTCCCATCCCTGCCTGCATCGAGCCTAGTGAGAAAGAGATGAAAGTTGAGATCTTAACATACCTATTAGCATATGCCTTAATGTAACATCACCATGGAGTACTCCGCGGGCGTGAATTTGAGCATATGCATCGACAATTGCACGCTTTTCATCCATTGAGAGTGACCTATCCGCAACTCGCCATGCATGAGGGTGTGGGGGCTCCATTGCCATGTTTGCGAGACCTTCGGATGTACTGAAAACGCCTATGATACTAGGAACGCAAAGACCTTGAAGTGGTCGCAGGTGAAGAGGGTGGCCATACAGATACAGCTATAAGAGTCGATCAGCTGATGAGACATGCATTGTGATGACAATGATACTTCTTTGTGAAACCCATCCCATATATTCCATCTGTTTGATAAAAGAAGGGGTCAAAAACAGCCAGTGAAATAGAATGAACGATTCACATCTTCAACACTACGGCGATGGCTTGAGCTCCAAGAGTAGCCCTTCTCAGATAACTTGTGGTAGCCCTTCCAGCTGGGGAAGATTGGAGAGGTCAAAGCCAAGACATTAATAAAGGCTCACGGCTCACCTCGTAGCATGACACCTTTTCCGAGACATCGTAGTTTCTGGCCGAGAAACCGGGAGTATCTGCCATGCGGCATATACAAGTGATCGAGATGAGGTGAGACATTTGAATTGTCTTCACCACAGCGGGACAGAGATGTCATAAAGATATGTGGTAACGCGGAGGTGGACGCCACCAGTGGCATCGGGTCCTCAGAGAGACGATTGAGATAGAAAGGTGCTGGGGGTAACGAGAATGACGAGCTGCAGTCACTACGGATATATGACAGCGATAACCAGCTTGGTTGTCAAGCAAACGGTTCGGGTGCGCGTCGCAAAGCATGACAGACTCATTGTGAGTCCGTGTAAAGGCAAGATAATAGTTGTCATGGAGTAGACAATTGAACAGTCGGTGATACAATAGAGCGTCGAATGCCGGTCCGGGCACACCGCCGGGGTTCGTGTTCGTCACGGCAGCACGTTTGCCTCAAGCCAATGGCCAACCTTTCCCTTACGCAAACGAGTGAACAATCTCCAAATATCTTTGTCAATACATCCGGCTTTCCTCTTTCCGTTTATCTCGATGTAAATCCCGAGATTCTTGCCAGGCCGAGGCTGATTCGCCTGCTCCGTGTGCGTGCAGTGTTTATGATTATCCGATGTCTTAATGTAACTCTTTCAGGCATCGGGAGCGGATATATGTCACAACCCTTCAGCTGCTGCCATCCTTCTTATCAACTCAGAGACGGAATCCGGTAGCAAGTTTGTGCACGATTGGAGCGCAGACTCTCAAAAGACCGTCTTGAACTATGGTTGGATTCAGGCTTGTCTTCGGGATGGTCGCGCCCTCCTTGAGACGGAAGACTGGGGTGGATATCGTGTCTTACACACCAGTGACTGTATATACAGCGATGAGGAGGGCGACGAGGATCTCGAAGATGTGCAAAGTGGCATGCGGTAGGTTTCTCTGTCACACTGCGTTTCTTCTCTGACCCGTTCAAAAGTCCCTTAGTGGTTCTCCGAGGGCTCCGATCGACGCGGCGGAAACCACCTTCGCCTCGACCGCGTCCAGAGCAGAATGTGAAGTTTAACGCGCCCAGTCACGCTCACTGTCCCGCCTCTTCTGGTGACAGTGGATCAAACCCCATGCATGCACAGTCGCCTTTATCCACCAATGCTTCCTCGACAGTACTTCCATCTCCGAAATTTGCCATGGGCATCAGCACTCAAACTACTCCTATACATCGTCACTCAGTTTCTAATATCCCCAAGCATACACCCCATACCTTTTCGTTATCTCAACAAAGTTCTGCGCCTCCACCTAGCCCGTTTCCCCAAGTGGCGGACACGCCGACCTCGCCACTTTCCCATTCACAAACACCTGGGCCATCCCTTTTACAGACCTCTCTGACCACGAACCATACAAGGCCACAACATTCTCCTTCTTCAGATTCGACGGACTTATTGCACGCATTGAATTACGCATTTCAAATCCAGAATACTGCCTCTCAAGTTCAGAATGCCGCCTCTCAGACTTTGACTCAACTGGTTGAAACTGTCATTGCTGTTGCGCAGGGTCAAGGGTTGGACACTAGTATCATTCAGAATTATCTTGCCACATTGCCCATGTCACCATCGCTAATTCAGCAGCCTCCGCCATCCCATAAACAAGACTCTTTTCTTCACCCCGTGGAGGAACACCCAGCGTCTTCTGTTTCGGACCCGCCTTTTGAGGGCGTGGATAAAAGTCCAGCAAGTACACCCACCCCTTGCAATCTTGCTGTATCCGAACCCTCTCTGCCCCCAAAAAGGAAACGAAAGTCTCTCGATATCCCCCCAGCTAAAAAAGTTGCTTCGAATTCTCGACAAAACCCATCAGCAGAGCACCCCGAATCTTCCCAGCCAGAAAGGAGCATTTTCTCCACGAAAAACGGTCGACCCATCCTGGTTTTTATCCAGATCGATACCCGGGGACGGCACGAAATTGTGCATCTTGTAAAGGTTAGTCTTTGAAATTTCATGCGTACTATACGACGTAAATGCCATACAGAAAAACGGTGGGAAAATTACAGCAGACATCCCCAATGCGGCCTTCGTCATCCTGAATCCTCGCTCCGTTTCTTATGCTGATTTACGACAAGAAGCCGACGATTCTAGGCGGACGATAGTCCAGACCTCATTTATCACCGAAAGCGTCAAGCAAGGGCATCTCCTAGACCCAAATGATTTCTTACTAGGGGATGCTAGCTCACCTAGGAAGCGTAATCGGAGCAGCCATCGTCCCGCTTCCAAACGTGATAGACATTCACCAGAGAGCGATCATGCAACCTCAGAGACACCTACCTCTGACACTGTCATCGATTCTGCCACGACCATACACGCGCGCGGACGCTCCGTAACTCCGGAACCCCCAGCGGCTGTGCAGTCGAAGAATGGATTTAGATTTACCCCTGCAGAAATGTCATACGCGTGGGCCATGGTTCGCCGTATTATACTTAAGGACCAGATGGCAAGCAAGATGATGGTAATTAGGGCTCTCCACGAGAAGGTGTGTTGGGCTGGCACTCCACTTTGGACAGTGCATCTCACACATACGCCTGTTGAAGATGCCACATCACCCCGCGACCTCGTGGATGTCTACGATTACAAGAAACAAGGAGATGTACGAGGCAGTCAGAGACGAGGCACTCAGTTTTGCCGCTACTTCTGAAGCACATCCCCCTGAGTCACGCCTGCAAAGCAGTACCCACCATCCATGGAACGAGACTGGTGATGTAGAAATGAAAGAGGCTGATCGAGACGCAGAAGAGGTCGAGCGTAAAGTCGGAGCATCCTTGACCCTGGTCAAAGGGGATCCCGTTCACGACGATGAACAACGACCGTCAGTTGCACGGGAAAATGGTGATGAACGTGACGCATACACACGAGATTTCGAGGCCCTTGTTGGGTTCCTGACGTCTGTGGACACCGATGGCGGGGGTGACGACGAGATCTTCGAACGACTAGCGGCAAAGGTGAAACCTTAGAATTTGATTGGTGGAGCACCTAATGATTCGGCTACAGAACATATGCATGACTGCCCCAAGTTGGCCCGACTTTCTGGAACGGCACGCAGACGCCGTAACAAAAGAAGTTGAACGGAGATGCGCGACTCATTTTCCTGGGCATTCTCTAGTTGCAAAACGTGAGCCAAGCCCCTAGCGCTCGGCGCTCAGCACCTACAGATCTACCCTCGGGCGCTTTCTACTGGCTAATACTGGTACATTATATGATTATGCACGCTGTGCGCTAGTAAGGGAACGTCTGCCTGCGTATTGACCCTCGCAATATTATATTGACCCTTGCAATTAATATTGCGCTTCGCGGGTTTGAATAACAATGACACTACCAAATAGAACAACGACGGGATGATTATTGAAGGGACGGCAGCGGCGGCGATGAAGGAGTTTGCTTGAAAAACCGCCTTCGTTTCTCCTCATATGACAGTGCCTCCTGTTCTCCTCGTAATGATTGACCAGCAGTGTCGAACGTCCCCACTGCGGCGCCAATTACAGCGCATGAAGCTACTGCTATCGGTAGAGAACGAGCTGCAGAGAATATTAATACAAAGAGTACTAGAAGATGCAGTACCATGCACCTCTGATACCGGCCAAAAAACCGGCTGCGCAGCCACCTGCTACGCCATTCAGCGCGTCCTGCGTCTCTCGTTGGTTTGCGACGATGGACTCAGTGGCGGCAAACGTTGCACCCATGGCAGCTGCGAACAACACAGAGATCACTGATTAACACTTGTACTTCCAAACAAAAAAGTCTGCTGAAACACACCGAAGAAACCGATGGTCCCGCCAGTTCTCGAAAGAAAGCCGGACGCGCCTTTGGAGTGGGACCCAGTGCGTTCTGCACGCTGCTGACGAAGGCGCCGACCAGGGCAGCTTGCATTCCGACTGTCGCGGCATACTGAAGCGTCGGTTTTTGTTCGAAACTCGGTGTATCCGTCGATGAAGCTGTAGTTGACATGGCGAACTACCGAGAGTTAGGATGAGTAAATCGGACTCGGACAACGAACGCAGGTTGCAGTGGCATCCGGCCTCCGGCCGGGATTGACATTTTCGGACATAAGCTGCCGGAGTATGATGGTATCGGATTCACCACTGGGAATTTCCACTTTATGCTATGGACGACGACGAGAATCTACCCTGGTACCGGGACAGCCAAATAGAGCCTCCGTTCCGGCTAACAACTTGCTTCAAGGTTCGCTGAGCGTGCTCCATCTCCATCTCATCTCATGTCTTGCAACGTGATTTGTCTGACCTTGTGTCTGACCTGCAGAACCTCCGTGGCCTCGAATACCACTTCGTGTCTCTCTTTCCTTGGAGTCTCGCCTCGGTGCATGATGGTCATTTCGGCGACGATTGGGCTAGATTCATAATGACCTATGCAGGGTCGATCGTCGTTGGCAGTACGGAGGAGCTATATTTGATACGGGCACTCCGGCCAGGCGGCAAACAAAAGCAGCAGATCCGCCTTGATCCAGTGAGTCCCTGATCCTTCAGCTGGTGCTTAGATATTGGGCTCAAAGGTCATGAGTAGGAGCTTAGCCCCATTACTGCCGTGGGTTGGGCTCTCAGTCGGGGACCCCCGTTGGAGCCTCTACTCGTGATTGCAACGTCGAGCGTGCTCTGTGTGTACAGCGTCAAGCGCGGCAACGCAGTTGGTTTCATGCGCGGCCACGGTGGAGTATGTCTTTGGATTCTAATTAGAACCCTTTTTCTGACCGTAGGATAGCCAATTTCCTCCGTTGCTGTTCACCCACGGACCCCTTCATATGTGTGCACCACCTCCTCCGATCAATCAACGAGAATCTATGATCTTGATAGACACGCCGATACCCCCCAGGTGAACCCATTTTGGTTACCGGGAACTGGGCCCAGTAAGGCCGGAGCACCTCACGGTTTACGATCCTCTGAGAGAGAAGAATGGGGCAAGGGTCTGTGCGTCACCATCCTCGTAGGGGGTAGAAGTGGAGGCCACTTTGCTGCGGTGACATGCGCAGCATTCCATCCGACATTCCCCCTTATCGCAACTGGCGGGGTAAAGGTCCAATTGCCGTCGTGGCACTTCTAGCTAAGAGGTGAATTGGCTTGCGTAGATGGATCGCGTGGTCAAAATTTGGCGCATACGCGATTATGAAGGCGAACTCCTTCGCGAAGACAAGCCGCTGTATAGCAGCACGCTCGTCCATCGATCTTCAGTCGCATCCGTGGTTTGGTACGTAGGTTTCTGACCAGTAAATGCTTTCTCATGGATGAGTCAGGCTATCCCAAGATACACTCCTCACCCATTGCACTTCCACAGCTTACTCGAGCCACATCGACTTACCGAGGGAACAGCTCCACACACGAGACGAAGATGACACACAAGACGAAGATGATGGTCTCCCTGAGAAGGAGTGGTATGGATCCCCTGGAAGGATCGTCATCTTACGATGGTTAGGGCTTAATAGATTTTTCCCGCCTGATGAGACCAGATACCGGAGTATTCAAAGGGGATGTCTTTCTGTAAGTTGCGTCGCGTCGTGCAGTAATGGTATCAGTTGATGTTGATCAGCCGAAACGTTGTGATATTAGGATTTTCAAGAGAGTTGTACGTATGGTGACATTGTCTAGTTCTTCCGTTCCGATTTACTGAGACTTTATCTAGCATCCTTCACTGTGATAGCATCCGTCCCTCTCCCGTATTACCCCCATACCCCACATCTTCGTGTTTTTGGAGATGTCTACCATGACCACATCATTCTCACCGCCCACCAGAGGGCTATACGAATGCTTAATACTTTACACGTGCCCGGTGTCGAGACGACGGATTTCCCCGCCCATCAGGGCCTGTTTCCCATTGACTTCGTGGCCGAATCAAGGCTCCTCGCGGAGGGGAAAGTGGATGCAAAATGGCTTAAGGATAATGATTGGGTGCGTGGCTTAGGCTGGTGCATCAATATTGCTCCAAGATTTGCTGTCGACGAGCACGTAAAAGCAATGGACATGGGATTGGACGGAGAGATGATCGTAGCAGTGGGCAGTAAAGGAACTACGTGGATATGGATGAAAGACCTGTAGTATCATCTAGACTCGTTAAATTGCTACAATTCTTGGAGACATTCCGACATGTCTCAATTACAGTAGATATACCATGAAACGTTGTAATCCATATGACCGCCTTCCTCGAATTTGTAGGTACGGCCGCCCTTTTCTTTTTGAACAGGGACGGCTTGCACCAATTTAAAATATCTTCCCCCTCAATCCATTTCTTCTAACAAAAATTACGAAAAACATGTACCCATACCAGCGCAAGCAGGACAAAGGGGAAAAAAATGAATGAAGTAGCCGTAGCGGAAATCCAAGTCCTTTCTACTCAAGGCAACCCGACTCAACAATACACTCCGCACGCTAGCTAATAGTCCTCGAGGAAGCCATTCGGAGCTTTGGTGGGCAGCTCCTCAGGGATTGTGTTGACGTTGCCCTGGCGCTTGACATACTCTTCAAGAACACCGGTCGGAGCCTTTGTGGGCACCTCCTCTGGGATTGTGTTGACGTTGCCCTGACGCTTGACATACTCTTCAAGAACACCGGTCGGAGCCTTCGTGGGCACCTCCTCTGGGATTGTGTTGACGTTGCCCTGGCGCTTGACATACTCTTCAAGAACACCGGTCGGAGCCTTCGTGGGCAGCTCCTCAGGGATTGTGTTGACGTTGCCCTGGCGCTTGACATACTCTTCAAGAACACCGGTCGGAGCCTTCGTGGGCACCTCCTCTGGTATTGTGTTGACGTTGCCCTGACGCTTCTCATACATCAAGGAATCATCGGGCACAGTTCCACGGTCAACATGCTGAGATGAATGTTCAGTGATTGTGATGCAATTAGAAGCAACTTATACGAACAAGGTCACGGTTGATATAAGCTTGTATGGGTTCAAACGGCGCCGGTCCGCGTTGAGCCAAGGCACGCTGACAAAGCCATCAGCGTATCCATACAACACCTAGATGGATAACAACGCACCTGAGCGGCTCCGGCACTGGATATCCCGCGACATTCACAGCAAAAAGAGCCACGAAAAAGAGTGTCACAAAACCAGAGGCGAACATGTCTGGAGAGTCGATAGAACAAAGTTGCGATTGAAATTGACGTAGAAAGAAGGGCTGGAAGGTCGACCGGCGGCCTGCACGAATGAACGCAAAAAGGAGCTGTAGAGGAAAGACAAAATTAGCACAGCGGTAAAATGGCAGACGGGAAGACTGACTAAAGGGGGTTGTAGAAGAAAAGGGAGAGAAGGAAGTGAGGGGAAATAGCCTCGAACAGTTTTATAAACTGTTTCCCTTCGCAACCAGAGCACACGATCATGTAATCCGGACGGCGCCAAGGACGGCGCCCTCTTCCACCATTATGCCAGATCCGCGATTCACTCGTCTCAGGTCTGATCCTCGCTTTCGCAGCCTCAAAAGACACAAGAATAAGGTCACAGTAGACAGTAGATTCAGTTCTGTGTTCTCCAGAGCCAAGAAAAAATCACAGATTGGTGAGGACTATCTTTTTCTATGTAAGCCAAGTCTGACGCAATGCTGCGCGCAGACAAGTATGGCCGCCGGTTGTCCGGCTCGCAAGAAAATGAAAATTTACGTCGGTTTTACCGTCTTGACGAGGAGAACCGGAACGAATTCTCTACTGGTCCTGACTATGCCCGTGGCGAAGTGCTTCTTCAATCCTCCGATGAGGAGGAGGAAGGCGGGGGTGATTTAGACGCTCAGTCCAGTGACGACCAAAATGACGACGACGTTGTTACTTTGGGTCCTACTGTTGACAGACGTATTCCTGGGCTTCAGGATGAAGATACTGAAGTAGACTTGGACGAAGACGATTTTGTAGACGCGGACGCGCAGGCTACTCTACACCGCAAGACCGCCTCGGAAGATGACGAAGAAATCTCACTTAGGACACGTCGTATCGCTGTTGTCGACCTGGATTGGGACTATGTTCGTGCCATACACCTGTATAAAATCTTCACTTCTGCCATCTCGCCCCTTGGATCGTCTTCATCAAGGTCAAACCGAGTCTCTGCCCCAATTGTGCGGGGTGAAGTTCTCAGCGTCCGCATTTACCCGAGTAAATTCGGCTTGGAACGCATGGCGCATGAAGAGAGTGGTCCCCCACCTGAGTTATTAAAGCGAAAGCCACTAGATGGAGACGAGGATGTAAATGAGAGGACGATCTACGAAACCGGGGATGCTGACGAATACGACGAGGACGCGCTGAGAAAGTATCAATTACAGCGCTTGAGGTGTGTCAATTACCATTTGGTGCATTCAACGAATATCCATATACATGGGCAGATATTTTTACGCTGTCGTCGAATGTGACACCGTTGAGCTCGCCTCATATCTCTATACTGAGCTGCAAGGTGCCGAACTCGAGCGATCAGCAAACGTCCTGAATTTAAGCTTTGTTCCGGACGACATGACATTCGAAGCGGAGTGCAGGTTATGTCATACTATTCTATCTTCGACTGTCAGCTCATTGAGTTACGATTCACCAAACAGAGACCAGGCCACCTCTGCTGATAATAGTGCAGACTACCAACCTCTTGACTTCGCGACGGATGTGAGGCTTTGTACTGTGAAACGTCCATCAGCTTATTAACGCATAAATAGGCTCTTCGGCATTCGAAAGTCAAGTTGACCTGGGATCAAGATGATCCAGAACGGGATCGTGTCACCCGTCGGGCCCTTTCTCTCAAAGAGATCGAGAAGAATGATTTTCATGCTTACGTCGCTTCGTCGAATGACTCTTCATCCGAGGGTGAAACAAATTCAACGCAGAAGACTGCCGATCGCGACAAACTGCGCGCCCTTCTACTCAGCGGCGGAGGCAATGACCTACCAGAAGGGTGGGCTGGCAGCAAGACAGGAGATATGGACATGGACGGTGGTGATGTGGATATGGAGGTCGCCTTTCGCCCCGCTCTCAGCGGTGGAATGGACGAAGACGAAACAACAATTGGGAGGTACCAACGCAAAATGCGAGAGAAGCGCAAGAAGCGCAAGCAGGAATTCAAGGATAAAAGTAAAGGGAAATCACCCGTGGACGACTTTTTTGCTCAAAGTGAGGGCGAGGAAGACAGTGATGGGGAGCCGCGCGCGGGAAGGGGAGCCGCGGGAGGGGAGCAAGGAAACAAAACCAAGAAACCTTCGACCAAAGAGGAACTTTCATTGCTCGTTGCTCCGGATGAACCAGATTCAGGACCAAAGCACTTTGATATGGCAGCGATCATCAAGGCGGAGAAGGTCGGAGGGAAGAAGCGCAAGGGAAGGAGGAAGAAAACAAGCGGTGACGATGAGGATGAGTTACAAGACAATTTCACCATCGACGTCAAGGACGAGCGTTTCAGCGCGCTGCACGAGGACCATGTGTTCGCCATCGATCCCAGTAACCCTCAGTGAGTAGTTGCGGATGACATCAGGAAGACCGGAATTAATGAGATGTTTCAGTTTTAAGAAGACGAAATCGATGTCCGCGTTGCTTGAAGAAAGGTCGAAACGGAAGAACATCCGCAGCGAGGCATACACAACGTCACGGAGCCTAAAAAGTGAAACCCCACAAAGTTTGACAAGTTTGGTTGAGAGGGTTAAGCGAAGGAGCGCGGTAACCTCAGATGATGGTGACATCAAGCGACGAAAGTTATGACGTCGCTTATGTTGCACTGCTCCCAACTCAGGCACTTTGGTTGTTTAGCAACGTTGCTGTGTACCGTAACAAGGACAAGTAACGTGGCGAGATGATCTTACTTTGCAATACAGACGACTTGGGAGTCAAAAATACCCTTCGCACAATCTTCAATTGTCCCTTCAATCCTCTCAAGAGATTTTTGCGTTCGAAAAGTCCAGCTCTGGATGAGCAAGTTGAAACTTCCTCAAAGCCTGAAGAATGAGAGCAAACCCCATCATTTAATGATTAGCGCGCGCAATGACATGCGTGTCCTACCTCTTGCTTCTTGATCTCATCAGATGTGGGCTTTCCAAGTTGCTATGAAAGAGGGTGCATCAATAATGTCAGAGGAATCACAACAAGTGGCAGACCTTCTGCTGGTTGTCGAACTTTTGTGAATGTGAGCCTTGGGGGCGCAAAAGCAGAAAGAAATCAAGGACGAACCATCATCTTTTCGACCATCCCTCTGAAAATGGTCGTTAATATTCACATGTAAGACTGGATTAGAATCGACAGACCTTGTCTCGCCATCGAGATCGCCGAGTTTGCTATTCTCCGGCGTGATCTTCCTTGTATCGATTTTGGGATGGTGAGTAAGTACATTCTCCCACCATTGCATCTTGTTCACTTTCTCTAGGTGGAGCTCAACAGACGACTGATCCTCTGAAAGCTAGTTCGAAGCCGAGACAAAGGTGTACGGGCGTGTGCGCTAACCCAGTGTCCAAGTACTGTCTTCGAGTTTGACGTCTTGGCAGAGATCACCAGCCATGATGGGGTCCTTGCCTTTAAGGCCGATGCTAAGTCTTTTCTTTGCAATCACAACTACAAGATCGCGTGCGCGTGTTCCTTTAGGAACAGGAACCACGATATCGACATCTTCCAGAGATTGTTTCCAGGAATAAGGGAGGGCTTTGGGGATAGATTAGGTGGATAAGAGGGGCCTGAGATGAAGGACTACCTGCCTGCTCGTCGGCCTCGCGCTGGCGGTCAGCCTTGTCGCGAATCTCTCTCTCCACGGGACTCAACTTGTCGTAATCGTCTGAGCCTTGAGTAGACATGTGGTGGTCTGGTCGCAAGGCAATGTCACGTGTGTGTTTGCAGTTGTGTGTTTCCCTTTGGCCAAGGCGAGGCCACCTTCTGTTCGCCGTCCTTCGTTGGCCCTAGTCATGTCCTCCGTCGATCCTTGGGCTGATTTCGAAGTAGGCTCATCTTCCCCTCTCCCCGCCTCTTCTACATCCCTCACTGTTATCTTATAGGGTCTCAAGGTCAACGTAAGGCTTAATACCGTCGACCGACTCAAGCAGATCATCTCCGGTTTCAATGATGAGTGCTGGTCAATGCTCAGCAAGTCGGGGAAGAAGCAGGATCTCATAGACCGCATTCTACATGCCCTCGATGAATGGCGCGCGTCAAGCAATATAGACAAGTGGAACAAAGCACGCGGCGTCTTGTATCAAGTACGCAGTTCAGGCATGTGAGTAAATCTCCTTTTTCGTCTTCGCGTTCTATTCATATGCGCATCGCTCAATAGGTGGAGAGGCCATGCGCATTCTGCACCGGGAACTTTGTCTTCCCCAATACGAATTCTTATCCAGCAGCTCCCGTCTCCCGACCCTATAACCCCGCTCCCGGCCCAAGTAATACTCCACGTTACGACTCCTTTGCTCCTCCTCCCCGAAATCCTGCTCTGCCTACGGCAACATCTTCCCCTCATGCTAGCGCCACTGCAACTTTATCTAGACCTCGTGTGTCCATTTCCCTCCCTTTGAGATGATACAAACTTCTAACTCTATTGTATAGCTATCCGATTCAAACCCTCTCCATTCTTTCGAATTGACCAGGCCGTATCAACCATTGTAGAGTGTCCTGGTATGCTCACTCATTAACTGACATTGTGCTGCTTAATCCCGCGCAGAGTCTTCTAGTTCTGGTGATCGCCGTCAACAAGTGCTGTTATTCTCCCTCACCGGTGATCAGATTACGAAGCTAACTTCACCGGAGTGCGTCCTCGTTAGCCTGGAATATTTGTGTACCTCATGATCTATGATCCAGCCCCAAGTACCAGCTTTGTCTATATTGCACATCCTCTTCATACTTTGCTCTTGGGCCGGCCGGAATTCGCTTTGGTGGCAACCCGTGCCCATCGAGTTTCCCCCCACCTGTGAGATCAGAGTTAATCAGGTTCAGATCAGCGCAAGTACGAAGGGGATGAAGAAGAAGCCAGGAACTGCACCTCCAGCTCACCTCGGGAATTCCGTCAGAGTGTCCGTCGGCCACCAAAATCGCGTCGAGATGGTCTATATAAATAGTCAAACGAACAGCAATCAGCCACCTCCTTCTCCGAAAGTGCGTCTCCTCTCGCGCATATGAATTACGGATCTCATGTTTCAACAGAAATACTATATGGTCATCATGCTGGTCCAAGTCACCACTGTACGTCAGCTAATTGAGAGAGTAAAGAAAGGGAAATTTCGAAGTCGTGAGGACATCCTCGCACAACGTACGTACCCAACTTTTTTTTGGCGTGAGTTTATTGTATGTAACCTACATCAGGGAAACAAGCGGCTGAAGCCGACGACGACGACATTGTCGCTGGCCCACAGAAAACGTCTCTGAAATGTCCTGTGGGTATTCCTGCTACTCTTGTTGTTGTGGTTCTGATTGCCTTGATATATTTAGCTAAGTTATTGTCGTATCAAGACCCCGTGTCGTTCCTCGCACTGTATTCACGTACAGTGCTTCGATGCCTTATCATGGTTTTCGGTGAATGAGCAGACGACAACATGGTCTTGTCCAGTATGCGAGAAGTCAATCAGTTCCGATGATTTGATAGTGGACGGGTAAGCCGATCTTGTCAACCAACTAGTTTCCGCTGATAAGTGCGCAGGTATTTCAACTCGATTTTGGAAAGCACACCCGATACGGTTGATGACGTTATTGTGGAAGCGGACGGCGAGTGGCACACGACCGATGACAAGTATGCTTCCGATGCCTGGAAGAAAACCCATAAGCCAGGGCCGCCACTCGTCAGTCCTACGCCGCATCTGAAACATCAAGCGACGTCAAACAGTCCGTCTGGTGACAAGTCGAGCCAGGAGAAAAGCCAAAGATCCGGGGACGTTGTTGTCTTGGATTCTGAGGAAGAAGACGAAGGTGAGGTCAAACGGGAATTGTCACCGTCACGCCCTGAGCAGTTCGGGTTGCTTGGTACGCAAGTGATAGACCTCACCGTGGAATCTGATGACGAGAGTGCGTCAATCCGGAGTTTGGGTAAACGAAAGGCGGAGTCCGACTCGGCGTTGGCGGCGGCAGATATCTGGAAAAAATCTCGGATTGGAGAGCCGCCAAATGCCACGACTGTGACCGATAACGTCGACATTTCCGCCACGGGCGGCTTGGTCTCGAATCTCAATCATGGTGCAAGACGATATGCGGCGAATGGCGCGCCTTTGCAGCATCGACCTCATAGTACCCAATTTACACCTGTTACACACGGATCTCCATTCGCCACAACTTACTACACCCAACCACGAGCGGGGGGACCATTTTCTGGGTCATTCGGACCTCAGGTTTCGCATAGAGCAGGATATTACTCGCAGTTTGGGAACATAGCTTAGTAGATGTATTACCTTCGCAGTCGGAAACTACAGTACTTGAACTTGTCACGGAGTTCCGTTTCGGATCGGAGTTAGGGAGTTCCCGGAGAGTGCCGTCGCCTTTAGAGCCAAACCGAGACTTTTTTTAGTTGGACCTGAACCTCTCCTTCTCTCCTCTCTCCATCATCTCCACCGCCCCTCCTCTTCTCCCTTTCCTCCTCTTTATATCAAAATGGGTGACGCCCCGAGGACCAAGTCTCCAAAGGACTTTGCTAGTATGCTTCCTGGCTTGTCACTTACTCTTCCAACCGCTTACCTGGCATGTTATCAGCTGACTTCCTTATGGGAGGTGTCTCTGCCGTATGTTCTCTCGTCCCTCGCTGTCCCCCGCACGTCGCTGACACGAACTTTCTAGGCTGTCGCTAAGACATCCGCTGCTCCCATAGAGCGTATCAAGCTTTTGGTTCAGAACCAGGATGAGATGGCACGTCACGGTCAGAACTTGCTTCCTGGCTCTCGCATTTATGTTTTTCTAGATCAAGCAAGGTCGTCTCTCACAACCCTACAAGGGCATTGTCGACTGCTTTGCCCGCACCTACAAAGACGAGGGCCTGCTCTCACTCTGGCGTGGCAACACTGCCAACGTCATTCGTTACTTCCCTACGCAGGCGTTGAACTTCGCATTTAGTGCGTTGTGGCAATCTTTTCCGATGCGAGCTGCTGACGTGGCAGTGTAGAGGATTACTTCAAGTCGCTTTTTGGCTTCAAAAAGAGCGAAGGCTACGCGAAGTGGTTCGCTGGTAATCTTGCCTCCGGTGGTGCGGCCGGTGCTTCTTCGCTACTTTTTGTCTACTCTCTCGATTATGCCCGTACGCGTCTTGCGAATGACGCCAAGTCAGCTAAGGGCGGAGGAGCTCGCCAGTTTAATGGCTTGCTTGATGTGTACAAGAAAACTCTGGCCTCGGACGGCATAGCCGGTCTCTATCGTGGTTTCGTTCCTTCAGTCGTAGGCATCATTGTGTACCGTGGCCTCTACTTTGGTGTCTATGACTCGCTTAGTTCGTCTTATTCGCTGCTTTTCATCTGTTCCCAAGCTGACCTCAATTACAGAGCCGGTTGTTCTCGTCGGTGCACTTGAGGGCTCATTCCTTGCATCCTTCTTGCTCGGTTGGTGCGTTACTACCGGTGCCGGTCTTGCCTCGTACCCTCTGGACACTATTCGTCGTCGCATGATGATGACCTCTGGATCTACCGTACACTACAAGTCGATGTTCGATGCCGGTGCACAAGTATGTCGCGTTTCCGTTTTTGTTGTACAGGGCTTAAGTTGTCTTTAGATTGTTGCCAAGGAGGGTACAAAGTCGCTGTTCAAGGGTGCTGGTGCCAACATCCTTCGTGGGGTCGCTGGTGCTGGTGTGTTATCGCTCTATGACAAGCTTCAACAAGTTATGTTCGGCAAGGTCTACTCTGGTGGTACGTGACTTTTGCTCTCAACGCACAGTTCCTTGGTTTAAATGCTCGTTCAGGTTCCGGTTAAGCGCCTAGCCCCTCTTGAAAGCAGGATCTTTTTCCGAGGACCGTCACTAGTTTCTTTACATATTGCATGACTTTTTTCATTATAGAGCTGCGATTATATCTTCATTTTAGTGACGTACTTAGTGTTTGGGTGTCGATGCGTTGCCCTCGTTATGTGTGCAATACACTTGATTTGACCCAAAGTTTGTGTTTGTTGCGTGAACACGACGATGTGGCCTACCGGACCTAGAAGACTTCAGACCATACAATTCTGTCGCTTTCTCACAACTCAACCACAACGGCACCAGCTCTCCCCGTTTATATTGCGACCCTATCAAGAAATATGTCTTAAGGCATGTCTGGATGCACACAGTTCAGGAGTGTCACGCGTCGGCGTGTCTCTACCAACTGGAGCGGGCAAGACAGCGGTTTTCATTTCACTTCTTTCCAGCTTAGAGCCGAGAAATGACAGGCCGGACGCAACAAGGTCACTGGTTATCGTCAATAGCATAGAGCTGGCAAAACAAGCTGCTGCGCAGGCAAAACGCCTGCGACCAGATTGGGTGGTAGAAATAGAGCAGGGGAAGCACAAGGCCTCAGGCGATGCCGATCTGTGAGTCTGCTACACCCTTTCTTCCGTAATCCGAGCATCGAAGTGTTTAGAAAGGACCGTCGCAACGTACCAAACTCTGCTCGAGTCCGGGCGCCTGCACAAATTCACCCCTCAGTGTTTCAAGGCCATAGTCGTTGACGAAGCTCATCACGCTGCGGCCCCCTCGTTTGTCAACATTCTACGCATGTGTCGGGATTCTTACTTTTTGTTCTCTCAGATACCGCCGCATACTGTCCTTCTTTCATCCGGAAGTTCAGTGTCCAGAGAACTATATCCACCCTCTTCCTGCTCAGGAGGCTGTTCCAATTTTTGGGTTTTCTGCAACGTTCAGCAGGCATGACGGGCTCGCGCTTGGCTCGGTATTTGAAAGGATAGTGTACCACCGCGACTTCTTGGACATGATCAAAGAGCAGTGGTGCGTTGAGACATCTCTTACCGTGTCTACTGTGGTTGATCGTGTCAACAAAGGCTCTGTAACGTTCGCTTCACGACGGTGAAAGCCAACATCGACTTGAGGAACGTAACCATCAACACCCACAGCGGAGACTTTGGCGCGACTAGCCTTGCGCACGTCATCAACACGGAAACACTCAATAAGCTGGTCGTTCAAACCTGGCTTGATAGAGCAGGTCAGTTGTCTGGTCATCGCTGCCCCGTCGACCACAAACACTGACGCGAATCTGTGTAGCAAGGGACCGCAAATCAACAATAGTCTTCGCTGTCAACGTTGCTCACGTCCGGGCCCTAACAAAGACGTTTCAATCAGCGGGTGTCGACGCTCGGTACTTATATGCAAGAACACTGATCCCAGAGCGCAATGCATTACTTGATGGCTTCAAGGCTGGAGAATTTCCTGTTCTCATTAATTGCGGTAGCTGCACAGGTCTCAGTACACCTGGGACACCTCTCACGTTTCCGTTGCAATCATATAGCTCTGCTAACAGAGGGCACCGACATTCCCAACGTTGACTGTGTAGTCGTTGCGCGGCCCACGAGGTCCCGGAATGTTTTTCTTCAGATGGTCAATCGCCAGTTTATTGTGTCTTATTCACTGTTTTCTAAGGATGCCTGCAGATTGGTCGAGGAATGAGGCTGTCCCCTAACACCGGGAAGCAAGACTGTCACGTTATTGATTTTGTTGATTCCACGAATCGCATCGTCAGCATCGTCAATGCACCGACCCTTTTTGGACTGGCCCCGGAAGCTGTTGTTGACGGTGCATCCCATTCGTTTACGTGGTCGCTAAACACACTAAGTCACGGCTTCAGGTGAAAGCGTCCAGGAACTAGAAGCGCGCGCAGATGCCGCCAATAGAGAATTGAGTTCCGCCTGTCATAACCCTTCGGGGGACGACCGCCTCAGCGTGCCCGACCCCAAGTCCGTTACATACGTTGACTACGACAGTCCTTTCGCTCTAGTAAACCAAAGCGTAGGGACGTCACCTCACATAGTGCAACTTAGCAGGAATGCTTGGGTTGACTGTGGTGAGGGCATATACGTCCTTGAATGCCTCGGTAAAGGTCACATTCGCATTGAACTCGTATCTGACGGTAAGTGTAATCAGAGGCAATCACTGTCGGTCTCTGACTTCTTCCTTCATAGATAGTGAAAATCATTTCCGCGCCCACTATACCCCGACAATTCACCCTGAAACCGCCTCCGCTTTAAAAATATCTAGGTTTCAGACAAACAGGAAGATTCTTGACGCGAGCAGCCTCACAGACGCTTTGCGAGGCTGTGATACATACGCCTGCGAAAAGGTCCTGAGGGGACCATTATCACTTGCGCAAGTAAATTCATTTTTGTTTTGGCATCCTCGCTCATACTCGACTCAAGCTTGTCGCGCACAGCAAAGTGGCGGCAAGGGCCAGCGTCTCCTTCCCAGAAATTGTTCGTGGCCAAGAGGTGGGGACATGTTAACAAGTCCGTGCAAGATTTCCACGACCCCTCAGGCGTTGATTCGTTCCCGGAGAGGTTGAAAAACCTAACGAAAGGCGAAGCTGCATACATCATCACCCGACTAAAACATGGAGCACAGGTTTGTAGAATCCTTATCACAGCTAGGCTGTAGTAACATGGTCAACAGCGTCGGTATGTCAAGAAAATCGCGGCCCATCGGAAGTTGAGGCAGCCCAGGCCAAGGAGAAGCAGCGTCAGGCCAGGGAACACGTTCGCGTCGGCCCATTGGACCCGTACTAACATAACAGGGCGTGAGTACTTCGTCACGGTGAGAGTCTTGGTAGAGTCTACATTACATGCTCGTGGGAGCGCTTAAGTTAGAGATAAACTTACCGTGCTAATACCATCAACGGTTCATATATCATATGGAAAGGGAAGGAGACACCGCAAACGGACTTCGTATTGTTTCAATCGCCGCAGACTGTCCTAGGTCGATGACACTGTCCAACGACTCCGGGTTGCTAAAGGCGGACCGATCTTGCACTAGAGCTGCGAGGACAGCACCCACCAAACTGTCTCCTGCCCCTGTAACGCTGACAGCACATTGACGATCAATCGTATGAGCCGGATAGTGCTTGATAACGACGGTTTCGGCTTTGCCATGTGCGATAATCAGCCGACGGCGGACGTCGCTTCTCTCACCCACCCATGCTGTTGGGTTATCAGCGGAGAATCGCATCGCCAACAACACACCGAGGTCTCCGCATTTGATTACAAGATGCTGGAAGAACGGGAGGAGGTTGATGGCCATTTGCGCCACCCCTTGATCCACCAAGAACGACAGCGTCCTGCCATTCGACCCGGCGTCTTGACGCGCCAACTGTTCCAATGACAGGTGGAATTTTGTTCCAATTGAGAAATCGTCAATAGTTTTCCACCAATACTCGTGGCTTGTAAGCTCCCAGGGATCTGAGCGAGCGGACTTGTACAGCTCTGTCAGTTCGAGGAGGTTTGGGGACGCAAATTTGACTGGTGAGCCATGAAAATTCGATCCGAGAGCAGAGGAGATGGCAGGTAGAATAGACACGGACTTGATCACGGAAGTGGGCTCGCTGCCAAAAATTAAAGAGGGTAGACCGAGTTGAGTAACGTGTGGACGTACAAAAATGCTATTAAGTATAGATTCAATAACCGTGATCAAAGGGAGTCGTCAGCGGTGAGAGGCTCACTTGTAATATTTGCAGCATTGCAGTGCTGAATTATCGCCCTCAGCACATCAGGTGAAACGTTGGCATCCATTGCGACAATAGCTGGGTCATATTTGATAATCTGGGAAACGACCTGTGCACAGTGATGGGCTTCCCATCCTTTGAACGCGATTATCGGATCATACCGTTTCTGGTTGCATTGACCGGATTATATCCATGTCTGCCACACCTCCAATGAGGTTCCCCGAGCCGTCAAGGACCATATTGCACACAGCCGATCGCTGACGAGTTGTCACAATGCCGTCCGTTGGCACCCCCATCCCTCGCATCTCTTCCAAAAGGAGACGACCCAAAGGGTCATCACCGACAGAGGAGACGAGGACTGTTGCGGAGGGCTGGGCTTGGAACCTTGATGTGGAGATTCGGTGGGCAGCTTCGGCGATATTTCGGCCAACACCGCCCAGGTAGAGATCAATTGTTCCAGGGGACGTAGATTGACGACCACGGGAACCATCAGCGTCTGATATTACGTTTGCCTGTGAGACAACATCAACAGCGGCAGAACCTATGACCACAAGCTTGGCTGTCGAATTGTTATATTGGACCGCAGTAGGGATATCTCCCTAGAAAGCGATAAAAACAAATTCGGTTGACATTGCTCAAAATAAAACGACGTATTAGGATCTTACAGATGCCCTAGGCCCTGTCTCTGTGCCCTGCTGTTTGATCAACTCAGCGTAGGCAACTGCTATCTGAGCTCCTTTGAGCGCTGTGTTCTCGATCAGCGCAATATCTATTCATGGGCAGCCATTCATTAAATCGAAGCGACATGCCTGATACGCACTCACTACTCGCAAGGGATTTCCCAGAGGTCAACTCTCGCACCCGGTCAAGCAGCCATGGGGTGACTTCTTTTCCTCGCTTATCAATACCATTTTCTTGAGACTCTTGCACAGCTCGTTCAACAGCTTCCTGTAACTCCTTTCCGATAGATGCATAAGACGCGGGAATTGGAGCACCGAATAATACACCGTTAGTCATGCCCAGTCCCCACTGGGTAACTTAAGGCAAAGAAATTTCAGGAAATGACCAGGAGAGGAACCCGTGGACTACGTACAAAGAATATTAGCAGCGGAAGCTGGATCATTCACTTGCCATGGGCTCTGAGCTCCGAAAAAGTTGAGTGCATATGTAAATTAACACGGGAAAAACGAAGCCCAACCTTAAACCCACTACTCGGTGAGTAGAAGGCAGGAAAATCTTGTGTTTCGCCGTACGTTACAACCGGAACGCCGAGAGTTTCCTGTTTACATTGAGGGACAAGGAACTACAGTCCAGAGGTGCAAACATACGAGGTACTCCAAAGTTCTGCAAGAGTATAAGTTGAGAAGTAGAATATTGAATATATGCATAGAGGTATACCTCCGATATCTAGTATGGATTTCACACCGGCAGACACTAGACCAACGGGACATCTCGCAAGTTCTTGGAGATCGGCAGAGATATCCATAGCTTTCGAACAATCATGAGCGGCCCAGAGCTATTGATGAAATCAACCCACAATCCTGACCACCGCGATGCACCCCACCCAACCTATACCATCACTCAGGAAAAGGACTAACGACTCACGGAAATAAAAAAAGGACGAACCCTCCTGTAGCAAATACCTAAGCAGTTTTCAGATTCTTTTCATCAATCACATCACGACGTGAGACCAGCCGATACCTTGATGCCAGCGAGTGCTGCAAATATGAGGGTAGCGCTGCACGTGGTACCACCGTCTTTCTTAAGCGCGATGGCAGCTGCTATGTCCCTCCTAGAGAGCTTCACAGGCCCGGGGTTTGTGCGCAAGTCGGCCAGATACTCCAATTGGGCGCTCTCGAGCCCAATCTTGACCCTGCCCCCGATAATGCCAATAGTCGCCGGAATAGCACCTACTGAGCGCACGTGCCGTTCAACAGACCGAGCTGTCTCCAAGTTGACAGGATATGGCATGCCATGGGTGACAATTGTTGTCTCCAAAGCAACCAAAGGCTGGTGTTCTGCAAGAGCTTGTTCGACTTCGGGATGGACGTCGATAGGCACCCCCCTCTCACGGGCAGAGATTAGAGAAGACGGAAAGCTCTTCGTAATCCTCGCAGAAGATGACAATGATCGCGTAATTGGACGCAGCATACCTTGAAACGGTGCAAAGTGAAGCAAGCCGTAGATGCTGGGTGTGGTGGAAGTTACCGCGTTACCGGCCCAAAGCCAAGGCACACACGAACATGTACATAATGAAGAGCGTCGGAACATATTGTCAATCTTTCCGTGCTGGTAGGAATAGATACTTTTGGTGCAATGCTAGTCTACTTTCCACTCCTTCGTGATGGCATCATCCTCTCCGCTCACGAGAAGTTCGATGCTCCAGATTACGAGCGTAAAGAAGATGTTCATCCACCGCCACCACACTTGCGACGAGTGATCAAGGACTGCAAACCCCACCTTCAGAAACTCGGAAAGATGGTGTTACTACAAAGGTTACTTACGGAGGAGGTGTGAATAAACAGTAACCAGGATCGACTGACGATACGTCAAGAGAATATTTGTAAGTTTCGATGTCTAATGGGATTTGAGGTACTGTCAGATCAGGCAGTTCGACACTCACAGGTCGACCCTCCCAACCGTCATCTATACCATAGTCCGCCTCCCATGGATCCACGCCGATAGACGGGAGCACACGAGCTGCACCAAGTAGGATCGTCAAACGATACACAAGTGCTACCAAGACAGGCTTCGGTAGCGTGTTCGTTACAAAATTTACGAGGGTTTGAAGGTGTGGCATTATGTTGGACAGCAAAGGGCGCTGGAAGCCAGCATTAGTGCGGCGAGATCCGATACGGAACTACGACATACTACGATGAGGCAGGGTCGGAAAAGGACTGCCGATCGAAGCCACATAGCCAGAAATTATAGGCGATGAACAACGCCAGCCCGGAGGATTCAATGACATTCGTTCGTCGTAACCCGAATCCGATGAGAGTGAGAAAAAGGAACGCGGTCAGCGCCGCCCCGAGCAGCGTAGCTGACAAGGGTGACATGGCGGCTGCAGGATAGGCCTGTCCGAACAGTTGAGGGCTGAGGCGGGCATGTGTTGGGTAGATTGAGCACTCACCACGACAATCCACCAAGCAGATACCACATACGCCACGGCAGACGCGATAAGGAGGACAAATTGGTACGCCTCGCCTTCCCCAACAAGTTCCCGTCCAACTTGTCCCAATCTTTGGGCGACGAGTAGACTAGAGACGCTCTCGAGTATGATGAAGAGAGGACTCGAAAGGGTGAGGATCGTCCCCCACCACGACGCCAGGCTAAGGAGTAGCGGGTTCACAGACTGGGAGAATAGGTTGAAACAGACGAGGAGGAGAAATGGTTGGATGGGAAGCTGCAGTGCCGGCAGCAACGGGGAACCCCAAAGAAATTGCAGCGTTCCATGAAAGAGAGATTGGAGGAAAACAAGCAGAGACAGGAGAAGGAAGGCGGGCTTGGACAACGTGGATAGTGTCAATGGAAGAAATAAAAGAACCTGCAAGAAATTGGATAATCTTGCCCCCGGGAGTCAGATGGGGGCCAACAGGAAGTGAAGAGGACACTTACGTTGCGGTGCTAGAAAGGGCACCCCAAAAGAATGAAGAGGTCATGGTAGTGTTCGCAAAAGAGGTGCAATGCCGACAGATGGGTTTATCTGTCCGTTCATGGACGTAGGATGGGTAAGGGTGTTGAACGGCATGGCTTACGGTGATGGCAAAGTGTTTTGCATTTGCCGATTGTGGCAATTTACAGACAAAAGGTACAACACGACAACGACACAACTTGCAACAATTATCATACATAGACATTACAGGTGCTAAGAGAGTGGAGTAAGAACAATGTCTAAGCCTGTTGCAGCTGTTTTGGGTGCGAGTAGAATCCTTTGGCAACGGCTAGGTCGATGTCGCGAGATTCGGCCGCTGGGTCCGATGGTGGCACATAGAACTTGTCGATGATGGGAATAAGTAAGACATTCATTTTAGCAGTGACGACAATCATGTAGTTCGTCTTTATCTCCATCCAATCCGCTAAATACAAGGGACGTAAGCAGCCAGCATAGTAGGGTCGTCAAACTTTAACAAGTACCTTTTTCGAAGGTAAGTGGCTCACTTGCGATCTACAAGATACACCTGTTAGGCAGCGTTAAATGCATTAGAGTCAAAAACTGGCCATAATTATGTTTTCGCGCTTGTCTGCCTTGGACATTTTGTAATGTCCGCCCTCTGCGTATTCACTGAAAGTCGTCCCTGAAGAAAACCACTACAAAGTCCGAGATAAGGTAAGATTTGTTACCCCAGTAGGAGGAACAGGGCAGTGCACATACTAATGAGGCTGCTGCATCATTCCTTGACGAGACATAACGGGTAGCAACGACACTAGCACCATCCGTGACACAGAAGTTCATCAAACTCGGCTATGAAATGATTGCTTAGTTCTGGAATCTAACCCATGCACGTTTCGGCCCACATACCTCACTCACGCCGGCTTCTTCCAGAAATTGATTAATGGATGCGATGGTCTCCAGCATTGCCCTCTGAAGCTCAGGGTGTGTGAAAGATTGTGCATTCGGATTCGAAGCTACAGGTTCTCGTCAGCGCCCCGATCGTCAACAGGGAACTTACGAACAACAGACCTTTGAAAGGAATAATGCAAATGACCACTCAGAATCTGTGTTCCCATTCACGACGTTGAATATTTCATCTGGCAGTTGTTGCTGTAACCGCCTCTTGATTCTAGAGAAGTGTTCGATGCCTCCATTATGCATAAACTGAACAGGAAATCAACAAAAGTATGCATGAAAAATTCCCGCGAACCATGATCTTCCCATGAACAAATGGGTGGCAATTGTCAAGGGATAAGGAGCCTGTGGTCGTCGCGCGAACATGTGCGCTGAAAGATCGTTTAGACATTGAATAATGACGCAAGAGTCGAAAGACGGACAAAACCAAGGGGATTTAATCTTCTCAGCGAGGCGTGTCAAGTTCACATTATTCCAAGCCTTTTCCCTATGAGCACGACAGTCTGAGAAGTCCATGACGAGACGGCTCACCGGTGTCACGGAAGTATAGATACAGGGTTGATTTCCAAGTTCCTCATCATATATAGAGTCGTACCAGCCTGTTTGAGAGAGCTCGCTACCTGTCGGTGTTTGATATGAAAGCTCGAAAACGCACCCACTCCGAACCCGTCTCCATTAATAGGTCTGCGCAGATCGACCCTTAGGCGGGAATCGAATGCCTGATTTATGATTGAATGGGCGGGTCTCGTGAGAAGCTGTAGTGAAGTTAGTACTGTATGTCAAGCTACTCAAGCAGGACAGACGTGGGAGAGCTGAACGGGCGATGTCCCTTTGTAGATGAGGAGACGGCACATTTGGATGAGTGCAGTATGAGAAACAATATAGGTAGCGACCTATGCGGTGTCGACAGCTCAACCATTTTTGTGGCGCATGTCATTCGCTTGACACGTTAGTACTGTAAAGGTTGACAACTACACCAGCTTTCATAACCTAATTCAATTCCATACAACTATTCTTACAGCCAGCGTTACTTCAGAGGAACTCCCTCGGACGCGAGCTGGGATCGCCCCCAACCTCGTCATAAACCAGACCCGCTACACGAAAAGCCAGCTCTGCTCCTTCATGAGTACGAGACCAACATTTGGTCGATAAAGGTACCACATACCATCGGCTTGGGACTTAATGGCGGCCTCGGCGTATACGCGGACAACATCCTCCGTTCCACTGGCCTTACAAAGGAGCGTCCCCCATCGTAGCGTCTTACCAAGTCATCGATCTTGTTCTGAAGTCCTTTCGGGCTCACCAACTGACGCTCCGCGTCCTCAGTCTGAAAGGCGTGTCTATCTTCAACTACCACTTTGACCAATCTGTTGGGCAAGTCGACATATAGCGAATCCCACTCGATACCGGAATATAATCGATGGGCGAGCACAGCTTCGACAAGCAGCAAGTCCGAAACCGCATCGCCGACGGTCTGATTGATGAGTTGGGTTAGGTTTAGTAGGTGGTTCAGCGCGGTCGATTGGGCAGGTGTAGTTGGTTCGTGGGAAGCAAGGAGCTCTTGTGTTCCCGTCGAGAATAAGACTGTACCGTGTCCATTGGCTTCAAAGTACACGCCAATGTCGAAGCGCTCAGCAGCATGGTGAAGGTGTTTGACACCCGTTGGCACACAACGAACTGGGAGTCGCTGATGACGTGAAGTATTAGCAAAAACGCCGTGCGCTATTGTAAGAACCCGGCACCTCAGCCAGATATTTTGTCGAACTTCCGTTTGCATAGGCAGTTTGAACGACTCCCACTTTGACATCAGAGTCGAGACCAGCCGTCTTGACTAAGTCAACGATGAACCCTGCCACAAGCGCCGCGATTTTGTCTCCATCCAGCATACGAAATTGGTTCCGTTCATCCATATAGAAATACATTAACCTGTCAGCGTCGCCATCAAGGCTGCAGCCCCTCTGACCGGCCTTGAGATAGTTTGCCAAGGATGGCGGCAGCTTCTGAGACGTCTTCACATAGTCAGCCCCGCATGAATTGTTGAGGGCACCGGGAGTTGAAGTTGCGGTGTTATGGGGTATCAGTTTCAAGCTATCTCCAAGACGGGGTAAAATCTTGTTGACAGCGTCTGTACCAACGCCGTTGGCACAGTCTACAATCAGTGGCGGAGGCGTTTGTTTTCCGGCCTACACAATTTATTTCGTGGAGACAATGACTGACAGGGCAATGGCTTACCACTAGTCTTTTGAAGGCACCGCTAAGTTTGCCAAAATACCCATCCTCGGAATCGTCACCGTAAGCGTCTTTTGTGCCCTTCGTGTTGATGGCGCGGACGAGATAATGGAGGATTGGCGTGGTTACTACTCCAGCGTCACGTATGTCGGCCCCAATTGCAGTTAAACCATCTCGGAGAGCGGCAACCAGAGCGGGCCCAGAGGGCCGAGTGTCACGACCATACACGACTCTAGCTGGCTTCGATATGTCAATCCTTGCCGATCGAATGATGGTCTCAATGGCTTCAATGAGATCATGGGTTGTGGAGGCGTTGGCCAAGGTGGAAGCATGTGCCTCCCAAGATGTTTCAAGCATCTCCCCGCGAGGGTCAACGAGTTTGACACCATTGTCCTTTCATGAGGAGGGCAGCGTCAGCGAAGGCAGACTTCGATACCTTCTCGAAAGAGCGTTACGAACTTCTTCAGGGTTATGTGACGCAGTGACCATCACGCCGATGGTTTTTCCATCCAACTTCTTGCTCCGCAAACCAGCGAGGATACCCACCCGAAAAGAACAGGGTCCAATATAGATCCTCTACGTTCACTTGTTGAGAGCAACGTGAGCCGACAAGATCAAGGCAGACGCACAATGTCCTGAAGCCTGCGGTACCATACTGATACCTTAAGTGCGCTGGCTTCGGGTGGGCATCTGAGAGACGGGAAATTTCTTGGGATTGGAGCTGATTGGACATGGCCAAGTTGCGTGTGAATGTGAGGCAGTGCGAGTGGCAAGCCCAAGAGCCTGATTACGCAATCTCACAAACAGCGAGCCGCAGCCTTTGCCTGTTTCCAATGCCTTCCAAGTCACCAGCTCAGACCCTCTTAGAAAAGGCCGACAAGAAGGCAAACTCATCTTCTGGCTGGTTTTCTTCTTCTTCTACCAAGTTTGAGGAAGCGGGAGACTTGTATCAGCAGGCAGCGAACTCGTTCAAACTTGAGAAGCTCTTCAGAGAGGCAGGGGATGCATTTTCCAAGGAGGCCGAGTGCCGAGAGAAATGCAAAGAGACAAATGATGCAGCTAATGCTTGGTGGAATGCTGCCAAGGCCTACAAGAGAGGCTTCCCTGATCGTGCGTTAATCAGCTACTCATGTTGGGCATTCACTGAGGATTCCCCTCTATCCAGTCGCAATCCAAGCATTGTCACAGACCGTCGTGCATTTAACTCAGGCCGGCCGCTTCCGTCAGGCTGCTGATAGAGAAAAAGAGATCGCCCAAATTTATCTCCAAGAACAACATGACCTCCGCCGTGCTTGTGAGAGCTTTGAGCGTGCAGGTGAATGGTATGCTCAGGAGGATGCAACAGCGTAGGTCATGTGCATTGGGGATCTCTTTGGAACGTTTTACTAACGTGAATGCGTCACAGTACCGCGAATGCCTGCTTCAAAGATGCAGCAGACCTTCATGCTGAGCTAGAGGAGTATCAGATTGCGGTGGCTCGCTATGACCAAGTTGCGAACCACTCACTCGGCTCGGCCTTGACAAAGTACAGCGTCAAAGATTACTGGCTAAAGGCTCTTCTCTGTGTGCTTGCATCGTCGGTATGTTGTCGGTCGAGTACCTCATGTTCTATTCATGGATGTTCCACTAGGACTACGTCAGTGCTCGGCGAAATTTGGAACGTTACGGGCAGTTGGACAACACATTTCTCTCCACACGCGAGGCTAAATTCATCAATGCGCTGCTCGAAGCCCTTGAGCAGGGGGACGAGGAGGCCTTCACAAGCGTAGTGTTCGAATACGACCAGGTCACGAAACTGGACAACTGGAAGACGGCGATATTGCTGAAGATTAAGAGAGGCATTCAGCAGGCCCCTGGATTAACTTGAGACCAATACCATACTTGCTTGTGAGCGTTTCTCTTACCGCCGATACAGTACCATAACCGTATTCGGACGTTGTGCATGTACTGTACACTACTGTACCAAATGTTTAAAATCAAAAATGCTTGAATGCCGTAATCGTGATTATACACTGGAAATGAGTTTGACCCGCCACGTCGTCCATTCCGAACATTCCGAGCCGGGACGATGCTCGCTCCAGCGGCACTATAGAAGCCGCCCACATCCATCTCACAATCCCTTGTGTCCCCGTCACTGGCCATGGTGGTCCGTCTAGTCCTTTGGGTCGTTCATTTCTTTTATTCTTTCTTCCTGGCCATCTTGTCTATCCGCAGTCGTTACTTTCGCTCCACCCCTAGATCACTCACTGCAACAAGAAACAAAACGCCTTCCCACCTTGCTATAGTTCTTGTTTCTCAAGACCCAGATTTGCGCATTTCAGATGCACTGGAAGCATTCCTGAGGTGCACAGAGAAAGCGATAGCATGCTGTCGAGCAGCAGGCATTCCACGTCTTTCGGTATATGACCGCCGCGGTTCGTTGCCCCATCTTGACGTCGTCCAGTCATCTCAGTAACTATACAGGTATTTTGCTTGAATCCTTCAACGTAATTAGTGAACGTCTAGAGAAATGCCTTCCTCCCACCCAAGATCAGCCCTTCCCGGCGGAGGCGGTCTTCCCTCTCACTCCTCCCCTGTCCGATGATCCTGATGTCCCCGACGGATGTCGTTACAAGGGAAAGTCGTCCATCAAGACGATTCACGGAGGGGGTACGGCAGATAGACTGAGAAAGTCGGGCCGTTACCGACCTCGAATTCAACATCACCGTGAGTCCAGCAGATGTAAAACCGGTCATCCGACAGCTGAGTCGAAACACAGGGACCCATGGGCATTCATCCGAAACGTTCACGCTGCACTTGGTTTCTCGTGACACAGGAAAACCTACCATCGCGGCTGTCACAGACAGCCTTTTTCGCAGAGCTGCCAGCGGATTACGTCGTAATGCTGTTCCCGTAGCAGAGGGTGCGGAGCTGTTCAAGATCTCGGTGTCAGACTTGCAGGACATTCTTGAAGGTATGGGAAAATGATATGTCATGTGTCACCCCCCGTATGAACGTGTCCATCATAGTAGGAGACCGCGGATATAACCCGCCAGACCTCATGATTGTTCACAATGTAACTGTCCCGAAACGGCAGTCCGCACCACTGGAGTTATCCTCTTTTCCGCCCTGGCAGGTCAGACTTACAGAGATCCAGTGAGTTCTTATTTCTTGTGCCTTAGATGTTGGCTCGGCTCACGATCCAAGTTACAACGGATTTTCCGGATTGCGGGACCGCTGGATGGGAACCAGGTTACGTGCCCGTGCCGAAACATGGATAATGCTTAGCGAACTAGACTTCCGTAGGGCCTTGGATGAGTACTCGAACGCCGAGTTTCGGCTTGGAAATAATGTGTTGTTGTACCATAAACTACTTAATCATACGTCAGTCGTTCGCAGAAGTGATGTCCTGTGCCGTGCTACCAAGCAACCCAACTCATCTTTTCACCAGTGCAAGCATATCAGCTATTACTGTCAAGATTAGTGTAAGCCATCGTGATGCTTACAATGTCTCTTGCCACCAGTGGCGGATTAAGCTCAGAACTGTGCAATACTGGGCCATTACTGGCATCTACTCGGACATTCCTGGGGCCGGTACGAAGTCGCTGAGCGGTGATGTGCTGTGTTGCTGTTCGCTCCGTCGTGATAGGCGCTCATCTATTCCACGTGGATACATACACTACAAATGATCCGATCATCACCTCGCCACTGGCACTGGGTATCTTATCCTTTCAGACTTAGACGCTATATACTTAAGGGGATGTTACACCTATGCTACCATAGACTACTAGTCCCCACGACATACTTACGCCATGGGTATACTCACGCCGTCAGATTCTTCTGGACCTCGGCCCCCTCCTCTTCACCGCCGATTCCACACTCGAGGAATGTGGATGTAACGACCAATGGTGCAGCCCCAATGAGGCGTGGTGCTTTCGCTCACGCTGTCAAGAGGTCCCAGACAGATATAAACTTGAAGCCTTTTTCCCTGAAGAAAAGGATCATCGTGTGCTGTGATGGGTATGTCGTCTATTAAAGACAGGTAATACTTCAATCATGACACACTAAACTACTACCAGGACATGGCAAGATGGTGTGGCAAGTAGCGAGCGATGGAAATATACAAATATCCTCGTACGTCTCTGAAGCGTTTTCACAACATATCTTCGTGTCCTCACCGATTCTCTGTTTTGTTACCAGAGGCTCTCTAGGGCTATACATCGCATCGACGATCGACAGTGAGCGTTCGTCAGATTCCGGGAAACAATCCTTCGCTAATCTTTTCACTTTCGAGCATACCACCTGTGCCTCAAATTGTGTTTTATCAGGCTGGTGTTGGGACTGAGTCTCATCGTTCGGAAGCTCTCTTTGACGGTTAGTTTGTCGATCTTTTGCGCAATCCCTTCTCCATAATACATAACACTTCTGTAGGCGCCACGGGGGCGGATCTCGGTACGTGGCCGATATGACTGTCTGAATTGAATATCCATAACGTTTACCGCAGGGGACAAGGTCGAGGAGGCTTACGGGTTCATAGCGCAGTAAGTGTCTTGTTCGCATAGCAAAACTTCTCACCTTTAAGTGAGGGCCCGCAGTAATTATGAGCCGGGAGATGAGGTCAGCCCATCGTCCGAGTCACTTCGCTCGCGTTGAGATTTTGAACACGTTTTAGATATTCTTATTTGGTTTCTCCAGGGTAAAGAAAACTTTGCGAATCCTTACCGGTCACAACTAATTGTCGTCAGGGTGCATATACCGCACGTATGGTGGCGATGGTAATTGTATGTGGCCGGAGCGCCCTGTCATAAATGGTGCTGACTATAAGTTTAGAAAGAGATTGGCGTACTAGACCGCACAGACATGGACTATTTTGCATATATTTTCGCCGAGCTTCAAGCTCGCGGGAAGTCCCAAGATAAAGATCGTGAGCCCACATTCAAGTTTTTTCACTGAAATACGAGGCTTATGTAGTAGAAATTGAATCTTCGGATGCAAAACTTGCCACTTGGACGAAACACGACTCGCCTGGTAAGGCCAGAGCATACTATGACGGCAACAGCTTTGCAATCAAGTATGTGACTCATCGGGTCCATGCTGAGACTATTCACCGAACGCAAGCAAGGTGCATTGGTGTATTCGACACTGTTGGGTCCCTGGGTCTACCCAAAGAGCTTTCTTTCGGGTCGACGAAAGGAAGGACACTCTTTGGTTTCCCAGACTCAATCCTAGGCGAGCACGTAGAACGAGCCTATCAAGCTCTAGCTCTCAATGAAACTAGAGCCGACTTTGTAGCTTTATTTTTTATGGCTCGTCGCCTGCGCATTCTAACTTGTCACTAGAACAGCAACAAGTTCCATCTGTCCGAAGAAGGAATAAGAAAAGGTCAAATATTGAAGCAGGTACGATGAATGTCGTCACCATGAACCGCAAATTGCTGACATTGTTGCGCAGTGTTGGTTTGCTGGTGAGTACAAACGCTACTCCCTCGTTGTGACCATTAATATCCCAAATCAAGGATCTCATGCGGACGTAAGTGAGCTAGATTATCATGGCTTGCCTGACGTATTCACCTTCAGCGCAGATTGGCGGAGGTTATAAAGAGCGTGACCTATCGGACATAACGTTATTCTGGATGGTGGTATGTCGAAATTGCATGGGTCAAGTGACAAGCATTCAATTGATGTCTCCATTTCGACTAGGCCAATATCGAAAATATGATTTCAATCGATACCAGATACATGTTCTCTCTGTTACAACCCAATGACCCCTGGGGTGCTCAGAAACCACACGAGTATGTACTCCACTGCGTGATTGGCTTTCGAGTCTCATGGATGAGTTGGACGTAGCCCAAGAACTGGAGTCTTTGTCTTGGCGGACACCATTCAACGCCAGCCCCCCACATCTTTCAACCCAATAACCCACGAAAGCATACACCCGTCTGTTCTCATGCAGGGTGCTATACCTGGACAACTAACTAACACCCTTGCTACCCATCCGGACCTCATTTGTCAGTTAATGCCGTTGGAGCAACAGGCGAAGCGATATTGGCTCTATGCCCCAGGAAAGCACTCCCGGATTGGTGTGAGGGGAGCCCGCGGACATCTTCAATCCAATCAGTTGGAATGCCGGTTCAGCGCCCAGATCCCGAGTCCATGGCCTCCCTGACTGCGGGCGAGAGAAGCTGGCTTTTAAGATTTATGCAGGAAACTAGCCTCGGAGATTTTATTCGTGACTTAGTGATCGGGGTGATGATAAAAGTACTGTATGGCGCGTCGGAGTAAAGCATGTGATCTCTTACTATATCGTACTACCTACCACTTTGCTAATGCTATCGTCGGTCAATATGGCCACGGACCAACCACAAAACATTCCTAATATAGTCGCCCATCGTCCCGTCCTTCTACTAGCCACCAACACACCCCTTATCTCTCCTCGCACAAACGACCCTCGTCTATGTTCGAAGACCGTGATAGCTACAAGTGAGAACATACAAGAACTATATTTGCCGTCAAATCTGACCTGGTTTTTCAAACAGTTTTCCTACTCCCACAAAGACAGCAATTCCTGGTATCACCCTTCTCTGGAAGGCGCGTCTGGCGATGAAGAGGAGCCTATTGAGGTGGCTAAGGGAAATTGGGGTAGGAAGACGGCTAAAGGTGCTAGATGGCTCCGAAAAGGCAAGTTAGCTGCATGGGGTCCCGGCATGGAGGAGTGGGAGGTGCGTTTTGGTAATTCCTCCTGGTTTCAACGATTAAAGATTCGTTTCAGGCAGATGAACGAGCCCGAAAGCGTATTAGATCTTTACTTCCCCCGACAATCGTTCCCCATCACCACCCGTATTACCCCATCTACGGTCACCCTCTCCCCGCTCATTGCTCCCTATGTGACCCTTCCAGCCCAACACCTCAACTATACATCTTTCGTAATGGACAGGGGAGTAACACACTCTTTTCGTTCTCCGTTACTAGAGGACTTGGAACGTGCCACAAATGGGCTTATCGAAGGGGAAGCGGGAATGAAGCGGGCATTCGGCCGACTTTGGGAGGTTCTCTCGAAGGATCCCGACCAGGTTCACCTCAAGGATGCAGTCATCCCAAAGCGAGAGGATGAGAGCGAAGGTACAAATGCGGAAGGCGAGAAGGAGAGGAGGCTCGCACGGGCCCCGGACCTGCTCCTCCAACACAAAAGCTGTTTATAGTATCCTATCCGGATCGGGGTTCTCCGGTCTTTGACCCTTCTCACTTTGTCCACCCGGATATGCAACGGGAGAACCTGGAGAATCGCTTTCAACGTTACGGGAGCTTCAAGATGATGTTCGGGAGTACGTTGAACGATTACAGGAGGTCCGGGAAAGCCTGGGTGATATTCGAGCACACGCGATGAGGTCTGGACAATGGTGAGGACCTGCGCACTACAGGAGTTGCAGAGGATGGCTGGTGGGCAAGTGGTACAGTGACCAGGCTTATTGTTTTGAAGTGTTACTGGGGGGCGCCCAGCGATTACACGCACGCATGTGTGATTTCATAATACAACGCCCCGCTCCCTCGCTTTCCCATCCTTTTCCTATCATCATAAAACAAATCTACACTCTTCCTGTAAAATGAATTCCAACGATTGCCTTGCAATTTCTCATGATCCAGGGCCTCCGCCCATAGAGGATGACATAAACCACGCCTCTGATCGTTACTTGCTTAAACTCAAGTCGTACGCAAGGGCATTGCCTTACGCCATCGAGTCAAACTCAAAGATGCAAGAACTACTTGATTTGATCTGCATGCGCATTGTGCAGACCGTCCAGGCTAGGGACTATGACCCGGGCTTCTTGCAGTGGGATAGCATGTTGACTTAGTACGCTTTGGGTACTTTCGCTTGTATCCGAAACTCAAAGTATTCGATAGTTGGTCCTACTTGAAGTATCCAATTCCCAAAGAGAAGCGGATTCTACTAGTAGATCTGTACTATAGCATGTGCACTATGCCTGGCATGCCGCTCCATATCGTCGCCACTTGCGCTGATGCTTTGGAAAACCTGACAAGATCCAAAAACAAACTGAGTATAGAGGACATCAGACTTCCTTGGTTTCCCACATTTGATATCCTGAGACACGACTTGTTTCTGACCAGGCGCCAGTTTGAAGTCAGGTTCGTGTTGCATCCAAATCTCACTCGGCATATGATTCTTGGCTTACTTTGACTCCGCACAAGCCAAACGTCTTACTATATGGGGGCGATCGCTAGTACCGTTCAGAGGTTCTTCCATCCGGCGGCTATTGACCAGATGCTTGAAACGTTTGTGCCATCGATTAATGGGACCAATCTGAATGTATGTTCGAAATTTTCCTGGTAAAACGTGTTTAAGACTAACTTTGATTTACAGAGTCTCTTATCCACGCAGTTTTACATGGTCACGTTTCTCCCTCAAACTCATCCGCAATCCTATCTGCCTATGTTCTTCCGTCTTTGGGAGTCTGTCAACTCTTATATGTTCGATGAGCGCATGCTTCAGTTCATGGCTCAACTAGCGGAGATGCATGTAGACCCGTCAATCAGTGACCCTAAAAAAATTGACGAAATACCTGATGATGCGAGGTCAGAGAATGAAGACAGACCGAATTGGAGCAAGAAGGATCTTAGTAGCACTGGCCTGTGGACCGGAATATTCAAGGACGTCGGCATATTCACCGATTACGACTGGCATTTCATTATGTGCAAATGCTTAGCGTCTATGGGTTGGTGTCTCTCCGAATCCCATTCAACGTACATCTCGTTGAAGGTGATTACGACTAGAAATCCCACTTGCGGACTCGGGGTCTCTCACCACAGGCCCGTCTGCCGATAATCAGGCAGGCTTTGAGATTGGTCGCCTTCCGAAGCCAGCTTGGCGGATTGGTCAGTCTGTCTCAACTCGTGCGTGACTAGATTCTGATGTCCCCAAGCATCGTTGGCGCGTATCATTGTCTATTCCATGGCCCCGGATGGACTTCCTACGGCACCATCTAGTACCCCCACTCCTCTCGGGACACCTTTCGCATCCGGAATGAATACCCCTCGGAATCAGAGCAGCTCTGTGGGCGACTACTTGGCCGCCCCTCTTAGCAAGCTCCCGTTCTTGAGTCTCAAGAGCTATATTGGCGGCTCAAAAGCTCTGGACTCATTGGTGAAGCTAATTGCCTCTACAGAAAGTTTTTTCCATCCTTCGAACTCGGGCGCCTGGACTGCTGATGTATGTCTAATGTCTCAGAGACCACGCTCAGATCTCTCCTTTGTGTGACTCTGAGTGGACTACGCACTGACTTGTCTTCATGCAGTTGACCGCATTTATCAAACACGTCGCATATGAATTCAACAAACGTAACTTATCCCTTTCTACATACGCTCTTAACTTATCATTAGCACTCAGGATGGCATGAGGAGCAACATCCTGATTGTAAAACTCCATTGGTTTGCCATACCCGTTATTAGAACCTGTTGACATCGCCTTAATTGGTGCTACAGCATCGCCGTCTGACGCGGGGAATGAAGCGTGAGCTCGTAAAGAGCTTTCGTACAGTTGCTCTACTGGCAATGTTCGCTGAGGATTCAACAACGACCAGCAATATTTCTAGTTGCCTGAAGTGGATGAGTCTCATGGAGCCTGACCTTATCTCTACCCAATATTAGAAAGAGCTGTGCCGTCGCTCGAAACTTTAGTGGAGGCAAGTAACTAACCTCAAAGTTGAATCAAAGAGTTTACAGGATTCTGAGTAGACGCAACGTACCATTGCCGTAATCAAAGCATTGGGTGCTATTGCCCCGGCTCTCGTGTCCAGAGAGGTCTATTATCCAGGGGCGAAGTACCTGTCCCCATTCTACATTTATTGATTCCGGGGATTGATCTCGTACGTATTCCATACCAACGCCACGATGCAGCACGCTGATGAGCATGATAGAACGATCCGTCAAAAACGGTAGGATAACGCTTCGCGCTTGCATTACGTGTCTTGACAGAAACAATCCGATAATACAGCTCTGCACGACACCTTCCTCATAGAAATTTCCCAATACATCAAATTCGGAGATTTGACGTCAAGAAATATCGCCTTGTCGGATGATGTAGATTCTTGCACCCCTGCGAACGTTGACATCCCGAATGGATTACCTATTGTTTCCCTGAGTGATGGGCACATTGAATACGAGCTGAATGACGGTCTTCTACCCTCAATGGACGAGGAAGATGCTTCTCTGCGGGAGTCCACATCAGGCTTTCCGGACTGGATCGCAAACTTCATTCGAAGAGTTATTCTCCTTTTCGACAACCTACCCGAGGAAGCTGGCGGCGCGACGGAAGGTTAGCAACTAACATCATCACGTGTCAGCTGAAGTATACCTTTTGTTCTCAGTGCAGTTGGTGGATGCCGTTACGAATGCATGCAGTCAAATTTGCATTCACTTGTCGGATTCTCTGTTTGATTTGGTTCTCAATATGATCTTCGACTATGCTAGCACAAACGTGCGACCAAATGCTGTCCGAGCCGTTCATCAGCTCGTGGAATGTGTCGCGAACGCTCATCCAGCGAAGACCTTGGCTAAATTTGTTCCGTTTTGTATACACAATATCGAGGTAGAGCTTGAGAACGGGGCGAGCTCAACTCGAACGACGTCCAATCTCTCGACGCCTTTACCTTCCGATGCGACTTTTCATTGGAGTACGGAGAGATTTAGTTTGACGCCTCCTTTTACTAAAATGACTTCTTCAGGTCTGGCAATTTTACGGGGGCCATGTTCAAGTAAGTCGTTCGCCTGAAGTGTAATTTCGGACATCTAATCGTTGTGATAGTGACGGCAAGGCGGTACGTCGAAGAGACTTCATATGCGATGGAGGCTGAAGAGACGGGCAGATTCTGAAGCACAAGGGTCGGTTCGTTCCTCTGTTCAAGCGTCTCCGTGACAAGACGTTTTCAAAGCGCGGTTTTTCTTGGAGCGGCAAACTTCTCTCAAGCCTGCTCCTCACCTTGACGCATACCTACCCTCTAGAGGACAAATTTGTAAACCTTGACGAGTGGGACAGCGAAGGTAAACACGGGTTGTACTGGTATGTAATCTAAGCGGGTCCTTTTCAGACTTCCGTTTCGACCATCACAAATATTGGGGAAAACTCTATACTGCTGAGGACGTCACGGTACGTTTGCGTTCTACTAACTACAGCCTGAGATATTATGTGTGTCAGGTTTCGTGGCACGTACCGGACGAAGAAGAGCTGGACTTCGCCTTGGAGATATTCAAGGAGATTGTCGAACCAACACTTGAAAGGCTGGAACACCTATTAGAACCAGGCATGTGTCACAACTGCCAACGTATGACTCAGACCGATGAACTGGCTGTGTGGCGTAGGTATTTCCAGAGATGGTCTATGGCGAAATGACTTCTGTCGGTAAGCATGGACAGATTTTCGGGATCCCAATGACCCAGTAACATAAAACTAAATTAGGTATTTGAGCCATGTCCGAAACGCATTTTCAGGGACACCTACACTAGTCAAAGAGGTCCTCACCAAAGAGGAACAGCAGTATGGTCTGGAGACGAGCGATATCCTGTAAGTTTTTCTTCCCATTCTATGGTCACCTCTAACCGTGTGTTAGGAACGAAATTCCAGACATGATAGCGTCCATAGAGCCTCTTAGTTCAGGATTTGCCATTACAGACCATCAGGATTCGCGCGCGCAGTACTACTTAGCCCTACGGCAGCGCTTTGGGAAATTCCTGCATGAGGCATCTGTATCGTTACGCCAACAAGGGGAAGAGAACACCGTCGATGCAGTCCACGCTTTGGTGCGATAGTTGCCGTGGTTGTTTCCCCCCTCTGAACCAATACGCTCTGTCCAGATACAGTCCATCCGTGCATACTTATTAGACTACGGCGACAGCAAAGATAGGTTCGATGGTCCCCTTTCCATGCTAGCTCCCTGTCCACTAAAATTTGAATATTTCCAGTTATTACGTACAGCTGGAGCGGTACGGGTCAGAACTGAACTATGCACGACAATATCCAAAGCAAAAGACGTGGCCAAGAGCGGTTTTTATACGGCGCGCACGGTGAGTGGATAAGAATGACTAGTTCTCCACGAAATGAGATATGTACCTCCAAAAAGACTTTATCACGCAGCCCGGCTAAGATGGAACTCCATTGAAAGGAAACGCACACTCGCTGAAGATCAACTGATCGATGACGTCGCAGAGTGGGCACTTTGGCAATATGCCACTGGTGAGTGTCGTGATGGAGCTTCGAATGCTTGCTAATTATTTTTAGTGCGGGAGTACGGGTTTTTTTGAGCCAATGATCATGAAGCTCTCTAACTGTTTTCACAGGTCTAGTCAGTCGTTATTGGACTCTCTCTGCGGGGTATGATATATTTCTCTCGTGACCCGTTTTTATCACTGAAATACTCTGGAGGCCTACGACGGAATTCGTAGACGCTGTCTTCCCCTGATATATGCAGCCTTGGAACCTGGTACAGACGACGATCGGATGAAAGGAGCATTGTGGACTTTGAATTCTAGCGTGTTTGGTGCGTATATCACCAGCAAGAAAGCATATTAACGTGAACGTTGAAATCTTTTCAAGTCAAGTATGCTATATCTGGTGAGTTTTCGGGGCTTAGTTTGTACGAAAGTACGACTAACTCCTGTTCAGAACCCACGCTAGCACCAGGATTGGTTAAAAAATTATTCGGATGCCAGGCTAACGAGAAGGTATTTACTCCGTTGAACGAAGTATTGCTGCAATCTATAATAAAAAATGGCAGCCGTCTATACAGGGTGCTGTTTCGTCCGTTTGCGAAAATGGTACGCGCAAACCCCGTTCCCACACAACCATACCTCACTCTTGTCACAGGCATAAATAGCTTTGTTGAACCCAATTTCCTCGTCTATGAAGTCCATTACCCATGTATAGACAGGGCATTGGCTAATTTTCGTGCCAACTTGCCATTCAGTGCAGAAGAGGAGTTGTTGGTTCATCGTTGCAGGGAGAAACGAATAAGTCGTATTCAGTTGTGCGAAGAGCAAGTTCAGGAGACGGTTGGAGTACATGCTTCTCTTAGGAGGCTCGCGCTGATAAAACGACAGACCTCACTGGTTCTCGAAATTGCCCAGGCAAAATCTACCCACTGGCGTTATGCGATATTTGCCGCTCGTTGTTTGCGGACTTTGGTCAGGAAAGACGCACCTATTTCTGCACCTCATATGAGTTATTTCCTGGAGAAGTGCTACGATAATCACCCTTCTTTGGTGCGTATTCTCTGGTTTTTGCTATTTTCTTTGGAACGTATAAGCTCAACCAACACCGTCGCTTAGCGATATGTAGGTGATATTGCTTCCACCCTACGTGGATCTGACAGGCTTGTAGTACTCCCAGAGAGCAGTGATGAAGGCAATCCGTTACATAAAATTACGAACGTTCACTCAGGGACCTTTCGACCTCATTTTCGAGCGAAGTAACAATCCACTTAAGCAAACAATGGCTATCGGACAGCTATCTCATGACTTCACGCGCGATTTTCTTGCTCAATTTCGGACGCCTGTTGATCTTATAAATGCCGGATCTAATACGTGAGTTACGTCTCTTACCCGATGGGTGCCAGTCGAGCGATTTATGCTGTTCCAGCCTCTTGATCGAAGATGTCAACTGCGGATGGGTCGCCTGGAAAGATTCAATTGTGGCTTACGCTTGCCCCCACGTATCCAACCCATCACTGACACCATGGGACCCGGAAAGTCAAGCTGCCATTTCAGCTGTGAGAGAAGCTGTTGGGGATTCTTCTTTCTGGCAGAATTTGTCGGTACACTTCAGCTCTGAAACGCATTCCGATGTGGTGTCATCAGACAACGTTGCCACGATCAAGTCAATTGGTGTGTTAATCTAAATGACGGACCGGCTCCTGCATCCACCTAACTTCCAGCTATCAGTTCAGCTGTTAGAGGACGAGTCATTTGCCCCTCTCCAAACCTTGATAGAAGAGTTGATCCAGAATCCTGACCAGAACAAACAGAGGGGAGCTGCTGAGTTTCTGGCAGGTCTGCTGAATGGTAAGACCGACTTTCTGTTGTCTAAACGCCTCTCAAAGAAGACAGGCGCCAAACACTGGCCAATGCACAGCCAAAAAGAACTTTGGGATTGGGCCATGCCATTATTGAAAACTACCTTCGATAGCAAAATCAAAACCGATACGTTACCTGTTTGGATGTCGTTCTTAGAAGTAGGTCCTCCTGATTGCACTTCCCTTCTTGTCCTGACAGATTGCAGTACATATTTCATAAACGAGATCCTCGTCGATATCAGGCTCTCGTCGACTACCTCGTGCAGGAGTTTTGCTCTACTGATTACAATGGCGAATCCTCTCTCAATGCCGTTAAAGCTCTGTGCTTTTTCCGGGCCTTTTACGAAGAGCAAAACTGGAAATTCTCTGCGTGGATCGACCAAGCTGTTGAACGTGTGTGGTCCGAGATATCTAGCGAGCACGATGAGGCACGTCACCATCCTGTACTCCATGAAAATTGAGAATGAGTGATTCGTCTTACTATCACAAGGTCCGCGCGTACATCAGCGAGCTTCTTGCTTTCGCGAGTAAGATCAAGGTAAGGAACCCTACGTGTGCAGGGACATAATGTTCACGCAACGACAGCGCCAACCAAAACCTTCTATTCTCTCTGCTGAGGTCTTTGTGCGCGAGTGCCGTACGTTGCCCATTGACTCCGATATATTGGGTATGCGAGGAATCTACCACCGGACGCGAGTACAAGAGCTTGTACAGCAATTCCCGGGGTGGCGTGCCGAGCGACCACCAGGGGCTCGTGCTTTTCAATCTACATATGACAAGTTGGTCCCTACCCTTGCCTTCTTCTGGCTTTCCTTGACGATGTACGCAGAGTAGCGACCACAATATGTCGTTGGTTATTCCAAACGGTGCATGATACAAACGCGATAACAGCATTCGACTACATTCTACCGCTTATGGTACGCAGAGTACTTATAAATACTGTTTTCAAACCTTCATGTCCCCGCCACAGCCTGAGCTATTTCGTTTCACCGAAGGTATTCTGCACCATATTTTGAGTGGCGTGGCTTAATTTCTCCTCTTTAGTGAATGACAATGACGAGCTCTTGTCGAGGGCACGCATGCTCCTCGTCCGCATGTGTGGGGTGACACTGCCGCGTCCCCTCATAGGACCAATATTGAACGCTATCTTTGACACAATTCTAAGCTCTCCGGTTAGACTGTCTCAGACCGATTTTTGAAAGACCAACTTATGCCATTGGTAGTCATGGAAAGTCCGAATGCAAGCTTTGCCCTTGGTTCAAGGTTCGTATCATTATTTTTGTGCGTGAACATGATCTCACCTTTTCACTAGTGTTCTACTTCAGGCAGGTCCCTCTGTTGAGTGACGCCAGAATAACCGAGATACTTGAGGTTGGCGGTGTACTACTTACTTGCTTCCGATACGTTATTGAGACCTGTTAGATGCTTTGCAAATGCCTCGACGACGAGGTGGTCGAAGTTCGGGAGATGGCTGCTACGTGAGTTCCTGGCTAACCTCTTCATGCATTAGCCCCATTCTGTGTTAGAACGTTATCTGGGGTCCTACGTCTCTCCCCACGCCGTAGCCAACTAACATTGAAGGTACAATCTCGCTAAGTTACCGTAAGTACACAGCCTGAGCTATCTGCAGGACCGTTTCGTCAAACTTCTACGTTCTTCTCCCCTTCCCAACCGACAATCGCCAGTCTATAACGCCGCCATTCGTCAGCGCCACGCTGCAATTCTCGGCATCTGTGCCCTAGTAGATAGTTACCCTTACACTGTCGAGCGTTGGATGCCCGAGTTGCTCGCAAATATACTTGCGGAGCATGCTTATGATCCTGTTAGTCCTGTCTCCTCATCTTGTCTTGATTCTTGCTGACGACCGGAATTGATGCAGATCCCGATTTCACTGACAGTGCAGAAGTGTGCAAGTAACTTCAAAAGGACACACCAGGATACTTGGCATGAGGACTCGAAGCGCTTTACTGAGGATCAACTAGTGGCACTCTCTACATTGCTAACTGGTTCATCGTACTGTGCGTGGTTCTTTCTTCTCCTCGCATCGGGCCCTTATCTATCGTTACGTGCAGATGCTTAAACGCCTGGTATGATTTAATATATATGATGCTAATCTGGTGGCAATTTAACCGCGGAGCCTGTGTAGCACGATAGTCCATAATGAATCCAGTAATGCTCTCAAAAGTCATTCTACTCTAAACACCAAGGGACCGTGAATGAGACGTCCCAATAAGTGTCGAAATGTGGACAAAAACAAGGGTCAAGAGGTATGTACTCACGCTCGCGGACCTGGGGAAGGTGGCAAGGTCGGGTGTGAGGGGCGAGATCCGCTGGGACGTCTTTGTCCTTCCTCGATGTCATCTGGCAGAGCGATTGACGCCTCCGTTGTCTCGCATCCATTGGCTGTGCCGGCTCTCGCTCCAGCATCTGGGACAAGATTTATGGGTGCATTTTTCCGGCCTTCGTATCCAGATTTGACACGATTGTTAGACACCGACTCACTATTAGCGCCATACCAAGTCCGAGTCAACTACATTTCATGAGTGGAAAAAAGCCCAAAACTTACCGAATTTCGGCAATGAGGTCATCGATGTCGTACCAAGCCAGGGAGCTGTAGGCGATACCGCGGAACCAACCCAGCTGATTGGCCGGACTGATGTACGCATGTGCATGGAGGTGATCCGAAACCGGAATGCGTGGGTCTCGGAAAGGAGAGGTAATAAAGCCTATGCAGAAATTAGGTGGACGGGTACGTGCCGAGTGTGTCAGTGCCATGGCGGAGTTCGGTGAAGGTTGGGGCGTTTCCGGAGGTAAGAGGGAGTAAAGTAGCTTAGTAGCTATGTCGCGCATGCCGACGAGGAGAGGAAGATCGCTTGAAGACTAAAATAAGGCAAAATGTCAACAAAACGTCGATTTTCAAGGGGCATTTGGTTAAACACACGAGCGTGTAAATGGAGGGGACATGGAGACTGTGGGGGACTGCGGTGAGAACAAAGGAAGCATGGTGGGAGCAAAAGCGGCTGGCTCACTTAAGAGCAATGATTATGTGGCCCTGACTCGAGACGGGATTCATTTTTTCGCGGTAGATGCTGAAGTTTTTGTCATGCCAGAGAATGTCTGGTTGGGAGGTGGAGGAGGAGCTTGGCGGACGGGTGGGAGAGGAAAGGTGGTTGTGTTGATTCTGGGCTTGAGAGACAATGCCGCACATTGGGCAGCCAGGTTTCGGTGCGAAAGCCATTTAGAACTATTTCGAAAATGCAAATGGTCGCTCTCGCCGTTGTCGTTGTCTTGGTCGTTGTCGAGGTCCTGACCAGTCACGTGTCACTAGCACAGGGTTATGATAACGACTATCTCCTCCACCTTTGAACCATTCCGCGAACACCTGGATGAGCATTACGACAGGAGGGACCGCCTTATCAAGGTATTTCGTGCGCAGTGTGCGCAGGTCGTCCGTGCATCATGCTCTTACTCTTCTTGGAACCAATAGGTCAACCGAGATATATCGGCGGCGTCAAAGAAGGTCATATTTCTTCTTCAACGGATATTGAACGACGCATCACTCGACGACCATGTTATTTCTCTCCGCGCCGCAACCGAGGCGAAAAAGAAGCTGGCCGAAATCCATACCATACTGAGGAGGAGCATCGCCCATGAACTTGTCGGGCCCCGCTTTTGGCGGTATGCTCAGAACATATCTAGTGGACTTCAAGAGTATATAGAAGCGTTGAGCTTCGTTTATTACGTCGAACATGGCAGACTCATATCCTATGAGCGCGTGCAAGAAACCTTGTGCGATGATGCTGGTCAACATGTGGGTCGCGTGTATGCGATCTTCGTACCTGCGATTTGTTGAGAAACCCGTTCCAATTCATTTCTGCAGCTCTTCCCACTACCGTTGTCCGACTATGTCCTTGGAATATGTGACCTTACTGGAGAGTTGATGCGCCTTGCAATCTCCTCGATCTCCAGGCCCAACGGGCGCATGAAAGCCTCGCAGATTTCCCTATTCGTCAGAGGCTGCAAAGCTGGTGAGAGAAATGTCATCCCACAGTGACTGGATCCCAAACGCATTCTCTAGACTTTGAGACCCTCACACCCTACGTTCATGATTTGCACAAGAAACAGACAGTTACGGTCCAGTCGCTACGAAAGGTTGAAGAAGGTTGACCCATTCTATGTCTCGCTGGCCTTCCCTGATTCATACTTTTTTTCAGCTACATACGCGATCGCAATCCGCAGCTCAGAGTACGAGCCTTCTCCCCCGATAGACCACATCGTCAGTCAGGCGGTTTCTGGTGACCCTGAACCATCGGAAGAACCTGGCCCGCTTTCTCGTCAGAAACACCTGGGCGACATCCAAGGCCCAAGGCAGTGAGATTTGATAAAGCTTTGGGTGTTAACGATATGTTCTCGGTGATGACTTCTGATAGCCTTTCGCCACAAGCCCAGATCGTGACGAACAAGCATGACATTGATATATATGTACAAGTATGATTGCGAGGTAAAACAAAACGTGATATAGGGATATAAAATCGTTCATGTACAAGGACGTGTTCTCCATAGTTGATCATACAAAAAATAAGTGGGGACCGTGAGCAATGACATAACACACATTCTTCAGTGGGAACGTCCACTCCAGGTCGATGCTGCTGTATCATATATTTCCACCCTGCCGCCGTTGACATCTCCCTTGGTCTGCATGATAGTCCAACCGCGGCCTACAGTTGTGGTCTTCAATTCCATGCGTTCGCCATTGAGAGTTACGTCAGGCAGCGGGATCTGTGTCTTCTCGTCGCCATCCACATCCATCGTAAGTTTGGTATGGGCCAGCAGTGAGAAAGGGCCCCCGGGGATATCGAAGACACGCGACGGTCGCCGTTTTGCATCTCCAACAGAGGATGCTTCTGTGGCCGAATCCGATACGACATCACTAGGCCCTTCACTTTTTTCAGATGCGGAATCTACTTTTACAGCCCCGGAAGATCCGGCCTTGGACTCGCCAGCCCGAGCACGGGTCTTTGTCTCGATGTAGTCGCTCTTGGGATGTGTTGTGCGGAGGTACGAAACGAGAGGTGATACTGGCAGACCAATCATCGCGAATAGACGCATGGTCAGTGCGCGTACCATATATCCAAGCGTGTACCAAAGTAGTCGGATGAGAGACTGGATAGTACGCCGCGGATTGAGGCAAGCAGCGGCGACCATCCGTGGCCTCGAAGGTGGCGACGGTTTGATTTCTCGGGTCAAGAATTCCGTCTCCGAATCGTAATCTAGCTCGGCCGCCTCCTGTTCCGGCTCGGTCCCGAGAGTCGTATGTGTCGTCACATATGCGATTCTCCACGGAGCTTTACCGATCGGTGAGGGCTTGTTGGTGGACAAAGTATACACCGGACTGACTATGCACGAGCCACCGGAACGCCCGACGGACAAGTGTAATTGACGGGATCCCCGGTTGTAGCAATCAAGAACCTCGTTTGTCAAGGGACTGTATATCACGAAGCGCGGGTTGTTCGCCAGGAGCCCGTGTGAGGCGAGGTCGAGGCTCACAGTTGTCGGGCGATCGGCGGCGGCAGGATCGATGAACAAGGGCACGGCATGGATACTGACAGGCTGCTCTGGCGCAGCCGACGTGATAAACGCGTAGCCTTCTTTGACACCTAACCAGCGAAGTCCCAGATCGGGAATGGCGATCGATAGTTCAGGTTCGGATGTGATGGCCGTGTAGACGCGGGTGGGGGTGGATGTCTGACATGTCACACCGCCCGACGAATCTACCTTCAGACCCGCGCCGTGAAGGATAATGGGTTGGTGCAGCGCAAACGTGGAAGCTCCACGTTTCGGGATAAATACGAGGAATGTTGCTTCAAAATCTGTCGCTCTACCCTTGGGATAGTACTTGACGCTAAATGGATGTTCTATTCTGTAAGTCCGTGCGCACGTCCGATCAACAGTTATGACGGACCTTCGTTCACCAATAGCCCAACATCCCCAGGGCTCCTTCATGGTGATGTAGGAGTATGTGCGATAAGCGTTTGCCGAGTCTTGGTCCACCTTGAAGGGAGGAGCAAGCCAAGGGTCCGTCTTCCTGAGCACAAAGCGAAGGTCGCGGCCCTGGTACCCGAGCCACTTGATCTCGCCGTTTGGATACAGTAGCCTGTAGGTAGCCATGAAATGTGCCTCTGTTTGGTCGCGAGGTAGAGCTCTTAGTCTGAGTGTCAAGAACATTGTGTGAGGCTCGTCAACGAAATTGTCCTCTGTCGGAGGAGGGAGAGAGAAGGGCACGACAGAGTCGTCCAACTTCACAGGAGAAGCAGCTGGTGCCTCCTCGAAATCGTACCCGAACCATTGGCCCTCGGCACGGTCGTCCACGGGGGCATTGGACCATACCTGGACCTTGACATCGTCCCGCTTGAGCTGTTCCAGGGCAGAGGAAGAACCTGTGCGTGTCCTGAACAGAAGAGAGACACCGCCCGATTGAGCACTGGACGGGATGTCGACCACGACGGTGGAATCGAGCGGGGGGAAGAACATGAGGGTGATGTGAGTGGAAGAGGAACAACGCTGCGATCCAGACTTTTAAAGCGCTAAAGTGATGTAGTCTACAACGAGGCCGACAACTCAAGGCTTCCACGTTTCTTTCTCATCTTCTTCGCCTTGACCGCCGTACCCGGGGCCCTGACCGCTCTGATCCTCCCCTCCCATCGTGACGCTCACTGGCCGCACGATTTCGTCGATTGCTCCCAGTCCGTCTCTGATTGTCATGATTATAAGGGTGCGCTCTCCTTCGGTTCGTTGGCTCCCGCTGTATATCAGAACTGCTGCTTGGTCTGCTCCCACCGCTTGAGCTTCCCGTTTCCCGCTCGTACTCTGAGCCCCCAAGAGAGCCACTTTGCAACGCATAGGACGCGACGAAGACGGGGAGGTTTGTTGTCGCACTCTTTCTAGCCATCAGCTTGGTGGAGTCCGCCTTCCATCTCCTGCGTTCAGTCGCGTGCAAGTGAGCGACGAGAATCAACTCTGATCAAATCCCATGCTCACGCCTTTCTTGCTTGCCACTCGGCGAACTTTGTTCCTTCGCTTTCCCACCCCTCCACCCCGCTGGTACGGAGGGCTTGCAAGTGCCTCTCAACCGCACCGTCCACCGCAAAATTAGGAATCATCGGGGCATCCACAGACAGGCTAGCACGGCATATTGCACAGGAAGGAACCTCCCTCTGCCACGTGTAAGACACGGTAACGAAATAGTTTCGGGGGACCCACGTTTTTCTTGATCCAGCGCCACCCACACTCTCCGCAAAAGGTATGCCCACATGGGTTACCCAAGTGGGCAAATGCGCTGTAAAAGGGTTCATTTCCACGGAACCATGGATACAAGCATGTTGGCCCTCACAAGATGTCACAGCATCTAGAATTGTGAACGTCAGAATGTGCTTATCAAATGCTGCTCTGAACCTCACATGGGACAAATCATCTCATCTTCGAAATTGTTTAAATATTCCTTCAATATCTTCCTAGCAGACTCTTTCTGCTTCCCTTTACGCCGTTTGTGGGATGGTCCTTCGGTCGGAGGCGAGGATAATTCGTGCACTACCTTGGCTGACTCGACTTCTGGTTCTGGGATTGGCGAAAGATCGCCCCTGCTGCCCTCGGCATGTGGATTCTCTTCCCTTTCATAAGGGTCTCTGGCTGAGGGACAAGGGTAAGTGGTTAATGTAGGAGGGGAAAAGACATTTGCTTACTTTGCAAACTCGAAGTGTCTTCAGCATGCCACACTGTTACTACCAATTATAAGAAGTACTGTGATATCACACATAAGATGTGCTCACCATGAAAATATCGAGACGTCAGGTCGCTTTCAGCATTAGAGTGTGTTGATGACCCCTCACCCCTGTCCGCGCTTGGTCCTGCTGTTGGGATTGTAGTATCCTTTGTTCCGCCTTGTCTATCTCAGCCAGAAATGTAGCATCTAACTCGTCGTAGTCGCATGTATACTGCGTCGATGACTCTTCTCCACTGGCTTGGGATGTAGAGAGTTTTGGTTCCACCGGGGCAGGAGTGCCACCCAAAGTTGGGATGAAGTGAGATGGAATGGGGACGGCAGAGAGTCCAGGAACCAATTCCAGTCATTTCCGCAGTAAAGGGGTCGGGAAAGTAGTCAAACTCGTCTCCGGACGCGGACATGACTTGGTCGAATTGAATTAAACAAACTTCGCGAGTCAGTCACGCGCCTCGACTTGGAGGGTCACATGACAGGCGTCTCAAACTTACACCCGACAATCAATCATGCAAGACGGTAACTTCTCTCCATCACTTTTCTCCTCTCATACACATCTGACAAGGGTACATTTCTAGTTCTAAATGAATCATCTTTCGGAGCTCTTCGTAAAGCCCAGCGTATTCTCGATCGTACTCACGAAGACTCGGATGATGAAGACGAGAGCGATGGGTCCTCCTCTACCGAAGGCCAACAATCAGATGGCTCCACCGATGAGGAGGGCAAGCCAGAAGATGAAGTACGTGTAAAGGGGCCAAAGAGAGCGGCCGCTATCGCCGCACGGAAAAGCAAGCATGCGTGAGTCCCGTCGTAATATCCATCCCGAGCTTTCTTCTGAACTAAACGTATCCCTTCCCAAATTAGGCCAACAGAGTCCACCTCAAAGCGACCAGTCTCGCGTCACAGGACAGTCGTAGAAATGAAAAAAATGGCAAGTGCCATTCAGGTCGTATATACGTACCCGCTCTGAGTAAGATCTGTCCAGGAAGTCCGCGATCCACGGTTCTCACAGTTAAGTGGCGAGTTTGATGCCACCAAGTTTCAAAATCAATACAAATTCCTACCGGACATGCGTCAAGGCGAGCTCGCGACGTTGCGTGACAGTTTAAAGCGTGCCCGCAAGCTTCTCACTTCCTCCCCTCGACATCTTCGTCCAGAGCGGGAAGCAGAGGTTGAACGGCTTGCGCTTGCCGTCAAACGAGCAGAAAGTTCCGTTAATAGAGACAAGCGGGAAAGAGTAGAGCGGGAGGCTTTGACTGCCCTAACAAAGGAAGAGCGGAATAAGCGGCAAACGGGTAAAAAGGCGTTTTGGTTGAAGAATGGTAGGTTTTTCCTTCGTCTCCAGCGATGACCACTAATAGAGATGACCCAAACAGCTGAGAAGAAAAGGCTGTTGCTCAAGGCCCGATATGATGCGGTGGCAGCCGAGGGTGGTAAGAAAGCCGTGAAAAAGGTGATTGAGAAGAAGCGGAGAAAACAGAGCCAAAAGGAAACAAAATCACGACCGTTTTCTCGCATCACCGAGTCAGCCTCGACGTCGATGCCCCAACTATCGAGGAAACGCAAGGTTTCAGGAGATCATGACGGGCCCGCAAGGAAGCACCCAAATCGGCATAACCACATCGTATGGACTACCTGCGATTAGCGCCGTCTAATCGTGTGGACTACCGTACAGGTCGTCCGATAGGACATACTGATCCCCTTCTAAATGGACATCTAATGCTACTCCCAACGACCCGCTACCTGTTCTCCAAAATGGTGTTAATCCCAACCAGACGCCCAACTTCGAGAGGAGTTTGTGGCCGGGTTCCTTCTTCACCAGAGGATCGCTAAGGATGCCCTCCCAACGGAACATGGGCCGAGGTCGGATGACTGAGTCATCGTGGTCCGTCCCACCTCCGGTGCCCAGCGTAGAAAGGGGAACTTGTGTTTCGATATCAACATTTTCCATGTCGAGCTTATGTGTATCATAGCCAAGGTGAAATATATTGGCCTACGTGGTTTTGTTAGCCCTGCAGAATAATACAGCACACTGCACTCAATTCACCTCTGATGACCGTGGAAGACAATGTCGTACATCCGGATGTACACCTTGTTCAGAAATCCATTGTCGATGAAGTCACCTCGTTTTGGCTTTCTATTAAGCAAGCCCCGCTGTGTGAGGAAACTTTCCAATGCGGCGCGGGGTAAGGGCGTGTATGCAATAGATGAAGGATAGTGGGGGTCAAAGTCTGAAGCGTATTGTCTGAGCTTTCCAATGGTATTCGAGTTTCTCCTCCAAAAATCATCCTAGGCAGACCAGATGAGAATATGACCAGGACTCGCGAGGAGCGAGGCAAATCTAGACAAACCCAAAGGATGTACCACCATGTCGCGAGTTCTGTCGTCGACACAGCAACCAGACGTTCATAAGTTATGCGGAAAGCTTCTTCGTTACCAACGAGCAATTGTCTGACGCGAATGTCATGTTCGTGCTTGATGGAATCTTGTGCGAGTCCCTCTGGATCCCTCGGATGGTCATACACTCGTAAGAGGAAACCATACGTCAGAACGTCCGCTTTCGTTTCGCATTCTTGTCGGTAGAACTGACGGTAACCTGCTAACAAGGCTTCGATCCCGCTCAGTCGGGAATGGATGAGAGCGTGGTTCTGCTGAAGGAAACGCGCGAGTGCCGGTGTGAGGTCGTACTCATCGTCGATGCCAATGGATCCTCCGTCAATACTGACGTGCTTGTCGTAGGTAATCTCCACATCAAACCCACTTCCAAGCTGCAATCCTTTCCATATCAGATAGCCCTTGCGCTTGATATTCAGTGTCCCGTATTCGTAGGAAGTTGAAGCCTGCGCTTTGTACCGCATACCACGGTGGCAACAGGACACCCTCGTGTCATTAGTCTGCGACCGTTAACGTTCATCTAGAAATGATTAGACGTGGACTAACATCAACGTGTAGGTATGGCCAATAAACCCTTTGACCATCCAGTGCCCGCAGTGCGATTCGAATTTCTCGCCTTCGCTGGATCTCCGTTTCGGAATTCTGCGCTACATACTGCTCGAGATTGGATAAGTCATTTAAAACGGCGAGGGGGCCATCGTCGTAGCGAAGGACCTGGGATGAGCGTATAAGAGTGCGCGGTTTTTAATCCTCATGCTTTGACGAACCAAGGCAGGGGGAAACGGTAACCACCAAGCGTTCCCGAAACATCTGGTGGAACCTGGAGACAGGTGCTCGGATGAGCCTCTCCAATAACAATCCGGCCCCACAAAATTCGCTGAATCTGCCCTGCCAGATACACGAAACGAGAAGAATTGGGACCTTGTGAAATTGTCATAGCTTCAAGATAAGCGGCTGTGCCAACTTCCCGCAAGATCTTTGATATCATGAGCGTCAAGAGTTAACAAGCGCTTGAGCCACATCTGCTACCTTGATATTCTCAACGTGTCTTTCTCCTGGAAAACCTTGAAATTTACCAAGTACGGTGGAAACTCGGGATTTCTGGCTTGAATATAATGCACAGGTTGTTTGTAAGGGATCTTGCATTCGGGGCTAGTCAAAAAAAGAGCCGTGATCGCTTCTTGCCAGATACGTCTTCTCGTGTGCGGTGACGATGACGATATATCGAGTCTGAAGAAAATAAGTATAAGTGCAGTAGGAGGCGTGGCAACTCACCGTGGAGAAAATATATCTATGCCTATGAATTGCATTGGCATCAAGGTAGAACTGAGTGACAGACATCGAGATAAGACGCACTGAAATCGATTCGCCCCGACAATCCTTTCGGAACTGTCAATAACCACACTAGTCGTGTCGGGATAAACTCACTTTTACCAAACGTTGAACGATGTCCAAGCCGATGATCACGAAATCTATCGTATTGTCTTCAGTAAAGCAAGGGTTGAGCAATATAGGAGGCTCACAGAATGTGAAACTATAAGTCGTAATATATATCCTGGAATCGCAGTCGCGTTTTATCATGAAGTAGTTGCAGTGCCGCTTACACTTACGCGTAGAGTAATGGGCCACCGATAATATTCTTTCCAGGAATGCCAAGTGCGACGAGTAAGGCGACAAGAGACGTTAGTACATAATTCAACCTGGACATCCACTCGCTGGCATTGTTGACCGGATCTCGGAAGGGAGAGAATGTCCATTGGAGAGCGAAAAACATCACCGTTACGACCAGGAGAAGCATTTGACGAATGACAACAACCCGCGTCCTGGAGAAGGAGCGGAAGAAGCAATTGTCGGGATTGATCACCGAGATAATCAGTAATGTGGTAAACTTCATAAAGAGGTAGATGGTCTCGTAAGCTCCCCAATCACGCCGGAAGCCTGAGTGGGGTTTAGGAATAGGACATCAACATCGCGCTATGTGCACACCTGCGTACAAAAATCTGAGAGGATTCGGATCCCGCCGAATGAGCCGCTGGTATTCCTGGTTCATGTCACTAAAACTCCTTGGTTTCCCAAGTTCCGTGAACCTGTCAACGATAGGTACGGAATGTTTGATAATCGTTCTCAATGCGAGGGGGTAAGAAATAGTCAGCTAGAAAAAATCAGCGGGGATACGTAGCGTGAATGGTCATTAACGCACAGCCGCAAGAATTAGAATTGCCATTATGAAAACTGTAGGGGCGAAATTGATTTCATTCTTGTTCATCGTGGTCGTGTAACAAAAGTCCAAAGGATCTCGAAATTGTTCAGGGGGACCCAATGGAGCGACGACGGGGGGGTTGGTTGTAGAATTTAAGTATGGGTTGGGAACGGCCCAGAGATCATCGGACCATGTGATGACATGGATAGCCATAGTGCTTACAGGGAGGTATATGACGGTTAGTAGAAAACTAGTGATGACGATACTTCGTCCGCTTCTCCTGTCCGGTTGTTGAAAGCCCTCAAAACGACCAAAGAATTTGTACCGAGCAGTTGAGATATGAAACCCGTATAAGAGCAACCCAGCAAATGCCATAAAGATAACGAGAAGTATCAGGGATTGTATTAGGGTCGACGCGAAATTGAGTGCTAGGATATTCGGTCTGTAAGAATTAGGTCAACAACCAACCTGCGATCGATCGGAAGCACTGACATCGTTCCCAAAAACACTTGCCGCCAATCGAGCAAACATTATTACCCTTGTGAGGAACTAAATTCCAAAACATGAGAAATGAGGGAAAGGCACGGTGTTTCACGCACCAATCGTTGTCAAGATCAAGGCAAACATTTGTATAGTGTTGAACAAGCCTTGCAGGCTGTAATATGTGGCGAGAGCGCTAGATCCCTAGGACGCATCTAGTAGAGAAGACATTGTCGAATGGGGGCTACCCACCGTGACGCCAACAATTGTGTTCACCAGGCCGCCGAGAATCAAGTTGCAGTTTCTCCAGGCCGGCTTTCCTTTGAAGTTTGTTTCGAGGGATTCGATGCTCCTCCCGGTAGATGCAAGGCGATCTAATGGCACGAACTTCCCACTCTTTGTGCCCGCTTTAGTCCGGGAATGCGAAGAAAATGCAGGAAGGGGTAGCGAAGATATATACTTGTCGAGTTGAGGCAGAGAAATCGGGGCTGCATCTCGTGAGAAGAGGGTAGGAGCAGAGATGGGCGCATGGTCATCAGAGTCGTGATGGTAGGGAAGATCAGGAGCTTGTTTAGAGAAGATAGCGCGTTGAGAGGGTGGATAAGAGTGTGGAGGCAAAAGGCGTTCTTCGCTCCCATCGGAGGCGTTTGGGCGCACGGCAGCCTTGGCCTTACGCGCGTTTCCGGAACCCTCGCGAAAATGTAAGCCAACGGGATGGAAATCACTTGCACTGGTCCAGGTCGAGACCGGTATGGAAGTCGCGTGTGAGTTACCAAAACGTGTAAGGTCGGTAGTGGAGCCGGAAGGAGATCCCGACTTGCTCGCCTCGGGCTCTTCTTCTGAGAAGCGGGCAGGTGGGTCCCCCCGGGCGGGCCAGTGAGGAAATGTCTTGCTATCACCCGTATTTACTTGACTTTCCATGATTCATGGCAGAAGGCTGGATAGACCAAATATGGTATCATTGACATAATAAACAGCAGGGAATACAGAAGTACACAAAAGTACAGAAGGTCAAACACCAACCCTGTGGACCACCTTTTTCTGTTTCGGGTGTCAGTCGATAAATGGAAGGGCGGGGTAGATCAATCACCAACCTGGCCAGAAAATCGGATAATTTCCCGCTTTTCCATCACGAAGAGTGTCCGCTCGAGAGAGTGACTTGAGTAGCCTTGCTGCGTTACAAATTCTCTCACTAGGCTTTGGTAGCTCGTACTCCACCCTACCGGTAGCCTCCGCCGAACCTCCTTTTCAATCCTGTTGACTTCTTGATTGAGCTCCCCGCGCGATAGGCCATCTACTGAGCCCGCAGAGACGGCATCCATAGTAGAAAACCTGAACAATCGAATTGCTTCATCTACGTGGTACGTCTGAACCACTGGTGACAACGTCATTTTTGCCAGCGACTCGGAAATGCGAATAATTGCCTCTAGTTGTCTAGAACAAAGACATCAGCAATGACACAAAGTAGGGGAGAAAGGCTGATCAGACCGAATGGTGATAGGGATCGAACTCCGCTCGTCGTTGTCTTGTTCAACTTGCTGAACTTGCTTGCGAAGCCCGACAAAATGGCTGCTCAACATTTCTTGAGCGTCCGGCGATAGTCGAGGTGCACATTTCCTGAGGTTCAAGTCATTTCGATGATATGACCTGGAAGCGCGACAGCAACGTACGATTTGCAGTATGAAATGTATCGTTTCATCTTGTCAATGTCGATTTCGCCTACTACCTCACCGTTCTCATTGGCATTCGAGTTTGGCCGATTCATGTGAATGTTCATAACGTGTTTGGCGATTGTCTTGATAGCCGTTAGGCGAACTAATTGATAGTGAGTGGAATCTCACGTACCCTATCCCGCTGTTCATCGTGCACGTCCTTCACGATAAAAATCATATCAAAACGGGACAATATTGTTGTTTGAAAGTCAATATTCTACGGTGGTGTGAGGCATCAGACAACAATCGATGACAAGAGCTCACTTCGCCTGGGCTGCGGCCTTCATCGTACCTGCCCCAAACTGGATTCGCTGCGGCAAGAACGCTCGTTCTGGAGTTTAGAACGGTTGTGATGCCAGCTTTTGCTATAGATATGGTCTGTTGTTCCATGGCTTCGTGTATGGCAACACGGTCTTCATCCCGCATCTTATCGAACTCATCGATACAGACCACACCCGTATCTGCTAAAACCATGGCACCTCCTTCCAGATAGAATTCCCGCTGGAGCACGAGTAAATAACATCTGAAGCTTGGGTTTGAAAGGAAAACCTACGGAGATCGAGTCGCGCTGAACGGAGGCCGTTAGACCAGCAGCGCTGGACCCCTTGCCTGACGTGTAAACAGCAATAGGGGCGACCTAATAGGAAGGAGTCGTCAACTCATGAGGATGTACAGCGAAAAAGCCATACCTTTTCAACGAACTTCAAAAGCTGGCTTTTCGCCGTTCCGGGATCACCCAACAGCAAGACATTAATATCTCCTCTCAAGCGCATACCATCCGGCAACACCTTCTTTGATCCGCCAAAGAGAAGACAGGATATAGCCCTTTTGATATCTGGCAAGATGTAAGCCTGGAATGTAAAGCATTCGCGAACTAAATATACCCAGGCTTCCAAAAATACTCGGAGCAACACTTTTTGCAAAGCGCTCATAGAATCCTTCACTCCTAGCCATCTCGTTGAACTCTTCCTCTTCTTCGGGGGTAAATTGAACACCGAAGGGGTTTAAACCACCTGCACCTGAGGCAGAAGGCGAAGACAATTCAAGATGGACAACGCGAAGATAGGGTGTGCGTAATGCAGATACACCAGCGGATTTCTGTGGCGAGTTTGATCAACCCAAACTACAGAAGTTGGAGGACTGCGTACATTTTTTGACGAGTTGAAGGTAGAATAGATCCCTGTGGCAATGACTCTGGAACCGGGGACAACCTGGGCAGCGTTATACCGATCTGCTGAGAGGATTATGTGGCGCGGAAGCTCTCCGACAGGGACCATATCTGGAGCCTCCTGGAGCTTAAGAGTTTGATGGTCGGAAAATGTAGACTTGGAGTGGACGATGAGGTATGGGTCCATGGGACAATCCTTCTTCTGCCCTTCAGGCTCTGGTGCATCGCACACGCGAGGAAGTCCACGCTCCGCCCCTCCGCCTAAACCGCCCAAACCACCGGCAGGGTAAATTACTTTAATAGATCGGCAGGCACGACACTGCAGGTGCAATTTCGTTGCACGAGAGGAAAGCACAGATGCAGAGATAACGATGCCCGGTATCCGAATAAGTTTGTTCATGGTGTCGGCAGTGAGTTCACGAAACTGAAGCATGTTCAAACCGGACTTGACACATATTTGAATTTTGGGAATGGAATGCACAGACGCGTCGGGGCTTTCATTCTGACCGCTTTCGAGGGGAAACAGAATAGCACGAGATGCTTTAGTAGCGGCATTCTCAAACTGAGAGAAAACCGTTGAATGCAGGCCACTCTCAAACGCGACGCGACGCACCAGTGGTAGAATATCAGCGGGCTTGTTCTGTATCAAGTGCGCGAGTTCGTCATTGTAGAGACTGAGATGGCGCAAATCTACTTGTAATTGGTAGTGTTTCAGGAGTAAATTTGCCCGAAGTTTATCTCTGAGTTGAAGATATGAGTGCAAGACACGGTTGGAGGAGAGACGCGTACCGGTAGGTGTATTCGCCGCCAAGACGATACTGAAGAAGAAAGTCAAGCAGGAGCTTCTCTGTCTCTGAGGGAGACTCTGTAGAGAAAGAGGGGGCATTCTGATGTACGGACACTGAGTAAACGCGGTCGGCATCGAACCCAGACATGGCTGCGCGTGTGTGAGAGATGAGACGCGTGCAGTAATTAGTCAGTTTAGGGCCGTCACTCACGCGTACTCACGTGTCAGTCCCCTTTACCACAGCCAAAATGGACACAGCGGCCAGTCAGTCGTGCACCCTTCAAGTACCCTGTCCAGTCTCTCTCTCTCGCTGTGCGTCTCACAGATGTAGCGCTTTCTAATCACTTACCTGCTCCAGCCATCCACTCCCGATTCTAAACATCTCGGAACATCTCACTCGTCTACGATTGCAGACAAACACTACCCTACCTTTCGGTGCCTATCCAACCTCCTCGGTTACTTTTCTGATCTCACTCTTTTTCAGTCCTTGGTGCCCTTCTCGGGACTCAGAATGGTCGTGAAGTCGAGATCGTCAACACCTTCGAAGTAGCCCTGGAACAAGGCGAAAAGGTCGATCATGGATCTTTCAACGCGAGAAGGGAACAATGTGCGTCCGTGCCCTCAATACTTAATATACTGATATGAGCCCTGCATCCAGACAAGCAGGTCTTCCCGTCGCTAGAATTCATTGGGTGGTACACTGTTGCCTCATACCCCACACAAAGGCACATTACTCTCCATGAACAGGTTTGTTTTCCGTTTCCCCTGTATATCTGCCACATGACGTCGTCCAGTTCTCCTTATACTGCTCAACTCCCCTCTTGTTGATCTTGCAACCCATTCAAACCAACGGGTCCAATGTGACGCTAGGGCACTTGCCTATCAAAGCATACGAACCGATGATAGAGATCCGTGATGGATCTTCACGGTCCCTATACGTAGAGGCTACTTTTAATGTCGAGACAGGAGAGGCGGAGAGAATCGCAGTCGACACGACAGCTCGTGGAGGTGAAGGTGGTACTAGCCGTACGTTGACCTCGCCATCCATCGGCCTATTCTGCACATCGCTCTCTAGTTGAATCTCATCTCCAAACGCAACGAGCTGCCGTCAAAATGCTACACGATCGAATCCTGGTCCTTGTGAACTATGTCAAGGATGTTCTCTCAGGAATGTTTTATCTCTCCCCCCCTTCCCACGCACGTACTTATCTTAGTCCAATCTCAGGCTCTACACCAAAAGATCACGCTACCATACGGTCCCTGGTCGCTTTGGTGGCTTCACTCCCAGCTAGCGATAGCCAGGGTTTCAGAGATGAGTTTGAAACTGTGCCAATACTTCATCCAAGCCGTGTCTTCCATAACTGACGACCTGCGATAGGAATACGAAGACGTTCAGCTCACAGCGTATTTATCTACTCTGACCAAATCCGCTAGCATCCTGAATGATGTACGTGTGCTAGCCCAACAATGCGATGGCACCTGAACTATTTACAGATTGTCGACAAACACAACGTTTTGCACTCCAGTGGCAGGGAAGAACGCCCAGCCAACTTAATGCCCAGCCGGAGGAGAGGCATGCCTGGGCGCGGCTTTGGCGGCTTCGGCGATTGGGATAGGATGTATTGAAAGGCTTTGTAGTGTTCATGCCATCCAGTTCGAGGTATAATTCTGGATTTGTAAACAGTACCGCATAGGGGCAATATAAGATCACACTGTCATTCCGACCGAAGGCCGAACATCACACTCTTGCTCTCAACCTTATCATGTCACTGAAAACAACAGACCATTTGACGTTCGGGACACTTTTCAGTCTCTTCAATCTCAGAGGCCTTTACACCTTGAGCTTCTCTTTTATTTTCGGGATGTGTGAGTCGACGCAAGTCACTGCAGAGTCCAGAGCTCATTGCCACGCTACGCCGTACAGCACTATGGGTGACATTCATTGGAGGTAAGACCATCTCCTATGTTCTTTCTTTCCTGATCTCTCTCGTCCACCAGGGGTAATTACCTATAAGACGCTGCGTAAGTGCTCGTTCGGTCGAGAGTGTCCTCCGTGTCATACAGTAGCCACTTCAGCACGGCAGCAGTTCGGCACCCTTCAACAACGCATTTTCCCCGTATACTTTAAACTTAACGCCATCATCTCCTCTGGTCTACTCCTCGCCTGGGTTCGCAACCACAACGTCGTTATTACACAGATCGCGCACCCCACAAATCCAGATGTCTCCCAGGCATACGCTTTGGTTGTTGTGGCCCTCTCACAAGCACTGAACGCCATTTGGATTGGGCCCGCCACGAGCAAGTATGTGATGTGGCAGCTAAATTTGTCGTTCCGCCTTACTTGTTCCGTAGGCTTTTGGCAGCGCGATTCAGGTTGGAAAAGGAAGAGGACAAAGATTCAACGATACCGACGTCAGCCTCTCCCGTGACGATTGTATATGCGCTACTAACTCTGTCTAAAGGTGTCGGCGGATATGAAGAAGTTGAATGCGAAGTTCGGGAGGTTGCATGGGTATAGCTCGCTCGCCAATCTCATTGCGTTCCTCTCTCTAGCATTTCACGGGTTATGGATCGGTAATTATGGGATTAACACCTAACGAGGTACAACCTGTCGGTAGGGGAGAGTTCTGGAAGAAGGCCCTGCGTACATAGTCATGTGAACGCTGCACGCGTGTAAGAAATACAACAACTACGCTCCCACACTCTCCATGCTGGGCAGAAACCCCTCCTTCAAGCTTCTCTCCAAGCGTCGGATTTCCTCAACAGAAGTTGCCTTGGCGATGGCCTCCCTGACCTTGTTGGCATCGTCCTTGGTCAGAAGCCGGCCGGCCTTGCCTGGTGCAACCACAGGGCGAGGCTCTTCCGCCATCGTGACGTTCTTTGCCGCGCCTGTCGACACAGTCGTCGATAATGTGGTAGCGAGGGAGTTCATGAGCCCGTCTGCAGTCAAGAACAAGCCCTTCGCTGTTTGTCTCTCCTACAGCCGACTGAATTTGTGCGTCCTCTGGTAAACGGGGGGAGGTGGCGCACCTTGTCACGAATTCTCTGGAAATCTAAAACTCTCAGCCCTGGTAATCTCCAGGTAAGCCACTCGCGGTACCATTTTTTTTCCCTGACGGGATTCCCTAACAGGCTCAAGTACTTGAGTCCCTTGACACTCCTCAGTGGTTCAAGATCGCCTAGTTCAGTAACATTGTTATTCGTGAGGACGAGGGTCGTAAGATTCGGTACAGATAAATGCAAGGAGGGCGAGATGTTGGATATGCGATTGTTGGCCAGGAGAAGGGTGTGCAGCCGTCTCAGAAGAGGTAAGTTACTTAGAGAGACGAGGGAGTTATCCGTAAAGTCAATAGCATCGTGTTGGTCCTACATTCAATGATGAGTTCACAAAAGTGCGGATGAGGTGAAACCATGAGCGGTACCTTGGTCACACCAAGGTTTTCGATCGCGGGGATTTTGTATCCTGGAAGAGAGTTGACGCACGATGACAACACGAATTTCTGTGGGCTTACCGCGAAGGTCGAGCTGACGTTCTTTGATGGGGTTGAGTGCGGATGAGGCCTGAGCAAGTAGTTCTGGGGTGAGCTTCATGGTTGGTGAAACCCAGACCCGATTGAGAGGCCGGCACGAGGCGACCGCAAGTGCTCTGAGCGCGCGGCACATCCCACTTGCATCCAGCCAGGTTTGCTTCCTCTCTCAACAGCCACCATGAAGTCTATTCACGAGCGTTTGAACTTGTCAGTGAACTCTTCTCAACTTTCTTCGCGTCTAACGAGCCGCGTAGGTACACCGACGGTGATGATTCTTACATTTTCGCTCCCGCGGAGCCCGCAGATGCCAGGCCCCTAGTGGTTCATAGGCACTCAGGAGACATCGTGCTCGACCGTGAGTACTATCCACGTGTTCCAGTATGGTGCGTAATCGTTGAGTCGGATAGCACCCAACTCTGCGATACCCTCCTCCGCAAAACGCTACAAGAAGACGGTTTATGGCATTTATGGCTTGATCACGTTGACTCAGTGTAGGTCCGTTCAACGACCACAATCATGCCCTGACTAGACATGGTCGTGCAGCAGAATACCTCATCATAATTACGGGTCGAGAGCTGAAGGGACACCTCTTGGGCCATCCCGTTTACCGTGCCATGGACTTTGATATCCTCCCATTGGACCCTGGCATCTCAGCTTCCAAACCTTCCCACCCTGTGGAGACCCATCTACTCGCACTCGTTCGCACCCATTTGAACAGCGGCCAGTTTCTTTATTGTTATGAATTTGACGTCACGCGGCGGTTGCAAGCCCAGTATGTTGCAAGAGAAAAGGATGAGGGCAAACCCATGTGGGAAACAGTAGGTGTTGCTCTTTCCGAAGACACCACATCTGCCTCATCTCCAGCGCTCAGGCGGATGACAGATTCTTCTGGAATAAGTAAGGCTGCGTCTTCCGAAGGCGCATGTCAGGTTTATCATTGTTACCTACAGGTTTCTACAATCAAGATTCATGGATATATCCATCTCGGACCTTAACAACGATGTGAGTTATGTGCGGCAATAAACACGTGTTCTCATCCCCTGCATAGATGAGTGCATATATACTTCCTGTGATAAACGGATGTGCGTATTCCACCCTCATGTCAAACACGTGGCGAAATGTCATACTAACATGCTTTTTCAGCCTTCGATACACGCACGGTGATGGCCAATGGTCGGAAGCTACAACTATACCTCATCAGTCGGCGGTCCCGTTTCAGGGCTGGCACTAGGTACTTCAGGCGTGGCATCGACCATGATGGCCACGTTGCCAACTTCAACGAGACGGAACAGATTGCCACCGTCCCATCCCAGGCCGACCTGAATAAGGCTGCCACAACGCTGAGTTTTGTCCAGATCCGCGGCAGTATCCCAGTTTTCTGGGCTGAGATCAACACTTTGCGTTATAAGCCAGATCTTCAAATCATGGACCTACAGGACTCTGTAATTATCCCTCCTCAGAATTATTTCGCTGCGGACTGAACTTGCTGTCAAGGTGAATGTCACTCGCCGTCATCTCCAAGAGCAAGTCTTGTTGTACGGAGATCAGTCTCTCGTCAATCTGGTTGACCAAAAGGGGTACGAAAAGCCGATCAAAGAGGCGTACGAGCGTTACGTCGCAAAAGTGAACATGCCAAGCTATTTTCTTCGCTGACATTTCGCTGACCCCGTTCAGGCAAACTTGCCACAAGTCACGTACCAGTACTTCGACTTCCACAATGAGTGCAAACATATGCGTTGGGATCGCATCAGCCTCCTGATTGACAGCCTTGCTGATGACTTATTGCGAGACGGGTACGCTTCCTTGGAGCTCCTATAAACACGGTTTCTCATCCACTGTCCAGCTACTTTCACCTCGACTCGGAAATTCAGGATCCTGTGAAGTGGCAATTGGGTGTTGTTAGGACAAATTGCATGGACAATTTAGACCGCACCAATGTCGCGCAAGCTGCCGTCGCAAGGTGGATACTCAACTTGCAGCTGAAGGCTGCAGGCATACTAGCTGAGAATGATGGGGTAGATCAGCAAAAGGAGATTGACGTCGCCTTGCGTGAGAGTACGGAAATGGGGTTTCACTCTTTGTCCTCTATGCTGATAATGGCCTTCCAGTGTGGTCGGAGCACGCCGATCTCATTTCCAAAGCATATGCCGGAAGCGGAGCTTTGAAGACGGATTTCACGCGCACTGGCAAGCGCACGCGCCAGGGGGCATTTGATGATTTGAAGAAGTCGGTGCTGAGATATCTGAAGAACAACCATTTTGATGGCGCCCGTCAGGTGAGGCTTGATTACTTTGGGATGATCTCACCTACTTATCCCATGTCGAGGATGCATATGATCTTATGACAGGCGCCTGGATCCCGCGAAAGGGACCATCCTCTGCGTTGTTTCTGATAACGGACACGCGACCTTTGGTTCTGCGCGCCGTACGTTCATGTAGCAATCACTCCCAAGACGTTCCTGATTGTGGCTGTTTATCACTTCAGGTTCCCTACATTTTGAGCTTTTCGTTGTTCATGATCCTTGCTGGCCTGACTTTGCCTCGCTCGTCTGGTGCGTCCGAGGTTAATGTGTCTCTGTCCACTTTGAATTAACCTCGTTCTCGATCTTAGACTACTCGCTGATATACTATTTCGCGCTCTGGTTCTCTCTGGTCGTCCTTTCCACGATTTTATGATCATACATGGTCTCGACTATGTCGCGTGGCCCCGCCTTCTCCCGCTGAACGAGACGATCCACTACAATGGCCCAGGCTTCCGATCCGGTTACCATGGGACTGGATTCGGACTGGACTTTGACAAACTGAGGTCTGGTGCGAATGCACAATGGGTGACCCGGGGAATCCGACGGTCAGACATACAAATGGAGGAGATTGAACTGGGTGCCAAGAGGCACGTTGATTGAGAATATCCGAACATTTTTTATATTACTGGGGTTGTGCTCCAAATATAATTTATTTAAATTTTAGAATTAGAGCCAAGTTTTCGGTTGAATCGTTACCAATCTCGCGAGTTGCCGTGCACTTCTGGGGCGACAACGATCTCTTTTTTACAACCACTGCTGCTCCACCACTCCTAGCATGTCTAACAGTAAAAAGCGCAGCTCGCCCGGCGCCGAGACGACCAAAAATACTGATCCAATCACCGACGTCGATATCGGGGAAGCAGAGGAGAGCATCCTCACCGAATATCAGAAAAAAATCCAACGTGTGGAGCTTATCCTTGGTGGGCCTATCTCTTTGTCTTTCTACGATCACATGAGCGCGTTGTCTTTGAGTCACTCATGAGTCACTTGTAGAGCGTCGTGCGCAAGAGCAGCTGACTCCTGTATACCAACAGCGTCGCGAGGCACTCAAAAGTATTCCTAAGTTCTGGCCCGCTGCGTTGTTTAAGCACTCGATGTTCGCTCTTCAAGCGCAGCATGATGCTGACAGGCTTGCACTGAGTTATCTGGAGGACGTATGGGTTGTCCGTGATCTGCGCGAACCCAAAGTGTTCACATTGGAGTTTGTGCGCCCTGTTGTGATGATTGAAATTGATTCGACGCTGAGATAGCGCTTAGTATTTCAAGGAAAATCCCTATTTCAGCGACTCGGTGTTGAAGAAGGAATACAAATTTGAACCATCAAATGCCGCCGCCGACGAAGAGCCAGACTCGGATGGCATCACACCCTCGATGCTCGAGTTTTCGTGGGAGCGGGATGTGACAGCTCAGGTCGGTTCATGTCGGGCGTGGTGTTAGAATGGGTTCTTACATGTGACATAGGCCACAAAAGTTCATTGGAAGGATGAGTCGAAGAACTTGACAAAGATATATCCTCTCCACGTTGATGAGGATGATGGGGAAACGTTGGCCGAGCCGGGAAGCTTCTTCAACTTTTTCGAGGTTGCAAGGGACTACCATGACGTGAGCGTTGTTTGGGTTCCTATGTGAAGCAACGTCGGTGCTAAGAACATGGACAGCTTGGAGTACTGATTGCGAACGAGGTGTTCCCAGACGCGATCGAGTATTTCCGAGGAGACGTCGGAGGAGATGAGCTTTACACTGATGATGAAGACGAGGAGAGCGATGAGGAGGATGAAAGCGAGGAGATTGACCTTGAGAAGCCGCGTGCGAAGAAGGTGAAGCAGGCGTGATCTAAGGATAGTTGATAGTGATTTATTCTGCTCGGTACAATAGTCTTGCCTCGGTCACCAAATTACATTACGCTCATGTGACCAGTTGCCGTGCCGCCGCTCGATTCGCCGCCCGCGCTACTTCTTTTTTCTATATCAACCCTTTTTTTCCCTCTTCCTTATACCTTAGACTCCCCCCCCTTAGACTCCCCCCCTCCCATCCCACTATGAGGCTCTCCACGGCACGCGTCCTTCCTTTCCTTTCGGTCGTTCCTTTTGTTCATGCCAACAATCTTCACCACCATCGTCAAGTCGCTGCTGCCTCATCCAGCAGTGCAAGTGGCCCTGCCGCTCCTGCTGCTACCTCTTCTGTCTGCCTCTTCTCCTCTTGGCTCCAGTGCCGCCCTTTCGGGCACGGTTTCGGGCACCCTTTTGCCTACTCCCACGGGCCCTACTCCTTCCTTCACTTTGGTCGCGGAAAATCCCACCGCTTTCCCCTCTCATCCATCGTCGTCAATGCTCCTTCGGCCGCTACTAGTATAATGCCCCTCCTTACCCTGCTGGTACAAACCTTCCTATTTGCCCAATGCACCGGGTCTTCCTGATCGTGAGCATTTTACATATCTTTTTCACAGAAGATGTCCTAATTTTTCTTCATTCACTAGTTTCGAAGTTCAACGCCGGCAACTATCCAGCGCTTGACAAACCACCCCCCACGGATTCTCCTCAAGTCCAGCAGTGGATTCAGGAAGTCAGTCAGTCCGGCATTACGATCCCAAACATTACTGCTACGTCGCTGGAGGATGCCCTGCAAACCCGGAGGCGGCTGCGACACGACCCGTTGCTGGTGGACTTGCGGTGGTTGTACACGCCAAGCCGATGTCACCAATTGCCCCCAGAATATCAATGGGGCTCACATATGATGATGGACCTGCTCCTTATACCCCTGACCTCCTTAATTATCTGAACCAAACGAACCTCCACGCAACTTTCTTTGTTGTGGGTTCCCGAGTGGTTTCCTATCCGGCCTCCTTCAGCAGGAATATCTCGTGGTCACCAGATTGCTGTTCACACCTGGAGCCATCCTCACTCACTACTCTGTCGAATGAGGAAATCATTGCTGAGTTTGGCTGGTCCAAACAGGCTATTCACGATGTTCTTGGTGTTCAACCTACCCAATTCAGGCCTCCGTATGGTGATATTGAGTGTGTATCTCCGGTTCTCGTGTAGTGTGATATGGTATTGATGACTACCACATCACTCAGCGATCGTGTGCGTGCTATGCTCAAGCAATGAACCTCGACACCGTCATATGGTCCCGCGTCAATGCAACTATGACTTTTGACACAGGCGGTAAGCGATTATCATTCCGGTCGACTATACTAACATATTGCAAGACTTCGACATTCACGGAGGTCTAACAAACGTTCAGCAAGTCCTTGCCAATTGGGAGAATATCATTACTAATGCTATGAGCATGAATGACGGCTTCATCGTCCTCGAGCACGATTTATTCCAGCAAACTGTCGAGGTTGCCACTGGCTATATCCTTCCTGATGCAATTGCCCGCCAGCCCAAATTCAATATTACCCCCGTCATGACTTGTCTGGACCACCCTATGGGCGATGCTTACATTGAGACAAACGATAACAGCTCGAATCCTCTCCCTGTTCCCTGTACGTTCCTTCTTCCTGTTTGATGATCCGTTCTATAGCTCAACGCCCCAGCGAACGGAAACTCGTCGGGAACTCAACCAATTCGAGCAGCTCAGGGAGCTCCAAACACAATGGAGCCATCGTCCACACCGCTCCGAGGACGGATGCTCTTAGTGTCGTTGCCATGGCTGCTGTTCTTGGTGCTATGGCAGTCACGCTCTAATGTTGTACAATCGGACTTGATTCAACAAATGCCACCTCATTTGGCACTTACTAACGTATGATACCATAAGGTGTTCAACTTTTGCAAGCCCTAGCTAATATGCACTTGACGTTAGACCATATTCTTTTTTTTTTCGCGGTGGTTGACTTTTGGGCATACTGTTGGTATGGTTACGGGTGGCTGCTGTGAAGTTGCTCTGTCTTGCTTATTGCTAATTGTATACCAATCATTCAATGGACCCTGAATATTTTTTACACAACTCTTGGGTTTGATCTAGTTTTACGATGTCCAATGATGGCCAGTCATGGCTCTGGCGGCGGCAGCCTCTGCAGCGCAACATGTCAGGTCATGCCAATAAAACAGGATGATATGGTGTGAACATCACCATGCCTATTGCTGTAAGCGTTCATATATACGAAGGTTAAGGTAGGCTTCTGATGCTTTGAAATGATCCTCTGCGACTGTTTAGCCCAGTTAGAGTCTCATCTGAAAAATCATTGAAACCGCCAAGTCACCATGACTGCGTACCTGTGGGATCGATGCCCTTTTTTTTTCTCGCTGTGGAGATTCCAACTGGCAATGTGTTGTTTACTGTACAGTACACAATAGCTCTAACTTGACTGTAAATGCGTAGCTTGCTCATACGAGCGATCATGCTCAGACCTTCCATGACTGATAAGTCAGTAATCTGCATGGGTGCCATATCTAAGGAGAATAAATAAGTCTCAAGGCATGACCCCTCTACCGCTCTTTCCGCGGTTGAGCACGCTGTTAATAAAGGTGCTTCGTGACTGGGTCGCTTCCTTACTGTGGCCGGTAGACCTTCTGATGCGACGCCATAGGCTACGGTTCGGCGGTGGGGACGGTTCACTCGGCGGGGAGGGTGAATCAGTCGTCGACGCTACCGTGCGTGATATGGCAGTGGTGGAAGAAGCCTTGGTGTACAGCGACTCGGAGCCAGAGGCAATCGCCGGAGGAGCGCCAGACGAAGGCTTGCTCGGGAATGATGGAGAATGCGCGGTTGGCGGGGACTCTGTGCTCGGCGCGGCGGTATCACGTCCTTGTTCTTGTTCCACCCCGAAGCCCTCACTCGTGGCATCGCTGTCCTCCGCCAGAGCACTGCCGCCTGTTTGCTCGTTCAACGCATCCCCATTTTCATCCCGCTCGTCTATGTTTCTCCGACCATCAAGACTTCGCCGCGAGCGATGGAAGACCGATTGGGTAGGTGAAGGGAAAAACAAGGTCGTCGGAAAATCCCAGGAGTCGATCGTGCCGTGCAGAACAAGTGTGGGCTGCTTACGGCGTTCAAGACGCTGAGCTAGTGGGGGTAAATCGCCTGCAGGCAACTATCAAGACGGTGGGAAAATTTAAAGAAAAACAGGAAGCATACGGAGTATGGTTCCAACGAGGTAGGATGGTTTCTTCGTATTCTTGAAGAAGGGGGTTTGGAGGAGCTGCGCAGCTGTTGGCCTGTAAAACACGTGATCAGCACCTAAAGGACTGGCGGAGGCCTAAATGGTGTGAACCGGAGTGATGGGTCCTTCACAAGGCAACGCTCCACAGTTTCCTTGAATGCACGAGAATACTTGTGCACGCCGCCTTGACGATCGAGGGTGGGTGGCGCGGCTTCCACGCTGCCAGGTGACGGCGATCAGATGATTCAGATCAAGAATTATAAAGAGGAAAGGATTGCCCCAGATTATGGCCACGGGGTACAGGACGCGGGGTAACAGAGTGCGTGGGACTCACATCTGGGAAAGGACTGTACGAGAGGATTCTCGTGATCGGGGAGCACGCCCCTGCGCCAACTCGAGGGCCGTGATACCGAAAGACCAAATATCGGCGCTCGAGTCGTAGTGGATCCCGGAAATGAGTTCCGGGGCCATCCAGCATGGCTGATAGAGTTGAGCACGATAAGGGTCTTGTGATGATGGGGGAGACCAACCGTGCCAACGAAGAACGCCGCTTGCCAACCTTAGGACGACGTGGAGAGCCGACATCGGGGTCAAAGATAACGGCCCGGGTTGCCTTGGAGGTGTCGTTTACGTGAGTGTGGTCGTGAGTGTGATCCTCGTCGGACAAGGGTGCAGCGACACCGAGATCACCCAGCAGTACGGTGCCGTCATCGTCGATGAGGAGGTTTGCTGCTTTGATATCCCGATGAATGAATCCGTTGATATGCAGATAACTATTGGGGGGAAAGGGGCTGAGTAAAAGTCCGAGAAGGAGATGGGGAAACTTGCTTGAGGCCCTCGAGGGCTTGCCTGAGGATACAGCGTATCACCTCCTCTTCCATGCCGCCGGGCCAGGCATATTGCATGACATCAGCGGCACTTCCTGCGTTCATAAGGCGGAGAGCGATATGCAATTTATGGCCATCTAGCCAGCTGCCTCGAACCCGAAGAACATTGGGATGCTTCGAAAGGGACATCAGCTGAGTTTCACTCTGAAGAAGACGCAATGAGCCCTGGGGGAGTCTGTCGAGGTCGAGAACCTTGAGGGCACACGGGACATGGGCGTGACGGGATGATTTCGGATGATACGTCGCATAGTATACGATAGAGGATGAGCCGAAGCCGATGGGAGGACCGAGCGTGTAATCTTCGGCGCGGTCGCTGGATTGAGTTGAGAGACGGACTCGGGGAAGAGAGGGAGAAACAAGGACCTGAAGAGCTGATACTCATCTTTGACAGCACCGATGAAAGCGATGGGAATCTCGGAGGTCATTGTGACCGACTCTGAGAGAAAGGCCGAGCGATAGGCCACTCTCACGTGTTGGTTCGCCTTATCGCGCGTGCCTCGCCTAACTCGCCCCTCAGCCAGCCATCTTCATCTCCTCCATGTCTCCAAAGGACGAGGAATCACCCATAGAATACAACGACGGCGGTTATCTCCAGGTGAAGCTCGCCGACTTGTTCAAAGATGGAAGGTACTCTATCGTCAGGAAGCTCGGGTATGTTCTCCTTCCCTACTTTGTCCGCGGCCCGCCTCACCTCTCTCAGTTGGGGTCACTTCTCCACCGTCTGGCTCGTCAAGGACTCTCTGTACGTCCTATTCCTCTCCTCCCATCCATCTCCCTCATCCTCTGCGCACAGCGAGAAACGTCACTCCGCATTGAAGATCGTCAAGTCTGCGGGTCGATACTCCGAGACCGCTCGAGATGAAATAAAACTGCTACGCCAAGTAACCAACGCCTCCCCCTCTCACCCCGGAAGGGCGCATATCGTCTCCTTTCTCGATTCCTTCACCCACACGGTCTCCTCCCGAGCCCACATATGCATCACCTTTGAGCCCTCGGCGCAAACCTCCTCTCCCTCATCGAGAAGAACCGCAGGAAAGGCGTTCCTCCTTGCGTCGTCAAGTGCATCGCCAGGCAAGTTCTTCTCGGCTTGCAGTATCTACACGAGGAATGCGACCTCGTGCACACGGACATCAAGCCAGAGAATATTAGTCAGTTACATGTCACCCTTGAAAGCACACGAGCTAACCCATATCTAGTGATGTGCATTCCGGACATCGAGTCTCACATTACCGCTCAGCTTTCGGCTTCTCCTCCACCCCAGACACATAAACTTCCCATCCCCAGTCCTCGCAGTCGCCGCGTGGCTGCCCTCAGCTCCCAAACTATCCCAGTCTCAACTCGGTCGGTCCATATCCTAGAGTCACAACCTCTATCATCCCCTCCCGATCAACACCGCCTTCACTCCCGTTTAGGGTCTAGTGCCAGTTTGGGTTCCAGCTACACCGACTCTTTGCTAGTACGCCCATGCTCTTCGGTCCCGTCTCCGGCCACTAGTCTAGGTAGCGCAATGTCCAAGTTGAAATTGACCTCGCCAGAGCGCCCTTCAGTCAAGAATACCGCCCTCCCTATTGAGCCACATGAGGGTTCACCTCCTCGAGCTATGCCTACGAGACCTTCACTGCTGTCGCAGACTGCACCTTCTCACTCCCATGCATCTAAACATCCACGTACGGATTCCTTCTCTTCCTCCTCCTCCTCTCTCCGAACCCCCTCATCTCCCGTTCTTTCCTCACCCCCACCCTACGATAGTTCCTCCCCGTTCCACCCCATCCTTGTCAAGATCGCAGATCTCGGGAATGCAACTCCCTCCAGGCGACACTATACGGATGATATTCAGACACGGCAGTATCGTTCACCAGAAGCTATTATTGGACGGAGCGACTGGAACTGCAAGGTCGATGTGTGGAGTGTTGCATGCGTGGTGCGTCATAAGTGACGAGGTGCATTCGCTACGTGCTGACCGGGCTAACTTAGGTGTTTGAACTGTTAACCGCCGAGTATCTATTCGAGCCACAGTCACAAGGTCAGGTCTTCTCCAAAGACGATGACCACTTGGCGCAGATTATCGAGCTTTTGGGCGACTTTCCTCCATCAGCAAAGCAAAGCGGTCGATACAGCCGTGAACTCTTTGACCACACAGGAGCGTTACGCTATATCAAGCAACTCAAACCATGGCCTCTAAGCCGCGTCATGCGTGAGAAGTATCTGTTCGAGCCAGCCGAGGGAGATGCACTTTGCTCATTTTTGGAGCCGATGCTCGCCCTCGATATGCGCGAACGTGCCAGCGCTGGAGAAATGGCCAACCATCCATGGTTGGATGTGGATTGGAACGAGGAAGCAACGACACTCGAGAGCGTCGTGTGGTGAGTGAGCGATTGAGGGCCAAGACTGTGCTGGCACTTTTTTCCCCCTTCTCGCATACATCTTCTCCCCCACTACTTTATCCGGCAAGTAATAGTCCTGCACGTCAAATTTACTATTAGCGATGCTCTGCTCTGGAATACGGATTTGCATAGCCTACGTTGCACCCATGTCAAGTATGTTAATGGTTTATCACATGCCCCCCTTGCGGGTTATTCCAGCCAACCTTGCGTACAAGTCCGCCTAATGTGCAACTGGCCAATGGGAACAGATTCCCGTGATGAAATGAAAGTTCTATGATTTCAAGGTACCAAATACGCAGTGCATGCTCAGGAACACCGTATAAGACTGGGTACCTAGCCAATAATAAGCTTCCCTTCCGCCTCATTGAAATCATGTACAGGAACTTCGAGGTTGAGCTTGAAAGGAATAGGGAATAAGCAACTGCAAGGTGACGGTTAAGGTAGACTCACTGGAGCGGGACCCTTGCGGATACGGCCAGCTAGTAGCAGGGGGATGCGTTAGCCAAGAAATTCCAGTCCCCGATCATTAGCACGCACAAATATCATAATGAGAACCATGGCATGGGCAGAACCTACAGCACAGCGCCAGAGTGGTGAGCAAAACGATATGACAGTCACGGGGGAAGGAAACCCACCATCCTCCGAAATCGCCCGACTCGCCGATGGGCACGCACCCCAGGTGGGTGCACACGCCCAGCATGACGAGCCACTCGGGTTCTTGACGCGCGAGTCGTCCGCCTGCGGGTCGCGCAGGCTCTTCCAGTCGACCTGGCGCGCCTCGTCGATCTCGCCCTGCGTGCGATGGCGTATGAACACGGGCTTGCCGCGCCACTTGATCACCGCGTTCTTGCCCTCCGGAATGCTCGCCAGCTCCACCTCGACCTTTGCGAGCGCAAGCACGTCCGCGGACGCGGACATCGTCCCGAGGAACTCTGTCACGCTCGACTTGGCCACGGATGCTGAGAGCACGCCCATCGAGCCGATCATGAAGTAGGAGAGCGCGCGGTTCGTCGAGGGCGAGGACACTTGGTATGCGCTTAGGTCGGGCACTTCGGACGCGCTGGGGGAGTCGCGGCGGGGCGCGGACATGTGCATCGTGCGCTGCTGGTGGAGGACTGAAGTCGGGACTGGGATTTCGTACCGACGGACGGAGTTTGTGTTAGAGACAGACGACAAGGGAAGGCGAGGAGGAAATTTTCCGGGTTGCCGCGGAGGAGTGGAGAGGCTTACCTGTCGTGAAGGACTTGTTGATTAGACCACTCGACGAGAGCTGGTACCCGCCGGCCCATTTAGATGGCACGTCAGTGCGGCCTGCGTGGCCGTGATGGTGTGCATCAGGAGTCCGTGCGGCTAGATTCAGGGAGGGTGCATTCGGCACGCCTGAGGCAAGGGTGCGCACTGTTGGTGGGAGGGTTGCGTATTTTTTCGCCGCTTGTAGTGCAGCCATCCGAGTTCGAGTGAGCGAAGAACTTACAAGTGGGTTCACGCCTGCGTCACACAAATTATCGTCACGCAATGTCACACAAGCTCGCTCCCGGCCCCCGGACCGCGGCACTCATGAACATCGGTCTGTGGCGCTCAGCCTTATAGTCTATTCCTCCTCATATTCTTTTCACTAGGCGACGACCAGCACATCCAGTACCTCCACGAGGCGCTCTTAGAGGCGGGAAAATGTACACCCACGCCCACGGCGTTTTGCGTGGGCTGTGTTCTAGTCGCTCGCTACCCTTCCGCTGCAGAGCAGCAGCAGCAGCAGCAGCACGTTGTCCTTGCGAGGGGCTACTCCCGCGAACTTCCCGGAAATACGCATGCAGAAGCCAACGCACTCGCAAAGGCGCGTGACCTCTCGCCCGAGCAGCTCTCCGAGATGTTTCCGACGAGCGCTGACAACAAGCCTAACATCGATGACGTGCTGGCGCACACCGACGTCTACACCACGCTCGAACCCTGCTCCGTGCGCACCTCCGGCTCGCCCCCTGCGCGGACACGTTGGTCGCGGCCAAAGTTTCGCGTTGCTTTATCGGCGTGAGGAACCGGAGGACTTTGTGCAGTGCGAGGGGCTCAGAGATTGAAGGCCGCCGGGTGCCAAGTTATATGGCTGAAAGGACTCGAAGGAGAGTGTCTAGCGGCCGCAAGGAGAGGCCATGAAGTGTGATTTTGACGAGCCAACCTCTTACTTTTTTTTGGTAGAGGATTGTCAGTAGTATGACCCATGGGGGGATTTAAAACAATGTCTGTGATTAGAATCGTAGTGAACGGGCTCTCGGAATATCAAGTTTTGCTTTGAGTAGTATCATCGACCGCAAGATTGGCCAAACCCAGATTCTTCCACTCGTCTTTCTCCATGAGTCCACTGCGTTGAGCTGTCAGCGTTGCACGCGGTTGTACACGAGTAACGTACTTCTGCATTCTGCAGTCCAAGTAATCCCTGTTCAAATGGCGACATTCGGAGGAAGTACTCGAGTTTCTTTTCAGACATTCCAGATATCGAATCATGGATGCTTTGCATTCCCCTGAGGAGACATGTTCAACCTGGACATTCTATCACAGCTCGATATGGATACAGACCATAGTGATCTAGAGGAAATGAACCTCTATCAGGCGGGGTGGCCTGAAAACCAGTAGAGATAGACGGAGGGCGTCCAAACGACATGAGACGCAATTCGATCCTCGATGACGCGAAATGGCAACATCAAATCATTTCAAATGACAAATCCCCTTCTATTCACCTGCCGTTCTCTGCACTTCCCCCCTCCTCGCTATCCTCACCCTGGGTATCCCGCGAACTGCCAGGCTGTGAGGGGCCTGTAAGTCCCCTAGTCATCCACTTTTCAGCACGACAATTTCTTTCAGCCAGCCATTCTCCCTTCTTAAATCCGCAGCCTCCTGCTCTAATTCATCAACACGCCCTGACAGATCCGATACCGTTCGCTCAAGATTGACACTTTTGATCTTTTTCTTCACTCGAAAGCGTGCTACAGAAAACCCGGTTCAGTTGTCATACTCGAGGTGCTACACCTGTCCTCCACATACCTGAGGCTGCAGTATTTCGTCTGCGCTTCTCCTCGGCAATCGCGTCGGCGTCGACAGGTGCACCCTCCTGAGTCTGTGCTGGTGTAAAACCTTGAAAACTCGATTCTCCGGGAGCAGCGTTTATTGGTGTGGATAATTGTGAAGCTGAATACGGAGCACCCGGAGGAGGGTAGTTGCCACCCGGGAAAACGTGCGGCCCATCAAAGTCTGGCGTGTAATGAGGCACAGCTCCTCCATGAAGAGTAGATGGCTGGTTTGGCGGCCACGGTGGCTGCGACGGTAGATGCGCAGGTACACCAGGGGGCATTCGATTGGGGTCTCGGGGGACAACTTGTTGGTAGTAGGCCATAGACTGAACTAGGAGGGGATAGGCATCTTGTATGGTACTCAGAGCACGAGCGACTTCTTCAACGTTCCCTGGCCCGTTCACCGGTGCGGAAGGTGGTTGTGGGTGCCATCCAGGGCCCTGGCCGGTATGGCTCTGAGCAGGGGCCTGCAGTGCGCATTAGACAGTCGGTCAAGGGAACACGTGGTCATTGAGCTGACGCACCGCACGGGAGGCGGGAGTAGCGTTTACCTGAGCAGATGGTGTGCTGGCAGAGCGGGTGTTGTTCGGCCTGTCTCCATGAACCCTTCGGTTTGAGGGCCGAGAGCCAGGTTGGGATTTTTTGTCCATGTCAAGAGAGGAAGCAAGACGACGATTCCAGAGGTTTAAATTAGTCTGTACACCAGGGGAGCTTAAATGTGGAGGGGAGGCAGGCTCGGTCTTCACACCCAACATAGAAGGGGCATGTGAAAATATCTATACCATCTGGGTAAATCAGGATCGGTGGTAGTTGAGTACGAGAGCAATCGGCGAGGAGGTAGAAAGCCATTAGGGAGGAGTGGGTGTGATAAAGTCGCAATTGAGACACAAGATGGCGACAGCATTGAATAAGGCAATCCAGCACTTTTCGTAACCTTGATTTTTCCGACCTTGGCGTTGATTACAACCGTATTATCAATTTTGATCCCATGTGTAGGCTGATCTGTAAGGCAATACAGTAAAGTGCGCGCTCGCTGCTCCCAATCAAGGCACGTGTCATGACGCGTCCTCCAAAGGAGCCAGTCCGCGTTCTTCCATCTCCTGACGCTCATCATGGTCAGTCCTCTCCCCGCTGCCCAGATTTCCATTTCTAACCCGCACAAAGCTCGTAAGAATCAGATCCAGAGATGGCAATTTCCGCTTCGAACTACAGCCAACCTCTGACATCTCGGATTTGGTGGCAAGGGTATGGATCTCAGACCCTGTACCGCGCCGTTGTCTCATTTCGTGTCAGATTTTAGAAACAACAGAAAATGTAGACCTCGCGACCCTTGCAATATCCAATCAACCAAGAGGAAATGAGACTCCTGTATCTACCTTGAGCGGCAGGAGTCTCAAATCATTGGGAATCAGGTGTGTCGGTCAATCACTTATCGCCTTCTGTATGTCTGATGTTTTTAGACACGGAGACCTTATTTTTGTCTCGTACACTCAGCGGCCCACACCCGGGACTTCACAGGACCGTGCTCCCGAAAAACCCTTCACGTCTGGAAGCTCTACTTCGTCGGCAAACCGACCTTGGGAGAAAGTCAAAGAAGACGCCGTTGATCAATACTGGCGAACAAAAGACGGAAAGATCTCTAGACATAGAGATCCCAACTTTTGCAAGCATGGCGCGAATGCAATGTGTGATTATTGCATGCCACTGGAGCCATACGATCGAAAATATCACCAAGATCATAATATAAAACACCTTTCGTATCACGCCTACCTCCGTCAGCTCTCACCAAAGTCTTCCTCTGCCGCGGCAGCAGCATTACCGCCATTGGTGGAGCCAGATTATCGTGTCAAGGTGCCTTGCCCGACTGGCGGTCACCCAAACTGGCCTACAGGAATATGTACGGCATGTCAGCCCTCTGCCATTACACTTCAGAGCCAGCCCTTTCGTATGGTAGATCACCTCGAGATTGCCTCCATGGAAATCATCGATTCCTTCTTGAAAGCATGGCGTTCGACGGGGCTGCAGCGCTTCGGCTGGCTTATCGGACGATATGAGCCCTACGATGAGGTGCCAATGGGGGTAAAGGCCGTCGTCGAGGCCATCCACGAACCACCACAAGAAGGCGAGCTCGATGGGCTATCGCTCGAATTGCCTTGGGCGGATGAGCCTCGCATTCGAGAGCTGGCCTCGTCAGCCTCGTCGCCACTCACAATTGTGGGCTACGTCTTCACGGACCTTGATCCGACGGCGGAAGATCGCACGAAGAACGTGTACAAGCGGCATCCTGGCTCGTTCTTTCTCTCGTCCCTCGAGGTCCTCTTTGCTGCTCATCTGCAGGCGCAAAACCCCACTCCCACACACAGCTCGCCTTCTGGACACTTTGCTTCACGACTTGTGACGGCTGTGTTGACAGGAACCAAGGATGGCGCTGTTGATATTGCGGCGTATCAGGTGTCAGAGCAAGCGGTTGGGATGCTGCATGCGGACATGATCGAGGCCAGCGTTGACCCAGGTATAATGCGCGTAAAAGAAGATAGCCGCGGCGAGGACGGCGGCACAATGCGGTATGTGCCTGACGTCTTCTTTCGTTACCGCAACGAGTACGGGATCGATGTTAAGAAGAGCGCGAAGCCGCGTTTCCAGTGGAGTACCTGCTCGTCAACGTGCGTACCCAATTCCAACCTTTTGGTTCCCCTCTTCTTCGTGTCTGAATAATACCAGGTCACGTACGGCTTTCCGCAAAACCCATCGCCTATCGTCCGCTCACACCACTTTACGGTCGAGAACCGTCCTGGGATCGAAGAACAGTCGATCGAGCAGGTGATGCGTTCACTGAACGAACTCGGTGCACCGGACGTGCAGCCGAGTCGGCAAATTTCCAGCGACGGCGATGCCCACCGCCGCCTCGAGCTTGCAAAGTGGCTCAGCGACTGGCATCTCGTCGCCTTCCTCGGTGCCTGTGGGCTTCTTTCCGAGGTAACGTATTTCGGTCCGAGGACAATTGTCCTCCTGCCCTTCCCATGTCCCGTGTATTCCGATGCTTACTCGATTCACCTAGGCCGATGCGAAAGTGCTTATTCGTGTCGCTACTTCGCCGAACATCGAGAATGATCCTGCTGTACTCGATGCGCTGTTGGAGACAGATAGCTGGCAGACTCTCGCCACCTTTGCACGCGAAAGTGCCCGTACGTCACTTTTTACATCCTTTACCCTCACACAACTCAACTGCCATTCACTCAACAACTCCTCTTTTCTCTACAGCACCTCAACGTCCCACACGAGCCGCGCCAGAGGTACCGTCAACTCGTATCATGGACGATGACATCCCGCCCGAGTTATTCGATGACGTTGTCGCGCCTGTCCATGGTGACGGCCCCACGTCTACTGGTGGACGGGTGTGTCCACACTGCACCTTTGAAAACACGAACGGCGGAAATGACTGCGAAGTGTGCGGACTGCCATTGTGACGATCGGAAGAGAATTTCATACAAGAAGGGAAACACAGCTCGATTTGTGAAGGAGTTTCATAGTGTGTTGTAGCCGTTACTCATCAATGCTATCGTATGGCAGTAAAAGTTTAAACTCTAATCTCGAATAGTTGTTACGGCAGCATTGATACCGGAACAAAACCCCATAAAGAAGTGACGCAGTTAAAATGACAAGGAAAATAATAGCACAAAGTTTGTTTGATTTTTGTAGTGGCTGAAGCAGGAGTCTCTCCCGTGAGCGTCCGCGTCGCAAAAGCCCGTCTATTACTGCCGAAGCATCCACCATACTGCAAAAGTGGCGCCACATAACACACCAATGGCACGCAAAACGAGGACGACAACGAGTGCCTTGCGCACGGCGGCGTAAAAGGTTGTCAACGCAGCACCAGTCCAGTTGACCCTACATGTAACAGGGACGTGTGAACACTAACACCAACACAGGACATGGTAACGTACCGCGTGTCATTGGCGCCACTTACTCGGAGAGTCGCTTCCCAATTGCGGATGACTTGACGATAACGTTTCCCAAACACCCTAATTATTAGGATCAGATTCTGCTGCGGAACGGAAGACGTGTGATGGCCAACACACCAAATCCAAAAATTGACGTCCGGATAGGAGAACCGGGGGAAAACGCTCGTCAGGCTCGGAGGGGCATTGATCCGTCCTTTCACATCCTTTTTATTGCCCTTCTCATCCTGATCGTCCTCTATGACATCCTCCACACCCATGAGTTTATCAGAATCCCATGGCGTAAGGGGCATGCCGGGAGTGGGAGACATGTAGGACAAAAGGTCAAGTGTCATTCCAAGCGACAGGCCCCAGAGCTTGAGGGCCTGGGGCTCAGCGTTGTTGACAGGTCGACAGAGTGATGCAGATGCGGGGTGGAGGGCGGGGTTGAAGGCACCTGCTTCAGCTTTGAGGGAACGACTTAAGACCTTGTTATCAAGTGATCCAGCGGTAGTTTGGACAGTGTTTGCGAGAACGAGGGCAGGAAACTGCATGCTACCGACAAGGAGACGCATAAGGGGGCGGAGAATACGAGAGTGCTTGGGTGTAAGTCGTGAGGCCGTGTCCACTGTAACTGTGGACCAGACAGGTTGAGAAATGATGTTCGAACCCGTGCGCTCTGGGTAGAGCGCATTCAGCGGTACCCAGTGAAGGGTCGTTTCGGGTGTAGGCTCGGTAGGTGTTTCGGTAGCGGTGAGTTGTAGGAAAACTTGGAAAGGGTAAGTAAGAGCAGAGGAGAAAATATGAAGGGCAGCTGACCGAAAGGAGAGAGGATCATGAGAAGACGTTTGCCAAGAGAGGTGGTGATCTCGCGGTCGTCCAGTTGGCCCACGCATGTGTAGTCGCTCTCAGCAAGATCAAGGCCGATCTCTTCCCAGGTTTGACGCATAGCTGTGTGAAAGGAACGAGGGCATCAGCAAAAACCGGGATGGAAGGAGAGACGTTAAGCACCGGTATAAAGACTGCCCTCATCGCCTTGTTCTGAACGACCGCCAGGGAAGGCGACGTGAGCCTCGCGGGTGTTTTCATTGATATCTGCGCTCTCTGGTTTCTGACGGCGGACAAACAGGATTTCGGGACGGGCAGAAGGGTGCCTCACCCAATCCAACTCAAAAAACTGGGAGAGGGAAGGAGGTGCAGAGGGTTTTGGAGGAAGGGGGAGGTTTGGAGGAGGGACGACACGGATGATGAGCACTACTGCGGCACGACGGGGCTCTAGAGGGAAGAGGGTTAGCTAGGAGGAGAGAAGAGAAGGAGGAGGGGATTACGCGTTGGAGGGGAAGCGATGACCCTGGGGGGAGTCGAACGGATGCGGTGGAGGGCGCGAGCAAGGAGACGAGAACGAGGGTGATTATCGAAAGACATGGGTGTCCCGTCCCGGGTGAGAACCGCGTCTTTATAAATACATCATCACGCTACAGCTCTGCCCAACCCGCCTCGCCTCCCCCGCCCGTGATCGCTCCGAGCACAAACACGATCGCGCCTGCTCCGAGTCTGACCCCCAGTCCCCTGTAGAGCTGTCCCAGCCCTGTCCTTCGCCATATTCCCACCTCTCCGCCTTCTCGCTCCTTCCCCTTCTCTTTCCCCCGTCCTCTTTCCACAGGCAAGTCTGACCGCTCCTCAGTGAGAATGTGCCATAACGCATCCACGACTCCGTTATATGGAATCGGTCGTTTCTCTACGCACGTCTTCAGAGGCTGTGCACGTCCTCGTACTTGTACTTCGAGTCGCCGCCGCACCGTCTCAAATGGCAGCGTCGCTAGTAATCCAATGCAGCTACTCGCAAATTCCACAACCCCCCACGCAACCGGGCTACTCTCCATCGTAATGAGCGTCCCAGGGAACAGCCGTCCTGCAAGCAGCGGTGGCAACCCCAATGAGATCAATGGCCGAATCGTGTTGTCCAAGATGGTCGGAATAAGCAGGTGTGGGTGTAGGTACAGACCCCACACGCCTCCTTCCTCTCGCACGATTTTCAGTAGAGCATCAATTGGACCCGTATACGTCCTGTATTGTGGGTTGAATGATTGGACGATGAGACGTGTCCGGACGAGGTCCAGAGGAGACAGAATAAACCCAGTGATGAGATGGGAGGCCACCGGGATGACAAGTGAGGTAGAACTTCCGGGGAATATGTATAGCGGGACCAAAGTAGGAGCAAATATACTTTGTAGGGCGTTGTGAATTAAAGGCTGCATCGTTGATGAAAGCATCTCAGTTATACACTCGGTGAGCAGGCCTTTTCGCACCAGTGCGCTCAGCATCACGTTCGGATGAGTGGCACGTCCAAAATACGGACCTTTCCATAATGCGAGCCAACCTTCGCCTCGAAACTGCCCGAGTTTCTTCATCATAGACCACACTCCATCTGCGCTCCCAACCGGGATAACATAGTCTGGCCGTGTGCTCTCTTCCATAACGTTCTTACGCACAACATATCCGCGCTCATCTGCTGGACGCGGAACGGGAAAACGAGATGCCGAGTTGAGTGGGTCTGTGAAGTACGATTCCTCGCCAGACTCGTCGTCACTTATCTGCAAACGAAATGTCGATCGGGATCGAGAATAGGGGGAAACGAGGGGGCATACCTCTTCTGCCACCTCCTCTGTCGCGGGCTCTTCCGAATCGTCGACTTGTTCCGCATCTCTCGGAACCCACTGTACCTGTAGGAGACACTTGCCGACTTCCCATGGCATTGCGATGGCTGTAGTGGTATACCCTAGCACGGCGCTGGCAACGAGCGTCTTGAGAAGGAGACCCAGGTCTAGTCCTCCTGGCTCGGCCAGCGCGGGAGAGAGTTCAAAAATGGAGTTTTGCACTGGACGCGAAGAAAAGGTATGGGAGGGACTCGGCGTCTGTGATGGTGGGCGGGAAGATGAACTGGTCGGGATGGAAGCCGGGGTAAAGGACCATGTCGGTGAGTTTGTGCCGTAGAGATCTCGTAGGGACGAGGGATTGCTCATCAAAACGGTGAGTGACAAGAGAGTGTTATTTGGCTTTGTTTTGGGGCCAGGCATTGCAGTATTAGACACAACCGATTCGCTTCCGAGCAGCAGGTGATGGAACAGAGCGATATATAGCTAAGCAGCGGTCAAATGCAGCCCTTCATTCCCTCATCCATTGCTCAACACTCCCCGGGACGGCAGATGGAGGCAGATATGGAAGCACGACTGCGTTGCAGCGTTACTGTATTAGGAAGGGCATGATGTCAACGCGGATATATGCGCATGCGGGTGCTTTCTATACGCAGTGATGCATCACGCACCATGCACCACGCACCACTAGCCCGCCTATCAAGGTTCGAACGTCACTTCCTTTTCCCCACCCCTTACTCTCCTCCCATCACTCTCCTCCTTCTCCATGGCTTCCTCCTTACCTCCGAACGGGTTATCTTCCGCTAATGCATCCCGCCCTCAAGGCCAAGCCAACGACATCCTCCAAAAAGATGCCTCAAGAGGAAATGTACCCGTTCACACTTTTGACCCAGATGCCCCTCCCGCAGAAAAGGCTTCTGTGGCTGGCAGCGCAAGAACACAATTAACCAGTACCATTCCGGCCAAACCCAGTGATGGTGGTCAAGGTCAGCCTTCCCTTTATGTGGTTTCTACATCATGCCGAGTTTGTTCTTCTCTTGTAGAGCTTGCTGTTGATCCTGGCAGTGATGGCCCCATCCCCACCATCACAATTGAGGATGTAGACAAGGAAGGGGTCAAGGACGCCCCTCGTATTCCGGGTCAATTACCTGCCTCCAAGGCACCCCTCATTCCCGACTGGTACAAAGTCGGTTGGCGTGCCTTCACAGACTTGGACAAGCCTTTGGAGGACGATGATCAGAGGCAGCTTCGACTCATGAACTCCTGGATCTCCGAACAGTACTACGGCCAATGGTACTATAATGCCGCAGTAATAATTTTCGTATGTCACCCTACCCTGTATCTTACTGCGGCGTGCTCATGCTCTCATTTTCCGTCGTCTTGCACCCATAACAAACAAGGCTGTATTTGCGTCACACTTTATTACCCGCTTCAACCTCGGCGTTGGTTGGCTCTTCTTCTCTTGGCCTCGTGTAGTACGTACTACATGACCTCCATGGCTCGTGTACGACAACGTGCACGCGATGACATCCAACGTGAGCTTGTCAAGACGCCAATGGCATCAGAGCATGAATCCGCAGAATGGATGAACCAGTTTTTGGATCGTTTTTGGCTCATTTACGAGCCTGTCCTCTGTGCGACGATTGTAGGCACCGTTGATCAGATCCTAAGCACAAACTGTCCACCGTTCCTTGAATCGCTTCGCCTTTCTCAATTTACCCTTGGTAACAAAGCCCCCCGGGTGGAGAAAGTTCGCACATTTCCGAAGACGGGGGATGACGAAGTCCTCATGGACTGGACTCTCTCTTTCACTCCCAATGATGTCTCCGACCTGACCTCGCGCCAGCTAGCCACCAAGACTAATCCGAAGGTCGTCCTCAGTATTCGAGTTGGGAAGGGACCCGCCTCCGCCACGTTCCCAATTTTAGTGGAAGACATGACCTTCTCCGGGCTGTTGCGCATACGCCTCAAACTAATGACCAATTTTCCTCATATACAAACAGTGGATGCTTCCTTCCTTGAAAAGCCCCTCATTGATTACGTGCTCAAGCCTATTGGAGGCGAGACCTTTGGCTTTGATATGATGAACGTACGCGCGCTGTTGTGCATCATATCCCATCCTCATATTTAAGAATGGATTTGACGCAGATTCCTGGCTTGTCTTCATTCATTCGTGACACGATCCACTCAATTCTCGGTCCCATGATGTACGACCCGAACGTGTTTACCCTTAATCTCGAACAGCTTCTCTCCGGGGCGCCAATAGACACGGCGATTGGGGTCATCAAAGTCACTGTCAACAGCGCACGCAGCATCGGTGTAAACAAGATTGGTGGTGGAACGCCCGACCCCTATGTCACTTTCAGTATCAACAACGGTACACAGTTGGCACGAACGACGCAGAAGCCGAACACGTGAGCATTTCCGCGATTCGTCGTACATGCATTTCTTCACGAGCACTTCCCTAGACACAACCCAACATGGAATGAGTCCAAGTTTATACTTGTTAATAACCTCACAGACAATCTTGTCCTTACGATCATGGATTACAGCGAGTTCCTAAAGGACACGGAGATCGGCGCAACCGTGTTCGAACTCGCCAAGCTCAACGAGGATGCTACTCAGGATGATTTGTCCCTCCCTATATTGAAGGATGGGAAGCAGAGGGGAGAATTGCGCTTTGAGGTGTCGTATTTCCCTGTACTCAAGCCCCAGGTCAACGAATCGGGGGTGGAGGAACTGCCCGAGTCCAGTACGTTCTGCCCGCCTCGATTCGCCGATCTTCGATAACATCCGCAATCATGATTGCAGGTGTGGGTATCGTGAGATTAACAATTCACCAGGCTAAGGGTCTTGAGATCTCTGGAATGCGGGCAAGTGATTTGAACCCCTACGCCAAGGTGTTCCTAGGGAGTTCCACCACCCCATTCCACACTACTCGCCGGACTAAGCACACTGCTCAACCGGTTTGGGAAACCGCGACAGAATTTCTTTGCGTTAATCGCTCCACTTCTACCATCACGGTGAAGGTGATCGACGACCGTGAGTTCTTAAAGGACCCCAACATCGGTTACCTGTCAGCGCGTCTCCAAGATCTGTTAGATGCACGCAAAGAGGCGGACCATGACTGGTGGCAACTCAGCGGATCCAAGTCTGGGCGCCTGCGTTTGACAGCTGAATGGAAGCCATTGAACATGGCTGGTAGTATCTATGGTGCACAGCAATATACACCTCCCGTAGGAGCGGTGCGATTGTGGTTGAAAAATGCTACAGACGTGAAGAACGTCGAGGCAGCACTTGGTGGCAAGGTGCGTCGAAACCAATTCGAGAATCTCGGGTAACCTTGCTTACACTTCATCTCTTAGAGCGATCCGTACGTCCGCGTGTTGGTCAACAATGTCGTCCAGTCTCGCACAGAGGTAGTTAACAACAGTACGTTGACTCAGTAACCCGTCTGGAGATACTTGCTAACCTCTTGGTAGACCTTAATCCTGTCTGGGACCAGATCATCTATACACCAGTACACTCGCTCAAGGAGACCCTCCTTCTCGAGGTGATGGATTATCAAAACCTCACCAAAGATCGGTCTCTGGGCACCGTTGAGCTTAAAGTCAGCGACCTTGCCCGAGAGATAGTGAATGGGGCTGGTGATCCACATTTTTCATTTGAGTCTACCGGCAAGATGGACAAGTCCGAGCCAATCCGCCTTGACCGAGGAAACCAATACAAGGGTCAGCTACATTACTTTGCCGAGTTTCTGCCTGCATTTGCGCTTCAAGGTTTGAAATTCGAGACTGGTTCGGATGAACTTCCGTCAGAAGGTGTCGAAGACGATGATGATGTTGACGACGACTCTTCGTCGTCGTCGAGCAAGAGACAAGTGTTGACTAGGTTACTACTACGGAGCCGATAGGCCTGCACAAAGATAGCTCCAAGAACCCACAACCTGAGAACACGATACACACCACAGCATCAACCGAGGTTGCAAAGACGGCGAGCACCCGTGAGGGATCTCCGTCGAGTCAAGTCGATGGAAAGGACGGTGTGAAGCAGAAGAACGAAGGAGTGCGCATGTCAAAGGACGAGCTCCTCACTCACCGTAGGTGGTAGCTGCACCCTGAACCCCTCTTTATAAATCTTGATCACAGAGTCCGGGATCATCATATTCACGTCAAGTCTGGCGAGCTTTCCAAGAGGGGCCGCTTGGAGGTCCTTCTCGATGACGGTTACTGGCCCGCCTTCAGCACAACCCGCGCCCAGAGTCACCGCGCAGCGTGGCAACATGTTGGTGAAGGCTTTCTGAAGGAGATTGATTTTGGGCGGGTGTGGCTCCGGCTGAATGAGGCAGATGAAGGAGATAAAGATGTTATCCTCGGCGAGTGGAAAGATGATGCGAAAGCGTTCCTGTCTCGGACTCTGGTGCGTCTCGGACTCTGGCCCTCTCCAATGAGCCGGCCTAAAGGCCGTACACCAATCTGTAGGGTTCTCCTACCAAGTTCGAACTAACCAATCAAGACGACGACGTGGTGGGAGTGGTTGAGATTGAGACTCGTTATGTCCCGGTGCCTGTGGTATTGGAACAACGAGAAACCGTTAACAGTATGTCACTCTTCATCCCCTGACTTAGTGTCCTCACATCCGTTCTTTCTATAGACCAAGGTTCTCTCCGTGTGACCCTGCTGACTGGCCACGATCTCCTTGCCGTTGACCGGGGAGGGAAATCTGACCCCTATGCCATTTTCACCCTGAATGGAGAGCGTGTCTTCAAATCTTCAGTCAAGAAAAAGACGGTCCACCCAGAATGGCATGAAGATTTCTCAGTTTCTGTGGTAAGCACTCACATGAAATGAATAGCAACGTGTACAATAATTCGTTATAGTCGTCACGTGTTGGTGCAGATTTCCAGGTGGAAGTATTCGACTGGAATCAACTAGAACAAGCGAAATCGCTCGGAATTGCCAAGATCGACTTGGAAAGCATCGAGACTCTCATTGCCATCGAGCGTCCCTTTGCGCTATCTTTGGAAAAACGTGGGACTAAAGGTCAGATTACAATCAGGATGGTTTTCCAGCCCGAAATTATCACGAGGACCCGCAAGAGCACGTCAACATTCTCTGCGGCTGGACGCACCATGACAGCCATCGGTGGCGCACCTATTAATGCAGGAAAAGGTGTTTTACAGGGCGTCGCGGGTGTCTTCAAGCGCGCTCATGGCGACGACGGACACAATATCCTCGGTTTGGGCACACTGCCGGAGTCGAAGGTCATCCCTGATGCTTTGGGTCCACAAGTGTCCCAGCCTACCACGGATGCGGAACACTTAGTTGCCGTCGTTCCCTCTAGCACGAACGGACCAAGCATTCCCTCGGATCCGGGTATTCTGAGGGTGTCAGTTCTCGATGCAAAGGATTTAATAGGTGGCCTGGATGTCAAGCCATATGTTGTTGTACGCATTGGCGAAAAGGAAGTCAAAACAAAGCATGCGGGTAAAACTGTTACCCCCGAATGGTACGTCTGTTCATGAGCACTTGAACTACGCTCATTCGCCCTAGGAATGAGACCTTTGATTTCCCTATTGGGCCTTCGATCCCCAAGCTGTATGTCTCGATCTTTGATCACAAGACCCTTGGGAAGGATAAGTCACTGGGGGACGCAGAAGTTTCTGTCAGTAACCAATATGCATTATCCCCGCGAAGCGCTGACACACCGTCACTCCAGATCTGGCAACACATACAGCCGGTATCCAACCCTGCTGCCAACGTCTCCGTGGAAATCAAGAATGGCCATGGGGTCATTTCGCTACGACTCGCTTTCAGCGCTGAAACTCTCTCGGTCGTAAATCAAGTGTCTCTTCTCCTGATCATAATGGTGCAGGTACCCTCACGTCGCCCTCACGATTCAGTTTAAGAGGTCGGCGGCCTGAAAGAGAGGAGTAGACCACTCGATCTCGCGTCTCTTGAATTCCAAGCCTACCTAGTCGACTGATACAAGATGTGACGTTTAACTGTTATTATGGTATCCTTCCTCCAGCTACTCGTTCCACCTCAGACCTGGTTCAGACATCTTTTTGACTTTGTGTATGACCACCGAAATTACGTGATTTATTTTCATGATGACAGTTCCCGTTCATGCGGTATGTACTTGATGACCTTACAAATCGAAGGACAAGGAGATATTCGCGACCAGCTCTGCGTTGCAAGACAATCTAGGATCTTTGATCAGGGGAAGTAGGGTGGACTGGAACAGGTCGCTACCTCACTCTGCAGTGAGAAAGTCTTCAACATGAATTCCTGGACTCTGGGGATATTGTTTTGCTCCACTGTGACCAGGTAAAATCGCCCTCGGGGCGAAAGTAGTCCCTATAGATACGTGGCGTGGGTAACCATGGGACCCCAACACAGAAAACACCAACATCAACTTGTCTCAGGAACGCATCCGTCACCTGCATTCCATCTGCACCGCCAGCCCAAGACCCAGAGATGCCAGCGTTGCGCTGTGCAGCATCCACCTCCTCGTCGTATGTTGGCACGTACGGTGGATTAAACATGAGAATATCAACTCCATGTCCGAGGCGGCTAGTTAACGGACGCGCGAGTGATGCGACGAGCGGTTCGACTGGGACCTACGCGAAGGATACAATGCCCATGAGATCGCAAAGAAAGAGAAAAAGAGGGCAGGGCAAGATGGCTGCACCTTGTTTTGGGACCCAGTGCGCGCGGTACATGTCGCTGCGTGTGGATTGATATCGGTACAGAGGAAGACTGAGAGTACAAAAGAAAAGAGGAATCATAGAAACAGATCAGGGTGAGGTATTGCGCAGAGAAGGACAAGTAAGGGCACAAACAGGAATCGGAGGGTCCGATGATCTGTGCAAGGAAGGTTGAGACTATGCCTGTGCCCGACCTTGATGAAAGTCAACGTCTTGATGGGGATGGCGATTTGGATGGTACTCGCCCTATTTCCAGACAGAGCCGAGGAGCAAGAGCGCGGATATCATCGGCGTCCGCCTCGAGTGCGTCCAAGAGAACGAACGTGTCTTCTGTTTTTTTGTTTGTAAGGTGTAACTGACTACTCTTCGGGTATATACAGAGATCGACCCTCACCTGCTGGCTCGTAGACCCGCTCGTAGTCATTCTTGGTCAAATGTGACAGATCGGGTGTTGGAATCATCAGATCAACCCGTCCGTTCTATCGGTGACTATTATTTTGGGCGATTGAACGAAAATGCTTTTGGGCCGAGTACAACAATACAATGCTGGGATTACTAGTACACGCAGATCCACAATTCATCCGCTTCCGCGGGCCATTCTCCGGATATTCTTTCCGCCCTCGGACTTTGCAAGCTGATCCGTGGCCTGCTCGATACCTTCGTCGGTATAAACCCGTTTGTTTGCAAGTTGTCTAGGGGTAATAAGCATTAGCGAGCGGCGACGAAGCGAGTCTCGCCAATTCTCACCGTTTCTTTTTCTTCTGCCCCTCACCGCCTTTACTATTTTGGACAACGATGATCAACTCCTCATCATCTTCTTCGGCCTCTGACACCCGTTTCGATTGTCGGGTACCAGTGGGCCGAGCCGCTTGGCGAGTTTTTCACCAGCCAAATTGAGCCCTCCGAGATCGTGGCCAGCTCAGAGACGGACGTCTTGTTACGTCGCCGAGCCTGTGTGCGCTCTGCCTTAACGTCTTTTTCAAATACAGGGGATGGTGGCTGCTGGAGATGGGGCAACGGTCCGTTTTGTAGGGCTGCCGTCGTGGACCGCGGGCGGCTCGATGCTGGGAACCATTCGTCTGGTTCGTCGGATTCCGACTCCGCGATATCACTCCCCTCATCTTCTGTCTCATCGAATTCCTCTTCTTCCTCCAGGGCATCCAGAGGCGAGCTTGTCGGGTCGACTGTCTCCGTCAAATTTGTGTGTGAGGCCGAGTGGCCAGAAACTGCAGTACGTATATCCTTTGCCGCCTTGCCGCGACCAGCAAGAGGCGATGCTGCCTGGGAGCGGCGGACAGCGGTTAGGTTATCGACCTGATCATCTTCCGATGAGTCGGTTATTTCTGGCAGCTATGCAGGACAGTCACTTGAGAGGAAGATATTTGAAAAAAAATTTATCTTACCTCGTCTGTATCCGAGTCTCTGGTGTCACTCTTGCCGGACTTGGATCCCACTTTACCAGGCGTCTTACCTATCACACCGGAGCGGTGAAGCATGTCGATCTTGGCGTCCATTCTCATCTCGTTTAATTCTACCTACAATGTTAGAAGCAACGAGTCAGTTTTGCTGCTCATCTCGTCCGGCATAAGCGCACCTCGTTCATCAACCTCCTGGTGAATCGTTTCTCAATCTCACCAATTCGCTCCTCCATTTCACGCATCACTTCCTCACGCGTCTCCGCTTCAACCACAGCGCTACGCATTTCCGAGTCAAAGAGCTGGTACCCAGTCAGCAAGATGAGGAGCTCTGATCAATCTACGGAAACGGACCTGCAATCGAAGGCGCTCAATTTCATCGAACAATGCCTCCACAAGTCCATTCAAAGGCTCCTCCTCTGCTTCATCTTCTACGTCTTCGTCCTCTGGGAGTGTATTCCAAGTCAAGCCTGTGCGATATCAACATAAATTTGCGTCCTGACCTTCAACAACGTCAAGTTGTGTCTCGCTGGACTGGCGATCGCCTCGTCCATAAGTGGACAACAACACTTTTCGGTGATGAGAACCTATTGACTGGAGGTTTCCCGTTTTTCCTCCTGCCTTCGCACGGCCTGTCGGTGGTACGCGTTGGGTTGGAGCGGCAGTTGACACCTCTCTTGTTAGGGCAGCAAACTTCATGACATTCGAATTCTCGTCAAAACCAGTATCATAAGGATTGATATTGATGATCACTGTCTGCACAAGATCAGCCTCGCGGACTGTAGGGGAGCAACTTATGACGTGCTTACCACTCGTCCTTCACCTGTGAAATAATCCATTAGGATCTCGGTCAGCTTGCTGTGTCGGAATGGGACGACGGCCAGGGACTTTTTGACATCTCTTGTATCAGAACGTTGACTCTCAGATGCTCCGAGACTCTGCGCAACCCGCTTCTGGTTGGCACGCATAACTTCAATGCATTGGCCGAGGACCATCAAGGACTTGTTGATATTCCCGCCTCTTTGAGTCGTTCGCCACTTGCCTGGGTATTTTTGCTTCTTTCTGAACCAGCAAATCGATCAGAGTAAGACGTGAGGTCATGTATGAGGAAGGTTCCTGAACAGGCGTCGGCGTTCGTCGGCGAATCGAAAAATAGAACTCACGTCCTTTTCACCGCGATGCTTCCTGAGGAGTTTGACGGTCACGATCCCATGGCTACGGCTACTTTGGCTATTTGCTAGAGTACCAAACACTCGTCGATGCAGCTGACCCATCTTAACGAGCCTCTTTGCCTCCTTTGCGCTATCTACCCGGACGTGTGTCAGCCCCGAGATGTATTTGCCGATGGGCCCATCGCATCAAGATTTTCAGATGGTGGAGTGGGTTTCATGGACAACGCCTTGCGGGTCAGGAGGATGGGCTGGGTGCGTGAAGTGCCAGCCCCTGCATCCTCTACATTAGTGAGAAGATCATAAATCTTCTCGTTGTACACTTCGGCATAGGACAACCATATCGATACTCATAGTTACGGTCGACCTTGAGCGTCGTAGGATCGTGATCCACTTCAGAGAGCCCAAAATGTTCGGCGAGAACATCACCCAGTATAGGCTGCTGTGCCGGCAATGTGAAGTTGTCCAACGAAGGTGCGCGGGAAAAAATTGACGATGAATCGTTTAATTCGATGCCGTTTAATCGAGCGGGCCTGTACTGCAAATGGGAAACGATGAAGATGATGCAACATGTCGAATGTGGAGCTCACCTTAGAGCTGCCTTGCAAGCCTTCGATGCTATTGAAAAGCACATCGATGGTGCGAGGCAAGATGCCGGCGGATGACTGCTGGAGCCTCCTTGCATGGTGTACGTTTTACCAGAGTTGGTGACACCGTACGCAAATAACAGGCCATCCTCGCCATCAAGAAGGCCCTCACCAGCGGCAAGGTAGTTTTACCGAAAAATTCTGGTTGTTGGGTGGCAGGTGGAAAGACATGGGTGAAGGTATAAATTGACGATGTGGGCGCAGCGGAGGGACGGAAGCGAGGGATGCCTGAGTAACCACGTGGGTCGTCGCGCGAGGGATCTATCATGCGAACGGCAGTATCTGAAAGACTCTCCAAGTAAGGCACCTTCTTTGGCCCGTCCCCACCCATATCCGGTCTTATCCTCAGGAATGCCTGATGACAAGAAAGCATCAGCTAGATCGATCCACAGGCATCTTGAATAGGGCATACTTTGATTGGCTCTCTGTCTGCGTCAATGGGGATCGCAATTTCGGTGGCCACTCTTGAGAGTCCTCCTTTAGCGAGAGCAGGAGCTCTCTTTCCACCCTGTGAAGAATAGTCAACGGACTTACGTTTCTGATCAGTGACCTGCCTACTGGTTGAGCAGATATTTTGGCACGAGATGAGTCCGATGGCTTTGCTGTTGCCGCACGCGCACTACGAGTAGGGGCAGGAAGGGAAGTTTCTATCTGGGCCGTCGCTCTGGTCGTGCGAGTAGACGCTCTGGTTGCGACAGCTTTCGGTTTTGGCCTGGATGTCATTGCTTTGAGAAAAGGACAGATTGCAATTGGCAATTACAACGTGTTGCGTGTCATGTGATCGTGACGGGCTCACGTGCGCGTTGACGTTTATCGCGACTCACGCGTATTGAATCACTACCATACCATGTCTCCCTCGCCGAGCCGCCGCAAGTCCATCGCGGTCACCCATCAAGTAAACAGTCAAGGCCTGCTCACAAACGTCGACCACACAGCATCACACCTGGAGACTCTGTCCTCAAACAGCTCAGCCCAGCATCTAGGGCCCGCCGATCACTTGTCAGTCCTTTATGCCCTTCCCTGCAACATATCTCATTTAGTTCTTCCCAGGGCCCTCGAAAGAGTATACTCAAATCTCGGCTTCTTTGGCTGCTGATGATGCCGATGATATCACTCAAACTATGGACTTCACACGTGTTTCAATCAATGACAACGCGACCCGCAAGAGTTTGGGCGGCGCGTGAGCTTTGCCTCTCATGCGCAAGTACGCGTTTTCGAGAAGGATCCGAACCGCGGTGATACATCTCCTTCTGCTGTGACAAACCAGCCGGGCAACCCGACACAGTCCGGAACTGTTGTCCAAGATGAAAACGATTACCCCGGCGCATCCTCTATGGCCCGTCGTCGGAGTTCTTTGAGACGTTCCGCAGTCTTTATGAGAATGGAGAGGCATCTATGGATATGGATTCGGACCTAGGATCCTCCCCTCTTCCCGCTGGTTTCTTAACACAGGGTCTTTTCTACAAGATGAAGAGGCGGACGACGTTTCTGGAGCCTGGGATGAAGCGGATATGGACCTCACGACAAACCTCGCCAGAGGCAAATCAAGAAAATCCTCTCTTGGGCTTTCATCTCTTCCGCAGCCAGAGAAGACATGAGTCTCGATGATCATTCACTTGATGAAGACATGAAACATGACTCCGAGGGTGACTTGTCTAGGGAACAATCTGAACCGACCGAGTTCACGGTTCCCCTCAACAAATCTTTGCGCGAGCCAAAACCCCCGAGTGCTGAATGGCTCGCCCTTCGGGCTATGACACACGCAGGGGATAGCTCCTTTGAACCTCCGCAGTCCGACCTGATGAGGATGAACCACGGCTCAAGGAGGTGGCGTTGGCTTAGGCGAGGAAGATATGGATCTCACAGAAGCTGAAACCAGGCTCAGGCGCATGCGTGAGTCCCTCGGACTTACAGACATTGCACCAGAGGACAGCTTCACAAGCTCCGAAGGAAGCTCTATTGGCGGCGGGGACAATCAGACCGTAAATTTGACCAATATCTGGCGTGAGAGCCTTGGGACAGATTCAAGCTCCGTAATGGATTGACGAATGTCCAGCGTAACTCTGGTGAGAGCAGCGCGGATGAGGCCGTTAATAGAGTTCTCCCGCCTACACTTTCTTCGAGGACCCGCCTGCTCCCTCGGAGCAACCCGTGCCACTTGGATCAACTTTAACGACACCCTTCGCAGAAGTGATTGACTCGCCTCACAATCCCCCTCCCCCTCCTATTCCCCCCGTCTTTGCCAAGCCTGGCCATGTATTTCTGCACCAACTCACGCACCTCCTTCTCCGTCTAAATTGAAACCTCCCGCTTCCCCTCGAAAGGCAGGTACTGCTGCCTTTGCGTTGCCGGTTGCACGTCCACAATCGAAGAAACGGACGGCGACCCCTGGTACGGAGGATGAAGATCCTTTCCACTCTGAGGGTGGAAAAAGTCCGCACAAACGGGAAACACCGCGACGTTCGCCTTCAAAGCCAACAAGTGCTCCCGCGCCCACGGAGTCGGTGGCGACATCTTCGACTGTGCGGCGATCGAGCACCGCAGGTTTACGACGGCCATCTGGATACTTTGCTCAGCGCAAAAGCCTCGGACCTTCTGGAGTCCCGAATATTCCTCGGCCAGTATCACCCCAAAAGAAGGCTGCCCAGAGGCGAGCAAGTGAGGCTGGTATCCCCGAGATAGATCAAAACGCGGTGAACATCGGACGAGAGAATGTCGACCATCATCATCTCTGCCGCATCCTCGATTTTCAATAGAGGGCTCATCAAAGAAGCAACTGCGATCCAAGCGAGTCACTCTCACCTATACCTCCACCACTCTTTGCAGAGACCAACTCGGTTCCGTCCGCCGAGTCAGAGACACAAGCACCAGCCCACAGCCAACCGTAACTTTTGCCGACATTGAAGCAGCGGAACAATGGAGAAACAACGTCCAACCACTCAACTTCACTGAAGACGACGGCGTAAGAGCACTTTCTATAATATTCTACATTGGTGCTTACCCTGCGTTAGCCTCCCATATCATTGAACAATTTTTCAATATGACGGGTATCCGCTTCCTAGATGAACTTTCTGCACCCCGTCGCTGACCATTCTTCCATCCCAACTTCAGTCTGCGCAACGACGGGCATCTCTTCAAACAGAGACCACATTGGCTGGTTACGCCATTGCGATGGCCGTTGATGCGCCACAGCTCGAACTGTATTCTCATGTTGCGGCTGACTTACAGAGATGGATCGAACACAGCAAGGAAATTTACCGCCAAGCAGAAGGGGAAGCCACCAAGGTTACTCCCATGCTGTTCCGGGAGTACTCGATAGCGGATGAGCAGACTCAGGCAGAGTTGCTGGTACCTCTTCCGTCATCCCGAACGTGTCCAGAAAACTGATGTCCTTGCCTTAGCAACAACTTAAGCTCATCAAGGCCAATAACCACGCCACGGCGAGATCACAGTGGTATGACTGGAGGTTGCAATGGGTAGAACAACTCTACGCCATTGCCGACCAGGGCTTTGTGGAGCTTGAGCAAGTAAGACTAAGTCCTATTGTGTGCTTATCCACTCCAACTGATTGTCGCAAAGGATGCCAGTACATTAGAGACTATAATCCAGCAAGCCGAGAATCTCGTGCCTTTGTTGCGAGAAGAGCATGCGCAGGCTATCAAAGAGTTGAGCAGGAACAAAGCATCGCTACCGACATTGAAAACTGTGATCAGGGGTACCTCAGCGAGCTCAAGACTACTCTTGCAGAACAAGGGTATTGCCACACGTTCACTGCTAGAAGCGGGATGACAGCTAACATAGTCAATCAGTACTGCACTGGATGAGTTTCGTGTCGAAGTTGCAGAGGCAAATGCAAAATTCGAACGTTTGGACGAGAAACTACGAGACCTCGAAACAGAAAAGGCAGAAATGATGTCATCTATTGAGGCTTCTCAGCGGACGTTGCATATCCAGAAGAATAGCACCCAGGCCGAAGCTTTCCGATTGAGAGGTATGCCCTGTCTGGAGAGGTCCTTGGTGCAATTCCTCACTTGCGTCATGTTGCAGATGAACTCGCCTCTCTAGAACAACTTCATCTTTGGCATACTGCGACGGTCCACGCCGATCTCTTCGAATTCGTCTACGCATCCCGCTTCCATGTTCACGTCCCTTGCACAAAGTTCAAGCCTTTGAAGGACCAGATCCAAATAGCAAAGACGAAAGAGATGGTCGTCATACTGAAGGATCAGTTTCCCCGCTTCACCGACCTGACCATCAAAGCGGCCCAGCACCGGCTTGCCTCGTCTCCCACCAATCTAGGCATCAAGCAGGTAAACAGATCTATTTAAATGTCGCGGGTCCAGATGGCAAAAAAGGGACGCTCGCTGATTCGCGTCTCCGTAGATTGTTCAGGGCTTGGGCGACTTTTGGTCGGGGTGTGCACAACTGCGCACACACTTTACATTCCTCTCTGTCAAGTATCCTGTGTCGGTCGACCCCCAACCGCCACAGCACAACAACGGTCTTCAGGGGCTCGTGACAACAGCCACAGTCCTATTACCCAGCGTCAAAGCGAAACTATTTATATCGTTTATCTTGGATGCCGATACCCTTTGGGCGTGGCCTATGTCGATCGGAAATGTTGACTGCCAGATCAAGAAGGCCTACGGTCCTGACATCGAGTACGCCTCCTTCCGTAGTTTTGTGGCCCTCGCTAACAGATGGACCCGTGGTCAGCATCGAGAAGATACGCAACACTGTTCTTCAGCGCATGTCAAGATCCACGCCCGATGACAACCATGCCTGCTTCTTAGACTCCTGCATCGAAGCCACCCTGGAGTATGAAGTCGTCGAGCAGTAAATTATATTCCTAGACTCGGTTCTTGTAACCAACTATTGGATATCACTGTACTTGTATTGCGAATCACACATATATACTCAATATATTACAATCTCGAGTAAGATCAGGTCAAGCACGTTGCATAAATCGTTTTGCATGAATCGTATTCGGGGTCGTTTGGCATCGTTAAATAGCTCAAGAACGTCATCGTAAATATCATGACACTGCCATCTAGTCAGCATGAAATAAACGAAATGAAATAGAGGTACGTACTCATGCGTTCATAAAATGGCATTCCTACCGATTCCGGTCAAGACTCGCCAACAAGAGTGTCAAGGTTTCACGCTGAGCCTTCACAAACTCTAGCTCGCCCTCTGCCAGGTCGTGAACAGAGACCCATGACGTCGCTGCACTACGTGCCGCGCTGACAGCCTCGCATTTACGACGCATAGCCTCCTCCGCAGCGACTCTGAGCCGCGCCGCATCTTCCGTGACCTTCTTAACCGCTTCTTGCACAGCCAACTCTTTGGCGACAGCGGCTCCACGAAGTTGTTCCTCTAATGTGAGGCGCTCTTCAGCAGCGCGCTCACGGCCATCAAAGCTGACGTGCATTTGCTCTTCAAGTGCAGACACTTGGGCTGCGAGGTCAGCAGCCTCACGCAAGCGTGCTTCCTTCGCTGCACCCAGCTGTGCCTCAAGAACAGTAATCTGGGTGAGACGCTGCTTGGCGATGTCCTCCATAGATGCCAATTGCAGACGCAACATCACTACGAGTGATGCGTCCGCTGCGGCAGGCCGACCATTCTCGGGAATGAACAGTGATTGCATGTTTTTGGTTGAGGCTGGTGAGGGCGTCACGTCGGGTAGAAGGACCTGAGATATGGAGCCATAACCTGCAGGCGAAGGGAGAGCACTCAGTGAAGGGCTCTCCGGAATGTTCAACTGAAGATCCACTGTGCTTGCTGCGGGAGAGAACGGTGCAGCGATATCTGCGATCATATTCTCAACCTCCCCTTCACCCAAAGTCATATCCCCAACAGCAACCAACTGATCCCAGGAGAGTAAGGACCCCCTGTCATGACCAGCACGCATCAACCTGAGGGAAGGGGGTGCACCGGTGGGTGGAGGCATCGGCGAGAGGTAGGAGAGGTTTGCACGGGTAGGGAGGTTCGACATGCGCGAAGGTGTTTGTGGCATTTCGCCTTGCTGACGTCGATCATGGAGACGAGGTAACGCTGGTGTCGGCGCCGTGGGTGAGACAAGCGAGCCGATCATGAACTCGATATCGTCGCACTGTCCCCCTCCATGAAGGCAGAACTGGAGCTCGACTCTGAATTTGATCGATTGAACTGGTCAACCTTCACAATCTTGGGGATAACATCCTTTCGATTAGGTTTCCCCATAAGAGATGCCGGTTGCTTGCGAGCTGGGTTCCGTGATGGTGTTCCACCTTTGACCGGTGAGATATTGTGACCAGTAACCTGCCGGGTTGGTGTTCGGGGTGTAGGTATGGAACTTGAAGACGAAGTAGAGGATGGAGGTCTAGGGATGGTGGAGCGGCTAGGTGTACCAGGTTTCGAAGTTTGGTCTGTCTTATTCGGCGGAATAGTAGTGTTCCGTGCCGGCAATGACGGAGAGCGGGGTGGTGGTTTGGTAGGGGAGGATGGCGAATGATCGGTAGAACCATTGATTGGTAGCACCCTCTGAGGAAGAGGGCTTATGGGTCGTGCCGCCTTCTCATGTGACACAGAGGCCCCGGGCTTGAGTATCACAGGGACGCCCCCCGCTTCGTCCTTCTCTTCATCCGTGCTACTGGCCCGCTTGCGCGTGCCTAGGTGAGGGGGGGAGGGCGGGGGCTTATGGGACTCGACAACGGAGGACCTTGGACGATATTTGGGGAGAGCAGAGGCATTACCAAGGGGTCGTGGTCGTAACGTCGACCGTCTCGTAGGAGCAGCGGGACTGAGCGGAGTGCTTGCTTTCGCTGGGGGTGCCAAAGACGTAGGAGAGACTGTATCCTTGAGGAAGGCAGAGCGTCTACGAGAAGTGCGAGTGATGGTTTCTCAGGAGAGACAACATCCTCCTTAGCAAGAGGTCGCTCGCCGATGGAAGTGCGCCGGTTGTTGTTGCTATTTGCATTAATGGATGCAGCGTTCATTCTACTGCTACGAGTGCCATCCCTTGGCTTTTTCGCGCGCGTTCGTGAGTGGGACTTTTGGAATCTTTGTTCATGACGTCCGCGAGGGCTCTACCGAAAGCATTAAGGGAATAGCGGGTGGCGGGCTTTCTAGCAAGGGAATCATCTCTGGACATGGCGATTAAATGTGGTGGAAGGGTAAAAGGGTTACGGAAGTTGAAATTCATCTTTGTTTGGCCTTGCTTGGCCACCGCGTCGCGTCGCGCTTCATTACGTCACACTTCACACGTATTCACAGAATCATCACCACATGAATCGCCCAACGCCCTCCGCTCCTTGTACAAGAACACGTACATCGTACCCGCGTTAATCAACCCATACCATACTCCCTCTAACAGCAGACCCCATGTCGTCACATCCACAAGCTGCGCGCGCATCACACGTAGGGTATCAAAAAGTAGCGAGGCTCCAACAGGGGTGTCGGAAGTAGAACTGGAAGTGTGCATAATGGCAGGAGTAGGGTCTGCAGAAGCGTTTGTTCGCGCCCTAGGCAACAATGAATACCCCGTCGATCAAACATTATTATGGGCACATCCTTACGTACCAACACGTAGGAACCATATCCACGCACACACAATGTAACCTGGGATGAGCAGGTACGGTACTATCGGGTGCAGCGAGAATATCCGCTTCCAGACATAGAAAGTGTAATGTCGGTTGTCCGAAAGTAAAAAAGGATGATGTATTCTGGACGCAAACTTAGGTCAGGGGTGTCCTTTCCAAAATCACTTGCACCCACGTGAAAAGCTTTATTGATAGTCCCATGGCCACAGAGATGGCTACGTGCATCATGGTGCGTCTGATCAGTGAAGAACAACTCAGACCTCACACCATGCACATGCAATGAGGACGCACCTTTTGTTGCCAAATATTCGATACTGGACGTCATTCGCCAGGGCTTTCCACCCACTATCGCCGCTGACCAGTGCTGGCCATCCCATGATAGTTGCAAATGCAATAAAATAATACAGCTGCGGCAGGTGAAATGAAGCCACATGATTCGACTTGTCGCCTGGAAAAACATTAATAATATACAGCGCTTGAACGTAAACAGTATACACGTACCAAGTACGATACCTCCATTCCAGATCACAAACCCCCGAACAGAGCCAGTGTTAGGGCGTACGGAATGAACGGCGGTAAGAGGTCTGGTAGTATCATCGGCGCACTGAGGATCGATCGAACAAGATCCACTGAAAATGATCAGCCAGTGAGGTCTCCGTTTCTAGAACGGAGGAAATAGGGGACGAACGGGGTCCGGCGGCCAGCGCGGGGGGATCATGCAGCCTTGCAGGTTTTGAGCCGCCCGGTGGCGCACGCCGAAAGCGCAAGTGCGTCAGCTGGCTGGACGCATACGCATATAATAGCCAGATGATGTTTGTTTGACGAAACGTGCAGCTAATGATCCCTAACTGCGAATCCGGCTCTGCCCAACGACTTTCTCCTGAAGAGCGCGCACATCACGTACCATACTAGCGACCCAATGCCGTCCCTGCGACGCGCGACGATCGTGAGGATAACTGACAAAAGGCTAGGCACGTCCGTGTAATACAAAAACCCAAAGAACCAGGCAACTGGAAAGGTTGAAAGCACCACAGAGTCGAGTGTTGGGGTTAACAAAGAAGGCGGCGGGCGCATCCGTTGATGGTAGCGTAGCAAGCGTGTGGTCGCCAGCGGGAGAAGAAGAAGGGTAAGTAATGGGTCAGCCGAAGAGTTGGGAGTCTGCATTTGAAGACAAAAATCTTTTTGAGTAGGACGGTCAAAACATAGCTGGCGCAACAGGTTAGCGTGGCGAACAAATCAGGCTGATAGTCTCACAGTCCGGGAGGTGTCGTGATTTTTGATCCCATAGGACCAGTCCCCGTTGCAGTATGCCTGACCTGGGGGACGTGAAACGGCTCGTCCTGGGAGGGTTAAGATCATACGGTGACGTGTGCAAAACCGAGAGCGGACCATGTACGGCTCATTTACTTGAATATTCAGCTCCTTGAGCGTAGCCACCGAGAGAACAGCGAAGATGAGAAAGGCGGTCGAGCCCAAAGAGGAAGACATGGATGTTCTGCAGAGTCCGCAGCCCGAGCCGACCGAGCGCTCAAAAGGTCTACTGCACACCTTCATCAAAATGGCAAACTTAACTCTGTCGCTCACAGTCTCTGAGAAACAAAGAGACCGCCTACCAGGTTTGTTTTCAGTACTTGACGTCGTACATTTCATGATGACAGAAATGTAGGTACTACTGTTCTGTAATGCAGCCACGATGTGGCAGTTTCGTTTGTACATACAGTCGCAACATGATGCGACCGATTGAAGTCCCTTTCAAATATTCTTTTCGTTGAGTAGGAGGCGGTCGTTGGACGTCCGCAAGGTCAACAATTCGATATCGCACTAGTTCAAGTTGTCAGGATTCCAGGGCGCCTACAAAACTGGGAAATTCATTGACAAAGGCAGAGCGCTCCATGAGCATCATGGTATCTCATGTCCCTCCAATGCGCTCAACATCCTATACACCACGACAACTATATCGTACGTACACACCTCACTTTACGTCATCGTCTCTTGTCACATCTAATGCGGGGATAGACTTCTCTCCCTGTCGTGACTCAAGCGCCATTGAAATCCCGTGGAGATTATTATCACAGTAAAAAGAACCAGTGGTATTATGACTCGCGTGGGCAGTGCCCATGGTTGTCGAGAGTACGACGACGAAGACAAAAACAAAGTTCAAGATACATCTGTTCGGCATCGAACTAGGCACGCCGCGACTCACAAATTGATTTTTTTGGCGGTCACATGCATCCGCACGAGAAAACTAGCTCCGGCCTTGAGCCTTTTCAGAACGGAGGCGGGGGAGGAGTGGAGAAATAGGGCAAGCGATGTTTCAAGTGGAAGTATTTCAACACAAGGTCCTGTTCCGTAGACCTATTCCGGATGACTCGGATGTAAAGGCAATGTCAGGTCCGGTGGGTTTCCTATTCGGGGCAAGAATCCGGGCCTGGGAAAGAATGAAAAGAGAATTACCGTGGGAGTCAAGTTGATGCCGTAAGCGTCTGCGTCTCCGCAAGGTTCTCCCTCCAGAAATGAGGGCATGTGGAGGCAGAATCAACCCGTATGCGTGCAAGTGAGTGGCCATCTCTGCGATGGCCGTTACCGTTATTTCCTAGGTGAGAATATTTCCATAATTGTTGGAAAACGATGATAAGATTAGATGACGTTATTGTTCAAGACAATAAGAAACATGATTGACATTGCGCCTTTTGTCCCTCCGCATCTTTAAACGCCCGTCCAATTGTCTTGAGGCAACCAATCAATCCAGAGAGACATATCCCTATAAGACCATCACATGAGGGCCTCGTGCACAAAACCTCCGTTCCTCTTTGCTTTCTCCCCCCCGCGCACGACGGGCTAGCGTGGACGCCTCATCCTTCTCTCTTGCCACCCACAGTTGATCAATGGACGATACTGCGAAAACGACCGGGTCTGCCAGCCTATCTGACTTCAATCAGCTTCGGCACCGATACTCTGTCCCTGACGTCCCAGAGGATGTCGAAGATGATTTAATGCTACATTTTAATGACCCAAATTGGGACTTCAATGCCAACTCTTCGACGTTATCCATCTCGACCGATGGCATGGAGCCTAAACGATGGTCAAAGTCCTCCACCTACATGGGCCCTGGCTCGGAAGTGGATACAGAAATCCAGGATTCAAAGGCCGAGTTCTCATCCGATGGAACACAAGTCCAGTGCGCGCCCCTTTCTCGCCCTCTTTTCCGTGCCTTTTCACTCACTTTGATTTTCTAGGGATTCACCGTATCCCGAGGTCAGGGCAGCCGTCGCTAATACCGACGACCCGACTATGGTTGTGAACACCTTTCGAGTGTAATTGATGATTACTTTTGATGAAAGGAAATTTACTCATCTTGCTTTTCGCAGGTGGTTCCTTGGTCTGCTTTTAGCGACGGTCATACCTGCCTTCAACACCGTCATCTCGTTGCGATGTACGTCATTCTCATCTTTTTCTGACTTGTTATACTCACCGTTCATCAGTTCCCTATGTCATTATCAGTGTCCTTTTCGTCCAGATAATAACTCTGCCCATGGGCAGGTTTCTGGAATGGGTTCTCCCAAGATATCGTATTTCCGCGTTCGGCCACTCGTTCTCCTTGAACCCCGGGCCGTTTAACATTAAGGAGCATACTCTTATCGCCGTTATGGTCAACGTCGTTGTGGATGGGACAACAATCACGGACATCTCCGCGGCTTCGCGTATCATCTTCCATGACCACTGGTCGATTGGCAAACAATTCTTCCTGGGACTGGTCCTTCACTTGTTGGGTTTCTCCTTTGCTGGCGCCCTCCGCCAATTTCTCGTTTGGCCTTCAAGCATGATCTGGCCTGGTGTTCTCGTTCGTTGTGCGTTGTTAAATGCCATGCACGCAAACTTCGACAAGAAGGATAAAAAGCACATCTCACGAGAGCGCTTTCTTTACCTCGCATGCCTATGCAGCTTCGTGTGGTATTGGGTACCTGGGTACCTGTGGACAGGACTCAGCGTGTTCAATTGGGTATGCTGGATTGCTCCCAATAACGTGATCGTAAACAATCTTTTCGGCACCGTCAATGGCCTCGGGATGAGTGTGTTGACGTTCGACTGGGCCCAAATATCTGTAGTTGGCAGTCCTCTCGTAATTCCGGTATGTTTGATTGATACGCCCAAGTATGACACAATACTCACGGCTGAATGTTATAGTGGTGGGCGCAGCTCAACATGTTAGGCGGGTTCGTGTTTGTTGTCTGGTTCATCTGCCCGATTTTGTGGGGTATGTCTATTTCTGTCTCATCTATTTACCTATGTTTACATTCCGTTACAGCCAAGAATGCTTTCTACTCACAATATATGCCCATATCCGCGGGAGAGTCCTTCGACAACACTGGTAATCCGTACAACCTCAGTGCCGTAGTTACCAACAACTTGTTCGACCAGAAGAAGTACGAGGAATATTCCCCTCTTTTCCTGCCGGTCACCTATGCTATCTCGTACGGGACAATTTTCGCGACCTACCCTGCGATTTTAGTCCATACATTCCTCTGGTACCGCCATGACGTCGTCCGCCAGTTCCGCCACAGCCTCGATGACGAAACCGACATTCATGCTCACCTCATGCGCAAGTATCCCGAAGTCCCTCGCTGGTGGTTCGTCGCTCTTGGCTCCATCTGCATCATCCTAGGTATCGTTAGCGTCGAGATCTGCAAGACCGGGCTACCTGTTTGGGCGTTTTTCTTCGCGGTCATCTTTGCGATGATTTTCGTGGTTCCGTTCGGCATAATACAGGCCATCACAAACCAACAGTTCTTCCTAACCGCTCTGTCAGAGATCATTATTGGGTATATATTGCCAGGACGCCCGATTGCTGCAATGCTCTTCAAAACGATAGCCAGCGACACTGTTGTGCAAGCGACGTCATACTGCAGCGACTTGAAATTCGGATATTATTTGAAAGTCCCACCGCGCCTCATCTTTTTCGGCCAAGTTATCTCCTCGATGTTTGCGCTTTTATCTCAAATCGTGGCACAGAACTGGGCCCTGAACAACATTCCCGACATCTGCACGCCTGGTCAAAAGAATTTCTTCATTTGCCCGAACCTCACGTTATTCAACACGTCGGCGATTATCTGGGGTGGTATCGGCCCAAAGCGACTTTTCTCCCCTGGGACCATGTAAGCACCTACCTGCTTTAAATGACGATGATGATGATTGACTGACGGATCCCCTCAGCTATTATCCCATGCTCTGGTTCTTCCTGATTGGCGCAATCCTACCTATCCCTGCCTACTACCTCGCCCGTCGCCGTCCTCGCTCATTTTGGCGCTACGTCAATATCCCCGTTGCATTGTTCGCACCCAACTCCGTCCCACCTACTAATGGTATAAACTTTACGTCGTGGGTCCTGGTCGGTTTCATCTTCCAGTGGTTCATGAGGCGCTTCCACTTCCGTTGGTGGATGCGATACAATTATCTTCTTTCGACGGGACTCGATGCGGGCGTCATCTTCGGCCTCGTTATCATCTTCTTCTCCGTGCAATTCCCCAGAGGTGGTTTCAACGTCAACTGGTGGGGCAACGACGTGTGGAAGAATACTGCGGACGCGAAAATGATTCCGTGGAAGACACTCGCTCCCAATACAACCTTCGGGCCAACTACATGGTCATGACATTACCGATATCGCACGACACTCAATGCAAGGACTCTCCACGTATGATTATGGTTTCCAGCTTCGCTATCTTGTACAGTATTTATCAAAATGGTTTCCCTTTTTCCTTTCTTTCAAGCGTCTCAACGCGCCTCCCTTGCGGCACCCACTCTCACTCGATTAACAAATACTGCGTATTTACACATTTCACTATCGATTCACACGAATGAAAAATATAGCAATGACTGAATGATGCCAGCCAAGTATGATATGAGAAACGAGCACCTTGAGATAAGGCACAGCGTGGGCGCGGGAGGCGAAGGCTAGCCGACGTTAGGTGCTGACAATGTTAGACAGAAACAAGTAGATACAAGCCAAAACACTGACTACAAGAGTAGAGCATTGAAACGAAGGCGATCACTCTGGTAGTCCCCAAATTCTAACCTCCCTTCCGGTCGTCCCCCAAATCTCCTTACTCTCGGGACCAAACGCAACGTTAGAGACTTCACCACCTTCCTGGAAGTGAACGAGCTCCTCCCAGGTTTTGTGGGCAAAGATACGGGCTCCCTCGTTACCCGCAACACCGAGCAGCTGTGCACTGTAGTCGTACACAACCTTGTTCACTTTGAATCCATCTCCCAGGGGGATAGAGTGTCCTAGCTTTTGCTTACGTAGATCCCATATTCCCACCGAGGACAGTGAGTCGGGTGCAAGGAGATGATAACCGTTCTCCGAGAAGCTCAGGCTGTTAACGGTGAAAGGGGAGTTGTCCGGTGGTACGAGTGTCGCAGCCATGTCTCCAGAGCGCACATCATACACGTGAATGGTAGACGACGGTGTACCTGCAGCGAGGATAGTGCCATCCGGGTGCAGAGCGAGAGAGGAGAACGGTTCCTCCGCAACAGTGGAGCGGTACAGCTGGTTGAAGTCGCTGAGGTCGTGTATGGAATAGGTCTTGTCTTGGGACGTAAGGAAGAGCAATGTTGACGAGGGATGGACTACTAGGCCAGTGACATCGCCCTTGTGAGTTTTGATGATAGTGCGTGGGCGGTATTCTCCTGACGCAGAGTCTAAAGACCAAACACGAGCCAACTTGTCCGCACCAGCAGACAAAAGAAGGGTAGGTTGCCCTTCGCGTTCACGGAACGCGACGTGGTGGATTTTCTTTGAGTGTCCCTTCAACGAAGCCAAAACCTTGTCTGTACTTCTGTCGTATAGTTGGACAATCCCGTCATTCCCACCTGTCAAGAATTGTGTGGGATTCGCACCCGAAAGTGCAATTGATGTGATTCCAGCAGGAGAAGCAGAGTGAAGGGAAGGGATTGTGTGTTTAGAGGTATATTTTTTGACTTGGGCTGGTGTAGCATAACCGGGTGGCACTTTGCGTTTCTTGCGCACGGCGGAGAGTGTTTGATGGGTTTCATCTATCTCGGCAATGACCTTCTCGGGCAAGGCGCTGCCCGCAGGAGCAGCTTGATCAGGCATTTCAACATCGTTACTGGGGGTGGCGGAAATTCCCATAGAGGCCTGGACATTGGCAAGAGCCCTAAGTACAACCACGTCGGTTTAATGGAACAAATCGTGAACGCCAAAAAAAAAAACATACTCTCGTGCAGCGTCGCGCTCCCGCATAAGACGCGCAATGACACGACTGGCAGCATCTTGGCTGTAAAGGGCATAGCTCAACTCCTGGCGAGTCGAGTTGTACTGCTGCTTGAGGGTAAAAGTCTCGAGGACAAGTGCGTCCCATTCATTTTGCAGAGCAGTCAATAGTGCAGGTATGGATGAGTGAGTCGGAGGTCGAGGAACGGCTGCACCAGGACCTAAAAAGAAATAGCGCTTGATTTAAGCATTGCTGCATCAGGAGGAGAGGGACATACGTACTGGCTTTGACGGAAACCAAGTCAGACTCTTCCAGCTTATCGCCTGTTACGGGGTCTGTGCCATTCTCCGTAATGTATTTTTGTACGAGACGACGCTCATAGAGATGACCCGACTTTGTAGAGATGACTGGGTCTTGCGGGGGTTCACCCGAGATGGCACAGAAGAACATGGCGCGTGAGGTCGTTGGTTCTGGTCAAGAGGGTCGACGCGTAAACAGGTGTCAACACCGTCCCTCACTCCATCTGACTCGGAAAATGTCTGAAAAGCAGCAGCGTCTCGTCCTGTCTATCATCGACTTTCTCAACCAGTCTATCAACGATGGGACCATCAGGGACGAGGACAAGGAGGGCCTTGACGTCGCCGGTGCATATACTTGTCGTTTACCTCTTCACCTTCACCCGCTAATCACTGTGGTACATTCCTCTCTAGTTCAGTGCATCGGGGAGGCCTTTGGCGTCGATCCCACAGACCAAGAACAAGTGGATCGTTTAAGCGTGAAGCCTGCCACCCTCCAGAACATTTTCGAGGTCTTTCTCAAGACTAAGGATAAGATCAGCTCGACATCTCAAGTACCCCCGAGCACGTCTTCAGTCGCCCCAGTGTCTCCCTCAGCGGAAGATAAGGCAGCGGCCGAGAAATATAAACAGGAAGGGAATGCATTGATGAGTAGCAAGCAGTATGACAAGGCGATCAACGCGTATACCGAGGCGACCAAGTTGGATCCTTCAAACCCTGTTTACTATTCCAACCGAGCCGCAGCACATTCTAGCAAGAGCGACCATTTAACGGCTGCTGTCGATGCCGAGAAGGCAATTGAACTAGATCCCAAGTTTACCAAGGGCTATTCTCGCCTAGGGTGCTGGGCTGCCAGCTTCCGAATTGGAATCTCCCTTCTGACGTCCTTACGTACAGACATGCTCGCTACTGCATCGGTGACTACGCAGCCGCTGCTGATGCGTATCGCCGTGGTCTCGAATTAGAACCCAACAATGCTGCTATGCAAGCCGGCCTTCGAAACTCGGAGGCCCACCCTGCAGACGTAGTGGAGGATACCGCACCCCCCAGTGCGGCGTCCGCTGGCGGACCAGGTGGATTGGCTGATACACTAAGGAATCTGGGCGGAGCTGGTGCAGGTGGCATGCCCGACATTGCGGGTATGATGAACAATCCTGCGATGATGCAGATGGCGCAGCAAATGATGGCCAATGGTGGATTGGAAAGGCTTATGTCAAATCCGACCGTTGCCAACATGGTCAGTTGCATCAAGTCGCTGTGGCGTGGTTGCCTGGCTGACCCTGTCCAGATGAACCAAATGAACAGTGGAGGTGGCCTACCGTCCATGCAAGACCTCATGGAAAACCCAGAGTTACGAGCACTGTGAGTTGGCCAATTGACAACAAGCTAATTTATTTCTTATGTCCCTAGGGCTGATCAATTCGGAGGCGGTCAGAGATGATTGTCCTTGCCACATTGGCCCTGCGTAGTGGGTGATTTGTACTTAGACTTGGTTATTCTATCACAGCGACTCGACCTTGAAGATGCCAGTGAAGGCTGTAGGAACATTATTAGTACAACCTGGGTTATTGAACAAGTTTGTATGAGTGCATTCAGCTCCGATTTCAGTGTTAACAACTTGAGATCTCTGCGACAAAGGCTCATGCAGTACCTTTGGCTCCGTCTACGCAAGAGAAAGCATCTACAGTAACTCCCTCGTATGGGCCTCCGATAACCGTTTAGGCTGATGGTACATTCAAATTCCAGTGGCGACTACCAGTGCACAGTGTGTTGCATCCAAAAAAGTCAAGCCTTCTTGCAGTCCGTCAGCCCTGAGGAAACTGAACACGTTTCACGCCCCCTCTCGGATCTGAGAGGAGACGTATCAAAGGCTTGCAGTGTTCGACCACAGCCGTCCTCAAATGGGCAGACGGGCTGAACGTTGAACGTTGAACGTAGGAATGTTTGGTCGTTAGTGGCGATAGTCTCCGCCGACGACGACGGTGGGCATCACAATTTAGCCCCGAATCTACTCACGTCATCTCTTCGACACTATCCTTATGCTGAAACGTGTCAGCCGAGTCTTTGAGTTTCAAGACATCGTCAGTTTTGTTTAATCAAGAAAGCATATAAATTACTGTCGGGTGCAGAAAAAACTGAGGTCACAATTACAACACTTCCTCACTTAACATTAGGACTAAAAGTGATGCTATGGTACGACATGACCTTTAAGCACTCGCGGCTTGTCGCTGCAGTTTCTCTGTTACCTTTCGCGCAAGGGTGGGGGGCACGCTATCAAGTTGTGCAGGAGATTTATGGAGTGACCCTGGATACGGACGCATATTCAAGCACTGCGCATCTTATCCTAAGTATACAGTGGACTCACGTGGGAGAGATGATATCTCAAACCGCTGAGTTGCTTGTATACCTGCGGACAGTTCGCATGAGGACAAGGATGGTTTCTCGCTGGTCGTCTCTGCTTCCTGGGCGTCTCCAATGCAGGAGGTTGGGTAGTAGCAGGGACTGTTGACGAGAATGAAGTAATGGCTTGCAAGAAATGCGCCTTCGAGCTATCAGTGAACACATCTTAAGTGTCATCGGACGTGCGACAAATTTGACTGGGCCTACACTTGTAAATGGTATTGTAGACCATTGACACTCTGATATCATATGAGAACATTTCATACGAGGAAAATATGAAACGTTTACCTTCCAAGTCTTGTTACAACCTGGCAAACCACATCGATATGGCTTATGATCAGGGAAATCGTCCGCAGCATGGACAGTTCGGATGTGATCTGATAGTTCCTTTGACGTAACAAACTGGACCCCAGTAGTTGAATCGTTGGCCAAACAGCGCTGATGACCACACGCGTATCCCCGAATGGTCAGACTGGGCGTAAATAAATTAGCGTGGAGGTAAACTTGATAGAGGATTACTCACTCCGAACTCGTAGCTAGAGTCGAAGAAAGTCTCGGGAGCCTGCGATCCACTGTGCTTGTCTCTGTTGATTGACTTTGCTGTGATGAATGCTCTACCGGAGAAGCGGTGACCGGAGAACGTGAAGCCAGCTCTGGGGAAATGTCTCCGAGGGTTGGCGACTGTATTCGACGGTTATCATAATTCGACATAGTACACTCGGGATCTTCAAGGGTGCACTCGTTGATGTTATTGGCTTCTCCTTCGGGAATATCAACGTGGAGTTGATTGATTAGTGTTGGTTCCATCTCGACATCACATTGCACCGCGGACGCTGAGCCAGAATCCGATCGCGTATCAAGATCAGAAGTAATGTTCGTCTGAAGTTCTAGTATATCGGTTTGCATAGGCAATTCCGACGTCTCATCGTAGGACAATCCTTGGGCCTGTTCAAGTGCAGTGAAGACGGGGTCAAATGCAGGATATCGATAAGCAGAGATCATAGATTGGGTAGCACGAAAGTCGCCCCCCTCAGAGGGCGGTATAGGTATAGTTGCGCGGGACGAGTTGGAGGACTGTTGACTTGCACAGGCGACGTTGTCAAACCGGGCAAAAAGTCCAAAGATGCTGATGGGGCCAATATGGAGATGGATCAAACATCGGCCATGAGGGAACCGGATCTGTAGCCTGGAGTGATTCAGAACGGGCAGAGGCTGGATGGAGACGGGACAAAGGTAAGTCTGGTGGAGTAACCTCCCGAATAGCGGGAGATCGTTTCCTCTCCAGCAGTCGCCATCTAGCAACCCGTCAAGCATGAAAAAAATACGGGAAGGGCACCATGCAGACCTGTTTCGACAGCCTAGACTGCTGCGCTGGAGCTGTTGGCCCACCTGCACCCACTTGCCACCCCATTGCGCATACAGCTGAAGCAGCTTGGCGTCTTCGGCCTCGGTCCATTCATCCTTCTTGAGGGCAGGATCAAGAGCTTCGCGATATCGCTTTGAGCATGCATCATCTGTCCTTCCAGGTATTTGCCTGGCTATGACAGACCACTTGGTGCCGTTGTGCTTGTACAGAGACAATAACTTCTCATCTTCCTCTTTAGTCCATGCTGATTTCTTGATCGATGGGGACAGCGAGTGAAGCCATCGCTAGAACGGGGATCCAGAGGGATTCGCCAAAAGAAAAGACAGGCGATGCTTGCGAAAACGTACCTTTCGGCAAGCCTTGTTTGTACGACCGGGAACACGCTGAGCGATGGTCTTCCAATCGGCTTCACCGTCGAACTCTGCAACGGCTTTCGAAAGGAGGAGATCTTCATAGGCAGACCATGGACGACCAGTGATCCTTTCAGCCATTCGACGAAAGCAACAAAGGGAGAGAGGCGAGTGCCGGAGAGGCAACTCGAGCCGTGCCTAACTTGCAAACCCTCAAAGACTTTCAAATTCGGAATTCGATGATGTCGGTGGAGGGAGTGATTATGTAATTCACTCTCATCCCTTTATCGCTCCCATGTCTCTCGTTCAAGGCTATTCTTCAGACGAAGATGCTGCCGGTCTCAGTGACGCTTTCAACTTGGCTGCCATACCTTCATCCAAGAGGTTCAGGGTCCAGGATACACCCTTGAACACAACCCCTCATGCTGCTCCATATGTACTCGCACAGGTAAGTTTCTTTCGCTCACAACACCCTTTTGTTGACGCGAACGAATTGACAAGGATCCGCTCAATCAAACCTCTCTTATAACACGTCCCACGGACACGCAAATGAACGTGAATATTCCTTACAGCGATATGACACTTCCTATGCAAGGCCCAGAGAACCCGTTCGGTGACCGGAATCGGTTCTTGAACCAGAACGCTCTTGCTGGCCACGTCGAGGAGCAGGCTATGACAGAGCACGCGTTTCGCACCCAGCACCTTACTCATTCTATTCTCGGCTATTCTCAAAATCCTTCCGTGGATCCCAGTGCCCCCGCTATACTGGGTTCAGTTGAAGCGCCGAAGCAAACAACTACGCCATGTTGGACTCTGTCCGTATCCCTAACGCAAAGCGTAAGGAGTTAAAACGCAAGCGAAAACAAAAAGGTGATCTTGAAGTCGTTGATGGCGACGACGCCTATGTTGGCCCTGGGCATCCTGGTCTGGTGAGGAGCCCGTGGAGGTTGTGCCAGAAGGCGAAGAGGAGGCTGGAGATGAGTCGTCTGGATCCGAGGCAGGGGACACCATCGTTAAAAAGCTAAAGCCCAAACGAGGTGCTCCAGGCCAAGAAACCTCTGTTTTCCATGGCAAATCTATGACCGACTATCAGGGCCGAACCTATATCTCACCGCCGCTTGGGGAAGTCCCACACATCCAGTCGGAGCCTGGGTCACAAGAGTCGTTTATTCCCAAGGTATGCGTCCATACATGGACTGGACATACCAACGGTGTGTCTGTGATTCGCTTATTCCCGGAAACGGGTCACCTTTTGTTGAGTGGAGCGATGGACACAAAAATCAAGGTAATTTTCGGACTTTCTCAATCGTTGATTTCCTCTGATGCAGTCTCAACTAGCTTTGGGACGTGTATACGCATGGAAATTGTCTACGTACATTCCACGGCCACGGGAAGGCAGTGAAAGACGTAACTTTCTCTAATGATGGGCGGCGGTTCTTGTCATGCGGTTACGATCGCTTTATGAAGTTATGGGACACGGAAACAGGACAGTGCTTACAGCGGTTTAATAACGGCAAAATTCCATACGTCGTGCGCTTCCATCCAGATGAAGATAAGCAAAACATATTCTTGGCGGGTATGTCAGATAAAAAAATTATCCAGGTATGACAGCTACTCTCTTTGCGGGGTGTCCCTCAACCTTTCGTCAGTACGATATCAACAACGGCGAGATCACCCAAGAATACGACCAACACCTGGGACCAGTGAACACTATCACATTTGTCGACGAAAATCGGAGATTCGTGACGACTTCGGATGACAAGACGATCCGAGCTTGGGACTTCGACATCCTGTTGTGATTAAATACATCGCGGAGCCACACATGCACTCCATGCCAGCGGTCACTCTTCATCCTTCTAGTATGTCTGTACTTGACAATTTTTTCTTGGGGAGTTCTGATGTAGTGCAGAGAAGTACTTCGCTGCCCAGTCGTTGGATAATCAAATCCTTGTTTATAGTACAGACAACTTCCGGCAAAATCGCAAGAAGCGATTCGCTGGCCATTCGGTTGCTGGGTACGCCTGCCAGGTGGGCTTTTCCCCAGATGGAAAATGGATAAGCAGTGGGGACGGGGAGGGTAACGTTGTTTCTGGGACTGGAGGACTGGACGGATAAAGTCACGATTGCGTGCCCATTCTAAAGTGGTGATTGCACATGAATGGTTGCCCCATGAGACGGTTTGTTAATCTCGCACAATCTTTCTCGCGCCATGAGCTGAGCAAGCACCTTTAGTCGAAAGTCGTTACTGCATCCTGGGATGGATAATCAAGCTTTGGGTGGGTCCAGTCTTCGGCATAGTGAGACCTTTTGGCTAACCAAACTGTAGGACTAATATATCTGATCGCAATTACACCTCTTCGGTCAAGGCCCCACACGACTACCCTGGGCCCAGCATTCCATGCCCTGCTGCTCACCCTTTTGGAATACGTTTCTGTCCCCTCTTCGTTCTCGGCCTCCGACTAGCCCCATCCAGTAGCCTCATGTACTAAGATCCTCCAAAGGAAATGCACATGCGCATGGGGTTCTTAATGATAGTTTATGATCAGGGCATGATCAGGGCATTGCCAAGGTCACACCTTCAAATGACGTGGCGCTCTCTCTGCATCCGAAGAAATTTAAAGCTTGCCCGGTGCGACCGAGGCTAAGATCGCGCGGTTTCTAACGGCAATCGTCCTCAAACGGGACCTGTGCCTGGGTGACGTGTGATGCTTCCATAAAAAGCATGCGACTGTGCTCCGTAGTCATACCACCTGACAGACCTGACCGGCCTGACCCCTGACCTCGAACGAAACTAGAATAGGACTCGTCATTTTTGAGCGACTCCACATTGACAGATCGGAGAAGCGATTACAGTTGCTTTCCTGTTTAAGTCGCCAGCTGTCAGTTCCCTATGATTGGGAAGGAGTATGCTTATTCAAGAGGTATCCAACTTGCTAGAATGGAGTCTTCCGATCACAAGACGGAGATAGGTCATCAAATGAGGGAAATGCACTGCGAAAACAGGATGAATATGTGACAAAATTTTTAATTTACTGGCCTGATGGCAACATAGGTGCCCATGGCGGGAGCCTGTTGCCTTATCGCCTGTGAACGCCGGCGTATATAAGCTCTGACTTAACCAAACTGCTCCCAAAATGCGCCTTCCCTCGTATATCTTCTTCTTGCTCGGCTCGCTCATCTCAGTTGCGGTACGCTCTCCCAACGCCTCTTTGTCATTGCCCTGAATAGGACCTACAGGTGGCAAGGAATTTACCTAGGAATCTACATTTGGTGGGTTGCTGCGGCGGGCGTCAGTGCGGCGAATTTGAACATCTCCTAACCAAAACATCCCATCTAGCGGAACGGCGCTGCTGGAGACGGTGACCAGAGCGACTGGAGGCGAGAAATCGGAGCTGAGCGCTGAGCGCTGAGGCCTGAGGCCTCAAGGCCAGCCCCTTCTCTGATACTGCCCCCCATACTTCACGCATACACGTGGTAAGTGTGCGTGTGCATATGGGCTATTTCTTTAACAAAGTTCCAGTTTGCTCTCTCTCGGCGATGTTGATGGATCCAGTGTCCTTGTCAACCCGCGGGATTGTGGCCCCCATCTCCGCGGGTTTGTCTATGTAACATGTAACCTCGATTATTACAGTATTTCCCATGTTTCATGGTTTCTTTGTGGCGTGTATCCGACCGAGTATCCGACGGCTTCTATAGATTATTTTGTTGTGACTTTTGAGTTATATTGTCAACGTAATCCGAGGCACCATTTGACGCGACCTGTCACACTGTGTCACGCCCATTTACTGTACGCGTCGACCACTACCATGTCTCTCCTCGATGAACCGGTTCCTCAAGATGATCTTATGCGCGACAGGACTCGCATTTTCGAAGAGTTCCTCACTGCAGAGTCTCCCATCTATAACTACAAGGATGACGTTCTCCGCATGCTCCGTCTCGACCAGTCTCGGCTCACCGTCAACATCGACGATCTACGCGACTATCGACGCGACTTTGCAGACGGCCTGCTCAAGCAACCCGTCGATTTTCTTCCCGCTTTTCACGACGCCCTCCTTACCGTCATACAACAAGTACATGATATCGACAAGCACGACATCGAGGGCAAGGGATATGGCATCGGCTTTGTCGGTTCCTTTGGCGATCACCACGTTAGCCCTCGGACCCTACGAGCCTCTCACCTTGGTCATATGATCTCACTGGAGGGTATTGTCACACGTTGCTCCCTTGTTCGTCCAAAGATGCTCAAGTCTATCCACTACTGTCCCGATACTAGTCTCTTCCACTCACGCGAATACCGGGATGCCACATCCTCCACGTCCAACCTCCCCCTACGACCTCGATTACACCACAGACAGATGAACAGGGCCATCCTCTGCAGATCGAGTACGGTTTCAGCACTTTCCGTGATCACCAACGCATCAGCATCCAGGAAATGCCCGAGCGAGCACCGGCAGGCCAGTTGCCGCGCAGTACGGACGTAATCCTGGATGATGACCTGGTAGACAAGTGTAAGCCGGGAGACCGAATCCAACTCGTCGGCGTGTACCGCAGTGTTGGTGGCGGTGCCACTGGAACGTTCAAGTGTGTTCTCTGTCGCATTCCTGCGTTTTACCATTAACTGAACGTTCAATTCCATCAAGGACGCTCATCACTGCCAATAACATCGTGTTGCTCTCGTCAAAATCTGGCGGGGGAATTGCTCAGACGCCTCTGACCGACTCTGACATCCGGATGATCAACCAGCTTTCGAAGCGTAGAAATATCTTTGAGCTTCTCTCACAATCTCTTGCTCCCTCCATCTTCGGCCACGATCAGATCAAGAAAGCCGTGTTACTCCTCCTTCTTGGTGGCGCCGAGAAGAATCTCCCAAATGGCACTCACATTCGCGGAGATATCAACTTGCTCATGGTTGGCGATCCTTCGACCGCAAAGTCACAAATGTTGCGCTTCGTTCTGAATACGGCCCCGTTGGCAATTGCCACTACCGGTAGAGGCAGTTCTGGAGTTGGTCTCACGGCCGCTGTCACAACAGACAAAGATACCGGAGAGCGCAGGTTGGAGGCAGGGGCCATGGTCCTCGCTGATCGAGGAGTCGTCTGCATAGATGAATTCGACAAAATGTCAGACATTGATCGTGTCGCTATTCATGAAGTCATGGAACAGCAAACGGTGACGATTGCAAAAGCCGGTATTCATACCAGTCTGAATGCGCGGTGTAGTGTCGTAGCTGCTGCAAACCCAATATACGGACAGGTGCGCTCTCGTGCTCAGCTTGATTCATCACATGTTGAGCCTCGTAGTATGACGTTCACAAGGATCCTCACAAGAATATCGCTCTCCCCGACTCGCTGCTTTCCCGTTTTGACTTGTTATTTGTCGTGACTGATGATGTAGATGAAACAAAGGACCGCCTGATTGCCGACCACGTACTACGAATGCATCGATACCTCCCTCCCGGTGTTGAGGAGGGCACACCGATCCAGGACAATCTCTCGCAACTCCTTTCTGTTGAAAATCCCGCATCTTCGACCACAAACGAGGCAGTTGACACCAGTCCATTCGAGAAGTTCGACCCGCTTCTCCACGTCGGAATGGCAGCGGGAAGGCATCCGAAGACGCGCGCAGGACAGGCAGCAAAGAAGGTTGAGGTGCTCAGCGTCGCATTCATCAAGAAATACATTCAATACGCGAAAAGCAAGCCAGCGCCCGTGCTAACCAACGGCGCGGCAGACTGGATTATCGGGGTGTACGCCGAACTGCGAAACGAAGCTGCAGAGGACAACAAAAAAAAGGTGAATTAACCTTTCATTTTTGTTCTTGAGCTGAACGACAAGGCGCGCAGACCTCGCCTTTGACCGCACGGACACTTGAGACCTTGATCCGCCTCGCCACGGCCCACGCCAAAGCACGTCTCTCGCCAAAAGTCGAAGAGCGGGACGCCTCGGCGGCCGAAGACATCCTACGATACGCTCTCTTCAAAGATGTCGTCAAGCGCCAGCGGCGAAAGAAACGCAAGCTCAACAATGGCGGTGCCTCTGCTCGTCGCGGCGAGGACGGGGAGGAGACAGCGAGGAGGAGGACGAGGAGGACGAGGACGAAAACACGGCGGAGGAGGAAGTTCCGCCGGAGCGGATGACGGCCGCCGTGCCCGCAACCGTAAAGGCGGCGACGAAGGTGATGTCGGACGGAGCTGCGCGGGGAATCAGCCAAGACCCTGTCTGGGGCGCAGCTGATACCCAAAGCGAAGACGTGCGGATGGATCTAGACCCAACTGCAGCCGCAGCCGCGGTCACTGCATCCGATGATCGCAGCGATATCAGACCAGATCGGTGTGTAACTTTTGATTTCCTCCACCCAAACGCCGACAAAACCATTTCCCCTTAGGCTCCACCTGTTTCGAACTCGAGTTGCCCGTCTTTGGGCAACAAACTTCCAAGACGACGAGCAAGTGTTCTTGGCCGACCTTGTACAGGCTGTCAACGAGGGCCTTAGCAACAAGCCCTGTTTGGTACAGCAGAAGCTACTCTGGCATGTCAAGCGATGACGGAGGCAAACGAGGTTATGTTAAGTGAGAGCATTGTGTACAAGATATAGTATTTACGTAAGGTGTACCGAAGTCTACTCAAAAAATATATACCCATGGTGATCTACATTGGCTCATCGTGATTCCTGCCAATGCCTTATTGAAAAGCCGATTGGTTAGATAAGGTATCTATTATTAGAGACGGCGCGGCCTTGGCTGTGCATACGACCGGAGATATGTCCGCAGTCCGTTGCGGAGGAGGACCAACGGAACCCACGTCTATTACAAAGTGTGTGACTGGCTGTGGTGCTCTGGTCAACGTCCGGCATCGGAGTTAAAGTGGACAATCTTCTCTCGTTCTTGCGATCATACGAACTTCCTCGCGGCTGAGTTCTACGCCGTCCATCAAGGTCATTATCTTGGTCTCCCACTCCTCTAGACCAAGGTCGTCGAACGAAACCTCGAGAATCTCGGTCCAGGCCTCATAATCCGCACCGAGGATGCGGCCAGCCTGGACGAGTCGCCGCCAAGGCACTTCAACATGCTCCCCTGCACCTGGAAGAGCAAGCCGGCATGTCTCGACCCACAACTCAATTTCCCGCTGAAGGGCCTTGCGCTCGACGTCAGTGACCTCGCGCGGGCGACGGTAAAGAATGGCGCGCTGAAGAACGTGCGTATTCAGATGCGACCCGATGCGCCGGTATATCAAGTTTATGTTAGCCCGTGGAAGCGTACGGCGCAGAGCAGTGAGGTGCGAGGACAGAATAGAGAGAGCTGGAAGGAGAGTGGGGGAAATAAAAGTGTTCGAGTGAGTATTGCTGACATCTCCCTGACTGAAAGCGCCAGGTAAGTCCTCTACAGGAGGGAGTATGCAGAAGCGCACCTCGCAAAGTGATTCTTCCAAGCGGCCTCCACCTCTGTACAGACCTGCTGGACAATCATATCCTCTGCCCTTGTCACCAGCTTTTCGTATTGCTGCACGAGCTCTTCGAAAATGGTCCCGTCCGCTGCGTCTGAGGTGAGGGTGAGTCGTTCAGAACAGGGAGGGATGGGTGTGTTTCTGCTCGAGCTCTAAGAGACGCCTTGAGGTTGATTTCGGTCCACAGCTCCAAAAAGAACTGCGCAATAAGGTTAATCGGTTGCATTACACACAGAGAATGATGGCCTACCAAGTCCTCACCCCAGAAATCCATCGAGTTGATATATACCTGGTACTAACCAGTGCCTTACACAATCGCATAATACCTTCCACCCCTGCCGTTAGCCGACCCCCAGTGTTACCATTAGATGGCGATCCTAATGCACCTGGTACGGCACGAACAAGGGAGCTCGATAGAGACTCGAATGCATCCAGAGATGAGGAGATACGACTGTAATACCCCTCAAGTAAGGGTATTTGAACATCGATTAGGAAGCGGGTACGATGGGTAAAATTGGGAAGAGGTGAATAACGATCTGTCACTTGTTCCACGAGCGCTTTCAACTGCCGTGCGGACACCGTGGGTCTGACATCATTATTGGGGTGGGCAGCATCATCTGACCCGGTGGCATCGTCAGCAATTGACCAAGCGTCCTTGGCGCCGAGAATTTCATAGTACCGACTCATAGCGACTAGATATGTGCGTGAGATATCGATGGTACACGCATAATGAGACACCGATACTCACATGCTTTCTCGCCTTCGACCCATCTGTTAAACCATTCTCTGCGCCCCAGAATGGCTTCACTGATCCCTTTCCATTCGGCGTCATCCACGTAACGTCCCGAAAAGGTGCCAGATAAGAAAATCCATCCTCACGCAGCGATGCATCAAAAGCCAAGGCCTGATATATCGTATGAGCAAGGAGTGAAGGGTGTGATAACAGCGAAGGTATGGTTCTCTTGATATGGCGGGTAAGGATGGGGAGAAGATTGTAGGTGAACTCTCTCTGAGAAAACGTTAACATGGCCAAGGATTAGCCTCATATGGATCTTACCCATGCGCTAACATCGTTGAACTTGGTGGATACGAGGAGGCGTTGAATGACGGTATCGAAAAATAGTTGATGTTCGTGAGAGACGTTGAGGATGTGTGTAAAATACCACTCGGGCTACATCTAATGAGAAATACAAACATAAACCATAAAAAAATCCTACCTTGTCCAGTTTATTTGTTTGCCGTGTGCCTTCGAAATGATACCTAAATCGTTGAGATAAAGGTTGCACTAGCACCTGGATGGAATAAAGACAATCTTTGCTGGACATTTCATCTTCATCTGGATGTAATTTCTCGCCACTGGGGAGATGTACTAAGTGAAAGAATAAAGGGAGCCAGCGTAACACTTACACAGCCTGGAAGTCAAGCAGACTACGAAACGCCGTCTCAAAGGCATTTCTGTGCTCTGGGCTCGCGGCAGCTAGTCGACTGGCATGGGCCAATGCAGATTCTCTGAGGCGACAAGCAAATCACTATGCCTCAGAGTAAGAAAAAGTAATCGTCCAACAGTAAAGCAGCGTACTTGGAGAGAACGGCCCTCATATTCAACCACGTTCGCCTTTGCGTCTCCTCTAAGAAGGACACCAACCGTAAGGAACTGTCGGCCTCGTCTGCACCGCTGCATTGAAGAGAACAACCTTGCTTCACCGCAGAAATGAAAGCCTGTAACGAGCGATATTTAGAGACGGTGATCGGGTGTCCGGGATTGATTTCCGCTGTAGCAGCTTCACTAGAGGCAAATTTGGAATTAGGCGGGCGTGAGAACGTGGAGACACACCTGAGCTGCAAGGCTCTGTGAATAACCTGAACATAAGCTTTTACGCTTTCCTGCTCTCGCAAATTTCTGTGCATCGCTTCTAGATCTTCCAAAAGGGTCGGAGATTCACCTGGCTGGGAATGGTCCGAAAAAAGTTGTCCGAATAGTGCAGAGAGTTCATCAGCCAGAGAATGCCCGAGGAGAGATAATTCCTGTGCAGAGTGAAGACGAAGAGATGCAGATGTGACTTGTTCAGACCTCAGTTTCTGAATGTTCGAGTTTGAAGCGGCCATCTAAACGATGGAATGGCTCAGATAGTACCGAAAGAACGCAAGCTGTTACGCACTGATATTCGGAGGCTGTCTCTTTCATGGCGTATGTGTTGGAGGGCGTCCTCCAGCGACGAGGTTGACTGAGAGAAAGGATGGTTATCATTAAGGTAGTTTAAGGCCTTTTTTCTGGAGGCATCGAGGTCCGGTTGAGCGAGATATTGGTTGATTTGAAGAGAAATGCTGTTCATCGTCCTGGCCGTTCGGTGCACGTGTCAGCTTTTCACATGTCAGTGCACTCGCTGCTATAATACTAGATCCGACGACGATGGCGATGACGAGACGGCGATGACCGTCCTTTCGACTCTCAGACAGCGTTCACACCCTGCGCTCGCCCGCTTTTCTAGCACTTATGCTGCTCATAGACCCCTCATACAACGTATCCTCACTGCAGCCTTCATCGCTCAATTTCTCGCGGCAACCATCCACAGTTTATCGACTCGTCCATCGCCCCCGTCCACATCCAAGGGAAAGGCTCGCGAGAAGTCATCCGCTGAGGCTGGAAAGCCGCCCAGAGTTGCCGTATGCAGTATCTCTTAGACTAGCTCTGCCTTTTTCACTCCCTTGTACTAGGTCGATGCCGTGTTTTATCAGAGGCTCTCTCGGATTCTCCGGCTCGTAATACCAGGTCTCCGTTCAAAGGAGGCACTCTTGCTCGTCATGCACTCTAGCTTGTTAATATTCCGGACTGCGATATCTCTGTATGTTGCTGCGCTGGACGGAAAGTGAGCTACAATGGACCTCGATCAATGTTCTCTTCCATTGATCGCGACACTCTTGAAGGATAGTCGCATCTCTAGTGCGCGCACAAACAGTTCCATTTCTGTTAAACATCCTTCGTTGGCTTCTAGTAGCCATCCCAGCAACTTGGACCAACAGCTGGCTGAGCTATGTTCAAAACAAGCTTGCCATAGCATATCGCACACGCCTTACGGAAGAGGTACTGAAGCAGTATCTGGGAGACCAACAAGAAGGGCCAGAGGGTAAAGTTTACTACAAAATATGTGGGCACATTATCCCCACTCTCTGTCGCTTTCGTTAATACCCCTCGAGCCAATCTTGATGACAGGGTCAAAAACCCCGATCAGATGATCACTCATGATATCCAGAAGTTTTCAAATAATCTTGCAGCCATATATGCGAACTTGGCGAAGCCGGTTCTTGACGTCATCCTATACAACTACCAGCTTTCTCAAAATGTAGGCGCAGAAGGGTTACTCTTGCTAACTATTCTCGTACAACTTTCCGCAGCTCTGCGTAAGTGCATTACTCTCGTGTTCGAACCTCTGACGTTTATGCAAAATGTAGTGCGCAAGCTCACACCACCGTTTGGAGCCTATACTTCAATGTCAGCTCATCTTCTAGGCGCTCTGCGTCACACACACTCAAGACTAGTGGAATTTGCGGAAGAGATAGCTTTTTTCAGAGGCGAAGAGACCGAGAAGATGCTAGTCGAGCGCGAATATGCAGGACTCATCATGCACGAGAACAGAGTCCTTGTTCGTCGATGGTGGTATGGTTGCGTTGAAGAGGGTATCGTTAAATGGTTGTGGGGTAGCTTTGGGGCAAGTTCAGTTGGTGTCGCTCACGAGATCTTTGCTCATGCAGCGGGGATAGCTTGTCCTTTGTGCAATCCCTGTCTTCTTCAAACTTCCTGGAATCCACAGCACCGATTTGGGAAGTCGGACAGAAAGTGAGGATGAGCATTTATAACGTGTGCCTACTGGCGTGCCTCACCGCCTACTTGCTTCAAGGCTTCGTAACAAATCGTCGTCTCCTCTTGTCCTCATCAGGTGATCTTAGTTCATATAGTTGGTTGCCCCGCTGATCGTTGGTGTTAGATGCCTTTGGTCGGGTGATGTATTCCTACAAGGATCTATCTGAGCTTGCGGGTTACACCGCCAGGGTGTCTATGCTCTTAGATACCATTCAGGACACGAAGAGAGGCAAATTCGAGAAGGCCTTGGTCAGTAGTGCGAACACAGAAGAGAATAGCAAGATTCTCAAGGGTCGGGGCCAAATCATTGCGTCTGAGGAGATTCGATTCGAAGATGTTCCTATTGTAACCCCGAATGGCGACGTATTGGTCAAAAGCTTAAGTTTTTTTGTCAAACCAGGGGCAAGTGCTTTTTAACAACATATTATCTTTGTTATGATAACTGTGAGGTATTAGCAACATCTCCTCATCGTAGGACCCAATGGTACGAAGCTTGTACTCAACTGCCTTCCCCCACTAAACTTTTGTCTCAAGGTTGTGGGAAATCTTCGCTGTTCCGTATCTTAGGAGGTCTGTGGCCTGTGTATGGTCAGTGCTCTTGTCGGGACCCTGCGTTCGACGCTATAGTTTGATTTATAGGCGGAGTCGTGCACAAGCCACCGGCTGACCAGTTTATCCTCATTCCGCAACGACCTTACCTACCAATTGGGACTCTACGCGATCAGGTGATATATCCTCACAACAAATACAAGATGGAGGAGCGTAAGTTGGGCTAACATTGCCCCGATACCGAAATTGACGGTGTCTCTAGGTGGCGTGACCGACGGCAATCTCCTAGAAATCCTTTCAATAGTGCAAATGGCAAGCGTGGTGGAACGGGAGGGAGGATGGGATGCCGCGAGAGAATGGCGAGACGCGCTGAGTGGAGGGGACAAGCAGAAGATCGCATGGGCGCGCCTATTTTATCACAAACCCAAGGTATATGTTCGAACCAATATCCGTAGAAAGTAAGCTGATCGGAGGTGATTAGTATGCCGTGCTAGACGAGGCCACGTCTTTGGTTCCTACGGAAGTCGAGGGCATGATGATGGATCATGCCACCGAGCTTGGCATAACATTGCTAACAGTTTCACATCGACCTTCTTTGTGGAGGTACCACGCCATGATCTTGCACTACGACGGTCTGGGGGGATACGTATTGTAGGCCTCATTCTTATTCGCGTGGTGGCCCTCTTGCTTACGTGACTTCCAGCACACAGTTGGACGCGGAGAAACGGCTGGCGCTGCAAGAAGAGAAGCAAACACTGGAGGCAAAGTTACTTGAAGTGTAAGTAAAGGTAAATCTAAACATGGACATGCGTTGACGTGAGAACAGCCCGAAGATGAGAACCCGCCTCTCGGAGTTATTAGCAGCCAGGAAAGAGCAGGGAGGGTAAAGTTCGAATTCAGAACGAGATGTGTACTGCGGCCATAAGATACCGACTGCTTGTGCTATGGAGCTGTTTATGACGGCAAATGTGTTCGAGTTAGGTGATGTAGGGGCGAGGAGGGTATTGTGACCAAACAAATGAGCGTCGACCTGGCTTATGGGTGAGGTCGAAACTACGAAGCGCGGCAGATAACTTCTCCATCGAGGTGCAGCTGCAATGCCTCTCGAGCTTCCACCCATTCGTATTCCTTTTTCTTTGTCCGCACGACTGCGATCTCGCCCATACCCAACGGCTTGACGGTTTTCGCAGAACGGCCCGAACACAGCCGTCGGATCTCGCTGCTGTCCATGAATACGCGTTTGCTCGGCTTGCTGACGAGGTGCATGCTTTCGAGAAGTGGACGGTCGTTTCTGTACTTGAGATCCGCCCATATTCGGCGTTGTGCCTCGCCAGCGTCTACAAACTTCTCTGGTGAAGGGGCCTCGATGGTGCCGCGGGTGATGTTGGTGAGGAAGCCGGCACGGAGGAGGATAGAGAGAATGCCGAGATTTTGGGTGGTGTGGGGGACAGAAATACGTGCATGACGAGCACGAAACGCGTTTTGGAGCCGCGCGCAGAGGTCGTAAGGGAGCGGCATCGGGTCAAGTTGGGAGCCTCGTGAGAAACCGCGTCGATCGGGTTATCAAGAGCCAAAGTCGCTCCGGTCCCTCATTCGATAATTTTCATTTCCCCCCTTTCTCGCATTATGCACTATTTCTCCCAGTCGTTCGACTATGAGTGCGTACTTGTTACCCTCTTCTATCATCTCGACGCATACTAATGCCTCTATCCCCCTCAGTCACTCATGGGCGCATGTCATCATTGGGATGTGGCACAAGTATCCCAATCCCCATTGTTCTCATGTCGTGACCGTGGACGTCGTCGACCGTTCAGTAGATCCATGTACTGGGATCATCCGCACGGAGCGGGTGCTTGGCTGTAAACAGAGGACACCTACGTGGATAGTCAAGGTACGTTTCCTGCCGTCGGATTTTCGACATGATTCTTAACGAGGCCACGCTCAGCTTTTCGGTGGTTCGGAGGATGCGTTTGTTCGTGAGATCTCCTTCGTGGATCCATCAACACAAACAACAACCATCTCCTCTATCAACCTCTCCCTCTCCCAATTTGCGACATGTCACGAAAAGATTCTCTATTCCCCGGCTCCAGGTGGGCGGACCGCATTCCACCAAACTGCGGAGATTCAGACACGGATGGTGATGTGGCGAACCGCGGCGACAAGTTAGAAAATTGGCTTGCGGTGCGCTTCGAGCAGAACGCCCAGTTGGGGAAGGTCGGCTTTACGGACGTGCTTCGTCAACTCTGGGAGGATGCACAAGACAAAAGCCCAGCTGGGACACCAGCATAGATTTTACTCTTGGCCTACGATAGACGTACTTTATGCGTTCTTTAAAAGCTTCAGACGACTTGTCGGCACCTACCATGATACTTTATGACTTATTCGTTCGCATAGCCGCACATAGATACCGCGATACCGTACAGCTAGGAATATGAGAGGGCTCATTCGGGAAATATGGTATGCAATCACGTAATACGCGGTCTCCCCTCCTGTTGGTCTTCTCGTCTGTTGTCTTCGACCGACTGGTTCAGAGCTGTCGTAAACTGTGAAACCGCTGACCGATAGTGCCAACAGCGGATATCAAGGCACAACGGCGCAAAATCTTCGGGCACCGAGTGTGCCCTGAAGGAGGGAGGTTCGATCCTTCAACTGGCAAATTTTGGCCATTGTACCCCCGATGGACGAATTGTACACCAATGTCTCCGCGAACTTGCTTTCGACGGAGATCTCGGTAAGTTTTTTTACGTGATTTTGAGAATGGAGAGTGGGCGGGTTCGAACCTGTCCATGGGCGGTGTCGGCTAATCGCGCGTCTCCGCTTGACTACTTTGGTTTTTCAGGGTGCCATCCTTCACGACTCCGCGACTTTGTCACTAGTTATAATCCAGATTCATACCAGCAAGTTGTCGATGATGCTACTTTGCATTCGTCTGGTCCCTAGTCATCTCTCAGCCACCGTGCGCGTGGGGACCGTACCTGACGGGGCCACCACTGAAGTCTATGTCGCACCACAGCAAAGCCAGAAGAAAAAATCAAAAGAGAAAGATCAGGGTACAATGTGTTGTCGTCGTTAACGTTGCTACCCGACGCGAGATCAAGAACTCTCGAAGATCTGCAGCTGCAGTATGGGGAGGCGCTGAGAGTCGCGGTTGACGCGGAAACGTCGCTTGCCGCAATCATTGGTTCGCACATTCGAGTGCGCTTTTTTCTTTAGTTTCCATTGACTTCATGTGTTCATGGTTGGGCTGTTGTATGCGCACAGCCACCAAAGTTAACCCCAATGGTTTATACCGCACTCCAGTTCATTACTCGTGGTCGTGAACACGGCATAGCACGTGGACCTTGGCAAGAAAACAGGCTACGATCAAAAGAGTTGTTTCTATCTGATAAAGCAGCTGCTCGAGCTTGACTCGTCGTAAAGCTCCGCCGTGGCGGCGTCGGCACCAACTTTTGCATCCATAAGCACTTCTTCGAGCGCAGCCCATTGTGGCGGCAAATCCAAGACGAAGGGGTGAAATCGTCCCAGGAGGTTCAAGAAGCTGACGGGGGTGGTTTTGATAACGAGGAGACCGCTTCGATACAAGATGGCTTTCAAGCTCCTGTCCAATTTGATCCAATTGATGCTAGGCACCTATCCAGTCTGTCTCTCATCCAGTCCAGAATCGTCAAGCTCCTGAAGCACTCGGAGTCACACACCCACCCTTCTCAAAATCTACTCGTAACAATCGTGAGTAAAAACCTTTTGAACACGATTTATCGTCATTCCAACCTCCCGTTTTCAGGGCTTCCTGAACCCGACCAAAACCGATCGTCGCTTTTTTCAAAGCCGGCTCCGCGAGCTAATTGAAAACCGTGTCGTGGAGAGAGTCATGGTACCTAGTGCGGTTAGAAGTGGGCCGGCGTCCGTACCATGCATCCGGCTGATTTCCAACAACCACGATGTGGCAAACCAGCCGAGTGAGATTCACATTACACGAGAACCTTCCACGCATGGTGTATCAGGTTCGTATGCTAGGGCCAAGCGCTGGGTCCCTGACTAAGACTACCGCAGAGAGCCAGCCTACCACTATCAAGTTGAACATCACGCTTCACAAGCAGATGATTGACCTGCTGGAAAATGCTGGTACAAAAGGCATGACTCTGAATGTAAGCATATATTGCCGTCCATATCAAGACATAATAGTAACGCATCGACAGGAAATCTCTGCAGAGCTTGGGAACTTTGATCGTCGTACGCTTGAACTATTATTGACCAAAATGGACAAAGTCCCCCCACCAACGCACCTCAGTGATCTAAGAATTGTCCAGTTGATGGAAACACATGGCCGTGAACGACGTTGGCGCTACTTCACGTTCGCATCCTATCGGGAGATCATTGCCAACGAGAAATTGGACGACCAGGATGGTCCCTATACTTCAGTTGACTTCTCCAATGTTGGAAATTTTGCGCCCTTCCTCGCAGAAGACTTTTACAGTGACGTTGCCGAGTTAAATCGCTTTGCGGACTACGCATTCAGCAAACCCGGGAAAGAAGAGGGCATTGGCAAAGTAACAGCACGCAAACGTGCAAAAACGGCAGCACTTACGACTGGACCTACAGTGAGCGGGAAGAAGCGCAAGCGCGGGGAAGCTGGCTTGGACGCCGATGGAGACAATGGTCACACACCCAGGAAGCGTGGAAGACCCCGCAAAATTGCTGCTGAAAGCCACAACGGTGCCAATGCAGTCGAGAAGGGTGCTAAAACGACGCGTGGTCGCGGCCCTGTAGAAAGCCTAGGATCCACTCAGCCGGAAGGCACTATTATTTCGAGTGACCGACATTCACCTGCACCCAAGGTTCCCAGGAAACGCCGTCGTCCGCCAGATGACAATCATGGCACCGAGTTTGTTCCTGAGGCACCAGTGCCTCCCAAAAAGAGAGTCAAGCCTAGGAAGCGACCGCCGTCACGTCTGCCTACTGATGAAACGGGGCATCCACCGCTCCAAAATGTTGACAACCCTTCCGATGTTCACGCAGATCGTAACCCCATATCTGAACACCTACCACCAAACGTGAATCTGAGAGAAGCACGACCTACTCTTAATGAAAGCGACACCGCTTTGCAACGCCCTGAACGATCGATGCAAAACGAACTCACCTCCTCGGCCATGTATAACAGCCATTCACTAGGAGGGCCAGGAATGGGTATGGAGATCATGGATGCCAACCAACTTAGCCCAGCTCAACCCGGTGATCCAAAGACTGATCCAAAGCCGACGAGGACGGAAGGCCCTAAAGAACTAGATACTGGGGATGGATCCCTTATTCAGATGGACACACCTTCCGAGCTCTTTGTGTTTGTTGATGCGGCATCAGGTATGGGGTTTCGGATTGGTGGGTTTCGGACACCGCGCTTAACCCTTGATTTGTCCTCAGCATCGCAAAGGCCGAAAGAGAAAGCCGTAATCCCGTCTTCGAGGAGCAATGTATCATTGCTTCGTCGCGAGAATGAGTTCCTGAGGATACTGGAGGAATCTGGAGGAATTGTGCAACTAGGTTCTAAAGAATTTCTGGACGCACATGTGGCCCTTTTGGATACTTTGGCATCGGCTGGAGAACCTACGAGTGGCGTACCTGGTATCAAAGTTGACAAGCGTACCATCGAGAACACCTTCGAAAGCTTAGAGAACAGAAGCAAAGTCAAGGTTCTGAAGACTGCTATTGTCACGGTGACGGGTGCCCAGCGTCCTGCCCGCATTATCTATTTACCTACTGTGGTTCAATCTCAGCTGGATACATTCCTCGCTGAACTGGGCAAAGGTTCTCATGGCGCTCCCTATTCTGCTACCGGCTCGGTGACACCCAGTCTTCCGCCCGGAGATCTGAGGGCGAAGAGGCCAGCCCAACCTCTCAGACTTCTACAGTCGGAGCGAGGAGTTGACAATATAGGACGTTGGTCTAAAAGCAGTGACAGGGCAGATCAGCTTTTTCAGTCTGACGACCAGACTATTCATGATGTACTTTTGACCGAGAGGACCACACTCGCGCAGCTGTACGGATTTATTCCCGGGAAGATGACGAGAGCACGACAACTTCACCTGGCTACTCTGGATACATTTGAACCATGTCATAATTCTCCAACCCCGGCCTTGGCAGCTAAACGTGTCGTGCACTTCTCTCAGTATTTTCGAGGGTTTCATGTCGGGGTATACTGCTCACTCGTGTCTACCCTCGTACCGAGCGACGAACTCTCTCAAATCCTTTCCACTGAGGGAGGCCGGCGAACGCTAGTCAAAGACCTGCCGCAATCCCTACAAACTCTACTTCAGATCGGGCGACCTCGTTCCCGGGACCGTTTGCTCGAGCTTTTCGAATTACTGCACCACCTGAATTTAGTCACACCCTTACAGCCCTCTAATTCACCAAACCCCCGTGTACGCTGTGAACCGGATGGAGAGGATCCGTCTTCTTTTGATATCTTTGACGGCGATGTGTCATCAACAAACTATCGCACAGCTCCTGATTACTGGCTTTTTCATGACGATGCGGCCTTGCATCTCTGGGCCTTGTCTACTGCACCACTGCCTTTCTGGAAACAGTTTCTGTGTCCGGTCGCCTGGATGCTTCAATTTACTGGAACGAACTGCAGTCCGCTTCAGAGAGTAAGGCGTTTGCCCAAACCGTGACGCGAGGTAGTCCTTCTCGCTCCATCGTCCCCGACTATTCCTTTGGGCGCACCATTATCCGTGGTGCCTCCTGGAATGGAATGTATGCGCTCTCCTGGCATCAGCGCCAGTACCTGAAACGATACATCTCTCGTCGGAGAGATGACGTCCCCCTTCAAGACGAGGAAGATGACCCCACCTTGGAAAAGGTCTCATGGATCATCAGCGCACCATTGTCTATCGTAAAGGACTTCCTCCAGAAAGAGCGTACTTCCCAGCTACGAGAGCTCGACAGGGCCGGATTGCGCACCCTTGGAAACGAAGTGGATGAGGAGCATGCCGAAAAGATGGCACAGGAAAAGGAGTCACTCGCGAAGAAGGCGGTAGATGCTAAGGCGCGGAAAGAGCGGGAGTGGGAAGGCATTTTAAACGCTGTCCATCCCGGGGCACTAGAAGGCGCAGCGGTGACCAGAGTCGCACGGATCCGCAAGCGGTATGTGCAATCTGGTGTGGCCGGCGACAGAAGTAGATGGGAAGGCGAAGTACGCGACGCTATCGATGGGCTCGGAGGTTCTGCGAAGGCTATCTCGTCCTCTGCGCAGAGCGTGGCCCCGGCGCGACCTCTGCAGGGCATTCCGTCTGCTCCGGTGGTCGTCCCACCATCAGAAGCTACAGCCGCTATATGCCCTGCAGGGCTTCCTCCGGCCGTAGCGAATCAGCCCAGAAAGTCTATCGAGCAGCTCATAGCAGAGCAGGGGCCGGCACGCGAGGAAGGAAGAAAGGAGAAACGCAAAAGGAGAAGAACAAGGATGGTATGGACCTCCCATCTGGTTGAGCATGATCGGTGGAGACATGCTGACTCTGACCCGGTGTTTCCATAGTGAATCCCGAAGATGGAAACGGTGATGATGATGATCAGTCGCAGAGAAAGAGCCGTTTTCTGTGGAACAAAGAGTACGACGATTTGGTCCAGGACGCCCACGCCATTCTTCGAATACGCTCGCGGGAGGTGGGCGGACGTATGGATTGGTTTGTGTTACGTCAAATCTTTCCGGCAGTTCCAAGGAACTCCCTGCGCCAGCGTATTTCAAGTCTGAAGGAACCGCAAAACAATGAATTGTACATGAGGCGCCTTGAGGATCAATGGTATCGTCTTTGGAAACAATATCGGGGCACGAGCATCTACCAGACCCCAACCCCCAGAGTCAGACAGACTTTGACCTCATCAAGCATTTACAATTTCTCCGGAAGTTTGTTGACAAGAATGCTCTGTACGTTCTATGCCACTTGCTTCATACGAAGGCTGACATGGGACTGGAGACGGGTCGGTTTCCAAGAATCGTCAACGACTCTGATGCTGCCGGAAACGGTCTCTCAACTACATACATCGTGGGACGTCCTGGTCAAACCGGATAACACCCCGTTTTGGGATTTTCTGTGGGATTCAAAGGTCGATGAAAACCGCGAGAAGGGACTTCTACAGACAGCGTTCACAACCCATCATGATGACATCCCATTATCCGGTGATGGTTCAAACAGCAGTCAAGAGATCCAGGTCGCTGAGGCAGCACTGAAGGTTTGTGGATCTTATCCCCGCACGGATGTGTGTGACGCTGACCCCATGGAAGATGGTGCTTGGGACGCCAAGTGAGAATTACATACCCTCAAGAGGAGCAGCTTTACTACGCTCTGTAGGAGAGCAAGCAGTATCGAAGGCGAAGGACAACCTCCTCAGCCGCGGTGTCGTATCAAAGGTCGTCAGGGACCCTCAAAGGCTTAGACCCGGACGAACCCTGAAAATATCTGAAATGTAATATGTTGCATCAGCATTTGATACTCTACAGTGTCTAACTGTCCGTTTAGTAACCAGAACGCTCTCGGTGGATCAATACCACAAGAAGTATTCCATGATGCGACAATGCTGGATGCATTATATCAACAACAAGAAGCTTGGAGGGAATGGCCACTGCGTGCATCCGATGGCGATCTGGCCATGCTGGCACAGATAACATCGGAAGGTCTTGTAAGTCATTTGAGATCAAGGAATCTCGCTTGACGATATTGATCGAATCTCAGGTCGATTTCAAACTTGACATCACCAGGCCGAAGGCGGCACGCTCCGAAATTGACTGGAACAGCAAAAGGGCAGGTGAGTCGAGAATTTGCTTCGTGCTGCGGGCCTCTAATGCCGTTCATTTAGATGATGATCACATCGAGACTACAATTTTCACGCGTTCACGTTTCTCAGGCATATCTACATTGGATACAGAAGACGCCGAAGCGAATCAGACGTGCACGCCATCAGCTGTGGAAGACAGTGACGAAGGCCACGGAAAAACTACTGAAGGCACGGTTGCTTGCTGTAGAAAGTACTCCGATGGGCAGTGAACTGCGACTCGTGCCTAAATACCGCACTCAAAGCGTGGCTCGCCAATCTGACCCAAAGGAGCAAGAAGTGTCCCACCGCATCCTAGATGTGCTTGACGTGGCCGGTCCTGCTGGCCTGGACATTAGCACCGTCATAGTAAGCGCCCTGTATAGATTTGGGGATGACGAACTCAATGGCCAATTCAATCAGACAAACACCATGGTAGCAGGAGGCAGTGCGGAAACTGCAGTATCTGCGTTGACCTCGCTGATGGACAACTCTGTACCCCTCGTCGTTCTCGTGGGTCATTCCCGACCGCTGGTTGTGTGCGCGCGCCAATCAGCTGCTTGGACTGTTATGGTCAGTGAGGAACCTCGAATAAATGTGCTCCCACGCCGATGGTTGGATTTGAGGGGAGTCAAAGTGCGCGAAACGTGGCGCGCAGCCATGCGTGCCGTGATCGGGATTCTTGTGTTTAGGCCGGGCATCCCGCAGGTACGTCAATGGCAGGATATACCGGTTGCCGGACGGATGCTGATGACCAGGAACAACAGGCCGAGCTGGTGTGGCGGTTGCGATCTGTGTATGACCGAGCCGAAGTGATGGAGGTGCTAAGACAACTGTACGAAGATGGGTTTATAAGGCGACGATTAGGTACGAACAAACGTGTCTGCGAATTGGGGTTGACTGTGGTGAGGGAGGAGGAGGAGAGGGACGAATACTGGTTTTTGGGCGACCAGAGGTGGTATCAAGCAACGATGTGAAGATACAGTACTCATTGTTCATGCACGCGGCGATGTGACAGTAAAGCGTGCATTGTTCATTCCACCGTCGCTTAGAGACTGAGGCGTCAACGCCCCCAAGACGTGCCACACTTTCTTTTCCTCTTCCCCACTCGGCTGGCCGTATTCGCTCTCCTCTTTCCTCTTCTTTCTTCGCAGCCCATAGCGCTGCCTGGTTCTTATTTTTATGCCCCAGTGGCTTGCATCTCTCCAAAGTCCGTCATGTCTTCATTTTTACATCCAAACATAAGGATGTCCTCGTGCTTACCATCCCTGCACCAGGAAATTTCTTTCCTATGCATTTTGTTTCTTTACAGCCCCTTGCAAAGCTGAGGCTAGTCGTGCGTGCTCCCCTCTCATCTCCCGGGTGATTCTTCCGCGTCCTGGCTGTACACCAGATGCATGACCTTCGGCGTACGGAACGGAAGGGTCACCTACCGCTCGATAGTCACTGACTGAAACCTTGTACTTTTCAGTGGGAGAGGATCACTGCGTCACGAATTGCCCTCATTTTCTTCACTTCTCTATCCTTAATTGTGCAATCCAAGTGGTATTTCAGGCGCAGGGTTACTCTATCAACGAACAGGCGGACCTTTTCCTCTCCGGGCTCATTCGCACGGGAAATGCCTCTCTTTCACCCGGTTTCTTCGTCCTCGGTTCCCAGCTTCGCTTTTGCGATCACGTCCCCAAGTCTTTCAGCACAGATTCTTGTCAGGTTGTCTGGGATGGGGCAGTTGGCGGTACAGGGAACGCTACGTCTGTTTCTAGGCCTGGTAACAGTACTGCCCAGGCACCCACCGGAGACCTTGGCGCTCGGTCGCCCAACGACAAGAGCGTCTTACCCCAACAAGTTGACATACCCAAATTCCATAGTACGCCATTGAATGGTCAAATCGGTGTGACGTTGGAGGGGTTCGGACTCAACGGGGAGGACGTCACACTAGACGAGAGTTGCCTTGTCGTTCTCAATTGGCCTGTGCAGACGTAAGTCTGGCCCCCTTGTTTGATGATGAATGTCACACGTTCATGACCTCTTAGGCTGAGCAACACGAAGCGCGAGGATATCGCTTTCCTTGCGTTCCAGTTTTGGGTGTTGGGAATGTCTTTAGTTGCTCTGCTCAATGAGTCAATTCCGCACATGTATGTCTACGTTCACTCCCGATCACAAAGTCCCCGTATCTCATCATACGCATCTAGCATCGCGACCGTCCTTACTCACCTATCCGCGACGGCATGGGCAGGCTTCCAGATTACAATACGAAAGTGTTTCACAGCGACTTCAAAAGGTTGACGACGGATGGTGCCTGTCGTATCAATCTTCTTCCCAACTACTGGTCGTCACGTGCTCGTGCTGAGATTCCGAGCCTCGCCATCAATGTAGTGGCTTTGCTTTTCTCCTCCTTCTTATCCTTCAGACTCCTTAAGGTGACGATAGACCAGGATCGTTTCAACATGACAGCTAATGTTTGGGTAATTTCGTAGCTGTTCGGGTGGCAAACGTTCAAACGTGTCGGCGCCTCCAGGACTATCAACAAAGTCTACAAGCTCGTCCTTACACTATCCACTGTCATTCAGCTTTCGTTGTTTTTCGTTGTTACTGCAGTCACTCTTTGGCTTGATCAACTTTACAATGGCGCAATTGCCGTTATGGCCACGCAGTCGGGCGTCTATCAAGCATTCTTGACAGTCGTCAGCGTTGTATGTTATCATTTTCTCACCCAATGCCCGGCTTATACGACCCTTTGCAGTTGCTAATCCCTTGGCTTTTAACGGCACGTTTTTATATGTCCATTTTCGCTGATCGTTATTGATGCCAGCTTAGGGCTGGTTTGCAGCGAGATTGGAATTGAAGTTCCCCATGATGGTGTTCCTCACTTTGTCTGCTCTCTACCTCATTGGGTGGGGTCTCATGTTCGATTCGGGTACATTCCGATGGACGTTCGTGCAGTGGGGTTTCTTTGGCGCGACGGCGTCCGTTTCGGCGCTTCTTGTCCTCATCGGCTTCGTCGTTGGTATTATGTGCCGCCTGAACTTCGACAAGGGTTTGGTCCACCATTGTGAGTAAATAATTCTGCGATCTTATTGCATTCACCCACCCAACCGTCCCCAGTAAATGACGAGGAGCCACTTCGGGACAGCTTCATTCAAAACGTGCCAGGCGAGGAGAACCTCTCGGACGAGAAAATTGACTTCCCTTCTACGGGCACGGGCTATCCTATTCCAACGTTCACCGCCATGTTTGGGTCAAACGATGAAGCCCAATTCCAGGCGGGTCCTCGAATCATCAACCTGTCCGCAGTGCCGTTTGATCCACCATCGACGTCGAGTCTGGCACAAATTCGTCTGTGGCACACTCAAGGCCGCCACGGGCTGTCCCCCAGGTTCAACTCGCCCGTTAACCCGCCACGGCAGCGAGCACAGCACTTCCAGCCAAGCAAGTTCCACCGTGTCTATGAACGCGCCCTCCATAGGACGGTCCCGTTGGGTTATTGAGTAACTCGTGTATTGCTATTGCATGCTATCGCTGGACTACGTAGCTTCTTGCGTGTATACTGAACAGTTTGATCCCCGCTATGTAGTGTGTACCGAAAGAGAAAGGAGAGAATTGGAATGGTTGAAAATCGATACATTGCCACTAGTACACCCACGTATACTAGTTCTGGAAAGTCCGAGGGTGTCAAGAAACGGATGGCCAATGAAATGAGGACGACAGTCCTAATGGTTCATTAATTGGCACATTGAACGTTCGGTTGAGCGTCATGTAGCGAGCTCCCGGCAGGACAAGGAGAAGGATCTGGTGAAATGCTCTTGATAGCCTCGACCTCTTTCTCTTGAATGATCGCCGCCTGTCGAGCAACGGTCGCGGACTCGTAAGTGTCATCCGGCGGCATTTCCGCCGGAGGATTCTTGGCCATCTCGGCCTCATCATAAGTTTGCAATGCCTTCCGGAAGTCCAGCATCCATGGATGATCCATGAGTTCGAATGCGGTCGGCCTCTTGGTTGGGTCGATGGTGAGGCATTCTTTGATGAAGTTGATGCCCAGTTCACTGAGTTGGTCCTGTTCAGGAAGGGGCGGATGCTGGGTGGCGACGCCGATGTGGTACATGATGGTCCTAATCGTCGTCCCCCGGAATAAGTATTATTTTATTTTTATTTGGCCACGACGCCCGGTGTGACGTACCATTCGTTGTCCAGGTGACTCCACGGTTTCTTTCCCGTCGCGAATTCGAGCACAACACATCCCATGGACCAGATGTCCATCGCACCGTGCCGGCCACGGGTATCGTTCTTGATGACTTCCGGCGACATGTACATGGGGGTGCCCGTCAGCCTGCTGCTCAAGGCAATCCCAAGACCGCCCCGAAAAGGCCTTCTGCCGGACGACGGGAACGCATCATCGAACGGTGGTTCCTCGCAAGAATCTTTGCTGCCCAAAGTCGACGAACTTTATCACACCTAGATGATCCAATAGAATGTCTAGCGATACGGCGATGACATTCAGTGGACATGCAGGACGTTTAGAGGTCTCTACTCACTATCGGGCTTGATGTCGCGATGCGCTATGCCCTTGGAGTGGAGATACGCAAGGCCTTCCAGCATCTGCATGGTATATACTTGTGTGATGTGTTCGTCCTCGATGCGTCCGAGCTCCAAGAGAGCCGCCAAACTTCCGCCTTGACAAAACTCTTCAAAGATGTAGACTTTGTCTCGGTGCACTTCGATCCCGTAGTACTCGACAAATTGGGATGGCGCAGCATCTCCATTACGCGAAGCTCGTCACGGATTTGTTGGTAAAGACTTGGTGAGCCAGCCAGCTCCTGGAACTTGATCTCCTTCACCGCCATCAAGGACCGGAATCCAAGTTGACAGCGGTATACACGGAGCCGAATGCGCCTGCACCAATGAACCTCCCCTGCTGCCAGCGAATGGAGATGTTGGAGCTAAAGGAGGCGAGGAAGACGACTGATTGATCTTCCAGCTTTTCGTCATCTAGTACGCGACCAGCCATACGCTGCTCTGATGTCAAGGTGGCCCTGTCATGTTCGAGGTCTCCACCGCATGTGATGTCCTTTCCCAGAATTCGGTGATTGACGGATCCAGGTAACCGGCAGCTAGCCGTTCGTTGTCGCCAAAGGAAGAGAACGTCTCGGCATCCAAGAAGTTTCCTGCCGTCGCTTGCCCTGCTTTTCCTTTTCTATGCTCGCCTCTAGGGTGGACCTCGCCCCGAGGATATCGAAGTGGCTGATGAGAAGTGTCATGCAACTTGCCACTTTCTGTCGGAGCATCTCGAATTGATCATCGGGGAGCTGAAGTATGTTGTTACGTGTACGGTGAAGTGTAAACTCCAGTGCGTTGACCGCCCACTTGAAGGTCTTCCGTTCGTTTGGATCGCAGTCGTCACAGATGAAGGAGACCCATGAGATTGCAAGTCTGATGAGGGACCGGTTGAACTTGAGAAGTGTTGACCTATCCATAGACTTTTGGACGTGTTGACCATGTTCAGAGGCAAACAAGTACCAGCTTTCTTGAAGGTCTTGGTGTTTGTTGGTTTCTCGGAGACTGTGACGTACATAATGGACAGATTCGAGGATCGACTCCGCAAGTCGATTGATGGCGCGATTTATCTTCCTCATTTCTCTATTGACGGCGGGTAAGTGGGCCTGCTGTTCTATAATGCAGATCGGAGACTTGATATCCACTTCACTATCCTCATCCACGGTGAGAAACCCTCGGCAAACTCTTGTTTTGCTAACGCCACCTATGTTGACCACCATCGGCTATGAGACGCACTCGGTCATCCTTCAGACCCAGATCGATCCTAGGAATTTCCAGCAAAAAGACAAGCCCATTCCAGAGGAATCGGCTGCGGGGGGATAAAATAAGAAGATAGCCAGCCTCATCTGGAAATTCCGTTTGAAGGTCATAGATGTCGACAATCTTGCGACCATCATCTTCTAGTTGTTCGGTTACATGAAAGGCTTCTAGAAGCATTCGACGAATGTAATCTGGATGATCCCGTAAAGAGCTCGAAGCGACGATATATGTTCCCTCCTCCTCATATGTTTGAGTAAAGACGAGGAAGTGATCCGTTTCCACTAGTTGGGCGATAAACTGATCGATAGGGACGTCCTCCAGAGAGTATTCAGCAGAATTATCAAGCCTCTGGCAGACAAGCCTCGGAGGATATCAGTTTTGGCTGGACAACCGAAAAATAAGCACCTTACCGAACAAAGCGTTGCAGTTTGCGATATCGCAGGCGGACACTCTCCAGAACTTTGCCATACCAGTTGCTCATCTGTTCGTCGCAATCTTGCTGCGACACTGCGGGTGTCGATCCATTAACACCAGAGCCTGGTTTTCGGCGGTGACTCGACGTTGGCCTTTCCGAGGCAGGGAGTCGAAGTTGGGCGTCAAAAAGGTTGGTAACACGGACCATCAACCTATTAGTGAGCGCACTAGTTGAAAGTTCAGAGGCAGAGAAACCCCAGTTACAAGTTCGCATACCATAGTTGCTCCGCAACCACAGATGCCCCTCCCGGGACAGTCAAAGCAACATCGTTGAACGTTGGCCACTGACTCTCTATGAGGTCAGTTTCTTTGAAGTAGATGTCCTTCGCGCCACTTTTCAATTTCCAGTGTATCAACTTGAAAAAGAAACTTAATGCGTCCAATACGACAGTATCATAGTCGTCGCTGATACAAGGAGGTAAATTCCAATTGCCTCCCGGGTCGGGGGAAAGAAAGGCCTCGTATTGCCGCTTTAGCGTACACGCTATCCCGATGTTTAGTTTGAGGTCGTCCGTCATCTGGTCAATAATGATGACAGCCGGCTCCTTTAGCTTCTGCGCGTAGTCCAGTCGAACGCGTAGACTCGCCAAAGCAAGCTGGGTTGGGAAGGAAATCAAGGGGACGAGCTCTCGCTCGAAGGAGGGAAGATTCATTTTCTTCAGAAGGTGAGCCAAGTTGACTTGGGCATCTCGAGACGCGCCAATGAGGGAATGTACTGTCGTCATGAAGCCTTTTGCGAAGGTCATTTGTATGGATTCCTCCTTCATAGCTCTCTCAAGGAATGTCGTACCATCCGCGACAGGGCCGTTGTCGCCGACGGTGTAGCGAGCCCCCAAAGGGCTGTCCGTATTGGCCACAGGGGCAGTGACGTCCAAAGTCTCGCTTCCCGTCCACTTCCGTAAGACATCGATCTGACGGCGAAGAGACGTAAATATGGTGGACCACGTAATGAGAGCATCCCTGTGAGCTTGAAAATCTGGTTCGGCAACAACAGGTTTGTCAAGGTGAAGGGCTTTGTGTGTGGGATACAGCGTGTGCACGATATCCAGATGCCGCAACACCTCATTCACCTGTTGTAAAGCGATGCCCCCCGGATCATCTGTGCATTCGAGGTCTCTAGCGCAAAAAGTCAAGACTTCATTGATGACAGGATCAACTGTTCTGAGTCTCAAATCCTCAAGTCTTTTTCTCTCCTGCTCCTCGGAGGTGCCCATGATTTTGGCCCTGATGCCCAGCCAAAGGTTGTGGTTATACTTATCCTGCTCCTCACCCGACGTGGCGAGCGCCACGGCTATCCGCGTCTTTTCAGACTTCAATACATCGCCGTCCAGGACTGAAGCAAGCATGGTCTGCCACTCGAGTCGTTCTCTGTCCTCTGGCGTCTCTGGTTCAATGGACTCGGACACCAGTAATGAAGAGAACATATCGCGAGCATCACCAGAGCTGTCCAGCAACGTGCGCCCATAATCCTCCTCATCACTATCCCCAGCATCAATAGGCTGGCTCAAGCCCCTTTGGAAATATTGACTATCGGGATCATTTCTGGGATCTTCTGACCCGGGGCCAGATCCATATCGCAAGAGGAACTGCGAAAAGATGTCGTGATACCTTGCATAGTACTGCGGTACCTGTGTGGATGAGGAGGATGAGGAGGAAGGGCTACTGAAGGAACCAGCGGGGGAGTAAGTCTTGAGACGGGACTTGAGCCGAACACTTCCAGTGAGCGAGCTGTTCGAAGACATCGCAGAGAAGGAAATGGGTCTCGAGGCCTGCTGGATGTCCCATGCGTCCTCATCTTCTTGGGGTGTGTCCACTTCTGAATGGGGGTACAGTGTCGGTTTGTGTCGTAACATTGCTGCGTTGAGGTCGAGTCTCCAAAGAGGGACCCAAATCGGACCGGACCGCTCACTCGCTCTCCTCCATTCAAAATGGGTGTCGTAGAAAAGGTACGTCAAATGCAGCTGGAATTAATCTCGTACTCAATCGTACTCCCCAGATCAAAGAGATCGAGGGCGAGTCTGCTCACTCTTCCATATTCCTACTCTCATTTACCATGCCTTGTCCTCAGAGGAGATGGCCAGGAGTATGCGCTCACAATCGGTTCTTTCCTCGCACAATCGACTAACCTCTTCTGACAGCGCAGAAGAATAAGGTGGATCGAGCCTCTGGTTCCCGTTAAGCCGCTAAAAATCTCATTCGAGTAGGCCACAGAGTACCACCTTGGTCTGCTAAAAGCAAAGCTTGCGCGTTACCGTGCCCAGCTTTTGGAACCTCCCACGAAATCAGGTGGCCCAGGAACTGGTTTTGATGTGCAAAAGTCAGGAGATGCTCGTGTTGCCCTTATTGGTTTTCCGTCTGTTGGAAAGGTATATTTTCCCACCATCTCACCTCATCGATCTGACATTCGTCAGTCAACTCTTTTAAGCAAAGTTACTCATACTTCATCCGAGACCGCTGCTTATGAATTCACAACTCTTACTGTGAGTTGCCTGGAATAGCTTCTCCAGGGTCAAGTCGCCAATAAATAGAGGTTCTTAGGCCATTCCGGGCGTCATTGAATATAAAGGCGCGAGGATACAACTTCTTGATCTACCGGGTATCGTAGAAGGTGCTAGCCAAGGTCGGGGTCGGGGCCGACAAGTCGTCTCAACCGCAAAGACAGCGGATTTGATCCTGATGATGCTCGATGCCACAAAGTCGGAGGAACAACGACGGCTACTAGAGATTGAACTGGATGCCGTTGGGATCCGCCTCAACAAGCAGAGGCCAGACGTTGTCTTCAAACGGAAAACAACTGGCGGAGTGAGCGTTTCCTGTATGCAATTTTCCTACTTTCTCAGGAACAATCTCTGTAGATTACGGTATGTCTCGTCATTCGCCTCGAATACTATTCTTACAGATCGTTCAGTTGACTGCAACTGTGAAACTTACCAAGACTGACGAAAAAACAATCCGGACAATCTTGGCGAGCTGTACATAGTCTCTTATCGCACTCGACGGCTCTTAGGCCTATCTGCAGATAAGTTACACAACTGCGATGTCATGATTCGAGAAGATGTCCGTCGTGTCCCTACTGTTGCTTAGACCACAAAACTAACTATACTAAATACCAGATCACTACCGACGAGTTTATCGACGTTCTCATTGGTCCGTACTCCCTCATTGGTTCATGGCCATTTGCCTCATCTGTCTAATAGGGACGCGAAAATACATACCGTGTCTTGTATGTCGGACACTAGACTCCTCAGGGACTCATGCATATGATTGCCAGATGTCTACAACAAGATCGACGCCATCAGCCTCGAGGCGATGGATCGCTTAGCCCACGAAGACCATACAATCGTCATCAGTTGTGAGATGGACCTTAAGTGGGTCACAATGGATATTGCGATATCATATAATAAATCCATGCAGTTTGGGCTATCTTATTGACCGCATATGGGCTGACCTCAACCTCGTGAAAGTTTATACGAAAAAGCGAGGTGCCCATCCTGATCTCGCCGACCCGATCTGCATGCGCAAGGGATCTACCATTGAGGTACTTGCTGGAACGCTGTGTCATTGTGTCGCCCTTCACTTGCTCACATATCATTTAGGACGTTTGTAACGGGATCCATCGGTCTTTGGCTGCAAACTTCCGCTATGCTCTAGTATGGTATATACCTATTCCCTTCTCCACTTTTACGAAAACTCATAAACATTTCCAGGGTAAGGGACGTTCGGTAGCCCGGTCGTTTGATCTGACGGGTACTGTCTCTTCCAGGGAAAATCGTCAAAGTTTGCGCCTCACGCGCAGAAGGTTGGACTTGGCCATCTCATGCATGACGAAGACGTAGTTTCGAGTACGTCTCTCGATGAATACTAATAACTTTCCGAGTTTATGGTGACCCCCCCTTTTTTCGTCAGTTTTCACGAAGTAATCCACAAACTTCTTGGCGCGACAACAGTGGCGATGGCCCTGTCACCCCCCCTGAAATTTGATATTAAACTGAGGGCTGTTGTACTCGTAGACGCCCTAATGGAGTATGTACAATTGTTGGACTCTGCGCGGTGCAACGAGGGATCTTGCCGGTGCCGGGTGAGGCACCCAATAACACTCCGCCACAAATGAATGGATGTTCCTTAATGGCCATGCAAGTGTGCCAAGCGACCTTCTCGGCCATCTGGAAAATATTATAGCATTGACGGTACTCATTATATCCTAGTACATGATGAAACCGAGATCACCATTCATTCCATTCGGACACCGCCTTACTCATAGTGTGACGCCTGTTCATCCGGAGAACCGTTGTATCCAAAGACCGGGTTGGACCGGGTTGTTGATTGATTCCTATCGCCGACTCCTAATCACCCCGCGGGATAAAGAATGAAGTCGATCATCCCAAAAACCAGAACATCACTTCCTACATATGTATGTTAATATACGGGGCAATGGAGGGAGGTTGAGGGTCGTAGACGCCACCGCCTTTGCCACCGCGATTTGATGCAATCAACATTAGGCGCCTCGCGCTAATTGCGCAGCGCGATCGTACAACTGATTGGCAGGCAGCTGTTGCCTCAACTGCCCCAAGTGCTATTTACTCTAGCGCTCGGGTGGCGTTTCGATAGTTATGCTGGCAGTTCCTTGAAGGTTTATAACGCGCCATCGAAACGCGCTTTCGAATCCACAAGCATTTTCAGCCCTCGGGTATTTCTTGTGCTCCATGCCTGACTCAGACAACTCCCCTCTCCTGGTGCAGCCCGCTCCTGGTGTCGAGCTCATTTTTTGGGCACTGGCACATCGGGCAGCTTGCCGAACGTGTCCTGTCTCACAGCACCAGAAACGGCCACTCCTTGCAAGACATGTCTATCCACGTTGAGGCCTGACGGAAAGAAGAATATTAGAAGAAATACTTCCACGGTGATGCGTATCGAAGGGAAAGACGGGAAGATGAGGTTCGTTCCTGTCTGCAATGTCGGAATGCGGGCTTGAGCAGGTGCTGTACCTCAGGACCATCGTTATCGACGTCGGAAAGAACTTCCAGGCAGCCGCTGTCGAGTGGTTCCCAAAGTATGGTCTGCGACGGATTGACGCCGTGCTGATCACGCATGCTCATGCCGATGGTACGCTCTCTCTCTCATGCCAATCCAGTTCTATATGCTAATGCACTACCAGCCATGAATGGGTTGGATGATCTGCGTGGTAAGTGATGGATAAGAGATGGTGATATTAACAGTCACGAATCATGTTTCAGGATGGACCCTGAAGGGGGCTATTCAGCAGTTCATCGATGTCTACGTGTCTCAGGCAACATTTTCTGAAGTAGAGCGTTCCTTCCCCTACATGGTGGCTAGGGAGTTCGCTTCAGGAGGCGGTGACGTAGGGGGATCTCAATGCTCTCGAAATCACCTCCTTACACCTCGTCTCTCAGATTCCTGAATTCAAGTGGCACATCTTTGAAGACAATGTACCTATCGACGTTGCAGATTCTGGAATTTTAATCACGCCATTTGAAGGTGGGAGGGTTGCCCTTTTACCCCGCTTTTGAGTGGAGCTTTGACACGGAATGTAGTGCAACATGGACGTCTATGGGCTGCGAGCACACCACCTGGGTTTACCCCCACACCAGGCTCATCGCCATCGACGACGCCTGAGCGGCCTTCCACGCCGAAACTAACCCGTCGTCTTCTCTTTTGGCACCACCGGCGATACCAAATGGACGTCCAGCGGCGGCAAGTGCCGACCACGGCCAGGGCGTGCCAGAGCCATATCCATACCTGTGCCATGCATTCAAGATTCAGGATTCTGTCATTTATCTGTCTGATGTGTCGTGGATCTCCGAGGAGTCATGGGCGCTGTTGAACCAGCCTTCCGTCAGCGATCCCTCGCACCAATACGCTGTCGCCATCGTGGATTGCCTTCGACCGATAGCGCATACCTCGCATTTCGGGATTAGAGAAGCTGTCAATGTCGCAAGGAGGATTAATGCGCAACGTACATACTTGACAGGCTTTGGACACGAGGTGGCACACGACGAGTATGTGACCATTGGCGAATATGTCGGAGGAAAAGCCGTCGACAACCCAACTGTGAAGGAGAAGTATTGTATGGACCTGATAGATGAGGGGAAGCGCATCTGGTTGCGTCCTTCGCACGACGGGTTGCGGTTCGAAGTCTCTCGTGGGGGAATTGTGAGAGACAACACCTATAGTTGAATTACGAAATCAGTACTGTAATTTGATCTTACAAGATCTAATCACTAATAATCTTATCTCTGTGTGGAGCTCCGCTTCCCGAAACCAACGACAGTCGCTTGCATCCTTTCCATGAGGTTTTTCTCCCAGTCCTTCCTATACGAGTGCGTGTCCTCTCCTTTCGTTTCTAGTCCCGTCTGACACCCTCCAGTGATCCCTGGCCAATCGTATCCCTTGCGTTCTTCCTGCGCTATCCAAACCCCTATGCCTCACACGTCATTTCATGCGATGTGATCTCGCGCGAGTTCACTCCCTCGGGCTCTCTCTTGACCACACGCCTCATTCTCAAAACCGCGACGCTGCCAAGATGGGCACCAAAGGGTATCATTTCTCGCTCGGAGGTTGGATTCTCGAAGAGAGTGAGGTCGACCCACATGGGAAGGTGGTGCGCTGTCTTACTCGGAATCTTGAGCACGTCAAGGCCATGCAGGTGCACGAGACCCAGACCTTCAGTCAAGTGGGGGAGGGTGTGTGGATCTTTTTCAGCTTTACTACACTAGTCTCAACGCATCATTTCACAGAAAACCCTGCAGACAACGGAAGCTCGGATTGTTTCAGGGTTCGGATGGGGCCTTACGAGACAGATTGAGAACTATGGCCTTGCTCGCTTCCGGAAGAACGTGCAGAGGGCAAGTCTTTTCACTGGACCAATGCTCGTCTTTCATGTCTTTTTGCAGTCGCGTGAAGGTGTTGCTCTCATTCTCGACCTCATACGTCAGGCTCGCCAGCAAGCCATGCCAATAGGCTCGTCGTACCTCAGCCCCACCAGCGCCAGTCGTTTTATGACTGCACGTCGTTCCTCTGACCATCATGGGCCTGAGCCCCGCCAATTCCCTGGACCTGATGATTTCCCCCACCGGGGCTAGATGGGTTCACTGTCGGATTAGTTTCCTCAAAAATGGACATCAGCCTGGAGTGGTTTGCTTGCTGCATTCCCTCATGGCATATATCCCACCTCCTTAACATATTATTTAGTACCTTGTCTCGTCATCGTTGTATTAGTTGCAAGTCTGTAGTAAGGAAATCTCGTTGCCACATTGTGGTCAAGTGACAGTTGGTCAAATCGCCACTGGAAGCATCATTGACAGGTTTATGTATTTCCCCACCTCCGTTGCCCGCCAATTCTGCACTGTCCCTTCGTTGCCTAATGCTTCACCGGAACCAGTGCTTGGGATAACACCGAGTCCCCACAAGTCGCTATTTTGTACCCTTACAAGTGATAGTCTCGCGATCTGGCGCGTCAGGGTGTGTATGACCATCGCCTGCTTGGACTTCCATCCAACACTCGTTATTTAGCCGTTGGCCATCCTCACCTATCTTTCAAGAACACCGACGAGCGTGAAAGAGCACGGAGAAAACCAATCTGCTCACTGGTCTACTGATGGAACGCGAATCGTCATTCGGGTGCGTGCTCCCGTATGCCCAGTATTGTGAGCTGCAGTGAAAGGACCCCGCTTCAGACCGCAAAATCGTATCTCGTTCTTGCCTCCCTACGTCAGAAGCCGGATGAGACTCCATACGGTACTCCCCATTTGGGATCCAATTCTTTGCGCACATTTCTTCCTGGACCAGGAGAAGCTTTACCGTTACAGGCTCTGGTAATACATTTTGAGGGCGTGATTCGGATTGAAGGGAATCTTCTCAGGTAAGTATTTCTACTGTCGTCTCTGCCAATTTGTTCACACTGGACCAGCGTATCGCCACGCAAGCATTGCATCCTCTTTTCTACGAGGAGCCCGCCATCTATCCAGCGTATCCCTTGGCCCATGACTGATGGGCCGGAACTACATCATAGCGGTGGTGAAGACAAGGGATACGAGTACGATAGTTGGGTACTTACTGACCAAAGCTTCCAGTGGCTCATTGACACGAACGGTCAGCGTTCACAGATGTTGAGTCGACCAACGTCCATTTTCTGATATGAATTCAGTTGCGGTTCTGAACATTTCACTGTTCCGCAATACGGACGTCGAATCTTGGATCACGTCCGACGGCCGCGTGTATTTCGTGCAGTTAATTGAGAGTGATGAGGACGACACCGCAGTCTCACACTGGGAGGGGACTCAAACAGACGTAGACGTACGTTTCTTCCGCCGACACTGATCCCCGTGGGCGAAATTCATACTTAGGTTTCCACTAGACATATCCCAGTGGAGCCCGACATTCAAGAAAGTCCGATGACAGTGCCAAGTCTCGATCCAACTCCCGATGGCAGGGCTGGTGCATAATGACGTTCAAGTACCCAAATGGGTACAGAAACGGAAGCAAGTTCATCCTGACGAAGGAACGAGCACAGATGATTATGAACAGCCTCGTCGAGCTGTCAAAGTCGTTGTCAATATGAAGTTCTCTCTTATCGCGGTTGGCACCCGTTGGTATGTCAATTTTTTTTCGCACGTCGTTACGTATGTTAAGACACTTCCTCTCCAGTGGCAATGTCGAGTACACAAGTTTTCCTTTGCAGCTTGGTGTAGCACCCAAACCTCAAGTGTTGGAAACCCAGAATCTTACCATCTCAAGGACAGAGGACCGGTATGTGCCATGGAATGGAGTTCGGATGGATACGTTCTCGCCGTTGGTTGGGAAAAAGGGTGGGCTATTTGGAGTGTGTCTGGGCGGTGTCTGGCATGGAGCTTTGGGTCCGAGAACCAGACCGACGAGAGCAGGTACGAGAACAATATTGAGAGTGTCAACAGTAGTATTGAGCTCAGATTTCCAGATTCAAGGACTTGTTCATGAACGGCATCCAGGATCTTGTGGGCTGCCCGATTTGTATTGAATTCCATTTTCTCAAATACTCAACAGTTTTGGGCACCTGGCAACTTTGAGCTCGTCGTCCTTGCCCACTCCGACGAACGCAGTGGGTAATTAACAAGTAACTTCAGGTTACGGTGTAGCTAAGTTTTGTTCTAGCACCTGACGGGCAACTCTACACAATCCCCTTCGCAAAGAGCGCCACCACAGGGCAACATATTCCTGCAAGTCAGCCTCTCCATGCGGCATTGTACGACATCTGAGGATTTTTTCAGGACAACACTGAGTACGCCTTTCTGCAAATGGACGATCGCGTCCTGGTTTACAGGGGTGCTGATCAACCCGACATGAGCGTGATCAACCCTGAATCTGATGTTTGGCAGCACATACAGGCTAGTCTCTGATCGCGTATGATAGGACGCTACTTGAGCATAAGTTTATAGATACCGCAAAAATACCTGGCAACGAATTGGCCGATACGCTACTCTGCGATTAGTGCCGACGGGAGACTGATTGCAATTGCTGGTAGACGAGGACTTATACATTATAGCTCAACGTCTGGACGATGGAAGTCATTCGGCGACGAGTTTCAGGAGCTAGCCTTCACCGTGATGGGTGGCCTTCTATGGTTTCACCATGTTCTGATTGCCGCGGTGGAGGTCGGCCGATCATGGCAGGTAAGCATGGAAAATAATGCTTTGCCAAGGGTGTCCTCGAACCTTTTTCAGTTACGCTTGTACTCTCGAGATTTGGAGCTCAGTAACCAAAACGTCCTCTATCGCGAACAGTTGACCTCGCCTGTAGTTATTCTCTCCCTCGTGGACAACTCTCTACTGGTCTATACCGCCGACAACACCTTGCTTCACTATTTAGTTGTGCCGACTGCTGAGACGATCAAGTTACATTTCGCCGGAAGCATATCCTTCCATGGTGTGATTGCCAACCCTAATGTGGTCCGGGCCCTGAGTTGGATGATCCCTGCTGCTCAAAAACGTATGTTCCTGTTGATGATGTGTAGGACGATATTCTGATCGTTTCTCTCTTTCCGTTGTAGAACTCGGCGATCCAGCGGACGACCTTTCCGTTGCTACTGTCCTGATGATGGTCGGGGGCGAGTTGGTATTGCTCAAGCCCAGAAAGGTTGATGAGTTTAAGTTCTGACTGGCCCGTTTTCTGACCAGAGCTTTACAGTCTGGCGACCAAGAAGTTCGGTATGACATGCAGATCCTGGCCGACCGGATAGAGTTTTGCTGGATACATTTGCGCGGCATCGGGAGCTTGGAAAACTCTTTATGGGGTTACGATGGGCAAGGCATGAGAGTTTGGCTAAACGCGCTGACGATAGAAGCACCGTCGGAGTCAGTCGAACCGCAGAATGGCCACGTCAGGGAAAGTGTAAACGTTCCACTGGATTTCTATCCACTATGTAGGTCTAGACCAAGTTCATTTTTCATACTGAAAATATCTGACTCGACGCAGCCGTTCTCATGGACAAGGGTATAATCATCGGAGCGGAACATGAAAGTAGCATTGGGGGAACTCTGCCTTTTGTGACGTTTCGCCATGCAACAAGTGTAAGGCACTGATTAGCCGTATCCAAAGTGGATTTCTAACCAAATTTACAGTCGCATTTATTCCTGCATCACATTCTACGGTTTCATCTGGCAGCTGGCCAAGTACAAGAGGCGGTCTCCTTCGCATCGCACTACCAACACCTGGTTTTCTTCGCACATGCTCTCGAAATTCTCCTTCACACAGTCGTCGAGTCTGAAGCTACTGGGGAGGATGCGACAACGAATGCGGAGGATAGCAACCTTCCGTCCGTCATCGAGTTTTTGGATCATTTCGACGTCGCTCTTGATGTGGTAGTGGGATGCGCGCGCAAGACAGAAATGACGCGCTGGCGCCGTCTGTTCGACATTGTCGGTGACCCGAAAGCATTGTTTGAAGTACGTTGCTTCGTGCCGCGCCCCGCGTCGCCTTTGTTAGAAAACTAAACGTCCCCCCCCTCTTTTTTTTTGGTTACGCAGACATGTCTAAGCTCGCATCGACTACGAACGGCGGGCTCGTACCTCCTCGTCTTACACAGCCTCGAGCAGCTCGACACAGGTCACTGCGACGCCTTCCGGTTGCTGCAAAGTGCGGTGGCGGCCAAGGATTGGCAGTTGTGTCGCGAACTACTTCGGTTCTTGAACTCCATGGACGATAGCGGGGCGGTTTTGAAGGAAGCACTGGCTCAGCCTTTCATGATTGATGCGCAAGTGTGAGAGGGACGTAGTGACGAGTTGATAGCATACAGTAGTTGTTCACTAATATAACAATCGTACGAGACCGTGCCAGCTGAGCCAGCTGTGCCGACCAGAGCCGGGCCGACCGCAAGGCAAGCTAGTCTGACGTGCTCACGCTTTACGCGTCCGGCGTGTCATCGGCCCTTGGACCGCAAAGCAGGGAAAGGAACAAGCGAACCCGGCATCGGTCGGCAGTCAGGGACAAAATGATGGATCCTGGGGAGACCGGAAAACAGCGAGAACTCAACCAACGGAACGGAAAGGCGCCCGGCCCCGGCTATTATATTCACCCTCTTACAACCGTCCTCCCATGGCCGACCGCTTCGACGACGCCACCCAGGTTCAGAGCTTATCCTGCTCCACTTGTACTTCTTATATTTCTGACGCGCTTGTCCGCTCTATAGAAGGAGCTCCAGGCTTTCCTTGACCGGGAGCAGGCGCAGGCGCGTGTCCAGCAGTCTATCCACACGTTTACCAGTATGTGCTGGGACAAGTGCGTTGTACTGCTTTCCCCTTCCCCACTCCACTCTGACACAGTTGTTGTCCCAATTTGCCGCAGATGCATAACTGGTACGCCCTCGACGCGGTTTTCTCGGGTGAAGAGAGCTGCTTAGCCAACTGTGTTGATCGATTTTTGGATACGAGCCTCTTCATAGTGAAGAAAATTGAGTCTCAGAGACAGGGCGCCTAGGTACATGCACCATGCATGCTCTCTCCACAAAACTAGACTGCGATGCTATTACTGTCCATATAATACAACGACCTGCCCTCGAATATCAATTGAGAAAACCCTGCGAGTCACGTGAGTAACATATCTAGTTAGTTTAACTGAAAAAAGGTGTGGTATGGAGGCTGAAAAGGACCATGAACTCCTTTTCGGTCACGGTGCAAAGCGCTTGAGTTGGGTCCACGCGTACCCTACCAAGGCAGGAATGAAAAACAGGAACACATCAAGAACTTCTCGCTTGTGCCTCAGTTTGAGTGGCACGTTGATCTCAGGGTATTTGTCGAGAGGAGAGAAGGAGCCGGTATCGTGGAATCGTTGCATAAGTTGGTCCTTCTCCACCCACCTGTCTCGCAACCAGACATCAAACGCCTCCCGTTCCTCCTCTGGTACGTCAACTTCCCCACGGGAAGGGCCAAGTGGGGTTCCAGAAATGCTCCTGGGGATGTTGCCGATAGGCACATCCGCAGCTACATTGAATCGGCGGATATGCATGTGAATGGCGGGAGGGGGTATCCCATCAAAGAAGATTGATCGCAGAGTGTAATATGATTGACCGTATCCCATGGGTGGGACTCCTGAGGACGCAAAATCAGCTTACCCGGTCGAGAGAAAGGGACATGGCATACCGGGGTACGCCACGGTGATATCAAGCAGTTGAAGACTGGGAACACAAGGCGACAAGGCACGCAGGCTGTAGTGCAGCCCAGTCGATCGCGGAAGAAGAGTGTGAGTCATGTCGGACTGCACGTGATAGTCAGCGAGCGGTGGTAGGAGGGGCGGACAACTTACATCCCGAGTTTGTCAGCATACTTTTTGCTGATGGGCCGTGTATCTGGACTGACGAGGGTACCCTCTGGGTAGAGGATAAAAGTGAGTGGAGTGTCATGGAGCTGAGCTCTTCGACCTAGGAGAGCTAGCTGCTTTACGAGATAGACACGATCTGAGGCCCAAGAGCGGGCAAGGAAGATGAAGTCGAAGAATTGCATTCCCTAGATGCATAAGCTGGAGAGCACGTAGGGAAGGACAGAAAGGCTTACCCAACCGATGATGGGGACCCACTTGAGACTCTTCTTCAACACGATGCACACGTCTCGGTGGGTGTTCATAAAGTAAGTCAAGCACCACGCATACCACCAGTCTGCATACACCTAAAAGTGGTAAGATGGGGATCATCGCTGACACTTGCTTGGGTACAGACTTGGTGATTCGCGATCAGCACCGACTTGGTCGGCAGATTGAGCCCCAACACCCGCCCATCCCCATCCCGAATCGCGATCGCATCGATTTCATCCCTCGAAAACGCCCCAAGGCCGTCTTGTTCGAAAGTAATGACGAGACGCGAAGGTGCGAACCATTGGCACATGAGAACTAGACATGGAGATAAGCCCGATGGAAGCCCACCAGGACGAGGGGAAGAGACTTACTGAGAAGAGTACCAAAGGCACCCTTGCTGAGGCGGATCCCGGCATGATAGAGTGATCTTGCCAAGGCAAGGGGAAGGCAGCGAAGGGGGAGGAGGACGATAAACTGCGACGTGTTGATCATGAGACAACCGAGATTGAACACGATAAAGTAGGTTATGGCCTGCGCCGTCTGCGCCCATGTTCTGGGAGGTCGTCGGGGATTTGGGTAGCATGAATGCTTTTGCTGACTACGGCCATCGCGCAGGGCAAAGGCAAGGAAGGCGAGGGGTGCGCTAGGGTTTGCCATCCGAGGTCGTCCGGGCGTCCGGCGTTCGATATTAACCCCTATCCGTGTGGGAGGGTCAGCATGGTTACCGTAAAATATATCATAATCATGCCATACTTGGTAATCGTATCTCCATTGCTCTGGAAGGCCTGTGACGAGTCAAAAAGTCGCTTCTTCTTCTGTGAGAGCGCGTGTCAAGAGCGCGAAGAGCGCTTCGCGGAACCACTCTGCAAGTCACTTGCCTATCCCTCCGCCGTTGCTCGACCACGCTCGTTTTTTTTCCCTCTCACTCCCCTCCCTCATCCCCTCCCCTTTCGTCACCTCATGGTCCCCTCCGTCCTCTCCGCGCCCGCCCTCGTGCCTTCCAACAAGGCCTCCACCTCCGTCATCGACACCGCCACCATCAGCACCTCTGCTCCTTCCGGCTCGTCGCTGACAGTTGATGGCCCATCCTTCGTGTCGAAGGGAAAAGAGAAGTCATACGGATCAAATCAGCCGGAAATCCATTTCCCCGTTGGTCGCGCGCCTCCCTACTTTGAGTGTTATCCCCGTCAAATGTCACCTCCATCAACTCAGCAGAGACATGGTCGAGCCACGAACAAGCTCAACGCTGATCTTTCATCTAATTCGAATTTCGCCAACGTGGCCGGGACCCGGTTCAGCGGCCGCTCCGATCTTCTTCTCCCTTCTTCCCGTTGTATGCACAACGACGACCTCGTCCTGAAACCTCCACCACCACCCCGACGCCGTTCTCGTCGAGTCCCAAACAGATCCTCGAGCGAACACCACCGTTCTGAACTTGCCTATCTCCGAATATCCGATTCCTCTTCTCTAACCCAGGTCGAGACGCCGCCCCAGACACCTATTGACTTGTCCACTCCCAGGCCCATCTTCGATCCCTTCTCAGTTGTAGTCTCCGCTCCTGTCCCGGGTGTAGAGACCATGGATGCTTTGGTCGACGGAATGAACAGTTTTGGAAAAGACGACCTTTTCATGGGTTCAGGTGGTATCGCCTCACGCACAACAACGCGCCCCAAGGACAGATTTCACCCACTTTTTCAGCCTCCGCTTCCTACCCCTCCCCCAGGCGTGACTCTCGGCGGTGGCTTGTCTCGAAAAATATCATCCACGTCGCGAGCCTCTCATCATGATGATGGCACGGATGCCGATAATGACGCCGATGAGGACGACGAGGCACGTCCCCGTATAATTAAAGCGCTTACAGCTCGTCAGTCATCTCGTTCCAAAGTAACAACGCCCACCTCTCCCGCCGTTGGCTCTCCTCTTCATTCCACGAACAGTAGCCCTCCCCCGTCACCGCAGCTCTCCATCTCTCGTTCTGATACAAAGTCTCTCGCACCCTCCATCTCCGACATCATTCGTACGTATGCTCCTGCACAACAGCAAGCACGATCTCGTGCACCTACGTCGCGAGATTCCATGATGGCGAGCAGTCACGGTCATGAAACTGTGTACGAAGAACCAGAATCAGAGCCTGAACCAGTGTCTGCAGCGGAGGAAGCGGAGCTTGTTTCGCGTACATCAGTGGATAGCATCGCCGAAGAAGTGAGGATGACTCTGCGCAATCAGACAACGTCCCCAGTTGTTCAACCCCCTGCTCTGAGCTCCCAATCATCGCGATCCCGACATTCCTTTATGTCGGAGCGCTCCTCTGTTCCGGGTTCTCAGTGGTCGGATGGTCGCCGCACCGTGCCTTCTCACAACGATGGAGACCCAACTGTGAAGGTAGCGACGGTTGACTTTACTCCCCCGCCGACGCAGTCGCAGGCCATAGCAGAATATCTTCACTCTGTCAGATTAACAACCCTGCTTAAACTCACTCGTTCTCCACATGCATCTGTAGAGAATCCTCTGGTCGTGAGCTTATCGGATCTGGGAAGGTCAACGGGCCATCCCCTTGTCATATTCCTGGGCCTGGGTGGCGTACGACATGTTTCTGGCCTCTACGATGAGATGGCAGAATGCCTTGGCATCCGTCTCATCACGATCGATAGGTAAGCCTTTTAGTCGACCCTCACGGCTGCTCGTCTTACCAAGGCTACAGGTGGGGCATCGGCCGAACCCAAGTGCCGAAGTCCAAAACAGCGCGGGGAATCCCAGAATGGGCATCAGCTGTTGAAGAGGTTCTCGACCTGCTACACATCAACCAGTGTAGCGTCATGGCTCATTCGGCAGGCGCTCCTTATGCGTTGTCATTTGCAAATAAAGTCCCTGAGCGCATCCGTGGTGAAATATTACTTCTCGCCCCATGGGTCGGAGGTGTGGAAGGAGGTTTGTATTCTGTTTTCGAATCGCATAATACTTCATCTCACCCATCTTATCAGCCGGTTACAAATGGCTCAAGTATGTCCCAACCGGTATACTAAAGACTGCCCAGGCCGCAGAGTGGAAAATCCAGGCTTGGATGCTTGGCAAACCTCCAACAGTTGCCTACCGAGGTATTGGCTACGACGCCAAGTCTACCCCACCTAACCACACGCCTGCGCGTCGATATCCGGACAAGAACACGACTCCGACACAATCTCTTCCCCTCCCACGTACTGGACGACGTCCTAGCCTTGCTTCGAGTGTCTTTAGCGATTACGATGACCTGCGAGATTTCGAGGGCCGTTTTGATAGTCGAAGTACTCTTGGCGCTCGAAGTTCTGGCTCCCAACGTAGTCGCACGCGAAGCGAGAGTAAGCCGCAGCCTTCGTTCACCCGGAAGACATCAAAAGGCTTCTTAACGAGGCTCAAAGGCGGCTCGCATCATCCGCAAACACAGCCTTCTCTAGACAAACCGGGGCCTTCCACAGGAGGACGGAAGTTGAAAGCGCTACGCTCCATGAGCTCACTTCGAAGATCGTCCACAACACAGTCAAACAGAGCGGTCACAATTGCAGCACCCCCTAAAGTTCCCCCACCGCTCGCCATCGACGTCGGGCTGGGCCTTGATGCATTTGATTGGCCAAGTGCTGCAGACGCAAATGGTGGGCCTCACGGTCCTCCTGTACCACCCTCAGAGCGTTCTAACCGCCGTGCAGCTGGCCGTCGGTCCTTGTCTCATAGTGCCACCTCACGGTCATCCCCACCCCCCCTTAGGTCTCATCCACGCTCGAGCGTTCCTTCGTCACCCACACCCGAAGAGAAGGCAAGCATCACTGCGAACAGCGCATACCAGGCAGCGCTGGGCAATGCACTTATCGCTGCAGCTCATGCCGAATCTTCAGGTGGGACACACGGTGATTTACTGCAAATCTTAAACCATGATCAGCAGCCGTGGGAATTCTCGTATGCGGCATACCCGCACGTTGTACGCGTGTGGTACGGTGATCGCGACGAAAAGATTGCAGAGAACGCGGTGCGCTGGATGGAACGGACCATGGGACCGGGGCGTTGCGGCGTCCAGGTCGTGCGCGGCGCAGACCATGGGCTGATGTATCGCAGCAGCGTCGTGGTAGAGGTGCTGGAGCGTGTACGAGATATTTGGGAGGGCGTCTTGTGAACCCGTTCTTGGACGAGTTCGCGTGCCATAGATGGGTTGTGTATCTTTTTTTATTCACTTCGTTCACTTTCTCTCATCGTTTTCTGACTTGTTAGCATCTTTCACCCACATCTATCTCTTTGCCATGTATACTTATTGGATACCGGGGCTTTTTCTTTCTCGCTGTACCGTCTTTCAGCACTGCCTGTCCTTAATCGCATCACTGCACCACCACCCTTATCACTTCTACTTGCTGCGACGCATTTTCGTCGAAATAATATTTCTACCTCTCTAAAGATCAAACCCAGTGCATTGCTGTCCTACCAAGTCCGATTTGAAAGGCAATCTGCCTTGTGGTTTGCGACTTCCTGACCCAATCGCAATTTCCCGTCGCCACGCGAGGAGTTTGGGTTCTGCACTGACAACGCTCAACGTTCAACAGTGGCTCTACTGCAGCCTGGTGACATAGAGGACCAAGTCCTCCAAGGGTGTTTGGACCACAACATGACACTGGTCGTTACTGTAATCGCTGGCTGCGAGAACGATAGATTCGGACTCATCTACTTGCGGTCTTATTTCGCAATGAAGATTTGTTGTTTCTGGTTCTCACTGCTAGAAGAAACGATGCTAGTGCCACCATCACTGAATTTAAGCCCATCGAAGAGGACTCCATCAACGCCCGCTTGGATGTGGGTGATGTTGAAATTTTGACAATGTTGGATAGTTGTTCTCCCGAATACCTATTGCTCACCCCTATTCGTTTCTCTTGTCATTTTGGCACATTTTGTTGGTTTTAATTGGACTCACGTTGCCCACACAACATTCCTTAGTGCTGTACTACTGTCACGTATGGTCTCAACATTGAATGTGAAATTGCGCATTATGTACAATCTGTGAACAAACAGAGAAGAATCGCATGTTGTCGAACGCAACATTGAAAGAGGCACAGAAACAGTGCACGACATTCACAACACTTTGAAGGGGCGAGCGGGAAGGTCGTGAATGAACGGCAAAGCACGACGTTGGTGTTTGAAAGAGGAAATGGGGGTGAGAAGGACAGCGGAACGTGAAAGAAAGAGAAGTCCTGCCGTGGAGCAAAAGTGGGATGCCAATGCCTGAGATCCGAGAAGGCAGGCCGCAGGTGGACATGCACTACTCTCCTAGGAAGGACGCTTGATGTTGCATTTGTCACTGGCTACTCCTCGACTCAACCAAGAACGTAAAGGCCGCAACATGAATGGTGGAATGCTTTTCAAGTTGCTCATGACACTGGCAACGCCCTCCGTTGTCTAGTTTGTAGCATCGATGAAGGTTTGCACATTTCGGAAACACAAGCAAGCCCTGTTTCAAGCGCCGCCATTAAACGCAATGTGGATCGATTCAACCCAACCTTAAGCACAGTACTTCCATGAGATGATAGGCACTTGGATTCGAAGATCGGAAGGCTAAACCGACCACAAGGAAGAACTGGGACCGTGTCGAACGAACGGAGGTCAGACGGCACGTGAGAGGGATACGAATGATCACTTGCAGGCATTACTTGGGGCTGCAGGCATTTAGCTATCCACGGCACCACTGGGGAGGGTGATTGGTGATGACACTGCAAATATAAGGGACATTGTCAACCATGGGATGCATACACATAAAAAAGAAAGGAATTTACCAGCTCACTCTAGCACTCCCCTCGTTGCTCATGCTCGTGGACAGTGACGACCCCGCCGAATCGACACTGAGCCGAAACGCGGCCAATCTGCCACTCGGTTCAGGTTCAAATTTCGCAGACGTGACCCTCGGCCAGTCCATTCATCGGTCTGGTGCTGCCGTCGCTGCGCTAGGGGTAATGAAGCTGTTTCCACTCTACGAATGCAGAGATAGCTCTGTCAAAATTAATTCGCCCGTTCTTCATCGTTTTCTCGACGCGGTGGTACGACGAGCGCCTGTATCGCTCAAAACATGATGTCACCAGAGGCTTGATCAAAGGGAAGGTAAAGAAAAGGTAAACGAGAAACGTCGAGATGATAACTGATAGAGGATGTTGCGAGTACTGGGACTTGCCCGTGGCCGGTGGGCAAAACCCCCGGACTTGTATCCAAGAGTGGACCCGGGTTATATAGGGAACAGGGTGACGTGCTGTGAAAGGATGACTGGCTGTTCACAGGCTTGGACAGTAATGTGCCTGGATATGTTGAACCCTGTGGGTGATGGTGCCATGACAATTGACAGAACTTGGTGAGACCTGAAGTCAATGGGTAGGAATCTCACGGATCCAACAAGTGTAGTAGCTAAGAACGAGGGATGTGTTGCGCCCACTTTAGGAAAATGAAAGGGAGATTGGATCGCGCTGAATAGGAAACTATGACAGTGATGATGTTGGTGATCGAGCTCGCCCAGTGTCGTCGCACCCACTTCTCTCTCCATCCAACATGGCCACCCAAAGGGCCACCAAGTACGTTTCCGCCCCCATTCTCTCCCCCATCCATTCTCACCTTCCCCAAGCTCGTCATTTGCCCGCCGAAAAGCTTTCGCAATAAAGCACCAAGAGGCCGAGCCGCTCACCCGACGGGACCTGCAATACGACTTTCTCTACCACATTTTCGCAGCGCAGGAGCGCGTCTTTACGGACCCGACCTTGTCGTCGCCGTCGAAAGAGGACGGAGTGGGCGGCGGTGGAACTGGAACTGGAACCGCTGGAACGGTCACCTTCCGGGACCTGTACGTGCATGCGCTGATGAGTTCACCACGGTGTTCCAAGGCACTCCGGGAGAAGATGCAGGAAACGCCGGAATTTGCGACCGACTTTGCGAAGATGTCTCTTTTGGCGAATGTCGGCCGAGTGAACACGACGATGACATGTTGGTGCCCGTTTTGTTCATCTATTTACCGCCTTTTCACTCCCGCCCCGACGTAGTTCTTCCGGAGATGCGCACGGCATTACGTACTTATCATCCCGTCCCCTCGTTGCAGAAAGCCGATGCGAATCTCCAAGACGCCCCTCGCATAAAGAACATTCTCAAGGCCTGCAGCCTCAAAGACGAGCGGCCACAAACATGCCCGTCACCCCTGCAGAACTCCGTGCCAGAGCGGTAAGCACCCAATCCACCCCCATCGTCCGTTCTCATCCGTCCCCAGGCAACTGGCATCGTCCCGTCCACTAGCATCGTCAATCTTCTCTTTGTCCTCTCCAACCACTTCACTGTTCGTTTTCCCTAAATTTTCTTTAATCTACATTTGCTCATCCGGGCATCTCAGACCGTGGCACATGACCACTTTGGGTGCCGAGATATCGATTTTCTCGATCTGTTTCTGCCTATCAAGATCTCGTCGCCTTCTCGTGCTCGTGCCTTTCTCTGGCTCGCCTTTCACTATCACGAGGCACCTTCCCTGAACCCATTCGAGGACCAACATGAACGGAAGCACCTTGGCCTCATCCCGGAACTTGCCCCTCTCACGGAGGAGGAATTCGAAAAGGAGAACGTTGATCCGGAAGATGAGAGAAATTATGCCACAAAAATGACCAAATTGCGAATCGATTTTCTCGCAAAGAACGCACAAGGGGCTGAAAACAATAACAAGGACAGAAAGGGTATCGCAAAATCCAAAGTCAGGGCACCGTCCCCCGGGAAATCCATTCCGGCCAAGAGAGAACGATCGGATCCCGATTCCGCCGTAGAGGACGAGTCTGATCACCTCGGTACTTCTTTTCATTTTCTGTTCAACTTACGCTTCACTAATCTCACCCCTAGGCCCTACTTCACGCAAAAGACGACCCAAGACACTCAACCCATCCCGTGCGCTTTCAGACTCCTCGATATCCCGCTTGTCCAATCGACACTCGAGTGGCCCCCACCGGTCAATTCTTCAACGTATGATCGTCTGCTGACCACCTTCTGCGCTTTCTAACGGTTATTTCTCTTCAGAGGCATGGCATGTCGTCACCACGGTTGATTCCTTTCTCGATTCCGACGAGGAGGATATCGACGAGCCCGCACGGCATGCCTACGGTACGTCATCCCCCCGCGGACTCGTTCGTACCTAATATTGTCTCGTTTCAGCCATGCGTCTCCAGGTACTCGCTGATTTTCATCAGAGCCCCAGTCAATGGCAACGAGCGAGCGCCACTTGATATCGTCGTCTCATCCTCACCCTCCCTTGATTTTCATATACACATATCTCCTCTAGCCAAGTACTGGTCTCTATCCACCCCACCACGTTCGCATAAGTTATTTCCTGTTTATATGTTGATGGCCGAGGCCGGAATAGCGTACATAGCTCTGCACTCCCACAATGGCGTGTGTAATCCGCGGATAAAAGTCGATCTTCTAAAATTCTATCATATCATAGCTATATATTGCGCATCCTTGAGTTCTACTTGATGAGTTTACATTGCAACCGGAGCTACTTGCCGTGAGGCACGCGACATAGAGGATGTTCGCGCTGATACAATGGTCAGACTTATAGACTATGGTATGCGTGCAGAGGGATCGCAGGACGTAGGGGTGGATACTGAACAGAAGAGACAAACAATGTATGTATGGGGCCAGTCAATATTCTTGGTTCGACTCGAGACGCCGAAAAAATAAAAGACAGATAAAGGCGACGCTGGGTTGAAACCGAAGCACCAGAAGATGTAAGGATATATCCACCAAGGCGTGTAGTCCCCGGAAAGCATAAAAAATACAGCGACAAGACCGGCCCCGCTTCCCCCATTTTCTTCCAGATATTGAACGTGTGACGTGATGTGGTGTAGTATGGATGTCGCGCTCTATTCGGCGAGCCACTTTTCGCACTTCTTGACGTATTTATCGAGTAACTGGGCCATGTCGCGGACGACAAAGGTGAGCACGACCGTCGCGAAGAACTCTGACGATCGTCGGAGCTTGCTCTCGATGGCGGATCGCAATTCCGGCGTTAGACTGGCGTACGCCGCCGCAATCGGCTGCATCGAAATGGCGCGCGCGTGTTCATCGAGGAGTTGCGCCTGTGCGAAGAGCCGGCTAAGGCCTTGGACGTACGATGCGGGAGAATCAAGGCTGTATTATGAGACACGTCAGAAATGGCGCTAGAACGCCGAAGGGATGATTACTGACTTCTTCTGATTCGTGAACTTGTCAAGCTGCCGAGTCAACTTGCCTCCCCACGAAGTCACCTTTCAATTTTCATTCAGTCAGTCAATATAAAATCCAATCTCCATTTACTCACCCCGCTATTCTTCTTGATCATGAACCCTTCCCCGACCCCTAGCTTCTTCCCAAAGCTTCCGACCACACCGTCACAGACGTGCGAAAAATCCTCCAGCTTGAGCGACCATAGTTCGCCGTCCTTCTTGCCAATCCCTGGTGCCAAGCTCGCGCTCACGTTCCCTCCGCCAAAAATACTCCCACTGACATGTTGCACTTCCTCGAGCGACGAGCATAGCACCTCGACAATCCGTACTTTCTCGGGCAAGTTCAACAACCTCGCGCCACCTTGCGACCAGACCTCTTGTGGGACATGCAGCCTTGGGGTGATATAGCCGCCTGTCTTGGACGTCATCGTGTGTCGTAACAGATTCATCATATGGTAGGGCTTGCGGATGGGATCTGAAGGTGCCGTGGGTGGAAGAGGGGACACCGGTGTTGTCGGTAGGTTGCTGTGTGGTATAGGTGGTGGCGGTACGAGCTGATTCGCTGGTGTGTCCAACGGCGGAGACAGATAGCCCGTGACCACAGTGATTTGAGGGAGAGATGAATCACTTCTGAATGACACGGACGTTTTTCGCGGAATCGGAAGTACAACAGACGTTGAATGTGGTACCGCTGTAGACGGCCCCGGGATGTCATATGAGGCAGGCGGCAATCCAGCCAAGCTCGGTCGCTGCCCAGGCTGTGACGAAGCACGACTACGTGTGTAGGAGGAGGAAGGCGGTGAGTTTAATGTGGTGACGCTAGGTAATTTCGGTTTCGAGCTTGGAGGCGGCAGTCCTTCGGGGAGTTGAGCTGGACTGACACCAGGGCTTGCCTCTGACGCAGATCCTCTTGACCGTCTTTGGGAAATGGTGCCCATTGTAGTGGAGTCGTTGATCAAAGGTGGAGGAGTGTTGGTTTCTGAGCGTGTGGAAAGAGTCGAACCTCCCCGAGGCCGCGGTCCAAATCCAAACTTAGAAGACGAGGGCGAAGGGTCTTGAACCGGCTCGATATCGCGCACAGCGGCCAAGGTATCTTCTACGGGAATCGGAGGCAGATTTTGCGATCGGTTTGCATCCCGCTGAGCCTGTGAAGGGGTACGCTGGTGACGCGCATCCTCTTCAATGCCATAATAGCTCGAGGCTGCAACCCTTGGAATGTTTGTTGCTCAGTCTGCTTATCACCTTCCTCATGCAGAGGCTCTAGCCGACTGTTCGAACCCGTCCGGGAGTGACTTGTAGACTGTCCTCGTGATCGATTATGGATTGCGTTCAGATGTTTAGTAGGGGCTGCCTGATGAGGTGTGGGGGGTAAAGCGCCTTGAGGGGGAGGAGCAGGAGGCGGTGGAAGCTCAGAAGCGGCGCGCGGTCGCAGCCCGCCAGAGGAGCCTGGTATTGGGGGGCTTGAAGGTCGAGGGCGCGTAGAAGGAGAAAACGTCGACCGCCTCCCGTTCGGTACAATGGCAGTCGCCCTGGGTATAGGCGTTTCCGGTTCATCATCCACCGATTGAGACATCCTTTCGGCAGCGGCGGCGGAGTACGGATGGTGATATTCAGAAGATTCAGCTGGGTGAGGGCAACGTAACGTTACACTGTATCGAAGGAGGCGAGATGAGCGCGCACCTTCAGGCGAGGCCCTACCCTCAAAAATTTCCCCATGGTATCTCGCAGTTTCTTGCGAAAATCTACGATGATCAACGTCATCATATAGTCCGGCAGAATGCTCGCGAGGAAAATGGTCGGAAGAGTCAGAAGGAGGGGAACCTGGCGATGATGGCCGAGTAGAGTCAGTGGAGGTAGATACCGAGGAGGCATAGACGACAGTTGAGGGGGAATGAGGTGGAGGAGGGATAGAGTATATCAAGCTGAGAATATTCATGCGCTCGGCATACGTGTCATGCTGGATTGCAGACTCGTTCAGCGACGGAAAGGGCAAAGCAAGCGGGAAAACAATACGCACAATTGCTTTGAGTCGACGGACTTCCTCCTCCTGAGCTACCACGCTTCTCCGTCGACCACCTCTCCGACGGACGGACTCAGTAGAGTCTTCGCCGTTAATGACACGTTCCATGACTTTGCTGAGAAGAGCAACGCTCTTTCCATAAGCAACAACGGCGCCATACGGGTCATCGTTGGTCGAGTCGAGCCTGACAGCTTCGCGAGCAAGTTCAAGAGCCCTAGTCAGGGCCCGCCTCGAGGACGGCCGAGAACGCTCGGCAGACGGTTGGGAGTCGCTGCGGGGGGAAAGCGCGAGTGGATCCGAAACCATTTCTGGATGCTGAGACGGAGGAGAATGGGTGCGTTGTCGCGGGGGAGAACGAGTTCCATTCGTTGATAGAGACGGCGCGATGGTGGACATGGTGTGCCGAGGCTGTGATTGAGGAAATGGAGGCACGGCGGCCAAGCGAGAAGAAGCAGCAGGCCGTGCAAGGGCTTGGATCATTCCTGGAGGAGATATGAGGGCGCCATCATCCAAAAAGGACAGGCTATCTGGGGAGGAGATTGGCGTGGTACCAAGCATTGGAACGCTGGGTATCGGCTGACTGGGAGGGGGAGCCTGGGGAGGAGGGTGAAAGGCAGAGGAACGCCTCCGCTGGGTCAAAGAGGCGGAAACGTAAGGTGGCGATGAGAGAGGGTTGGATGGACCAGCATCTTGTTGGGATAAAGGGGGTCCCAGTCATTAGATTGGGCGAGGAGGGTGTGCATGAAGGGCGTCCAAGGCGATGAGTAGAACGGTCTCAACCTCAACCTCAGTCTCAGCCTCAGTTCACCGTGGTCCCCTTTTCCCTTTCTTGGCACAATCCATCAAATTCGACACATCAAATTATTACTCGCAAAAAAAAACAAGAAATTTTTAACGAGCGTGCAAACTGAATCAGTCAACGCCTCAGGGTATCTACGTCTTTGTAGTCCACGCGCTAAACACGCCACAATCCTAGTCACGGAACTCGCCTTGTGAGCCCTGAGCCGCAAGTCGACTCTCCAAGTTCCTGTGGCAACTCCTTAGTAACAACACACTTGCTTTCACTCTCGACACCTACCTAAGAGACTCCTCCTTTGCGAGCAGCTCCTGCCGCTTCTCGTTAATTTCACGCTGCACCTTGAGCTCAATTTCGCGGAGCTTGCCAACAGAGAATCGTCAGATTTCAGTATGCCGTCCAAAAACCGCACACAAACCTTCTCCTCCTCTCGGCGAAGTTGTTCTTCCTTCAGGCGCACGCTCTGGGTGGCAAGCTCCTCAGGGAGGATAGACGAATCACTGCAAACAGTCTGCATCAGTAGTGAAGTGGCATGCAAGTAATTTAATCACTTGTGGGTATCAGAGTGGACTGTGCGCGACAACTTCTCGGTACGATATGTTTCGTACAGTACATCGTGCGTCAGGGACTTGAGATCCGCCAAATGCGAACTATTTAGAATATTTAGAATATTTTTAACCCAAATAATGGCACACTCACCTCAAAAGAGCGCTTCGCAGTCTGCTAAAATCAGAGTGCTTTGGATTATCAACCTCGACGACACCCCATGGATAGATTCTGGCCCGAACGGGCTGGCCGTCAATTTCGAGCTCCTGCTCAGAGCCCACGATAGCAAAAGGAAGAAGAGCACGAAGCTCGCTGTTGTCTTGAATTGTCTCTTCGTCGTCCTCCTCCACATCATAAGGGAAGTTGTACACGGGGATGTCATAGTGCTCGATATCCTCCATGATCTGCATCCAAACCTCAACATAGCAAGGAATAGTGAGTTGGATATGCACTCACCCGCTTCTTGAAACCACGTAGCTCGCTTGGAGTCAAAGAATCAGCTTTGCCAACAACGGGGATCACATTTACGCGAGGTGACAGGCGGCGCATCAGTTCAATGTCCATTTCACGCAGACTGTACCACAATATCAGCATCATACACCCTTTACATTTTTGGCGCTTCTTACGCATGACCAGTGGGGGAATGAAGTAGAGAAGCGCATGGACACGATTATCCCTGAAGCGGGGGTTACGCTTGATGCGCGATTCCTCCGCGAGAATATCATCATATTGACGTTCTAGGTAGCCCACTATCTCTTGGAATCTGATATTGACACATAAGTTAGGTCAGTTGGGTATCAGATCCATGATACGTACGCGAACTCATTATCAATGTTGTCGCCAAATCCGGGGGTGTCCACAATAGTTAGGGCAATGCGCACGCCATCCTCATCCAACTCTAAAGGGCAAAGGCTGAGCTTCCGCAAAATTCTGAGGTATTTTGGAGGGACTGCCACACACCGACATTGAGAGGCTTAATTCTGATGCCTTCCTCCACATGTGCAGTCTCGGGGCTGTCAGAAATTTTGTGCGATAGAACCTCTGACTCGCAAAGGGTGTTCACGAATGTGGTACGTCCGGTGCCAGAGGCGCCTAGAAAGACAAAAGACAGAGAAAAGCCCGTTTGGAGATGCCTTCAGAATACGTTTGCAAAGAGGACTGACCAACGACCATGACCGTGAATTGAACGCCCTTTTTGACCTTGTTACCCCTGCGTCTTCCAGCGAACGACATTCTTACGAAGCGTGGTACGAGTGAGGTGCAGAATTGGCGACTAGGTGGGTTGAAACCGATTCAGGCTCCGACTGAACCCCAACGGCAAAAGTTCCCCTACAACGGCGCTTGCCGGGGACCGATTACCAAAGTTGGATGTGCTAAAGTATACCGCTTCATGCTCTGTTCGACCCGTCATGCTGGAATCACCGCCGTCTCCCACCTACAAGCCTGCATTATCGATCTTATTCCAAATCCACAACCACAAGTCCCGTCTCTAAACCAACCATTACAAAGAAAAAATATTCTGAACTGCCCACTCTTCATCCATGTGAATACCAAGCCATATCAAATACTCAAGATGCGCGTCACCCCCACATCCCTGAATGTGCGTCGTTCGCCACTCCTTAACGTTTACGGCTGTATATTAACGTGCTCCTCCATCACTCACAGCTGGGATTTCGAACCCGTCTTCGACTTTATCTCAACCGTTGTCACAGTCTGATCTACGGGTTGGGCCAATAGCTTTAGAAGTTTCTTCAACACAGCATGCTCGCAGAAGATATGTCCGACGGAACGACAATGCTGACGATACTAGTGTCCCTGGATTGACGGACCCGTCGAATTCAACTCCTCACGCCCGGAATGCTGTGGCCAGACAAAAGAGAAGCAGAAAGGCGCTTTCAGCAGCCCCAACAGGTGAATCGTGTGAATCGTAGTGAATCCCAGCTCCTAAATGCCTTAATTCATAGATAGTCAGGCTACAAATCAACCTCGAAATCAACTTGCAACGGAGATATTGGAGAATTTGTCAAAGTTTCCCCATTGCGTTCTACTCACACGCGTCGGACAATTTTATGAGGTCGGTTCCCTAACGTTTATCCCATGACCGTCCCGATCACTCAGCTTGGGCTGCGCAGTCATACTTCGGTCAAGCGGCTGAGGTCTCGAGCCTCCTAAACATCAAGCTGACGTCTCGGAAATGGGACAAACAGTCTGTTCTTATGTGTGGTTCCCTGTCATTCAGCTGCAGAGACACCTGAAAACACTTGTACAACAAAATCATCGCTTCGTTGCGCTGTGTGAAGAATTTGCTCGGCCTGTACCACCAGGAATCAAGCCTTCGTTCGACCGACGGGTTGTTCGCATTGTGACACCAGGAACTTTGATTGATGAACCATTCTTAATCACCACGAAAACAACTACCTCATGGCAATCAGCCCAGCTGCATCTCGCTCCTCAACAGAGCATGATGACTTGGGTTTGTCTTGGCTTGATGTATCGACGGGCGAGTTCTTCACAAAATCTACCACAGCTGAATACCTATACGACGACATCGTCCGTATACACCCACGAGAAGTCGTCTTGTCGAAAAAGATGGAATCAGTCGACTCCTGCCCCGTCCGCGCAATCCTACGAGGGGAATGCATTGTCGTTTCGTATTTTGACACAGCTACCCCCACACATATGCAATCTCTGCTCGTGTACGTGGTGCATCGGTAAACGTCAGACATCCCACAGCATCCGTGCTTTCTTCCCAAGAGAGTTCAGCTGTCAGCCTCCTAACAGGCTACCTCCAGTCAAACCTTTTGGAGTGCATGCCAAGTCTTTCTGTCCCTCGTAAGGAGACCGATGAACCTCGCATGGAGATAGATGCCCATACCCTCAAGTCCTTGGAGATCCGGGAAGGAGTACATGGAAGCGGGGGGATTGGTACGCTTCTGGGTTGCGTAAAGAGGACAGTAACCAGCGGTGGCACAAGGCTCCTGTCTCGATGGCTATGTACTTCCCTCGGTCATACCCGGCTCCTCGCGCAAAGCTGACAGTAAGCTTGCAGGTTCACCGAGCACATCCTTGTCGGAAATATATACCCGACAGTCCATCGTTGCTCTTTTCCATGCCCTCCCTCACCTTCGACGTGACCTCCGTGATCGCTTGCGAGTGTTGACGATGTGGCCCGCGTGGTACAGAAGTTCCTTCTAGGGCGTGGGAATACCGACGATGTCCTCACCATTGGTACCGCGATCTCGGTCTGGTCTTTCGTAAAGAGTAGACTTTCCTTGGATCGAAAATTGTATTCGAAAGAGGGAGATTACGACTCGGAACGGGAATGGGCTGGCGTTGATGCGTTGATTTCACGGATAGAGGACTTGCCTGGACTTGAAAGGAAAATCCAGGCTTCTATGGACCCTACTCGACTGGGAAATTCACCAGAAAGAATTGAAGAAGATACCACATCTCCCCAAGATCTGTCCACTGAGGATAATTGGCAACTGGGATATCGATGGACTATCAACCCTGAGTTTGTTGATTCATACAATGCAACTCCTGTGTAGACGACTGATTGTCACTTAGGTTCTCCGAAGAGCTTTCGGCATTGCATACGAAATTTCAGCGGCTCATGAAGCGGCGAGAGGACCTGGAAAGCGATCTGCAGCGTCTCTATGGTAAGTAGGTTCCTCAACAAGAGCGTGCAATGGCTTGATCCGCCCACCTCATAGTTGCACCATCCTTGACTTTGCGTTCATCCCCGTTGCAAGGCTTACATGTTCATATCGCGAAGTTAAAGCGCGATGCTGCAAGAGCCAAGGCTTCAACTGCCTTCACCATTATATCCGAGAGCAACTCAACTTGTTGCTTATTCCACCAAGTGAGCTTACGACATCTCCTACATATGTCTCCGGCTTGAGTTAGGCATTCTGGCACCAGGGTTGGACACAACTCGGAAGTGAACTCTTGGAAACATCACAAAGCATCGCTTCGGCAGAGAAAGCGGCGTTTGAAGAGCTGAGGAATGAGGTACATTCCCAACAAACATCGGGTTTCTGGGTTTGATTCAAACTCACACTTAGGTGAAAATGCACGAGTCCCAGCTACGGCGAAATGCTCAGGTCATAGACGAGCTGGACGTAGCGCTAGGCTTTGCCAGCCTCGCTGCCGATATGCATTTCATGAGACCAAAAATAACGGACAAGTGCGTCGATTTGCGGTGGGACTTGCCAATGTTATTGAACCTCTCCTTCAGTCGTTCATTCCATGTCGTCAACGGTCGCCACCCCACCGTCGAAGTTGGCCTGCTCTCGTCCGGGAGGGCTTTCACACCGAACACAGTGTCCCTTTGTCCAGACTCGCAATTACATGTCATCACTGGCCCTAATATGGCCGGAAAGTCCACTCTTCTTCGGCAAACCGCTCTCATCGCCATTCTTGCGCAATCAGGTTCATTTGTGCCTGCGGACCATGCAGAAGTTGGGGTTATAGACCGTCTGTTCTCGAGAGTGGGCGCGAAAGACGATCTGTTTCGCGACAGGAGTACTTTCATGGTGGAGATGCTCGAAACAGCGGATATCTTGAGGAAGGCGACCCCGAACAGCCTTGTGAGCCCGACACTTTTTTCCGAGTAGAAAGCACAACTTAGCTTCACTTTCCAAGGTCATCATGGATGAAGTTGGCAGAGGGACATCCGTCAGAGATGGGCTGGCCATAGCTTTCGCCGTCGTGCATCATCTCTACTTCAAGAATAACTGTCGAGCCCTTTTCGCCACACATTTCCACGAGCTAACCGACATGCTCGGGTGCACTTTGGACCACAGAGGCGCAGGCGTGTTTCGAAAAGTAGGGTTCTTTTGCACTGATGTAGAGGAGACGGAGGTGAGACCAGCTATCGCGGTGTCCGAGGCGCGTGTTAAAAGTTTTATAGCTTGGCACCTTTGCATATTCCCACCGGCTACGGCCAGGTGTGAACAAGGAAAGCCACGGGCTCAAAGTAGCCCAGCTGGCAGGCATGCCCCCTTCTGCGGTTGCTGTTGCACACGAAGCGATTTCCCGCCTGAAAGGTGATGTCTGCATACCGTCCTTCGACGGCCACGTCCTCAAGGCACTCGGGGAATCCCTGACTTCCGGTGTTGGTCCTTCTTCCGAACTGTGAACAGCTGAAAGTTCAATGCCCTGCGCATATATAGATTATACATTAAGCCAACCCTGTTCATATCAATCTATGTTTATATGCTCTATACATGGAATACCAAGTCATCGCCGACATCGCTAGGATGTACAGCAAATAGCATCATTTATCGCAAGCATAGAACTGACAAGGATATCAACGAATGTGTAACGCATAGACAAGTCTCATGTCACAGTCGTACAGAGATATAGAACCGTCAGTAGACGAGGGCGCCTCACGGATGAGTTGACTACTACCCATGAATAAAATGCATACCCAGAAAACGCAACGACATAGGAGATATGGGAGCAATGCTAAGTCAATCGATTCCCGTATCATGCCCTTTTAGTGCCACCCTGAACAGATATCAATTGTCAGAGACAAGTTACGATGGGTGAGATAAAACGTACGTAGTAATTCATCATTTGCGCTTGATAATCACCTCCCATTCCCCCTTGCATCGGTACTGAAGGCGGTGGTGGCCCTGTCAAATGCGGTGGCATCGAGGGACGCATCTGTCCTGGAGGCAGTGTTGGTGGGACAGCGCCGTACGGCCCAGATAAAGGCGTTGTGCTTTGGGGTGGTTGTGGGGTACTGGGTGGTTGCTGAGCCTGGGCACTCTGTAAAAGTGCGAGTATATTAGTTGAAAGGTTTGCAAGCGGATTTGCCTGGGCTGGTGGACTGCCTTGAGGGAGACTTGTCTGAGGCATTGGGGGGAAACCGGAGGAGCTTGGCGGAGCGCTGCCATTATAGATAGGTGGAGGCTGCTGCACAGTCGGAGCAGGTTGATAGAATGAATTTTGCGGCAACTGCGGCACCGGGGTAGGCGGCTGGGGTTGTACCTGTGTTGGCGGAGCCCCTTGCGCCGCCCCCTGCGGTTGCTTGAGCGCAGCCAACAGCTGTACGAAACCGTAACCGTTAGGTTTATTTCGGTCACTCGCAAAAATTCGAGCCAACCTGTTGGACTTTTCGGGCTTGGTCAATACGTTCTTCGACTCGCTGCGAAATAACAAAGATTAGAAACGCATTGACGATCAAGTGCGTCGTGGCTCACAGGTGCAGCCGCAGGAGGCTCAGTATACTGTTGCTGGGCAGGTACTGAATAATTATTTTGAGGTGCGTTGTTATAACCGCCCTCCCTGTTGCTATCAAACCGATCATTGTAGGATCCGCGGCCACCACCCCGTCCAGGACCATGGTCATCCTCATAACGCCTTGGGCGATCCCGATCCCGATCCCAGTGGGGCCGTCGCTCATCGTCATGACCAGGTCCAGCCAGACCTCGACCACGGCCTCGCCCTCGCCCCCGGCCTCGAAAGGGAGTAGGGCGTGGAGTTTCATCCCAGTCTCGATGGGACTCGCGATCTTCGCGGCTGAATATAATTTAGCGAGGTATGAGCATTGTCACCAAAGGTTCGGTGTCTCAACACACCGAATTGCTGGACCTGGAGGATCCTCCCATGCCAGTACAATATCCATCACACCGTCTTGTAGACCTTGATGACGCAGACGGTCGAACGCCTCTTCGGCAGACTGACCCACTATCAAATCTGTCTTACCACGGTTACACAACAATAGCTTACCCTGGTATCGTAGAACTCAACGTAACGTTGACTGTGAGGGGCTGAATGAATTCTCTTATTTCGCGGTAAAAGAGACAACGAACTCATGACGCTCTCCAGCTGGGCGCACGGATTTAACGTCTCCAAATTGTTGGAATTTGCGCCGGACTTCTCCGTCGTCTATGACTTGATTAGAGCCACGCAAGGTCACGAGCAAAGTTCCTTGCAACTCCTGCGCACACATATGCTTTAATCACTAGAGTCAAACAGCCGGGATTTGTCCACACCTGATTTTTTCACCGCCCCTTGCCAAATTATCATCACGTGGTAATGAATAATGGACGTCAATCTGGAGCTCCGTGTGAACTAGGTAAATCGCTTGGATAGCAGAGAACTGACAGGTCTCCCGCTAATTTCGGAACCCTGTAACCGGTCTCGAGCTCTTTCAGCAGCACGGAGATCATACTGCCACGCAACTTAATCATTTAACTTGGAGAAGCATGTCCAACACTTACAAAGGTTACAAACACCATTCCACGGTTTGCGATCAGGTCGAAGAACGTCTTGATCTCGCCATGCTCTTCGAATTGTCGACGAACCTCGTCACTGTTAGTCTCATACTGAAAAGGTGCGGAACCGCATGAGTCAGCCCTAAGTCCTGACTGTGTATCTCGCTGCAGATGACCGGTGCTCGGTTCAACATGACACTCGCCTTAATGTTGCGGATGAAAAGAGTGCGGCACGGACGCTCGCGCTGAATGCGCTCTTCAATAATAGACTCGTGCATCTTATCGTCTCTTTCACGTTTCGGACCACGTTTGGGCAGTCGAGCGCCATAGCCTCCAGGACCACCATAACCGGGACCAGTGCCATCTAACGAGGATATTTGGTGTGAGGTGAGTCACTTCACTTTATAAGAGAGGCCAGAAAACTGAAAGTGGGAGTAACGCAGTACATGCTGATCCGCTGTTAAGCAGTACGATGATGGATCACATTGACGCCACAGAGTACGACAACATTTTGCGCGCAGAGCCAATTGCAACTGGTGGATAGCGAAGACACGCTTGGTCTCTTAAGTATTGGTTAAGTTGACCACACATGTAGGCAGCGTGACAACGAAGAAACGGGTTCAAATATTAGAATCGGTGGGGGTGTGCAAGCCAATCGGCGGTCGAGGAATTTTACCTCAACATCCAGAATGAACGAACAAACGCCCGATGCCTGCAGTTCACAAACTCAAATTGATTCAGCAACTTAGCGCACCTTGGAAATTTCCATTCCCATAGCTCTGATCATACCCGCCAGAGGCATCTGAATCACTGAACTGATTCGCAAAACCACCGTTCTGATAGAACGAATCCTGATTGGGCCCAGAATTGTAATTGTTATATCCACCCATATTTCCTTGGGAAGGTGCTTGATCATATACTGGGGGGCTACTTGCAAAATCATGACTGGCCCCTCCGAAGGAACCGCGACCTCTTCCACGACCAAAGCCTCTTCCACGAGGAGGACCATCAAAGCGATGGTATCTATCAGGACCAGGACCGGAGGGGGGACCACCTCTGCGAGGACCAAAGTTGTCGTATGGGGGGCCGTAGGGATGATGGCGACTCATAATGTTTCTTTTTTCTTTTCCGAACTCAAAAGAATGATGTGGGTTGAAGTGGCGAAACGGAAGAATGGTGGGGTGACGCAGTCGATAATTGCGACTCAGGAAACCAGGGCTTAGGACCGGGAGCGGGGCTGTGAGGGGGGGAACAGCGTACTCTGTAACACGGAAGTTACGACTGACGTGAAGGTACAGTGAAGAGAGACGAGAGGAGGGCTTCCGACGGAGTTTTGAAAAAAAGGTAGTGCAGCCAAATTAGGCGCGGTTTCCCACGCTTCCGGCGTGCCCGAGGGATGTCATGCGCGTTGCCTGTGCTCGTGCGCTGCGCCTCTCCGCTCCTGCCATTCTTTCTCCACTTCATGTCTAAGCAATATCAGTTTAAACTCGTTCTACTCGGTGTGTCCCTGTTCCTCAATTCAATCAACCTGACACCCATTGCCATTCATAGGTGAATCTGCCGTTGGCAAATCCAGGTGTGCTCCCCTCCCCAACGTTCACCGCCTTGATACTCATATACCCTCCCAGTCTAGTCTTGCGTTTCGTGAAAGACCAATTTGATGATTATCGAGAAAGCACAATTGGAGGCTCGTATTCTCTGCCTCCTTTGTAAGCGCGAGTGCTCATATGGAACCGAGCAGCCGCATTCCTCACCCAAACGGTAAACCTCGACGATGGAACAACCGTTAAATTTGAGATCTGGTACGCACCACCTACTGCGTCACAAATTTATGTTGATCTTTGCACAGGGACACTGCTGGTCAGGAGCGTTACAAGGTTGGTTCGCATTCTTGGACCTGCATACAAATACTGAAGCCACACTATCTTCCGGTCCATCATCACGCCGCAGTCTTTGGTATGTATCCTTTCCGGTCCAGTTTGTTGTTCTAAATTGCGTAAAGGCGCCAATGTACTATCGCAACGCAAATTGTGCAGTTGTGGTTTATGACATCACCCAGTCAGCCTCTTTAGAGAAGGCTCGTAACTGGATCCGTGAACTCCAACGTCAAGCCGATCCATCTATCGTTATTGCTCTTTGTGGCAACAAGTCAGATCTGGCTGTCCGACGGCAAGTGACACAGGAAGAAGCTCAGAAGTATGCGCAAGAAGAGGGTTTGATGTGGGCTGAGACCAGTGCCAAGTCTGGTGACGGTGTTACAGATATCTTCACTCGTATCGGTCAGTCTATCCTCCAAATGTCCTTCATTTGCTTTGACATTCTACAATCCATTGTAGCCAAGAAGCTTCCTACGACGGCACCACCTGCATCAAGAAGTGGCCCCGGTCGTGCGGGTACTGCAGCGGGAAGGACAGGGGTGGACTTGAATAAGCAGCAGAGGTCTACAACCTCCGGGGATCAGTGTAGCTGTTGAGCGCTTCGCCTTTATACATTACCATTCGCTATCGTATTGCCGTTTTACGGTCAACTGCCTGATGGACGTAGCCTTTAGATCCCGTTGACACGCCCTTTTCTTGTGTTTTTCCTCACGACCCATAGCTGCATAGCCAACCACTCGGTGCCGCATACCACTGTTCATGTCCGTTGCTGTGATGGCCCGCCGACTGAGGCACGGTTCACTACCTCGAGTTTGAACACAACCATTAATACCCGAATCGACTAAATGGGTTACCGGTAATAAGTACAAGCGAAATATCGTCAAGAAAGGCGTTAGACATGAGGATAACATAATCGTGCATCGGCGTGAGCAAAAGGATTCAATCAAAACCCAGCAGCTTCGAGGCCTCTTCTGATATCGGCGTGGACAAGTTCAGCATGTTGCAATTCGTCACTCCGTTGCCAGTACCACCGCTCCCCCAGTGTGGCGGCCTTTTCCATCTGTCCCGTGATGAAGCTTGTCATCTCGGGAATCTCAGGGATGTGGTAGGGTTTCGCCTGAAAGCGAAGCATCTGCAATGTGATGTCATACCACTTCTGTCGCTTGACAAAGTGGATGAGGGTGAAGTGCCTCTCAGGGTTAGTCGCAGATTGGACGAAAACGTTGTCGGCGTGCTGCTCTTGCGCATAGATGATAGATTTCAGGAATGGCCCTACAAAAGGGACGCAAGGGCCCTCGACGGCCTCCAGTATATTGCGATAATAACCGTAGTTGGAGGCCGGATGGATGATCTTGCGGAGAGGCTCCAAGGCATGCTCCCTGCTCGAGTTGACCCACGTGAAATGTAAGCGCGAGATCAAGACGCTTGACAGCGCTGCCACGATAGAACTCATAGACGAGAAGTTGTTAAGGGATCTACATTTCTGCAGATGAGGGTTTGATCAGACGGGCCTTGGGGATAACTGTCTCATTCAGCGCACCTCGGCAACACGAATCCAGAAGTCGAGCACGTTTGCACGCTTCCCCAACACAGGGACCTCGAGAATGCTACATTTTACCCAATCGGCCAGCCTGTCGAGTGTGGCGCAGAAGGAATGGATGTTCTTAACAGCGTCGCCCTCCTTGACCTTTGACCAGAGAAAACACTCTTGCGAGCGAATTTTGCGGTACAGATCAGATTCGAACATAGAGAGATGTTGGGCCACCTCCAATGGATCCATGCGGACCAACTCGAGGCCGTCTCCCTTCCGCACTTTCTTCCATTTTCTCGAAGACAAGACAGCCGTCTCTGGCGCAGATGGCTCAGCAAACGTCTGGAACGGGGTCAGAAACAACTGAGTGAAAAAAACAAATGAACAATGCATTTGGAGCTCACCAGACGTTCTAGCGACTTCAAAATATGCTTCGCCGTTAATGCCAGAGCGGCTGGAGTGACGATAAGACCTAGGAAATCTTGCAGTTTTGGGGGGACTTCTGGGTCCTGGTTCAGTAGGTCATACTCCTCGAGCCACATCGTCAGAACGGTCAAAACGCGCTTTTGAGTCGGCCGCTGCTTCTCACGCTTCCATCGCCTAAACTCTTCCTCGGACAGATTTGGTGGCACGCACAACTCATACTGTGCGACGAGGAGATCGAATACTTCTGTGGCTGTTGCAAAGGTGCGAAATGTGACAAGGAAGGCGCGACGAAAGGTTTCCTGTTGGCTTGCTCCTGCAACAAAGCAATCAGAAAACGATAATTGTGGTGCACCGAATGGTTCTCACGCAGAGCATCCACCACCAAATGTTCCACAAGCGCTGGCAAAGTTCCAGCTTTGACGGTACCGTCAAACTCCAGTTTGATTTCTTCATCATTGTGACGATGTTTAAGATACCAGGGAAGGTTTGCTTGTGCTTGCTTGGCATTGTGAAATGCCTGTGCACTATCGTCTCCCGTTAGTTGCAAAATCTTCCCAGGCCGGGGGCGTGCATTAGGTGGGAAAGGGTTGAGAAATGGAGAGGGAGGAACATCTAGGGAGCTGACAAGGGGTGAAAAATGATCGGAAATCTGTGCTCGCACGGTGGACGGTCCTGGGAGAGACAACAGGCTGTCTGATGAACCGACGGCACCATCGGAGGAATTACGACGGTGGGCGCTAATCTTGGGTTCGGCGCCAGCAGAATCCAGCGGAGTCGTTCCGTCGGGTGACGCGGGTAGAGATTTGTCAAGTTTGAGAAAAGGTTTTGGCCATTGAGAAACAGGAGGAACAACAGCTGATGAAACAGGAGCTACGGGAGAGTCTTCTATCTCGTAAAGCACAGAATTCGGTGGGGAGTCGTGAAGGTGGATAGGTATTTCAATGGCGGTCGGCTCGCGGGGTCGTTCGATAACGATCGAGAGATCGGACCAGGGTGGTGGGGGGCTCAGTTCAGCTGTATCGGAAGGCTCGTCGTCGGGAACGGCCGTGCCTGTCGATGGCGTCGATGGCGTCTCGACGAATGGGATTGAAAGTGGCGGGCCAGTGCTGAGGTTCTCTAAAAACTGAGGTATTTGAGTCCTCTCTCGGATCTCATACACTCTGTGAGCCGCATCGTCCGAGAGTGCGCGAACGAACTTGGCGGGTATCCAGCCTATTTCGGAGCCATCGCTTCGAACGGCGCCCCACCACCCCAATTCGTCTTGCCGGACGATTTCTAGAATATCGTGTTTCCGAAACGAGAGATGATCGGGATCCGAGGAAGAGTAATCGTAGAGGCCAATGACGGTGCAGATTCGCTCGTAGTAGTCCCCCGATGGGGATTCGAAGCCCCATGGTTCGTTACGTGCGAAGGGCGAAAGCGGGGAAGGCGGGACGGGGGTAGGACCTCGGAGTTCCGGAGATGACCCTATCTGATGCTGTTGGAAGGACTGTGGACGGTTGAATGCAGGCAGAACAGACATGGATGCCGAACGGTTGGGGAGGAATAGAGCTCGGGAATCGTCCTAGGACAAGTCAAATAGGCGTTACGAAGCAGTGGAATTAGCTTTGGCTGCACAGGCAGGCCACCGTGGCATGTGGCATTCGTGACGTATCAAGAAAAGGATGCGCCCGTACCTTCAGTGTCACTCCGAAAAGTACGGCCCCCTGGTGACCATCACCAAAACTCCGGTATAATGCAAAGCACTGGCACAGATGCCTTGATGGAGGGACAGCTCTTACTGTAACAGACGCATGGCAAGGATGCGGGTCTGATTTGATTGATGCGTTGAAATCACTTCTGAGTCACTCGTGGAGCGCCTTACCTTACCCCACTGCATCATTTGTTACCATCAACTTATCGAGTGTTGTAGTCAGAAACAAAAATTTGCAGCATAGCGTTGGTAGGAGAGCACTGTACATTACGGTATGGATGTTCAGAACTTCAGAGTGGACCTTGCGATTGGGTCAGTCAACGCGCAAACAGCCGAACGTTGTGAGCCTCTCGTGAGGCGATGCAAAGCACCACAACTTGTCCGGCTGTGTGCCCCCGATGGCACCTTGGAACTCCACTAAGGCTAAGGTTCCGATCGTCCTCAATACTATTGGCTCTTTTGACCTGAGTTCTTTAGGTTCAGTTACGGTACGTCTATCTTCGGGTTTCACGACTTGAAGGATATGAAACCGAGTACAGCTTATCAGTGCAACGTCTGCGGACGCTGCAAGAGAAGAAAGGAGCACAGGCAAAGGCGGCACGTCGCGATATCGCAACACTACTAGAGAGAGGCAAGGCTGAACTGCACGTATCAAAGTGGAAAGCAGTAATTCGTATTTCATCTTATATTGGTCCCCATTTCTAATAGTCCTCTTTTCCACAGTAATAAACGAGGATATCCATCTCGAGCTTTTGGAACTGTTAGAGCTGTATTGCGAACTACTGATCGCGCGTTTCGGCCTTGTGGAACAGAAGTGAGTTGCCCCCTATGAATCATGATGCCCTGCTCCTCATCACACCTTGTTTTCAGTACGCGAGAACCAGACCCAGCAGTCAGTGAAGGTATCTGCAGTATCATTTACGCGGCACCACGTACCGAGCTAAAGGTGTGTAACGAGAGCTTTGCGTGTCACTAACTCGAGCCCCTTGACTTCAGAGTACATGTTCTTCGAGATCTTCTCATGCACAAGTATGGTAGGGAGTTTTCTGTGGCGGTGATGGAAAATCGTGACAATTGTGTTAGCGAGAGGGTGAGAACCTTAGAGTTGCCTATTTTTTTCACAGTCCAATGGGTATTCTCCTTACAGGTGATGAAGAAGATCGCACTTGACATGCCATCTGCCGACCTCGTGGAGGGCTACCTAGCAGAGATAGCCCGAGGCTATGGCGTCCAATGGAATACTGACCCCAGGCCAGTCGGTGATGGTCAACACGGTGACGCTCAGGGTTTGGTGGTCAGTGGCCTTGCCATTCTTCAGCGGGTCCGCTGATTCGTTGATTCTTACTAGGAAGGAACTCCCCAGAGGCTGCAAAAGACGTCATCACCCCGCTCAAAAATGAGAAATTAGCTCCTGGGGAAGGGACGCCGAAGCTCCCAGACATCCCACCAACAGAAGACGATGGTGGGAAAGAAGGGAAGGAGGGCACCGTACCCAAGCCGTCGCCAGAAGATGACTTTGCCATGTTGGCAAAGAGATTCGAGGCACTGAAGAAACGGTGACCCCTAGTTTGTACTCAAGTGAATGCCACTAGTGCGATATTGTACAATAAGTGTAAACGGTGCTGTCTGCAGGATAACAACGGATTTCGTACAATGACATATCAGATCAGCGAGAAAGGGACACCTCATATGTGATAGCGTGGGCGGCTAATGTGCCGTGACTGCTCGCAATTGATGCGGCCGCCGACGTTGGGACCTGTATGGAGGTCGGGGTTTGGGTGCGTGATCCGAGTTAGGTCATCCTTTGCAACGAGCCAGGAAGCTGGCTGCCCGGAGACCGGGACAATCTATTCTGCACCCCTTTCCAAAAACAAAGGTGGGTCAAATGGGTGTGGCGGTCAGCTGGATTGAGGTGATGAGCAACCTCGAGGCCGGTGCGGCGGTGGAATCAGGGCCCGCCGATGCGGCTTTTTGAGAGATGTCCGCCGGGTTGGAAGAGTTCCTCGCAGATACTTTTACGGGTCCGAGCGAGTTGTACGTGTGCTCATGATCATCGTGGCGCCTTTTTATATGTTTGCCACATCCCATCCTTCGTTTTCCTCTCCCTTTCCCCAAGGATGGACGATCACCTCGATGACTCGTTCTCAGATGTCGAATCGGACATCTTCTCAACTCGCAGTGCAGCCAGCTCAGCGACCTCACAAGACGTATCTATGCGCTCTGGCTCTCCCGCACCTTCCATCTACTCTGTCACGAGTTCCATACGGGCAGCTTCCTATCGTCACGAATACGGGAGGGGCCTAAACAATTATTCCGAGGTATACCAACTCCCAGCCGATGACGAGGAGCTTGACAGACTCGGTACTGCATTCGCGAATTTATCGTTTATATATCCCAGGCTGAGTTACGTAGACATGCAGCATGAAATGTTCAAGAACATAATGGGTGCATACCCTCCGCCTATGGCAGACGTCATGGCTGATACCCCTTGGGAAACCAAATCCGTCCTCGACTTGGGCTGTGGGAGTGGAAGCTGGTATGTTTTTTTCCCCTATTCTCAGCTTGTTCCCACGACGTTCCAGGATAATGGAGGTGGCCCGTGACTTTCCACATTGTCAGGCCGTAGCCGTAGATTTGGTCCCGATGCAATCTATGTGAGTAAAGTAACCTAATCCTCACCAACGAGACCCCCATTAATTTCTCCTAGTGATATGCCACCAAATTGCAGGTGGGTATACCCTCTCTATTGTCAACGTCAAGTTAGAATAGCCGGCATTGTAGGAGCGAAGTTGACGATATCAACATCGGATTGCAACATTTCTATGGCGAATTCAACGTCGTACATGCTCGTCTCATTTCGTCTGGTGTAAGCACCGCCCGAGGCCCCCAGTTAGGGACCAGGGTTGTGGGACGCGTGCCATACTAACCCACTGCATCTAGATCAAGATTTCCCAACGTTGATAGATCATATCAGTCAATGCCTGCGTCCCGGTGGGCTCATGGAGCTTCTTGAGTTTGATTTTAGAGTATACGACCCCAGTTGGAAACCTTTCTCTCTACCCACGGGCACCATGGACGGTCCATGGTTTCCTCGGTGGATGTCATACGCTAACATGGCCGTACGACAACGTGGCGGAACTCCCGATGCTGCCAATATGCTCTATAGTTGGACGCTACAACACCAGTCCTTCGAAGATGTCGTATATGAAGAATACTTCATTCCAACAGCTCCTTTCATGTCCGTCAGGACCCCAATTATCGTTTCATGCGGACCATCGCCGAAAATTTTCGAGAGGATATACAGGTGCGTGACTGCGGGTATCCACGTTTCCCGCATACCTCACCGTTTGCATCTTTTTACCCAGGCTTTTCTTCGGTCCGGTAGACCACTTCTATTAGGAAGCGGGCTTTCAGAATCACTGGTAGATGAACTTGAGCATCGCGCACACTTAGAGCTCAAGGAAGCACGTACCGTCAGTTATATCCGGGTAGAGCGAGTATACGCTCGCAAAAGGTCCTAGGCTCATCTGGGCTGATTTAATTGTTCCCCTGGCTACCTTATATTTGCACTTATGCCGGTTATTGCGGTTGTATGTTAACGGACGATCCGCCGCTCAAATTGTTTCACATATTTCAAACGATATATGTGTGATGATCAGTCTTACTACGCTGAATACCAACCGATGTTGTATGTTGTACGTTGTACAGTACGCTAGGCGAGCGCGTAAGAATTATTACGTGATCCTAACCACCACGCCCAGAAATACTACTGTTAGAATACGGTAACATTACTTGAACTTGCATGACCATCACCATGGATGAGCGATTATCTGCTCGTGACCCCGAAGATTCTCTGCAGTTTTGGCATCCCTTGGATTGGATACCGTTCCGTCGCGCGAGCAAATATATCGTGAAATAGAGGAAAGACTTCTTTTGCCAAAGGAAACGCTCCCGGAGGACTGGCTTTCAAAATATCAGGTGTGGGTACGCGGTGTCAATCTTCTGTCATTTATCTCATCTCCGGATCCAAGATATTGGAATGAACCGATCTCAATACCTTCGCTATTGTCTCTCAAGCCTTCTCCCCTCCGACTAGTATATCGTTTATCAGGTCCGGCATCAGCGGACATGTAACCGGGTATTCAGAGGTAGATTCTTCCCCTTCCACATGATAACGCATATTCCTACATCTGGGCAATAGGTTGTGAACCCCCCGATTCGAACGGGCTTGACATCAACCTCTTCCGACAGGCGACCTGCGCCCAACTCGAACTTTGTGAGAGGAAAGTCAGGTTATGCTCCGTTTTGGCCTGGAGGACTGGATTCTTTGGTCGCGAGGCCAGATGACACAGGTGCACGGGAACGAAAGGACTGCGAAGTATCCCGCCTGGCCTGAAGCGCGGTCTCCGATTGTCTGCAGAAAAGAATCGTGATCCCACTTCCTCGGAGCTACATGACTTGGATGGATCTGAAAACGAAGCTGAGGGCCCAGTAACTAATACCCTCTTAGTCCCCATGGCATTTTGTAGACTCATGAATCTGCAATAGTCCGAAGTACTGGCTGACGGTCCTGAAAAGCAACTTACCTCAGAAGCTTTGCCCGGCCAACCTACAGACGTTGACCACCTATTACCAGCCACGGTATCATCCCTCCCTGAATATATTGAACCGCATAAGGGTACTAACGTCATGACAGAGGGCACAATTACGGCCTGTGTCGTCTGGTAGAACGGCCAAACGAAGTGCTGTGCAAAAACGAGATTGGGCCCATGTCGTCGATGTCAACAAGCCGATGAGGAACTTTCGCACACTTGTGCCGAATCTTGCTCGCGAGGTCGGTCACTATTCCTGTCTATTTTCATTTCTCTCTTGGTGACGCGCTCTCAGTATCCCTTCGAGCTCGACACTTTTCAGAAGGAAGCAGTCTACCATCTTGAATTGGGTGACTCCGTTTTTGTGGCAGCGCATACATCGGCTGGCAAGACCGTAGTTGCAGAATATGCTATCGCCCTCGCTGAAAAGCATATGACGCGGTACATACATTTACATTCATATAATCTCATTGACCTTTCTGAGTGGAATCTAGTGCTATATACACGTCACCAATCAAAGCCTTGTCAAATCAAAAGTTCCGTGATTTCAAGCAGACGTTTTCGTCAAGTTCTGTTGGTATCTTGACTGGCGACGTACAAATCAATCCAGAGGCCAATTGTCTGATCATGACGACGGAAATTTTGCGAAGTATGCTGTACAAGGGCGCCGATCTGATTCGTGATGTCGAGTTCGTCATTTTTGATGAAGTGCATTATGTGAATGATACGGAAGTTCGTCTCATAGTGCTGCAGAAATTACCACACGCTGATCATGCCGATTTAGAGGGGCGTCGTCTGGGAAGAGGTCATCATCATGCTTCCTGATCACGTCAACATCATATTGTTGTCTGCAACTGTACCGAACGCCAAAGAGTTTGCAGATTGGGTCGGGTGGGTACTTAGCGCCCCAATGGTCTTCGCGTGATCTTATTGATTTTTAGACGAACAAAAAAGAAGGATATATATGTCATCTACACCGCCAAAAGGCCAGTCCCATTGGAGCATTACCTCTATGCCAGTACCAGTCGGGAGATGTATAAAATAGTAGATGCGAACGGAGAATTCCTTGGCCAAGGGTTTGTTTCTGACCTAGATTTCGCAACCCTTCCGTATTCAAACTACATCATAGGTATAAGGATGCTGGGGAAGGCTTGAAGCCCAAACAAGTCAAAGAGCGTGAGGCCGCGGGCCTTCCGCGTCTCCAGCGACTAGGAGCTAGAGCAGCAGCCCCACAGCGCGGTCAACGTGGAGGGCCCGCCAGCCGTGGTGGGCATAGAGGTGCTCCAGCCAGGTCTGTCCCTGTACACCGCGGTGGTGCCAGTGGATCCCATGCTCCTCGCCAAGGAGACCAAACTATATATACCCACCTCATCGGTCTTCTTCGCAAGAAATCACTTCTTCCCGTCGTAGTCTTCACCTTCTCGAAGAAAAGATGCGAGCAAAATGCAGGGACTTTAACTAACTTAGATCTCTCTTCTGCTGTCGAGAGGAGTGAGATACATGTTACGATTGAGAAGGCGGTGATGCGTCTCAAGGGTAAATTTTCCGCACTTGCTAACGAACGAAACAGTCTGAGTAAATCCTTCCTTTAGGTTCGGACAAGAAGTTGCCGCAGATTGGCAGAATGCGCGATCTATTATCGAGAGGCATTGGTGTGCATCACGGCGGACTGCTCCCCTTGTGAAAGAAGTCAGTTATTTGCTCACTCCCGGCACGTCTCCTTCATTTATTATCATTTAGGTGGTCGAACTGCTCTTTGCTCGCGGTCTAGTCAAGGTCCTTTTGCAACAGAAACGTTTGCAATGGTCGTGATCTTAATCCTTACTACGTATGGGTCATTTACAACTTGGCTCTAGGGTGTCAACATGCCAGCAAAATCTGTAGTCTACTCTGGAATCCGCAAGCATGATGGGCGCAGCTTCCGGGAGATCTTGCCCGGGGAGTATACCCAAATGGCAGGGCGTGCCGGTCGCAGAGGGCTCGACCCAACCGGGACGGTGATCATCATTGCCAGTGATGAACTGCCAGAAGTACGTTCTTGTAGGGAATAAACGGCCTTCTGGTTCTGAGCAGCGCCTTTTCCCAAAGCAATCGATTTTAAGCCACATGATCACTGGGAAGCCCGGGAAACTGGCATCGCAGTTCCGGCTAACATACAACATGATTCTCAATCTCCTACGCGTCGAGACGCTCAAGGTGAAGAGATGATCAAGCGCAGCTTCTCCGAGAATGCATCACAACAAGTACTGCCCGATCAACAGAAGAAAATACTCGAGGTGGGCTCTGATGCTTTGCCCCTGCCCTATATTCTCATCTTGCTATTTAGAATGAGACGACTCTATCAACGTTGCCAAAACTAGAGTGTGATATCTGCTTGGAGGACATCAACAAATACTACGACCTTTCAGCCGAAATTGTAGACATCAACCAACGATTATTGGGACTAACTTCTAGCGATAGACAAGGTTCGAAATTCCTGTCTTCTGGCAGGGTTGTTGTGCTTCGTGATGGTGTTCGTCGCTCTTTGTTTTCGAGTATCTTATTTTCTGAGGTGCTATCCAGCACTTCCGCTGGGCTTCTGCTTTGATACTCAAGCTCGCACCGACACGTGAGCAGGTCAAATATTTTTACGTCCTCTCCAGGGTAGATTCCGAAACGAAAACGGGACAGAATGGTAAGTCTCGCCGCAATGGTCCCTCGGAAAATGACACTTCATGACTTCCTTGCTAGACGTGGACGAGCAGGCTGTACCTCCCGAATGGCCTCCTTTGGCACAGAATCTCGTGGTCAAAGATGGGGTGTACGAGTTAACTGTCGTTCCAGTAACGAGTATTGCACTCGTGACTAGTCGAACACTTAAGGTGATGTGACTGTTGCCGATCTAATGTGATGCCTCCTCAACCATCAGAATAGATTGACATCGACGCAATATTGGACGGCCACTTGAAATCTCGCATGGAGAGCGCGATTGCACAACTTGAGGTCCTCGCAAACGAATGGGTTGATAATGATTACGTTCCGGAAGTGGACTTGTCACGCATGCGTTCAATCGATGTTCAAGAACTCCTTAACAAAAGGAATACATGCCTCAGGCGCCGCGAAGGCTTAGGTTGCCTTCTCTGCAACGAATTCGAATCACACGTGTGTCCTGCCACGCTCCTCAAGTTTATCAGGGTTAAATATATCTACATTTATAGTACAAAACGTTGCATATCGAGCGTGTCCTGCGAGACAGCATTGCAAATCTCAAACTAGAGATCTCGGATCAAAACCTGGAGCTGGTCCCTGACTATGAACAGCGTGTCGAGGTCCTGAAGGAGCTCAAATTTCTCGAGGCAAATTCCATAGTCTCACTGAAGGGCCGAGTTGCATGCGAGGTTAGTCGTTTGTTGGTTTCAAACGCTTCATACTTCACGATACTTTTAAGATCAATTCCGTCAACGAGCTCGTTCTTACCGAGCTCGTGCTGGAGAATACCTTGGCAGCCTATGAGCCTGAGGAAGTGGTCGCGCTCCTATCCTCGTTCGTCTTCCAAGAGAAAACTGATGTCCAACCCGTGTTTCCACCGAGGTTGAAGAAGGACGTGATGCATTGGTAGCTATTTCGGACCGAGTGGTAGAAGTACAGGTCAGGCACAAGGTCGCAGCTGATGAGCATCGAGGAACATTGAACTTTGGGCTGATGGAGGCAGTCTATGAATGGGCCAAAGGGATGGTCGGTATCTGTTGCTCTCTGGTTGAGCGACTGTTGATTCGCATTGATGGCCTACTTCAGCCGTTCGATCAGTTGACGATGCTCACTGATGTAGCAGAAGGGACAATTGTACGCGTCATTACTCGGCTGGATGAAACTTGCAGAGAAGTCAGGGATGCTGCTCGCGTCATCGGGGACGCCGTATTGATGAAGAAGATGGAAGAGGCTCAGATGAAAATCAAGAGAGACAGTGAGTGTTTTGAGTTTTGATGGTACGCTTTCGCCGACCCGCTGTCAACAGTTGTATTTGCTGCTAGTCTGTACTTCTAGCTCTGTGACGTCATTGCGTGAATTTATTGAATCCGTCATGAACTGGAATTTCATCGAGATTTGTCTTTTTTATCCCTTCAACCATCACCCTGCGTCACCCTGCACAGTATGTCATCCCCTGTTACCACAGATGAACCAACCTATCCAACTGGAAAAACTGCTCCTTATGATAATAATCCTTTCGATGTGCAACCCAATCCGCCCCACCGCTTAGATTTAGGCCCTCAACGTCGTCGCGTCAATCCTGAGAGTCTAGCCGCTCGCCTAGGTCCCGAGCTTGTTGCAGAGATGGAAAAACATATCATCCCAGGAAGCATCGAGATGCCACCATTCAGCGTTCGTCGCGACATACAAATCAAGTTCGGCATCGACCGACGGCACATTTACGATTTTTTCCACAGCAGAGGGCTTCGGTGTCTGAACGAGAAGGCCATGCGGAACAGCTATCTTGATGTAAGTTATCAATTCACACGTATTGTTGGTGTTTTCGGTTTCTCATGGACTATAGACCAAATCCCAAAGACCAGCCCGAAGTATCGCCACTCCATTGGCCTTTCCAGAGCCCAGGAAGCGTAGAGCCGCTGTCGCAGCAATGGAGGCCGCATCTTTGAGACGCACCCACGCACCCAGAAAGCAGAAAAGTAGACAGAAGTGACTGGAACGTACACCTTCCCCAGCAGCACTTGAAAATACTACTCCCCGTGAAACCTCCTTCCCTCTCGAATCTGAACTCGATGTCGACAGCCACATGTCTGACCCGGTCCAGGAATCGTTCTCTTCCTCGGATGCCCCCTTGCTGTTGTCCGATGACAGTTGTACACATTTTCTCGGGCAGTTTCCTACGTTCGACTTGGAAGAAAAAGAAGAATCGGATCTCTCTTCCTGTCACTCCGTCTCGTCACTGCTCGATTTGGACCAGATGGAACCGTCAGTCTCTACATCCACGCTTTCGACGTCTTCGTCAATGTCGTCAACACATTTTCAAGCATGCGAGATCCCGGACCCCCCACCAAAAATTTTACCACTGTCCTCACAAGAACGAAAAGCACACTACGCATGGCTAGATGGTATCATAGGACCTGCTTCTGGGATCCAGGAAAGCATGGGCACTTACAAAGAGTTTATGGAACAGCAACGGGAGGTCTATTATAATCGACTTCTTCTCATTGCTGAGCAACCTACGAAAGAGGTGGTGTCCCGCAGAGTCACGAACGAGTTCATGTCCTGGTTAGAGGGTACAGCAACTTCTGGACTACGAACTCAAGACTCACCAACGTCTGTCGTGACTGCTCCTCGAGTAGATTCCGGGTTCACTCGACGGACAGTCACCTTCTCAGGCTCGGGTTGTTGGTCATCCCCAGGACCCAATCTGCCCGGGCGCACAGACCCAGATATTTGTGGCTATTCGAAAACTCAAGGGGTCGTGGCAGCCCTTTCCGTGCCGCAGTTGAATTCTCGTCTTGGGTGCCCAATCACGCGACATGCTCGGCGACGAACTTTCTCTGCTACTGTGGACATGTGACCTCTCCCTGGACATCTTTTCTGGACAACTTCTCAATCTATTGACATCCTTCCGCATTCTATCAAGATCGCCCAACGATCTCCGGACGCTGGACTCACCGAGCAGTCATATGTTTGTAACACCGCTCTCCAAAATGCCGATACCAACAAACAATGCACTGCTAGCGCCACGCGACTAAATCCCAGTGTTAATCCTCACATTGCTTTTTGCATGGATTCCCCCACAGAGCGATACCCGCACATGACACCGTACTCCCCATTACTGTACCTAGAGATGCGTTTATACAGATCATTGCCACCTAGTACTCCGAAAAGGGGGAACGGAAAATTATAACTCCTGAGGGCCGGAAGTCCTTTAAAAGCCGCTACATGCCACATCGGTGAAAGGACGCGGTATCTCGAGTCATCGGCGGTCAGATACCACATGCTTTAACGAAGGAAGCCATGCGGAACCTGTGCTGACCTCCCATTAGAGGTTCGAGATGTGCAACGGCGGTACGAGAGTTGGGACTAAAAAATAACGCATCAAATGCGTGGAACAGATCCCGTCTGTCTGGCCCATGCCTAAGACGTCTGGTTACCGCGGTAAGCCGACACTTAGGAGTCCGACAGACTTTCGAGAACAAGTTACTGTACTTACAATCTTTCGGCACTTTTGTGTTCCCGGGCGTTTAACTGTGCCACGTTCCGACCGCACAGGATTGCTTGTGCCCGAGGAAATCCTACAGTAGACATGACGGCAGACCGAAATGGCCGATGGATCACAAGAACTTGTAACAAGGCGAAATCGGAAAGGGTTATTCCCACAGAGGGAGAACGGGGCTCCAATGAGCGCGGCCGGTAAAACAAGCACTGCAACACCACAGCCATCCGAGTAACTGTGCATGTATATTTGTGAAACCTGCGGTTTTATTCCCAGCTTTAGTTAGAACGTTCATGTAAGATCGCATAGCTTCTTCGACGCCGATGGTTCTAGCATCGTAATATGCTCCTTCACTTCGTGTACTGTATATGAGAGCCGAAAGTACGAGTGACTCGGAATGACGATTTCACCCAACCGGCTTTTGCAAGACAGCAGGTGGCATTAACGAATCACTTGATCGCTTAGTCATCAACACCTCACTGCGGAAGAGCATGTGTACGACCAGGAGTAAATGCGTGAAGTGCGGCGTTCCGTTCCCGCCCGCCCGCATCCCGCGGCGTCCCTTACTTCCGGAGGATGGATGATTCGGCACTCGACAAATACAACGCGAGTGGAGATTTCGATGTAGACCGAGTTATCAGCGCTGCCAGGATTGCGTGTGATGCTGTCCGGGACAAGTTCGCTCAACGTCCATCCACGTGCGTCGATGTACCAATCTCTGACACAATCAGTATCGCAGCTGTAACCGGAAGAACAGTCGTGACACACCATCAAGACTGCAGAGCTAGCTGCGCGGCCCTTCCGCCACACACCATGTCAATCAGGAAGATCATCGTCCAAAGACGCCAGCCTAGCCTATGTGTGGCATGAAGGATGCAAAGATCTGGCGACAGCGAGGGCGGAGGTGATGGTAACATGGATACACCGACGAAACGTCGATATTTAGATGTCAAGTCGTCTCGAGGGTCACATGGCAACGACACGTGCCGAGCAGCTACAGGTGTATCACAGAAAGCGGGAAATCGAGCCAATGGAAGAGTGTGACGACGATAAGGAGCCAAGTGCAATGCAACGAGGTGATCGATGGGGACTGATCAGGCCCGAAGAGCAGAACCGTGGGAAAGCATGCGGCACGGATGTGGGGTGCCAAAGTCGAGAACACTCCGAGGATAAGATAATTAAAAGCATTAAAGCATCCCTCCCTTTTGTCCCCTCTCCTTGTTCTCTTTCTTTTGTCAACCGTTCCACGTTCTCGCTCTTACTCGTCAGATCTTGCTTTTGATCGGGCAAACAAAAGGCGCCCCACCGCCAACAAGGGCAGTGTAATTCATATTCCCCCTTGTTCTACCTCAAACGGCAAGTTCCTATTCTAAACCCTCTGTCCTCTTTCATCAACGTGCAATCCTTTATTAGCCTTGGCGCGGCACACATACCCCCTTCATCCCCCCTCTCTCTACATGCACCCGCGTGGCCGCTCAACAGACATCTCCCCCGTCGCCCTCGCTCGACAAGCCTCTGAAGAGCGACGCCGTAACAGGTCCTCTATCATGACCTACTATCCTCTTCCTAGTAATCCAGAGAAACACACATTCAGCCGTTTCTACCTTTCTCCTCCCTCGCCTTTATCATCGCCCGCCACTAGCCCCCTCACTCTCACCCCTCCTGATCCTGCTCCGCTCTCCGCCCGCTCTCGCGCTCATATTGTACACCCGGATACCTCCCACGCCCCTATAGATCCCCGTGAATCCCAATTTTCCGCGCAGATACTCAATCCGCAGCTCCTCCCTTATCCCATCCAATCCCCATCGTCACCGCCTCCCCTGGTTGATAAACCCGATCTCCAAATCGAGGCAAGGCAGCGTGCACGAGAGCAAGCTCGGGCGAAATGTCGTTATGAAACTCTGGCTCGTGCAGAGCAGGTCTTTGTCACCATTCTTGAACGTTCACGCCGCGAGCGTCTCACAGCTCTTCTACTGCGCGCGCGGCAGGAGGATGAAGGGAAGGAACGCGAACGCGTCACGCGTGAGCTTGAAAGGCTGGAACATGAGCGAGAGCGCCGTCGTCCCGTCAACCACATCTTTCCCATTCAGCGCTCTGGTTTCCGTGTCCTCGCGCGCGTGCCACCCCCAGTCACGTCTCACCAGCGACAAGTCCCCGATCGCTTCACCTACGCATTTCCACTTCCCTCAACGTCTCCCACAAGCCCAGTTTCAATACGCCAGCACCCAGGGAATGCAAGGACGCGCGCGGGTCTTCCAGCTTTGACGAACACGAATGCCACCAATACGCGATGCATTTCTTTCGACGAAATCCGTGCTAGCATGGGAAATGTACTGTTTCCTATTGCCCATGGAGAGTCAGCATCGGGAAAGACGCGACGTGAATCCGAGTTGCTCGGGACGTTACTGGACCCTGTGCGTTGGGAGGAGGGTGAGCGATGGCATTTGAGCGGTCGAGTCACTGCATGGGCGCCACCGGTGCCGGAGACAGTCGGATGTGAAGCTTGCGAGTCAGCGTCACTATCTCTGGACGGTTTCTCGGCACCCTTCCCCCAGACACCCTCGTCCTCATCTGGTGTCTCTGCATCCACTTCAACATCGTTTGCATCTCGGCCAATCTCATGGCTCTCGTTCGGTCCGCGCAAGTCGCCGTCCTCTAATACTGCGACACACACACCCCCTCCCTCGACTATCAACTATTCACCGTGTGCTTCTAGTTGTCCCACCCCGCGGCACTCATGCGGCTGCAATCGCGGGCAATGCTTTGTGGCCGTTGACGTCGATGATAGTCCTTTAGGTTCTAGTGCCGAGCCATCTCCAACGCTGGCACTTTCTGCCGCAAGCGTGAATACACGTCAAGAACCCGCCCGCCAGCGACAGCGCAAAACCAGCCTTCCGGTGCGGACATGGCTCGCTATGCAGTCTTCTGTGGCGTCCATGTTGTCAGTCGCGGCGCGTCTCCCAGACGTGTATGTGTCAGCAACGGCGGCAGATTATACCCAAGATACGCCGACGTTGATCCGCTCGTCATCTGATACTGATTCAGGGTATGCACGACGTCCTCCGAGCGGGTGGCGTGCGTCGCAGAGTGATGTAGCCAAGTTTACCTCGACGGCATCCCACGTAGACATGGAAGCAATCCCGTACCTCGTTTTCCACCTCGTTGAGCTCAAGAGCACATACCGATTTCCCCCTTCCACACCAGAATTGCCAAGAGATCAAGATTCTATACCCCCACATCCCCCAACATCCCCTTCCATCGCGATTCCCCCTACCTATCACGATGTCGCCGACCGCCATATCTTTAATGCGAATCCGCTGCACCTGTTGTCTCGGGCCCAAATCAATTCTTGGCGATTCCGCGGTGCGCCGGGTGCCATGCCTTCACAAGTAATTTGCCGCCCCGAGCTTTTCTACCGGATCGAACCCGCTGGCAGCCCCCTTCGGGAGGCGAACGGCGGAAGTGCGCTCAAGTGGGGCTGGCGAGTTGTCTGGGACACCGATGATCATGATGGGCAGTGCTAGTCCCTGCCGCTTCCGAGACCTATTTCTCCCTTTGCGATAATTTGGCCGCCTAAACTACTGTAACTGCATTCTCCTTTCCCTTTCCATCTGGTCTGTATTGAGGCTTCGCATTGTATTATGTCTATTTTGTGCTTTTATGTTACTGTACTTGTAACACTCATGACGGACTGTATAACTTCTTTGCATTGGTACGCCGATTTGCGGTCGTACTCGAATACCATAGTTACGTTTCGGGTTAATGGTCCTTCGAACTTATTGTACACCACAAATTTCTCTCATTATGGTACTGTAACGTGGTTATTAAAGATTTTGTTGACACGACCTTTTCACGAATCGCGTCTGCAGCAAAAACTCTGAGAAGTGGAGCATGGGTTCCAATAATCCTGAATGGATGGGATATACAGTGCGGTACATGACACGCCTCGCTACCAACCGACGCTCCTCCCCCGTCCCCCGAACAACACACCCCTTCCACGCCCCGAGCCACCGGGTCCAGAACCGAGCCCAACCCCAGGACCCTGCAAATCCAGTGTGCGGCCGAGGCCAGTGAATCCAAGTGGGGGTGGCGACGACTTTTGTTGCATCTGAGGAGCTCCCATCGGTCCTAGTCCTGGTCCTGGTCCTAGTCCCGTTCCCTGTCCTCCTTGTCCCTGTCCCTGTCCCTGTCCCTGTCCACCGACACCGACAACACCGCCAGGACCATTCCCAGCAACAGGCGGGACAGCCCAGGACGCACTCACAAATAGACCTCCCCAAGGCCTGTCAGCGCCCCGCCGGTGGAATTGGGGTTGGCATCTGTGGAGGAAGTGGCGGTCATCATCGCGTTGGGCGCGTTGGGCGGCGTGAGCGTGTGCAGGCGGCTGGGCGTTGCGGCAAGCCCGAGCACGCTCGGGTCTTCGCGAAAACCGAGCGTGAATGGGTTGGCAGTCTCTGCGCCGGCGTCGGCCCACGCTGAGGAACCTGCCGCGAGCGGATGGCAGGCACCGAGGAAGGAAGATGTCATGAGCAATGGCTCCGTATCGATATCGGGGATGCCCGCCGCGTCGAGACCTTTCGGATCGATGCCGAGGAGGGCGCGGAAGTGCGCGTTCTCCAATTCGAGACGCGCGATCTCGTTCTCGCGCACCTCTGACCAGTCCAAGTCGTGCTCGGCTGTAGCCGTCTCAGAGTGGGCAGTGGGCGAGGGATCTGGACTCTCCTCCGTTGGGTTGGCGGCGATGGTAGTGGCGGCGGCGGCGGTGGAGGTGGCGGTGGAGATAGCTGGAGCGGTTGCGCTATCGTGAGAGAGAGATGGTTCGGATGGGGATAGATGTGTCTGTGTTTCAGACTCGACTTGGCTGGGTGCGGTATCAGGTTGGGAAGAATCAGCAAGTCCGGACTGCTGTGGTAAAAGTGCCGCGTCACTGGCCCGTTCCTCCCGTGGCTCTGACGGGGGCCGCGTGCCAGGAGGCTGGTACGGCTCACTTGCCTCATCAGTTGTATTCGGTCGTTCTGATATCTCGGAAGGGTCGTGACCTGCGATAGAAAGTAAAGTAGCTTGCAAAACTTGGCGGAGACGATGAAGAGATAAGTTCACAGCCGAATTCGCGGCAGATTCAGAGGGAGGTGGCAGTTCGCGAGTAAGTAGGGTGTCGTAGTGCTCTGTTAACGAAGCTTGATGCTGCTGTGCTGCAACCTGCACCCACAAGATTATGAGAGCTAAAATGACAACGGTAGAACACACGGTATGGCTATGAAACTTGGACATGATAGTCTCCATGGTCTGCTCGTACTCCTTGAGCAGTAAACTCAATTGTTTGTTCTCCTGCAAGAGGGTATGATTTTCGATGATAATTTGAGCGTTGGTGCGCTCCAGTTCAGACTCGAGGTTTTCTAGAGAAAAGGCCTAGATTAATGTCGAACTACTGAATCACGGCATGATGCGCACCTTTGGAAATATCCACATTGAATCTTCTCAGTGTATAGTCGGACTTGGAGTTGCCGGCTTCGGCCTTTACGATGCAGTGTGCATAGGTGAAAGTGAACGAATTATGAGGAGCGCACCTTGACTGATTCTGTTTGAGAGAGGAGGGAGGCCGTAAACTTCTGGTTGTGAGTGAGCTGCTCGCTGATTTCGTTGATGATTTGCCATGCCCGGAGGAAAAAGTCGCCTTCGACGTCGTTGCCATACATTGTACAATGGAACGGCAGCAATGCGCCGCGAGAGTGATGGTGAGCGCCGGCGTGGGAGAGCAGAAGGAAGAACCTATAGGGAGTTGTTCATGCACGCAACGGTGGCAGACAGGTACGAGAAAGAGAGACGTGAGCGGGATGGTGTGGGACGTCTGCCAGGCCACAGACCGTGAAGAGACGCACATAGCACCACCCATCCGCCAGCATCTCATCTTGCAACTCGTCCATCCCCATCCTCGCTATACTACACATTACTTCCACATCCTCAAACCCGCTTAGTCCTTACAACAGTCACTAGTCACTTCCCTTTCACATCCTCAATGGCTTCGTCGCTCTCTCAACTTTCCGCATCAGTCACGCGCATCCTCTCATTAACTGGTTTTCCCAAGGAGCTCAAGACGCGCGACATTCAACTCGCTTTTTCTGAATGGGAGAATGCAAATGGGGGCTTTAAAATAAAGTGGATAGATGACACTAGCCTTCTCGTCGTTTTCGCTGACGCTACAGTTGGTACGCCCTCCTTTTCCTCTGGGCCACTCTTTTTTCTTGGTCCACTGTTATCTCCAGCGCTAACGGGAACCGTTCGCATATAGCCAAGCGAGCATATCTCTCTATCATCGCAAATCCACCTGCGATATTCTCGTCTCCTACATCCGACGCTCCTGCTATCATTCGTCCCTACGACGGACCGGATGCCCAATCGATCATTCAAAATGTAAACTCACGGGGACAAAACTCGAGTCGTGGGCACAACGGGCGTTCCGTATCCATTGCAATTTCGAGCCAACGCACTCGGAGCAATGGGAACGGTGCCAGCGTCGGCGGTCTTGCGATGGGGGTAAACGGAAATGGCACAACAGACGTCCAGACGAATGTACTGCCCGGTTCCGGCCCTATCTCGCCTATCGGACGCGAGGGCTCGCCTTCGTTGCCGAGTCTGCCTTCACATCCTACGTTGGGTTCGTTGATCAGCTCGACCCTGAGTGATGGGTCTTCTCCTCCCACCGATCCGGCTATCCTCGCGATTAGCCCCCACACATCTGGTCCTAGAATTGGCGACTCAGGGAAACGCATGCTAGGCGCGGCATTGGGAGTGCGTCACCCTGGGCTGCCGCCACGTCAAGTGGGCAGCGCTGAACACACTATGAAGGAGATGCAGCGGGCGATGGGTGGATTGACGGTCGCAGAATGAGCGAAGTGAAAGTCGGATCTCGTCAAAGATGTTCACGTTCATTCGTTCGGTCATGCTGTCAGTGTTGTTTTCACTGCCGCTACTTGTCTGTGTTGTGAACGGGTTGCGTTTCGAGCCGACCCGACATGCCTGCTATGTTACTATTTCTCTAGGTTACGTTTCCGAGTGTTTGTGTATTTTTTTTCTTTCAGCGTACTAGTCGTATATTACGATCGTTCATTTGTAACCCTCTTTTTATCGAGTCACCTTGTTGAAAGTGAACAGCCGCTCTCGTCTCGGGCGCCGGTCCGTCCACGTTGTCATATTCCCTTTCCCTCTTTCTCCCAGCCATTTCAATGTCCTTCAAGGCGCTGGTTTATGCCTATATCATCGGCGGTCTTACCTTTATCCCCCTGCTCATCATCAGCCTAATCGCATTCACCCTATACACCTCTGTCCCTGTCGATGACTCAGACGCGACGACTAAGCAGCGGGAGAAAAGGTCGAGGTGCAGGACGGCAATGCTGCAGAGACGGAAGAGCACACTCCAGACCCACCCCTTGAACTGAATGACCTACCGAAGACTCGGAGGGGCTGGCTCACAGTGCGGCGTACATTCCAGGAAGTGGCCTTCGATGGCTCGTACGTCACCCTCATGAAATCCTTTTTGGATTCGCGCTCCAAAGACCCCAAACGGTCGCGCCCGCGGGATATGTGGTACGTGGTGCTCAAGGGGAAGGTCCTCTACCTGTAGAAGACGAGGGTATGACCGAATGCGAGGCTGTCATCGAGCTCAGCAGTCATCATGTCACCATCTACCCTGAAGACCTACCCGATGGCGAGCTCTTTACCAAGCGCAATGCCATCTGCCTCAAGCCAAAGCTGGAAAAGGGCATGCCGAGCGTCTCGCGCGAGATGCAACTTCCTTCACAGAACGTGGACGAGAAGGCGGAGGAACGCAGCGGTCATAACTGGAAGAAAAAGCAGAAAGAAAAGGAGCGGCTCTCCGAGATCGAAAAGCAACGCGATTTGGCGCGTGAGGAAGCGTCTGACCCGTCCACACCGTGGTTCATCTTCATGCGGTCCAGCGTCGAGATGGAGGATTGGTACCTTTCATTGATACATGCGTCCAACAACCCTGCCAATTCGTCGACGCTCAACCCCCTGCAAGCCATTTTTTCCCCACGGACATGAATCACCTTGTGGCCACCCTTGACGAACAACCAGATATCATTCCAATGCGCTGGCTAAATGCACTCCTAGGCCGCATCTTTTTCAGCTACTACAACACAGACGCGCTCGAATCTTATATCATCGGGCGCCTCATGAAGAAGCTTGCCAAGGTGAAGCGGCCCAATATCCTTTCCGAGATCGTCGTCACCGAAGCGAATATGGGGAACAAGCCAGTTATGTTTAGTAAGCCTATGCTAAAGGAACTCACAAAGGAGGGCGATGCCGCTCTCGAGATGCGCGTCCAGTACAAGGGGGAGATGCGGATCACTATCAAGGCAGTCGCCACAATATCTCTTGGATTCAAACCCTACACAGTCAAGCTTGTTCTGGCAGTAGTTTTGCGAGAGCTGGAAGGCAATTTGGTAGTTCGGGTCAAACGTCCGCCCAGCAATCGCATTTGGTATGCGTTCACGCATATGCCAAAGATGGTCCTCAATGTGGAACCCGTCGTGAGCGACCGCCAACTCACATGGGGAATGATTCTGAATACTATCGAGTCCAAGCTGAAGGAGATTGTAAGTAACCCTGCTGACTCTTCGTGGAGCTATGACATTGATACGTGCCTTGCTAGATCCTCGACTCAATTGTCCTTCCTAACATGGATGACATTGCCTTTTTCGATAGCTCATCCTACCCATGTCGAGGTGGTATCTGGCCCGATGCTGGCCGCCGCGAAAAGCCAAATGTCTCGGGTGTGCCCTCTACCGTTGATGGCGACATATCCACCGTATCCGCCCCTCCCGACGTGGATTCATCATCTCTCCTCTCGGGCGACGTTGACTCTGACATGAAGCGCTCCAGCTCCGAAGGGGACGTTGGCGTAACCACTGGTCCGAGGCCCACGTCACCTCAGCCCCCCTATCACCGCTCTGTGACACTACCGCTCAGTGGAGGGTCATCCCCAACCCCGGACACTTCGCACCAACCCTTGCTTAACCCGCGCGAACACCATCCACCTGTTGAGGATCCAGGTTTATCGACAGAGGCACCGCTACTAGAAGTCCAACATCCTCCCCTTCGTCACAAGACTTCCAGCAGCAGCGAGAAGAGTAAGAGGCGCTTTCTGGGGATCCGGCGGGCTAGCCCTTCGCCTTCCGGCGTCGGCTCGCGTTTCCCTTCTCATGAATCATCCCCTACACCATCACTGGAAAACCTGAGGGCCTCGAGTCCCGAGCCGTACAATGCAAGCCCTCCCCGAGATGCACGTCCAACAAAGTCACCTGTTCTGTCCAGCCAGTCTTCACTCCTTTCGACACTGAAGTCTCGCGCTGGGGATCGGCAGGCTTTAAGCAACACCGCAAAGGAGACAATGCGTAAATGGACAGTCAATTGGGGTGGTTTGAAAAAGGATCGTGATTCAAGCGTGGGATCCTCTGCGAATGCAGAGGATGGTCGGGATAGTAAACCTCGTTCTACATCGGTGAAGTCAAGCTATGCGGAGATCAGGGCAGCGGTAGACGGGCGCAAAGAAAAGGACCGGCGAAGTTCCGAAGTTTCTCCCGCGCCCATACGCATACCTGATCGCGGACATAAAGGGCGAACCGGCAGTGTATCGTCATTACACAATCCGCAAGGCTCGTCGTTATCATCGTCACAGACTGAGTCATCTATGGTACGACCATCATCCGCTGGGTGGTCTGCAGACCCTTGGGTCGATGAGACTTCTCCTGAGCAACCGCCGCCAGTGATTGACGTAGACGAGACGCAACTGGACTCCGGGGATGTAAATGGGGAGGAACCTACGCCGACCATGACCGTCTTGCCCCCGCAGCCAATCCAGTCTCAACCCTCGCAGGGGAAGACAATGACAATACCCGCCATTCACGAACGGAATCGCGGCGAGGTCATGTCCATGGGATATGTCCCCCGTCCCCTCCTGCACCGGAAGCAAAGACTGGCGTCACTGGGTTTATCGTCTCTGGAAGTCTTCGCCTGTTACCCAGTTTGAACAACTGGACGGGAACGGGGATGCTGAACACGCGGGCCCACATTCTGCCCCATTTTGACCGCGGACAGCGCGGAAACCTTTCCAGAGCCGACGCCTCCAAGTACCGCCCGACCTCGAGCGCCACCCCTACCTCCACGGACACTGACGTCGTTGCATCCAATTCCGGCTGATCCGTCAACTCTGTCACCCGCTTCTGCTGCTTTGAAGTCGATAACTTCACGTGACGAGGAGGGCCGTGCGCAAGAGGGCATCGAGGTATCAAGTCCCCCTCCAGCTAGCCCCAAACCCCCATTGCCGCCACGAAAGATCCATGCCCCGGTTTGATGGTCTCCTCATCCATACACCTATCTATTCTATTCAGCATGTACAACAACTAGGCACATTTTACAAGACATTTATCTTGTCATTTGTCATAATTAGAGTGTGTTTGGCGCAGGTGCGGATTGCCATGTGCGACTACTGCCCGGCAAAGTTCTCAGTGCGATCTATGGCTATGTCCAAAGCCCCATCAACTCGTTGACTTCATTGTCAGAGAAACTGCTGGCATGGCGAGATCAAATTGGCATGCAGATGACATGTGTTGTAGTCACATTGATCACGTGGTGTGACAGTCTCAAGACAGATGTCAGTAACTTATGAAAAGTAGATGACATTTCCTTTTGATCTGTCACCTTACCTTGGCCATCCGGATAAGCCAAGTACATGCCTCCAATGTGAGCTTCAAGCACATCTTGTTAAAATTTCGTTTTGAAACAATGCGTTTAGCCGAGATAAATTCACAATCCACTCGAAGGCTGTGGTATGCCAGGATGTTGAGCTCAAAGGCGACATTACTATTGGCTCAGGTATTACTAGTTGAAAAGCTCGGCCGAGCCTACATTCACGGCTGGCATGGACAGGGACTATCGTACACCCCAAGGCTACTATTTTTGCCATCGCGGGCCCCATCGTGATTGGGGCCAACTGTATCATCGAAGAGTCTGCCATCATCGTGAACAGGTGTGGTTGTATGCGCATGACCATGTGAACGCAGAAGCATTGCCTCTCATCATTGGCCGTTCGTTGTTTGCATGCAGGCGCAAGGAGGTCATGCGAATAGGCGATGATAATTTATTCGAGATCGGCTGCCGTGCGTGCGTCCTGCCGACCGACTGTATGTCCCACCTCATTTCCGTGCATCTATCTGTTTATGTAGGGGTTGAATCGCCGAGCGTGGGCAACTTCAACACGGTCTCGACAAGGGCGCGGGTGCACCACACGGTGCGGATTTCGTCTTACTGCGTCATTGGCGCGGGTTGCCTGGTCGTGCCCACGGACGATGAGGTCCTGGACGAGTACACAGTCGTTTATGGGCCGTCCGCGGAACGGCGGGTATGGAGCGGACGTGGAAGGGTACAAGAGGCGGATCTTCGGCGGAAGCACGCAGAGTACCTCCGCGAGACGCTGCCCAAGTTTAACCGCCTGCGGAAGGGAGACGGACACGGGTGACAGGGAGTGTGGTAGGGAGTGCCCAAAAGAACGCTAGGCTTGTTGCAAAGCACTGCCTCATAAAGGGTTGTACGTAAAACCAAAAAAAAGTCCGACAGAGATGAAACGACAGGCGAGGTCGGACCGAAGACCGGGTTGGGTTGGATCGGTTCACGGTTGAGAGAGGATGGAAGAGTGGGCGAATCTCTATCTTTGTTTGTTTCACGATGTCAACCAGGTTCGCAGCTCACGACTTTGATGATCATCCTCGCCCGTCTCTCAAATCTTTTGTCGATCTTTCGCCATCTTCTCATACCCCTCGTTCTGCCTCCCTCGGCTCCCAAGACCCCACGATACCCCGCGCACAGCGTTCTACTATACGCGTTAATACTGACTTGACGGTGCGCATATACATCTCCAATATCCTTTTCCAGCAGCTCTTTATCGCCCGACGCCTGGGTCTTTCCTTCTTTAGCCCCCACGCGGAAAATCGCCCTTGCCTACGACTCTCAAGCCCGACTTGCGGCGTTCTACATATGTGCGATCATCCCACGCACGTTCTAATTCCATCTCTGCGCCCGTGACAGCTGTCGACACAAGTCCGCGTGGAAGGCCCGGCTTCTCGGGTCTGCTCCTGGACCGTCCACCGACGACAAACTATCTCCATCCGCAGGAGCGAGCAGACCTCGTAAGAAAGTCAAGAAAGTTGACCCAGTTGTTCGGCGAGACACCCTCCCTGTTATCTGTAACCCCCCCGTCACTACCCGGTGGTGAGGCGCCTCCCTCCCGGGCAGGGCGCCACTCTCCGCGTCCCATCTGGGCGTCTCGCCCAGGCATGCGATCCGCCGACTCCATTGATACTATTCGTGGCCATTTGATGTTATCGAGTCCCATAGATGCACTCTCCATTTCCGAGCTGTCCTTAGCGGGGACAGCTGAGGGTAATGCAGGTGACACGAGAACTCGAGCTGCAGATGTTATGGGCTCTGCTTCATTTATTGATCTTTCCGACGACGATAAACCACCCATACCCTCTTTACCCCCACTTTCTTCTCCTCACTCTAGCCCGTCAGATACCGGAGAGTCCATGCTACATCGTCGTACCCCAGAAGAAGACCGTCGCCGCAGGAGAGAGAAAATCGCGAAACTTCACCGTTTCCTCGGTTCTCATGTTCCAATCTCCCTCATTCTCGGTCTCAGTGCCGAGGGCGGTGCCTTGCCAGCTCTTAGTCCTACCATCGACAACGTTCGCACCAGTCGCGCAAACAGACGCCGAAGTAGCTCTGCCGCCGAGACCAGAAGCAACTGGTTTGAGCCGGATGATCGTGTGAAAGAGGAGCTCGACGAACGCGAGAAAGCTATCAACGTCCGCAGAGCGATCAAAATGGAGAAGGTGATCCATCATAGCGCCTCCTTTCCACCGAGAGTTGGCTGACCATAGTTGTCTTCCCAGATGTTTGGCGTACAACCCCCGCAGACATTGTATCACACCCGGCAGTGCCCAAGGCCGAAAGACAGGGTCCATTCGATGGAGCGTCCTTATTCCGAGCGCGAGGCCGTACTTCCAGCCAATCGGAACGTTAATCAGACTTCATATTTGAACAAAGGTGGCAAGCAGAGCAGACATCGAGCGGACGCTGGCAGTCACTCGGAATCGGTTCTGCCGTTACTCGATCCCGTAGCCGGCAACTCGTCAGGCAAGCGCGCGTCAGCCGTCTACATGCATTACAGGTATTCCCTTCAGTCACTTGGCGACATCATCGACCGTGTGAGCATATCCATTACGTTTAGGGGGACGAATGTGGCATGCTCACATACCCTGGCTTAGGATGACAGGGAATCCTTGGCTGAGCTTCATTCAATCTTAACAAATGATCTATCAGGCTCCGAAGGGTCTCCACTGGAACGCGCGACGACGACGACGCAAAGACCATTCGTCGACATTCGTTACCCAGTCGATCGTCCACAGTCTCCCTTGCCTCGCAATTCAATCTTGGCAGCCCCTCCCCTGAAAGGACTTCATTCCAAGTCCGCAGGAGGCAGGCTGCAAAACTTACGCACTTCTTTGGCGTGGACTACCGTGATCTTATCGGTGATATCCTTGAAAGTATTGAGCATTGTGTGGAAGAAGAGAGCCACAGGGGCACTCTCCATCCCGATGAAATCCAGGTTTGTCGGCCGTTGTTGAGAATGATTTGAGTGGCTGACGATCGCAGGATCTTGTGTTTAAGCTGCGCAACCTGAGAACGAAACGCACGGCGATGAAATGAATTACTTGACGACCTGCTCTCATGATCTTGCTGTGAAAAACTAATGTACGATTATAGTCTTTGCTTGATATCTCAAACAATATGATTCCATGAGGTTATATACCCAACAATCGTCTCGTCGGGAAACATGCGATACGCGTAACGGGGTGCACTACAAGACTACCAGCTCTCCTCTACATGAGTGACACCAGAAAATGTGAGACTCATCCAAGAACTGCGGTCGCTTGTGTGAGTTCTGAATGCTATTGGTTGCATGTGGATCTATCCGAGGGGATCCTCTTTCGGCAACTTCAGCGTGCAGCGGCGAGGCCACGCGTGAAGGGGGAACCGATCCAGCGGCCGCCATCTCGCTGTCGATCCGGGCCTTAAGCATGCCCAGACTCACTTTGCGTTTGTGTCGCGTTTCAGGAGAGAGGTTTGTGCCAAATGCGGGGTGCGCAGCGCCAAGTGGAATGCCACTACTATTATTGCTCCCTCTGCGCTGAGTCAGAGATGCGCGGCGTAAATCGTCAGAGTGATTCCGTGCTCGGCTAGACGGTCGAGGGGGGTGATCTAGTTGCGTGGCATGCGGCGACGAGGACGACGAGGACGACGATAGTGGTCGTGGGGGGAGAGGAGGTATCGTTGATGGTGATGATATGCTCGGAGCTGCGCCAACTGATCCTCGGACTGGCTTAGCTGCCTCTGGAATGAATGCGCACGGGCTTCGGCCTCGAAGACGCTGGTCTGGAGCGATCTGATCTGCGACTGCGCCGCAGACAATTCGAGACGGTGTTGCTGCTTAAGCGCGTTCATCATCTCCTTGTCCAGGGAGGGTGACGACGTGTTTGCGGCCGCGGTGGACAGCTCGGCATTAAGTTCCTCGATCTTCTGAACCTTGTCCACCAGATCGGCGCGGAGAACCTCAATATCTGTCCGTGCACGCTCCAAGAACTCCTGTTGCTCTACCTCGGCCAACTTTTGCTCCTCGACCTCCTGACGGAGCGACGCGACATCATCTTCCAGGCTCTGGGAGATCGCAGTCATGGACTCGAGTTCTTCCACCTGCTTACTTGCGAGCTGTCGTTGTCCCGCGCGCTCCACCTCCAGCTCCCGGATACTTGTAAGGGCGTCTTCCAATTCCGTTTCGAGTTCAGCATACCCCCTCTGAAGTTCATCCTGCATCTCTTGCGCAGCCGATCGGTCCTTCTCACGGGCCGTTTCTGTGTCCAGAAGCTTCGTGGTTAACGTTTCGGTTTGATCCTGCGCAGCTTGAAGTGTGGACTCAAGCTGAGCAATGATGCCATCTCGGTCCCGGACGGATTGCTCTAGGATGTTGAGCTTCTCGCTCAGCTCGAGTTTCATGTTTGTGAGTTCGACAATCTTCGGACGCATTTCATCTAGAGAGTGCATCAAGGATGAACCTTCATTTTGCAGTACCTGTTTGCTACGTTCGGCCGCATCAGCGCGTCGATTAGCACTGAGCATCTCCACCTGAACCGACTGCAGCTGCCGTTCAAGCGTTTCCTTTGTCGCAGCAGATTGATCGGCCGCTTTGCGTAAGCCAACTATGGTTCCGAGATGATCGTCGATCTGAGACTGTAGAGAGGTCTTGTCCACACGCAGAGTTTGGTATTCTGCAGTGAGGGATGCTAGTTGCTTCTGAGCGGCCGCACTTCGTCCCTCCAGTTCAGAAACTTTAGTTGTTAGAGACGCAGCAACGGCTGTTTGATCTTTAAGCGCAGCCTCAGCCTTATCACGTTCAGCCTTGAGTAAAACGTTGACCTACCCATGAGACGTAAATCACTGACCCGAGAAAAATTTGTGAGCGACATACCTGCTTGGACTTGGAGTGCTGAAACTCAAGTTCGCTAGCCCTGTCTTGAACGTTCTGTAGCGAGGCTTCAAGCTCGCCAACACGATTATCGCTTTGAATGCGCTCCTGCAATTCACGGATGAGTACCCGAGACTGCTCAGCCTCGAGTTTCAGCCCTTCTGCAAAGTTCCGGTTAAGTTGTAGCTCCCGTTCCTACACAATATCGTAAGCGGCCGTATCCGTCATAAATTGTGACTCCTCACTTGCTCTCGACACTTTTCTTCGAACCCCCCCCTCTTCTGGATAGCTCCTCAATTGTAGCAGAACGCTGCTGTGTTTCATTTTCTAAATGGTGTATCCGCAGCCGGTAGCGTTCGGAAGCAGCCTGTTCGTCTCGGAGAAGAGCTTCCAATTTGCTAGCCGCTATTATCAAAGCAATCTCGTCTCTTGAGTCATCGCGAATGTAGATGATATAACGTACTCTCTGAAACGTTAGATAGACGCTCGAGAGACACGCTCAACGACATCTTCTCGGAGACCAGTAACTTGATAGTTTGGCGCTGGTTCTGCACCTCGGTGCGAAGATCCTCTAGCTCTTCGCCCCGGGCGTGTGATATGGGTTCAGATGGCAGGAAAAGGTCAGGATGAGCAGAGTGGGCGGATGACTGTGAGCGCGCGATGGACGACGCTGAGCTCACTGGCAGGGAATGTTCATGAGGGGATACAATAGAGGGCGTTCCCACCCTAGGGAGCGATGACAGCCATTCTGGTTCTGACGCGTCTTGTCCTGGTGAGTTCGAGCCCAGTCTGATACGTGATCTCTATTAATTTGGAACCGCGCGTAAGTCTTGGACACCCACATCTCCGTCACGTCGACCTTCGCATCTTCTAAGGGGTCTACAAGGGGAGGGGAAAGGGCTCTGACCAGTGGCGAACCTGGCGTTGACGACGTTGACGGGCCGGCGCCTGTTCCCGGTTTCTTTTGCTGCCTCTTTTTGTTGAACTGGGGGAAGGAGAGTTAGGCGATGCACTCCGAGGGAAGAGAGACGAACAAGGGCTTTAGCACGGGCGGCTTTGGCAGCACGGTCGTCGTCAGACATGATGAGGTCGTGTCCGTGTGAGACGACGACGTGCCAAATATATGCTCACGTGATTTAAATTAATGTCCCCAAAAATATCTCACAAAATAGGATCGAAAAGGATTGTAAAAAACATATTCTCAACCACAGGGATTGTCTACCAGGAAACGGCAACACGGTAATGACAGACACAAAGCCGCTCTGCGAGAGAAGCCCTGTCGGGGACGAGTGACGGGATAAAATAAACAACACAAGATATGACAACCACAAAATAGCGGGCAAATAAAACCGAGCACGAGCGCAGCGCATGGTCCTGAGGGTATGAACAAAGGTGCACCACCAACTTGGCCCATCGCATTTGATTTAGGCCCAGACCTAAAAAAAGTGAGCAACCCACAATACTTCGATAGACGTGCCTTATCACCTTGAGGGTACTGTCCCAACTTCCCGTGCAAAGAGCCATTCCATCCACACTCACACCCAAGCAACTGACGCGATTTTCGTGACCCGTGAGGACACCGACCCGCTCGCCCTTTAATGTATCCCACACGTTGCAAGTCCAGTCATCGTAACCGCCGAAGAGGATACGACCTGAGATGGAAAACGCAACAGAGGTGATGCCGCAAAGTATGTTGTCGTGAGTGTACGTATTTAGCTCCCGATCTGCGCGGATGTCGAACAAACGACACGACGCATCGTCGGAGCCCGTTGCAAATGCATCTCCATTTGGGAAGAACCTCGAAAAGGGACGTTAAGTTCAGCGAGTGTAAAAATAAACAAAGAACATACTGAACGGCGTTGATGTCGGACTCGTGGCCAGTGAAAGTCTGGGTGGCCTTGCCGCTGCGAATGTCCCAGAGCTTAGCCGTAGCATCACATGCGCCCGAGACAAATAAATTGGGGTCCGGGCCCAATGACAGGCTGGGGCGATATGAGCATAAACAATCCCTCGTAGCAGCCTCGGAACCCACCTCATAACATCGCCAGTGTGGTCACTGAATTCCACATTGCGAGAACCAGTCTCGATGTCCCACAACATGCAAGTCATATCACCAGAGCTAGTGACAATTTGACGATCATTGATGAACCTACAGCAGCTGAGGTAGCCAGAATGTGCGCTCAATTCGCGAGCGCCCCTGATATTGGTCCCCTCTCTGCTATGCAGGTTGTAGATGGAGCAAATGTTGTCGAGACCACCACAAGCGACAAAATTTCCAGATGGGGAATAAGCGCAAGTCATGACCCAGCTAGATCGAAGCGGAATAGCATGGACCTTGTTGGTGGTGTATGCATCCCAAACAATGAGTTTTCCGTCTTGAGATGCTGAAACGAGATGTCGTTTGTCGGTAGCCCAATGCATTGCGTATATTTTTGCAAGATGACCCCTCAAAGCGCGACGTGGTCTCATGACGATACGCGGTAAGGGGTCGACCTCAGCGGCCATGGCTCGGACTGAGTGAAGGATGGGCAACGAACTTCAATAAGTGGGAAGAGAAAGGTGGCATGAATACTGACGACTTGTATCCGCTGACGACTCGCGCTTAGCCCTGATTCTTTCCTTTAAACTGTCTGCTTCGCGGCGAGCAGCCGCGATTCTCTCCTGGATATCACTCTGACCTTGAGACATGGCTGTTGAAGATTGGAAAGGAAGTGAGAACGGGTGCGATCAAATATTTTGCTAAGGAGCATAAGATAAGATGAGCAATAAGAAATCCTAAAAGTGATTGGACGGACCAGAAAGATGAGGGGAGTGTGTTTCCAGATTGATTTTACCTGCTGAGGAACAGGGGGGAACGGGCGGGCGAGTGGAGATGGGGGGAGGGAGAGCCCGGGAGAGGTGGATGTTTGAAAAGAAGGCGATAGAGACGTTTGCTGTGGAGAAAGGGAGATAGCGACGAGCACTGGCAGAGACTGGGGAGAGCGCTGAGGCGACCAACTCATCACCCGGACTGACCCATTCGGCAACCCCCGTCTGTCAATTTTTAGCCTCCGACTGCTGAAGCATCCACGTGCTCTGGTCTACTCTAGTTACACGCGCTTTCCCCTCGGTCTCGCAACTGTTGCATTCTTGAACAACTTGATCTGATATGTCGGGCGTCATACAACTGCGCACCAAGGAATGAACAGCTTTAGTCCTCACACCCCGCCCGTGTCCACTGTCTATCTCCCTTGAGCTCGCCACAAACGACCACGCCAAAATGAGGAGTTGACATACTTTTTTCTCCGGCACCACCGTTGCCCTGACTGATGAGCGCTGCACCGTGACCTTGGCCAGTTCATTCCCTCTATAGGCTCGTATACACTACCGCGTAGATTGGGTTGTGTTCATCCTGGTACGTAATCTTGTTTATGTTCCATTCTGTCATCCGCACTACGTAGTTCATTTTACTCTTCCTCGCAACGTTGTCTTGCGCGCCCAGTGTCAATACGATAAATAGGCGCCAGTTATACTCGAGTCACCAAAACATATACAACGACTACACCCAACGACACCATCGGCGATTCTGCGCGCGCGATTGACGATGATTCACAGATCTTTTCTTGGTCGATTCCCGGAGCTTACAGCACCCTCATAATGTCATCCAAATATCCGACTTGGTCGTGTCAGTTTTTGTTTCGACGGAACTTAAGTCTCGCATCTTTGCATATCCTAAGCCTCTGAGGCCGGATCTTGGGCTAGAGACCCGCGTCTAGTCTGTTACCCTGAAAAATCCCTTTTTATCTTATCCCCTTTGATCTGCTATTTTGCGTATTGCCGTACATTCCTCGTTGTTAGGAGCAAAGTTACAGGCAAGGACACACAACTAGATTCCCAGGGATCGCTTGACTCGAGCCGTATAACATCCCTTCTCATATTGGCTCCATTTCGGCGTGGCAGTTCTTGTTGGCTATTCCATTAGCGATGAGGCTTATCCAGTACTTCTCCAGGGACTATGTTGGTAGAAGGTATAAAACCCTCATTTACGCCGACTTCTCCCTCAATATCTTTCACTCTTCGAAACACATTCGTGCAACCCTCGTGAACAGTCTTCATGGCGTCAAACCCTGGTAGGCAGCACCTGCACGTTTATATCTCCTGTTCTCACTACTACTCTATGCAGATTATATTCTCATGTTGAATAATTACTTGCAGAGCACCGGCGAAGCTCACCTACTTAGCTGGGAGTTTGCCCAGACTGGACCTGGACATCAAGCGACCCATACCGCTGTAGCGAAACGTGCGTTATTTCCTCCCCGCCGAGTTGAGAGGGCCATGATGCTAATGGCTTGTAGTGGGTGGTTATCCTGTCAGCCAGGGTAGCGCCACGACCAGAGCCATTGCGAGACAGATTGCCTCGTACCATTTCCTCAAACTTAGAAGGCAGATTTAACACAATCAACGGTAAGTAGAGTGTCTGTTCCCACACTGATTGAAGCTGATTGCCCATCTGACCTCGTCTACACCTTACGGTGACTCAATTTTGATACGCTGCCCACGGTACACCTTATCGTAATGCCTGGACTGCAAGCAGCTATTTCTGTCTGAGTGGGGCGGGGATCGAGATTCGTTACTTGTTGAGAATTGAGACAAATAGGATGTCTGCATGTACCGATACTGCGCCCTGTGGGCAATAATATAACTGGCTTTTACAGTAATATGAGCATGTGTTGAACTGAAGTGATGTGAACTTGTTAAAATGCTTCTCTGAGAATAGCACACCGTTCGTCGCTGACTCGAGCGCAATGGTGACAAGGTCTTATCAGATCAGTTCAAGGGGTATTGGAACAATGTAGAGTACAGGTACGCTGTCACCGGTCCTCCGGTCGCTGAAATTTTTCGTGACTCAAGCAACACGTTCCCCCTTATGTCGGTATCCAGATGGCTTGGCGATGGATATTCTGCTACTCTCCATACAGATTTCCTATGAAGAAATTTGAGATCCTTGTCAAAAGGCCTCACCGGGGTAAACACCAGTCAGTGTCGATCACATAGCACATCGAATTCCTGCCATCTTGTAACTTGTACAGGATGTTTCCCCAGACGTCCCCAATTAAATATCTGATGTTTGACTCGGACATGAGCTGTATGATAAAAGCTTCTGACCGCCGAGGGACGTCGGCTCAGACGCGGCTGAGCCGCGGTTTAAGGCGCACAGTTACCACGGTGCGCGTCTGCAATTTGAATCAAATACCAGACCGGAGGACCGGTAAAAGGCTGTTATGACCGAGTTAGCATAACAGACGCGTAAAGTTGTTGTGCATTTACTGGGCGCTTCAAATATAAATTTGAAATGACGCCACTGTTGGGCCACGCGGGCAAATATTTGCCTGTTGGCTTCGACCATACCTGATGTGCAGCCTGTTTGCAGTGTCTACCCACGACCTTACTATAGGAGTCCCACAGATGGGTCCGATATGACTCAAATGTGCGCTTCCACCCGTGTCTGCATGACGGAACGTGTTCTGCTTCACTTCAAGGGTACTGTATCTCATTCCTCTCTAATTGTTCCCCCCAGAAACACACCTTTGTAGACTGCGCGCCCATCGGCATGCTTTTGGGGGAAGGGACCCACAGAAATGGCTCTCTGTGACTCGCTTGAAGTCATGATGGACCAGTTGGCCAGCCGTCTTTTTCACGCCCATGCCTCATCAAAGAGCAATTTGGCGTGGAAGTTGCCTCGCGTTTGCATTGAAACTCCGGTAGATGCTGATACGCGTGGAGCTCTCGTCGCCTACGACCCTGGCCCTTGATGTCTTCACAGGTCTGTCGTCTTTGCACTCAGTCGACCTGAATGCAAGGTGCAAGAAAATGATCAAATATATGCCATGGCGCCTCGAGGTCAATAAAACCCCGCATTTGTGATCGCCATTCCTACCTCCGACGTCTCATCCAACGTACATAACATGCGAGGCTGACAGTACACGCACCAATCTGTCTTGCTTCTCTTCCCACCGCTCAAGATTCATCTAGAGCAGCTGCGGAGTCGTAAGCCGACTTATTTCCGAACTGCAGCTTAAGAGAATTTGAAAATCCGGGTTTAATGACATCGGAACGTGCGCTTTTAACAATGCCCCGGCCATGTTCACATCACCGTTCATCACATTGTACAGTTAGGGGCGTCGTGTATTGCATCCCTCCTGGGTATCGCTAGGTCGGCAGTCTGGCTCTGGTCGTAACTCCGAGACCGGGCGGCACAAAGGGATCCCCTGACATCAGCCTCCACCCTGGAACGATGTGTACAGGCATCCTTGCTTGTGTATTTTCATCTGGGTCACTCTGTAATTCGTTTTCACGTTTGATTCCGTATAAAAGTAGTCGCAATGGGCCCTATGCATGTACGACTCGGACAACATGACACCTGGTGAGCTTCCCACTGTGCGTCCTCCTCTTATGTTGACTGGTTGTGCAGCCACGGGCACCATTGCGCTGAACAACTGTAAGGGACCGAAACAAAGGGAGTATTTTGATTAATCGATTCTTAGATCTTCAGGCAAAGGGGAAGCTTGCCTCTCTCAGTTGGTACGACACTTCATCGGGGCCTGCACACAAGCCCGAATGGACGTCGGACTGCAAGAGTGCGTAGTTTGTCGCATCTGACCGTAAGAACCTTCATGGACCCTCCCGTAGTTGACGGCAGAGTAATTGCGTCCGGGAAGGGCACACATAAACATCTTTCTCAAGATGCTGCGGCAGACCTGGCACTGGCCATATTAATTTCGGAGGAAGGATCCTGATACGGAATTGTAGATAGTCCCCCTTCGTCCGCATTGCATTTTGGTCTTTCGACGATCCAGTATTTATTTGCCATATTTTCTATACTCGGGTTTGTCATTTAGTCTGAGTCTTCATTACTACGTCGTATTTATGTAACTTAAAACATTCTTTTTCTCTCTACTGGAATGGGCTCAAGGACCCGTCCGCACTGGTCGATCCGAAATCCGTGAAATACTCCGAGGTTCCGTATACTCAGTAACAGAGTCATTTCTTTTTGTCAGACCTTTCTGATAGTCCATCGTAGGTAGTAGGGAACAGGCACGGATTTGCCTTATCAGGACGGACGAATTTAAGGTACCGCATGAAACATCCAGCCATTTATCATCGACCCACATCTGCGTTGGGATGCGCGCTCGACAGTGATTAACGTGAGCGTGCCTCAGACTTTCGTTGACACTTGGGACGACCTGGTAGAGGCGCCCTAAGGCCGAGTTCTATCTGGTTCGTCCTGGAACAACGAGCCTACATACGCACGAGGTAAATAGGAGCCGGGGGCACCACTTGTGAACCGTGGCACTAACCATCTTAAACATGTCAAAATTTGTACTCAGTGTTTTTTTATTAGAAGCTGGAGCGTACACCAGTCACCAGCTCACTCGATGTCGGCATGATGTTTTTGTGCTGAGGAAGCCTGCGATTCGAAAAAGAAATCATTACATCTACGTGGGTCATCGCAGCATCCACCCACCGCCGCTTTCTGGCACAACGGACACAGAGCGTTTGAAGGATCGGCTTACAGCACCACTGCACAGTATCTGACAGCGGCATAAGCCTGAGGGAAGCCAGGAATATAAACCGTATCTTCTATCCCTATCATGGCACAAATCCCAAGCATCCGAAGCGCAACGACCTCCTCGAATACACCGCAAGAATAGTCACCATACGTTATCAGCATAGAATGGCCGATACTCTTCGTACGTATTGGGGGATCCCCGCATTGTTTTCTCCCGTGAATAGCCCATACTTACCGCACTATCCCACTTCGCAGCGCCATCTGTCCGCCTCAACAATCGTGGGTGGCTGTCTAGGCTTGTTGAGGGGACAGCTCATCTCAATCCACACAGATTTCCAAGGCCTGGGACGACTTTCGTCTATCAGCTATCTCGAAAGGGACAATGGGCCAACCGCCGAGTATCGGTGGACCATGACCGTGAAAAGTGAGAAGACATTTATCGATTCTTGACCGCCACCATTAAATGTCGCGCATTCAGTTGATGGCGTGGTAATGGGATCCTGCGATGCCCCGCGCAGGGCCATGGCCAAAGAAGCTGCTGCCGAACAGGCCCTGAAGAACCTTGGCCTGGAGTAACAAGAGCTCTCCTACTACTTTGTGCTCGATAGAATCTTTAGACGAGCTGCCGCCCAAGTGAATGAGTATAACGTGTGTTTGCAAGACTGCCGTTATGATGTGTAGTCCCTATTTTTGTTGATCACGCCGTAAAGCTGGGACGTTTGGCGCCCGCGCCAGGTTGTGGGAAGTCACGCGTCCCACAAGAGTCACAAGAGTCACAGATAAAGGTGACCAGCTCGTACTGGCTCATCGGCTCAAGAGGAGACACAAGGGGAGACGTGCAAACATGCATGACGGAACGTGAGATTGGATGCATAGAGGAACTACATGGTCTGCACATAGCCATCCCTCTCAACTCTCTACTGTGGGATTTGGCGTTCCCATATCTAGAAGACAATGATCAGCAATAGCAGGATGGTCGTGAAGTGATAATGGCACTTGTATGACGGTCTCGCCGAGGAATATCATTTCTTTTCGGATTTCTTCTACTATGAGATCTTGGATTTGGAACCATTTTTCATTCTCGCCACTTCCGGCACGTAACTGAACTTTCCATACAGTGTTCTCTTTATCCCGAGTGGTACCAGCTACAGACTCATGAATTACGTTTGCAATAAGATCGTAGACAGGGGGAGGATGCTGCTCTGCAGAGCTCAAATCTGTAGGTGGCAGTGAGTATTTCTTAAGTACGAGATGGCACAAGTCTCATAAACTGACAGTCACGAAAGTCGACACCTTTCAAGGGGAAATTAACGACAGTCGGGTTCTTTTCTTCCACAAAGTTGTTTTTTGTGAACCGCTTGTAATGGATAATAAGGTATGGCGGAAGTTCTTGACAATTGAACCGACGCAATTGACCCCTAGACTCCTGCGCGCATGATAAATAACGTCAGTACCGACTTGAAAAATAGTCATGCGCAGTGAATCAATTCGACCTGGGTATTGACTCCATCATATTTAGTAAGAACGGTATGGATGCCGACTTGGGGGATGATGTTTTTCTCCACGGCGTCTTGGAAAAGGGGCGGTGGAGGTAGGTCGACGGCAAGGAACAGGAAAGGCGATGTTGTTGCCTTTATTTCTGCAAAACAAAGGTGAGACGTTACCACATTGTCAAGAGGGACAGGCACGCGCCTCTGTCAATGTCAAATACTGGCTTGTGATTCTCGGATGCATCGGGACGAACGACGACCTGTTGAGTCTCCGTACGAACCTTTCCCTGAAAAGTAGAGAATATTATGCCTATACAACAACATATCATTCACCGGTGAGTAAAGGCTTCACGCTACCAGGACTGACTGGAATTATTCCTTTTTGTACCCCCCAGATCCCTGTGCAACTCGTTAAGAAGCCACCTGAGAAATTCCACTGGGTCTCCTTGAGTTTCCAGTCTGAATTTCCCGCCGCTAGCTCTACCAACTTCCTGCAAGAATTCGTGGGGGCTGACCTGGCTCTTAAATAATCGAGGGTTCCATAACTTCTTGGCCAGAGTGGCAAATCGCTTAACCAACTCGGGCTGTTTCCACCAAAGCGAGAGAGCAGGAGGTAGTCACGAAGAGGCGGCACGTGAAGGAGAGAATGGATGATCACATTCATGTGATCGTTCCTCTTGATGTTGTTTAGACCTATATAACCTGAGACGTACGGCTTCGAAGATAGGTCGTAGGAGGGTTTCGACAGGTGAGCAGCAGTGGAAAGTAAGGCAACCCCTGAACGCGAGAAGGAGGGCGATAGCACGAAAGCTATATCCTCCAACGAAGGGTCCGAGACCGCGTAACCGTCTGGCAGCACATATACCTGCATGGCCCAGAGGTTACGTTCATCCTAGCCAATCTATCACGTTTGGCATACCTTAGTGGTCTCTAGATTCATAAAGACATGATGATCGTCGTGAATAGAGTGGGCATACGCGTAGGAATTACGACCCCGGCCTTGAAAGTATGTCCCGCAGACGAGGCAGCCATAGACATTGATGTTTGACAGCGATACGGAACAGACTTTCTCAAAGTCAAAATCGAGAGCGGCACGATTTACCTGACGGAAGTTTAAGATCTCGCAAGTACACAGAGAAAGTGATTCATACCGTGTCTAGATAGAGGTCAGAACCATGTGCAGCGTTGTTGTCCGAGACAAAGCCGGATTCCTCCTCGTCATGATCTTCGTCTTTGTGGCTGTTTGGAGGAGGGGTTGACGCAGCCCCAGTATCATCCATTTTGACCCTCTTTGCTGGCCGTTCATGCTCTGTTGCAAGATCCATAAATGTGTGCAGTGTGAGAGTGAATTGCTCCTTGCCTGTTACATAATCACACGCGATCTGGTGCGCGCCAACGCGGGCGCGAGTCTTGCGTTCGGATGTTACGCGCACGCTCAAGTAGAGCGTTGCGTTTCTTGCGATTTTCCTCGTCCTCTTCCTACCAACCAAATGCACCTCTTGACCTTGATAAGTCTTTCAGGGCCCTCCTCCGGGATATTGACAATTCCATTGCGGAGCAAAAATTAAACCGGCATCATGCTCTTCCCGAAACACATGAATTGACTGCCTATCCTACGGATTCTGAAGTGACGGAACTGGCACATCAGGACGACGAAGGAGATGCTCGGGCGCAGCGCAAATCCCCAGCGGCGCACTTTGGAAGTCAGCAAATCGGCGCCGTTGTCATTCCACAGGAGTTAAAACAGACCATATCTGCCTTAATATCAGGTAAAAAGGCCACTATAATCGCGTATCTCCCTGATCACTTATAATCTTTAGACTCTGACAAACATCTTCTACGAAGCGATGCCAAGCGTCTTTTCAACGAGCATGGTGACGAGAATGCTTGGGATCCTTCGTTGGACGTCCGCTACAAGTCTTACCAGCAACGACGTCGCCACGCAGAGCGGGATGGCACTGCCTTTGTTTCCGTGGTCCTACCTGCACACTTTTCCGCCATCTACGCTGTGCTACATCACATCAAGTCGAGGTTAGGTCCTGAATGGTCGGTGCAGAATGTCCTCGATTGGGGTGCTGGATCAGGCAGCGCTCTCTGGTGATTGTACACGAACAACTACCAGACCAAAACCTAACTTTTGCATTAACTTCCCTAGGGCCGCTGGTTATGCGTTCCAGAAGACCAATGATTCGGCTGCCGAGGATAAAGGCCAGGTGACTTTGTCTTCCACTGCCATCGTTAAGTATGTTGGCATTGAGAAGCGCGATGGTCTTGTTAGCGTTGCGAAGCGACTTCTTGAAGGTGATAGAACCTTGAGCCCCTGGATTCCTTCGCTTATGAGTGTCCTTAGATGTGCCGCATGACAGCATGGATATATCCTGGCATGGAAGGTCGCATGGCGATAATAGTCCACAGCCTCATGACGGAAGTCATACCATTGCAATCTCGGCTTTCTTTCTGTCCACATTGCAGACTCCTTGGCAACGGAAGAGGTTGGTAAGAGAAATGTGGGAGAGTGGTGCTGAAACCATAGTGCGTCGATTTATCGCTCTCAACATTTTTACCTCTAAACCCTGTGCGTAGGTTCTACTGGATCACAGCAGCTCAACTGGCTTCCAATGTATCGCCGAGGCTAGAGAGTCTTTGTTGGGTCTTGGCCAGAAGGAAATGGAGAATGGTGAGAAATCGGCTGTTGGGTCGCACGTTTTGGCACCGGTACGCCTCTCCTTCCCTACAGTTGTGCTTGTGCTTTCGTGTTGATGGTGATTTAGTGCCCCCATGATGGCGTTTGCCCCATTCATCAGTCAAATGTTGCGAAGCTCGTATGTGGGTTCTCTCAGCGAATGGAACGCCCACCTTTTGTCCGTCATACCAAACACTCGGGAGTTGGTCATGAGGATATTGAGTACTCATACGTTGTCATCAGAAGAGGCCCGAGACCAATTATCCCAGATGTTAAGGTTGGTCGGTTGGGAGACGTCGGGAGACGTCAGATGCAGCTTGAAGAAGCTAAGCGTCCTCCAGTCGAGTTGAAGCTGGATGATGAAAATACTCCGACCTCTTCCACACACACCATCGCGAGTACACATACAGAAAAAACGATCGAATCACACAGCCAGGAACAGGCAGAAATCGAGAACTTGATGAAGGCAGAAGCATTTCACTGGCCTCGCATCGTTTTCCCGCCTTTAAAAAAAAGTGGACATGTAGCAATGGATGTTTGTGGACCATCAGGTTTGTGGGTATTCTGTGCATGTAACGATTTATCAACCGACTTTCGGAGTACAGGCAAAATTTTGCGTATGACCGTTCCGAAGTCCCAAGGGAAGCAGTCATTTTACGACGCTCGCAAGTCTTCCTGGGGCGACATTTTCCCACATGAGCCAAAGAACCCACCACAAGTCAGGTACCCTCAACATCAGGGCCAAACTGCTAATATCCGAAAGAAACCTCGCAAATCCCTGACGGACACGAGGTGATCTATCATTAGAACACCATCCGCAAACGCCTCTATAGGCAAACGCCACTTGTGCGACCGAAGGGTAAACCTTAGAGAGAACAAAGCCAGGACTTGCGGAAGACCTGGAGACTCTGGATTTTTGACACGTCTCACCTGAATGCATAAGTCTGCATTTAATCTACTAGTTGCATTTTCTATGACCGATGCATTACGAACACTGTCGTTCTCTATACTATAAATCCGCAATCTGAATTCCCGGGCCCTGTCGTGAGCTAAGAACTATCTTAGTTATAGCATTCACTGGTGCGGCCAGATGAGTCATTGCTCTAACAAATAGAACAGGAATGACATACCCGGACGTGAATTTTGATCCTTATCCGTGGACTGTGACTGGTTTCCCGTGGCGCGCTTTACGACGTTGATGAAGTGGCGAACGTTCTTCGCTACATCCTCAACTGGATAATGTAACTAACGCAAGTGGTGAGGCTTGTTGAAAAATGACATGATACCAGACTCACTTTCGCAATCGGAGTTCTGATGGTTCCCGCCTTGTCGCCTTTCCACTCTGTGGTTCCCTGCAGGCGCCGAATGTATCCCGCAACGTCGTCTGTAACTGTCCCTCGGCGTTCGGAAGGCATGAGGCCACGTGGGCCGAGGACACGGCCAAGACGCTGAGAAATGGCCTTGACGAGAGTAGGGGTTGAGAGAAACAATGTCGCTTGGATCCTGCCACTCGCCACCTAGAATAGGACAAAGTCAGTCTCAAATATCCGTATCAATGACTTCACCGAACCCCTTCGACGAGCTCTGCTCCGCCAACTATGTCGGCGCCAGCCCTTCTGGCATCATCTGCGGCCTTCCCGTCAGCAAAGACCAGGACCTTGTCTTTGGGCTTGGCCTTTGGTTCTCTTGGGAGGGAGATGCGCCCCTTTGGAATGACAGAGCCCTTTGGCATCGCAGTCTTTATGGTGAGTTCATATGTGGCATTTGGTGAGCCAACTTCGACGGACTGGATGATAATGATTCGATTCCAATAGACATATGCGGTAGAAATTATGGACGTACTCGCAGAACATGTATCGCATCCGCAAGAGTCATCTTCTCTGCATCGTAGATACTTATCCTTGCTCGTTTTTTTGTCGTCCGAGGCTTGCGTGCTCCCACTTGCTTAGCCTGACGAGCGAAAAAACATGGCTCGTAGAGAAGCTACGGAGGGAAAATGAACACTGGAGTGTTCAATCTCAGTCATGGTGATGCCCAAGAGGCACTCACGCGGTGAGGAATGTTTACCAAAGAAGTGGCCGAACGGGGGACACCGAGCTGAAAGAACATGATCGCGCAAGTCGAGAGACGCGACACCGACGCGACGTCACTCGGACCGGACAGCACCATTCCGAGCCTCAATCATGGTCTCCTCTCGTTTGGCCTTGAATCGGTCAAATTTCCCCCTTCGCATCTCAAACGTCTCTGTGCGACATTCCACCAAACGCGAAACCACCACAGACCCCATCAAGGATTCCATACGCAAGGCTCTCTACCCTCCAAATGTTGCCAGCAAGCCGTCTCCAACAGGCACTTGGCGTCTCGACGTTGCCCGTGCCCTCCAGATTGCCATCCCTTCCAAACAAGCTCACGAAACCATTGGGCGTGCCTGGCTGTTATACCAGCGCCACCAGCGTTGGAAGCGGGAGGAAGAACTGGGCAGGAAATACGAATGCATGAAGAAAGCGATGGACGAGTTGGAGAAAATCGATCATCGACTCTTCAGCGAGGCGAATCGAGTGGAAGACCCGAGACAACGCGGAGTGGCGGAGACCAAGAACCTCCGTGCAGTCGAGAAAAAGGTTTTGGAGTCACGACTACCGGGGCTGTTCCCAAGGGAGTTGCGCGTGCCGACCGATACACCACCCAGAGATGGCTGGAAATATGAATGGACGCCAGGCATTGGCAAGGCTTGACGAGTAAGCAAACGTACTCCATGTGCGAAGAAGTGCCAACATGTAGACCCTTATTTTAGTTTCACACTTCCAATATCCAGCACTTTGGTCATTCTCCCATTTCGTCGTATCTTTTCGGGCATAGACACAACGCCAGATCAACGTTGCATAGTATTACAAACTGCCATCTAGGTAGTGCGAGATGAACAGATTCATACATGATTCGGGTCCGATCACGAGCAGATGTCATCAGGTCTCTGGACCGTCTCTACCATTACTCGACGACGATTTCCCTACAATGGCCCCATGGACTCGACCAAGTGCTCCTGTCCATCTATCTAGGGCTGTGTATCGCCGCCTCTCGAGACTTTGCCTAGTGAGAAATTAGATTATATACGGCGCAGTCACCAAGAGAGAGCGTACTGCTTGTCCAACTCTAGACGCATATTGACTTGATCGATCTTTCCATCTATCTTCCCCTCGAGAATGAGATCGATTAGCATTCCTCACCTCATTTGCATCGACGTTCAGTTGCTTTAGTATTGTGAGCAGCGCATTGTCCGTCCACATTGAGTCACTAACCTTCGCAAGAAACGAGAGCTCGAGCCGGGTATAAGGCTTGATTAGGTCAATCAAATATTGAGTCCTTAGACTGCGGAGAAGGTCGCCGATGTGCGAGCGAATAAAGCCGTCGTCCATGATCGTAGAGCGATTATCTTGACAAGGGTAAACCATATGCAGATGGACCAATTCAAGTAAGTACATACCCCGAATAATCTTCTCAGCCGTGTGGACCTCGCGACGCTGATAAGCGTCGACAAGATCGGTCATTGCTTTGATTTGTGGGTCAGCCTTGTACCTAATTTTGCCAGGTTTAGTGGAAACAAAATGAAAAAGAACAACACACGCACGGTTTTGTTTCCTGGCTATCAAAAGGATTGACCTCGCTTCCTGTGAGCATGTTCGCTAAGACAAGATACTTGAGCACTTGGATACGCTGCGGTAAGCCTGCCTCATCGTAATTGCGGAAGGATTCGAAAAAGTCTTCGCTTGCTCGATTCCATTGACCTACAGGAGTCATCAAACCCGACCTCAGGTAAAATATGGGACTACCAACGTTCACCCATCCACATTTTCCCGCCACATTCTTTGATAATCCCATGATACGGGGATGCGGTATTGCAGAGCGAATACTAGTCGATGCGTTGTAGATTTCCTGAAGACTCGGTCATGCCCCTCCGTCTACTTTGTGTAGGTGTAGACAGAACACTTGCCTTCAGCTTTTTGTAGTTTTTCGTTTCATTGTGCATCTGGATCTCCAATGCATAGATCTCGAGTAGCTGGGTACCCTTTTGAGATTGATCGTCACTGCTTGCGCTGGCTTCTGTCACGGTATAGAGTTCGCGAATCAACTGTGCACGATGAGGAAACAAGAACCAGCTCAACACAAAGTATAGGGGCATACCTTAGACAATCGTGTATATTCCCCCCGATCTAGCCAAAGCTTTGCCAGCTTCAGATTGGTTTTCGCAGATAATCGCTTTTCAGAGCATTCAGTCAATGCCGAGTCAGATGTGGGTTAAACATCATACCTCATTCCTTGCTTCCTGGAGAGCGTCTTTCGTCGCTTGATAAAACCTCTCAAGTACTGTGACCTCGACAGGACCACCCTTTCCGCCACCCACATAATCAAGAATGCCATTGATCGTCTTCTCAGCGTAGTTGCGGGTTACCGTGGACTTTGTATATACCAACAGTCGCGTGTAGGATTTGAGGGCATCGTTTGGTCGGTGTAGAACAAGAAACAATAATTTGGTTGACTGTTTGAGTGCTTTGAACCCCCTGGCAGCCATTATCTACTTGAGTTGGATAGCTACGGATATGTCGAAATAGTATACCAGTCACTCATCGGCTCATCTTGATCCACGATGGCGGCGAATTCCTTCAATGCCTGCTCAGGAGACTCTTCTTTCTTTGCTGTGGTTTTCTGGATGAGAGGGGTAACAGGGAGTAAAAGTGCCAATTAACAAACATTTGGCGGTGTAGTACATGTTCTCGACGTCCACGCCCACAGCATCGTCGGCACCTTCTCCATCTGAGTAGTCAAACCCGTAGTCCTGCTTTTTAATGGAGAATGTGCGCCAAGCCACTGAAATAGTGCACGAACCTCATCATCGCTACCTTGCATATATTCGGCATCCTCGTCGTCCATGATAGTTTGGGATGTTGATACTTGACCGCAAGTGGAGATTTGATCAGGCTGTGCGCAAGTACACCATTCGCGTGCAACGTGCAATCACTCAATCATGGCTGGCACGTGCACACGCGTGCACGGGACGGGAGCAAATTGTCACATCTCATCTCATCTCATAACTCTGATAATCTGGGTGGACAGCAAAGGTTTGTACCTTTCTCTCTTTAAGAATTCAGGCTATTGACTGACTTGCCACTGGCACACTTCACTGTCTTATCAGCCTCCATCCACCGATTTGACGGCTCCACTTGGTGTCCATAGTTAGTATGGCAATGTCTATTCCGACCCTCACCTTAGTAAATCATGCGATCGAGCAACTCCCAGCAACCGCGTTTGCATCAGAGTCGTCTGATGCGTCATCCCCGTCTCAGGCCAGTGGCCGACCGCTGGAAGATGTCACGAGTTTGACATCATTCAATCCGTTTTCTGAAGAGGACGAGAACGATCAATCTTCTTATGCTCTCATGACCTCTCTTTTCTCTAAGGTGAAGAACACGTTTACTACTCCTTCGTCTTCAGCCCCTCCCACCTCAACCGCAGGGGCCAGCACTGCAGGCCCTCCAAATTCTGCCCCTATCGAACGGAGACGACAAACCTCATCAACCGTGCAGACTCATTCCTCCCTCGAATCCTCGCATACTTCTTCAGAACGTCCTCCATCTTTGACTGTCGTCTCATCCAACGTGGCGCCTCCGCTTGTATCTTTGACTCCCGTCGTATCTGAAGCACTTTCTTTCAATATTGACTTTGACCTGCCTCTCCCGCGCGGAGCGTTTCTCAGTGCATCAGTATCTGACAGTTTGGATGGTGGCTTGTATGGAACCACCATTCCAGGGTTCTCAATTCCTGAAGATGCCAGAAGTATCAGGACGACCGTCAGCGTCAAGCGGTCCGCGTCGGTGTCTAAAGTTATCCGGAGAATAAGAGGTGAAGGTACGCCCGCTAGCGAGCATATTCAATATGAAAGTCTCACGTCACATAGGGCTATCAAGAGATTACTGGATGGATGATAAGACATGCAAGGAATGCTACGATTGCAAGAGTGTTTTCACTGCCTGGCGGCGGAAACACCACTGCCGAATATGTGGTTCGTCTGTCTCACTGATGACAGTACGTGACTCCAATTTACCCTTGCAGGTCAAATATTTTGCTCCCGCTGTGCATCGAACGTTATTAAGGGCTCTCGATTCGGCCACGACGGTATGATCCGTGTCTGCAATTTATGCTTAGAGAAGCTGGCAAGCGTAGAAGAAGATGATGACGACCGGCGATCTATCTCGAGCGCCGTTTCTCCGTTTGCAGCGCACCAGTTCGGAAACGACACCGACGTTGGTCTCGCGCGACACCCACAATCGCCATTTGCAGCATCTCAGTTGTTTGGCCGCACAGATGAACCGTTCAATTTGTTCTCCATCGCAGAGACCAGGAGGCTAATTTCAGGGTCCGATGAAGGCAGCTTCGCGTCCAGACCATTAACCCCGCTGAGTCAATCTTTGGATGATTCTTGGGGACCTCAGACGTCTGGAACTATTGCTCCTTTCCGCCGTGGTCTCGTGGATGACGATAAGGACCTCAGCATCATCACAGACGTATTCCCTCGGGAAAACCCCACAGTGGGTTCTGGGACCAAAACTCCACTTGACTTTCCAGGGACTATTCCCATCCCCAATGGTGCAATGAGCTCCATACAGTTCCCATTGAGCTCCCCAGAGCGTCAACCCGATAGTCCTAGGCCGCAGAGCATCCCGCGTTCTCGCTACGATTCCTATGTTGATTTCGATTCTTCTACACCATTCATTCGAAGCCGGGTCCAAAGCCGGCTCACAGACTTTTTTATGGTTGGGGAACCTGGATGGCGCACTAGACGCGAAAGCACCGCGTGCGTTGCCACCTAATGTTTCCTCTTTCTCGAGATAGATCATAGTTTCCAGATACGCCCAGGACCTAAACCTGGTTTCCATGTCCCATCTGCAATTGATGCTCAGGCAGATGCTTACAAAGGAAAATATTCCCAATGTACTGGAGTGGGAAGAAACACTTCTAAAGTTAGCTTTAAGAATTGCCCGCGAACTAACGTTCACCGCCTATCCTCACCGCCAAGGTCCAGATATGGACGTTCGACGCTACGTCAAAATCAAGAAAATACCCGGAGGTGCCCCCAAAGATTCAGAATATGTAGACGGTGCAGTGATCACGAAGAACGTCTCCCACAAGAGCATGACACGATTGCAGCGACATCCTAGGGTCATGTTGGTAACGTTTCCATTGGAGTTCAGTCGTGTCGAGGGCCAATACATACCCTTTGGTCAAATAGTACGACAGGAGAAGGAGTACATGGGTAATCTTGTCAGCCGCATCGCAGCTTATCGTCCGCACGTGGTCCTAGCCGAGAAGTCTGTCTCAAGATTGGCACTCGATGCACTGGCAGAGCAAGGAATTGCCGTCGCACGGTCTGTCAAACCCTCTGCCATACAATTTGTCGCACGCATGACTCAAGCAGACGTCTTTTCTTCGATGGACAAACTAGCCTTAGAACCTCGTCTTGGTCATTGTGCACGTTTCTCTATCCAGACATTCGACCATCCTCTGATCCCAGGACGTCGAAAGACATATATGCGGTTTGAAGGGTGTACCCGCGAGATGGGATGCACGATTGTCCTAAGAGGAGGTGACCAAGAAACTCTGCGGCGCATTAAACACGTCACCCGGTTCTTGACATTCATTGTTCGCAGTCTGAAGCTCGAAACCCACCTTTGGAAGGATTTTGTCATTGCTTTACCAGCGCTCCCTGCAGATGCAGTGCCCCCAAGCGACACGTTTCATTCTAGCGACAATGCACCACTCTTTCATCATTCGAATTCATCCTCGGAATCAGCTCTCGTGGATCATCGTACCACAGAGTCTGATTTACCCGACGAAGATGCCGAACAATTACGTCTCTCACGTCGCATTCAAAAAGCTCTGGATCCATACCTTACCACGTTCATCTCTGTATCGGCAACACTCCGCTTCTCACCCCCATATGCTTTACATCGCATGAAAGAGCTAGATGACGAGCTCATACGTGCCAAGCACGTATGGGAAGATGAAGTCGTTAGAAGCGAAGAGAAACAACCGGCGACACCAATTCAAAAACCTACCCTCATTCCTAAGCCCGTTGACGACAACGACGTCAGGCACAAATCGAGACCCTCTCTGGCCCGGATTACTTCACGACACTCTCTGAAACACCATCTACTGAGGGTGAACCCGGCTACTTTGACTACAAACCGAGTATTGCATCTTCCCAAATCACTTCACCCGCTATTTTCCCAGCTGGTCGAACACCCATTGAGCCTTTGGTGCTCAAGACGGCTGCCGACCTCGCCTTGGAAAGTCGATACAGCCTCGTGAAATGGCAGCACCAGGAACAGCAACGCGTATGGGATGGTACCTCCGGAAGAACGCGGATGACTTTGTCGTGGAAAAATATCAATCCATCAGCTTACGAGAGTACACCCTTCCTATCGAGGAGTACGGTCGCCATGCTGCTTGTTTTTCGCCGTCGCTCAGTTACATCACGTATTACGGAGAAAACGATTGCACCCTTGGCCAATTCATCGAAACATCCATAGCGGATACCCTATCCTGGTCAATAAATCCCAAACAACCAGTTTGCACAGGTAAAGGATGTAATCAACCACTGGCACGGCACTGCAAGATATACGTCCATAACGAGACCAAAATCTTCGTAGCAGTCGAACAATGGGACGGTCAGATTGTTGGTATGGTCCAACCCCTGAACTTACCACGACGTGGAGTGCCTGTCGTATCTGCGGCTCGGCCACTCCGTTCATTCCGGTTTCTGAAGAGATGCAGCGCTACTCGTTTGCTAAATTCTAGAACTTCATTTCTATCCGGCCGACGTGCAACTGGTTCAAGGCGCTGGGTGTGAACATAACATCTATCGGCATCACATTCGCTACTTCGCCAAACGTGGGATGACTGTTCGGTTTCAGGCGGACCCTATCACACTCCAAGAGATTGTGTTCCCTCCAATGCGTATCATAGTTCGGCCAGAGACTCAACTGAGCCTTAAAAATGCCGATTACGAACGGCTGATGAATCGCAATTCGCGCTGGTACGCGGCTCTGGTCCAAGACTTGAATCTGATCAGGATGGACGCGGCAACAGGGGACGAGGAAACCGATTCAAAGCTCACCGTTGAGTTTAACCAACTTATCCTTAGGGCCGAGTCAGAGAGGGCCGAAGTCATTCGCATGATAAACGAGATATACCGTGAATCGTTACCTACGGACACACTGGCTCTTAACCAAGTACGGTCTTATCTCCAGGACAAGATTGTCGCTTGGCAAGCGGACTCTGATAGGTTACCAAAGCCGAAAGGAGTGCGCGCGGACAGAAATGGAAGACGAGCATCCAGGTTCGGGACCATCTGGCCCGGAAGGTTTGATTTGGCCGGGGCGTACGATAACACGATGCCCTCTTCTGGCCTTTCAGAGGCGGAAGAAGCAACTCCCCTTGCTAGCCTGCGACGAGTGACAGGGAATTCATTCATATCTGCCTTGTCTATGTCGGATGCATCGGAGACGGAAGGAACTTCAGGGAAAAATACGGCCAAGGGAGCGCAGGGATCCGAAAAGTCCACGGAGCTCATTGCTGAGCCTCTGCGACCATTTGAGCCTTCGCCTTCAACGAAGTCAGACCCTGACAGTGATTCAACTATTGGGGCTTCCAAGGCCGGCACAGTTGCTACGAGTGGTGCTCCTGAACCCTCTACTCCAGTCAGTGTGTTGACTTTAGGTCGTTTATTGAGACATGACACCGTTTATCTAGGAAACTCAAGGCGAGGATCGCGATTCCATTCCCGACGTGCTGCCGGGTTCGAGGCTTCCAAGACGCCAAGTTAAACGCCCAAGTGTAGCTGAACTGGTGAAAAAGTACTCAGAATTCCTACCGCCACAAGGTGTTGAAGAGTTGGCAAAAACGGCTTTATCCCCTCAGCTCGACACAGCGGAGAGCGAGCAAGAGTCTGCAACTCGCTGGCCGAAGCCTCAGCCAGGCAGGAACAGACTGAAACGATCCTTAGCAAGAAGACCTTCCACGTCTGATTTTGAATCCAGTTATGCAGCGAACGTCGCTCCAGGTATCTAACCCATAGCCGAAGACAAACGCGACAACCTTCGTTATCTAGCCGAATACCTGGACCAATCAACTCGTCTAACTACGCTTCTCGTCAGCGGTCTCCTGAAAAACTCCTTCAACCTGCGGACTCAGACGCAGCAACCAAAATTAGCCTCCAAGGCAAGGGGTTGGCCCCAAGCGTTGTGGGAAGAAACACTACACCAAAACAAGGACGTAGTCTTGGGAAAGACAGGGCTCAACCACGTACTGCTTCTGGTACCTTAGGCAAGGGTCTTGCGACACGTCGCGGTGTGGTCCCTCCGGGAAACAGGGTTCCAATATTGCCAGACACTTCGAACGCATCAACAAAGAAACCGACCGTGCCAATCGCCGATATGCAGTCATTCGTGGTCGGCGCGCCCGCCCTGTTGCTTCATCTCTGGCCACGGTTGAAGTATTGGAGAGCGTGAAAGATGCCATACAGGATGAATCAGAGAGTTCTGACTCAAGCGAGGCGGATGATGAAGGTGGCGACGATGAGGACACGCACAAATCATCGGATAAAATGTCACCAGAGGCATCTGTCACTCTTCCGACCCGAGGAACAGATGACGAACCAAAGGATTCCGCACCAGCTCAGCTACCAGAACCCAACGCCCCACCAAGTCCAGGAAACAGTCAAGGAGTATCCTCAGAGTCACCCCTAATTTCACGGAGAAGCACCTTGACATCAGTGCCATCGTCTCCATATCTTTCGTCTACTGTAGACCCGAAAGTTCCTATCCCTTCACCTCTCTACGACTTCGACCTTGGCGCGCCAGGGCAAGAACGCAACTCATTCCTCAAAGCCCTGTCCGGTTTCTGGCCCCAGAACGCACCTCATCATGATGAAACGGACGATCCCATCTTGGACCCCGAACACATCTTCAGAGATTCCTCAATGGTAGTACGCACAGATGAACCCACTTCCATCATCGCTCTCGCATTGAAGTAAGTTATAATAGCTTTTGTTGTAGTGTCCTTTGACGAATCCCATTCTACCACAGTTCTCAGCAATATCGTGAAATGCTCGCCAGATCCCGGGCTGAGAAGCGCCAATCGAGAGAACCACGATTGACTGAAGCTAGCGAGGTCTTCATGCCAGATGACCGTTCTGTTGCAGGATCAACGTCGACCTGGGGAGTTGTTCACATCGATGCATCCGAAAACGGCGATCCCACGGATGAGTTAAGAGCTCCGTCATCCAGGCTTCCGTGGGCCATCAGTACGTTTTTCTCTCGTTACACCTCCTTCACAAGTTAACGATACCACAGCCTTCGAGAGCGGCGGGCTAACAATCAGCTGTACTGTCTTGTACCCTGAACAGTTTGACGCTTTACGCCGAACGTATGATTGTGACAAGAGTATGATCGAGTCTCTGGCTCGCTGTGTCAAATGGAATGCGAGTGGTGGCAAATCAGGATCTGCATTCTTGAAGACACTAGGTAACGAGAAGAAGCATCGCACCAAGTTGATTGCTTACTCGAAATTTACCTCTAGATGATCGTTTCATCGCGAAGGAAATGTCTAGAACAGAATTTCAAACAATGGAGTCGTTCGCACCAGCCTACTTCGCGTATATGTCTTCCGCCGTCTCTGCAAACGTTAGTCTGCTTAGCCAGCTGTTTGCTCTCACTGATTAAAAATTGTAGCGTCCAACACTCCTCGCGAAAGTGCTTGGCTGCTATAAGATCTCATTTAAAAAATCCGGCAAGGACAAACCTACCGGTAGATGGAAGTCCACACAAATGAACCTCATCGTAATGGAAAACTTATTCTATGACCGCCGATTTTCCAAGGTGCATCAGCTAGATCGCGTTTCCTACGCAAGTTTACTAACCTCTGGTTCCAAGATATATGATTTGAAAGGCTCCACGCGAAACAGACACGTGAAATCAACTGGCAGGGAGAACGAAGTCCTACTGGATGAGAATCTTGTTCAGTGTGAGTCTGAAGATAGCCGAAGCCGAAGTCATACTATGTCCCACTCACCCCACACACAGCCGCTCATTTAGCGCCCTTCTATTTACGTGAACACTCGAAGCGTATCTTGAGGGGGGCGTTGTATAATGATAGCAAGTTCCTCTCGGACATCAACGTGATGGATTATTCATTAGTGGTTGGTGTCGATAGCCAAAAGAATGAGCTGGTTGTGGGCATTGTCGGTAAGTTAAACCCGTACAGCAGTATCACACCCTTCTAATGTCCATCAGATTACGTTCGCACATACACTTTGGACAAGAAACTGGAGACTTTGTTTAAGGAGTCCGGATTCCTTGGTGGCGTAGGTAGAGGCGAGCCCACGGTAGTGACACCGAAATTGTATCGTCAGCGATTCGTCAGCGCTATGGAGCGCTATTTTCCGCTGGTAACACCACCCTGACCTTTCGCTACGTTGAGCTTCAGACTAATCGTGGTTTTAGGTTCCAGATCGATGGATGAAGCAAAGGGATGCCCCCGACGATGAGGGAAACATCCTCCTAGATCTCTGGGCAGACTGGTGATTGGAATTTGCTGTCGTTGTTTTTCCTCTTGTCACAGCTATCATTTCAACTTCATATCATCAAACATGTTCTACAGTTGTCTATACCCAAACTACTCGTGATACCTAACCCCGATTAATGATCACCACGCCCTTAGGATACAAGTCATAATTGAGTAACTTGAGCCCCTTTTCGAGCAAGCGCCTGCGATTGTTGCTTGAGGGCAGCGGAAAACTGTCTTTTTTCTCCTTCTTCTCGATACGACGTGCTTGTCTTTCCGCCTTCACTGCATGTTTGCGCCGCCGCCTTTCCTCTGCGGATTCGTCACGTGGCCGTCGTGCTAATGCAGGGAATTATTGAGTTCCCTGCGAGATGAGTGATTAAATCAAAACACACACGCACCCGCAGCCTTTTGTCCGGTAAAGATTGGTATTATTCGCTTTTGGGATAGAGTTGCTTTCAATGAGAGGGAATCCCATCTTGGGATCTAACCGTATCTTCGACACCCTTTGTCCTTCGCGAGCCTTGATCAATCGCGGATGGTTTTCAAGATTCGTGTACGTTGCTTGAGAAACCATAAGGAATTGATCGCACCGAGTGTGATGCGACTCACTTAGAACTGTCTCCACATCCCAGCGTTCTGGCTTCGTGTTCCCTCGATCACGGCGTAGATATCATCGTCTTTACCCTCTTGGTCTGAGTCCTCGACCGTCACACACTCACCACGGCCCATCGCAAGGCGCAATGATTGTAGTTTTTCTGAGCCTGAACCTGGAAGCGACAGTTTCATCTTGCCACCAGACACCTCGTAATTGTGTAGGAAGTCGTCCATGAGAGAGTCAAAATCTTCTCGCGACGTGATGAGCACCGGTGCCGAGTCAGAATCATCTGAATTCGGGGGCTCGTCTTCGCTCCCTTCACTTTCGATATACTCCTTCTCAATCTACAAGTTCGATCAGCACATAGGTTAGCCAGGGCTCCAGAACGCTTACTTGATCAAATCGGTCGTCGAGGTCTCTTAGGCCATCAGACCGAAATACAGATGCGCTACTCATGCTGAACCCGATGCATCCGAGGTTCTTGTCGTCTGCGTCTATTACCTGAGGTCGAAAACTTTGGCATCTGTCCAACGGCGTCCGCTTCCTCTGACTCGCAGTCAGACTGTGGAGTATCAATTGGTTTGCGCCCTTGCTGCTCCCTCTTGAATGCGGCGAACCGAGCCTGCCACCCTGCTTCGTCTCCACCATCCCCTTTGTGCATCCCGACAACATCGCTACCATCGGTAGGCAACCGTCTTCCCTAAATTCAAACTCAAATCCCTCGGTCGCATCACGTTCGCCGTCTTTGACGAGTTCGCCAAAGAAGTCGTCATCCAGGTCATCGTCCACATATGCATCATCTTCTAAAGCTTCCAAAGTTTGTCTCAGGTGGGGGTCCATGTCTGGCTGCAGTCCAGATATGGAACTCTGAACAGCTGCTTGGCTCTCAAAATCACGGGGAAGCTCCGAGGCTGAAGCGAAGACTTCGGGGGGCAGATCATGGAGGGAGACGGGGAAATTGCTGGTCTTTTTAGAGAGGTTCCTCCTCGTTGGTGCTTCAACTAGAACAGACTCGAAGCCATCCTCTCTCCCCCCGCAGGTCGTAGATGTTGCAGGTAGTCGTACTCTGTGTCGTCAAAGTAGACCCCGTAGAGGGAGGCTTCACCGATATTAGATCGACCATCCGCGAGCACAAGGTCTGATGGAGAAAGAGATGACTCCAAATCTACTCTCGACTTGCCCTAGTAGAAGGGGTTACTAGTTGGAAGAGACGGTTGGTGTGAAGAAGAATGACCTTTTTTGCGTTTTCGCGAACAACTGGCTTAAGGACATGCTGGCTTGCATCGGGGTCATTTATGAGAGGATCTCTTTGTGAGCGATGGACAACCTGAAAGTGCTGAGCACCTGGTTGTCTGAATATTGACTTTGGTGGCATATCGAGAGTGAGATTTTGCACACGTGACCATACGACTGCGTGACGTTCTCTCCCTCGTTAGTTGGCACCGACAAGCACCGTATGCATCGTGAAGATCTGCGTCGAGGTTTTTCAATATACGTACCACTCAATCTCTCCTTTTCTCTTTCAACTTACCCTCCTCTGTCTCACTAGCCATCAAAACGTCGTTCTTGAAATTGACTTTGCCGGCGCACTCTGGGTACGCTTTCCTCCTGTCGCTGACTTATTTCCTCCTTAAATCTCCCCCAGGGTTACACCGATATACTTATTGTTCCAAGTGACAAGTCCCTACGAACCCTTCATCTCCATTGTCGTCAGTGCAGTACGTCGAATCATGAGGCCGCTGCTATTTCCACCTGACGCGTCGTCGCAGCCGTTCACAGCGTGACGGTTGCGTCTCACCGTGCGGAATTTGTGCAATATGACCCCCTTGCAAATCTAGCAATCTCAAATCCCCAAGATGTGCACACACATCCCGAATTGAAGCGAAAACTCTACTCGGCCTTAGCTGAGGCCGACGAGGGCGAGCTGTCCATTGCGATTCCGAAGGAGGTGCCATTGAGAGTGTCTGGAAATTTTAACGCGGGTATCGCCGCCAGCGAGGGTAACAGCCCACCCCTTCGTCGCCAGAACCACCACTAATTGATCCTAGCTGCTACACCCGAGCCACAGACCCCCGGAGCATCGACCCTTCCTGCCCTCGAGTTTGCACCTCTCACTGTCCACATCGAGTATAGTGTGCGCAACCCCGCCGATGGGCTGACATTCGTCCGACCCTCTGAAGCGTATCCTTTCGTATGTCCGGGTTCCCACTATTGTTGCATTTTATTAATTGATCGTAGCGCGTACCCCACGTATACACAACGCCGTCTTCTCCGGATGCGGCGCGTTGCTGGGTCCCATGCATTGACAGCCTCTGGGAACGGTGTACCTGGGACTTCGAGTTTGTAGTTCCGCGTAGTCTCGAGGACGCCCCAGCTGCCTTGGATGAAGACGCTCAAAGTGAACACCCCACTCTAGTGTTATGTAGCGGAGAGCTCGTTGAACAGGTACTGTGACTCGCTACGCTCACTTGTATAACCACTGAGTCCTGCCGAACCGAAGGTCGCCCATCCATATAATTCCAATAAAACCATCTTCACCTTTTCGCAGGCAACACCCACTTCGGCGCAACACATCGGGTTTGCAGCCGGTCCATTTCATGTACTGCCCATTTCCGCCGGTGATGTGACCGGGGACGACCTGGGCATTTCCTTGCAGCCGTTGATGCATGCTTTCTGTTTACCCGGACGCGAAACTCAACTTGCTGCTTCTGTCCCTTTTGTCCGGCAAGCCATGACCTTCTTCACAACAGAGTTTGGGTCTTATCCGTTTGGATCACACAAGTTCGTGTTCGTGGATGAGCTCTCAACGCTCCGCTTCGATACTTCCGGTTTGACGATCGTCTCGGTGGACCTACTACATAGTGAGGACGCCATCGATCAAGTCTACGAGACCAGACAGTCTTTAAGCCATGCATTGGCTTGTCAATGGGTCGGGATCAATATTCTTCCAAAAACTTGGTCTGATTTGTGGCTTGTTAATGGACTGGGCTTATACATTTCCGGACTATTTCTGCGCAAACTCATGGGAAATAACGAGTATCGCTTCCGCCTCAAGAAGGATATGGAGCGAGTGGTTGAGTGGGATCAGGGCGTAATGCCACCTGTCTGTCAACCTCAGATACAAGACCCTCCGGATTCTGCGGTCCTTCCGTTCGTTAATCTCAAATCGCCTCTCGTTCTCCACATCCTGGATCGTCGTCTGTGCAAATCTGGCACGTCGCTGGGACTGTCGCGCGTCCTTCCCAAGCTTTTCCTTTCCGCCATCTCGGGAGAACTGCAACACAACACATTATCGACATCTCACTTTCTTAGGACATGCAGGAAAGTCAGCGGCGCCGATCTTACATCGTTCGCAGACCAGTGGATATACGGCAGTGGCTGCCCGACATTCGGTTCTCCGCCAGTTTCAACAGGAAAAAAATGGCTGTAGAGATTACGATGCGCCAAGACGCACCAGCTTGGAAAGGCTACGAGCATGATGAAGTTCGCAGGACCCTTCTCAACCCGGTATCGTTCTTGAGGTACGATTCCTCACAGCTCCTGCCTTTCAGACTACTCAAAGGTTGATTTGCTTCTAGGGTCAAATGACTATTCGAATCCATGAAGCCGATGGGACACCATATGAGCACGTTCTCGATATCCGTAGCCCATTCAAGCGATATGAAGTTCCGTTCAATACCAAGTACAAGCGAGTCCGTCGCAACACTAAGCGTTATCTTGCTCGCCAAGCTGCCGCACAAGCAGCGGCGGAGGGGGATGCCGAGGCCGCAGAGGCCATGGGTATGGTTGACATGGGCTTTGGGCTGGAGATTTGGGAGAAAGAGAAAGAACGGGAAAATTGGAAAGTAGCCGACTGGACTGAAGATGATGAACAAGTATGAGCGGGGCAACCTACGAATGGATACGAATGGACGCGGACTTCGAGTGGATTGCAACCATCGAATTTACCCAACCCGATTTCATGTGGGTCTCACAATTACAGAGAGATAGGGATGTCGTTGCACAACTCGAGGTATTGCACAGCATTTACTCCGTTCATTGTTTTGATTCACTCGACCCTTCAGGCAGTTAGGGCATTATCGAAGATGCCGAATGCTATTGTCTCGAGCACATTTACAAAGACTGTGCTAGTGACGAACTACTTCTACAGGGTTCGCTGCGAAGCTGCCCTGGCACTTGTGACGGTGTGTATCACCATTTCCTCAGGCATTTTGTTTGTTTATCCCAGTCTAGTGCGCCTATCAGCAACTTGATTTTCTGGGACTGTTCCATTTATTCAAGCTCTTTCTTCGTTACTGTTATGAACCGGACGATCCTCAGCAAGACCTTTTCACTCACTCATACGTACCAAGGCCAAATGACTTCTCGGATATCGCAGAGTACTTCGTGCGGAGAGTGAGCACTTCAGAGTATATACAAATTTGACACTACTGACCCCTTTTACAAGGCAATTGTTAAATCCATCTCACAGGTCAGATTCGCCAATGGCAAATGTCCAACAATTGTCCGGCAGTTCTTGATAGACCAGTTGAAGTACAATGACAACACTGCTAACTCCGTGCGCATTCCACTGCACTCTTGAAGCCATATGCTAACTGTCCTCAGTATACGGATGCGTTTTATATTTGCACCATAATATCTGCTTTGGCTGCGCAAGTGTCTCTACCGTCCCACCTGAGCGTGGCGAGCTATTCCCAACGGAGGTTAAGAATGACCAAACATCCGAGGAAGCCAGCCTTTGAAACATTCATTATCCGAGGTGGATAGATATCGCAGCATGGACAGGCTTATTCCCTCCCCCCATAATGCTGTAACGATAGCGACGCTCGAGGTGAGCTTGATCTTTTTGGTCGCACACTTTGGGCTGACCTCGAGATCAGTTTCGCCTTATATTGAGTGTCACAGGGTTGATCCCAAACGACCCTCGTGTATACTTCCCACTCACGCGGTAACTACGTTTCATTTTTCCTGTAATGCAAATTGTCTCATTTTCTTTCACAGCGAGGGTAATTACACTCAAGTCCGTGTAGCGGCTTTTGATGCGCTGTTCCTCACCAAGTGGTACACCCCTAAAATCATGCGCTATATTCTGGCCGTAGCGGCGGGGATTCCTCTCGTACAGTACGCCGCCACGTGGCACGTAACGCATGCCAGTCTCTTGCACTGCTAGTGTCTATGGGCGAGCTGAAAAACTCTGCCAAGGAATCAGAGTCGCTCCTCATCGAAGAGGATGGGTCGGCTCAGGACAAAGCCAAGGAGACAAAGAAGAGTGAAGTAGATTCCCTCGTCAGGGCACTCAGGAAGGATAAAGAAGTCGGCAAGAACGAGATGGTTCGAGAGTTTCTCGTACCTATTGCCCTGTAAGTCGGCCCTTTCCATGAGCCTTTTGATATTTACTTTTACTCATATGCTTCAGCACACCCGATGCGGACCAGGATGTACGGTGGTCTATCATCAAATTGGCAGATGTCCTTGTTCGTGGTGCTGAAGAGGCTCCTCCAAAACTCTCTATTCATCTACCTCCTCCTACACCCGTCACAGAGACTCCTCCTCTCCTGCCTCTTGTCAAGATTCCTGGTCCGCCGAAACCGTCGCGATCCATCAAATCTGGTGGCCCAAGGAACACGCCCGTGTCTACACCAGTTACACCGAAGATTCGTCTCGTTTCCGCTGCACATGTGGAGGCGGCCGGTATACCGTCTTCCTCTACACCAGTCACTGACCCTGCTGTTACTAAACAAGGATCCATATCGAAGGCCCCTACCGGAACGAAGTTCAAGGTGAAAGCCAAGAATAAAGAAGCAAAGGGCGTACCGAAGGCACAAAGCGGTGGAATGGCATCTTTTGATCTTAAAGCGTGCCGAACGGCCCTGCAGAAGCTGAAGTCTAGTAAACACTCCAATTTGTTTCTACAGCCTGTTGATCCAGTCAGAGATCGTGCACCCAAGTATGCTTATACATGCCATCCCTTTCCCCCTTAAACTGATGGTCGTGATAGCTATTTTGAGATCATCAAAACCCCGATGGATATCAGCGCTATGAGTGCGAAGCTCGAAGCCGGAATGTACAAGGAACGCTTTGGATTTGAAGCAGATTTCCGTCTCATGATCCGCAATGCAAAAACGTACAACATGCCCGGTACTTTTGCATACAACGATACCCTCGCTCTGGAATCTGTCTTTGACAAAAGTAATTCCCATCTGTGTGCTCGGCAATTTCTTGTTCTTATATTATTTTGTTAGGCTGGGCACGCATCAATAATACGATTGACATGAAGTCTGCAAATCAGCCCAAGCCTATGCCACCTCCTCCAGTTCCAATCCAGGCAAAGACGGTCGTGGCACCCATAAAAGTACCAGCCACCCCCGCACCATCTACCAGCGCCGCAACACCTACACCAACTCTGAAGCTGAAAATCGGCGGGAACCTCACTCCACGCGCCACGCCCTCCGCGCCCTCCAACAACTCAACAACTCCGAAGACCGTTATTGCTGTAAAGCCCAAAGGACGGAAACCGAAGCTGGAAGATACGCCACCTATACCAGTGGCGCCAGTGGACGATGGCTCCTTCGACCTATTGGAAGAGGTGATCGCCATCGAGAAGGAGAAAGAAAGACAAGTTGCGTCGAAGAAGCAGCGTCAATCGACGGCAGGGTCTGAGACTGTTGTCCCTGGGAAAAGGAAGAAAGACTTGTTGGAGGAGTTGGAGGAAGATGAAGAAATTCTGGCGTTGGCTTCCCCAGCAAGAAACCCAGCCGGAGTCCACAACCCTCTACGGAGAAAGATGTGCGCGCAACATCTCCCGCAAAGTTTCCCGGGTCAATCCATGTCAAGAGACCTTCGATTTCCGTGTCGGAGCCTGCTGCATTCCAGAAGTCAAGCCTCCTGCAGAAAGTCGTCAATCGCCGACCAAGGGTAAGGAGAAGGAAGTATCTTCTCCGGCGCCAACTAGACTTTCTGCCGCCTCGGAAACACCCATGAACAAGGTCAAGGCTCGTGAAGTACTGAAAAACCTACTGAAATTGCCAGAGGCTACTATATTCTCAAGGCCTGTGGACCCAATACAAGATGGCTGTCCAACGTACTCTTTTTTTACTCGCCCACGTGTTGGCTCTAACTAATTCTATTCTATTTGCAGGTACTTCGACGAGATTAAGAACCCTATGGATTTTGGTACAATGATGCAGAACCTCAACTCGGCAAATATCGACGATGGAGGAGTTTAGTCGAGATGTTGGATTAGTTTTTAGCAACTGTAGGCTCTTCAATCCGCCAACGACGTACCCTGTCCAGTGCGCAGACGTCCTGGAGCGGGCTTTCAAGAAGGAATGGGCTAGGGTTGCGGAAAAGAAGATGGCATGGACCGAGAAGCGAAGCTTGCAGTCCCTGATGACTACACTGGTGAAAGACCCTTTGTAGGTCTTCATTCAGCAGCACGCTTCTCTCACTCTAACGTTTGGCCCAATTTAAGGTCCTTCGTTTTTCGGGAACCCGTAGATCCAATTGCTCTCGGGATTCCACAGTATCACGAGATAATCCCTCGCAAAGACGCACGAGACCTCAGGATGATACGGCAAAAATTGGATGCCGACAAGTATGAGACGCCCGAAGGTTGGGAAGCCGATATAGACTTGATGATCCGTAATGCCATCCACTTCAACGGTGAAGAATCTGAAGTGGGTCAAATTGCTGTGGCATTCGGGAATCGCATCAAGGAGCTGCGGGTACAACAGGGGTTGAAGAAACGGAGGGATAGTGAACGGCCTGGGGGTGATCAGCAGCAGCAGCAGCCTGCGGCAAAGAAAGCTAGGTTGAGTTGAGGTGTATTATTGTACGTACGCTCCCATATCTACAGTATTGTATTGTCAGCCAGAGCCGACAGAGGCCTGGCCTGAGCGCCACCCCCAGAGTCCCAAAGTCCTCAAAACATTGACCCTACTTTTTCTTTTCATCTAACTAATTGGTTGTCATCATCAATATGCATCAATATTCATCCTTGAGCGATACCCCTGATGATTAATAGAGCATTCCGCCTGTATAGCAGATCACAAAGACAGCCAGCGGGAGTCCCCTAATATGTGGCTGGACCAGGCCGATGTCATCCTCGGACTTCCCGGAGGGAATAGTTGCATCCAAATAGGCTATAAAGCTGTCAATGGACTTATTGTCGCAGTCTGGGGCTATCTACTGTGCCTGCGATTGAAATCAGCGATGTCTCGGCCATCGATAGGAACACAATCGGAATTACGCCACAGAAAGAGGGTGCGGTAGCGGACGACGTTTCCATCCGAATATTCGACAACAATTGGTCCGCCTTAGACCCGTTGATCTCAACGATTATCTAGGTTCCTAGTCGGGCAGTCTCGTAAAGAAGAACACGCGAGCGCGGAGGGAAGGTGCCAAGCTCTCGGAGGCATACTACCGCTTTGCTTCAAGCTGCTCTAGTTGCCTTGCGCTCGAGGACCTGCTACCTCGTTGCAACCGGTGCAAGATGATTACGCCAAAGAGGATGGTATGGGTGGGTGTTTTGCCAGAGCCAGTGCGCGAGATAGGCGCATTCGTGGTCCGTGCGGAATCCGCACGGACCACTGAATTAATACTTCGTCGAAAATGGTCCTACCGCAACGCCTTCGTTACCAACACTTCCTGAAATACAGACTTTCTCCAATTCCTTATCTGATCACCTTAGTAGCCAGGCGTTCTCGTTGATTCTATTCCACACGTCAAATGCCGATCATTCATCCGTGGTCTCAACGCTCAGACCCGCACTGTCAACGGCTCCACACGGCGTGGGCTCCCCGCATATGGGCCAAACGAGCCTTATTGCAAGCCAAGTCGAAGGCGTTTCATTTGGATCCAAAGTGGTATGGCACGATGGCGTTTTTGGAAAGTATAACAAGACAATAGAACCAATCCTAGTTGGGGTTGCTCGTTGACGGCCTGTCCAAAGTAAATCCTGGTACGTCCACTTTAGGTGACACAAAGCTGTTGTTGACATCCAATATGAGGAATTTAACAATCCTTATGCCTGATACGTCTGGTAGTATGTTGTCCAAGTCCGCTTATTATGGACTTCTCTTGGCCCACCCCAGCCTTGACGTGTCTCCGCAAATGATTGGCCAGCACAAGTTGTAGTTGCAACATACTGTACTGTCAAACATGCCATCCAGGTTTAGTGCTTGAAGCTTTCATCATCCGTGTTTACTGTAATGTTCTGATATCCAGTACGAGATCATTAAAGCCTTAGAACATGAATCGAGGATCTTGAGCACATCATCGACAAACGTCAGCACCAGATTCCTAGCAACGATGCACATACAAGGTCATCCTCACAAAGTACTCATGTCCCTGGGAACACGGGAATGGCATGACATGACATGCTTCAGGAAGCAGACGTCTCGTTACCAACAATGCTCATTAGTTTGTACCGAATAGTTAAACATCAGAATGCTGATACCTTGCAGGGAAAGCAGTTAATCTAAAGATTAGACAATGGGCTAGAAATAGACCGATGGGGCAAAACAACAAACTCGGCCGCAGCAAGCAGCAGCCGCCGCCTAACTTACAAGGAAGATTTCGGTACTTATGGTTGAGCCGAGAGAAGGCGCTACCTACCATCGTTCTGAGACAACGGCCGAAATAACAATAGATAACTCGTACGAGCGACTTCTCCGAGCGCTCTGGATTCCAAGAAGGATACCGCCCATCATACGAACATATGGACATGTTAATGTAAGGCTGATAAGCGGCGCCACCGTGTTATGAAAGGGTTTGAGGGCGATGGCCATAAAGTGGTCATAAAACCACGCTATGATCCTTCGGTGGAAAGGCACAATCTATTACGCGGCCAGGACGAAGGCGACGATGGCACAGTATACAGTGCTGTATTCATATACACATGGGAAACATACGGAGTACCAGGGGGGCCGACTACCCAAAGAGAGAACATTTGGCGCACCTGGCACAACGTGGGAAGGGCAGGCAATCAGTGAGTGGCGGGCATCATCCATCCATCCCAATCCATCCCAATCCATCCATCAGAGAGCCCACTATCAATTCGGGCAGAGGGCCGAGCGCCAGCCGGGGCACATCGATCAGCTGACTATAAAGAGAAAGCAAATACCATAGCTCCGCGTCAGGAGCGCGTGTGGCTGTCGAAAACGGAACGAAACTATACCATCTATGTGCGACCCATGATTCGGATGCCGGCAAAAGCGGGGTCGCACCGGAGACGCTCGGAAGGCTCTTACCACATGCGCCCGGGACCGGTAACGGAACTGCTGCTACTCTCGGCCGCCCTCAACAAGGAATGCCCTTGAGTGTCCCCGTGTCCCCACAAAGAAGGGCGCAAAGTAGGTATCAGCCACCAGGAACAGTGTCCGAGATGAGCCGCTGGCTGGGGAGGGGGGGTTGTAGGGTTCGCCTTGCCAGTGCTAATCGTGACCCATCTGCGCCCCGTACTTTTGAAAAAAAAAAAACCCCGCTTCATCTTATTGCAGCAGCGTGAAGACCGGTAGTGAAAATTATTTTCTTCCGTGGACTCCCGGGTTCAGGGTAACGGAGGCTTTCACGGCTCGCACATCTTACTTGCACGAGGCATCACAACAGATACCTAAAATCTTTCTTTGCCTTGGCGCCAAATTTCACGCGAGCCTTTGATAGCGTCACAACATGAGAGCAAATGAGCGCTATAATTCAACGAATTATGCGGAAGGACAATCACGGAGTATGGGTAGCTAAGGAGGGTCGATTGCGTACGTGGGTAAAGAAAGGTAGCTATCTGGGTGACGAAGAACAAGCGACAACCCAAGCAGGTAGGTGAGTTCGGCAAGCCCGGCTGGCGAGTGCGAATCACCAAACATACACTCCGGACAATTCGACCACACATCTACACCACCGCGTCCTCGACAAGGTCGCTTGAAGCATGCGCAATCAACTCAAATACTCGAACGAGCGCGAACTAGCCGCGCCATGTAAGAGACGAGGATGCACGAGCGTGAACAACCGAGTCGGTTCAGCGTGATGAGGGTGAAGTGGTGAGTTTAGAGTGGACTGCAAGGGCTTGCGCCGGACATCACTACTGCAACGAACAGGAGCATGAGTGCCGTGCCGTCACCTTACCCAGCTGCCCTCGACACCATGTTCCGTTCCGCATGCTCATTGAAGAGCGAATAGGTAGGAGGGAGGCGTAGCAGACAGCTGGTCGCCGGCGTTGATCAGGCGCCGGGAAAGCTGTGTTAGGCATACAGGGCATAAATCAGTTGATAATAATCGTTAGTGCAATGACGTCGCAAGGGTTGAGGGGGCCGGACATTGACTGGGAAGGGAAATTTGAGGTCGTGAATGCGTTCCGTAGATAACGAGAGAAGCGGGAATGCCGGTGTGTTGGCGCACAGTGAAGCGATACCCAATGAAGGGATTGCTTCGATGTGCAGGCGAGTGGATCGATCGGGGATGGAAGAGAGACATGAGACGGTGGAGTACAAGATGAGCCGGTACTTGGAGGCGAAGCGTGCTCGCAAAGGGAGCAGGTGCCATCAAGCGACCAGAGGTACGCGGTCTTGCGTCAGTGTCTTGTCATCTCGGTCATCGAACCGATCGGGAGAAATCGCCTTCTTGACGCCATTCGTCGTTATCGGATATCGCGATATGTCGGCCACCAACGATTGACCACAGGTCAACCATCTTTGGGCGGCGGACTAAGTCCAGAACCAACGGCTCGGCCGATGGATCTGAAAACCTCCAAATAGAAGGAAGGGAATGTGCATCACCGAGCACACCCAGTCAAGTTCTTCCCAAATGCGAAACACCAATGGAAGAAAATATGCAGAAATAATGAAAATGGAGTGCGGTAGAGTCCATGCGTAATAAGAAAAGCATCAACCTGCAATCCCGGCAGGTGTTCAAATATCATCGATCATCACAGCGTGAAGGCGGAAGAGAAGTCCGCTTTTCGTAAGACCACAAAGAGAGAAGGGGAGGGGAGGCAATGAAAGAATGACGGGAAGGCTGCCTGAGACCTCCAGAAGATCAGAAAGACGACTGCTGTTGCTGTACAGCGGCCACGGCGGCGGCGGCAGCGGCATGACGTTGCTCGGCAGTGCCCAGCATCAACGCCTCATTGACCCTTGATAAACGTCAGTACCATGACAAAGCGTATGCTCGGAGGCGAACGCACTGGCGAAGGCGGGAAGTCTCATTTTCTGCCTGCTGGAGCCTTGTCTGAAGTTGCTGCTGAGTCATCTCCAAGTACTTGATGTGGGTGGTGGCACGATCCAAAAGGGAAACCTTGCTCGACTTCTGGTTGGAAACTGGGAGTGCGTCCTTGAGGCGACGGTAGCCATCCCTGAGCTCATCGCGTCTCCTTTGCTCCGACTCGATACGTTGGCGACGAATTTCCTCGCGACGGCTGCGATGAGTAAATTAGAACCAATGATGATATTTAAAACGGATGCATGACTTACACCTCGTTAGAGGCAGTGGGGGCACTGGCAGGGGCGAAGTCATCGTCATCATCGGAGAAATCGTCTTGCTTGCTCGAACGGCGCTTGCGTTCGCGACCCGGGCGCGCCACGGAAGGGACACTGATGGGGTTGTAGCGCACAGAGCGAGGTACCGAAGAGAGGTTAGGCGAGTGGGAACCTGAGCCGCGACTGGTGCGACCGGAGGTGCTGTCGGAGGACATCTCGCCTGCGCTCAAGGACATCAAGGCAGCCGGGTAAACACTGTGGGGAGGAGTGTACGGACGACCAGGGGAGCCGGTCGTGTAGGAGCTGCCGTAAGTGTACTCGGCCATAGGAGCAGCAAGGTTCAAGGTGGGGAAGCCCAGACGGGGAGAGGCTAAAGGATATATATGAGGACGAGGGCTTGGACGTAGATCGAGAAACAATTACGTACGGTGAATGGAGGTCATGCCAAACGCTTCTGTGTGGGGGTACTGGAGATAGTCAAGGCCGCAAGAGAGTCGTAAGTAAAGCCAGAGGCGGCAGCGTCAATGAAGTCGGGGCTCTTGGGGTGCTCAAGAACTTGCTCGAGGGGGCCTTCCATTGTAGATGTGGGGTGTGGATTGAGGGTAAGGTGGTCGTGAAGATGTCGACTAATAAATGAACTGGAAATAAAAGCGTGGATGCTATGAAGGAAGAAAAGAAGGGGTTATTATTATTATGCTCGTTGTTGTGCGGGAGAAGGACCAACCGAGGATAGTACAACAGACAAAGAGAAAAGTGAAGAGTGACGATGTTGTACAGATGAGATGCAACGCAAGGAGAAGCCGGCGATCGGGGAAGAGTGGGAGGGAGAGAAGGGCGCCGGGGAGGAGAGAGGAGAGGAGAGAGGGAAAGGGAAAAGAAAGTGCAGCGAGTGCTTGGGGAGATCTCTCAGGGCAAACGAGTAGAGTCTTATACCCTCAACTCTCTCCCGACACCGGCGCGATCTCCCGATACCGACAAAGTGGGCAACTCGGTCCCCACCTCTTCTCCATTCCTCACTTTCCTGTCACTCTTCCACAGATCGAGATCCCCTTCCCCTCCTCCCTTCCCCCTCAAAATCTACTCAACTCCCCCCCTCCCCCTCCTCTCTCCCTTCAGCTCCTCAGACCACTTTGTGCTGCTCCACCGTCCACCCTACCTTTGTTCCCTCCTATCCTACATCCCGGTTTCCCTCGTGGTCCTTACTTGGATGAGGCTGTTCCCCCACGTTGTTTTAATCATCTATACCTTTTCCATTTCTCGGCTCTTTTTTTCTCAGCTTTTCCGATCAGACAGGCGAGGCTTTCATCTCACCCCTTATCCACTTATATGCGCGGCGATGCACCCGGCATTTCCCCGGATGCCTACTTATCGCTTATCCCTTCAGAGCTTGTCTCCGCCAAAATAAGCCTGAGCGCTAGGCTTGCCCGGGTCTTCTTAATCATCACGTCAATCCATAAACCTTCTCCTTATTTGGCACACAACGGAAATAGGCATCACACAGTAAGTCATCAGTTAAACCGAAGCAACGTAACAGGTCGTACATCGTGGTAAGTCGTAAGTAAAGAGTCGTTAAAGAGTCGTCAATGTAAGGATATCGAATCAAGACGCAGTAAAATGAGAGACAAGGTCCGCCAAAGTATTCATAAAACATCATTGGTGCCTCAACCATGTTGGGATAATCCTATTCTGTCCAAAGCTAATATGCCCGTCAGTGACATTCCTAGGAAAAGAATCGTAATAAAATACAGTCTTACCGATCAAGCTTCTTCGATTTTCAAGCTCGAGTAGCGGTCCAGCCTTGTCGCGTATCGCCAGGTGATGAACAGCATATACGTCTACCAGAATTGTTCAGATACACGCGTACCCACCACGTTAATCACAATCCGGAACAAACCTGGAACACGAGGTCCGCCAGCAGGCACACGATGAATGCCGTGTACAAACTGGAAAACCCCGCTGTGCAGAATACAGAGGGGACGTTCCCGCTCCCGTACCCGGCCGCTGCTGATGTCGTCCACAATTGTCCGCCGTTGGCACATTCCCATTCGATATTGTCTTTCCTGTCACATGTCAAGCAGATTACTGAGCGCTATGCCCTATCGCAAGAAAATTAAGCGCTTTACCCCCTCTGGAGTTCCACGATCATGATAATGTCACGAATCGCGGAAATGACAATCAGAAATGGCCACAGAACAGCGCAAGCTCGAGACCAAATGTAAGACCGCTGTGATAGGGATGAAATTGCGATCAGCACTTCACAAACTCGCGAATTGATGGTGCGCTAACATTGGCGAGAGCGAGGGTGTTTAGTAGAGCGGTTACAGCTACGCAAGAGCTATTCCGCCATAAATTTGCCTGCATACAACACTGAGATCAGCGGGTGATGTCACAAGGCCAGATGTCATACCACTCTGGATAGACAAAGAAAAGGAATGGTCCGTAATGGAAGAGAAATATTCCCCCGATGAAACTATACAGCTGTATGCATCGATCAGGCGCGAGGCGGAACGCATGGTCTCGAAAGGAGACGCACGAATATGATGGTCGCCCATGCCATACCCCCGGCACGCTGGTCAGTCACACAGGTGAGCATCAAAGATCGCGCAGCATGTATCGCATACGAACGAGTGGGAAGATCAACAAGCAGTTGTCGCACCTAGGGGAGGGGCAAAGAGATTAAAAGACGAGATCAAGGAGGTATAGATCGACTTACCACATAGCACGTTCAGACGAATAGGTATCGCACAAAAAGGAAGGTCAGTGGTATTCAATCGCAGTCTTGAAACCAGTTCGTTAGATCGTATAGAATACCTTAAGCGGCCGGGGGGCCAGAGGGAGGGACGGTTTGGCGGCGAGGGGAGAATGTGGGGATCCGACCTAGGCAAAGCAGAGTGCGCTGTGCAACCAAAAACGGCAAGGGTTTGCCGTCATGTCGTCACACGAATAAAATAATAACAATAATTATTTTTAATTATCATCCGCAATTTTAATTTCGCCAATGTGTTGGAAACATGGGCGCCCGGATATGATTGCCGGCCGCCGCCTAGACGCTTCTTCTGCGGGTTGTGACCATTTCCTTCTTCTCCAGAATTTCTGAAGCCCACCCTTCACAACATGTGGTATCATTATCACTCTCGATATACGGAACGCTCACGCCGTTTAACCTTCGTTTCGCCTAGTCTGCCGCCTCATACCTGTACCTTCTTCTATTGAGCGCGCGCTCGGAACATAATCCCTCGATTAGCAACAGCCAGCTTTAAACTAGTGCCTGTGCTGCTACCGTACAGTAAAAGCCTCAGTCTGTCGTACAACACGCTGACTCAATCGTCCGTGAACCCGAACCCTTCTCGCCGGCTGCACCGCCCTCCGACATTGTCGTCCTTACTGTATGTATGATCTACGGCCAGCGTTCGTCCGTGTCGGATCTTTCATTCTCTGTGAATGACTTTACTGCCGCCCTTGCGGTGTGGGTGCGATATGACCGCATTATTCTAGGTGTTCACAATCTCGGGACTACTTTGCACGATCCTGCACGTTGGAAAGATTCACACTATCCATTCCTGGTACTATCTCCCCAGTGTTCCTTCACCTCCACAGGCTCCACGCCACCCAAGCTCTGGACTCAACCGTCACAGTCTGATCACCTTTCCCGGGGTTCGTTACTACCCCTCTGGCTTCACATGCTTCTGGATAACTAGTGCCGGCGAATCGTCCTTCGCACCCTCTGTCTCTCGGTGTTCCTTTGGCGCGTCACCACCCTGAATCACCATGTTCTGGGTGGACCTCTCAATTTTACTGTGCTTGACACCGAAAGGATGATCTTCCCTTCCATCATCTGTATCCGACACCCCTCTTTGCCGCACTAGTACCTCTTTTGTGAAACGGGTGACCGCGTTGCTCTTGACAAAGTCCAGCTAGCCGTGGGACCAACGTCGATTCACATATTCCGACAACTCCGCGATTCACAACTTTACATGCGCCGATGTCTATGCCATTATTTACGTTCTGAGACTCAAAAATCATGCGAGGGTATTACTTTTTGCAGATCGGAACTCGGTAAGAGACGAAACCCTTTGCCTATTGGATATTCCCTCGAAAGGGGTGGAATAACCGAAGGGTAGGTAGGGTCCACGAATCGTTTCTCCGCAACCGCAAGCCACTCTCTCCACTCTCATCATCGCTCCTCAAAAGATTTGTCGATTTCGCCATACAGTACGCCCTACGGCGGTCCCCTGTGGAAAGAAGTCAGGGTCGGCGGAATGGATTCCGTCTAGTCCCTTTGTGGTTTTGCTTCCACTCCTATGACAATTTTCGTTAACCATTAAGCAAATGACTCGCCACCCTCGAGCGCTCCGTCGGTAACGAAACGAACGCTCTCGGTGCTTTGCGCCAGCGCCTTCCTCATCCCCCGGCTTCCCTCCCCACTCAACGACCCCACGCTTCCCCACGCACTCAAGCGCTTTACGAAAGGGCAGACAGTCAGACGGCGTCCAACCTGACAGATCGGTTTCATAGCCCGGCACCGGGCGAGCGCCACCGATTACCAGAACTGCAACGCTCATTCGTGCCCAGCTTGTCGTACGTATTACGTTCGCTTCGCGCCGCCGCCTGTCCCCATGACCTCCCCTTCCCCACTCGGTGGTGGATATGAATATCCTGTCCGGCTCGGCTTGCGGCAGACCCCCCATTCTCGGCGAGCGTCTCTCGCCCTTAGCCCCCACGCCTCATGCCCTCTGACGGGTGGCGCGTAGCTATGATGTGTTGGGGTCATGCACCGCATTATTTGGTTTGTTGATGCGCCTGGGATTGTCAGGGCTGAAGGTTTCCAAGACACGCTGCGCAGGCCAGTCACCCTCTGCCCCGATCGAGGAAAGCTGTGCAAATACCCGGATGACCCCGAGGAGGGCAACATCACGCATGGCTTCAACGCCACCCCTCGTGCATGGACTTCGTTCGTATCGCAGTTTATTGCCTAGCAGGGTCTGTGGAAGAGGGAGGGGATGTGGGGATTAGCGTCTAAATATTGTTATTGATCTACATGCAAGCCTGTCAACTATCCCACTTTGAACTAGTCGCGAACTGAGGATGCACTACATTCACATTGATTGCCAGCAAATACAAGAAAACATTGCACGGAAAATTGAAGGCTGTCAAGAAAGTGCCAGGACGCTGGCCACACAGGCGCGCGGCCCACGGCAGCCGCCAATACTACTTTTGCAAAAGCACAGCTTCAAGAAAGGACCCGCAAGGCGGCAAAATTCAAACCTCTGAATGCCTTCGACTTCCAAATGCCCCAACGACCTGACTGGTAATGTGTTTGTTGAGCATTGTACGTACAGTCATAAATGGTCCGTATCCTTCGTAAAGATATATCGTAACAGCCAATGGCACCATCAAGGAGGTAAGGACGGATGGAGAGGGGAATAGGTAAGAGGACGGAAGAAATGATAGTTGCCGCCACTACATAGGACGGGGATTGTGACGGGGCGCCGGATCAACAGCTGTGAAGGGAGGATGGTGCGATGTCGAGGCAAAATCCGCTAGGGGAATGCCTTTGGAGTACGAGATGATGGAAGAACCGATCGACGAAATACCAGATGTCGAGTCACCTGGTTGCCTTCGCAATCTAGACTTCGGATGGTCCTTCCAAAACCCTGCCCGCGACGTCCAGTCACAGGTCTCGTGGACTCTGGTCAAACGACTTCGGAGGGTCATGCGACGCACGGCATTGCAGACCAACCCCGGTCGGATTGCAGACCAGATCCTGTCCAGAATAACAAAAACACAACCTCCCTTGCGACCCCTGGACCAGCAATAAACGCAATAGAGTTGCTGGAGGGAGATGAAGATAGAAACCAAAATACAATTGATGGGTCGTGAGTGAAATGCAAGAATAATAGATGGGAAGAAGGTCGGAGAAAAAAGAGCTACAGTCAGAATTCATCACCATCGGATGATGGCGGGAATCCTCTCGGGGAGGTTCTTGCCCCGAGACTGATGTGAGCTGGGAGAGACTCGACGCCTCTGGAGGGGGAGATAGTGGACGGCTATCGACACCCATCGACACGCCTGGAGAGGGCGTGTTTGCATTGAGTGATATCTTCTCGTTGAGATTCTGGAGCCGTGCAATCTCGGTGTTCAAGCCCAGTATTTTTTTCTGTAGCTGCTGGTTTAATTTCTCGAGCTGCACAATGTGGTTGGTTGCTGATTAAAGACAGGTGAGTGAGGGTTCGTTGTAAGACGAAAGGAAGGACAATACCTCTCTCCAAAAGGGAGACCTTGCTGCTCTTTTGATTCGACACGGGGAGGACATCCTTCAGACGGGCATAACCATCTCTAAGTTCATCGCGCCTTCGTTGCTCCGCCTCGATGCGTTGACGACGAGTGGCCTCCTTCCTTGTATATGCGATACTCTCAGCAATGTTAACACCCATGTCCTCGTCGGAATCGCCAAAGGATCTGCCTCTACGGCGCCCAGATGAACTCGATGGAGAGGGAGTAGGATTATAACGTAAGGGATTCCTGTGGACGAGGCTGTTTGCGCGAGAGGACGAAGTGCTGCTATTCCGCGAGTGATAGGCACCCTCGGCAGAGGTATCGGAGCCGGAGATGGGGGGAGAGAGAGGGCCGTACATATCTGGGGAGGGAGGCGGGCCAGGCTCCATCATGAGGCCAGCACTCTGGGCAGGTGGAGACGAGCTGAACTCGTGGCCGCTGTCATACTGGGCATGGTGCGTGGGTGCCATGAGGCTCATGGGCGGCCGCATCTGAAAAGCCTGCTGGAGTTCTGAAAGGGGGGGAGGAGTTTAGAAGTTGTTTTAGAAATGAGAACACGAGGATGAATGATACCCACGCGGGGGAGGGGCGGCGGGCACGACTGGATAGGTGTTGATGCCTTGCTGTGGGTAGACCATGTCGAAATTCGCCTCCTGCTCTGTCGGATAAAAGCCGTATGGGGCGCCATGAGGCAAGTTCGCGGTGTTGTGGTTATCGTGATGGTCCATGAGGTGAAAGAGGTGAGCAAGACAGTCCCGTGCGAGGAATTTATAAGAAGAAAAAAAGAGGCAGGAGAGCAGGAAAAAAGAAAAGAGGGGAAGAAGGAGAAGAGGAAGGGAAACGGACACCGGCTCGAGTCGAAAGGGAGAGGACAAGTTCTCAACTCGACTTCCCAAACGGGAGTGCATTTATTTATTTTTATTTTATTTCTCCCAGGCCTGAGGGGACGATCCAACCTCTGCTGTCTCGCTTCCTGCTCCCATCGATGCGATAGCACGGACAGGAACCATTCATCTCCGATAACGAAGAGCCCAAACGAGCGCATGTCGACAAACAGGGCGTGGTAATCGGACTCCCACATGTAATTCAAATTCGTATGGCAGACATGACAACCACGTGCCCTATGACATTAGCTGCAGCATGCCTCGGTCCTCCTAGTCGTTTTTCTCCAAATGATCTCACAAGACGCGTCCACGAACCCGCGGGACGCGTCCGAGCCTCCTTCCGCTCCTGACCCAATCCGTTCAACCCCGGACGGTGCCCCCGCTTGGCCTCGTCCTCGCACCCCGATACCCCCCATCGCCTTGCAAAACTAGCTAATGCCCTCGGTATCTCTACTCCCGTCCCCCTCTCCCAACCCCAAAATGATCCCGCTCAACCTTCCACCCCGGAACCACGTCGCTCTCCAGCACCCTCGATCGCTTCAACACTTCCATTGCCCTCACATTCTCCAACTCCCTTACTCCAGTCCAAGTTTCTTCTTCACGTCGTCCCGCCATTGCACATCCCCCATGAGTCCGACCCTTCTGAGACCTTTCACCTCACCCCTCCCCCTCCCGCAGCCTCCGGTTATCACACCCAATTTGAGCGTGGTACTCTCGTCCCGCTACTCCCCACTCTGCAGAGTCAACTATGGGCCATCGCAAAAGAGTACGCTTCCCAAGTACCGCTGGGATGATTCTTTACCTCGTCTCCTCTGCACCGAGTCCCAATCCAGACACAACTTTGACCATGCCGGATGAGCCAGGTCCAAGGCTCTCAGAAGACATCTGGAGACACCTCTGGACGCGAGTAGCCAAGTTTGAGGCTGAAACCTACTCCAACACTGCTGTTGGTCTTGGCTTCGGTTACATAGGCCCTCCCTCTCCTCTCTTTCCTCAACCTTTCTCGTCATCTCCAAACACGCTACGGCCTCTTATCTCCCCTAACCGTGTGGTACCTCAATCTGTTACTCTCCCTCTCACTCCCACCGGGTCTACGGCGTCATCCAACCCTCCCACTCAGGCTACCTTTTCCGAGTCCTCCCAGTCAGAAGTCGATACACCCGACTCTTCTTTACCTTCAGATTCCCGTGCCGCAACGCTTGATCTCCCTGGGCTCACGTCACCTTCTCTCATCCCAATCCTTGCCAAGGTAGAATTCGACATCGACAAGCGGAGGGCGGCATGGTACGGGCCTTGGATTCGCAGTCGGAAGCTCAATCACCAGAAACGGGAGCTTCTTGCTCGCACTGCAAGTGATTCCGACACCCCCATCACAGAGGGTGTCAGTCAAGGCGATGGCGAAGCGGATACTTTGAAGATCGCGCCCTTGCCGTTGAGGCTCGTGGATCGACAAGCAATCCCACGATTCCTCCTTTCAGCGGACGGGGAAGACGACGGCTCTGGCTATCCGCGTCTCTCAGAGTCGCCTCCTGTTCTAGAAGATGATCCCGTCAGTATCGCATTGTCTGGACCAGCGAAGACCGAGGGCGATTCAGCGAATGGCAACGATGACGTCGAGGTTCAGGCTTTGTGGGAGTCTCAGGAGCGGCCAAGGCTCGCTGTAGATACCCCCTCCTCTCCTATGGGTGCCATGGTGCTCCCCCCTCTGCCTACTGAAGGGATGGTGACGACGGGCACGTACAAAAAAGCAGCGCCACCACCGCTCACCCTCATGCCGTACTCCATCGGTATGAGTGCTTCTGCAGAGCCCAGCCCCTTACCGTCCTCGAGCAGCACAAGACTGGCGTACTTGCGCGACGGAGTATCGGCGTCTTCGGATGGAGATAAACGCACTGGTACAGTCTTCGATGAGCTAGATTTAGGACTGGATTTCGAAGATTCGGGAGAGGTTGGTTCCCCATGTTACCTATAGAGGCCGTGCTGATTTTCACTTCAATCCATCCAGTTTGACGAGGACGATCCAAACGATCAACGGCGAAGCCAGTATGTCCTCAAAGCAAAACTGGACGAAATTGAAAAGGTTGATAACGTCTCTACGCTCACTCGATTAAGCGACTGACTCTTGCTCATAAAGACTTTGGTTCGGTTGTCTCCGCGGACGCTGCAGCACGAGTCAGAATTTCAGGATCAACCAGTGAAATCACCTTTACGTTCGTCCTTGTCGTCGTCGTCCGTCAACGGACCGACCCCTGGATCTGTAAACTCGCCCCCTTTACCCTCCGATGTTTCGCGGCAAGGCCCACCAGAACGGGAGAGCAAGGCGTGAGTTGCCTCTTGTTTCTTATAGGTATTTCTGGCTCACAATTGCCATAGGATTCCTAATGCGTCGAGCCCTGTTTGGCCTTCGGTGCCTCACACCTCACTAAGGCAGCGGGCTGCCAAGGCGGGCTCGTCTTCAGAACTTGATAACCTTCTTCCAAAGCTTTCTCTTAATGGTGTTCCAAATCCTATGCCAGCGTCTCCATACAAGAAGTCGTTTTCCGAATTGGAGGAATTCAAACCGAGGCGAGAACTAAATGGTCATGAGCCTACATACCCCGAAATTGTCGCTTCTTCATCACGGGAGCCCACATCGGCTGGCTCTCCCATTATCCCGCTATCCCCCGACCCTTTCAGGCGATTCCCCTCGACTCCTTCCCCGCCGTCAGCATCGTTCTCGACGTTCTTGGAGATACCACTCAAGGCCAAATACTCCGCAGCTGAGGTTCCACCTGAGCAGCATGCTTCGGGTTCGCATAGTCATAAAGACAGCGTTGCCAACAACTTGGACGCTGTATCGAGGCCACCGTCCAGCCGTTTCTCGCTTGACTCCACAGACGAGGGTATCAGTGTGAGCAACCGGACGAGCGCCTCCCTTAATCCCGTCAAAAGCATCAAATCACTATGGAAAAGGGGCCGAAAGGCCTCGATTTCTTCCGGCTCGGGGAGCGCCGCTGCTTTACAGACAGGATCGGGCCCACCTTCTCCTCTGATTTCTCCTCTTCCGCCGCCTCCTCCTGTCCCGAGTATTTCAAGTACATCGACACCTCGTTCTTTAACCCCATCTTCTGCATCCCGAGAATCAGTCACAAGCCTAGTTTTACCTCCAGATCGTCACGCACCTAAAGCGTTGCACCAGGATACCCCATTGCTGTCGACGAAGCAACTACAGCATCTCGCAGCACCTCATCAATCAACTCTATGGTTTTCAACCAAGAGTCCCCATATCCCGTTCATGTAGTACAATCAAAATCCACGACCCGGCTTCGTACGGCCTCGCAGACGGCTCGCGTCCACTCCTCTGCCTCGCTAGCCGAGGCGGACGTCACACCGCCGCCATCAGCATCGTTGCCTGCGACAGACAAGGAGAAGGCCAGTGTGCCAAAATCCATACTTAAGCCGAGGCGCACGGAGAGTTCTGCAAACCCATTACCATTGGAGCTGCATATGGCTCGGAGAGTCAATCGCGCACTGACCCCGTGGTGCGTCGAAGTACACCTCGGGTGGTGGTAGGACAACACCTCCATCATCGGCGACCGAGTCGACACGTATCTCACCCACCAAGTCGCGTCGGCGGTCGAATCGTACGCCGGTGCCTTCGCGGCCGTCGCAGGATGATGAGCCATAGACTCGGTGCCTCGTTAGACCTTGATCAACGTACTTGATGGGATTTCGTATATTTATTCACTCATTTTTTTGGCGGATTGTAACATGATTTATTTTTGGAGGGATTTAGTTACAAAGTACATATACCATTTTATAGTTGTGACGACAGATGTACACTAATGTCATTAGGACATACCCACTCTTTTACTTGGACCACACCATCACGTCGCAATACGATGTGATGAGTGCAATGTGCAAACAAAACAGTCAGACTTGTGACCTGCACTATTGTACCCATTTAAGCGTCAAAACAAGTCGCTCGTTGATTTGCACTCAATAACATGGAATGAAGCAAGGGTACAATTGAATGATTTCACGTCAGGTCTAAGCAAAAGGAATACACGACTATCAATCCAGACAGAAAGAAATACAAGCGGTATGAATGCGGAAAAAAAGTCTGTGAGAGAAAGGAGAATGTATCACAACCGCAAACAGAAGGAGACACTTTGCTGGCGACCACGTCGATGACACCCTGCCCAATTTCACCGCCGTTCAACCGCACGAAAGCCTCCTGCGCGATGTTGAACCCGACCCCAGCGGCGTCGACGGCGGTAAAGTTGATCGACACACTCGTCGCCGGATTGGTCAGGCTCCAGCACCCGCCGCAGTTAGGCGAATTCCACACGACGTCGAACGCACCGCCAATGAAAGGGAAGTCGGACATCACCGAACGTCGGGAAGCGCGCGACCAACCGTTCGCCCCATTCGAGCACGCGACGCTGTTCAGCGAGCCGTTCTTTTGTCGTATGTAGCGTCGAACGTGGCTCGCAGGGTCGGCGCTGGTGCATTGGGCTGCTGGGCTTTGAATGTGGCTTTGTGGGATAGGGGGTCGTTGTGGGTGGGCACGACCCTGTGGGCGGTGGGTAGGGAGACGAAGTGTACGACGGCTGGGACGAATAGGAAGGACTACCCGAGGGGCATGAGCAGCTGCCGGACGGGTAAGTTCCATTGGACGGTTGCGGCGTCGGAGTGGAGGAGTACGATGTGCCATTCCCGGATGGATATGGTGTGCCATTGGACGACGGATACGGCGTAGGAGTAGGGAGTATGAAGTACCATTCCCAACCGGATACGGCGTAGGAGTTGAGTAGCACGTGCAACCGCTGCCACTAGATGGGTACGAAGACGACGTGTGATAAGGGATGGACGTGTTGTTGTACATGGAGGACGAAGAGGAGTACGGACTCGCGCTCGACGAATTCACTACTGAACTCGTCGACATCGCGGGAGGAGGGCACTAGCCTGAGGAAGGGCAACAACCTGCGAGAGGAGGACCGCGAGAGCAAAGTAGTGGATAGACCATTGTGAAAGAGCACATTGTGAAAGAGCTGGATCGTAGGAGTGGCTGGGTTATAACTGGTGAGGTAGAGTGGTGAAGTTCCTAAGCAAAGTATGCGCATTATTTATACGCGAAAATATAGGAGTTGCGAGACTCGGAGAGCGGCACTTTGAGTACGCAATGAAGGCGGATACATTGGCGGATGGAGTACGATGGATTCGGCAGACACGGCCAGACGTGCTTGTGTCACGTGCACTGTATTTAAGATCACGTGAAACGGCACAATGGAGCAAAGAATACTTTTTCGGCACTTGTATAGGGGAGATACTACATTCTGTCAGAATGAGTGTTCGGTAGAATCCTTTCCCCGAGATGAGGTGCTCGACGATCCGGATGCAAGCGTCGATAAGATCCCATCGATGTAATCTGCTCCACTCCTGAACAGGAATTGTCGGTATTTGGATACGTGCTCAAAGAATAAGCGGCTCACCATTTTTGGTGGGTAAGGACGTCGCAGCGAATCTCTCTCTCTTTGCTCTGGACCGTCTTCACATAAGCAAGCATGCCGTCCGTCTTGAACCGTTCAGCCAGCTCGGCTGTAGGTCAAAGCCGTTAAGCCGTTAGGAGTTTCCGAATCGGACGCACGAAATCGGGGATAAGCGCACCAAAGCCGACAGCATTGCTGTGCAGACCGGCTAGCGAGACCAGCTGCAGGACGAAACCTTCCTTTGCGAGGTCCCAGATAAAGCGCTTCAAATCGGCATCTGTACGTTGAGCTCAAAGTCAGCTACGTGGCAAATCTCAGTTGAGGACGATACGGGCCTGAATATCCATGAGCACTCCAGTTGAAGCTCGGGCTAAGATTGTACACCAGCCATTTCTCAGGGAACTTGTCGCGAATTCGGCGGGCAAAGGACTGAGCCTGCTGCAGGTCGGGTGTTTTGGTTTCGAGCCAAATCATATCCGCATAAGGTGCAAATGCCAACGCTCTAGACACAGCTGCGTCAACTCCACCAGTGGTATGATAGTATCCCTCGCGGGTCCGCGGCACTACGTCCAGAGTTGACGTCAAATGAAAGAAAAGAGCACCAATGAACGACGCACGATCCCAGTCCCAGTCAACCTGTGAGCCAATAATGTCCGCAGCAATGTCCCGTGCCTCAGTGTTCGACTTCCCGGCAGCTGCCTCTCGATAACGCTCGAGAGCAGACGCCTTGTGGTGCGAGGGAACGTTGCCAGACTCCTGAATCGCCTGCTCGACCGCTAGTACCCAAAACCCGAATCTCGTCAGCCGGCGTGAGGAAGGAACAGCCCCGGCCAAAAATGAAAGGTTCTTGCCTTCATCAAACGTGGTCAATTTCACTTCGGAGAGCCATTTGGCCTCGAGGTTATCGATCTCAGCACCGCTCCGCCCCTCTGCTTCCGCGCGATCAAGCACGTCCGCAAGTGCGACCCTGCGTGATCCGTCCGGCAAGCGCGTCCGCACGCCCCGTATGTGAGCGTGATCGCGCGCGTCGACGGTGGATGAAAGGAGGCGGGCGGACTCTGCGTCCGTCCGCGCGATGAGGAGCATCGTGTGCTGCAGGAGATCCAGCTGGAAGCGAGCCGCCACGAGGCGCGAAATGTGTGCGCTAGTGGGCACGACCACTTTCCCTGACAAATGACCACACTGCGCTCCGCGGTGAGCATTTGGGGAAAACGGTAGGGCAGGCCGAGCGGAGTTATACCTTCTTCCCCCCGTGGAGTTGGTCCTCCAGATGTATGGCCGATGCTCCCTGTTGTATTGTATGACCAGCCGGTGAACACGAGTACAGATCATAGAGAAAACCGGCCGTACCGACTCTGCAAAAAGCTTGACAAGTTTCATCACCGCGGATGTACCACCATGCCTAGGGCAGGCAAAATTTAGGATCAGATCCGTGCTGCGCGGTGTGTCAAGTTATGCTCACCCCGTGTCCGCATCGGCGATGATGGGTCTCAGGTAGTCGATGTAAGGCATCTTGTTACGTTCCTGCGGTGATGCTTCTAGTCGCGCATCATAATGTTTCCTATCATGAAGCTGCTGCGCACGAAAGAGACGATGGACTTGATTCGGAACCGTGGTGTACGGGTAATCTCTATGTATTCACAAAAAGTTGAACTGCATGTTCGAAGTTGAAGGCTACCCACCCGAGGTCCGGTCCAACTTCATTGTTCGCCGTCGTGAGCAGGCTGCTCGCCGCCCACCCGGAAACATACATGACCTCCAGCCATCGTGCCATCTGTGTCATCTGCACAGGGTCCACGGCGCCGAGCGTGTGCACTGGCAGGGTTTTCTTGGCAGCTCTGTCGAAAATGGCATAAAGCTTGTCGGCAAGCAATGTGGAAGGAAGGGGTAAGGGTGGAAGCAATCCCTGCTTCGAGGCAACGGCAGCCGCAGAGTACGGACGAGACAAACCCGAGAAACGTGGTTGGGAAAAGAATGTCTCTACGGCAGCCACACGGGAGATAAAAGCCTCCGACTCTTCTGAGGCCGTGGGCGCGTCCAAGGGCAGTGCAGTTGGGCGCGCATAAGTAGCAGATGAAACTAGTGACCTAGATATTTGTCTCAAGAAATATTTTGACGAAGGAGAGCGGTGGAAGTACATGTTTGAACGATAATGACACGTAAGGCACGAGGGCGCTCCGGCTGTTCGGACTATCGGGAGCCATGGAGACAGCGAACAGACTTAAAAATTATTTCGATACAATTGTGAGACACTCAAATGTCGGCGACTCAAAATGCAACATGAGAGCTACATAAATGTATGTGCAGTATACGATCGAAGATGCAGCAAGCATAATCAGATATTGCAGGATTTAGCGTAGTGATACGGTATAAATTATCGTCTCGGGCTAAGCCCAGTTGTTGTTTCTGAGAGGTGGTAGGGCGGCGCCTTGCGGTTAGAGGCTAGGCACTATCATGTAGTACTAGATACCAATGACCCGAATCGGGTTCCAGATGACGCCGGGCATGGAAAAGATAACGGATGCAATGGGCCAGGAACGACGCGCTACAGTCATTTGTCTCAATTAGTATTGTATTAGATAAATGGGGAGAGCTAGGGCTCACTGAATTAGCGTACGATATGGTGGTGAAAGCTGAGAAGTAAGAGGGCGTCTTCGACCCTGACACCCGACAATCGTCCTGGATTTTCTCCAACGATCATAATCAATAGGACTAATATTGATCCCACCACGGACATCCATTTGATGCGGACGAGAGGCAGGCAGAAGAGTGGTAGGGGGATGAGGTCGGGGAGACGGTTCCGGTGAAGGGGTGAGAGCCTCCTGATACTCTTCATCATCTGTCCCGGCATCTGAAGGCGCCATGCGGATGTATTTACGTCCGAGTTCTTCATACCCGCGTCCTCGGTATCGGTGTCGATGTCTTGCTCCGGATCTAGCATATGATCGGGATCGTGCACGCTGACAGAATAGGAGGATGCTGCAGATGGGGTGACGGCGCGAGATATGAAACCCGATTCCAACTGGATACTCTCTGTATCCCCCTCCTCGCTGGGCTTCTGAGCACGTTTACGTGTTGTCTGGCGAAGGTTGCGGAACCAATTCGTTACTTTAGCAAGGTCCCTGTCGAAAAGAGGACATGTCAATGTGCGGGATTGTGGCAAAGAAGAAAGAGCACATACATGCCGACTTCGAGCGCCAGAGCACCGCGCTCCTCGATAGACGGATTAGAAGTGCGATTATACAACTTCTGCAATGCCTCTAATTGGTGAGGCTCTGGCCGCGTGCGCCTTAAACGATGGGGAGGGACGATACAATGATAAGGAGAACCCCTCGACGAGGAGGAGGCATTGGAACGTTCAACGCTGGGCGACCGCCTCTCCCTGCGCATAAAAGCGGAGACAGAAGGATGTGAAGATCGTGGGGGAAACGACGACGCTTCGAGGGCCAACAAGTCTCGGGCGTAAGACGATACGTCTGTAGACAGGTCTCCGGTTGGGTGCCCATGGTTATACAGATGCTGCGCCTTATCAAAAGAAGCGTCATCATCCAGTCGCTTTTTTGCAAGACTTCGTTGGTTTTGAAACCAATTCGTGACACTTTGGTAGCGCCTGAAAATAAAGTGGTTTTAGTTTGGGTAAGCTAATAGACAAAAGGATAATAACCTACATTCCAATTCTCCTGCCGAGTTCCTCACGTTGTTCCTTGGTGGGATGAGCATCAGTTACATAAGCCTTCCGTAATTCGTCTGTTTGAGACTGTGATGGTCTCATTCGCATCCTCGGACGGGAGGGAGGCACCGGCACGGAGCTCTCAAACGTATGATCATGTTCTGGATTGCCAGCATAGAAGGCAGTCTGCTGCTTGGAAACCTCTGGGGAGGCTGGAGTGGGATTGATGCGTGTGGAGGGTGCTGGCATGCGCGGGATAGAGGGAGAAGTGACTTGAGAAATTGACGAGTCCTCGGTGAGTGTAGCGGTGGAGGAGTCAGCGGGACTGAGCAAGGAGGAGATCGGGGGAAGATCGTAAGTCGAAGGGGATTGTCCGGGGCGGGACCGCTTCTTGTTTGCAGCACGTTTATTCTGGAACCAAGCATTAACCGTCTTTGTCTCCCTTAATCGGATAGAGGGTGAGTCATACGATAATGCAAAGCACGAAATGGGGAGAGCAGCGTACATTCCTATCTTTTCTGCTAGGTTTGTTCTGTCGTCGAGAGAGGGGTGTTCGTTTCGTTCGTAAAGCTGATTCAACGCGGCTAGCTGGTAAGCAGAGTGACGATGGCGGGGTTTCTTCTGTCTTTCTTTGAGGGAATCCAGTGGAGAGTGGTGTTCTGTTGTCCCAGTTGGCCATGAAGAGAAAGCGGGCTCCATTGTGGGGAGGGGGGAGAGGAAAAGAGGGCGGGGTGGTCAGAGAAGAGAGATTAAACCAGGGAGGGACGACAACATAAGAAAATTATAGAGCAGATGCTTATACGGTTCACATCGCTAATAGCCTCATCTTCCCACGCCTCTTGTCTCCTTTTCTATCACCGTCCGAGTCCTCGCTCTCTCAGGCTATACCATCATACCACAATCCAGCACGTTTTATTCCTCCCTCCTTACACATTTTTTCCTACACAGGTGGTCTCGCTAAATCGAGATTCCCTTGGAGACTGCTAAAACAAAAATAGCATACAAACAGATGTGATAAGCCGAGCGATGATTGGCTCAGCCGCCTCGCCTAATATTAACGACCTGACGGCATATAAATCTCAATTCCTTCATTTATTTTAAATGCAACCGTCGTCGCTCGGCTTGCGCGTGATAAATACAGCACGGTATCCGTTCCGTGCCTCAATCACCTGCTCATTGTTTACAGCGCAGTCCACTGCCCCGCCTTGAGCATGAGTCACGCCGGCTGCGGAGTCGTATCCTATCATCGCTCGCTTCGTCATCCATCTCCTGCTTCAGACACAGACGTCATCTTTTGCTCGAAATTGTTAGCCACGTGGCCCCGAATGCTTTGACTAACTTTCACCCGGGCTTTTCCGGCGCACTCCCGCTATTATGATTATAGCATGTTCTACAACATTAATAAAAATACGATAATGAATAGCAAGGATGTGGATATATGTTCGGTGAGAATGTCTTTTTCATGTCTCTCCAGTGTCTGATTCACGGTCTCCATCAATATTTTTGATCCATGCACCTATCGCACCGCTGTGAGGCATCAGATGAGCACAGATTGAAACACAGCAAAGGCATGGTGGCGCGTACAGGAATCCCTCATGTCGAAGAAATAATGCGCGCTTCGTCCCCTTGCTCCAGAACCGAATGGCGTATGACAACGTGGCAATAGTCGCAGCGTGGCCCCGGATGAAGCAACCGCCGAAGTATATCCTATTGAGGCCATACTTCTCCGCGTTCATGTACCTGCTCGCTATCAGCATGCAATAGAGTGATGTAACTGAAATGGGACGAACGCTATTTGTCCGATGTTATTTGACACGGCGTACAACAGACTCTTGCTTATATCCTCGGGTGAAAACTTCCTCTTTTCCTTGCCCTTCTTAAACACCTTGCCGAACGAGCTAGCAATCATCGTAGATTTGAGCCCGAATTTGCTGTAATCTTGTCCATAGATGTCCTTGACAAGCATGTCTACAGTTTCGTTGTCACCTACTTCGGACAGAGCCAGCATTTCTGCAAAACCAAAGCTCAGGGCACAATTTAGGTTTATGACGAAATGCAACCAACCGTCGAAGGTCGTGGCGGGTGTCAGCAATGACAGCAAGCCCCACAAAGTCCCGCCACCGAGGCTGGTCCCACTCACACGCTCAAACGTTCCGTCTTCGTCAACTTTGATGATAGAGACCCCGGACCCAATGTTGACGAGTAGACACGGCAGCTGAGGCGTCGGGTTTCCTTCAAACGTGACAGCAAACTTCGGTGGGTTGGGACCTGGTCGTTCGAGCGCTGCCAGCGCGGGAGAGTGGGCGACCGATTGAATAAGCTCGTCCGAGAAGAAATACACCTCGTCTGGAATGAGGGTGATAAATTTCAGCCCCTCAATCAAGCATTCCATCTCGTCTTCCCGGAGGACCTCGACGCCGAGCGTTTCCCGGAACAGTTCATAGAACCGATGGGCACCGCCTCCAGTCGCGATGATCTTCACGCCTTGTCTCATTTCTTCAATCGAGACGCTATTGATGGACGCCGAGCGCTCTATGAGCTCTTGAATAAATTTGACGCAATCATCAATGGCTTCCGTCTCGAAGCGCTCAAAGTTCAAGGAACCACCCGGAAAGTGCTGCAAAGATACGCGGCGCAGTATGGTATCGTGGAGCAAGCTTTCATGCAGACCCGACAGTCCATTTCCGATGTGGCTTGTGGGGTTATCGAGCACCATGGGCGTCAGGGCGCCACTTTTCTTGGGATGCGAAGAACCCGGAGGACATAGCTGTAACAGGGGTCCGGCGGAAGTTGGGGACGAGGGTCTCGTCGAGATCGAACTGTTGGAACTGTTTGCGCCGGTGGCAATGACTGAAGGAGAGGATGGAGGCTCGGGTGAACGGGTGAAGTAAACGACCTTGGCGAGGGAGCCTCCGACCTGTTCTCGAGCAGAGCTGAATGGCACAACTACTTTGTAAGGAGGAGAAAGGGACGCACGTCGACGGCGATGTGTGACACCGGTTCTATGTAATTTGGCAAATAAATACCCCGACTGTCTCTAGTCTTGTCATGTCGTCAATGGGAGAAGCAATCGTGAATAGACAACATTCGCACTTCGGGAGAAGCCTCGTCCAAAATCACGGCCCCGCGGGTGTCAACGTGGATTACCTTGGCTGTTGGGAGAGGCGAGGACATGGCAGACGGTAGATGGGTTGTAGGATGGCCGGAAGGGGGGGATGATATAAAACGGAGACCATTCGGTTCCTGTTGGGCGTTAGCTTGAGAGGTCAACAGAGCGGCAAGGGACGTAGCCCCAACCGCGTCATTCTCCGACGACTGCCGGTGTTCCAGCCACCAAAATCATTACATGACCCCCATTCCGTCGGCGTCGGTTCCGGTCCTGAGATACAGTCTATGCGTAGTGGGGTAAACGATACAGTCGACTAGCCCCCAATGGCGGCGATCACAAGCCGACATCCGTCTTCTTTCTCCCCACGAACCCCAAGCTCCAAAGTCACACCTTCCCCCCTTGAGAATGTCATCCGGCACCGTGCGAGAATCTTTCCTCCGCCCCCTGTCAACAGACCAGACAATTGCAGTGTATGGACTGTCGTTCCCGCCGCCGGATTTTGGGACCCACCCAGCGGTTCCATGTGAAGTATTTCGACAATCGAGTCGCATGCCGCTGACAGCGCGTGTAAGCGCAACAGAGAAATGTCAAACTATGACACACCTTTGATGCTCTCCATGGATGAAAGTGTGAAAGTTTCTGTTATCGATGCACCTGTCCGGAGGCGGTCCCATTCAGTCGAGAAATTCGAATAACTCGGGATGATGTAGTCTCCCCCTGCAGCCAGCTCCACCTCTTCAAGTTGGTACTCGTCTTCATAGCCTTCATCCTCCGGCTCCCCTGTTGCAGGATCTACTTCTTTACTGACAAACTTCAAGACACATGGGAAAGATGCAGTAGGGTAGTCGTCCGGCGCCTCTCTTGTAAACGAAACGTATACGACGCCAGGGGAATTTGCTGAGGAGAGGGCAGGAACGGGAATGATGAAGTCCTCTGTCAACCCAGAGTCAACTGGAGGCTGCATAACAACGGAGACTTGCTCTAAAATAGTATCTGGCATTGTATTCGACACATTAAACTGAGGTGCTTCAAGATCAACGCTTTGCGGAAGAACGTGAGACAGGCAAACCTGGAAAACGACATGTTCGCGGAAAACATGCTTAACACATGAAACTTGGTATTCAGTCTCGTTCTCCGTAAGCTGGGCGGATTTCGAGCTGTTGAGGATGGCACCATACGACGCCAGTTCTGGCACTTGGGCCAATTGTTGTACGAATGACGATTGAGTCTCTTCCGCAGATTGGGATGGGGGCACTGGGGTCGCCGTTCTCGTGACAGGGACGCCAATGGTGTCCAGTGAGCTCGGTCCTGAGCCACGGTGAGAGACTGGACTGCTAACGAAGCCTAGAACTTACGGGCAACCTCCTGAGCCGCCTGCTCTCGGCTGACTTTCGGAACTGACGAAACATCAAATGGTTGAGAAGCAGCGTCTGCATCCCTCACGTATGCAACCAGCTTGGTCTCCAGCGCCGACAACGAAAACACAGAATCTAGTCCTCGTTGATTCATGAGGGTGACGTGGGGCTCAAATGTGACGCACCATCTTTGACATAGATGTCAGCTAACGGAGGTTCCTCGATCACCTTGAGGTATAACGCCGCTCGATCGCGAACCTCGTCATCAACGTCGTCTAGACAGCTTCACCAGTACCATTAGCAAAACCATTAGCCCGGAGAAAGTAAACGACTTGCCGATTTAGCAACACACCAACGCTCTTTTTCAGCTTCGTATCATCGATAATGCCGAATTTAGCTAAGCTCGCCACGGCTGCAGCCCTTACGGTAGCGTTCTCCAACACAACGCGATTATAAATGAATCGGATGTATTTCGAGGGTTGAGGAGCCTGGGGGCCCTCAATGCCTAGGAGATGGAGAATGCGAACGGAGAGCTTCGTAAACTCGCAGTCTTCAATAAACTCGCAGAGGTGAGAGAGTGCTTGTTCCTTGGACTCCCCAATGTACTTGATCATATCAAATATAGCCTCGACGACTGCCCGCTTGAAATCATAGCCTCCCTCGTCGCGCAAAACACCGGACAAAAAGCCAAGCATGGAGATGTGCTTCGCAGGAAATTTGAGGCAGAGGGAACGGATCGCATCTACAATGATAACTTTAAATTCGTCCGAGATCTCGCTCATGAAGCCGGTAATCTGCTTCATCAAGCGGTCCACTGACGCCTCATTACCAGTCTACGAAACAAAATCAATAAATTACGGAAACACACGTCAGGAGCACTTGCCTTCAACAGCGTAGTAATTGCGTAAGTGGCAACGCTGCGATTTGAATCTGAGATGAGATTCTCAAGATCCACGTTGCAGGTAGCGACGTTCGTGGGGTGGGATAAAGCAAGACTCGCAAGAGTGCGAGCAGCAGCAAACTTGAGTGTAGGTTTGGGTGAAGAAAGGAACAACTGCAGGACTAATGAATAATAATCAGCCGCGTACACTGTAGCATCTGACAGAGAGACTAGCCAGCAATCGATTTTGTCAATTGGGCGCTCGTAATGTTCTTCATTTCACAAATCGCACGCGCAGCCTCAAAGTTAACCATGTCGCTTTTATGGCGAAGCCATTGTTCGAGAAGGTCGAGCATCTGCTTCTGGACGCTGATGGCGCAACATCAGCCTCTTAACATCTCATATCAACACAGACTCACTTACTTCGGATCCTCTTCAACGACCTTGGCCGCGTAGCGAATCAGCATGGAGAGGGCCATTGGGTTCTTGAGTGCGGTCCCGGAACCAGGCTTTCCACCACCAAGCTGTTGAATCATTTTTGTCACTGCCATCCGATCCTGCCGCCGAATAAGGTAGAGCAAGCCGAGGGCATGATACTGTGCAATGTAGCTCGTCGAGGGCATAGGTTGGTACCCACTATTCGTTGAAGTTGAGGACCCAAACCCAAGATACGAGCCCGCCGAGCCAGAGCCAAAGAAGCTAGCAGAAGACTTGGCGTTGACAGCCTCCTGCGCCTCGTTCACCCAACGCTTAACAACATCTTTCGCGAACGGGAACAAGTGATAGGATGAGACGAGGGCGGCGGAGGAGATGGACGGTGTGCGGTCAACAATGGCAGCTTTAAAAAAGCGTTCTACGCCTTGTACCATCGAAGGCTACGCCGATAAGAGAGGTGAGCGCACGTAAACAAAGTAGAAATTGAACATACATCGATGATGCGACACAGCGCGCGAATTGCGTTGGGACGATATATGACCTCTGAATTCGGCTGCATATCTTTCATGATACTACTTGTGACCATGATGACGTCCTCCGCGGAAACTGCCAATTCCTTGATGGACAAGTAAATCATCTGACGCAAGGCACTCTGGCGAATGTATTGTGAACATGGAGTAAGCGGATCCGAAAATGTCGCAACTAGCTACGCACGTCTTTATGTTGGAACAGCTTGGTCGTTCCAAAAAACAGTGTTGTGGCCTCCTGGGTTCCGAAGTTCTCGCCAATGTACAATAAGTACACAATGCGTGTCAGCAACGCCCTGCATTTTCTTGGGCTGATTGGAGACTCATTGAAAACACGGGCCTCCTGTATGACTGTAGTTTTGTTATTGTAGTAGGAACTGAGACCCTCCTCCTCCTTTTTTGAGAAAGCTGCCATGGCAGGTAAGGCTTGACGAGACGAGACGGCAACGAGAGATGAAAGTGGTTGTATGCTAAGCGCTGAGCTCTCACCCTCGGCTCTTGCCGACAGATCAACGTCACTGCAGGTTACTTCCCTCTCAAGGTTTTAATATCACGTATGTCGGTCATCTGATCCACTCTATCCATGCAAACTTCTCTCGATTGAAGTTACTGTAAAGTACCGACTCCATCGCCAGACATCAACACCACATGGCGCCCTCTCCCACCTCGCTCGCCTTCATCAGACACCATTAATGGAGCTGGAAGAAGTGGAGGGTGGGAGGACAACAAAAACGCGTGTGGAAAAGGATAGTAACCCAACAAAGAAAGACGTAAAGTGCTTTGCGTAAAGTATAAATATCTTGGTTTTATAACAACAGCAGTTGAGCTGTGAGACGGGCGCGGGAGAGGGGATATTTGGTTCTAATACGTAAAGTAACGTGGCTGACCTTTATCCACCCGGACAAATCGGAGGAGAGGCACAGCTTTGAAGGAGAAATGGCGTCCGTAGATGAGAAAAAAGAAGCAACACGTAACTGTAAGCAGGGGTGGATGTGGCACAGGGGCGACAGCTAACATAAGAACAGGGCCAAGCCTCGGACCAAGGAGTAACCGATAATGGGGTGTTGAATGTAGATGGGAGAGGAGAGGGGCAATCCAGAATCGAGGCAAGCGTTGTGTAGACTGACGGGGCTGAAGCCCATCTCGTCCTACGACTTGCGACTCCTTATCGAAATGACACCGACTAGCTTCAAGACCATGGCGAACTTAGCATAGTCGGCTTCATCTGCAACCCTCCAAACGCCTCCCCCGCTCAAACTGACTCCACGCGTGCTCATGGAGCACGGCCACACGGAGTTATTAGATTACCAAAGGTCGCCGTCACGCCTCGCGCCCGTACCACGTTGCTGACCTACGGCACCGGGTGCAGTGGCTTGCATCTGACGAGTATGCGAGCGAAGTCTACAAGATGATCGTTGGTCCCGAAATTAGTGGTAAAACAGATTAGATTCTTACTGTCGGTCGCTGGTTCGTGGCTCGCCCTCATCCTCCTGGACAACTTTACGTCTACCGCCTGCTGCCTTAGGACTGGCACCTGCCACCTCATCCTGGACACCGCGCTGGACACTCCAGTCGAACACGTAGTCGTACTGGTAACCCTCACGCGTGAAAAGATCACGGAAAAGCTTGCGCAAATAGGAGTAGTCCGGCTTGTCATCGAACCGCAGGGCACGGGTATAGTTCAGGAAGATACCGAACTCGTTGGGGAAACCGCGGCAGAGAAGATCGGTAGGGGTTGTCATCTTCTTCTCCATGATACGATCGTATTTCTGCTTCTTGGTGGCTGCCTTGAGCCCTTGCCACGGAAGTGCACCACGAAGGAAGTACATGAGGACGTAGGCGAGTGACTCTAAATCATCACGCCGAGCCTGCTCCACACCCAAATGGGTGTTGATGGATGTATAGCGGGCGGTTCCGGTCAGATTCTTGTTCTCACGATAGGGGATATGGAGATGGGTCTTGGGATCCCGGTACTTCTTCGCAAGACCAAAGTCGATGACATTGACTTGGTTGCCGCGCTTGCCAATACCCATTAAAAAGTTGTCGGGCTTGATGTCACGGTGGATGAAATTACGCGAGTGGATGTACTCGATGCGTGAAATCTGATCCATGAGTTAGAAAATGATTATTAACGGATTCGACGCCCACGCACGAGTTGGTCAGCCAGAAGAAGGACTGTCTTGAGGGAAAACTTCCGGTTGCAGAAGTTGAACAGATCCTCAAGCGAAGGGCCCAACAGATCGATGACCATCGCATTATAATCACATTCGGTTCCGAACCAGCGCACGAAAGGGACTCCAACACCACCGGCAAGCGTCTTGTAAACCTTGGATTCATACTCAAGCTGAGGATGCTTGGCCTTCACGGACTCCAACTTGATGGCGACTTCCTCGCCCGATATAATATTGATGCCGAGATAGATGTCACCTGCGAAGGGGGTCACGAATGCGCCTCGGAATAGAAATCATTTATAACATACCAAAAGAGCCGGATCCTATCTTTTTCCCAAGTCGATATTTTCCCCCAACACGGAGGTCCAGTCTATGAGATGACGAATCGGCCATGAGCGATAAGGGTGATAGCTACACAGAATCTAGTTCATGAGCATGTCCTATGGCGAATAGAAAAAAGAAATGAGCAGGAAAGAGGGGCCACCTGCTGCGTGGCTATGCAAGTAAGCGCGCAACGAGGTCTTTGAAGAGCATTGCCGCGAACTCGCCCAGGCCAAACGAAATGATATAGATAAGCCAACCCCAAATACTTTGGAGTTGGACAAAGGAGAAACCTCGGCCGTGAAAGTAGGGAAAGGTGCTCCGAAGAATGGAACCGGTCGACCATCGCTCTTTGGCGATGACAGTGATTTGGGGGAAGAGACAGGTAAAAGTTGGAAAATCGATACTCACAGGTACAGAAAATGCTTAGACAGTGAGAAAGGCGGGGAATGGGAGTTGGAGGAGACAGTGGTAAGCCGGCTGTAGAGAGAAGGAAGAGGTATGAGGGTGAAGGGGCGTGGGAAAATAGGGGGATGGCACAGGTTCCCTTTTATAATTCCGGCAACGTGTGTCACGTCAACAGACGCTCGAAAGAGTCACTCTGATCCACAAATCTTTGCGGTTGCAATGCGATCAGAGCCTTTTTTTTCTTTCGGCTTTGTGCAGGACTTAGTCGTATCCCCGCGGTATGCTAGCTTTGTGGGCGATAACAATGGGATTGATTCCCCTTGTCTAGTATTGTCAAAAGAGAATGGCTGAATTGAGCCGGGTACCCTGGGCCATTTGTAAATACAATATAGGCCGTATGATAATATACGTAAGAAAATACGTCATCAGTGACCTGCAATCGTCCTGCACTCGTCCTCCATCGCATATATTTAAAGTAAGCGAGCGATGCAGGACGCCCTCGCTACTCCTCTCCAAACCATGGAGCATACAGACCGGCATCCTATTCTTTCCTTCATCTCTGCTCTCTTCTGGGTCCTCTGTAGGTCGTCATCACTCTTAAATGTGAAAGAATGCTGACAACAAACAGTGTACTTACTATCGTGGGTCAAGGCCCTGGCGGCATTAGTCACTATCAGTGTCCCACATCTCATCTACTCTTTACTATCCTATTCAATGACACTCACAGTTTGTCCCGTCTTGATCCCGTGCAGTCCAGGCTAGTACTGACAGCTCAACTGACTCTAGCTAAACTTTTGGTCATTTGCCATGTTATTTTGCCTTTGCGCTGTCGCACTCAATTATTGGATTCGATTCCGATACCTCAATATCTATGCTCAACTGAAAGAACCTCCGTTACTGAAACCTGACGCCCAAGAGCTGCACCCCGATGTCAACACAACAGAGACCCCGCCCGCATTTCATACCTACCTCGACGAGTTTCTGGAAGCTGTACGGATTTTCGGATTTTTGGAGAAGCCCGTACGTTTCAATCGGGCGCACCCAGATGTGCACTTACAAGCCTTCCACAGGTTTTCCATGAATTAGCCAGGCATCTGCAGACGCGAAGACTGATCGCAGGAGACACCTTGTCACTGGATGAAGACCGGAGCTTCTACTGTGTTATCGATGGAATGGTTCAAGTATACGCACCCTCAGGTAAACGGACTGAATTTCAAAGCGGTTCTTGGGATAATGAGCATATGAACGGTTATGAACTCATGAACGAGGTTGGCAGTGGCGGGACGCTCTCGAGCTTGTTTACAATCCTCAGTCTATTCACTGAAGATGTCAAAATCAGCTGGAAAAACTACGGTTTCACTCAGGGCGACGGGGATGACCTCGGCCTCAACGTACCACTGGTGCCTCATCTTGGCAGAAGCAAACGCGCTAATTCGGACGTCTCACACATGGACCTACACACGCAAGCGCAATACGTTCGGGGGGAGAGAGAACGATCACCTTCGGTTTCTTCGAGCAGCTCTACCATCCACCCCAGAGAACTGAAAACACCCACTTCGTTTGCTTCTCGCCATGCGGATCGTCCCACGTCCACGCCACTGAACTCCAGAAGTCAGCGCCGAATGTCTAATCACCTCACTCAGATACATCATGGCACAGTGGCTCGTGCGACCGAGGATACAACCCTGGCGGTGATCCCTGCCGAAGCCTTTCGTCGATTGACCAAACAATTCCCTAACGCCAGTGCACACATTGTACAAGGTAAGTTATCGTTGTCCACACCAAGACGGTCTCTTTACGCGTTTGTTTCAAGTCATTATGACTCGGTTCTCTAGGGTCACATTCAATGCTGCTCACAAGTACTTGGGCCTGACAACTGAAGTCCTTCGAACTGAGAAAGCTATCAATGATATCGCTTGTCACCCGCTTCCTCCCATCTTCTATGAAGGGGGCGGAATGCAGCAGCTACGACAAAGATTTGATGGGGTTGGAACCCAAGATCTCTCTCCATCCCAATCTGAGCCGGACGCTGATTATTATGGCGTTTCACCGACCACAGTTTCGTCAAAACCTCGTACAAAGTCGCAGTTGTCGTCGCAGGAAGCATCTACAATCAGCCCAGTGAAATTACCTGGTGGTGTACGGTTTCCTCCGCGGAAATCACGCTCATCACGGCATCTCGTACAGGCTGGAGATTTACATAGTTCAACTGCATTTGGAGAGGCCTATAGGCCTCTGGGAAGAATCTTGAATATTCCACATCCTCCTCGTCACGAGTTGTATGAAACTCCCGAATTTCTCCATCTTGATGGGGTAGATTTCGACCTCCGGCAAGAGGTGATGAATTGTATTGCGGTCTCTATTGGCTTGTCGCAGCCTCCATTGAGTGCAAACACTTCTGGTGATGCCTCACCCTCATTTTCTGGCGTTGAGCCCTCGACAAGTGGCCGAATGTCACGGCCAGCTGGCGGTTTCTTGGAGTCACCGTTCGGTTCGTTGTCATTGCTCGATATAGGAGATGATTCTTCTAGTGCAACTGGCGGATCCTCATCTGTCACAGCAAGCGGATATATGGGTGGACTGGATAACGAAGTTGAAATATTGTTTTTCGCCTCAGGGTCTTATTTGGCGAAAGCTGGAGAACGGGACATAGGTGTGTGATTGTATCTTACCCGGTGCGGACTGAGGTCAAGATTGTTTCAGGGCTCTTTTTTGTAATTGAAGGGTTTTTAGATATCGTGCTCCCCATCGAAGGGCGATCCTCCCCAGAAAATGAAACAAGGCCAAGGCCAACTGCGTCGACAGTGGACTCCCTATACGACGTCGAGACAACGTCCAGCAACGGGGATAGCAACATCTCGAGCATTGGTAGCCCCAAAGAATCATCCAAGGCATTCTCACCGAGCGCATCCCGGCCAGGTTCTTCAACGAAAGGTCAGCGACCGCTATTCACCGTGAAGCCTGGAGGCATCGCCGGATATTTAGGTAAAATCACTCGACTGATGTGATAGGCAGCTGGTTTACACTTATCACTAGCCTCCCTATCTAATGCTGCGTCATACGTCGATATTGTGGCCAAGACTGATACATACGTTGGCTTCTTACCTCATCATGCCCTTCAGAGGTTGCTTGAGAAGCGACCCATTGTCCTGCTTACTTTGGCCAAACGTCTCATCTCATTATTATCACCCCTCGGTCAGTGTTTTACAATCTTTTAAGAAACTCCGTGAACTCAAGCCCTGCCGTAATTAGTGTTACAAATTGATGCGTCACTGGACTGGATGCATGTTAACGCTGGCCAGGTTCTGTGGCGTGCTAGCGATGTCAGTGATAGTTTTTACATCGTTATCAATGGCCGATTACGTGCCATCACGGAAGACGACCAGGGAGTAGTCAAGATTGTTGCAGAGTACGGTCAAGGGGATACTGCCGGCGAAATTGATGTCATCACAAGCACTCCTCGGCGCAACACGGTGCACGCTATTCGAGATACAGAGCTCATCAGGATGCCGCAGACACTTTTTAACGCCATATCGTCACGGTGAGTTTTTGCTTACAACTAAGCCAAGACATATATCATTATACACACTAGAAACCCACAAACCACAGCCCTGTAGGTATTTTTTTGGCCTGACTGATCCCTCTACATATTAACTTTCTAGGTTACTGCGAATGATCGCTTCGAGAGTCCGAAACGAAATCGATTCTTCTCCGAGGGCGCGCCCGCGGAACACGGGAACAGACTTTCGGCGTAATAATGACAATTTGAAGACCGTTGCCCTGCTTCCCGTCTCTCGTAACGTTCCTATTGAGAGCTTCGCCCGAAAACTTCATACTGCATTAGAAGGAATTGGCGCTCCAACGTCGTACCTCAATCAAGTATCGTCTCCAGCGTGCTCGGACGGCATGCATTTACTAGAATGGGGAAGCTGAAAACAGCTGCTTGGTTGGCGGATCAGGAACAACGATACAAGATTGTCCTTTACGTGGCCGACTCTTCAGTGGGTAGCTCTTGGACACAGACTTGTATCCGCCAGGCAGACTATGTGCTTGTCGTCGGTTTGGGTGACGACCCTTCCATAGGAGAATATGAGCGCTTGTTACTCTCCATGAAGACAACGGCGCGCAAGGAGCTTGTGCTCTTGCACCCCACCCGAACCGTACCTCCTGGCTCGACAAGGGAATGGCTGAAGGTGCGAGGGATTTACCTCGCATTCCCTCGTGCGTATGACTTACGTGAGGAAAGAGTCGTCCATGGGTCCATCAACACATCCACGTGGAATTACCCGTATGTCCGCTTTGCCAAAACCGCGATATATACTTACGGAAACCATCAGGAGCTGAAGGCCTCCACACCGAAACCGGTTGTGATCGCCCCGCAAAATCCCGCCGCAGTTGTGGCTCTGAAGCATCTTAAAGAGAGGGTGCAAAACGAGATACAAAAGTACCGCGGGAGTAGGCCGGATGTTCGTGCTCAACGATTGCCCCGTACAGATGATTTCGCGCGACTTGCACGGCGGATTTGTGGTGTTTCCATAGGGCTAGTACTAGGAGGTGGTGGCGCCAGGGGTATATCCCATCTCGTAAGTCGCCTGTCTTTGCCTCATGCAGAGTGCCCTCTCAACCTAGCCAGGGAGTTCTGCGCGCATTGGAAGACAACGGCATACCCATCGACCATATTGGGGGTAAGTACATCCCTCCCATCTCCACATTTCGTGATTTCATCCATTTGAAGGTACCAGTATTGGTGCCCTTATCGGTGGTCTATACGCAAAGGAGGTTGACCTCATATCCAGCTCTGAACGAGCAAGTCAATTTAGCGGGAGACTGGGTAATATATGGCGAATGCTATCCGACGTAACATACCCTCTCGTGGCCTACACAACTGTATGCTGACATCTATTTTTCTTGGGGTGTCTTCAATTGACTCTTGACTCTTTTATCAGGGGCATGAATTCAACCGCTCCCTTTACAAAGCGTTCTATGATTTGCATATCGAAGATATGTGGCTTCCCTTCTTCTGCAATACAGCGAATATTACGACGTCTCGAATGGAGATACACGAGACTGGTTATGCTTGGAGGTTCATTCGTAAGCCGCGTCAGCTCACCTTGTTTATTTTGGCGAATAATTTCTTGTAGGCGCTTCCATGTCACTCGTGGGTCTTGTTCCTCCTCTTTGTGATAACGGAAACATGCTGGTAGATGGGGGGTACCGTAAGTAGCCTCTGTGACCGAGTTCTTGAATAGACCGCTCACTTTCGCCTTCCTCAGTGGATAATTTGCCGGTGAGTAACTGTCTTCACGGGTCCCAGGTCTGATTCCACGTGGAACAGGTATCCACGATGTTCGACATGGGAGTGAGTGTGATCATAGCGTCCGACGTGGGCTCGGTAGGTATCATCAACTCGTCTACAACCAATCCTCATGCCTCCCCCAAGCTCGACGATAACTCCCCTCGAAACTTCGGAGACACAGTCTCCGGCTGGTGGCTGATGATCATGCGGTGGAACCCTTTTTCAAACGCAAGAGCGATCCCTGCAATCACAGAAATACAGAGCCGTCTTGCGTAGTATGTCTCTCCCAATCAACCTATCAGCATACCTACGTGGTCTACACAGCGTTTCGAGTGTGCAAACCTTGGAAGAGGCCAAGGTCACCCGTGGTTGCCTTTATATGGCGATGCCAGTGCAGGAGGTGAGTGAAGTCGCTTATCAAGCGTATGGATTACCAATCTCATAACTGACAGTATGGAACACTGCAATGGGCCAAATTCGAGGAAATACAAGAACGAGGGTACCAGGTAGCCACAAAAATATTGGAGGAGTGGGAAGAGCAAGGAAGGCTTCCGTTTGGATTAATAGAAGGAAAGGACGCCAATACAAAGAAGAAGAAAGGACAGAGTGCAAGGAGAAACACTATATAAAGGCGTGTAGATGAACCAAAGCATGTAGATAAACCAAGGCGTGTAGATAAGCCATCTTGTCATGAGATATGAGCGGCGGGCCGGATAAGTGTCGCGAAATGACCACTTCCACCCCTCCCGGTTCTGACCAACGACGAGAAACAGTTGATGTCTCCATACTCCGTGAAATCGCAAGGAACTCCCTCGTACATGCGCTCAATTCTGTGAGCCGCGTTCCGTCTCTCTCCACGACGTATGACCGTTGTCAATTTCATAGGTCAATGGTGCAAAGACACTCGTGCTAGACCCATCTCTGGCTGGACCACTTAGCTTGGTCACAGAGGTGTCTCTGCTCCAAGTATGCATCACATTCTATCCCTTTTTTTTCCGCTAATGGCAGGATACAGCAACATGGCATTGATAAGATGTTCTGGCTGGAATCTGGTCCCCTCTCCGCAGTAACGACAAGCATCGTGTATTTGTGCCGCCCACGAATAAAATGGATGAAGATAATCGCAGGTATTCAATTTCCTGGTTATTACTCGACTGTTTTCATTTTGGAAGACAGACCAGATCAGGCGACACAGCGCAGAGTCGCAGAAACACACTTACACGCTCTTCCTCGTGCCCAGGGCCTCCGCCCTCATCACTCGAGTGCTAGAGGAAGAAGGTGTTTTAGGGGATGTCACGATTTCTTCCTACAATCTTCAATTCATTCCAATCGCGGATGATGTCGTTTCGCTTGAGAACAGTGAGGCTTTCAAGGAAATATGGGTGGTGCGCTCTACCTTCCTGTTACGAAATTGTTCATGCGATCCCTGGGATTTAGGATGGCGACGAGACCTCCATTTATGACTCCTCACAGGCTCTACACACTCTTCAGAAGTTATTCGGGTTATTTCCTCGGATTATTGGGAAGGGTGACCACGCTGGAGTCAGTCAGTTCGCAGACGTGACGAGCGTGCCATGGTGTCTGATGTTTTACAGCGGTTAGCAGATCTACTTACACGCCAAACCACGCAGCGTGCGAGCGCTGACCAGGACGGCATACTCGATATCTCTGACACCTTCGACTCGCTCATCGTCATTGACCGACGCGTCGACATGATCACGCCTTTGCTAACCCAGTTGACATACGAGGGACTCATCGACGAGATTGTCCATATCAAAAATTGTAAAGGTCTGGCTATTATCCGCAAACTTGGTTTGACGTATGCTCTTAAGCCCACATCGAGGTCCCAGCATCGCTCCTTAACGCGCCGACGAACCCCAGCCAAACCGCATCCGGATCAGGTTCCACCTCTGCGGCCCCAACCCCGGTTCTTGTCCAGGACAAGAAACGGAAGCATCATCTTTCGGCCTCAACGGATCCCATTTTCTCGGAACTGCGAGACATTAACTTTGCGTCCGTCGGAAAGCGATTAAACAAAGCTGCACGTCGGCTGGACGAAGACTATAGGGTTTGAACGCGTCTATCCTAGAACATGCAATGGACACTGAACTGTGGCTCAGGCACGTCATCAAGCATCTGTGTCTCAATTGCGCGATTTCGTGGGGAAATTAGGCGGACTTCAAGCTGAGCACCGAGCGCTGCAACTTCGTAAGTCCGGTGGGGCCATACTCTTTTGGTGTTGTGGTGCTGATGATGGAATACAACTCACGTAGACACCGGGCTGTCGGAAATAATCATGCCTGTGACGCGATCGGAGGTTTTCAATAAGTCACTGGAAATACAACAGAGTCAGCAGAGTGATTGCATCCTCGGCGCGCTTAACTCACTTATATTACTAGACTTGCTTGCCTCATACGATGTGCCTGGACAAATAACAGCCGTGGAGGATCTCATTGCGCAAGGGGCAGAGATGCAAGTCGTGATTCGACTTCTTTGTCTTGCCAGCATTACGGTGGGCGGCATTAAAGGCAAGACACTTGAGAATATAAAAAAAGAAGTCTTACAGGTTAGTTGCTTTCCACCTTGTGATCACGACGCTCTGATGGCAGTCAGGCTTACGGGTATAGCTATCTTCCCTTGCTGCTTGCCTTGGGTTCTCCTCCCTTGGCAATCCTGCTCCCGAATCCCCTGCCTTCGTCTGCTCCGGCGGCTCTTTCCGGCGCAAAGTACCCATACACGTCTCTGCGGAAGTCGTTACGCCTGCTCATTGATGGAAATGAATCTCTCGATGAGCTAGAGAACGATATAAGCTACGTGTATTCCGGATATGCGCCCATCAGTATCCGTCTTGTCCAATGCGTGGCCCAAAAGGGCGGAGTACTCAGCAATCCGGCCAAAAGCAAAGAGGGTGCGACGGAAGAGGACGGAAAAAAGGGCAAGTCGACGTTTTTGGGACCGACGCAGGCACACCCTATCGTTGGTTTCAAAGGGTTTGAAGACGTTGTTGAAAGTATTGCCGGCAGGACCTTTGATATTACACAGAAGGGTGCGGCGGCGGCGGGCGGTGTCAGTACGACCTTGTGTGAGTGATCAGACCAATTAGGGGAACTGTCACCTAATGCCGTATCTTGTCCAGCCTCTGCCTGGAAGGAACGAACGACGACGACGGTTGTGTTTTTCCTAGGCGGTTGCACGTATACCGAGATCGCTGCACTTCGGTGGGCAGGATGTCAAACGCAAGGTAGATTAGTCAATTGTTGAGCGATTGTGACTGACGGCATTCCTTGTTAGGACGAAAGTTTCTGATTGCGACGACCGGCATGGTGAGCGGAGGGAGCATGGTCGAGAGCATTGCCGGGGTTGGACGTGCGGCGGGGACGTCGAAGGAAGCGAGCCTGTAAGCCCTGTGAGGCGTAATTAGTGGGGTGACAGAGGTCTTCTTAACGCGCGGAGATCTCGATCAAGTTTGAGATTGGAAGAGTCAGTTGAACAACCGTGTGTAAACAACTCGCGAATTAAATGCCCCCTTTCTGTCTCCCCCTAATCACTCCCTCTTCCCCCCCTTTTCTCTCCCTGAGCCGCTCTCCAAATCCCGTCCTTGCTCCCCGTCACGCGTCATCCGTGTAGTTCAGGTCCGCTCGTTCTATTGTCCAACCCTAAGCGGTCCACTGCCCTCGATGCCCAAAGAAAAGAAGGCAGCAAGCGAAAAGCCGGAGAGGAAAAGTGTGTCGTCTTTCCCCATAAATTTGGCATGGTTGGCTCACTCATCTATCAGCGAGGTCCTCGGGTGGCGGAGGGCGCAAGAAGCTTACCGCGTACAACAAGTTCATGCAAACGGAAATGGCACGTCTGAAGGAAGACGAACCGGACATGTCCCATCAAGACAGGTGAGCGGTAAAACGCCGAGGACAGGCAAAGTTTCCTGATGATGTTCCAGGTTCAAGCAGGCAACGGCTAACTGGAAGACTGCAAAGGCTGTGGCGTCTTGATCGGCACACACGTCTTGCACATATGCATCGCACATTTCTTGGCAGGGGTCGGGTTTTTCGCTTGCCCGAGTTATGGTTTTTTTCGTACCTTTCCTCGGAGTACACAGTGTTACACAGACCGGATTCTAATCTACAAGCTTGAGTTCTTGCATGATTATTTGTTTCAAGCGTTGTGTAATACACCTTTTGCTGCGTCGCCTTTGCTGCCTGTCGAAGGAAGTCTGACGTGAGGCAAGGGGGGGAGCATGGTGAGGGACGGTCAGGCAACGGTGAAGAGAGTGGGGTGGGTGAGGTCCCCAGAAAGGGAGGATCGCTCCTCGCCGGGCCCGAGTGATATCCGACTTGGTTGCTACTCTCATATGTATCACTCTCTTCTCCCAGCCCGTCTCATCTCATATATTAACTGCTCTCGTATGCCTTAGGCAACGAGCCATCGGTGCGACATCGATAACAACGCCCTCCCGCATACATAAGCCTCATTGTATACTCATCTTTCACTCCCATCCTCTCCCAATGAATCCCACAGAGTGGGAACCTAACAATCCGTTTCCCCACCATAGTTCATCTCCCCAAGTCCATCTCTCCCGTGTCCTCCCATGCACTTTGTATCACCACACAAACGTCCCATCCTGAGCGGAAAGGGAAGGGACGGTCTGCTCCTGTTGAGATCCCTTCCAATGGGGTCGAAGACACCCAACACGACTTATTCTCGATGTCACTCGATTCCAACGACTTTTCCGGATCATCCCACCCTGGCCCATCCTCCCCACCTGCTATCCGAAATGACATTATAGTTGCCCTCCAGAAACTGACTTCTCGGCATGATCTTGATGCCATACCTTACGATACTGACTTACCTTACCTTGACAAAGGGAAAGCCACAGATACCCCCCCAGTTCTTCCGCCCCTCACTTTCCCCCCATGACATTTGACATCTGTCCATCACCTAGTCTGATCTCCGAGCCTGGGCCCTCTTCCTATGGCTCACTGCATCCCCAACACATTGAACATGAGTCTCTCGCTTACACCCCACCTGTCCTTCGAAACTCCACCGCCCATGGTGCCAATCACCTGCTTCCCCCCGCGTCACTACGACGACGGTCTTTCTCTAATCCACCCTTCCGCCATCTCGAGCGCCCCATCTCCTCTTCTGTGCATACAAGAGTGAATATGAATCGTCAAGGGACCTCCATGATCGCTTTCATGAGCTCCCCTCGGACAGACGGCAAACACGATCCGTGCCAAACTCTCCCGCAGTTGTGCAAGTCCCAGCTGATCTCGATGCCGTCGATGCCGGCGGCTGCTTGGCGCCATGGAAGCGGGACTTTAGGTCGCGCGTAAAGTCTAAAGCGTCGTTTTCATATCTTGCACTTGACCGCGTCGGTGGAGGATCAACGCCTGCGCTGCCGAACCAATATCCTATCTACTCTGCAACTCGATCTGCCATCGAGGATCGTACACGCAAAGCGAATGGCCGGTCCTATTCGGATCCGTTCCCACTGTCTTGTGCATTTGACGTCGTTTCGCTCAACGCCTCGGATGCATTCGTTCCCATAACTGTCATCAACCCGCCTAACCTATTTGATGGCATATTACCACGGGAAATTCGTTTGCGTATATTTGGCTTTCTCGTAAAAATTCACGAAGAGGATCACGCACGTAAAGTTGACGAACGTAGATGGACGGCAAACAAAGCTTCGAAACAGAAGTGGGTGGGTCGTGATCGAGGAGTACGGGAGCTATACGATTAAGACGGGTGAGCATGCGATCCATTCCTTTGTAATATTCACGACCAATGCTTCTGTGTACAGGTTTGCAAAGCGTGGTCAACTCTTATTTACGATGGACAACTATGGAGTGACTTGGATTTTCGCGCCTTCCCAAAGATCACCGCCTCCCAAATATTGCACGTCGTGGAGTCCGCGGGGTCATTTTCACATCCTTTGATCTCTCGAGCCACAGAAGTCTACCTCCATCCACCTTGGAGAGCTTGACAAACAGTCTCTCTGTGGTACACGGTATGAGGCTGGGCCCCCTTCACAATCAACTCACCCGTCTAAACATGAGCGGCTGCTCAATGGTTACGACACCGTCTCTCCATCTCTCTTGACTCAAAGCCCATTTCTAGAAACCACTCCTTGAAAGGGATGCCAGCCGTTACTAACGAGACTTGCGAAATCCTGTCCCAACATTGTCCGCGGCTTGTGTCGTTGGATCTGAGTCGATGCAAGAACCTCACAGGAGCTGGCATCCGATCCTTTCTAACCTCTGCCGTCACACGTGCAGAGCTACTTCCCTTGATCGAGTTGCGTTTATCGGGATTGAAGGGCATCACTGACAGCATGATGTCTGCATTGGGGAAAGCCGCACCTTACCTCGAAGTATTGGACTTGAGCTATTGCAGGGACCTTCACAATTCGTCTCTAGATGCATTCGTGGCATGTTCAGAGGACCTCACCCTGGACTCAATCTCTCTTACAGCACGGCAGGCTGGCCGAAACCCCAACGATGGTAGACGCTACCGAAGGCGGATCACTCGTCTCCGAATTTGTCGCTTTCATCCTGCTCTCTCCTCACAGACATAGCCTGTTCCCATCTAGCACATGCCATGCCCCAGCTAGAGTTTCTAGAGCTTGGAAGAGCCGGAGGAGACCTCAAAGATGATGGCATCGTCCGGCTATTAGAAACGCTACCCAACCTCCGGAAGCTTGATCTGGAAGATGCGGCCGAGATAACGGACAATGTACTTCGTGCCATTACCCCGTTACCATCCTCCGGCGATATAAAGCAAGACCTGCGCGTCCCTGGCCATGCCTTGGAGCATCTGATCGTTTCTTGCGCTGTCCAGCTCACCAACGACGCTTTCCTCGCATTAATCCGGAACTGTACGCGTCTCCGTGTTCTGGAGGCTGACAGCACACGGTTTCGGCTGGCGCTATAAAGGAATTTGTGAAGCTGGCGCGCGAGAGGAAAGCACGGGACGCGACCATGGTCGCGATTGATTGCCGCTCGATGAGCGAGAGTATCGTCAAAGACCTTGCCGATTCGACACGCCCTCGACTTGGCTGGAGAGCATATGAAGCACGTCGACTAGCGTACCTCGATGGTCGTGATGATGAGGCCCTCGGCATAGGCCAGGACGAATGCGACCCGGAGCGTGTTGTGCTCAAGACGTTTGCTTCGTGGCAGATTGTCGACGCGGTCGCTGCTGTCCGCAGCAAGCGCCGCAAAGGCTGGCGGCGTCGTGATGCCAATCCCTCCTCCGCGAGTTCCACTACCGAGGATGGATTCCCGCAGCGGTCGAGGTGGTGGTCTCCGGGGGGGATGCGTTCATCTGGAATGAATTCTCCGAGCGTTTTAGAAACAAACAGCGAGCGCGAGGGATGTACAATCATGTAAAACTCTTGTATTTTTACGCTTAACCCAAACCACAAACGATAACGAAGTCGCCTACTATAAGTTGTACTATATCTCGGGGTTGCTGATTTAGTTGTTGTATGTATGTAATGTTTCGCAATTACCACTAACGATTTCAACAATCATGAGACTCCCTTTTTTCTGGATCGTTTCCTTGAATTTTCACCTCATCCTGGTGCTCTCCGCCTGAAGGTGTATTGGTACTACTCGATGCCTCAGCACTGACATCCTCTTTATGAATTCGTCGCATCTTAGTTCCAGACCGCAATGCGCTTGGTGTAGAATCAGTCTCAGCGGACGCTGCCAACGAGCGCGTATCTGGACGTTCGCCATAACCTGCGACGGAAAGGAAGGTTGGGGTAGATGGAAGACATGGACTAGGGAGAACCGCACAAACCTGCAAAAGGATCTATGGGTGCTCGCCTTCGCTTCCCAGCGGCAATCGGGGAGGGAGGAAGAACATCCGGGATAGGGGAACCGACGGCATTCGCCTTTCCCTCGTTCTCCTCGTCGTCATCATCGTTGTCGATGACTTCTAGGTGCTCGTCACCATCGCCCTCACTCGCCTGCAGAGCCTCCTCCCGTAATGCTTCGTGATATTTCTCGCGCTCGAGCATCTTTTCGGTCTGCTTCATGGGAACGCGAACGACATGAGGAGGGGCCTTGCCGTCCTCGTCGCTAGAGCGTATGTGTGCGGCGGCGGGGCCAGAGACGGTTTTGGTCGGTATCGTGTCCTTTGCTTGGGCGATGGCATTCTTGATGAAGCGCGTTGCGGCGGCTTTGTCGATTGCGAGCTGGCCTGTGCGGCAAGTAAATCGTTGAGTGGGTAAATAATAGGATACAGAACGCGTGCATAGACACGAACGTTTAGCAGGATCTCGGCATCCTTAATTTTATCGAAATATTGACGTACTCTGTCCTATGGGATGATCTTAGCGGCACTCCTGATATCGTAACAAAGAGATGAACGTACGAGCTCCGCAATTACTGGATGCGTTTTCGGGTCCAGACCCCTTGTCTTTAGTAGACTATAGCACATGCCTTTCGGTAGGACCGCGTAAAGAGAAAAGTATGACGGACTGAAGACGAGGTCGTATGCAAGGTAGGGAATGACGACCTGCAACTTTGCTTGCTGGATTGTGTCGAGGCCAATGACTAGATCCGGTAGAGATTGGGACGATAGTGCTGTCAGGCTAGTTTCGAGGTCATCGAGCGAGCTCGCGAGTGTGGATATCTTCCTTCTGATTTTGAGCGTATCGTCCGACATGAGGGGCGCAGCGGAGGCGGACGCGGGGATCACATTTCTTTCCGAAGCCTCCAACGGGCAACGGGCCTCTCATACTTCGCGCTTCACTTATGAACCAAGTTACTGAATTTTATCGACGCGAGCTGGAACAAGCTCTGAAGGAGCAGGCCTTTGGGATCTCCCGCTCAGAGTTAATCCGCTCTAATGAGCATGAGGCAGAAGCAACCATTACACTGTTGGAGGGCAACACCATTAACGTAGTCCTGTCGTCTGCCGGCCACAAGGTTCGGCGACAGTGAACGCGCCAATATAAGAATTAATTGATCATTCTAGGTATCAGACCAAGAAATATTCTACGAGACTTTGGATGATCTCTTGTCCTCGACGAGTCCGGCCTATGCTACGAAAAGAGTCGAGACGCTGATGACAAGGCTGCAGGGGCTTGTGGACGAGAAGGCTCCGTAGATGGTATTCGCGTAGAAACCACTGTTCCCCGAATCCCTACGGGAGGATGTACTGTAGTACTTTCACGTGTACGTGTGTGCGCATACGCATACACCTTCATTTCATTTCAACAAGTGTAAACAACCACCTCAAACATGGTTCGTTCTTCGACCTCATCTGTCTTGCTCATCTAATTGCTCTGGTATCATTTCACAGTCGTCTGAGTTGAGATACACGGCAAATACTCAGTTGGAACATCGTAAGTCACCCGACCTGTTCGTTGCGGACGCTCTCATATCGTCGTTCAGTTCACGCTCGTTATACCGGCACTGGTAAGAGACACGTTTTATCCGTGCTCCTTTTCGGGCTGATTTCGTTTCAGGCCACGCAGATCTGAGCAAATAGTGCGTCTTTCATATCCCCGTTCCGCCCTCGATTCTCACCGATGTGTCAATACAGTGAGTGGCTGACCCATCAACATCGCGATACGTTGTCCTCTATCGTCGGACACCCCAGTCTCACGTCCTATCTTGCCATTGCCGACGGGGAGGCGACCGGACGTATCAGATTTGAGATGACCGAGGTACCGCTTTATTACTGGTATTGAATGATCTGCTGATGCAACATAAATCAAAGCGAATGCTTCAACCCTGTGGACCTCCTCCTGCAAAGGACGACGACTAGGGCGACTACCATGCCCTTTTCGCGAGATCCGAAGTCGATTTGATGCCTTATTTAGTAGCCTTGTCAAGGCGCAACTCTGTCGGATGATCCTTATGTGCAAAATACACAATTTGATGGTGGTGGCTTCCTGGCCGGCTATTACTATCATCCACCATCAGGTCTTGTGTGAGATCGAAAGAAGATTTGTAGGTGTCGCTCGGCTCTTGTGTCGTCATCGATACTTCACTGCTTATCGGATCCATGGTTCTACCGTCGACATTTGCGAGCTTTTCCCCTGTCGGTAAATGCCACATTCCACAGCCCTTTATATCAAGCTACTGGCCAAGCTTCTGGCCAACTGTGCTTTGTGATGCAGCCTCGTGAGGTGGCGTTCCGAGTCACCCTTTGTGTTTTCCTTCCCCACAATTGATCTCGCTACTTCACGCATGGGCCATTGTCTCCGCCATTGCTTTCGCCTTGTCACCAAAGCGCATGTTAAAAGGTACCAAACCGTTTATAACTGTTAACTTTCCCGTGCCCTCCCCCAAATAGCTGTTTGATCTATCATGCACCTTCGTTGCTGATATCTTCCTTTGAAACTGACCGTAGGCCACGGAAGATTTTGTAACTCACCAGTCTAAAATGCCACTCGCCGCGGTGAAACGTGCTCGTGATAGTACCCCCGTGGCAACCCATTCGTTCAACATGGTGAAACGTCCTCGCCCCAGTAATGGCACCCTAATGGGAAACTTCGTTCGCCAAGCCGTCTCTTCGAAACAGTCTACTTTGACGTCTACTTATAGCCCCTTCACGCTTCTTCCTCGATCCAAAGCTAAGAGCCGACCCCAGCTCCAGGTGAGCTGCCACCCCCCTCCCTTGAGTTTATCGGGCTTTCTCCAATTACCTCGTTCCTTTCATTTTCTCAAAGCGATCTCAACCTCCCACTCAGTGCTGATCCTAAAGGAGTGGAGTACGGTGTGTACCCACGCAGCGAGGTGCCATACTCTATGTTATATGATAGCATCACTCCCGAAAAGTGAGTTGCGAGCTAGTTTGAGAAAACGTTGAATGATCGACGTCTGGTTGCAGTGAGCTTCACTCATATGAGCTGATGCAAAAGTTAACGACAGATGGATCTCCATCGTTTCTCCACATTCCAACCTCATCTGTTCGCAATGCCCTCGACCTTGGATGCGGGTATGGCCACTGGGTCGCACATGCCGCGCAAGTATGGGGAGCTCACGGTGCCAAGATCGTCGGTGTTAGTATCCCACCTCCTTTGATGAAGCTCAGGGACGCTTCCTGGGGTGCAGTGAGAACGTGAAACTGCTCTGTCATAACTTGTACGTCTACATAGTAACCCGGACGATCGCTAATCACGCATCTCGATTAGCCTCACAGTGCAACTCCCCTTTCCGAACAACTCTTTGATTATGTGCGTTTGAATGACGCCGTGGCCGCGATACCGGGGAATGCTGGGATTTGTGCTCTCGGAAATCTATCGCGTTCTCTGTCCCGGAGGCGCCTTGAACTCATCCATGACCAGCTCTGCTTTTCGTCTATCGGCCCGGAGACTCCCGCCAGCTGCACCTTCGCGTCATCAGCAAAAGAATCTCATTCGCATGCCAATGTCCTTGGTGCAACACAGGCCAAAGTCACCACAAGGAGCTCGTCTCCATTCGAATCCAGGAAATGTACCTATGAAGATTGGGAAGCGGAAGCGCGTAACTGTAACGATGTTGAGAGACTGTACCTCGACATGCTCGCACAGCAGTACGGTATCCATCCGCTACCCCGCGCCATCCTCTTGGATACCATCCGGAGGCGATTCGGCGACGAGGGCCTTCTCAAGGTCTCCAACGCCCACGTTTGCCTTCCATCGCGGGAGTTCATGACGCAAAGTCACGCCGGGTCACCCAAAAACACTAAACCCAAGTTCGGGATCAGCATCACCATCGATTGGGGCCCGGAGAAGCCCAGCAAGACGATGGGAAGCCTCCGGCGGCGGCGGAAGTAGCTGCTGAATGTCTGTCGCTGACCAGCCTGCCGCCCGTCTTGAGCAAAAAGGCGGCGAGTCTGATGGGCGTGAAGCAGCTTTCCCCGGCAGGCGCGCGTTATCAGCCGCCTGGGGTTGTCGTGGTGCACACTTCTTCTGAGGGCACGCGGTACCCGATGACATACCTCCCAATGTCGCCGACTCAGCTCGACATGCATTCAAACAAGCACGTGCACTCGGTCATCAGCGCCAGGCTCGCATTGGAGGCGCACATCGATGAGCTCCGCGAGAAGGGCAAGCCCTCGATGTCACATGAAGCTTTGGATGAGGCATTGTGGCAATACGCTATGTACGGTTTTCTTGCCCTCTTTGTCGGCTACCATATTCACCCACACATCCTTGTAAGGTTCCGACGGAAGCGGTTCAACTGGCCTGAGATGGACCCTTTTGAATGGGAATCGGGGTTTGAAAGTGATGGCGAGTCTGAACAACAAATGCCCCCCTGCATCCTGCCTGACACCCAAACAACTGATGGTCTCACTCCCATTCGGCTATTCGAAGTTTTCGAAGTGATCAAGACACAGTGGTAGGAAACAGTTATTTCTTTTCGGATCAGCATCATTCGGTGGCGTCTAGTCATCTCATTCGTTCATCTTGGCTATCACATCTAATCGTCGTGTGCTCGCAATACTATGGGGATTAATTTAATTGGTTGTAAACTACGTGTTGTATTGTAGAGCGAGAATGATTTTAAACATTCTAACTTCCTGGTCGATGCCTTCGGACTGTTCCACAAATGAGAGACTAGAGTCAGGATTAAAGTGTGGCAGTTCTTCGGCTGACAAGTTGTGGTCCGCTGAATCGTAAGTCGGTTAATCGGTGAACAAGGGTAGCGAAGAACAATTGACTCACGTAGTGCCAGGAGAAACGAGCTCAGTAGGTCCGCACTGCGGACTGTCAACGCGAGATATGCTGTCCACCTGTTGGATGTTTTGAAGCCCGCAGCGCAATATTGAGGGTGGCGAGAAACGGAGCAACCATGTCGGGATGATACAGCTGCGCGTAGGCGTCACTTGAGAAGGGTCCGAGCAATTAGAAGAAAAAGATTGCTCACGATGTCTGCGCCAAGTACCAATTCTGGCTTCATATTGTTCAGAGCTGCCCAATCTTAATAATACCATCCTGCGCGAGCGCATCAAACCAGTCCAGCAATTTGACAGACAAATTTCCATGACAGTGAGATGCGTCTAGAGTAGCTCACTGAGCCTAAATCTTTAACACAGGCAGCGCGCATACTGCATGGTAATTGAGTGTTTTCGTGGCACCGTCTTAGGACGTCCTCATTCACGTCGGTAAGATACAGGGCGGGGTGCTCTGTCGCCCCACCACTGCTGACTTGGATATCTGCAACTATTAGACCGAGAAACCCAGTACCGGAGCCTAGTTCAAGGATGGTTTTATTGATCAAGACGGCTGGACGGGCGGGTAAATGCTAAGAAGAGATTGGTAGCACGCGTCATACTTGAGTTCTGAATGAGAAACCGAGCTAACACAAAGCTCGCACGCCATGTCCGCAGTCCAGTGGTACCGCTCTCGATAGTAGTGCGAGACTCGAATAGAGTGACAGAATGGTATTCCGTCGAAGGGATAGTGTTGGTTGACACGGGTGAACCAGATTGAAAAGGAACCGGTTTCCAGTAATGAGTGACGAAAGACGGGGGTGGTGGTACAGCGGCATAATGAGCCCTATAAATGGTTCGGAAGATGATTGATGACTCGTATACTCGAGGAACATACGCCGGTTGCTGGTTGCCACTAATGAAACCAGTCGGTCATACATAAGTTGATCGATCTCAGCATCTTCCTACGCAGATGTGATTGACAAACCACTCATAATCATAAAGGGAATGGGTACGCCTGCCTCGTCACCAAGTAGGTTTTCAAGCTGCTCGATTGCCCACTTCCAGAAGGAGAATTGGTACGTATGCGAAGGAGGATATTGTAGCAAGTGTGGGTCGAGGAGGATACAAGTAGCACGAAGTCATGGACCTGGAGAAATGAAAGGTGTGAAGGGAACGATAGGAACCGGGGGTGCTTCAGAGCAGAGTACGCTTGCAAAAGGCTGAACAAAGCAGCGTCCGAGGATGACATTGCTGGTGTGCACGGTCACGGCTTACAGATAAGATGCGTATGAGCCTGCCCTCAACCTCTCACGTGCACCAAAGCACCGTTCGCGTATTCCGTTGGCCTGGCAGAGAACATCTTCATGCTCGCCACCGTCACCTTCTGCGCCAATGCACAAGGCCTAAAGTCTTGCGGTCCTTCTCCTCCACCTCGCGTGTGAACTCTCCCGCTCGAACAGAAGGAGAAGGCGAGGAGAATGGCGAAGGCGACTGGTCCGTTCCAAAAGACCCAACATCTGCTGAATGGAAGAAAACCATTGGCAAGCAGTATGAGAAACCCGACCGGCCACGTAATTGGCTCGGAGGCAATGTAGTTGAGTCTGTCTCCTCTGGTACTGATGCCGAAACAGTCCCTTACTTTCTCAATCCTATCTGATTATTAGCCCTTTCCGTTAAACCCATCGTTCAAGCCCCCAACTCCAGTTTCGGATGCAGTCCGAAAGACATTATATCAGCTCTTCATGGAAAATCCGGAGATCAACACCGTCCGCAGCCTTGCCAGTCGGTTTCATTTAAGCATCAAACGCGTGGATGCCATTCTACGGCTGAAAGGTCTCGAGGAGAGCTGGATAAAGGTTAGTCCCCCCTACCTAGCTTCTCTAGCCAAATTCTGGCTGGATGATGTTCACAAGATTAGTCTTGAAGACCTCAAAGATGGTTATTCCATACATTTCACCTGATTCTGTCTCATTCACGCCGATAATAGTGTACTAACTTACCCTGTTCAGGAGGTATAACCGCATCATGTCTGAGGTTTGTCGACCTGCGCTAATCGGAAATTAGGGAAAGCTCTTCAAACTGGATTCGTCAGAGGCATGGAGCAAATCCTCGGCGTCACGTATGACGCCGGCAAGTACAAGAGCCATGGGCATTGGGCGGAAAGCCGGATTCACACCGTTGAGGCTGACGCTCTGGATCAAGCTGAAGGGGACGATAAAGCACGTACTCGATATCAACGCATGTTCTGGGAACCAGTGGTCGAGGGGCAGGTTCGTGATTCTCATGCTTCCTCTTATAAATGTTGTCAATCGTCTCTTCATCAGGAACCTGTCCTCCCCACTGCTTTGACAAAGGCACGCGAAGACGCTAAACGACATGGGCGGTCCGAGGAGTCTGTCAAGTCGGATGATGTAGCCCTTGGTCTCGGTGGGATCACGAATACAAGTGGCACTGGCACTGGCCGACTCACGATCAAGTTTGTTGACGTTGGTGCCAAGTTCGTGGACACAAAGGACCGTATGCGGCGGATGAAGGAGAGCCAGCGGCGGGCAAAGATCCGGAGTAAAAATGCTTCTAAGCGTCGTTCTGTGGTAACGTAGCGTAGATATTGATGTTACACTCGGCCATGAACTGGCCAGAGGCCCTGACGTTGAGCGCTGAGCTATCATACTGAAGGGTATGGTCATTTACATTGCGGAGGCATTCGACGAGTGGCCAGGGCAAAGATTAAAAGAGCACTGTCTGCCTCATACTTACACAATGCGTAGGTACCAATTACATCTAATCTACTCAAAGCTTCTTCGCCGTCACCGCTGTTATTGCCAAGTCTTGGCCCATTGCTACAGTGGTCTCACTGGTCTCGCTGCATTCATGGTTCATTGCCTCACCCTTCCACCATATTCACGACACACTCAACATGTCCAGTTGAATAGCAGAGATCCATTGTGTGGCCTAGTTCTCACCCAAGCCATTTGCAGTAATGGATCCAGTACTATTGTGTTGTCGTTGGAGCACAAGGTGTCCCTTTTACTAGACCAGACTTGTGGACTACGGCATGGTCTTACAACTGATCTTCAATAGTAATATTACTAGACAATGTAATCGTTGCACAAAAATTCGCTATTCAATACGCAAAACGAAAATCCAACCTCTGGTTCCCGACATCTTTCGTAGTCTCGAGATACTCTGCCTGTTTCTGGGCCAAAAATTGGTCGAATGAAGGTTTCAAAGAGCGACTGACTCTACCTTTGGTGTCATTGAAGCCCAGATTTTCTCCCTGCGTTGGTTCAAGCCACGATAGAAAAGAAAGGTGAAGAGATAGAGGACGAAGTTGGTCGCGCATATACTGATCAGAACTCGATTTCCTGCCTTGTCTGTGTATGTTGATGAGTTTCGTACATAGCTCAGTCAAAGGAGGGCTCACACAGAGGTTTATCATTTTCCCGATAGAGATTCACCTGACAGTCTGTCAGCGGTAGAAAGCGTCGATCAGCAGATGTTCACTTACAGAAACAACATAACCAGCTTGAACGGAGATGTTATACATACAGGCAGAGACTGTTCTCGTTCCAACGCTGTTGGAGTTGCGGGATGCCCAGGCGACCTGGATAGGTTGAACATATGGATAACCAACAATTAGAGAGACGACAGCGAAGTAAACCCATTGGGAGGTGTGCTCGGTGAATGTGTAAAGTACGATAAGTAATGGCAAGGCCCAGAACTGGAGAATGACCGTCGAGAGCACGCGACTATCAATCATTTCGCTGAAATAGCAGGTAAGAAGCAGGCCGATAGCTCCGATGACGTATGCAGGGACACTCAGGAGATTGGATTGGATTGTGTCGAATCCAAGGCTACGAAGGGAGAGAGTTAGATAAGTATGAGGGGGTAAAACCGGGACTGTCGCCGAAAAAACATCAAATAAGTCTCAAACAAGATCCCAGCATTGGCTACTTACTCATGTGCATCATCCCCAAGATGTATAGGGGCCACATGCGCCAGTCGCAGAGGGCTTGCCATATCATCTTCGGCGTCATACCTTCGCGGTTATGCATATCTGACTTAGGACGGGTCGTCACGCAATACTCTATTCACAATGATAATCTCCTCTCTAAGAGGCGGTTGGTTCAAAAGTACACACGCAGGGAACAGGAGTTTGCTCACCGTTCCGTGAACCAACCATTGGACGGAACCATGCTTTAGTTTGCGTTGGGCCGGGTGGCATCAATGCAAGGACAGTAGACCACACAAACAGGTCAAAATCCCCTCAATGAGAAAGAGATACCTCCATCCCGCGACGCCATTATGTCCGCGCAGTTGCAAGATGCCTGTAGCCAGGAAGGCGCCGACAATTTGGGTCATGTAATTCGACATCCAAAACCACGCAAGTCGAATTGGTACTACAGAAGGTCAATGTTTGCGTTCCAAGACATGTGGAACACCTACGTTCTGTTTTCGTATAGAAGTACGAAAGGTAAAGGATGACGTCCGGAATGAAGCCTCCTTGCAAGAAGCCGAGCAGGAACCTAAACGAGGGTTGAGTTTCTCTAAACACACGGGAATACGATTCACTGTACCGTGTGGCAAGAAATGATGCTTTTCCTGACAACCAATATTGACTCCAAGATACGATGCTCCATACAACCATCTATAGTGCGCTCGTGAAGACGAAGCCATTTAGCAGATCAGGGGAGCATACCTGGGTCGGTACCCAAACATCTGGGCCGACTCGCTTTGAGACCAACTGTGAGGGTAGTTCCGCAGAGAGGAATGCCAGCCGGAAGAGAGTATTCCCAAGATTGAAGTCATCGGTCGTCAAGTGGAGGTCCTCCAGGAAGTTGTCTGTGTTTGCTTGGGATATATTGCTGCGGTCCAGGTCCAGAGCAAAAAACATGATGAAAGCCCACAACATGATCTTCATGTCCAACTTCCGCACGACATTCTAAAAGAATTGTTCAAAGGTGGAATAGGCAGTTACGGCACTTGAAACCTACCCTCTCTTCACGAAAGGTCCAGCGTGCGTTGGGATCGAAGCGGTGCGCATTCTCGTAGCTTTGCGGCGGACGATACAGCTCGAGAGTAACAGGGTCGTCAAAGACGGAAGGCTGAGTTGCAACCGCATCGAGGTCATGCTTGGCCTTCCGACGCCAAAAACTGGTCGTCAATCGGTCTCCAGGGATTTGTGAAGTGAGAGGCGCGTCTTTCAACGACACCTCACCAGAGCCCTTATCATGTACCACCTTGTCTTGTATAGTTGTTGGAATCTTCTCCACTGAGTGTGATCCAACCGACATGCTGGTTTTTGAGGCCGTCTAGATAGCTGGCGCTGCAAATGCAATGCTGTCTATTTATGCCCCGAGACGATACGCTCGACATCAAACACGGCCATTAATTTCAGTTGCTGACATCCTTTGGAATTGCGAATGCCGCAATGAGAGCCACTCGACAGCGTGAGACCGATGAGACCCCGTTAGAAGAACTACATCTCGCAACTCTAGAGCTCCTTTCAGAATTTCAAGACGGCTAGCGGTGGGTGTGGCGATAAGGAGCGGAGACGGTCTCCGAGTCTAGGTAGACGCTTCAAGCCAAGACAGGAACATGACCGACGAAAGGCAAAGCCGATGTGGGGGGCAAGATTACCTTCCGCTTACACCCCCGCCACGTAATAAGCGTCATTCACTGTGCTAGACCGAACCGGTTTTCATCGGCATCTCGAGAACACGTACCGATTATGGACTGTGCGATTACAATTTGATGTAAGTACCAACTCATCGGCGGGGAATACCGCCCCTCCCCCTTCCCCGCAGCGCCCGTTGTGCAGTACCGGGGGGCGCTCTGGGCCCAGTATCGGCCTACATACGTTCGGAGAGCAATAAGTTGCCCGAAATAAACCAGTACAATGTAAAAGTCAACTTACAGCTTCGCTTTGAGGATTCCTGACAGTCTCATCCACAGAAACGATCAGACACGCAGCCTCCACCGCGCTGCTGATCGCATTGACCTTGATCAGACTGGGCTCCCAGACAAATGCCTCCAAATTGTCACGGACGCCATCGAGTCCATCAACATCAACACCTATCCATTTCTCGCCGCGTGCATGTCTCATGCGAAGCTTGTTCAAGATGTCGGTCGAGTCAAGACCAGCGTTGTCACAGATCTGCCGGGGTATAACTTCGAGTGCCTTCGCAAATGCGAGCTGGACGAGCTGAAGTTTGCCCGGAATAGAAAGCGCATGCTTCCGCATGTAAGCAGAAAGGTCCATCTAAATAGAGGTCATTGGCGGTCTCTGGCGTCAGCAAGGTGCGCACGTACTTCGATGGCACCCCCACCAGCAACGACTTCCCCGTTTTTCACTGCGCGCTTCACAACCATCACCGCGTCATGTAGACTCCGTTCCACTTCTTCTATAAATTGTTCAGCGCCACCGCGAAGGATCATTGTGCAGGTTTTCGCTTTAGGGCATTCCTCAAAAACGTTATATCGCTCGCCACCGATTTGTCGCTCCTCGAACTTGCCACAGGTTCCGAGATGCTCTCGGCTGATATCGGAGGTAGTAGACTGGATGGAACCGCCAAGAGCTTGAACAACTCTTCGAAGGTCTCCAGCAGGGACACGCCCAGCGCAAAAGATATCCCGATCGGCAAACCACTGAGTAGCCAGGTCCCCGATGGGGAGCTTGCTCAGCACGACCTTCGCGCCCGTATTTTCGATTTCTTGTAGCTTGCGGTAGATAATCTCCCACTCGGCATCTACGATCGCCTGGTAATCGGCAACGGCATCCACACGGACTTCAGCGTTGTCCTTTTCTGCTTTTAGCTCAAGCTCCACATTGAGCGAAAGGACGAGGGGATCGGCGAATGATTTAGGTTGTTGTTCTGCACCAGCATAAGTAAATGTCTTTTTGAAAGATACACCACGAATGAGAAGTGAGTCTTGCATGCCACCTCCGGGAATTTTCTTCACGCCGATGAGAGACTCGTCCAGCTCGTCTTGATCGAGAGAGAGCACAGCATCCACGACCATTTTTGAGAAGAATGGCTTTTCTGAATGAATGAGCTTTGACGACATCGACGTGGACGCGCACTTGATCAGGAGGGAGTAGAACTTTCTGAAACGTGCGGTTCAGCGTTGGTTTGGCACCACGATGTAATGGCCTTACTCAGGGTCTGAACGGTCAACTGTTATCTGAATCTGTTTGATGCGATCAATGCTCTGGATAACGCGTGGGTTAACGAGGAACGCGATGAGAAAGAGAACACGCACGAGCTGGGCCGCTTGGCGGAAGCCTTTCATGATGATGTGTGGGCTCACGTCCTCCTCTATATACCCTTTAATCTCCTTCAGTAGCTGAGCAGCAATGAGGACGACGCTGGTAGTCCCGTCGCCGACCTCAGCATCCTGGGCACGGGCGATGTCGACGAGTGTCCTCGCGGCAGGGTGAACGATGTCCAGAAGTTTCAGAATGGTGGCCCCGTCATTGGTGATCTGTGCTTCTCCGCGATCGTTCACTATCAACTTGTCCATTCCCCTGGGCCCCAGTGTGCTTGCTAGCGTCTGTGCAACAGCAAGACATGCCGAGATGTTAGATAGCAACTGTCCCTTTCCCTGCGATGTGTCTGTTCCCTCCTTCAGGAGAACCACGGTAGGTTGCTGTGCGGGGTAAGTTCAGGTAATATTTGTCTGATAACGAGCACTCACCATGGGTAAAGGTCGTTGCATTTTTTGTTCAGCCGCACTCAGTCTGCAGGAACTGAGAGACTAGCTTATGTCATCAGATTACACTGGATGCTTTCGGAACCGGAAAGTTGCGACATAACTTATTTCATGAAGATAGCTAAGGATCAAACAAATAATCAGACGTGGGACTGTGCTCGATCTATTATTTCCTTGATCTTCCTCTCCACCGACTTCCTGTTTCGCAAAAGGCAATAGTCACCAAATCTATTCCGGCTCTGCCACATCTGACTTGGTAGCCAGAATGCTCGTGTAAGTCGCGGAGAGTGGCGCGCATCGAGGAAAGGGAGGCAGGTTACACGCTCCCACGTCTTTTCATCGAGAATGTAGCGCGGTTCGTGCGCAGACTCTATGGGATTATGCGGGAAGTCGAGATCGACAACATAGTCGCAGCTCGAGATGTCGACCTATATCATGTCAAATGGGTTGCCTTTCAACGTTGGAGGGTATATAAGCTTACATAGTGCATTGGTTCCTCTTTGTTCAGGTCGTTCAGGCCCACAGGAACATGTCTCGTCCCCAAGACTCTTGACCGAATTCCATCATCTGACTCAGAGAAATGGGCAGGAAGCATGCCGTCGAATTCGCTCTTGATCCAGTCAACCCGTATCCCGTCTGGGACAAGATAGTGGCCGGGAAAACGGTGCCACTCTTTTCCATAACAGATTCTCAATCCAAAGTCTTTGATTGGCGATAGATCGATGCGCGGCTCGTCTTCCCTGTTCTTTTTGATTTTTTTTTGGTATTCTTCAAGAAGTTCTGGTGGGGGGAGAGGAGTTTCGAGCAAACCGGTTACGTTGAGGAGCCGCGGAACTTCCTGCTTCTCAAACTGATAAATGACGGTCATGGGGGTGTGGTAATATTTCCAGAGTGCAAGGGTGCGAGAAAGAGAGATGAAAGCAGTAAAGAGGACAATAATCATTGTCGACCAGCGGAAGAGTTGGCTGCGTGATGCCTGATGATGAGGGTCAGTAGAGAAGTATGACGCTCAGTAACTAAGACCCACGCGGTACGGTGACTTCGTGATTTTGATGTAAGCAACTTCGATCCATCCCCGTAATAAGAAAGTTGTGACGGCCGCATTGAAGCACACCAGTGGGTACACGGGATACATGAATCGTTCCTCTTTGTGTGGCTGAATACTCATAATGCCGAGCCAAGTATAGAATGGGAGCAGACGAAGCGCCAGAAGTCTGAATGGAGAGCTTAGTTCTGCAGATAGCAAAGCAGTCCCTAATCGACGGCGGTCAATCCTATAAGTGATCGCCAAGGCTGGGAGAGAGAAGAGGGCCATGGGGAGAAGAATGTTGAAGTTAAGTGATAAGTTCAGGAGGTAAAAGTACCAGGGTTCGGTGCCATACAGATCGGGACCACGGGAAGTGTCGGGGAAAACGTTATATCTCACGATGTTCCAAAACACTGCAGTGAACTTTCCATAGAAGTACGAATCGATCGCAACTATAGGTATCTGCGCACCTCTCAGTGAAAGCAAGACGCAGACAGGGTTTTGTACTGACTGGGATGAGCGCTGCCGCGGCACCACAAACGAGCAATCTTATCCCGCGGTTGAGCTGCCAGTCAATTTTATCCTTCGCTGGGACCTGGTCAATACCAAACGCGAACAACTCTTCAAAGACGAATGGGATGGCTATGGCGAGGGCGAAGGGCCAGCCAAGGACTGCGCCAAGCGTGAAATACAAACAGTCGCAAGAGTCCGCTGGTCATCCTCGCTGCTGGATGGTGTGAACGCGTGCGACAGCGCAAGCATCGTTGTATACATTGCAAACGATGAGGGGAGAAGGGCTGAGAATAGGTCAGAATGCGAATGAGGATCGACGTGTCGCATAAAGGAGACTTACCCGTCGATGCGTTCCACATGCCAGCATTGGCAACTAACATGAACAACATGTAACGAGCGACGCGGTTGTTGATCTTGAGCCGAACGGTATCGTATAACTTGGCTTCACAGATGGTGCATATAGTGGCCAAGACAGCGCGCACGAAGAAGAAAGCTGGTCTCTGCAGCAGAGGTGAGAACCTTCGAGAGAAGACCTGCACCAGTGAGCTCACTTTTCCCATCTCACGCAGTATCCAGAACGGGATTTTGGAAGGGATGAACCACAAGAGGGTGTATGCCCAGCTCCGAATCGCGTACTGCGGGGATGTTTCCCACGTCTGAAAGCCGTAACCCTTATACAAGTAATGCAGAGGTTCCCAGTAATTAAATACTGTGAAGAGGTCACTCAGAGGGAAGAGGCCCTAACGAATGTCAAATGTACGGACCTTCGTCACAGTCCTGGATGTTCGAATACATCGCTGCTGTGACGCGGAAAATGAGTAGTATCCTGACCGCCACAGAAAACCTGGGGACCCAAGGGGACGTGCGGCTCTGAGGTGCTTGCTTCAGAAGAAAGAAAGAAACGCCAGTTGGAGCATGTATACGCACCTTCTGAGCTGGTCCTGGAGGATCCCGGTATGTCTTGCTGCCACTGATTTGGGTGCATATTCATTCTCCTCCTTCTTGATGGGCCGACGGAAACGGAGGGTTTGGATGTTCGACATGGGCGGCGCCGATGTTGGGAGGGCAGTTGTCTCCTCGGTTGTTGTGGTATAGTAGGTGGTCACCTTGGCGGGCTTACTTAGCGCCCAGGTTACTGCAAGCGCTAAGCGCTAAGCACTCATTTCTTTTGATGACCCGAGACCTCATACGTGCTAAGGGTGCGTCAGAGCATGGACATTATGACATTGTGGCAGGAAAGTGTCAATGAATCAACAGTAGACCAAAAGTGTTCTAGAGGAAGAGGAAGATGGCAAAAACTAAACCTGGTATCCTAAAAAAAGTGGCCTAGCAAGAACTACACTCGCCAGTAACCGTACAAATTGCATGCAAAATGTCGAGCGAATGAGCACAGAAAAGATTGTACGGCAAGCGAAGTCCTCTTAAAGCGGGTAAAGAAACCGTCATTAAACGGAAATGATCAAATATTCTGTACACAAATTGTTCTTGTCCGTCAAATCATTATCCCTAGAGTCAATTAAGTCCGCCATTGGGGCTGGGTGGTGCGGCGCCGGGAGGTAAACTGGCATAGACTGATGTAGTACGCGAATATCTGTTCTGTTGGGGCGGCTGCGATGTACGGCGCGACGGACGGGAAACACGACGAACTCCGTCAGGGCCCGGGACTGGCCCGTTATCTGACAGACTGACTCCGCGTGCTCGTGACCGACGACCAGATGGTGAAGGGGAAGACGATGGTCCAACGTCCTGTTCTACACCATAGTAGCATCGTGGCCAGACTGGAATGGATTCGCTTCCCCGGGGAATGGAGTCTGTGCCGTCGCTTGGCGACTGGTTGAACGGGCGTTCTGATGGTCATGGTTTCCGCGACCTGGAGAACCGCGACGAGAGGGGGTGGAGGCCGATGTGCCATGGTAGTCTTCAACAGGTTGCTCAGGCGTATTAGAGGTAGGACTGGAGACAAGACGGTGGTGAGAGGACGAATGGTCCGAATACACGTCTTCGCTAGATCGAGTAACCGAGGATGAGGATCCACCGTACGTTGCTGGGCGATTCAAGGCGAGTGGGGCGGGAAGCGTAAGCAACTGGTTGCTGTCATAACGCGGACGCGAGGCACCGGCATTTGCGAGAGACTCCATTGTGCTTGAATCGAATCCTTGGGAAGGAGTGACGCCAGTCTCGGTGTATGATACCGTAGAATACCTGTCCTTATCGTAAGACTCACGACGGGAATAAAGATCCAAGCTCTTACCGCTTCGGCGAGTTCGTTTTGATGTCGTAGTAAGAATCCCTCGACTGCGCACCACTCTTCCATCGCCTCTCACGCTCAAACTCTGCCCAACGCTTCATTACAATATTCGTCGAATCAAACTCACCCTCCTTATCGCCATGATTTCCACCTTTGTCCCCGGATACCTTACGTGTCTGACCCCACGAAAAGTCGTCGAAATGCCAGAATGCATAGGCGGGAAGGATACCGTTCCATATAGGAAGCGACAAGAGGTAGACCAACATCCAGCCGACATACGCAATCTTGCGGGAGGTGATAACAATAAGCAATCCAGGTAGACCCAAAATCACAGCCAAGAGGACCAGAGGGATCGTGGTGTTCGTGTGCCCGGGATGACGGAACTAATGACGAGGTATATGGTGAAGGATATAGCAGCAGGGAGGACGAGCGTGCCAGCGAGTTCCATGCCGACGACAAACTGCATTGAGAAACAGAATGTCCCACAGAGATCGCGAACAAGGACCAGCTCAGCGAGGTTGTGCACCGTCGAATTGATCCAACGACGGCGTTGGGAAAGAAGGACCCTGAATGTATCTGGCACGACGGTTTTGCAAACTGCAGAGGGCAAGAAAAGGTTTTTGCGCTTCGGGAAGGTCTTCAGCATGAGCGTCGTTAGGTATCGATCTTCTCCGAGAAGTAACAGGTTCTTCTTGTGCAAGGTATCAACCACATTCTCCGAATAGTGTTCCACGATATCGGGGTTGGCGAGAATGGGGACCCAGTAACCAGAAGCGCCTTTCGGAGCTTTGATGCGATACATACTGAAACAGCCTGGCAAGCATGTTACACCACCGAACATTGATTCGAAAGCCTTGGTCATGTGGTGCGAGATATAGTACTCGAAGACTAGAGAACAAGCACTTAGAAAGGTGGCCTGCAAGAGATGATATTGAACGCACCTTGAATCATGCTAACCCAGGTTTCCCCCTTGTTAGCAATCTTGGTTTCGCCGCAAAGTCCCATAATTTCCTCGTCTTGAATCATGCATGATGCCATCCGCGTGAGCGAGTCGGGGAAGACTTTAGTATCGGCATCCACGCAAAGCACCAATTCATAGCGATCTGGGCTCACGCCAGTCACCCGCCAAAGGGAATTAAAGAACTCGTACTCGAACGTGGTCATACGTTCATCAAACATGACTTTTTGAAGGAAGGCCATGAGGACGATTTGCGAGTCACGCTTGCCACGGTTTCCAGGCTTAGGGTCTGACGCTTCGAGTGGGTTACCTGTCTTTGCAACCAATACCACTGGCACACGCTGCTGCTTGGACCTCTCTACAGTAGCGTCATCGTAGTCGTAGAAACCAGCAAAGACTTTGGCCATATTGTGCCGCTTGTGACCGTCCGCGATGGCAACGTAGGAATGCGCTTCAACGTCTTCGGGCTCGATAACGAGTTCCTTCATCATGGACAAGACGATTTCAGGGGTCGTCTTATCATTTCCAGAACCTTTGACCATGCCATCCGCGATGACCAAGATGAGCTTGTGACTGTTTGGGTAGTCGGTGGTGGCAAGCGAGTCGAGCGTCGTACGTAATCCCTCCACTGATTCGGAGTAAGCGGTTACAAGGCAAATCGTGTGTGCGAGTCGAAAACCAAATGGTTCGTAGTCTGGAGCGGGCTGGGGAACGACATTGTTCAGGGGGAAAGGACACACAGCATCTAGAAACCCGCGGGACTCGTTAAGGGATGTGGAGCTCCTGGATTCATGATAGACGGCATCCTGTGGACCAGGCTTGCCAGCTTTTCCTGAGACTGAAGGGGAACCGTAGATGCTCATCGCACCACGTTTATATGAGACAGCATCAACCGTACCATAAGCGGTAGTTGGCCGGGCGCCAACACCTTTTAAGACATTCTCCGCGGGAGTAAAGCGCGATTGACGAGGAAGAAAGTGTCCCTTCTTGTCCTTCTTCTGGGTGTACCCGTTCTTCGAGACATTGGGCCGATACTGACTCGGAGCGGGGCGGTAAATGTCATCGCTCCAATTCTCGATGGCGGCCATTCGTTGCATGCGCTGTTCATACGTTTCGTGCTTGGATACGCCAAGCCTGGTGGCGAAAAACCAGGAGAACATTACGGCCATGACAAAGCGAATGGCAACAACGCCGACTATAAAATGAGGGAAACGTAGAGGACAATGTCCGAGGCAACACATCCGATGCTGTTTGTGTCAATAAAACCAACACCGATGATATTCTGTAGACATTGGGCGAGTGTCTTTTGCTTTGTGCGTTCGATGAACATGGAGATGTCTTTGCCGTTGAAGGTGCCGTCAGGATTTGTAAAACGATCGAAAATCGCTGGATAATTGACTTCTCCTTTACTTAGCCATTTGAGAAGGCTGAAATCCAACACAGTGCTACAAGCGACGTTAAATAAGGCTGCTAAAAAACTCGGCCCCACTCACTACTGATAAACAGCGAGATTCCGACTTGTGCTCTTCACATCATCCCACGAATAGTAGACTTGCCCCATGGGACTCAGCTTTGCCAACTGTTCCCGTGCTTGTGAATTGACATGACAGTTTATGTTGCTCTCATAACCTGTAAGATTGACCCCGGATGTACCATGTTGATTGTAAATGTTGCAAGGGAAATACCAGTCCAGTTGACCTTTGTTTCCAGTAATGCTCGAGTTGGACGCCTTGGTGATAATCCCCTGACAAGGTCCGTTGGTATCCTGAAACAAGAACGAGAGATCATTGCCAGCGGCATTCCAGTTTCCTTCAAATAGAGGGTTACTGTGACCGTCGAAAGGTCCAACTTTGGGGTGCGTGAAGTGGGAAAAGTCATAGTCATAACCATGGATGATGACGGAACCTGTATCGATAAAGCCGCCATGGAATCGATTGGGAGGCTTTCCGCAGACTACTTCGGTGAAGCCAAAAGTCAAAAAGCCGACACCAGCCATTAGGAACACGATTAAGCTGATTAAGCCCATTTTTTCTCTCCAGGCGCGCTGTTGCTCAGGGCTACGGATACCTGAACCGAAGAATAAACAAACGTGGGGTTGCCAAAAACGGAAACGGCACTCTCACCGCATGATCGCAACAAGAATGGGGGGCACAGGCTGTGAGAAGGTAGCAATACGTCACCCAACCATCATGTGGCCCGGGAATATTCCCCAAGCAGCGTCGACGGTCCCCCAGTGCTTCGTCTGCTTCGGTCGGAGGTTGGCGCTTCCTTCGAACAGTGCCACGCTTGAATAATGCGAGACCAGACTCATGAACATCTTCCTCACGACCCAACAGAGACTGGCCACGGCGGAGGGGGCGGTGGGGGATGTTACCGGTAGCTGAAAATAGGAATTTTTGTGATAAATAGAAGTACAGATGTATAAAAGAACATACAAGATGGTTGAACAAGGCTTGCATTGGCATCTTCAAGCATTGCGGCGTGAGTGCGGTAGTGCCATTGACGATGACCAGGTTCGATTTTTTCCCGGTCGGGTCTAACTAGGCTTTTCTTCCTACCCATCAGCGCAGCATCCGCCATTGTGAAGCCAGCTTCGGAGTCTGGACTCGGTTGCGACAAGACATTCTGATAAGCAGAGTGTTGTCGTACTCTGCCAGGCTGGTCGAGCGGGGCTCGCCGGTCTCCTCTCTCGGTGTTCTGAAAAGAGATATTGTTGGTATGGAGACCAGCATCGTGAAGCTGACGGGAAGAGCGATTGTAAGAGCTAGGGAGGTGGATTGATCGAGGGAAGGAGAAGTTGGGGACAGAGGTTGGTGGGAGTACTGGGAGTAGGACGGTCTAGGTGCGCGAGGTGGGCGCTGGCCGGAATAATCCATGGTAAGGACGGTTGAAGGTGGGGACTATAGGGACATGCAAGGGGAAAGGGTATGAATAAAAGGACGGAAGAAGGGTGGGAGAGTGAATAGGAGGAGAGGCGTGGAGGGAGCGTGTGGGTGCCCAGGGAAACCGTGAGCGACAAGAGTTGTTTGTCAACGGCGACTGGAAGCCTGTCAGCGCCCCTGGACCTTCAACTCAAATTCGGACGGAGGCCGTCCACTTACCTCACACAAATTCAATTTGACCTCGCTGTGTGTCTACGAAATCAAAACGCCCTGGGCTTACAGTAACGCTCAATGTTCAACCCAAAATCAACAAGACAAACCATTTCTGCTATTATAGATTTTTATTTTCATTATGAAGTTGAACATTACCAGGCGAGATGGCCGAGCGGTCTAAGGCGCCAGACTAAGGATCTGGTCTCTTCGGGGGCGTGGGTTCGAATCCCACTCTCGTCACTTCTTCTACAAGAAGTTTTTTTCCCACCCAATATACCTTACACCTTGGCCTTCAAATTTAGCCCAGTTCTATATGGCATTATCATTCATGTTCTCAAGTCATCGTTCACTGAACTCCGCGGGCCTCAAGTCAAACCGACAGCATTTATTAATACTATAAAACACCTATAACCAAGGTCGCGCTCATCCATCAACAGTTTACACCAGCGTCTCGCCGATCGTGAAGTGTACGTGGTCCCCTTCCCCAGAGTGAGCCGTACTGGCAAACGTGGGTCGATCCGAATAGGTGCCGAAGTGCCGATATAAAGTCCCCACGACTGAAGTTGCGAGTAATAGCAGCGGCCTCCTCTTCGGTGAGCGGTCGTGGACGTTTATTGGGACGAAAGGTCGAAGTTGACGCGCCAGTAAAGGAGCCATTGTACTCATAGTATTGTTGATGAGTGAGACTGGGGGGTTGCATATAAGAAATTGGCGCAGCTGGGAACGGAGGGATGCCAGGAGCTACGCACGTTGCCTCAGCCGACATGGGCACGAAGGATATCAATGAAGACGAACCAGGAGTTTGCTGCTGTGAGTGATCAACGGGGGCCTCTGGATCCGGGTAAGCACAAGTGGCACCGAGACCACGCTTGAGGCAACTCTAAAGACGATGGGGTGACAATTTTGACATACCTGGAAAGGCGGATATAGATAGGTACCTACCTGACATGGGAGGATCTCGCTGCAGCGAGTCTTTCCAGAATGACAAGAAGTGCACGCACGCCTTACGGCTGGGGCTTTTGCTGGAGATTTTAAAAAAGAAGGATGAGAAATTCGAGGCAACGGATGCGGACGGGTAAGTAGAGCAGGAGAATAATAAGGCAGGGTTGGGGACGCACGCTTCCGAGGTGCATCCGAGATTGTTGGCTGAGAATTTTGATGGAGCTGAGCATGAAGTTGAGGGTCTTGCACAAGTGACTGCGGCGGTGGAGGTTGCTGAAGTTGTTGAGTGTCGATCGACGGCGTGGCCGTATCCTGGGCCGGGGTGGTAGCGGAGTCGGACATGGCGGGTTGACGGAGGGGCCGGACGTGCGAGATTCTGTGAGGCCGTGAGCCGCTTTATGTATCGATGTTTGGTTCCGGTTTTTCCAGTTTTCGGACGGTAACCGGAGAGTTCCCGCAGCCGGCCGCTCTTGCCCCGCAACCCCGGTGAGAAGCGATCAGTGCAAGTGCACTCATCCATCTATCATGGCCTCCAGTTCAAATCCTAATCAGCCTCCCCCTCCATTCACAGATTTTGACTTCTCCTTTGATCCGTCTCTCAATGGCTTTTTCCCTCCCCCTCCACCGTTACCTCCTTCGGCTGGCCTTTTCTCCGATTCAGAGACAACCGACCTCTTAGGCTTTCTCGACAATTTTAACTGGGAGTTTGATGCACCGCCCCTTCCATCAGATAGTCATCAAGAACAACCCCCTACGTTACATTATGACACCACCTTATCTGCTCAACCCCCCACCCTTCACCCCTCAGACCAGCTGCAGCCAGAGCAAGACCGTGACATGCCCCAGCAGCCTTCAAGTCCCCTGGCGCCATCTCCTCCGACTCCTCGCAATAAGCCCCTTCTCTCCAGTCCTCAGAAACGCCTGAACCATATCATGTCAGAGCAAAAACGACGAAACGCCATCCGAGAAGGTTATGCCCAGTTGACCACACTACTTGCGCCCAGAGGTGCTCCGCCTGGGACTGGCATGCCCACTAGGGGTCGTCCGAAAGGTAGCGGAGGTAGAGGAAAGGGCAGAACGAAGGGTAAAAGCGGAGTCCTTTTCCGTGCTGTTGAATATTGCCATTGGTTAGAGGAGGGAATTGAAGCATTGAGGGAAGAGGTCCAAAGGGCTGAAGCAGCCGCTGGCCTCCGTGCTGGCTGAAACCGGATCAACTGAGTTCTTTATTCCTCGCCGTGCGTCGATACCCCTGACATACTCGGTCATCGCACTAATGTATGCGTATTGTAGTCCTGAACACACTCCTTTGTACTCTACACCGACTTATGTATCACATGATTTCGGCATCATCCGATTTCGATCAAATGATCCCTCCTCGTTCTTCCCATGCCCCCACCACCACCGACACCCCCACGCCCGGACTGGCCACTCCCAACTTTTAGCCTGCGAATTGACGACCTCTCCCACCGGGGAATCAAATCGTTCCTTGACAATGTTGACCCCATCACAGTCATGCATGATGCTGCCGTTGCCGTCTTACAATGGTTGTATGTAACAACGGACAAGGCACCAAAGAAGTGAGCCGGCTGCAAATACCACATCCAATACGGTTTTACCAACGCCACCTTTACAGTGTGCAGACCATACAACTTGTCCTTCGACACATGGATGGTATAGCATATACAACCGGCTCGGAAACTACCAAAGAGGTTCACTTCTCATGCAAGTACATTGTGGACAGCACCGCGGATGAGATCCGCGGGGTTCTGGTCCACGAAGTCGTCCACTGTTACCAGTACAACGCCCAGGACACCTGTCCCGGCGGTCTGATTGAGGGGATCGCCGGTGCGTAAATCTGCCTGCCCCGAACTTCGCCTCCATTTTCTGAGCTGCACCCCCACATCGTAGATTGGGTTCGGCTTCGTGCCGGCTTCGTGCCCCCGCATTGGAGTCCTGGCGGTGATAAGTGGGACGAGGGCTATCATGTACAGCATACTTTTTGCAGTGGCTGACCGAGCGGTATGGCGAGGGCACGGTGCCAGAAATCAATGAGCTGATGAAGGACGCACGATATGATGAGCGTATCTTCAAAACCGTGACGGGTCGTAAGGTTAGCAAGCTCTGGAAGCTCTACAAGGACATCTTGGCGAGGGAAGCGGAGGCGGGACCTCTTTAATCACCTCTGAGAGTGACGCCGAGTAGCCTTCCATCGGGAGGATGCAACGATTGGGGCCATTATCCACAATTAGCTCGACGAATAGAGGCTAGATCCATGATTGAATACAGTGCCAGAGAGTGCAAATTAGACAGTCATAAAAGCGTAATAAAAAAATGAAAGCAATGTCCGAGAAAACTGGCTATCCCATCTCCTCCTCGAGCTCCCGAGCTAAGAAATCATCGTCATCGTCATCGCCGAATATACTCTCGTCTTCTTCATCCCCGTCTTCCTCGTCCTCCTCACGAGAACTAGCTACTGTGGGAAGTGCGTATTGGCCGAATTCTTCTGGCGAGATGGACTCTTTGAGCCTAGATGCATTCTGTCGTTCCTTGGCAAGTTTCTTGCGTTTGGAAAGTGGTGAACGGAGTAAGTCATCGTCGCCTGAATTCAACCCAGCTTCTGACGGAGTAAGACTTCGCAGCCGCTTTCGTCTGGTTCGTGGGGTAGAGGTGCCGCTTTGAGACAACGGTTTCAGCGTAACGTGTCGACGACGAAAGGAATCAATCCGCGCACCTGACAGAGCCACCCGTCTCATCTCCTGCGCGTCGATCGTTGTTACCTGACCTGCGACTCACACCCTTTGAGCTCGCACCGTCGTCTCCATCGTCATCGTCATCACCATTCTCGTCTTCTTCGTCCCCGCTCGCCAAGAACTCGCGCAATTCCTCGTCCACGTCTTCCCACGATAGCGACAGCTCCAGGTTCCGCGACTCTTCCGAGATGCGCTTCAAGTCGTCCAGCTCGTCCTCGTTGGCCGTGCCGTCCCCCTGCGCCGCCACCCCCGGAGTAACTGTCCCAGAGTCACCTTTCCGGGACCCGGGTTCGACGTCCCAGTCATCTGCGTCAGGCTCTGGGTCAGACGAAATCTGCTGAGCGTCAGGCGGCGCTGGAGAACTCGCCGTGTCCGGCGCAGTAGCACTCAAGGACCGGGGTTCATCCATCAGGTATGGTGTTTCGTCCTGGCGTTCCCAGCGTGCAACGGAGTCTGTGAACCAAGCAAGCCATACGATTTTTATGTTACCCCGTTTGCGTGCCTGATCAATTTTCGCCGTGCCTCGCTTTCATCGGGTGTGAAGTTAGTACAACGCAATGTTAAGAAGAAAGGGGCGTACCTTTGCGGCGACAAGATGTGTAACTTGGCTTGAAAACTCTGTGTGGCAGGAAGCGCCAAAGGCTTCAGCCAAATTCCATATGTCTGTAGTCTCTGGTCTAGTGTCTAGCGGGATCACGCTGGAGAAGAGGATATGCAGGCCATCAAACGTCTGTAACCTGAGCCCGGGAATGATGATCTGCGCAGAAAAAATAAAATCCCGCCTGATGATTGGCGTGGTGACTGTACTCACTCGGACGTCGTAAAGAATAGATGATGAAGGTTGTGCTTTGTTTGAAAGTCTGGCCTTCCCCCCTTTATCACGAGGCCGGTTGTCGTAGGATTCAAAGAACTGTTCATGAACAACGTCTAGAAGCTGAAAGACTTTTCAAGTATTCACTTATTTTAAAGAAAGACGCGACTGACCCGCTTGATTCGTTGAAGTTCTATGTCATCATTCTTAAGTAGGGCCTTGCGATGATGTTTTTCCCCTGGGATCTCAGATGGTTTTGATGTATTCTCGCTTTGACCCGATATACTACTTGCTGGGCTTTCACTTGGAAACTGGCCGTTGGCTGCTTCTTGCAGCTCTTCTTGAAGTTTAGCCAAGGACGTTCCTCTACTTGTGCCTCAAGAGCCAGCGAGTTGCGAGCTATCATTTCCTTCTGCAGTATTTCCGCAGCGGCCGCCTCATCAGCCGAGGATGTACTGATAGCACTTGACTGGGAGTCATCGGGTAGAGGACCCGGAGTAGAGGTCGTTAGTGTGGGCCCTGGGTCAGTTTGTGGCTCCCGGCTGGCTGTTGCTGGTGATGTCTGTGGGATAGTGGACGTCGACGCATCTAGTTTGGGTAGAAATGTTGAGTTGATATCACCGATCCCGACAAAAAAGTCGTCTGTGTGGATATATTAACAAGGCGCTGACTTCAAAGAGAAGACAATTCTAACATGGGATGACTTTGACGAGATTTGGGCTCCATTCCCAAACATCCGCGCGATCATCAATGATGACGACCATCGACGTGTCAACAGGAAATAGTCGCTGCAGGCTCTTCTGTGTAAGGCCTTGTAATATGTCAACCAAAGAAAGTAGTGAACCAAGAACAACACACTCACTTCCACTTTCGTCACGGCTCAAGATCCGACCACAGAAGAACTTTCCATCCGGATCAATGGCCTTGCAGACTTCCTCGGCGTAAGCACGTGTGCCCATAGTATAAACATGCATTTCATACTTGGTCGCCACACTGCCGAGGAAGCCAAGCCATCCTGGACTTCAGCGCCACAAAAGTCAATGCAAGAACAACGCAAGAGGCAGGCTCGTACCGAGGTTTGACGTAGTAAAGACAACCCTGTGTTTCCACGGTCCTTTCTTTGCCCTTTGTTCGACGCTTGTCGTCCCGGGTGGGAGACCAAAAGACTCAGGACCGAGGCGAAACTTCTTCACATCTTTCAGCGCTTCCCAATTAGGATTCACTTCGTCGTCTTCAACTTGGCTTGGCTCGTTCAAACCATTTTCCGCTTCTGAATGTGCCTTGTTACGGGTTTGACGCGCCTCCCAGGCTTCGCCCTCCGTAATCCAGTCGCCCACAGTCGGGTCAACAGTGGCATGGACGATGGTTTGGTCAAGGTCAACGATCAGTGAGAGCTTGCGGGTGTTGAGAAGGTGCTCTGCTGTTTCGCGCTCGATGCGCTGTGCCTCTTCGAGAGAAACCTTTGGGCCATTGGCAGAATGCGTCATCTGAATTGAGGCCCGCGCTTCATTAGAGAACCCGGTATAGTCGGACCTATTGTCAACGAACATTGAGATGAACGTGCATATGCCATGAGATCATACGCACTGCGTCATGTCCTTCCCACAAAGCGCGCAGAGGCCGCCCATCTGTACGCCATGTTTGCAAGGCTCGGAGATATAGAGGACGACTTTCTCATCGCTTGTAATGACATCATGTTCTTTGACGCACCACCTTTCGATGGTGCCTTCTACCGGGCAATCCCATGTGCCAAACAGAACTTGTGGGCGCTCGCCAGGTGAAGAAGGTTGAGAAGAGAAGGAATACGTTAAGAGCGGAGAGCCACGCTGAACGGAATCGGAGGGCTTGGGCTGAATATTGACGACTGTTACGGGGAAGGGTGTTCCGGGGGGTAGAAAGAGTTGTGAAGAGGAAGAGGACATTGAACGTTAGAGAGTAATAGAAGTCGGCGCGGAATCAACAAACGGAAATCTTGAATGGGCGAACGTGACCGAACGAGGCAGACGTGCAACGCCGCGGTAACGAGATTGCTATCAATTTAGGGGGGGACGAGCACGGCGTTGTTGAAATCTACAGTAACACGATCAGTAATTAAGCAGAGCACAGCTTGGACCGTGTGGCGCGCCGCTGCCTGCCGTTGCACGTTTGCTCTCTTCCTTTCAGCCAGGTCACTCTACATACCCCACGCTAGAACTGTATGTCTCTCTCTCCTTTCTTGATCCCGCCGTATTTTATCCTCCTCACCAGACTTACAACAACCCTTCAAGAGAAACATGGATCCAGGACTCGGAGTCGATGAGGTACTACACCACACCATCTCCCTAGGACATTCTTTCTCATCCCTCCTAAGATTACACCAATTGCGTTGCTTATGGATGAGCTACGTTCTGAGGATGTTCAGCTACGGTTAAACGCCATTCGCCGTGTCTCTACGATAGCGCTCGCCCTGGGCCCAGATCGCGCACGAGACGAACTTATCCCCTTCCTTCAAGAGTCGGTAGACGACGAAGATGAAGTTCTCTTAGCACTGGCAGATGAACTGGGGAAAAGTTTCGAGGAGTATATTGGGGGGAAGGAATACGCTCACGCGCTACTCGGCCCACTAGAGAACCTGTCTGCAGTTGAAGAGACTTTGGTCAGAGACAAGGCACGTATCATTCCAGAGACATATCCAGCTCGAGGGTGTCGATGATCGCCAGCTCATGCCACGCGTTCAACGCGTTACAGGCCGCCGAATCTATCACCAAGATCGCTGCTGTTCTCACCCACAACAGATCGAGCAATACTACATCCCTCTTCTCAATCGACTGTCGCATGGCGAGTGGTTTACATCCCGCACATCATCGGCCGCTTTGTATGCTCCCGTGTATCCCAATGTGTCACCGGCAATTCAAGAGGAGTTGAGGAAGGGCTTTGCAGCCTAGGGTCGGATGACACGCCGATGGTTCGGCGAGCGGCCGCAAAATGGCTTGGAGTGAGCGCAAGTTTTCTCTTTCTACCTGTAACTTTCTGATCGCACATAGTCATTCGCAAAAAACCTTCCAAACAACACGTTTTATCAGATGGACTGAACATATATCGCCGTCTCCAAGCAGATGACCAGGACTCCGTGCGGTTATTGACGGTCGAAGATCTAGTTGTTATCGCCCAACAGCTTTCCCCTGCTGAGGTGAAAGAGCAACTGCTGAAGCAGATCAGACAGAGTGTATCAGATAAAGCATGGAGGGTCCGATATATGGCTGCGAACCATTTCAATGCGGTAAGCTGCCTTGTCACCTCCAATTCGCCGTCTTAATCGATATATTAATTCAGCTATCTGAAGCTGTTGGAGTGGAGCTCGTGAGGGAGGAGCTTGTCAATCACTATGTCCAGTTATTGAAAGACAATGAAGCTGAAGTTCGCACAGCGGCAGCAGGGCAAATACCAGGTATGTGACAACAATTTCCGATGGGGGATCTTAATTCTCGATCTCATCTTTGAAGGTTTCTCGAAATTGTTGGAATCTGAGGTCGTCATTGCCCGTATAATACCCTATGTTCGGGATCTTTGTCAAGACAGCTCTCAGCATGTCCGGGCCGCGCTTGCAAACCAGATTACAGGGCTTGCGCCTCTCCTCGGCCATGGTCCCACCATCGATCATCTTCTTCAGCTCTTCTTGCACCTGTTGAAGGATGAATTTCCTGATGTTCGGCTGAACATTATTAGTAAACTCGAGCAAGTTAATGAAGGTATGTTCCCTCTGTATTGAACCCCGGACACTGATCCGATATTCCTCAGTCATCGGAATCCAACTACTGGCCGACAACCTCTTACCGGCCATCGTCGAGCTCGCGGAGGACAAGTCATGGCGGGTACGACAGGCAATCATTGAATACATTCCGCTGCTTGCCACGCAATTGGGCAAAGAATTCTTTGATGAACAACTCTCGAGCCTGTGCATGTCTTGGTTGGGGGATACTGTATACAGCATCCGGGAGGCTGCGACCATCAATCTGAAGAAATTGACCGAAGTATTTGGCGTCGAGTGGGCCAGGACGCAAATTGTGCCTAAAGTAGTTGCCATGGGATCGCATCCAAACTACCTTTATCGGATGACTACCGTCCAAGCAATTGGGGTACTTTTCAAAATTGACTCGACTAACCTCATGAACTGACTGGCTTTCCAGACGATCGCACCGTCTCTAAATATCGATATTGTCTGCGACGAGATAATCGATGCGCTGTTACGTCTTGCTAATGACCCCATTCCGAATATCCGGTTCAACGTAGCAAGATCCTTGGAGGTTGTCGCGACCACATATGGCAAGACGCCGGAAGGCAAGGAACTTGCGCAGCAAAAAATCGTTCCCGTTTTGGAGGAACTGATGGCAGACCAAGACGCAGATGTTCGCTACTTTGCTAGTCTCGCGTCCCAGAGAACGCTTGCGACGATACAGGGCTGAGGTGACTCGCAGAGTCTGTTCAGTTATGATGATGGTGAAGGTGGTGGACGTGTCGCGATAGTGAGGGAGGCATCTGCGCATTTCCGTTTAGCTTTCCTTTACTGTGGAATACTACGAAGATAAAGAAATGGATTTTTGTACAGCGTTCCTGTCGCCGGCGAGCCAGCAACCTGGGACGGGGCGTTGATGGGGTCTTATTACACAGATCCCGAGCCGAACCGAACTCGTTGACACCGAGGACCGTTCTTCTGTCTTCTTCCCCATCCTTCTCTCCTTACTCTGGCTATTCCTTCTCCATGTCTGTGGAGCCTTCCCTTCCCGACCCCGACATATCCGACGATGACCAGCATCCAACCGAAGCTTCCAATAGAAAAAGGAGCAGCAGAGGCCCGTACACCTTGCCCCGCTGCCCCCCATCTTGCCTTACTTGCCTCCTTAGCGTGCGACCAGTGTCGGAAAACTAAGAGTAAATGCGAGAGGTTCAAGGGAGATGACGACCCCTGTAAGAGCTGCTTAGCAGCCGGTACAGGTACTCCCATCTTTCCGCTCATCTTATCTCTTGCGCCACCAACTAACCCACTCTCCAGCTTGCACTTTTCTAGGTACGCGCCTACTCCGACTCCTCCTCTCACCCCCTTGATCGTTCTCCGAATAGGTCCGAGCTTTAAGCGCGGCCCTCCCAAGGGTTACATTCATGCCATTGAGCAAAGATGGCATCAGGTCGAATCGGTCCTAGGCGCAATCCTATCCTCGAAAGATCCACACGTGAATGCTCTCATCAATAACTTACGTAGGGATGAGCTTGCGCGAGATATCCTCACCAGGGTAGACTCGGGTCCTTTTGTGAGTGTCTCGCGGCATTTTCCCAAGCCATCTCTCTGATGTCGAGCGGCCCATTCATGCAGGGTCCCACAGGTCGCCTCAGTATCTCCGCAGGGATGTCAAAAGAAGACTTCTTTGCATCCATAATGAACGCTGACAATCAACACCCCCGCGATCCATCACGCCCCAAGCGGCAGTCTCGAATGTCACGCGAGATTGTTTCTTCGAGTATGTGATGCTCTGGGCTATTGGCTTGGTTTATTTGACCTCGTTCTAGACAATTCGATGCTTGTTACGCCTACCCTGGAGTGGCAGGATCGCCTCTCGAGCTCCTACGCCTGGACAGAAAATCCAGAGATATTAGCCCCTTCCCCACCTCTCCACATTGGTGGACAACCGCCCTTTCAGCGCCGTCGATTGGATCAAGACTCCATACCACCAAATTGGGGTCCCCCATATAAACTTGAACCAGTCTCTGGTGTGTGCGATCTACAGAGAACCAGCGTTATTTCAGTTTTCCTTACCACTTCATTTGCAATATCTAGAGTCTGACGATTCCGACGATGCCTCATCTTTGCTTGGGGAATTGTCACTTGACGAAAATAGAGAGGTGCGCCTACATGCCATTAATGTGTAACGCAACTCAGCCGTGTCGATCACCGTAGGTGCGGTATCATGGCCTTATCAGCGGTCTTCACCTGTTATCCCACGCCGACCGCACGGATGAACGAAAAATCGGGGGTGTCTGGTAAGCGAATCATTAAATTACACCACACGTTTTCACTTTGCGCCCAGGCAATTGCCCATGGCGCGTGTCTGGCCTCCTGCTGTGAACCGGTTTATACCAGAGGAGAATGTTGACGTAACGATGCCACCTTTGGATATGCAGCGCCATTTGTTAGACCTGTATTTTATTTATGTGCACCCTGTGTTTCCGGTCATCCACAAGTCGCTCTTCTGGAAGGACTATGAAGCTACGTAAGTGTATCCCCCTGTTAAATCTGCACGCTGTGCTCAGTGATCCATAGGTACTCGTCAGTATTTCCCTTGATGGAACTGAAGACAAGGCATCACAAAGCTCACATGGTTGACAGGTTCTCCGGTAGCTCAACTCGTGAACGGCCACACATCTCGAACCTTCTGCTCCTGTCAATGTTCGCAATTGCTGCCCGATATGACCAAGCCGAATTGCCTCCACTTGACCCAGGGAATCTTTGGGAAGCCGGATTGGACTACATGGTCCAAGCCAGGGAGGTATTAAGTATGTTATTATATCTCCTATCCAGCGTCAATGCAAACATATTTATTGGCCCAAGATCGTGTTTATCATTATTGCAGAGGAACAACGTGTCAAGCCTTATTACTTCTGGGACTACGAGAATTCGGCATCGGTGCGCTACTCTTCACATGTATTCCCAGTTGAGAGACTCAAAAACTTGAACATATAGGCCAGATGGAGCATGGCTGGCTCTACACAGGTAGGCAACACGGTCCTTAACCCCAGCTCGCTTATCAATCAATCGCCGCCTAGGGATGGCATTTCGCATGGTACGTTGGTACAAATATTTCGGAACTTGCTCTCTCAAATTGGCTTTGGCTACAGGCACAGGATTTGGGTCTCCATCGTGACGCAACGCTCTGGCAGATGAACGGCAAGAGTATGTTTACCTCTCAAGAGCTGCAGGCAAGAAAGCAGATATGGTGGGCTTGCGTCAGGGCGGACAAGTGCGTGGAGCTTGAACTTTCTCTGTGTGCATATGCCTCATTAGTGCGTCAGATATACGGCAGTATACATGGGCCGGCCGCCAACAATCTCAGAGTCGCATTTTGATACCCCGGCGCCCGAGGTGAAGCTTATTGATTATCGTCTTGATTTGTCTCTGACCCGTTCGTGTGTGGCTCTAGGATGAGGTAGATGAACTCTGGATTCCACACAGGTCAGACCCGGCAGCCATTGACTTAAACCCGTCCCAAGCCGAACGATGGCCACTTTCCGGAGAGTAGCAAAGCTTTGTGCGTTATGATTTCCAATCCAGGCCCCTGCTAATCTCTGTTCGCATTGTATCAAGGTGTCATAACTGGAAACGTAATAAATAGGATTTATCCTGTTCACCCACCAACGCAGTCTACGAAGCGTGCCGCCCTAGCCGATCTTGGGTCCCAACTGGATCAGTGGTACGCGGAACTACCGGACTCGCTTGCGTTCGACCCAGCGAGCTCGCGGTCTATCCCACCGCCAAATGTACTGATGATGCATGCCACATATTGGAACACCGTACTTCTTCTACATCGAGCTTTGTGAGCGCACAAATTTCTGATTCTACCTGAGTTTTACTGATGTCGCCCATGCAAAAGCATACCAAAATGGAGACCAACCCAGTGAGCTCGTCAGTCCCCGAGCAATTTCATTCACCAAACACCTGATCATAGTAGCCGACATACTTCGAACGGCACCAGAGAGTCAGAGACTCTCAAGTCCTTTGAGATATGCCAATCCGCTGCATCACATATAACGTGATTTGTGAGCATAGCATCTTTGTCCTTCTGATCGCTCAGCCAGGTTCGTAGTGGTCGCGTATCGGAAGCAGTTCAGTTTGAGCCATGGCGCCCTCTTGGTCACACAGCCCTTATTTGCAGCGGGTGCGTGCGGCATACAAATTTACGGACACTAGTCTGACTATCAACCCACAGCGTGATGCAAGTGGTCACCTGTATGTATCCCACGTAATCATAAAGAGGGAGTTAACCGTTATCCATAGTGACCATACGGCCCTCAACGTGCAAACCTCCGTTGTTTTGCAACAAACGCTTACCTGTCTCAAGGACATGGGAGTGAGTGCTTGCACTAGATTGTGCATTTGTCATCACATTGACCGTTGTCCCCTCTATAGGTGATTTGGCCTAGCGCATATCGGGCCTGGGGGCTCGTAGGGGGTGCTAAAGTCCACGTCGACAGCGGACTTCTGCATTCCAAACCGATACAACACCCAAAGCGACCCGCGGATGATGCCTTCGGTGTAGACGAAAGAAGCGGAGCTGGCCTGCTCCACAGACGTACAATTTTGGCCCATCCGCAAGGGCTGACGTAGCAGCCCCACAGGCGTCGCCTGCCGAGAGTCGCCTCCTCGCACACATGCTTGGGATTGAGTTTCCCCCGATGGAACCATCAGCATCATATGCCTCGGGCTATGAATGGTGGCCACGCGACCAAAACAAGCCACGTACTCCAGACAGCTCGACAGTGTCACCCTCGCCAAAGTCTGGGTCGAGTCACAGTAGCCCTGCCGCAGCAATGCCTATCCCGTTCAGTTTCGAACAATCACACGACTTCTGGGATGCACCTTTGTTGCAAGACATGGGTGTAAACTTTATTACAGGTGTGTGAGCAGGAAGCCAATTCGCTGGGTGTATTGTTTGTCGGACGTCCGAGATAACTTGTATGATTGAATAGTTTGATCCTTACCTTTCGGGCAGTGTAAAGCTCTCTGGTCTTATTTGTCTTCCTTTGCGTTTCATGCTTTGTACTTGTAGGGCTAGAACGCCGTCGAGCTCGTTGTTTGATGTATGCAGTTGTTGTACCACTGGGTGTATGAATCCAGTCGCACGCATGTCACCGTGACAGAAGCCAATTTCTAGCAGCCCACCATATCATCGCCACATGCCCACTACATGCAGAGGCGCAACTGTATCACCAACTCCGTGTCTATCTCAGCTATTTTCGGCGCGAAGTCCAGGGAGGTCCGCGTTTGAGCACTTTCTGGTTATGACCCATGCGGCTAGGCGAACCCCCTCTTGAAGGATTTCGGGTAGCCATCATTGAATGACGGCTACCCGAAATCCTTTGGCGTACGTCACCACACACATCTAGAAGCTGCCTCACCTCCATACTAGGGAGCCCCGGAAACCGTGGCAGGTCCAATCGTTAAGGGCAAGAAGAGCAACAACGGAAAGGTGACGAAACATTTTTATCGTTTCTGCAACATACTTTCCACCCGCACCACCACAGATACCACAGTAAGTGCAGATTCAAAAATAGAACTCAATTGGGGTTCGAGAACCGCTATTCGGCAATCGGGTCCTCATGCCCTTCTTAACGATCGATACAGGCCTCGACCTTCACCGCCAGTACTCCGGGATAAACCATTTTTCCTGAAAATTGCCGTGGACCAGCACTGGAACAGCGCTCACAGCTACTCCACACTCCACACTCCATGTCGGAGTTCTACGCGTCCGGTTTATCGGTCCGTCGATTTTCAAATAATGAACATGAGTACATGCATCATGGCCCACCTGATGATCGGCAGGGTCCGCTTTGCTTGCGGAGACAGTTCTTACATTAGGTGCGTTCGGTTGTGAGACTGTCGTCCCGACGTCCGACCCCAGAGACGCCGTCGGGATTAGATTGTAAACCACTTTGCTTTGAATACACCACTCGAACCCGGAATTGGCCGAGACCTACAGTAGAGTTGACATACATGTACATGTGATTCCATTCTCTACTTCTATACAGCCGCGGAAGCGCAATGACTACACAAAAGCAAACTACACGATTAATCTGAAAGGTCTGAACTCGAATGACGGTCTCATATTGCATTAGAAGTCTTTTCTACGTCAACACGAATGCCGCTGATGCAATTCACCTCAGCAGCCTTGAATTCTTCTATTTCGTCGTCGCCTATGTCCTCGGATGCTTTGTGGTGGAGTCCATTAAGCTCGACACTGTTGTCATGTCCCACAACGCCAAGATCGCTGTTTATGGTGCTGAGCATTGCACCAGAGTTAATGGTAGCACTTTTCCCCCCATGCGGTCGAGGCTTCCGGCCTCCGCCTCCGCCTCCACTGGTACCTGAACCAGCGGCGGATCGTTGTTGGTTAAACAGAACCCCAAAATGCAACCCCCTGGATCCGTTCGAGTTGAACGCATGGCCATCAGAATGTGTTACCGTCTCGGAGCCGCGTTGGCGGAGGTCAAGTATCTGAGAAAGAAGTTAATAAGGTTATGGAATCAAAAGGTGGCAGTGGCATACGAGACGGCAGGCTAATACAGGACTCAACATGACGCTCAAAGGGATATTAATCGCAGATATGGCCTGTCGAGGCCTGGCCATTCGGATCAGCAGGGGTATTAAGGGCCGAAGATAATCTTACTGCAGGTAGAAGATCCCGTTAACCTATCGGCCACCAGATGAAGCGTAATTGGATTAGCGAGAGACACATTACCAAAGCGGGTAGACAAACCAGATTCGCAATGGATATGAGCAAGTAATAGAAGACACCCTCGCGCAAAAAAGTTTGAATAAGACGGCTGCTTGGTCCTCCGTTGCGCCGGCGCACATAAAAGGCTTTAAAAACGGTCATAAAGGTAACAATCGTGTCAAACCCAAGAGGCGCGATCTGAAATCTGCTGTCAGCGTGGAACACAGTTGGATGTGAATAAAAACCAACGAAGAAACCTATAATATTAAAATTCACACAATGGACCTGCTCGCTGGGGGAAGCAGACTTACCAAGAAGATGGGCGGAATGGGGCTTAGACATTGGGAAGCAGGGACCCCGATCCTGATGACACGTCGGGTTAAGGAACTCAGCTGAACGCTAAGAACCTACAAAGGAGGGGTGACAAAAGGCAAGACTAAATCGGGTCAGCTTTTTTGAACATGAGCATGGAACAGTACTAGACTTACCAAGCATCTGGGAGGTATCAACGTACAGTTGATAAGCAACCATACCCCCCAGCGCGCAGAGAAGCCCAGCCAAGACCAGTTTGTTTCGGTTGAAGAAGGCGTAAGTCCGAATCAACAGCACAGCTACGGGTATATAAGTTGCTGAGCGCCGGATCTGTACATAGCAACGGACACTCTGAACCAACTTGGTTCCACATCGCCAGAGCTACTGGGATCTGATGAGGGTCATTACTATACATCGAATTATGCATCAGAGGTGGGACATACCTTGTATATCCTCTGGCAGGTTTCGAGGCTGTGATTGTTAACAAAGGCGTAAAGCAGGTAGGGTACCACTGTAATGACCCAATACCTGTGGATGTTGAGGTGCGGGTCGGAAAGTTTTGAATCAGAGTTGACGTACCGGCAAAACAGGTACGCCACTTTGACTGGAGTCCAGGACGTCTTCCAAATCTGTGAGAGATCATCATATGAGTTACATAGATGCGTATGGGAATGTGCACTGACATATTGCCACTCTCTAGGTAAGCTTATGATCCAGTCCCAGAGTACGACGGTATCTATCGAACCAGCGCACATCAGCGTCTTCCGCGATTCTTTAGATAAGATAAAGGTGCTTACACATTGCTTCGAGAGATCAGGGTGGATTAGATGGTGCTTGGTAAGAAAAAGGACGCACAACAGAAGTACACCTGTGTCCTGGGGAGGGACTCGATTTAATAACCTGAAGAGATACGAAATTACGCACACAAAGATAAAGTGCTGGGAAGTTTCGAGGGTATCCGGCATAAGTGCAAAGCTGGAAAGGCGATTGAAGAGAGAGAATGGGAGAGAGGGAAGGGCATCAGCTATATGCGTATTTGTACGAAGGACGGGTTCAGGCTAATCCAGGAGAAGCTTTCTACAAAGAAATTCATATTGTTCACTTTGAGCGAAGGACAAGCTGTTTCATAAGTGATCGAGCAGAGTTGGACATCTTGTTGGCCTGCTTAGAAGTCGCGAGAAGCTAACCGCGGGTTTCCATTTCGGACAATTCCATTTCCATAAATCGCAGTGCTATGGCGTTGCCTTTGGACTCCACGCTGTCACCACGGGAACTGCCGCTCGAGGGTTTAAACGTTTACTGTAAAGCTCCTCGAGCGCTCCTCCCTCAAACCGTGCAAGATGATCCAAGACGGATTTGAACCAGGGACTGGCCGTTGTCTCATCCTCACCTCAATGCCGCCAGAAATACTTTTGCACATCTGTTTGTGCTCTCTGCTTAGCAATACTTCCGCACTCTGCGCTGACATACCGTCCCCTAGTGTCCTTTCTTGACGTCCCCGAACTGTCTAGCCTCGCTTCTACGTCCGGTTATCTTGCCACTCTCGCCGCTGATCCAATTCTTCAACGGACACGCTTGCTTGTCGTCGCTCCTTCGCGTCTTTCACACTCTTTATATGGGATTGGTCCCGAAGGATTACCACTTCGGCCTACTGTTTCGGACCTTATAAGACGAGGTGTAATGAAAGGTCTAGATATTGAGCGGCGTTGGAGAGCGGGTTTATACCTCTACTCGGCTCCGGTGTGTATCCTACCTTCTTCTACACTGCCCTCGCTAACTGGATCTCTGCATAGTCTGTGGCCAATTATGAAAAGTCTGTTCTCTTGCAACGCGGTCACGCATCAAACGTTGTATCCTCTAAATTACGTCGTTGGTCCCTTCATCCTAACCCACTAGAGGCACTTTATAAGACCCATGTTTTGCCGGACGTTGAGTCTTCTTCGCCCCTTATCTCTCGCTGCCTTCTCCCCGTTGTCCGACGGCTGAAATGGAGCATTCAACGCGATAGTCTTTCCAGGGTTCTTAGATTACGGACGGTTACTTCGAGGGAGAGTTGACCCGGACAATCGAACGAAATTTGTACTTGTACTTATTGATCGCCCTGCGTGGTTTGTTGCAAGCCGGACTTGCCCAGTCGCTGTAGTCGTTGTGTAGTGCATATAATTATGTAACTCGCGTTTGCGCGCATCTCACGTTATGGCCATAACACACATCACTTCACTCGCTCAACTCGATGCCATTCTCGACAAGTCTGCAAAGCTAACTGTGAGTTCGCATCGCGCACTGGCTTATCATACATTTCGACCATTGCTCACGTAGTTGACAGGTCATTGATTTTCATGCTACCTGGTATGTATACCAGAAACCATTGATTCAACCGAACGTACTCAAGTAACTACCACTGCAGGTGCGGACCATGCCATGCCATAGCTCCTGCATATGAGGCTCTGTCCAAACAGTATGCGAACGTGAACTTCCTCAAGTGTGACGTGGATGCTGCGAAAGACGTCGCTAGTCGTTATTCTGTTAGTGCTATGTAAGCATTGGATACTCGCAGACGGAAGACTCCTCAGGAAAATATTTTCACCCTCACAAAACCCACCCTTGCAGGCCAACCTTCGTGTTTCTAAAGGGCCGGACCAAAGTCGATCAAGTTAGAGGTGCCAACAAGGCGTATGCTTATATATTCGTCATCTTTCCCGTTTTCTCATTCTCGCGATCAAACAGTGCATTGGAGAACGCTTTACGAAGTCATAGCTCAGGTTCAACTTCAACTTCTGCGGCTTTCTCAGGCAGGGGTCAAAGTCTTGGTGGGTCCTCTGAGGCTCCCCCGCCTTCTCGAAACGACGGGTTGGAGGCGCCGTTGGTCAACCTTGATCCCCAGGTGAAGAAGCTGCTGTATTTCTTTGGAGCATATCTGCTCTTCTGGTATCTGAGCCGGTGAATGCTGGAGTAATGTTGGGAGATGTATGTCGCGTCGCGGTAGACACTTTATTATGTAGCGGTCACCTGACTGGCAATGCACGCTTCGTGTTCACGTCTGCCACTTGCTCGACGACAGAAATGTCCTCACCTAATGTCAGTTCGAGTCCTTCAACACCATCCTCTTCATCGCCTCCCCGTATAGCCCCTCTAATTTCCGAACGTTACCTCGACATACCATCTCAGAGGTTGTATGCGTTGAGTTTTGCTTTACTCATCCAGGTAAGAGCAGCCCTTGTCGACCCTCGCGTTGACGAACCCGCAATTTCTAGGCCATAAAATTCTTCGACTTTCTAAGATATCTTCTTTCTTCAGACGGCAGCCCCGCTCCACACTATGGCAAAAAGTGGCTGCTCGTTGACCTCTTATTCTGTCTCGCTCTCTCGCGCCTGCGCATCCCAAGACTAAACTACTCCAACACAATTGTGGCACTGCAAATAATTTGCTTTGCCCTCATGGATGGGATTTTGTTTGGCGGTATTCGGCTACATATCTTTGGGGACTCGAGCGCACATTCATCTCGCCACGGTGCGTCGGTTCACAAAGCATTATAATACAAAGCTTACCCGCAGTCTCTAGATCACGTTGGTCTTCAGTCATCCTCGGACATGCTTAGCATGTCAAGTTTCCTCTCTATCCTTACCTTCGGCCTTGTAACGGGTGCGGGCTACGGGAGCAGGGATACAAACCTCGCGGGCCAGCACACAGTTCGCATGTCACCCATCAGCACCGCGCAGCTCAATCCCTACGGCCAGTTATTCTGCTTGGATGCTTCATCAAACAGTGTCCTTGTTCCTATCCTCTTGAACAATTCTAATCCGACTTCCTTACATTATACCATCACGCCCTTGGGCTACACAGAGTCAAGTGGGGGGAAGATCGAATCCGTGACATTGTCTGCGCGTGATCTAAAAGCCATCGAAAACGCGCGTCTGGAGCGGTTGCGAGTAACGAAGACCACGAAACAAGAGTATTATGATATAGTATTGACGACTATGACGACGAATATCCTAACAATGATTCGCGCGATGCTCCCTCCTCTCTTCCACGTCTACAGAAAACTCAGTCCATCGTGCACATTCGCCTCTCGAAACCAGGGACCATTCACCTCAAAGATGTCAGCGACTCATCCGGCGTCGATGCTCGTATCTCGTATCCATCCGAGATTACCATTGCTCCTTGTCCTCACGCTCAGTTTGTCGATGGCGATGCCCTGACTCGCGGAGATAACATCAAATGTGCAGCTTCTAGTCTAAATACGCTTGGGGAGGACAAGGACGTTCGTCTTACCCTGAGTATCTTTGGTGTACCTCCCCTTAGTCTCAAATGGTCAAGGAGATCAACGGCCGCAGGGAATACTTTATCGTGGAAGGCATCGAGACTGATGTTTCACTCGCGGAACCCTCACGCCCATTATACAGCCCTCCTCAAGAGATCCGCGTGCCGCTTACCGTCTCCGTCGAAGCTTTTGGTATCCATACTTATGTGCTTGAGAGTGTTGCGGACGCTCTCGGGAACCTGGAATACCTATCTTGGTCGCCTGCAAAGCATGGAGACCTATCCCCCGAATCTAATGCAAAAATAGTCGTTCTCTCAGAGTTCTTCATCGCCCCACCATGGCCTTCAAGGGCTGTGGACCTCAAAAGCCAGCTTCCCTTCGCATTGGCTCTAATGTTTCATTAGTCGTTGATACCCAAGAAGCCGACGATTTGGACTCTCCATGGGATGTGAAAATACGATATCAACCCCTACGGACGAGTCTGGCAAGAGCATCAACAAACGCCTTCGACCATGGCAGCAAACTATTCAAACTCAATCGGGCAGTCGTGACCTGATTGTTGAAGCCGACTCTCCTGGGGATTATACAATCATCGATATCAGAGGAACCTTCTGCGAGGGTGACGTGTTGAGTCCCGAAACCTGTACTGTGGTGGAGCTCCCCAAACCTGCCGCTGAGATTGAATGGAGACGAATTCACGAATGGTGCGCCGTTTACTAGGCATCTAGTGGATTATCACTTATGTTTTTTAGCTCCGGAGACACTGGTGTTGCCGCCTCGCTTGTCCTTCACGGCACACCCCCATTTCATGTTTACTATCAGATGCAACGAGACAAAGAACCGGCGCGGGAGCTGGTCAAGACGTTCTACAACTCTCGCGGCGAGATGACTTTGCAGCCGTCACAAAGTGGTCATTACATCTACAGCTTTTCTCACCTGAGCGATGCGAACTACAACAAGGTAGAGCTGAAAGGTCCAACTGTTGACCAGATAGTCCACCCATTGGCATCAGCTGTCTTCGCGGGATCCTCTGGAAGGGATCGGTTGACAATCAATAGTTGCTCAGAAAATTCCGTTGACGTGGATGTCAACCTTATGGTAGGCATCGACCAAAGAGTAACTCCAACGTAATGACGAGTCATCAACTTACAGGGTATAGGACCATGGAATTTGAGTCTTCAGCTTGTTGGCCCACGAAAGTCCGAAATCATCTCATTTTCTGGTATTGATACTGCACGAAGAAGACTGCAGGTTGGCGTCCCCAAGGATGTAAATAAAGAGGGTGGATCATTCGATATTAACATCGGTGGGTATCACTTTCCCATATTCATACAGATCTGATCTTCGCGACCAGTTAGCATCGAGGACTCATCTGGATGCAAGCGTACACTCTCTACTCCAGGGGTCACCGTGAATGTCAAGAAAATCAAGCCCACAGCAAAGTTTTATGGAAAGGGGCAGCGGCGTGTCATCACTCTCGAAAATGAGCGAGCAAGCCTTCCGTTGAGACTAACTGGTGACGGGGTACCTATTCAGTTTCCATACCTACATCTGATATTCTACTAACTTACGATTACTAGCCATGGCGTATCAAATATCGCAATTTAGAACGTCCGGAACAAGGTCGAACCGCACGGTTGGAGTCACCTAATGATCATCTTCGAGTTACAGAAAAGGGTTTTACGAGATCTTGGAGGTTGGTTTATAAGTACTGTAAATGAGTGGTAATATGACCATGGCAACAGGTATCCGACTCGCAATGTCCTGGCATGGTCATCCCCAAAGAATCCACATACGAAGTAGATTGGGTTCCACGACCATCTGCGACAATATCCCCGGATACAGAGGCACATACGAACCGTATAATGGCACCTATATTTTGCCCGCTATTTGCGAAGGGACAAGTGGACATGTTGACTTTGATCTCACAGGTTTTTCTTTTGCGCTTGCCAGTTTAAATGTGCTTAATTCACTCGGGCAGGTCGTCCTCCATTCCAAATCATGTATAACATCGCACGATCCGCCGACTCCGGTGGCACGCGGCTGCTCGATCAACCCATCTTCAACAGCATACAATCGCGGACGCGCTTCCAGCTACACACATCAGAACCGGGTCGGCTTTACTATGAAGTCAAACAGGTCGGCGACACCGCTTACCCACTCTCCAAGCACAAGGGCGTCGTTATCCCCCGTTCCGACCGACCACTGTTTGAGCAGGAGGTTCTCATGCGTCCTTCCGCGCGGTTTGCGAGTGCCAATCGGCTCTCATATTGCCTGTATGAGAACTTCGTTTCCCAAGAGAAGGGTACTGGGGATGGCGTCGTCGTACTACAGGGCACACCGCCCTTCGAACTCACAGTTTTAGTGCAGAACCTTGCTGCCAGTGAACGTTTTAGTGAGACAGTGACAGTACACGATTCAAGTTGGCGACTCGACATACCAGGATACAGTTTCAAGTCTGTTGGTCAACACAAGGTATCCATTGAGACTGTCAAGGATGCGTCGCACTGTGAACAGAGGTTACCCGACTCTCACGATCGGTCCATCTGGGTAGACGTCGCAGAGTCTGCCGCGATTATCCCCTTCGACAGAAGAGAATACTTTTGTGTCGGAGAAGTTGCACAGTTCCAATTGGAAGGCATTCCTCCGTGGACAATCGGGTGAGACGGATTCTTTCAATCCTAGCTTTTGTTGACGGGAAATAGGTACCGTGTGAATGGCAAGGCATACACTCAAGAGGCAAAGCAATCACCGTTTGCATTTTCCCAACAGCAGCCGGGAGAATTCAAGATCACATCCATTGCACAGCAACAAAAAATGTGCAAGTCCGTGGTGGCAGATTTGAGCTATGCGGTCCATCCTCTGCCCAGTGCCCAGGTCGGCCAAGGGAATAGGATCTTCCAAGACATTCATGAAGGTAAATGTGCCGTCAGTCGCTTCCCGAACTAATCCCTACTCACTTTGATTCAATAGGTGACCAAGCTGAGATCAAGTTCACGTTAATTGGCGAGCCGCCCTTCACGTTCACGTACCAACGCTCCGAGCTCAGCACTAAGAAGGGACGCAACCCGGGCAAGGTCCTTGAGACGCATACAGTGTCCGGCATCACTACTACTGAGTATTCCATATTTTCTGCCCTAGAAGGTCAGCACAGAACTCCCAGATTCTGACACCGGTTGACAAAGTGAGCAGGTGTTTGGACGGTCACTTCTATTGCGGACCGCTATTGTCGGTACCCCCGCGCGCACCCAGATCGAATCTTGGATCAAAAATCGTGACCGTCAGCTCCATGTCATTTGTATTTTTAGACGATGCCAATGAAAACTCCACTATTATTACATTTATCGTTTAGGGACCCGTGACAGTGCAACTGTTATACTGGTAAAGGCACATAAATCTAGACCAATTCCAGCTCTTTTTCACTGTCGTTTGCCACCACGAGTTTAGACCTGCGCAGAAGAGATGTAGAACCACTTGGAAACTAACACGAAAGGTGAGTATAGATCGCCGCAGGAAAGTGAACAGACGGACTGGCAGGATCGATGGGAGCCGGCGCTTCCTAGAATCGAGAGGTAGGCTCGTGTATGAGGGGTCGTTCGACCTGACGAATCCGGGGGTGTTCTCATTAGTTACATTGCGACTGTGTGCGTGTCAGTCCAGACTCCCCGCTTTTGCCCAAATAAAAATAGCCTACATCGAGATCTCGTAGTTCGGCGTTTTTGCGAGGTTTTCACTGGCGATGAGGCGACGCCACGCCTCATGGCACTCATGAATGATCGCCGTAGCGTATTTCTTGTTCTTGCCTCGCCGGAGAAAGCAATTGATTCTCGGGCTTTCCGTCGGGGATCTTGTAAATACTGTCGAGGGGAAGGAGGAGATAACTTCTGAGACGGGGGTATTGGTACAAGAGGGGAAAGCTACGCACCGGAACCACTCGTTCGTAGCGCGCACGAGGCCAGGTAGATGACGCTCAACATCCTCAATATCGTTCAGCTTGGACGCAAGCGGGTCCTGGACATCGACGACAAGGACCTTCCAATCGGTCTCGCCTTCATCAAGAAGGGCCATTATGCCGAGGACTTTAACTTGCTTAACTTGCCCTACATAACCCACCTGTTCGCCGATCTCGCAGACGTCCAGCGGATCGTTGTCGCCGTTGGCCTTGGTCTCGGAGTGCTGGTGAGCGGGATCCTCCCAAGTCTGAAAAAAAGTATATATAGTGAGCAGTGGACCGTGTTGGGGAGCAGGATCGCAGGTGAGCGATGAGGGAATGCGTTATGGCAGAAAGAACGAGCGTGGTGATGCGTGGTGATGACGTATGAACTGACCTGGGGGAAAGCACCGTAGTTCCAGATGTACCCGTGGTGGGGGAAGCAGTTGCGCACAAAGCGCAGACGACCCTTCTTGATGTCCTGCTTGATGGGGTTGAATGACTCTTCTTTGGATATTTCCATCTTGGCATTGGTCCAGCGGGGGACCTCGACGATCATGTTGAAGATGCCATTGTTCCGATCTGCAAAGAGCGGGATGTCGTGGAACGACGAGACGGCCTGGCCATTTTGCTCGATGTAGACACGATGCTCTGTTACATCGATCGATGCGTTGAGATTCTCGCGGCGATGGGTCTGGAAGCGGACATACCGAGGGTGTTGGGAGCACCGATGAGTCGAGGAGTGTAAACTAAGGAAGCGGGTGAGTGGGGCGGAGGGAGACAGGAAGGGCTTACTGGTAGCCATTGTGGAAGAGGAAGAGAGGAGACGGAGTTGGTGAGAGAGTCGACTGGACACGCGCCGTGCCGCCATATGATGATGGCGGTTCCTTTCGGTGACGTGGATCAGGGCGTTATCTATATCATCTAGTCTAGAGCACGTAATATCTCCTCTCTCGCCTTCCCACTTCGACGTCTACTCAACTCCTCATTGAAGTCTAGTCGAAGTAGCAGCCGTTCAATGTGTCGTCGCATCTCCCCAATCTTCTCAGACCGTCTACCATCCCTCCACCGGATCCCTGGTGCCTGGCTGTGCATCGTACTGTTAAGAAAACCCGACTTTGAAACGTCCGCTCTTCCTGTGAATGTGTGCTGAGAGGTTGACTGAGTCAGCTGCTCATAAAACGTGTCCAGAAGTGAATGGAACGTCTAATAATAAGGGTGATAAGTGGCAAGTACGGACCCGAAGGCGCAAAGACGGACCTCGTTTATCTCAGACACAACGACCCAACGTTCCCTAACCATCTTGCCAACCCCATCGGCCCCACCGGACATACTACCTTCAAACAACAGAGCCGGTAACACGTCGCCACCCCATCTCTCCACCTGTGCGACTAGTTGTTCACACAGCTCGAAGATAGGTCGAAGGGTAGCCGCAAGCGCGGGATTTGTTAGAAGGCAGCCAGTTAACAACCGCTCGAGGTAGGTACTGTGTATGTTCTGCAGTGTTGTAAAGTCCAAACTTGTACCAGGGGCCATAGTCGGCTCGGTTCCGGTCTCTGCGTGTTCTATAGACCCCAAGCCTTTTGGACTGGATGCATCCGCACTCTGACCACCTGTGCTCTCAGGGTTCTGCACCTTTGACTCTCCGTCTGGGTTCAGTTGTTTTTTAAGCCTTCTGAACTCGCTGTCGATGACATCTGTCATGACATAGCTGAGCAAATTGTCGAGAAACCAATTCATCTCTCGCACCAAGCCCCAGCCACATCGCAAAAGTCCTTGGCGAGCAGCCAAGTCCTCTGTTGTGCCCCCCTCACCTAATCCAGTCCAACGTCGACGAGCGCGTTGGGCATTAGACAGTGTAGCCCAACACGTATGCATCCGCGTGTGTGTCTTTCTGAGGGAAGATAGAAAGGCGAAGAGGGTTCCGTATATCTGTAGATCGGTTGGTTGGAGAAACATATCCAACGGCCACTCGACGCTATATAGCATGTTCAACGCGGTGCCAAGCACAATGTCATTGAAGGTCGTCTCCGGGACAGTATCGCCACCAACTGAAAGAGCAAGATTTCTGGGGTCGGATAATGACGGGAGGAGAGGGCGCAGTGGGCCAGAAGGCAGCTCAAATCGAAGATGAGAAAGTGATGGATCATATTGAGCGGTAGTTCCTAATGAAGCACGGAGCAGCGCTAGATTGAGATCCTGTTCGCGAATCATGATGGATGAGCCAGTGCGGGAGGTCAACCGAGAGATCTTGAGACGCTCAATCTCCCTGATTAACGCAAGGCTGAATTCTCCATTGCGAATTAAAAAATAGCTGGCTCTATGCGCCTTCGATGAGATACCACCTCAATCAGAGGGACGCAGATACTTACAAAGAGTCAATTGATGTTTCAACAACTTTGATTGTAAGAACGTTCATCCACAACCACTCGCTGACATTGGTACGGATCTCCGTGATGATCCGATCAAAGGCGTATTGATCCTCGACAAGTACTGCTTCCAGCTGCCTCGCGTGGTCCGCTGCAAGGTTCTGAGGGAATTGCGCCCTCCATCTAGCGGTTTTGACTTTGCCAATGGCTTTTCCCACGTAAGTTATTGAGTTTCTCGACTGAGCGGAGATGCAAGAAGGGACGCATCCGTTCAGAAAGATGTAATCCTTTGACACAAGCGGATCTGTGTCCGAGACTGACCCGTGAATCAAGAGGGATATAAGTTGTGCCTTCCAAACGCGTTGTACAGCTAAGGACAAACGGGACATAATATCGGCAATGCGGTGTATGCCCGTCGAAGAGCGCAAGGTGAGCAAGTCAATGAGTGGACCGGGTTTCCAGTCGGAATGTGCGCAAAGTTATCTACTAATGACTCCAAAGCCACGAACGGCGCGTCCCATTCGGCGAAGGTGGCGCGGATGGATGATAGAGGGACGAAGGAACCGCTTGCAACGAGTGTAGAGTCGCCCCTAAGCACTTTATCCTCCGTTTCTACGACAAGTACCTCGTATTCTTTTTTGAGATTTGATTCAGGGTGGAGGCAAGTGCGCATACATAACGCGACGAAGAGCGAGAGAGGATTGATGAAGCGTTCTTTATCTTGCGATACCGAGACGCAATGAGGGCGATAGACTCGAGGCATTGCTGTTCGCCTGGATGGAGAAGTTGTTGAAAAGATGGATGGACTGTATGATCTGTAGGAAATAACGATGACGAATGGCCCGCGAGGACGAGTAATAGTTCTGCTATCATGACTGCAGTGCCGTGAGCGCGTCCGGATTACGTCACGTGTATTCTCGCCTCCGACGACGCCCGTCACACGCCAGGGAAATGGTTGCCACTGAAACTGGCAATGTACAACCAACAAGACTGGGCCCCTGATCATGTCCGAGACCTTATCCAGGAACGTTTCGAGAAAAATTCAGCTACGACTACGTCCTTTTCTTTTGACGATGCATTCTCGGAAGCAGACGACAGCGACCCCAATTACGCGTTCTCCTCGATTGTCATTCGCACGGAGCTAGCGCGGGCTGTATCCTACTCTCAAGAGGGTGAAGAATCAGGCGATGCAGAAGAGTCGTCTGGTGTCGATGCCACGGGGGGACAAGGGAACCTCTCCCAGGGCCATCCTTGTTAGTATTCAGACAGATCTTCAGATCCCGCTAACTCTACGCGAGCCTCACCATTCTGCTGCAGGGATATTTCTGGCACCACCCTAGATATCAGCCCTCTCAGTACCAAATTCGACTCCGTTTCTCTTTCAGAGAGTCCTGTCGAGAGAATATCCCATGAGGGAGATCATTATGACGTACAAGATAAGCCCGAAGTCACGGACGAAGGGCGCGAACTACGACATATCAGGGACGACAGCACATCGGAAGCTCAACATCGCGTCGTTTCTATTGAAGATTCTCACTTTGACCCGGCTGCCTCGGATGCAACCCAGGAGTCGCGACCTCCATCCCCTCCCCAGTCTGAACTCCCGCCCGACACGTCAGCCTCAGAAGACGAGCCAGAGACGCCACCGGGACAGACGTTTCATGAAAAGTCTGCTTCGACACTTTCTCTACCCTTACCACCCGTCACCCGTCCCTCTGCGACATCGTCATCATTGCCCCCATCCTCGGTCAGTCACAAACTCACGCGGTCGGTAGGGCCAAGTTTGTTCGAGAGGGTTGTCAGTAAGACAAGACCATCGTTTCTTCCCCCAAAGAGCAGAGATGAGGACCAAAAGCATATGGCTGATTGGGAGGAAATGATGAGGCGGAGCAGGGCAGCAGGTACTTCGTAACCTACCTATCCGAAGAAGGTATACTAAGGCATCTTCCATGAAAAGAGGAGAAACGAAGAAAAGCATTACAAGACCGTCGGCTAGCAAGAGAGCTTCAAATTGAGCAATCGCTACATATATGGGAGAAGGAGATTCTACCAGACTGGAAAATAGTCCATCGTAATCCGGCAATGCGAAAGCGCTGGTGGGCTGGTATACCTACCAAGCTGCGTGCCACGATGTGGGAACGTGCTGTCGGAAACTCCTTGGCCTTGTCTCCAGGTACTGTCTAAACTTCCTTGCTGACACGACTGTTAAAGGCATGTTGAGTAGACTCCTATCGGATATGTCTTGCACGAGCAAAACGTGCTCTCTCAGCTGGGACATTTCCGACGACCTCCCTCGGTTTAATCGAACAAGACGTACGAAGCACCCTTCCTTCTCTCCATATTTTCCACCCGGATTCTGGGCCGATGTACGTGGAGCTCAAGGATATGCTATATGCCTGGGTTGTATCCCGCTCAGATGAGGGATTGGGCTATATGCATGGAACTGCAAAGGTTGCGGCCATGATTTTGCTCAACATGCCTGCGAGCCCAGGTTTCATCGTTATGAAAAACTATTGGAGCGCCACTGTATGCGTTCTTTCTACGGAGGTCTCTCCACTAAGAATGATGTAAGAGTCCAGTTCGCACTGTAGATACTTACGGTAAACTGACCGCCTGTATTTCTAGATGGAGGCTTATTACAGGTAAGTTGTGTTTTGCATTGGTATAACAGCGGCAAATATTCTGGCAGAATTTTCGACACTTTTTAGCGGATGGCATGCCGAAGAGTACGATTTTTTGGTGAGACCTATGTCGATGCACTCTCATTCTCATTTTATCAGTTTATTTCAACTTCAAACAACACCATATATCCCCTTCGGAATATCTTCGGGACTGGATCGTTCCTCTTTTCCTTGATCATCTCCCTTTCGAGGCCTGCGCACGCCTGTGGGATGTGATCCTCTTGGAAGGTGATGCATTTCTGTACCGTGCGTCACTGGCAATGTTGGCTATCTCGAGTCCCGGCTTTTCTTCCTGATAAGCAAGAACTTCTGGAACTGTTAAGGTAATTCTCCGATGTGAGCCTACTTTTTCTTCTACTAATTGATTTTTATAGGGGGGAGAACAAAGCAGCTCTCGAGGTAGCGCGCCGAGAGGGTCGTCTCTTGAATGCCGGGAAATATGAGATCTATGGCGTAGACGAAGAAACGTTATGGGACCGGATTGAATTCATGAATGACTGGTGGAAGGAAAGCACATGGAACAGGCTTTTGCAGAGAGAGTTACCGGACATTTGACCACCATTGGACCCATTATATCTGTTTGTACGCCAAATTGCTTTCGCGGAGGGATTGTTTGTTATACGTTCTTCTCGTCATGGTTCTAGGAATCCAGCTATGCTGGGCGATAGTAGACCGCACTGCCAGAGACCCGCATGAGCCCATTTTTTCATATACGGTTTTGTTTATTGTCGAGGTAATGTAATAACAGCTAGTTCGTGCATCTACTTTTAAAGGATGGTTAAAGAGGGTCTCATAATAGTACCGAAAACCCAGGTCTCCTACATCCCACTAACAAATCTCATGAGTGATCTGAAGACACATCTACAGAATGCTAAGAAACATGCTTCTCAACTCCCGTCGACATCACGTCGCGCACCATCGTCCTCGTCATAATCTTCCAGGTTGCTCTTCCAAAACTTGTACAACCTCCGCCTGTTCGAGTCCCTCGTATCCTGTTCGCTGGCGGCCGAGAAAACTTGTTTGAGGAGGGCTTGATGAATAGACGACCTATCTGCCATCCGCGAATTTGATATACATGAGTTGTCTGCCACGAATGAGATTTCATGGCCCAAGAGCCGGCGCCTTTTCTTGCTTGGAGGCTCGGTGGAGCCAACGGCCGCGAGGGACTGTATTAGGGGTTCCAGAACGGTGGACATCACGCGATCGAATGTGTGATTCGATGGCGTGCGCGCTAGGAGTGTGAGGAAAGGCGCGATCAGGGTGTCGAGAGGTGCGCGAGGCGGACATTCGCCATCAGTTTCGGAGTCCCACGTGAGTACCTTGTTGAGCTCCTCGAGATAGATGTCTGCAAGGTGGTATTTGAGGCTCAAGGGTACTCGGTTGTCATCAGGACTGGTAGTGTCAGCGTCAGGATTGGCAGAGCATGAATGGCGACACCGGACGGTTACCAGAGCGGACCACCTTTCGTGGCCAAAATATCACTGTACTTTTGAAAACTATCGGCATCCCAGTCATGTCGCATCAGAGTCGGAAGGACGCGTTGACGAAGCGCCGGATGAGCATGTAAATTTGTCCATTCTGGAGTGGGTTGTGAGATCATTTGCGGGTCGACGGACGGCCTGCTGAACTTACCTCAGGCGGTCGATACCTTCCCACTCCCGCACGATCGTTCTCCAAAATCCTCCGAGGAACTCGAAAGACGCGGAATTGTGGTCTATGCTCAAGAGAATGTTTGCAAGCTCTGACGCGAGGGCTGCTGAACCAATGCTTTGTCCGACATCCAAAAACCTACGAAGACGATCAGAAAGCCATCTTTTGATCTTTTCTAAGTGAATCTCACAGTAAAAAATTCCCTTCCATAGTTTGTCCATTTCATGATTGGAAATGTGAGGACGGTCTGGATCCGAAAGGAATGCTGCGAGATTCTTGACAGCTTATCCCGCGTCTTTTTATCTGCAGAGTGTCACAGGAAAGACGATGCTTTTGCAAATGAGTATACCTGTTGATGCAAGATACTTTGCAAGGGGTGGTGTTTGCGACGCTGAGCTGGAGGCCATGAAAGTGTTGTGTTTGTCAGACTGTGATGTGCTTCTTTGCGGCGCTGATAAGACGATACTTTGAGACCAGAATGCGTTCCTCGCCAATTACTTGCCACGGTAAGTAAAGTCACTCGAAAAAAACGCGAAGTCTGTTTATTTTCTTCATGGCAGTTCTTGATACCTCAATCGGTAAACCTGCTCGGGGAATAAGAGTGTCTGTTCAGGTCCACCAGGCGGCCCAGGCCTCGGCCACCCCAGAGACCTGGAGATCACTAGGCAAAGGGTAAGATATCGATCCGAGATTGGATTGATAACTGTCTAAGCCTCCGTCGTAGGGTGACAAATGCAAATGGGCGTTGTATGGACCTTCTTTCAGGAGATCAACTCGCCCCGGACGTAAAGCTGGAGGCTGGAGGCTTGTACAAGATCGTGTTCGAAACAAAAGATTACTTCGATAAAGCTGGGATAGCAACCCTCTACCCCTGGGTCGAAGTATGTGCAGGCAGAAACATCTCCTACAGCGAGAGAATGACATGACGTTCTAGATCCCCTTCACAGTGACCCATCCTGATGAGCATTATCACATCCCGCTCCTGATCAGCCCCTTTTCCTACACAACTTATCGAGGTAGCTGAAGTTCGACTACCATACTGTCGATGCTACTAGCAGTCCGATCATGCTATGCGACTAATATTGATTTATCGTGACAAGAGATAGGTGTGCTTCTACGGAGATGAATGGGACCTAGCTCATGGTCACAGCCAAGAGGGAATTATGATGAGTGATGCCTTGCATCAACACGGCTCAGTGGGAAAATGGATACAGTAAAGAAACAGAGCCAGAGCAAGGTGTGGGGAGGCCAGGAAGACTCTTTTAAGAGACTAAGCAAGTACGTTTGCATATTGGACACCCTTGACATAGCCTCCTCGCATTGAATGCTTAACGTTATAAATAAATTGCTCCCGGTTTCTCCGTAGCTCTTCGGCCGCATCTGTAACATGCGTTCAGCTATGAACTTAGTCATTGGCGAATAGTCTCCTCACCTTTGTTCAGAGGATCATCCGCGTTTGGCTCTAAGAACAAGTATTGTAATCCGACCATCACGGAATTCAAATTGAGGACGGGTTTCCAATCTTCCCTGAGAATATTAAGGCAAACGTTCCCCTCCAGATCTACGTTCGGATGATATATCTAAAATGAACAGATTTCAAGATCGTTCAACGGATGAGGCCAGATCGACATACCGTCTGAGTGCATTTTACCTTTGGTGGCTCATGGGGATAATTCATATTAATCACGAAGGAAAAGATGAAAGCGCCCCCCTTGTACATGCCTGGTGAGAGATAAATTTAGAAATAAGGTGTAGCGACGATTCACACGAACATGCCTTCATCGGGAGTGATGGTGAGAGTGAAGTTGAGAAGGTCCGCAGGGTTGGCGAAATGGGTGACCATGGTAGAGGGAAGGTCGAGCTCAGTCAGATCTGACGATGAAAACAGATCAGCAAAAGACACAAGCCCGCAAACGATGGATTCAATGCACACCTTTCTGCACTCTAATCTGGGCGGCGCTGGTCTTAGGCTTCCTCTTTGCCGCTGCCTCCTCATTCTTCTTCATGCTCCAAATCTGATTCGGGGCGTCGGTCATTTGGAGGGTCTAACTCACAAGCCATGGCACTCACTTTAATCATTGTGTGCGACGGGAATAAAGACAAGGCGATGAGGGGCAGTCAGGCGCGTGTCAGTCACATGAAGTAGTCCAGGGATCGTACGTAAGCAGGCGCGAGTCATGCTTCCCCTCATCGATCTTGATATTTATAGGTCCCAGCCGCTCGACTCTCCTGCAGTAGTTGCAGAATGCAACAAGGTATCTCTCTAGCCACGTCTTTAGACACCAATGCATCAACACTGATTTCCTCGATCCGATAGGCTGCCGAAGCGCTGATCACCTATGGCGCGTTGCTTTTGCAGGACAGTCGCGTGTCCGAAGACGACAACGCAACATTTCTTGACCTCCTCGAGGATTATTTCTCCCAACCTCTTCCTGATCTGCAAAGGACGAGCGTCCGGAGGTCGGTTATCAAGTCGGGGTCACCCTCGAGAACACAGAGAAACCCAAGTGTGCGGTCGACGAGCCCTGTCTCAGAGTAATTGCCCGACTAGATCCCGATCAAAGACCTTGGATATCACCGCACACCAGCCAGACCCAAATGCAGATTCTTCTGGAGAATGGGTGATATGCCACCGTACGAGACCCAGTTCCCTGCTCTCAATATGTCAAATGTTGTGCCCCAAGCGGAGGGCCTGAAGGACAGGTGGGCCCCAATAATGGAGAAGTGGGGCTCTTCGATGAAATCTGCGTGAGCACCAGATGATAGTGGCGATGTGAGAACGAGCACTAAACTAACTACTGGCCACAGCGTTGAAGGCGTCGCACAGATGGCCGCAGTTGGTCTGGGCTTGCCTCAGGACACCTTTAGGGACGCTGGAAGATATGGGTACGTTTTCTCTCTCTTCTTTCTTTTGTCCTTACTGTGTCTAGCCCCCATCTCTTGGCACCTACAGCCTCCGATCTCGTGAAATATAACAAGAAAGATACCATACTCGCTGGCTTTCACACTGATCTTAATTTCTTGACTATTCATGGCCGTTCGCGATACCCAGGCCTTCATATATGGGCTCGGAATACTGGGAAACGCATTCTCGTCCAGTTTCCACCCACGGGTCGTTACTTACTCGTGCAAGCCGGGAAGCAGCTGGAGCATCTTAGCGGAGGCCTTATCAAAGCAGGGTACCACGAAGTTGTGGTAAATGAGCCCACTATCGCGGTAAATTCCTCCATGTGATTGTGTCCTTATTCTCCTGTGCTCAGTGAACGTACAAGACCATCCAGAGACGCAAAATGGAATTCCCAGATCGGCCTCTCATCAGAATATCCTCTACGTTCTTTTGGCACCTGTCGTCTGACTACGACCTTGCGCCAATTCCGTCTTTGGCAAAGCGCTCCGGCGAGGCAAAGGGTCAGAACATAGGCCAGGGGTCGTCAATAGATGATCTAGAAGATACAGTCTACGAGCCAATGAAAGTTGGTCAGCAGGTCCAGAGGTGAGTTCAAGAATAGTCAAGCAAGGTTGAATCGTGAAACTCACTTGCTCACAGTGAACTGAAGCATATCGAACTCATGGCCTAGCAGCCGGAGGGTCATATCATATATCATAATATATGTCAAGCCTGCTCGAATATCTGCGTTGTTGAAGCTGTATGCAGTGTAGTATGTGCTGTACTGTACACCTGTACATGTAATGTAAGCGATTGAAGTTGAATTCAACGTATATCAAAAGAATAAGTGATAGATCAGATGGGATATACTAAGTTCCGTTAAATGACCTTCGTCAGGCGAGGTCACCTTGGACCAGCTTCGAAGATACCGAGGACGCTCTGAAGCTTGGTTATCATCTCGTCCCACTCGGAATCCGGGTCAGACAAAGCGGTGATAGCACCGCCTGCTCCAATGGTCCACGTCTCAGTTTCGTGGTCATCGCAATCGACATCTACGTCCCGAGGCTGATCGTCGTGTTTGAAGCAGCTCGAATAACCACCGACCAGTCGCCGCCACCTCCCACATCCCAATAGCCGAAGACTCCAGAGTATATGCCGCGGTTGTTATCTTCTAGCGTTTGCAAGATTTCCACGCTGCGCTTCTTAGGTGCTCCAGTCATGCTTCCTGAAACCAGTCATTACAAACTGGGTACATCACAAAAAGGGGATGGGTTCACCTGGAGGAAGGCTCCTCTTCAGGACTTCGAGCCAAGTATGCCAGAGTCAACGTCCAAGCCCGAGACGGATCTTCCTCCTTCGATGACGCTGACCATTTGCCATACGGTTTCGTATTCCTCCACGCGACAGAACTGCTTGACTGAGACGTCATCCCCCACAACGCCATGAAGATCGTGACGAATGAGGTCCACGATCATGAGATTCTCTGCGACCTCCTTTTTAGATCCAGTCAGTAGCTCTTCGGCGACTTCCCGAACAATACCGGGGGCCTTGCGGAAGTACCCTTGATTGGGCGTAACTGGCACCGAGACTGCGGAGGACGTGTAAATGACAGGAAGCGTTCAGGGGACGATGAGATGAGAGTCGATGGATAAAGGCGAAAAATCCAGAGTATGGTGCTGGGTTATGTTGACGAAGGCGCCTGTAGAGTTCCCAAGACGATGTACGATTCTGCCGTGGACGAACCGTGATGTGAGTATGCGCGGTGAGGCAGAGCTCATAAGAGTCTCCGGCCAAAAGGTGCTCCTTTGCCTTGTGTATACGCAACTTGTACACTCTTCATAGGGAAGATGGACAATCGGGGGCTGAATGAATAATGAACAGGGGGTCCGCGAACGACGTGCAGACAACGGTGTAGACGCCTTCACGAGGATGCGCGATGTCTCCTCCATCCATTTGTTATCATCGGTCTTCAAGGATTGAATGTAAACCTCGTCCACAAGGGAATCTACCACAATGCTCCGCTCCACAAAGACCAGATTCAGATCAGGATACCGCCCGTTAGAGATACCCTTACGATGCATAACCGGAATTTGCATTGATTCCAAGCCAAGTTCGTATCCAAGATAACCAACCAACCCTCCCCAAAAGGTACATGCGGGAAGCCATCACTAGCCCTGCGGGATTGCATAAATGTTGTTAGCCATGACCAAACGTCATCACTGCCAAGAGGCTGAAGCCAATGTTCGCTTCCAGCGACAAGCGGATCTGACCAGAACCTACAGTGTAGCTGAGCTTCAACGAGTTGTGATCGACGCAGCCAATGATGGAATATCTTCCCGGTTGAGCCGCGGATTCCAACAGAACAAAGGGCGTAGATTCGTCTGATGCACCAAGGAGGTTGCATATATCCATCACAGGTATGTTAGGTAGTTGTAACGTAGACGTTGTAACCGACACGACGCCGAATTGAGTGTGATCAATTAAAGGAGTGTGGGGCCAGGAAGGACCAACCAAGGAAAGGGTCGCATCGGACCATGGTTGCGGGTTTCGTCCTTGGAAAGCGTACCAGCTTTTAGCTAACCTCCAAAAGTTTTGTAACACCTGCAGGCCACCCTCTGACGTACGCACAGACTCGGGGTGGTACTGGACAGCCCAAAGGGTTTGGTTCTATGTTTAATTGCCATCACGACTTGCCCGTTCTCGGCGCCATCATCTGCCCATGCCAGAGGCTCGATGTCCACGTCATCTTGTAGGACAACATGTAAAGAATGATATCGTACGGCGTGGGTTTCGCCGATGCCTTTGAACAACCCAGTGCCGTTGTGACTGATCCGGGATATCTGGCCGTGCTTTACCACATCCAACCGCTTCAAGTGAGCACCAAATTCAATGGCAAGGCTCTGTAGTCCGAGGCAAACTCCGAATACAGGGACAAGGGAGTGACATGGGGCCGTCCAGAGCTGTGAGATGACGCCGATGTCTTCGGGAACCTTTGGGGATCCGGGACCTGGTCCGACTATGACGGCAGCGAATTGAGGGAGGATGGAGGTTAATTGTTGTATCGATAATTGATTGTTTTGAATAATATGTATTTGGGTATCCGGGATCGATTTTCGACATAAGGCGGCGAGACTTGAGGCACCATTGGCAAATTGGATCGCGAAAGAGGAGTGCAACTCACTTGTACGAGAAGGAGTCGTGAGAATCTATGAGCAGAATCCGAGAAGAAGAAAATGCCATGTCGAGACCATTGACGCAAAAGGGAGAGGTCAGTCTTTGTCATCTGCGTCCAACACAGATGGCAGAAGTACAACATCAGGACGTATTCAAAGAGGTACAGTGTTCCTGTATCTCCTTATCTTTCTTTCGTTCACTGTGCAAAACAGCTTAAGCGATTATGTGTGCCGTTGCTCGAAAATTCGCTTCTCTCTCCCGTGGTCATCCCCCGTGTCCTTTCCCTTCTCACTGAGCTCTACGCACACCTCCAAAATCTCCACAACGCTGGGTTCAATTTCTCACCTTCCGTCATATCCTATATCATGTTTCCGTTGACATCGATACTGCGTCGCAACGAGTCGGCCGCCATACCGGATCGCGTCGTCGAATTGATATTGTCATCACTCCAAATTCTCTGCGAGGACTGGTGGTGGTCTTGTGACCTTCGAACATGGGAACAACTCTTCATGCTATGTGGCGCATTCGTAGGAAATATAAGCGCCAAAGGTAAAGAGAAGGAAAGGGACGACGAGTCAAAGGAAGCTGCGATACGGTGTCTTATCGCTCTCACACGGAAACGCGAGACGGAAAGTGATCCCAGATCACCTCATGCGAAGTTCTTGGAACATGCGCGCTCAACCAGTTTTATCCCAATCCTTGGGCAAACAATAAATGCCCTGATCAGCACTACGGAGTCGTCGTCTCTGCGTCTCCAAAGGTCGTCCCTCGAGCTCTTACGTATCCTTTTTGAACACTACGTTTCTGAAGATTTTGCGCCAACTGTTCTCCCTGGAGTTGTTAGTACCATGAGCCGAGTTGCTTTGGGCTCACCAACTTCGAAAAGCTGGGCAACGGTGAAGTCGCTTCACTGGCTCTATCTGTCATGCAGACGGCAATACTTGAATCAGTGGGTGATAGCATATGCATTAGGGAGGGTCTAGTCCGCGAAGTCACAGATCTCGATGATCTCATCGCAGTTGCAGAAGGGGCAGCCGAACGCACGGTGACCCCAGGAGAAGAACACCGTACCGAGCGTTCCCATGCCTGGCTGAAAGCGACGTCCTCTCAGCTTTTGATAGCTCTTAAAGCGTTAACACCTATTGTATCCCACCCCACAGCAACCGCCCTCGTAGCGATGTCCTCCCTATCGTCCTCCCTTTTAGAATCCACCTCACTCACACTACCATCCTGCCGACCTCTCCTCGTCTCGTTCTTACTCTCGCTCTCCCGATCGACATACGACTCTGTATCGTCCCGGCATATAGTCCTTGGCTCAGCTCACCAGTCCAGCCTCGAAGGTGCGACACCCACTATCGCAAACTCTTCTTCAGATGACGGGAGATATACTATCCACTCTTCCGCGAGTCCTGCCTTCCATGCCGATTCCAAGGTCGAACTCCTCGCTGGTCAAGTAGAGGCAATATGTCGCCTTGTTACCACTTCATCCGAGACTTTTCGACTCTTACCAGAGGCCTTGGAAAATTGTTCGGTCCCATGGGGGGAATCGAAAAATGGGGTTGGCGCCTACTCGCCGTTATGGAATTCGAGATGTCCCAGTGACAGTCATGGAGAGTCCAATGGCGCGGTTGATGCTAGAGCAAGGAACAGACCACTACGAGCCTACTTTCCCAGAATTGACCCTCAAGTATGTCGCAACTCGAAGTACTCAGGCTACCCTGGAGCAGATGTTTAGGAGCTTAGGAAATGCTAGCGGCGAGGATTGCCTTTATGCTGTTGAATGGTTTATAACAGTCGGAAGGAACAGGAGAGACGATAAAGGCGTTGCAGCACTGTGGTTAGGCTCCCGGTTGCTGGAGGGGATTGCGGGTGTCACCGTAGGCGTTCCCGAAGTTGGCTTGGTCCCTAAACGCTCAAGTCGACTGTACAAAGCAACGCGGGGTCTTTCAAGAACCATTGCGGAACTTTGGGACGAGCACAACCCGGATGCCGAACCGCTCGATACCCCCCAAGCAGATGGGATGGATGATATACCCAGCATTGAACATGTGCGGGGAGTTGTTGTTTTGGATCAGTCCCTACGCATTGGCCGTGGCACTGCATTTACGCCCCGACGGAAATCCAAGCTTATACTCCATAGCATGGTTGCATTGCAGCTGTTGTCGGTATCAGCAAGAGTCCTGCAAGCACGCTTCATATCAGTGCTCCTGTATACGCTGTATCCCGTCCTACAATCCATTATCTCTCCCGTGTCACAGTTATCCGATTCGGGTTTTGCAGCTCTGAACAGCATTGCTTCCTGTCTCTCATACGCTTCACCAGCCAATTTACTCATTTCCAACTTCGACTACGTCCTCGATGCCGTGTCGCGCCGTCTCAGCCGACAACAACTGGATATTGATGCAGTCAAGGTCCTTCTAGTCGTAATACGGCTCGTTGGTCGTGACGTCATTCAGAAGGCGTCTGATGTCGTTGACGAATGTTTCGACAGACTGGATGAATACCACGGATACGAGTTAGTGGTTGACCGATTGATTGAGGTTCTACTCGAGATTGTTAAGGTCGTCGAGGAAGACGAAGATACCCACGTCATTCGCGAAGAGGACCCAGGGCGTACCATTGCAATTCCTCCAGACAACACGCGCATGGACGCTTTCGAAAGTTGGTTCATGTCCAGGAATGACAGTGAAAGCCATGAAAATGACCCAACAGAATATGGCCCAGCACCGCGGCGTCCATGGGGGGACACACGCGCAGCCGCTTCCGAAGAACCGAGCGCGGATGAGAGTCAAAAGCAAAACGATCCCGACACAGCTCAAGTGACACCAATACAGGCGTTGTCGAAACAGATTGTGTCGAGGACAATCTACTTTCTGACTCACGAGTCTGCAACCGTTCGAACCAAGATTCTGGCTCTCCTATCATCAGCGGTGCCAATTTTGCCGGAGTCGGCCTTGCTGGGGTCCATACACAAGGCGTGGCCATTCATACTCAATAGACTTTCGGACCCCGAACCGTTCGTGATTACTGCTGCGGCAGGCCTTGTCGAGGCCTTGTCAATGCATGTGGGCACTTTCATGTATCGAAGAGTCTGGGACGATGTCTGGCCGCGGTTTAGAACAATGCTCCAAAAGCTCGAGGCTGCAGACTCGAAAAGTGCCTTGGCTCGGCGAGGACCAGGATCTGTAGGAACGGATTCAGCGTACACTCAGTCACATAGGTTATATCGGTCTATGCTGAAGACTATGACGGCATCGATGAAGAAAGTGCAAGTTAATGATGCGCTCGCGTGGGAAATGCTCGTGTATTTCAGACGCTTCCTGCATAGCCAATCCCACCAGGAACTCCAGACTTGCGCGAATGAATTATTCGTAGCAGCGGGGAAGAACAATGCAGACGCGGTGTGGCTCGTACTCTTTTCCACGATGGCCACCGGTAATAGTCCGGCATCATTTCTGCAGAAGAGGGAGTGGGATATAAAGAAGAATTCAGAGATCGTATTGCAGCAGCTGTAACGACACATGGTATTGTGACTTGATATAGTATGACACCTACCACCAGCAGTCTTGATCAAATCATTGAGCCTGCCGGTGCCTCCTGAGTACCACGCCAGCATCATTGAAGATTTTTGCCGATGCATCGTCTCTGCGATCGTCGTTAGTGAATGCCCATCATTACTTAAAGGCACTTACACCTTATAGCTCAGGTTGTACACCACCTCCGTGACACCTGTTTGCACAATTTTCACAGTACAGGTAAGACATGGGCATCTGCAATCTCACTCAGCAACAGATAGAAGTAGAACTTTTGTGCTGACGTGTTGCAATACAGAGTAGCCCCACTGACGCGCTCTCGTCCTGCCTCCAGTAGCACATTTTCTTCGGCGTGTAAACATAGGCAACTTTCGCGTGCTTCTAAATCGTTGCAGCGCGTACACCCGCCTTCATTGCAGTTCTTTAGGCCGAGTGGCGTCCCATTGTAACTGGGACAAAAGGTGATATGGTGATAAATAGAGACGAGCGGGTAGAGTGAATAAATGTACCCCGTAGCAACTATTCGCTTGTTCTGCACCAAGATAGCGCCGACGCGTCGTTTCATGCAGTTGGATCTCATAGAGGCGAGAGAAGCCAAGGTCTGAATGGATCTGTCATGTCTCGCGGCTGAAAGGTACTAATGGAAGCGAACCTTACCATAAAGTAAGAGTCCCAACTGGGCCTCAGACGATCCGCATCCAGAATATTTATGTCGTCCAAATACGAATGTAGGGCTGCGACAGTGTCGAAATTGTTGACCACGTGCAAGGTTACGTATCCCTGGAGACTGTGGAGGGGTGATGGGTGGTCGACTTGGCCATTCTCAGTCGTGGAGTTCCGACGTTGAGTGTCGCTCCTCCGACCGTAAACATCGGCGTCGTTGGCTATTATAAAAGCGTCGAGCGACACCCCTGCCCGATCGCTTCAGTGAAGAAGAGCGTGATGCGACAGATCGTATAGGATATAAAGTACGAACTTATTTGCGCGGCGAAATCTATCAGATATTGGCCCATCAATGCTAAGAAGCATGAAAAAAGGGCGCTTGATAAACATCTGGATCGCCTGCTCCGTTCGCAAATCTTGTGTTACGAAATCCTTCCGCCAGTTCCGGGTAACGTGCTCAAGAAGTTCCGCTGCGGATGCAAAACTTAGCAACTGTTCAGGTCCACTTCCGCTGAATCCATGAGATACTGGGGAGTTTGGGGAGGATAAGGCAGAGCCGAGGGATAGAAACGAATTTGAAGATCGTTTTGGCCTCTGATTAGGGTCCACTTCGAGAAAATTTCGAGGGCTCAAGTTTACAATCGTGTCGGATCTCCCGTCATCTGCGTCTATGAAAGAAAAAGCTGGTCACGATTCCTCGGGGTCGCCTAGAAAAGTTGGACAGGATGGACGAGGTAGCGAAGCGCCTAAAGGTGACCCACCTCGTTACGCGCTTGTGCCCTGTCTTTATGTTCTGGTGTTCGGGAAATGACTTTCACAGGTATGAACCCCTTCTCTGTGAGATACGTCTCTACAGTAGATTTTCCAGAGAGCCTGGTACCTATGATTGCGATGAACATGCTCGTATGACGGGTCAGATGTTGGATTGCAATGATTCAACGTGGCTTTGACAGCGTTTCTTTTCTCCCAATACGGAATGTACGTATTTTAAAGTATCTTACACATGTCCCACCTCTAAGTTATCTCAGTGCGATGTTATGTATGTCGGTAGCAACGGGTTTTTGATTTTCGGTCATCATGGCACTATATGATAGGTGTTGATAACTTATGTCCCAGTATACCCATGTCGTAACCGAGACCTTGTCTTGTTCCTCTCCTTTGCCGCGGCACGTCCTTTTGCCCTTCGTTCCTTGGCGGCCTTCATGTCCTGAGGAGCTGTCGTCAAGAGCTGTTTGACGTGAGATGGCTCTAACGCAACGCCTTGCATGGACGCCATCCACGACGCGGGAGGATCAGGCACGGCGGCAAGAAGCGGTTCCAATTGGCCCAATCCAGGGGTCAAATCCTGGTAGTAATGTCAGTAGTCATGATAACGACCGAAAAGGACGTACATCGAGAGCTATCACGGAGACACTTTTAAGTAACCCAGGGAATTAGCAATGGAAACCTGCGCCCCAGCAGGCAGCTGAACGACTTTGATTGTATGATGTTCGGATCTCGCTGAATTGCATAAAGCAACCAATTGAGGAAGGTGTGCTACAAAAGCAGGTGTGTCCAGGTCCGCGTAGCAAATGAAAACGACTCTTGTTAAAGACTGCGTCTCATTGACGGCCGAACTGGGGATAACGACAGTCGGACGACTTGACCGGATCTCCTTTTCGAAGGCTTTCGTAACTTCATTGATCCCGACGGTGATGTGCTGGATAATAGGTGGAGCGGATGTAGACAGACGGAGCAATTCTTGATTTGGCTCGCCAACGTGATTCTCTGTCGGCTTATGAGACGAGCTGGCAGTGATGCCCTTCTTCTTTCGCGCGTCGCGAACCAATTGGTAATGCGCAGCACCCCATCGAACAGAGCAGTCAATTGAGTCAAGATGCTTTGTTGCAGGCCGGAAGGTATAGCGGGCCTTTTCGAGAGTGACGCTGATCAGAAATAAACACAAGACTAGGGGATGTGTTCTCACCAGTCGACATGAAATGGATTGCCCAAGACACTTCTGTAGACGACTTTGTGGTCACCTGGCTGCTTGCGGTTTGCACGCCTAGAAGTATTCGTATACACCCTTGCTATGGTTTCTGACATGCCACTGGCAGGATACGACAAGACCAACAAGTGACCAACACATCAGATGATCCATCCGGGCCGGGATGGTGTAGTGATGTTGTACCTCTGCTCTCGCACATGCATACAAACTCATACTTTCATGGTTTATCGTCCTGATTCAAATTTGGCTGGGCTCGGATGCTGGACAAAGCTAAAAGTTGCCCCCCAATGAGCTTCCACTGACTCTTCATCGTTAAGTCCATTACGATGGTCAACATAGCTGGTCAGTCTTTCCAGCCGCAAGTCACTCACCCCCACTGTAAGGAAGCCATTTTCTACCGGGATATAGACTAATGATGGGGTTTACCAGCCAAGGATTTGCAGAGCTTGTCTCCATCGTGCCATGAGAATTGTCGAGGGGTGCCAAGGCAAGTACCCACAGTAGAGCAGCCATGGCCGATGGCGATGGAGATGCAGGGTTCCTCCTGCGCCATTGTCTCGAATAGTACTATTGACACGTTTTGTGCGGACGGTGGACAATCCGGGTCCTTTCAGTTCTTACAGGGCGAAGCCGAACAACATCGTATTCAACGACAGCTCAGCATCATTTCCCCACTTCCCCTGCCATCACAGGCTCCAGAGCAGCTTGTGCGCCTTCTCGGTGACAAGCACGGAAAGTTGAAAGCTGGGGCTACAGTCCCACTGCGCGGTCAGAATGGCCAGTCATACATAAGGGCAGACAACCCAATGGCCCTACAAGACCCCGTCAATATGACCACACTTGAACGAGCCAAGTCTAGGCCACGCGTGCAGCTGAATCTTCGACTAGCTGGCGACACTTTCGTACAAGGGCAGACCATCTCTGGACAACTTATTGTCTTCGTGCGTAACGCAGAAGTTCCTGTGCACTTGGCAAATAACAAGTTACGCGTCATTGGCTTCGAGTGTTTGACGGATAGTCCGACTTTCCACGTCTTCTTTCACCACTCCTGCCTGTTTGATGAGATCAGCTACGCTGGCGAGCAGATCTTTTCCGAAACCCCTGACTACAGCGACGACGAAGGCTATCGAGAAGCGAGAGAGGGGATACACGTTCTTCCATTCGAAATGGCGTTGCCGGACGACTCATTTGGCAAGGCAAAAGGTGTTATCGACATCCACGGTGCAGCGGTGCGCTATATCGTCATGGCGTATGCCCACGACACGTATCATCTGAACCAAGGCTGATGGTGTGCTTCAGTTCAGTCAATATAAAGGACCCGGATACAAATCAACTGTCTCTGGCCCACTTTTACCGCGCATGTTCGATCTGGCCCTCTCAGTCTATCCATGATGTGCTTGTCCCTTCAACCCGACCTCTAGTTTCTACGGCGGTAATAACGCTCCCCCGAGGCGACTCAAGTAGCAAACTGAAGTTGTCCGCTCGGCTCCCTCGTCCATCCTACTTTTCAGGACAACGCTGTTACGTGCACGTCCAGATCTTGAATGATACGTGCAAGACTGTGCGCTCACTTCGCCTCGCCCTTATCCGTACGACAACTGTATACAGACCTCGGTCGAAGGAAGGAGGCCGCGCGGAGGAACACAAAGATAATGGTCATGTTTCCGATAGTTACCAATCGAAGTCATTCATAGATGAGATTTCCGAGAGCCGCCTCGCGATGGCTGAGCCCACGACGAGAAGGTGTGCCAGCTCCAGGGGATGGTGGGCAGGCATCAGTCCGCAGGAGAGGATGGCCTTCACCCACAGTATTTTAATACCGGTACGTCCATATTCTATCATCAACGTTGGGTAAGTTGGCTCATTCGAGCGGCATGTGTTCAGCCTGATACATTGTCAATCGCGCGGACCAAACTCGTTGCTGTCGATCACGCCATTCGTATTACCGTGCACGCTTCGGCAGGAACGCTAGGATTAACTTCGCATTTGTCCGTCACACTCCCTATCCGTGTTCTGTCTATGCTATCTGTGGATCCTCCGACCTCCGTGAGCCTTCCTCCGAACATGCTTACGGTCACCCACACCAACAGGCCGGACGTGGACAACGGACTCTGTCTCCATCTTCCGTACAGCGGTTCTGAGAATCATGCAGATTTTCCGCCGTCATACAGGACACGACCGCCGTCGCTTGAACATCCTCAGGATATTAGAGTAAGTGGTGGATAGGCTTCAGTAGCAAAGATTATACTGCTCTCTACAACACTCTCGGTTTTCAGGCGTGTTCATGCTAACACTGGTTTCAGGAAATATTGCCGCATTACCAACCAACACCAAGCTCCTGGAGTGCTACCCCGAGCGACGAATCGCAAATGTGCGAGTATCCCTCCGACGAAACACCCCACATGACAAATGAACCGCTGTTACGGGAAGTCACTGCACAGGACCGGCGGATACCTACACAGGCCATCGAGACGCAGTTCCCAAGCATGGACCAGGAGGAAGGGTCATTTTGGCGGCGTCCCATACTACAAACCAGATCGCCCGTATACAGGGAAGAAGACACAACAATCCCAGACTCGCATGCAGGAAGCGACACTGTGTCTGAAAGTTCTTCTAGCCACAGCACTCAGCCATCGCCAAATACCCTTCAAAGTAGCCCCGGAAGCTGCATCGTCTCACCCGAGCCATCGCTTTGTCGAGCACATGCCAGAGCTCTGACCATTACTGGTACCTCTGGGTTTTCGCGTCTTAAACAAGCAGAAGGTGAAGGAAATCAAGGTACATATGGTGATGGATGTTCGAATGTGGACGGTAGGCAAGACTTTCGGAGATACGAGTCCCCCTTTTCGCGGCGCGTCCAAGAGAAGCTCCGTGACGTACATGTCTATGATCATGGATCGCCCGGAGAGTCAAGCAATCAAACTGCGGAGCTGCCTGCCTGGACCGAGGATCCTGAGCGCAATTGCCAGCCAGAAATACTGGGTGCGTACTTGACCTTTGTTACACTGTAGCGGGTTACAAATGACTGACCCTGGATGCTAGAACCACTGTCTCGTTCGCAGCCGTCGACTATCAAGGGTTCGGTCTCTCCGCCTGCGGACGGGAATGCAAATCTGCGGCGGACCAAGCCCCTCCACGTGCGCAACGCCAAGACGAGATTATTGATGGGGCCAAGAAAGATCAACGTGGCACAGACTCCAGGGTCTGTGATGGAAAGAGTGAGAATGATAGAAGGAGATTTGCAGGCGAAGAGATCATGATACAGTAAGCCAGTAATGATCATGAGCTGTGTAGTACGCCACAAGCAGCGTGGGCGTCTCGAGTCCTGTCAGTAGTAGCCACCATGCGCAGTTCGGCGGCTCCAATATAGTAGCGTGTCCTCTTTCCTTCCGCAAGCCACCGCGTTGCATTGAAGATGTCTTACCTTGGTCTGCCACCCATCCCACCCGACCTTAAATCGATTACTCCATATCTACAACGTGCGCACGAGACGCGGTCCCAAGATCCCATTATCTCGTATTGGTGTATGTCCTAGGCAATCTTTCGTCCTTGCGTTCCGCCGACGCGCTCTTTCGTAGGTGCTTATTCTGCGGCCCAGGCTGGCATCTCCCTCAAGGCAGTCAGCGCATCGAACCGTGCCTTCCTCGCGGCTCTCCTTACTACACTCGAGAACCTTCGCGCCACGGTTGGCTCCTCCGATGCCATAACCGTCGAGAGCGCATCCTCCGCATACGTAGAGAACTTTGCCCTGAAAGTGTTCGCTTCCGCAGATGATGAAGATAGGCGGGGTGTCGCGACGCGGAAGACGGCCAAGAAATTTCTTGCGGCGGCCACATTCTTCGACATCCTAACCGTTTTCGAGGATCGTGGGGCATGGGAAGCGGTGAGTTCCATCCACGCCCCTTTTTATTGCTCAAAGAAACTGATCATACCGCCTCCTCGTCGTTCTCTGAATCCGTTGTCTCGATTTTCGGCAGCATGTGGAAAAAACGCGTTACGCCAAGTGGAGAGCAGCAGAGATCTCTAAAGCCCTTCGGGAAGGCCGCCAGCCAACGCCCGCGCCTGCAAGTGGAGAAACGTCCGAGACTGCCATTGATTCGGTGTCGGCGCCCCCTGAGCCCTTTGCGGGGTTGATCGACGCCCCAAGTGCTCATTTCAGCCATGAGCTGGAGGAGCCACACTCAACTTCTGCCTTGCCTCCGGTGTCCACCGCGTTCGGTGAGGAGGACACACCTTTCGAGATACCTCCTGCTTCAGCACCGGCCCCGATCAATGCCAGCGACGTTCAGGCTCAGCACACTGTCCTAAGTGTTTCACCGTCGCCACCTTCCTCGGCTTCGATGCTACTCCCCCATCAAGTAGATGCGAAGGCACCTACTGAAGCGCCGCTACCACCCATCGCCCCTTATGATTCACCTGCTGATATGCTGCGGAACAGGGACAGGAGTACCTGACGTCCATCGACGCCGCATCGTCACCCACTCTGGCGCAGCGTCCAAGTTCCCCTACGCATCTCATACCGCAGAACTCGCCACCCACAGCACCATACCTCGCGGGGGGCCCGTATGCCTCTGCGCCTCCCTTGCCTCCCCCACCCTCTGCCCCATACATGCAGATACCTCGACAACCACTACCTCCTCCTCCGCCACCACCACCACCACCAGAAACGTCGCCGCTCCCCGAGCTCACCCCTGGTCTAATCGCGAAGACGCAGAAGCATTGTCGTTTTGCTATTTCCGCCTTGGACTATGAAGATGCGGAGCAGGCGAGAAAAGAGCTCCGCGCAGCGCTAGCTATCCTTGGCGGATAGACTAGGCTGGTAACCGGGGTGCTGTCAGTTCCCGTGGCCAAGTTGCTTTGTTTTGTGTAGTACTGCATCTGTATCACCTTAATGCTCTTGTGTATACACTGCATCCCAAGTTGATTATTACAAAGCCTTGTTGTGCAAGACCAACCCCACAACAACAGCTTATGCAGTTAACCTAGTGCAAGTGACGCTTGTGAGGTGCTCGCACTATACAGGGTTGCAAGTTCTATCCCATATTATGTTACTGACGTACTGGGCAGTACATGCTCTACCGCACTCTCGGGCTCTTCGAAGATCGGGAGAGGCTCATGAATGTCTATAGGGCTGTCAAAACTCTCTTCGCGGCCACGGGGGACGCCTCTAAAGAGAAGCGATGTAGGTCGCGGTGACGTGATGTGGGTGAAGTGGAACAGGCGTGGATGACACGGTTGTGGGGCGCGAAGTTGCTGCCGTGGAATTGAACATCGGTGAATCGAACGCATGAAAGGCCGCGAGTTCCTGCGAGACCTCACCCAGCTGCGTGCCGCTCCCCACATTAATTCAAACGGAATAAGAAATTGGAGAGAGAGGATGTGTTCTCACCTTGGCCATAATCTGCTCGATCTCCTCCTTCCGCCTATCGAACCCCTTCTCGGACCGCTCAAACTCACGCGCGCGCCGCTTCTCCGCCTCGAAACCGCCGCCGTCCCCGGCGTCGCTGTTCTCATCGTCTTCAAGCCGCTCACCCACAGCGCGCGGGGCCGTGCTCCGCATGTGTGGCGTGACCGAGTCCCGAGTCCGATGCCTTCCATCGTGAGGTGCAGACGAGCCACATCAGCCTGCAGCGAGCGAATGCGTGTCAGGTGGGCCCAGAGTTCTTCGCTGCTGCCGTTGGCGTTATTCCCGCAGGGTATTGGAGAAAGAAGCCCGACCGCGACGCCCGTGAAGGGGTCAAGGAGCGATTCGAGCGGTGGTGAGGTGGAGGTGGCGATGGAACCTGGTGCATCAGATGGCGCGATGGGTAGGGTGTCGATGCTTTGCATGCCTAATGCCGAGGTGGAGGGCGTGGCGTTTGGACGTGCCGAGAGGTCGTGGCCAGGAGGTTGGCCCTGCAGTTCTGCGAGAACGGCATCGTGGGGGGTGTTGAGCGCTGCAGTAAAGGCAGCTTTCCGTGGCTGCTCTGATGTGAGGGCTGTCGCCACTGGAGGTGGAGGAGCATCGGTGACAGCTGGGGGGGCTACGGTGGTGTGGGTAGGTTCCTGAGAACTCGGTTCCCCTGTTGGAACGGAAGGTGCTACCTCCGTCCGCGGTTGTTGTTGCTCTGACGCGTATGAGCGAGGGGTGGCTGTTGTTTCGAGGGCTTGGAAGTGTTGCGAATGAACCAGGACAACATTTGCGTAAACCTTCCTTTAAACCTTCCTTTACGAGCTACTACTAGCACGACGGGCAGACCCCGGAAGCGTGGCAAGGTCCGACCGCGCGCAATTTTTCCCAAACCAATTTGAATTCAAACACATCAGTCTGAGCCCATTGGGGCATTCAAATAAGTGGTTCAGAAAGTCAACAGGGAAAGTGAGAGTCTTCATTGTGTACTACAATGTGTAGTACACACTGTACTACTGCATCAAGGCATTTTCATCCTTCAATTTCTGGTAATTTTATCACTATCTTGCAGTACTAGGAGGATCATCAATGATGAGTGTTAGAACACCAATGCCAAAGCAAAACCCACACCTTCTACTAGTCACCATATGGGTTTGGAACAGTGACAAATTCAACATCACCAACATTCACAAGCTCTTTGATCTCAAGTGCCCTTTCACTCTCCTGGAAAGCCTCAAAGTTGTCACATGTTCCATGGCTGTCAATCTTTCGGTCGGTGACAACCAAGTAAATTGTTTCTTCATGGTAATCACAGGCCAGCACACGGGTTTGTGTGATGCCTTTGCCACGAAGCCAGCGATTCATAAAAAGAGTGATGTTTCCATTAGGGGGGTCAAGATCACGAAGAGTGCACCAGTCAAGGGCTTGTTTATGTGTGAGCTTGTACCCTCCAACAAGGTAGACCATTCTAGGTCAAACTGTCAAAATGGTTGTTAGTATGTTCATTTAAGACAACTAGAGTAGCACACTTGTGTTTGGTGGAAGTAAAAGTGAAACCATAAGCTACACAGTTTCACTGTTGAAATTGCCGATGGCGCTACTTCCGCCCGCGGTTGTTGTTGCTCTGACGCGTACGAGCGAGAGGGTGGCGTTTGTTTGAGGGCTCGGAAGTGTCGAGGACAACAGTGGCGAACTGCCAATCAAACCTGCCTTCAGAGCTATGACAGCCAATCACCTACGTAGACAGGCGGCATGCAATGAGAGCTAATATCTGGTCTGGACGACCGTGACGGTGCACATGCACTTCTCTCATTCTCATACGGAAAGTTTGGAACTAGGCAATACCGAAGAGTCTAATATGGGGGTATCACTGTCGTATACGCCTGCAACCTCCTCCTCGATGGGGCATAAAAGTCTGCGACAGCCTTGCTCCGCGGTGTTATACTCGTCTGAGACGCTTGCGGCGTTTAGTAATAGCGAACACCTAGTGGCGTTTTCCCCAGTAGTCATTGGACTGTCCCACACCAGCGCAGCTCCTTATTACGGTGAGCTTCCTGCAATATAATCGGGTTACGTTGGGGGTATGAAGGCGGACGTGAGGAATGTATGCAAAGGGATAATTTGTGGCAACGTAATCGGATGATGGTTCTGCCGCTTGGACGGATACGGATGTGGGTAGCGTGGACTTGGCGGTCGCTACGAATGGACGAGTAAGTTCCATGCTTGATTTGCGCTCATACATTTTTATAACGCTGTCCTGCTGCATGCTGGACAGCTATTGCAGTGATAAGGTTCGTAAAAAAATCCACGTTGATGCCGATTTATATGAAAGAGCCGAAAATTTAGTCCGACGAGGTAAAACGTTGCACGCGACGAGAATGCTGGCTTGTTGTCATGACCTGTGATTCTGCCCGTACCCAGGGCTGTCCCACTCCTTCCTTCCGCCTCCGTTTCCCCCCTTTTAATCCCTTTCGGCTTCTCTTTGTCCTGCGGCACCCCCAGTTGTTGCGACTTGATGCTCCATACCTTTGATATCAGCAATACCCCCAAGAAATTTCTACACCCTTTTCTTCACATGAGCGTCCGACCCACCCTTCCCGTGGCAGAGCCCCGGCGAAAGGAGAACCAGTTTGTAAAAAAGCGTGGTCGCAAACACCACAACTACCCGCCAGGAAAGGCACCATATCCTATTTCCTATGACAGGGACATCCTTGACAGGTATCTCTTCCCTGAACTCGAGTAGATCCCATCTAACCCCTTCTTTGTCAGTGATGCTATGGACCATCACCTCTGGAGAAGCCTTTTTGATGGCCAGCCGACAATGATGGTTACACCCAATTATCCGCCTAAACGGGTTCTGGATCTTGGTTGTGGGGTACGTGTAGTTCTGTGAGATCTCCCCTAGATCTGAAGAGCTGTATAGGTTGGCGCGTGGACTATCGATGCAGCACGCAAGTGGCCCAATGCGACCTTGGTTGGCTTTGATCTCGTCAATGTACAGTTCCCTCTCAATTATCTCGAGCCTCACGTCGCCCGCAGGATAACCTGGGAACATGGCAATTTGTGACACCGTTTTCTGCGATCACGTTACCCACGGCTCACTGTCAAGGATCTTAGCCTGTCTACTAGATTACCCTTTGAGGATGACACCTTTGACCTTGTTCACATCAGTCATGTTTCTAAAGGCGTTCCAGAGCACAAGGTAAAGGCATTTCCATCCTTCGTACCGTTCCATCAGCTCATGTGTCATCTTGTAGTGGAGCTCCCTCTTCGAGGTGCCTTTTTTTCCCACAGAAATTCATCACCTGCTTACGATAACTTCAGGAAGTACGCAGGGTAATGCAGCCTGACGGGTTCGTGGAGGTCATCGAAGAGGGTGCGAAGTCTTATTACTATATCTCTCTTCGATACCGTTGACCTGTACGCAGATATCATATTCCCCGTACTTCCAAGGTGGTTTACCGAGCCGCTCAGAGCAAACGATCCATTCAGTAGCGCTCGCCATTCCAGTGACTCGTTCAGTCTTGCATCACCATCTCTGCCTCTAACCTAGTTGAGAAAGCTCCTCACGAGCACGTCATTCTAGAGTTCCTGTTCAATTCAGTGTTCGAAAGCAGGTTCATAAACATGAAACCGACAGGTTTGTTCTAGTCTTTAGGCGAGAAGTTAACTGGCTGACTTCGGATGACGGTAGTTGTTGTTCTGGGGTATTTCACGCCGTTCTTTTCGCGATGCCTCAGTGCCCCATCTCTTAATTTTTCTGTTCCATTTCTTGCACCGCTCACTCCACTCCCTGAGGCCACGAGGCCAACCACTCAGTATTTTGGTAGCCCTGATAGAATATCTGAGGTCCCGTCATATCCCGATGCTCGCCCATTGTCTTTTGCAAGCTCAATAAATCGCTCGTCGTCATCGCTCTCCCTCCCTTCTCTGGATGATCCCCGCTCGCGCTACCCATTCTCCTCTGACAAAACCTGGTCAATGACACCGACTGTGTCCGGCTTCTCTGATCATGAAACCACCAAAAGCCATCAACACCATACTCCACAATCCTCAGTGACGCGTGTAGCCTCTTGGGTTACGTCTAGCGAGACACCGACACTTGACAATGCACTACTCGCTCAATCGATTATGCCCGTGGAGAAGTTGGGCAAATTGGGGGAGCGCACCCGCGCGATGAATCTTTATCGTTCCTTCGTTACTGTGCTCGGATGCCGCGAAGCCATGTGGGAGGAATTAAAGGTGCTCCAACGCTCCAGCCGAAAGGCGCTGGTCGACTTAGGCTGGGAGAGTAGGATGTTGGACGACAGGGAAGCGCGTGCACGTTTCGACGACCTTTTTGGACGGTTTGAATCGTAAGTGAATTTTTTTTCTTTCTCGTATCGTTCAACATGATGGCACATAGGGACATGCGCGCACGAATATCCATGTGGTACTCGATGACCGAACTTGGATACGGTCTCCCCGAGCGTGAACCACTACATAAGGCTGAACTGTTGGAGGAAGAGCGAATACGGAAGGCGATTCTGGACGCCCGCGCGCAGGCCCGCGAGGAGGACTTTGACGTTCCGTGTCGTGTGATCCGAGTTTTAGTCGGGTTCAAAGAATCGGACGGTGTCGATGTTAGTTGCGATAAGTCATGATGTAGCCTAACCTTATTTAGAAAGAGTTGCCCAATTTGTAACGTCACTTTTTTATTTCGGCCACTTTTGCGATCCGTCGAGACTGAGCCGTGTGTCCGTGTCCGTCCTCGGCCATGGTTCCGTCCAACGTGAGTTCGTCAAAGGCTCAACAGACAAAAGAGCCTCAAGCCCCGCAAAAAATCGGTAGAACAAGAAGACGTCGAAGACCAAAATCGAAACACCAAGAAAATTTGGCAGAGTCACCACCTGCAGGGGCAAGCACATCCGTCAGTGCAGAGCAACTAAAGTCGTGGCCGTGGGTTTCTATCACAGAACCACCAACAACCAAGCATCCTCCGGTTTTTACCAAGGACGGGAGGTGTGTACTGCACTTCTAGACGCTTTCCGATCCTCTAACTTCTTTTGTGTACAACTTTTAGTTACTTTTTCTCCATTGTCGGTTCCAGCGTGAAGATATACTCGACTTCTACTGGGCTCGTTGTATCGACCCTCTCTGCAAAACGTGATACTGGAAGTCACACAAATGCTATAACATCTGCAATCTTAAATCCCCACAACGCGTACCAGCTTATCACCGGCTCCTTGGATGGTCATATCAAAATTTGGGATTTGTTGGATGGGGTTCTGCTGCAGACCATTGGCGTAGGGAACCCAGTGCGCCACATTGCTGCACATGAGCGGTGGAAGGACGTCGTGTTTGTCGCTGTCGCACGACCAGCCAAGAGGAGCAATGCCAACGGTACGTCGCCATCCCTCGCAGACTTCCGAATCTCTAACGCGATTGCTGTGCTCCAGGGGACGATGATAATGATGTCGTTCTTCGGCTGTCTTTGAAGCCATCACCTACTACTCTTCAGTTGCCCGTTCAAGCGCCGTCTGAGAGTATAATGGTAGGCAAGACCCGCACCACGCGTGGTTTGGCCGTGTCTGCTGGCGGATCTTGGCTTGTCGCCATCGGCGGTCACAAAGCATATGTGGCCTCAACACGCAATCTCAAAGCGGGATTTGTCAAGTTTGTTTCTCCAGAGGCGCTTACATGTCTTGCCCTCCATCCGACGGAGGAATACTTTGCGACTGGTGACGCGGAGGGCAACATACGGTTGTGGTACTGTTTGCATGATGCTGTCGCGGTCACAAAAGCGGAGGTAGAGAAGCGCGCGCCGACCTCAACTCTGCATTGGCATGCCCATGCTGTTTCCGCACTCACGTTTACTCCCAATGGGGCATATCTGCTGAGTGGCGGTGAAGAGTCCGTCCTGGTGATCTGGCAAATTCATTCGGGGAAGAAGGAATTCGTACCTCGGGTAGGGGCGCCAATAGACAGCGTGGCTGTCTCACGGACACAAAGTGGCGAAGAGGAGTATCTATTACACTTGGCAGATGCAAGTTTGGTCTTCATAGGCTCCTCAAAACTAAAGATCTCCCGCTCGTATTCTGGCATAAAACTAGGCGAGTGTGCTCTGAAGGTTTCCAGGGCGTGACTGATCATCTCGACTTTCAGATCCAGCAGTGTCACATAGTAGACCATCAGCATCAGCACCGACTCCTCTCACCGTACACTCGCTGTCATCTACGCTCATTCTTCCTTCTTCTCATCCATCTTCACTACAAGCTTATTCGCCATCTTCGTCAAAATTAATCTCGGAATTGGAAGTATCCCCCTCGAATCGCGTTTCCCGTAGGGATGAGAAGATGCTTGAACCTTCACGCGTCGAGCGAGCTGTGGTGTCTTCTTCCGGAGAGTGGCTAGCTACCATTGATTCTCGCGAAGGCGATGGGTGCTTCCGCGGGGAAGTGCACTTGAAAGTGTGGCGATGGGAGAGTTCTACGGGACTGTGGGCCCTCAACACACGCATCGATAAACCCCATGGGCCATCAAGGGTGACATCGATCGTTTTCTCTCCCGATGACGGTTCCGGAAATACTCTTCTTACAACCTCGGGTGAAGATGGAAGTGTAACGAGTTGGAGAAAACGGTCTGTGGCGAATAAAAGGACAGGCACATCAGATGGTGGGTTTCATCGAATGGTAAATTTCCTCCTGATCAATAATTTCCGTAGTGTTCTGGATAGCCCGCTCAAGGTTAACCTTCAAGCAGGAGATACCTTGGACTATTTGCTGGTCTCCCGATGGTTCCCTCTTGGCCGTGGGATTCGGTGCATATGTTGCCATTTATGACCCCCCATCGAACGCCCTTATACGAACTTTTGCTGCTTCCGAGCTGCGCGGCCCAGTACGATCGGTCCATTTTTTGGGATATGAAGGTCGTTTTCTTGTTGTTGCCGGGCGCTCCGACGTGGTGCTCTGGGACCTCGTCACGCAAAAAGGCAAGCTCTACGCGTATCTCGCTCTGTCATATGTTCAAAGACACTGACTTACGTAGTTCAATGGCATCACCGGAGCGCACACCCAATCAGTGCTGTTATCTCCCATCCCAGAAATGAGCACCTCGCCATCTTTTCCTCTCAACGGCTGAGTAGTACCGTCTCCATCTTTGAATCATCAAATAGCAGCCCGCGTAACACATACACCTTCCCTTTCACTCTGCGTAATATCGTCTGGTATCCTCACTTACCTTCCGAAGCCAAGGAGACATCGGCCTTCCGTTTGGTCGGAATCACAGATAATTGGGATGTCGTACTCTGTGGGGATGACGTACAACCACTTGTAGGAGAAGGTTTGGTTGCTCGTGGACTTCATACAAGTTCGCAGGAGCCAAAAAGGACGCTCCTTCAGGATATCTGGGGTGATTCTGCTCTTACTAGCGGGCTGGTGGACCCTCTCGTCCAGAAGAAGGTTGCGAGCACAGTACCCCGGAATGGCAAGGAGATCACGGACATTTTGGGTGGGCCGGCGTATTTGATTCCACCGTTGGGGACGCTTTTCGAACCCCTCATGACCCACTTCCTCACCCCTCGCCCGCCAGAGGACGAGACCATCCGTGTGCCCAGTTTGGCAGGAGGGGACGAAGAGGATATTAACATGGACGTTGATGAGTCACAAGACAACCCGCTTGTAAGCAGTGTACGAGCGGAGCGCGTGGTCGATGCCCGGGAAATAGAAGCCTTAGTCCACCTGTTCCGCCACCATGGTGTAAAAGGTAAGCGGTACCGAATCGATATCCGAACGAACGGACCTGCTTAACTGGGGCTTTCAGCACCGTCTCCCATTCCCCACGCCAAACTCCCGAACGGCCATGCCCCAGACGTCCATAGTAACGCATATAGAAAAGTGAACGGTCACACCAAACCAAAAGCCAACAACAAGCTACACTCGAGTTCCGCGATTATCAATGACCGTTCTTCTCCTGACATCCCATCCCACACAACCCCAAAATCTTCACCGGCCGCTGCCGGCAGAAAACGCAAGATAATGGCCGCGTCATAGTCAATGACATGGCAATTGTCCGGACGACCATCATGTGTTTTCGTAATCTTCATTAATTTAGTTATACTCGCACGCACATCACTCACACATCCGCACTCCGTCTTCATCATGAGTCACCATCGCACAACATGTTGTTATACCTTAGGATTGACAGATCGAGAGTTGATACAAATCCGTAGTTGAAAAAAATTACAGGTAAGGCCACAAATCATAATTCCAAATCACATGCCGCATCTCTCAGCCCGAGCAGTAAAACGGCGCCGCGTACAACATCCAAGGGATACCTGTCATAGCATTCCAGCGGTACTCGAGCCTCAGAGATAGAGAAAGATGAACAAGGGCCCTCTATTGGATTGCACTCGCTATCAGTCTCCCCATCTTCGTGGTAGACAACGCCAGGATTCGTGCGTCTGCGCTTGGCTGACCGCGCACAAGCCCATTCGAGCGTGCGTGGCCGCTGGACTAAGAGCCTGCTACTCCTGGAAGGAGTATTAATATCAGGGCTGACGTCTGGGGAGGACAAAGCAGGCTGAGCAGGAGATGAGGGGATGTGCTTCCAGAGATCCTCAGGATGAATTGACCAATCGCCAGGCTTGCGCAGGTCTGGGTACGGAGAGGAAACACAGGTAGAGGACATCTCGGTCCGAACTGACTCAAAGAAGAAGACGTTCGGATCGTGAGCGACAGCGGAGAGCGGAACGCGTGATTGGTGGGACTTGGAGATTGAATCACAGGAACTAGGGTGCGGAGACCGAGGTGCACATTGACTAAGAGACGGGCAATCAGGATATGACCTTTGGGCTCCAGCGCCAGGGTGGATGGCAGAAGCCAGAGATACATAGGGCTCCTCAGTAGCAGCAAGGGGAGACATAGTTGCCGATGCAGATGCGAGCATGTCCATAGCCGCCGTGGCAGTCGTAGTCCCTTCAGATTCAAGCTGCCTCCTAGATCGTGCCACAGTCTGGCGCTTGTTCTGGAACCATATGGTGACCGTCTTGAGGTCCCTGTGAAAATTGAAACGTCCGCGATTCAGAAGAGAGCTTTTCTAAAAGTGTCGCGCTAGAAACGGGGTTGGGGTTTGCTCACATGTCGAGATCCTTACAGATGACCTCTTTCTCCTTGCGCGATGGGTGTGTATTACGTCGGAATGACGCATCGAGCGCCTCAAGTTTGTCGCTCGACAGGCGTTGTCGGGAGCGCGCCGGCGGCGGCTTCCCCAAGCCCAAGACGATCGTGGTCGCCACGCTTGGACCGGGAAGAGAGAGCGGTTCAGATTCAGGATTATTCTGGCTCTGTTTCTCGAAAACGAACGTGGCAGGTGGACATACGGGGAAGCAGCTGATGACGGGCGCAGCACTGGCCGGCGCGGGGTCTGATCTGGGAAACGTATCAGGGTCAGGGTCCACCACTTTGGCGTCGGCGTCGGCGTCAGCGGTGGCGGTGGTAGTGGTTATGATAGATTGAAGCTTGGACCTCGACCTGGACTTGGACTTGGACTTGGATTCGGGCTTGGGCTGGGGTGGGGTAGTACTTGCCTCTGAGTGTGACGCGGCGGGATAAGGACCCGTTGTACTGCGGCCACTATTACGTCGAGCTGGATAGTGATTGGAGGTGGAGGACGGACTGAACGAGTGGAGCGCGTAGGAGGACGCATCCTGGTGGTGTTTCTACTAGGAAGTGAATTGGACTGGCTGGGGTATCGCGGGGGGTCGTGCTGGTCGATGATGAGGAAGAACGCAAGATGCGACTTTTTTAATTGCTTACAGTGCTACACTTTGGCATTCGATCTGAATTACGTCTTCTCCACCTCCCCCAACCTCTCTCAGGCTCACCGAGCATATTACACGCAGAAGCACCGTTCCATGGCCAGAGGGTAAGGCAGAATTGATGAGGAGACGGACAGCAGATAAAGTAGCTTTTGCCTTTTCAGACTGGTCACTGGTAAGTACCGGTAAGTCCCGAAATCTTGACGACGGTGGCGAGAGATCATTGTTGCTTAGCCTCAGGTCGCATCTCCAAGTACAAGCTTCAAGACGCATAACAACCTCAGCTCATACTGAAGTAGTACTCAGAGGTACTAGCCGGAGACCTTGAAGTTCAACCCTGTCAGCCGACTCGGAGGCATTGGAGGATCAGAAAGTCCATGGCTCACGCGGCGCCTCGAGGACACCAAAGGAAAAAGTGAGATCAGAATAATCATCAGATTAGATAGCGGGCGGCTCCAACTTCCCATCGTATGAAAAACATGCACTTGGGCCCATTTTCGTTCCCCTGCCACACCTGCGACCCCGATACCATTACTTAGCGATGCTGACACTTCGACTTCGGTGCCGGTTCAGTGTATTAGATGCCTCACATTGTCACCCCCGGCGGCATAGGGAAACACGTAAATCAAATTCAATACCATGGCATTGGTGAGAATTGGGACTCATAGAAGTGGCTCGTAATATTTGTCAAGGAATGGTTTCAAAACTTCATGTGCTTGCTTGAATTTGATTTGTCCGTGCCCTTGTCAGACTGACTTCTGTTCAATTCTGAAGCCAACAGTAATGAATCGGACATCCCTGCATCCACACTGCGCACTGTGAATCTCGAAGAGGTGGTCTCCTTCGTTCGGGATTTGAGTGGAAAGTGCCCAGGTTTCATCTTACTTCGGACTTGGTGAGGATGAGGACCTCGAATAGGCGATCATACTAGTACAATCATGTGTTGCAAGCGTATCTTCCGGTAACCCGGTTCAACCATCTACCTAGTGGTCCCATCGGTGTTTCGTAGGCCCAGTCTTAAGCCCGAAACATGTTGATGGCCGCGAACGCAACCTGCCCGGGCCGGTGGCAAAGAAAACAAAGTTCGATTCTTGTGGCCACCTCCAGTGCACCTCCTCCACTTGATGGCGGTTTTGGCACCACTGGAGCCACCCTTTACTCCACTGACATTTATCTAGTCATTAGTCTCCTACAGAGAGGCTACCGGTCAACTGAGTTGCTTTTGAACAGTACGGTGTGATTGCCGTTCGGCGCAGACTGCGCACTGTGCCACGGCTAGACAAGTCAGGAATTTATCTAAGCGGAACGGAAGAAATGTGCGAGTAATATCTCGTGTCAAAGCTTGGCCAAGTTTAGAATGCCCCAGTTATCATGATTCGAAAGGTGCACGCACCATTTTTTATTTGAATGCCAAGTCTGATCCATGTTCATCTGATGTCCCAGTGGAATAGTCCGTATTGGTACCGTGCCAGTGCATAACACATATATCGGACCCGAACCCCCGTATATAAGCCCACATTTTACCGCAGAGAGCACCTGCAGAAATAACCCTACTATGGCACACAACACAGCCAAACTCGGCGGCGCAGCGTCTCATGTCGTCGTCGCGAAAATCGGAGTAAGTTGCGCTGTCAGGCCGGCCGGCCCCCACCCACATCTGCTCACCCCTCGTTTATCCATAGCATGGACTTATGATGATGACCTGGAGGCCAACGCCTGTCCCGGATGAAGAGGCTTTCGCAGCAATTAAGGCGGGTATCGACTCTCTGCCCCCAGGCGTGAAGATTTCATCAACAGCGGTGGGTGGGCTTCATTTGGCATCATCATCGCTTGCTCGCTCGAACTCACGCACCTTACGTCAGGCGAGTTCTATGGACGAGACATGGATACAGGGAATCTCGAGCTAGTCTCTCGCTTCTTTGAGAAGTATCCAGAATACGCAGACCGCACCTTCCTCTCCGTCAAAGGCGGGTTGGTCCCTGGCCAGTTGGTAGTAGACGGGAGCAGAGAGAACCTGCGAAGGAGTGTCGATACTATCCTCAAGGCTCTGCGTGGAAAGAAGCGGCTCGATCTATTCCAGTCCGCAAGACGTGACCCGAACTACGAGATTGAACACTATGCCGAGGTGCTCAAAGAAATGGTACAGGAGGGGAAGTTTGACTACATCGGCCTATCTGAAGTTCGTGCGGATACTATACGCCGCGCGCACAAGGTGCGATGCCTTTTCCAACTAATATGTGTTGAGTCCATAAAGGCCTGGACGAATTAGGTTATGCCTATTGTGGCAGTCGAGATCGAAATAAGCCTTCAAGCTTACGAACGCAGACGAAAGATGGTGGGTACTGGAACCTAATCCTCGGCGGGGCCGTCACTCTCCGTCCATCGGAAGTTTACAAATCCCTGTTTCAGTGATTGCCACCTGTAAGAACTTGGCATCACCACTATCGGATATTCGTACGCGCTTCCGAGCCCGTCTCCATCATCGCCTCCTTCCTGACCCCCAACAGCCCTCTTAGTCGTGGATTGCTCACAGGTCATATCAAGAACCGTCGAGACCTTGAAGAAGGTGATTTCAGGAATTCGTTCGATCGCTTCCAAGATGATGTAAGTGCTCGTTCGTGCTCCAGTTTTCCTTGCTGAGACAGCCACGGCCCACAGAATATCGGACACAACCTACAGCTTGTGGACACTGTATCGACCATAGCGAATCGTAAGGGTATCACCCTTGCCCAGCTGTGCATTGCATGGGTTAGCACGCTTGGCGATCATGTCATCCCACTTCCCGGTTCCTCGTGAGTTCACGACCATCTTATTTCTTAACGCTCTGGTGTGACCCGTGCGCCGTAGGAACATAAAACGTACGTTGGAAAACCGGCATGCCGGAGAAGTGGAACTATCGACTGAAGATCTGGCCGAGGTTGCGCAACTGTTGGAGAAGTATCCGAGGAAAGGCGGCCGATATGTAGATGCTCCAGAGGAACAGTTGAACCTCTGGAATTGAGCTCCAGGAAAAAGTAGAATATTATGATTTCGTTCGGAGCCTTTCTTGCTTTGGCAAACTACAGTACTAGTAGAAACTAATAGAATTGTACGTTGTTTCCGTGAGTCTTTGACTCCGGTTCGCCCGCAGTTCGGGGTTGTAGCCAATATTTGCCGAGTGAGCAAAGCGGCGGCACGTGACGCATCCTTCTCGTTCGTGTACCCCCGCGCGTCATGGTTCAAAAACTCCTTTCGCTTTCAACTCGTCCACCTCCACACCCAAGATTCTGATTCTGGATCGATGATGAGACTCGCAGGTCTGATAACTGCCAACTCGCTTCAGGGTGCCCGCTCCCCGTCGCGAGCTCGCCTCGGACATGCTCCCCACATCTCCGACCGAGAAGCACGCGTGCTTCTGCCCATCTGCTGCACAGGCTTCCCTGTTATAATACATAATTACAAGGTGTAAACCATCATCACATGCAAACAGATCATGCGCCCTCCACCCTGCTCCGAGTCCCCCGATGCACCGCATCACTAACGGGAGCACAACTCGTGACCCACAAAGACCTTTCCTGTGGCCATTGACATCATCCCCATCTTGCTGTGCGCTCACTGGATGAGTGGGCGGAAGATGAGCGTTTCGTTTACTGTATTCAAAAGTAACGCCCAAAGAGACCGTCTTGCCCGAGGGTGGATTGCTGGCTGCCGGGTGAATAAGATGATCGGATAGCCAATCACGCGCGCCCAAAAATGCCTCATATTATATTGCCTCATGATAGGTCCTCTCGTAATATCGACGAGCCTTTCCATTAGGGGAAATGAGGCACTGTAACACTGCTGGTGTACTCTCTGCACCGGTCGTGGCTCGAGAGCGCTGTCTCGGGGATTTCGGCTCGTCTCAAGTGCTCTGGCGGTATTGAATACTGATCATCTACGGCCAGTGCAAAACACCTGAGTGACCGACGCTGCCCGAATGTGGTATTTAAGAAACAGGTTCATTGCTTACTGGTTCTCATCCTCACATCCTTCGCCTTCTGTCTACCAGCTTTTTTTTACTTTCACGACTCCAAAACACCATGATGTTCCCTACTTTCGCAATGCTCAGCGGAATCGCTCTGTTCGCCTCGGGGGCCGCCGCATATAACACCCATGAGATCAACGTCAGCAACGATTATGCAGCCCTCCTCTTTGATCCTCCCTACATCGTGAGGCAACCAATCAGTCTTTAAGCTGACCGTTGCGCTGACGGCCTCTCTCTCCTTTTCAGAATGCCTACGTAGGAGATGTCGTCGTGTTTACCTTCCATCCCAAGAACCACTCTGTGACCCAGTCAAGCTTTAACGCGCCATGCACGCCCTTAGAGGGCGGATTCGATGCAGGCTTGTGCGTTCCAAATTCTCACACCGCATGTTTTTTGTTTTCTGATGCGTCTCCACACCACACAGCAACCCTGTTGCACCTGGGACAAGTGACTACGACCTCCCCACAGGCAATTCACCGTCAACGATGTACGTGTGTTCTCTTGCCAAATACGGATCCTACCAGGAACTAGCCATTCTGATCTTTCCGTTTCTTTTTCTTTTAGACGAAGCCCATTTGGATACATTGTCGTCAGGCCGCAAACACCGCGGCAAGCCACTGCGGCAAGGGCATGGTGTTCGCAGTCAATCCTGGAGAATATGGCAGCTTCAACTCCTTTGAGAACTTCAAGGCAGAGGCACTGGCCATTGGAGACCTGCTAACAGCGGTGAACGCGACGGCGTAGAAGTGATCACGCAGTAGAAGGGATATCTTGTTGGAGTGAGAAAGGCAGTCGGACTACGGACTACGGACGCTTGACATGAACACTTCCTTTGTTCCAATGACTTCCATGTAATTATTTCGTCGGGGCAACCCTTATACGCTTTAACTAGGTACATAAATAGGTGCCACTGTCCGTTTAGACGCATTCTTCTGCGATGAGCACGAACACTTTTCTTGTGGTATTACATAAGGACGTTCCGCACCTGCACCATTTCTTCCCCTAAGTTTGTCTATCGCGGTCTGTATACTAAGTGGCCTCTTAACATCTTCCTGACGAAATGCGCACACGACACACCGAACCAGGCTGTCACGACGTGATGACAGTAGCAAGACCGATGCGAAAACTAGCCGATGTCTCAAATCGGCACCCCGGATAAGCAGAATCCCCCGTTCGATAGCCCGCTCGATTCCGACTAGATTCTCGAATCCATCTCCGAATCAACTCGAAGGAAGTTTCAGGTCTGACGATCCAGTCTCTCCACGGGGACACTCCGAGTCCGAATTGCTCCTTTAATTCCTCACAAAACGCGCCCCTTCTAAGGGCAGAATTTATCCTCACCCGACATCTGACTAGATCTCACTAGTAGTGAAAGTTTGAGAGTTCAGGTGTTCGTCACGCCCAAAACAGCATTCAAATCAATGAAACAACGAGCCGTCTATTCTACATTTCTTCTAGATCGGAATTGAGGGAGGTGTCGAACGAGAGATGCTAGTAAATCGTAGAACGTTCTACGATGCACTTCCTTCCCCCGAAGCTCAATTCCAGAGGTGCAACTGCTCGTCTGTGACTTGATCTACGCCTCGCCCACCCTTCCTCGGATACTTCTCCAAAAGTAGCGCAATCTCTGCCAGGTCCTCAGTCGACAGCTCCACCTCTCCGGCTTGCCGGTTTTCCAATGTACGTCTTGCGTTTCTGCGATGCACAGGTCACTGCTAGGGAATCAAGACACGAGATGGTCGTAAACTCACGAAGACCCCGGAAGTGGGATGATGTCGTCGCCAAGTGACCCAACCCACGCAATGCATAGCTGGGCGATAGTGATGCCCTTACGATTCGCTATGGATGACAGAGTATTCACGAGCTGCAGGTTATGGTCGATATTCTGGAGCCCGTGGTGGTGTTAGCAGGGGAAGCTGGAGCACGAAAGAGGACATACATTTTCCTGGAAACGGCTGAGGTCACGCCTGTGATCGCCCTCTTCTAGGTCCAAAAGGTTCTTGATTTGGCCAGTGAGTAATCCATGACCAAGAGGGCTGTTGCGGGTGAGGAAGAAGCGATGACGGAGACAGAAGCGCGGCGTACGAGTATGCGACAATAGCAATGCCGAGTTCTGCACAAGTAGCAGTCACTAAAATCGGGAATACGAAATAAGCATCCCGAGGTGAAGAAGAAATTTGCCAATGCCCACCTTCCCTCGTCTGCTGCTCGTAAGCCTGAAGGCTTACTTCAATCTCGACCGCCGCAATAGGCATAACCTTAACTTGTCGTTTATGGACACATACACAGATTAGTCGAAACGGCTTCGCACCTTGTGCGCGCGACGTATAGTCTCTGCACGGACTTCAGACAGACCGATGAAGTCAAACTTCCCTTCCTGTACCATTTCATTGAGCACCTCTGCATAATGTTCGATCTCGTATTTGGGTCGCGTCTCGCTGGCTGGAATAGATCGAGTCGCTTCGTTCCACGCAGAGCTTTGAGGATAGTGTTGACACTCCTGCGTAGGTTCTCTCTACTTCCATCTACCACCAACTGGCCGGGAGCCAACCCGCCTTTGACGGAGAGGAAGGTGCGGCCTGCGTATTCCGGGTACTTCTCGAAGAAGCGAGAGAGCAGTTCGAGATTCGCTGTGGACAAGTCTTGTCCGTAGAACTCGCCTGAAGTACGATTCATGAGCTCGACTAAGCGACCGATGATGCCAATGAAGAGTCAGGCCCACTCACCACTGTTGAGGAACATCTTCACGCCTGGGGGCAGAGAGTCGATACCCGCCTTGATTGCTGCGAAAGCCTCTTCATCGGGGACAGGCGTTGGCCTCCAGGTCATCATCATGAGTCCATGCTATGGTTAAAACAAGGGATGTGAGTGGATAATCAATGTCAATGGGAGTGCTGCGAGTGCAGGGCTTACTCCAACTTTTGCGACGACAACGTCGCCGCCGAGTTTAGCTGTGTTGTGTACCATAGTAGAATTGTGTGTGCAATTGCTTTGTGTCGAGATAGATTCGGGGCCATATATAGAGGATTGAGCTCCATGGAAGGCGGAGATGTTTAATCAAGGAGAGAGTATGAGTATTGACTAGTTTTGACTTGGGACAGTCTCTCTCAGGCTGGTGTTCGGCACTTCGGCTGACGAGATGATACGGAACACGACACGCCCATAGATGGGTGCCAAGAGAACATTCTATCGTTGATAGCATCAGACCTCGGAAAGTTAAAATGAGGGAGGATCTGAGGCTTTCTAGAATCGATGGTGAGTAATGGAAGCCGAATGGGTCGGGATGCCAGATGAGGACTAGTGAACCTCGACGACGCCATTCTTTGCTTCTCCCAACTTGTCATCCAGCGGTTTGTCAAGCATGTCAAGCGCCAGCGCCACTCGGGCTTGAAAATATCCCGAGTTACTGTTTTCGTGACGTATTAACACAGGCGTTCAGGTACCGGAATCCGGGTATACGGGCAACTGTGGGCAGGAGGATCAAATTCGGATTCTGGTCCGATGGCTGAAGCTTGAAGCGCTGAAAAAGCAACTCGTCGCGTCCAAAGTTCGTCACTCACCTGAAATATAATCTCATCCATGACTCTAAGGTCCTTTCACTCCAACTCCGAATCCCGTTTGACACGGCTAGCTGGAAGCTTAAAATGTTTATCTTGGTACAGAATGGGCTACTAACGGCCTTCCGATTTACTATGTTTCTCCATCATCCTGGTTCATCGATCATCATTGGGCCTTGGATTCACCTCCGAGTCGGTCTGGCCTTCTGAATTTTCCGTTCCACTCGGCTTCCGCGGCTCACAGTTACCACAATTACTCGAAAAATAGCCTCAGATCCGCTAATTTTCGTTCCGAAAACTAATATCATCAGTGGTGATTGTTCTGCCATCGCCACACGTTGGTTTCTAGTGTGATCTATATGGTGTCAGTGGGAAAGAATCGGTTATTCATTCCGTAGCCAAACGGATTGTTGGTGATTGGTCCACATCTCGATCGTCTCCTTGCTATTGGCTTGAAACTTGTCTCTGGTCCTTAGATCAACATGTACGAAGAAAGTCAAGAATCACTGATGGGACAAGGCACTATTGCTTGAACAGGGAGACAGTTTTTCGTGTTACTGCAAGCAAGGAGGTTATCGACCAATAGTAGACGGGATGGCGAGCCTCGCCACGCCGCCAACCTCTCACAGAACCTCCTGACCGGAGATTTGGTCAATGAATCCCCATTTGTGAGTTTGTGTGGATCATCAACTCCCTCGCCGTATTTCGCCGAGGGAATACGACACTGATACGACCCCCAACTAGCCACACCTCCAGAGGCGAGTACAATTCCGAGTACAATCACACAATCCACAACCCACACCGCTGCCAGCGTGGGGACCACTTTATACCACTTACCACGTCATCGCAGCCTGCCCGTTATACGCGGAAGCCGGGCAATAGTTTATAACTTATCCAGTACTATGCCTACCAGCTGCTTATCTCAATGGTGTCCGGCACCGAGGAAGAGGGTCCGCGCTTACTAGGAACCTTCTGGTGACAACCCAGGCGCCCAAGCAGGCGCCAGCATCATCCCTTTGCCTTTCCCCTCCTCCCCTCTCCTCCTCTCGCCCGGAGGCTCATGAGTAGCAATGCAAGCCACTAGCTTCCATGAGTCATCTTCACCGCGTTGTCTAGAGGCAGCCAGCCATTGCACCGTACATTTTAACGTACTAACTCCTCCAACCAACCGGGGGCCAAGGCTACCGCCACTGGCATCCCACGTGGGACTTTTGCACTTACGTACATGTTTTCGCGTTGGATTTGAACGAAAGTCGGAAGAATTATCTCCCTATGATCTGTTGTTTCACAAAAAAAGTGCTTTCTTATCCCTTGTCATGAATGTCACGTGTCGGTGTGAATGGAACCGGGACTCGGGCCGGGTCAGGATGCCGCCTGTCAGGGTTTACAATCGCCAATGGTTCGCGCACGCCTTTCAGCAGCAGACATCCTTCATCGAGGCGTAGTCCTCTCTCTACTCGGTGTATGCGTCTGGGGAATTGGCACTGGTATTTTTGTACACCGTGACACGTTGCGGATGGGAAGAGGTTCGCTCCTTCCTTGTCGTTTTTTGCTTTCCCGTAATATCTGACTCTAATCTGGACCGCATTCAGAGGTAAAGAACCCGGATTCACTTTTCTACACGTCCTAGCTGACTTGGGAGTTAGATTATTGCTCAGCGTGAGGCGGCGGGCCTGCCAACGGACGTGGTCCCCGAGAAGGTGAATTATCCAAACCAAAATATGCGTACATCATGGCATCTGTAGGGCTGACGGGTTTTATCGTACCTAATAGAAAGTACAAGAGGCGAATGAGCAGCGTTGGGCAGAAGCTGCACAAGCGGTATTTCGTGGGCGAGGTTCTAAAGTAGATTGACGTGCGTAACGTTGCCTCCATTGTTCACCGCTACCACAATCACCATCTTTATTCATTTGGCACTTGGAATCCACCTACAGGTGTACCGTCTCTTTACAATTCTCCGTTGAGCTGTAACGTAGAATACGCCTATGAATGCTGATGCCACCCTCTTGCGCCGTCACCGGTCCTATACTCCAACTCCGTCTTCGCCCCCGACCATAACGCCACTTCTGTATATTTACCCATCTAGAGCCGACCTGGGACAGGAATCTTATACGCAATGATTTGCCATTGAAGTCTGTGTGGTTGATCTACAGCGTCCCCGACATGCCATACCCCCCCTCCCCGCTATCTTCGATATCACAGTGGTAACACAACCAAGCCTACGCCTCATGAAGTACAGGTTGACCCACTTTTCTGCTAGTCGCTCAAGAACATGATGGACATGTCGTGGGTAAGGACCCCGAGACTCAACGTCATCGCCGCTGCGCTTGCGTTACAACGGCGTAACCGTTCTGATGTCATTTGGTCTTGAGGCACTCGGTGACATGGCAACTCCTTGAAGTTCCCGTCCAACCTTCAATATACTGTAGTTTCAGTCACTTTCACACTACAGGAACCTTTGCCATCGTTACTGGCAAGTACCATTGTTCTGCTGTAATCCCTACATGTCAACGATATAAACGAATTATCTGGCGAGGTACCGCACAAGCATGACTTTACTGACCTATGAGGCCTCAGGGCGCTGGCGGAGGAACTTTATTAGACGGTGGGAGCCCTGGTCAAACATCCACGGGCTCACCTGAAACCCCAATAGGCAGCCTCGCAGCCATTCAGCGCTGCGCTACGTCGCTTGCAACGCGGCCGAGTTCCCCAGGAATGGCTCTGCAATAATGACGGGGAGCGCGCTACAATAACCGGTTACATCACTACTGTAGATGAGACACCGCTGTACGTTTACTTAACCCCGGAAAGATGAGAGTCTAACTTAGTGACCCTAGCTGTCATACAGTATTAGTGCTCCTTTATTTTCACCAGCCTGTTTATGATAGCCCATCGCAAATCAACTCTTCGAGTTCACATCGCAATTACCTCATGGTCCTCTTCCTTCCGGGCCATCTTTGATGTCGCTTTATATCACCACCAAATAATGACGTCGTTGCAGATCGACTCGCCGCCTAGATGCCGTCCTACGGCTCTCCAAGCGCTGAATGCATGTGTTAAATGTCATCTGTGCATTTTCTGTAACCCTTCGTCGGAGTGTCGACGAAGTCTCGAAAATCAAATCGTGCGGTACTTCCTTTGAAATTCATTTCCAGTATTCTCGGCTGCGAAGTCGGGTCGGAGTCCGCATCGCCGCTGTTTACGGTGGGTTATAGTAACTTGACAAACCTTTGCCAGTCTCGTGATCAGTGCCATAATGGTTCCACAAATTACGGATGAGAAATGACGGCCTTGCGATACTTCGACGTTCCCAAGGCTGTAGGAAAGTTTCATGCTTTATCATGCAGCAATTCGAGGGCCAGCACACGCCAGCTACTTACAACAATCGTCATTCTCTCAGCTCTAACCCCCCGTTGTCGTACTAGCCGAAGAATAAAATTACTTTTCTGTCGTTGACGACGTCTCTTTTTGTAACCCTCCCTCTACGCCAGCGCCAGCGCGCCATACCTCGACCCCACCTTCGCCCGCGACGGCCATAACTCCCTGCCCAACTCAGCGCCAATACCTTCTGTCCGTCCCACACGCGTGCACTGGCCACTTCGCGCGTCGCGCTGCGCACGTCCCAGATTTTACGACGCCATCATACGACCCGCTCGCAAACTGCGTTGCTGAGCTTTGCGCAAAGACAAGCGTGGCTGGTGTAGCCGGATGAGGGAACTTTACCGACGCGGCGGCGCTTGTTCCGGTGCGCAGATCGTACAGCGTTACGCTGCGATCGGCCGAGGCTGCGAGGGCAGTCTCTGGAGTCGACGGGAGCGCAAGGGCGAGAAACGGCTTCTCTGATACGGTCTGTGAAAGCGAACGCCAGACAGAGTTATTAGTTATGTCGCGTGCGGCGTGGTGTGCGTACGATTGTGTGTGAACAGAGACCGCGTTCCACGTCCCAAGTTCGGACGGTAGAATCAAATCCACAACTAACGGCATTCCCTCATCCGAAATTCAACGGCGGACACACGCGCCGTATGCGAGCGCAACACGCAGAGGGCGCCTTCGTCTTGACCGACCCCCGCCGTTTTGCACTTCCTCCGCTTTTTGCGTTCCGGCGCCGCGATCGTCTCCTCGAGCGGGACCTCGTCTTTTCCGGAATCTCCGCCGACCACAGCCCGATCAGACCGTCCCAGCCGGCAGTCAGGATATTTTTGCCGTCCTGGCTAGACGCCACATCCGCGACGGGCGCATCGTGCAAGTGCAAAGTTGCGAGCGGCATGGAGGCCGTCCGAGTTCCATCGAGCGATACGCGCGAGATCTGCGCTGTGCGATCGTGCGAGGCGGTTACGACGAGCAGTCGATCGTCGTCGTCGTCTGTGGGAGCTGCTTGTTGTGATGGCACGATGGCGAAGGACGTGATAGGAGCTGCGTGGAAGGGCGCGGTGTGAAAGAGAGTCTGGCCGCGGTCGAATACGCGTAATGCACCATCGTATGAACCCGTAATGAAGTGGCTGCCTTAACAATGTCAGGGCGCCCAACAAAAATAATACGCATGACAAAAGGCGCAAACCCTGGTACGGAGCAAGATATCGACGAGACCCATTCCTCGTGGGGAAGAGCCGCCAGTTTAGTGGGCGGCATGACGCTCTCTATATACTCGACCTCCAGCGTTTCCTCCTGTCTCTCCGCTGTTACTTGCATGCACCAGTATCGGGCGAGCGAGTACGACTGACCTCGCCATTTCCAGCTTCAGATAAGCTCCCTCCGAGTAGCACGCCGCGTATAAGGAAATCAAACGGCACGATGCGGGGGAGCGCGAGCGCAGTGTTATAAGCTGGGAGAGCTGGAAACGTCGCCATGATGCTGGGATCATGAACTTTTGTGGCGGGAGCTGGTATGGAGTCTTTGTGGTGAACATGACGGGAATTGAGGGCGAGGTTGAACCATCCATCTCGTTTGTCGTTGTCGAGTTCAAAGTAAATTCGATTCTCTCGGCCCGGTGTTCCCGATAGCAAAGTAAAAACAAAACAACAAAACATCGATAGCAAAATAGACAGCAAAGATAGCAATGTAGAAGCAAATAGCAATGTAACAGCAAGATAGCAATGTAGACAGCAAGATAGCAATGTAGACAACAATAAATAATGACAAGATCAGCACATCCCATCTCCCCTCGTCATCCTCCCCTCACTTGCTTCCAGATAGATTCCTCAACAGGTGTCAATTTCATCGGCATCGACACGGTAATAAAATCATGTTCATAACCCTGCTCCTCAATAACTGCCCTCTCCTGGTCCTTCATGTTTTCCAGCCAATCATGATGGATGAACAACTTGCGTAATGGCACTCCGAGCGTCTTGCGATCATGGACAAATTTGACTACCGAGTCGATATTGACAAGCTGGACTTCAACGGCATCGAGTTCCGGGCAAAGAATTATAGGAGACCCGTTAGCCAAATGGCTGCCCTGTATTCGGTGGTCAGGTTGAGAGGAATATCGCTTCTGATATGTAACCGGCCGTCGACAACAAAGAGGCTGAACATGTCTGCCTTCGTCGCCGCCACGCGCATAAACTTGATTTTCGGGATGGAAAGAAACCACTGCACCATGGTCCTCCCGTTCTCGGCAGTCGTTCGGATATTCATACGGTGGAGCGTTAAAATGAGAAGCTCGGGAAACTTTCCGGTTAGAACGTTGAAAAGCTGCGTATGGTCCTCCCCACCGAGATTGAGAAGAGTCAGTTCGCGGACGTTCGGGGCGTGTATTATTTTGGCGTAGTAGATTGCAGACGTCACGATGACATCACCTAAGATCAAGCTTTCTAGCCGGGGGAGAAAGACGGGAGGGTATGAACGCAGAGTCTGACTCGTCGTCGTAATGGGACCAGCGCCGTCAAGGCACAGTTTCTTGAGGTTGGGGCTGCTCTCGAGCATGTAACGAAACTGTTCAAAGCTCGGTCCCAAATCGGGCGGCATACGACGCAAGTCTAGGTTGGTTAGGTTGGTAAGACAGGTTTTGTCCCAGTCAAGGTGGATGCCGTTCAGGCAGACGTTGTTGATTCGTTGTGTGTGGCCATTGCACAAACTCAGTGCATGCTGGTAATCGCAGAGTGGGTAGCCGGGACCATCCCAACGGTATGGCCGACCGGTGCGATGGATCTCTATGCGCTCAAGCTGTTGGAGCGATCGCGAAGATCGGTGGAGTCGGTCGAGAAGGACAAGGATCGCGGGCCACAATTCGGCGACCACGACTAACATGCGAATTTGGTTGGACTTTGTCATGAGGATATCCAGAATTCGATTCATATCATTTCCGGTCATTGGCTGTTCACGGACCAATCGGCTCTTCTCGCCATCCTCGATACGTAGATCCAGGGTCGCAGTCCCGGCCCTTTCAAAATAAAGTTTGGACCGCTGATAGCCAAGCTTGACGTCCTTGAACCAGATAGTGTTCCACAATGTCGGATCGTGGACAGCTATGTGACGCCAACGCCTGCAGACCCACGTTAAACGGAACCGCAACAAGATGCCGTCGGGGGTGCTTGTGGTGGACCACACGGCGTAGCGGAAAATATTGGCGACGATCTCTACGGAAGGTCATTGAAAGGAAACATTCGCCAGAGGAGGACCTTGAGCTTGCACATCGCTCCGCTTAGGGCCTTTACATCGGATTGATGGACAGGCCGCTGAAGGGAATGCTGGTATTGGAAGATGCGAGTGCTGAGCTCTGCAGCCTGTTTTCTGTTGGCCAATCGTTCCTCGTGATTGTGGGCTCTGGGCTCTGGTTGTTTGCGGATCACCTCGAGCATCAGGTGTTGCTCGAACTGTTCCCAGGTTGGTTTGGGTCTGCGATTGGTGAGCGCGGACGGCAAGGGAGTCATGTGGGTATCCATCTGGACGGGGATTAGAAGGTGGCGGATTCGTATCAAAAAATTCCCATCGTACCTGGAGGCAGATGTTGGTATTATATTCCGTGATATGAGAAGGAGTGGGTAAAGAGAGGTGTGCTTGTCCTAGGAAAGGGCCAGCTGGTTTTATTGCGCGGGACGGGAAAACAAAAACGAGACGAAATGAGATAAAGGCGGGCTAAGGAAGCAGGAAAGTGGCGAGCTGGAAGGAGAACACATGGTCAAATGATGTCCACAACGCTTAGCGAGAACAGACGACCAGGCAGTTGTTTGTCCATGTGGGCGCCCATATTTCTGCGCCAATTACGGCCGCAGCGCTTGCTTCATTTGCCCTAACAAACCCATCGATCAGGACACACTTACCTGGTCCTTTATTCCCCTCTGGGAATTTTTTCTCCGCTCAACGGTCGGAGTAGAAGCCCTGACAAAGGCAATGTAACTGCTGGAAGGTGGACAGTGCCACCACCCACTCGGGTGCCACTCACCCTGACGGATTGAATGGCCATACCGTTTCGACTTGGACCATGCGGTGGCGAGCTTGAAAGAAAAAGTCGGTGTAGCCGCCACACCCAGTCACGATGCCTGCGAATAACGATCGGCAGCAGTGTTTCTGTGAAACTGCCACCCTCACGTCGGGTATGGGGCCCTTGCGGGGTCTATTCGGGTTCTTCGGGGACACAGGCGAACTGCTGTCACAAGACCTTCCTTATCCAACCGCGGCAGCGGCGTAGGTGGCAGCACACGCTGTTTTTCTGTAAACATCTGGCAATGGTAACTCGCATGTCAGAAAACGCCACAAAGGGTTTTTCCACAATAACCTTTCTGTCTTGGCCCCGATCTCAGTGAAAGCTGCGTTGGCCTGCATCGGTGGTGGCACACGAGATACAGTCGCTTCACTATTTGCTCCCGGTTTCGAATCCCGCGGCACGTTGGTCCCGTTTGAGATGTCCACCGGTACTGCAACCACAGTCTATCGTCCCAAAAATCACAGGGCATACATGTATTCACCCTCAATATCGTTACGGATACAATTTTAACCGAACAGACCGCTACAAGCTACAATAGTAGTAGTATCACAAGTTAGAGCATAAGAGGAAGAGCAGTTAAATCGTATCATATTTGATCAAAAAGGGTCGCAGAGAGGCGGATCGCAAGGATTTCAACGGCCAACAGGATGCTGTCTCCACTCACTTTGACTAATTCGTGGGTTGCTCACTTGAGCCAGGACTCTCCAGGAGTTTCTCCAGGACCTCACTCATCACATCGTCCTCCACTTCCTTCGTAATCCTGGTTCCATCACCAGGGAGATGCGACTCAACGACTGTGCGCATTGTCGGGTGCGTTTCTTCATCGAACCCCATCTAGAAATGAATGTGTCGGCGATGAACACCCAAGTGTCAAGTGTGACTTACCACTTCGAGTCTCCCCACAACAGTATCAACATGCTGCGTTTTGTCTTCTCCGCGCTGCTTGGTCGGTGTACGTGGTATGTTGATCATCTCCAGCTGCGGGAACCGTCCCCGAGCATTGCTGATGATTTGCCTGGTAGGGGGTGGTCCCGTTGAGCTTGGGTAAGGACGACGCGAGGCCTCGGCGTCTGATGGAGCCACGGGACTGAATATATGGCCATCCACGGGCGGAGCCCCGGGCGACATTGGGCTTTGCACTTGTATTAGTGGCGGTTCGGTAAATGCATTCAGCAACGCTCACCTGTTGGCCGCACTGTCCTTTACGAGAGATCTTAAACGGCGTCTTGTTTCTTGCTCCTGGCGATACCGTTCCTTCTCTGCCTTATATTGGGCTTTCGCAGCTTCCAGCGAAGCCTTCAGCTCCGAGGTACTTGAGGTACCTGGCCGTACTTCCCTGTTTGCAGAGGTGGTGTAATATGACACCTCAGGAGGATGAGCAGCGCTAGAATCGGGATCGACACTTTGAGGGCCTGGCAGCCCCGGGAAAGGTTTGAACTGGTTCCAAACAGGTGCGCTACCCGCAACAACAGGGGGTGGAGGTGACCTCACGTTGGTGGATGAGGACATCTGTGTGGATCCGAGGATGCTGACGTTGGAAGAAGGCTCATTTCCGTTTGCACCAAAAGCGCGGAGGATGTTGCCGACGGATTCGGTAACTCGCCTTGCGGCTTCTTGCTGTGCCGCTGGCGCACATTGCGCGCCATTTCTTGGGCCCCCATGGCGACAGCTGATTGCGCATCACGCGCCACGCGCCGTATCTCCTCTGCCACTCGAGCCATGGAATCACGATGTGCAGTCCAGTATGATCCATCGCTGACGTTCCCAAACAGGGCACGCAGGTGGTGCCCGACTTCGGGATACTCAAGGAACATCGAATTGAGCGAGTCCAAGAGGGAAGCAAGATCGTTGGAGAGGGAGACATTGGGATCAGTGGGGACGTCCAACTCGGGGGTCGGTGGGTCGGGGAATGAGCCAGGTAGATCCCGTTGCGCCTCCTCGTGACTCTCACCAGAAGGAACGGAACGGGGGGTGGGAGTAATAGACTCACGGGTAGGTGTAGAGGCGGCGGGAGGCGGTCCAAACGTGCCAGAGTCCATTGGGCGTAGACCGTGTACCTGCACATGGATTGGTGGTTTTCTTGGCGTCTCATCCGCTATCACGGAGTCGGACGACGAGACATCATCGGAAACGGAAACGCGAAAGTCGCGGGCTTTGCCCTTGTCTTCGGAGGGGGAGGGAGTCACAATGTCCGTAAACTCTTTCTCCTTTTCTCCATCGTCCTCCACTACCTCGACGAAGGCATGAGGGGAGTCCACCTCGCGATCTAGAGAAGACGGAATAAACATGTCACCGAATGGAAGGTGATCATGGTCCATGTATACAAAGGGTGTAGGTCTTCCGAAAGTGTTCCGGGTAGAAGATTGCTGGGGGGATATGGGCTCCATGAAGTTGTCGGCATCGCGAAGAGAGCCAAGTTCAACGACGCGGAATCTGATGAGTTGATTTCCCTGAATGGCATTGTCGACATTGGAGTCGTAGAAGTCACGTAGCTCCTCCTCTGAACTCAGAGTAACCTCGTCGCCATCCGAGTCTACGTAAGAAACGGCGAGTCGGTTGCGAGGAATGTTACAGAGTGAATGAAGTCTTGTGGCGAGCTCGGTCCATGATGGACGCGTAGGAAAGGATATGCGACGGGTTAGACCATCGGACATAGACAACTTAAAGTGAACTGAAGCCATGGTAAAGAGGAAACGGGGACAGGTGGTCTGGGATTTCAGGTGCTTTATGCTTACAATCAAGTCAAATCAAGGGCAGTTCAAACTCCGCCTAGGACCGCGCCTCACTGCGCAGTTCCCGCCCGGGCCAGGCCACTACTAACATAACTAGGCAAAGATGGCCAAACGAGGGTCAATATCCGCAGGGTCATTCAGCTGTCCCTTGATCAGTTTGGTGCAACCCGGAGACCCGGGATGGCGCACCCTCAAGTCGATGTTCAGAGCACTGATTGTTGCAATGTCTGTCTCAGTCAGATCGAACGAGGTGCAGTTCAGGTTGGATAGCAGCCTATTTGCTGTGTTTGTCTTGGGAATGACTGCGATGCCCCTCTGCGTCGCCCAGCGCAGAAGAACCTGGCCCGGTTCTGTTCCTGTCTTTAGTCCCTCCCACACGTTACATCGGGAGTGACACACCCCTCGCATGGGCCTGAGCAACCTTGGCGACAACATCCTGCTCGAACAAGGGCTTCACTTTACCTTTGAAACCCAGCTCCAGGTAACTTTGTGGACCAAATGACGAGTAGGCGGTTACAGCGATACCGAGCGTTTTGGCGAGCCTCAACAACGATTCTTGGGTCAAATACGGATGTAATTCGACCTGTAGAACTTGGGGTTGGAGGCGGGCATAGCTGAGCATGTCAACAAGCAGAACCCCTGCAACATTGCTTAAGACGATCATATTAGCAAATGTTCAAAGTGTATTTCTGTGCTGTGCCAACCTGACGCCGACATTCTTTACAAGTCCCTCGTCGACCGATGCTTCCATGGCGCCCCATGTCTCTTGGAACGGCGTATTTTCTTATGGCATGATTAAGCACGACGATTATTGGAAGATTGAATAATGGAAACCAACGAATGTTCACCCTCCCGTCATCTCCCCACCACTCAGGGGGGTATCGATGCTTTGGATCAACGTATGCCAGAGCAATGGGGAAATGCACCAGGAATAGATCAAAATAGTCAAGGCCCCAGAGATCGAGCTGCATCTTCGCAGCTGCTTTTGCCTAACGACAACGCCTTCAGCATTGTAATCATGCATCAGATAAGGAATGCCTCGCATGATGATACGCGTGAAAAGTGTTCCAGAGCTGGGAAGTGGGATCAGTGATTCGCATCCCCTTCACCAAAATGACTTTTTCCTCACCTTGGACGTAATAACTGATCGAGATGCACAGATCAGAGAGAGATTAAATGAGTGTGAATCACCCACAGAGTTCTTCACGTTTGACAATACCCTCTCTCAAGGCGCGCCCAACGCCCTCCCCAGCCTCTTTCTCGTTTCCATAATCACCTGCGCCATCAAATAGGCGATACCCGACCTTGATGGCATTGTACACAGTCTGAGACCGCTTGTCAATGGGGATATGTGTCACCAGGTAAGAGGTCCGCATACTTCAGCGCAGCCGGCCTTCGGAATCTGTGAATCACCCAGGTAAACAGTCTTCGATGCCTGAGGATAGAATACGGACTTTCCAGAGACCAAGGCTGTTCGTCGTCGAAGAGGAGGTAAGCCCTGGATAAGCTCATCCAGTCACACCTGTTGCTCACCCTACAAGGGGCATCTGTGAGTGTCCGAGTCGGTGTGTCAACAGCCAACGAAGACATGACAACTTAGCCTATACCTTGTGGCCAGTTCTTTTCAAAATCATACTCGCCATGACACGCTCAGGTGTGTACTTGATGGCAAAAAGGTGACAGAGTAATATCAGTGCAGAGAGATGAGCCCCGATAGTTATGGAACTGAGATTGGGGATAATATCCGCATTTGCGCCGTGGTCTTCTGATATCGGACAAACATACTGCTCTCGAACACGATCTTCGGTGGACTATAACGTCTTAATAGTGTTTATGGATTACATGGGTTGTACAATACACGCATACGTGGTGCACGTAGTAGCATGGGAAGAGTTTCGTGACAAACCCTGTACTCACGCTTCGTTCACGTGTTCACGCGTATTCACGGACTGTCTGCGTGTCACCGCTTTCGAGTCAACGGTTGACTGGTCAACTGGGTGAGAGTCAACAAATTTGGCTGATCTTTCCCCTTCTAACGAGGACGATGTAGTCGCCATCGTGAGCACAATTCTGGTGCCCACACCACATGCATTTCCATGTCCTCGGTCTTGGTCCAATCGGTTCTCTCGTGTCCCACCATCTCTGCAAGACCCTCGACATTACCAAGCACGGCGTCGTACTCATACACAAAACTACGAACCAGCTGAAGAAAGCGAACTCGGTCGGAAACATCCTCAAGGTCGAGCGGGAGGGCGTGGTGGACTCCTCGACTGCCTTCCGCTCCGAGATCTTCGAAGTACTAAAACAACTTCGGTATGAGCAGAGACCGGCAAACCGTCTCGTCCATGACACCCACACACCCAAAAACGCGAATGCTAGTGGCCCGGACGCGAAAGCGGGAGGCACTCCCCGGACGTACATTCAGCACACCCTCCTTCCAATCGATTCGCTCATCGTAACGGTCAAGGCCTATGCGGCAGTTGACTCGATTAAGGCCCTGGTCCCCAGACTGAGCCCTGATTCCACCATTGTCCTCCTCCATAATGGCATGGGTGTCTACGAACGATTGGTCGACGACGTCTTCCGCAACCCCGAACAACGACCCCACTTTATCGTCGCCGTTAACGACCACGGCGCATGGAACAAGGAATACTTCCATACCGTCCATGCTGGTGTTGGCGCCATAACGTTTGGGATCGTTGCTGATCCGCGAGGTAGAAATTTTGAGACGACGGTCGCAGACACGGACGTTCCAAGCCAAGAGCAGCTGCAGTCTCTCAACAATATTATGTCACCCCAAGAGGGAGATAGCTCTCCGTATCGTTCTCTGCGCAACACAGTAGCGGCTCTCTCTGGCCTTTCGGGACTCAATACAACTTGGAAGCCTATCTCGCACGTTGAGACAGCAATGAAGCGCAAACTGGTCGTGAATTCTGTGGTCAATCCCCTCACGGCGCTTCTGGGCTGTCGCAATGGAGAACTTCTTGAATCCGCAGAGGCCGGGAAAATCATCAATCGCATATGCTTCGAAGCAGCGAGTGCCTTCGCCATGCAGGCACAAGAGGAAGGATCTTGGGATGTCAAGGAAAAGCAATTCAGGACCCGGACAGGGCTCAGCCGCGTCTCTCCCGGTCTCACTGCCCCGGCGCTAGAAGAGGAATGCCTGCGCGTACTTAATGTTACTGCCGGGAACATCTCTTCGATGTTAACAGATGTACGGTCAGGGAGTTATACCGAAGTCGACTACATGAATGGCTACTTGATAGGGTTAGGCCGCTCGTTTGGTTTACCAATGACGACGACAACGACACTGTTGAATCTTATCAAGCTAAGGACCACGATTCCTTTAGATCATATAGTCTACAAGTAATGTGTGCTATGTTTGTAGGTGCAAAACATGTGCGAGAGATGATTTATGCTGCGTGTTGAATTGATTGGTGTGCCCTTACAGGCCTCAACGTCCTCAACGTCTGTCAGAGTCGCTCCTATTCAATCACGCAATCACGTGTCAACAACAAACTTGCGCATGAACGCACACGCACACGAGACTACTGTACTGTGCGATGGTGGACAGCGGACGGATGGCGGCATCGGCCTCGGTGCGTTGGTATCCCATCACTGCGAGTCTGCTTTCCTTGTGCCACACACAGCCGCCTTGCGCCGTGCCATACCTTAACGAGACATTACAACACTCCGTGATGATCTCCTCCTTGAGTTCCCTGTTTAGCTATCACATCAATCTGCATACCTAAACGGAGAACTCAACAGAGAGCTCATTCCTGAGTTGTCAGGGCAAGCCACTGGCTCTCGGCGTATCGTAGATTCCCCTCTCTTAAACATGGGGTTCTTCGAAATTTTCAATACAGCACTTACCGAAAATCCTGCACTATCGTCAACTTCACCCCCGCACACCACACCAGCACCAGTGAATCCGACTCGATTCTCATCAAGACACTAGGCACGATGCTCTGCATGTACGATCCATCATGCGCTGCACAAAGCCCAGTCTGGGCACTCTGCACGCTTTCCGCTCATCGCGCCGCTCGGCCTCGCTGGTGGTAAGCGTAAAAAGCTTACGAAGGCTCTCCTCGCCCTCTGTACATCACAAAAAGTTGTCTGTGCGCGTGCTCGCACGTGTGGTCTGGCATCCACAGGCATGTGCGTACTCCCGGCCACCTCCCACGAAAGAGCGACAAGGAAAGGCTGGAGGACGACAAAGACTTCTACCCGGATACTGACGAAGAGATGCGCCAGGACAACTATTGGAAACCCCTTACGACGATGGTGGACATGGGCTCTTCCAGAGCACTGGAACTCTCGGTGCATTGCTTGCGTGCACTCACGCTTCTTGAACTTGCAAGCTATGGTGTGACGAGGAGGCAATTGTGCCACGATGCCATCCAGGCTCAGAGCCAGCTCGTCTCCGCTTCACCCGCGGCGAAGGGTGAAGGGCGATGAGGTGGTGGGAGTAGATGACGAGGTAGATTCGGACTAGGACCGAGCGAAGCTGCTCGCCAGCGGCCTATTCAGCCGCAATTATTTCCGCGCCAATCCGGGCTTGCTCACAGTCGATTTGCTCCCGTTTCCTATACATGGAACTGTACTTGTAAAACTTCGGGTCGACTGATGTTCTATCTTCACGACCTTACGTCCCAACTTCCGGACTGGTCTAACCCCAATCCCAGGGCTCACCCCCACCACGGGCCCCACACCTCTTATCAATGGACCCGTGTCCTTCCCACCCCCAACCTTGGGGGCTTCGGTATGAGAAGGAACAAAGATTCTCGTCCATTAGCATCCACATCCAAAAATGCGAATGTTCGTAGCCTGGTAGCCTAGATGCGAAAGTGAAAGAGAATCAAAGAGAATCCCTGGACGTACATTCAGCACACCCTCTGTCCAACTGACTCGCTCTCGTAATGGTCAACTTAAGGTCAAGGCATATACTGTACGGCGGTTGGTTTGAGACGTTTCGTATTACGGACCGTATGTGCGACCGAGTTCTACCCCGCGGATCAATGGTACCAACACCATGGGCGGCATCTTTGTCCGTGTGCCGGTGGTCGTAAACAGTGACGATAAAGCGGGGTCGGTGTTTGGGATTGCGGAAGACGTCCTCGACTGATCGTTTGTAGACATCCATACCAATGTGGATGGCAATGGTGGGATCACTAGTAGGTCATCCCAAGAGGGAGGCGACTCTCCTTCTTGTGCAACACCGTAGCGGCTCTCTTTAATTCTTCGGGACTCAACGGAACTTGTTGGAAGGCGTCGGGACAGTAAATTATGTGGTCAATCCCCTCACGGCGCTTCTGGGCTGTCGTAACGGAGACTCCTTGAAACCGCAGAAGCTGGGAAAATTGTCAATCGCATATGTTCGGCAGTAGCAACGTGCCCTCGCCAATCCCCATGCAGGCACCATGCAGGCACAAAAGGAAAAATCTTGGGATGAGAAGGGAAAGAGCAAGTCAGGATTCTGACAGGACAGGACCCAGCCGCGTTCTTCCAGGCCTCATTATCGGACGCTATGATAGAAGAGGAAGGTCGGCGTGTACTTAAGGTTAACCGCGGGGAACACCTCTTCGATGTTATCAGACGCACGATCAGAAAGTTATAGTTATATAGTACCGAAATCGACTGCTACAGTAGTACACATGAACAGCTACTTGATAGGGTCGCTTGCCAATGACAATGATAATGACGACATTTCACAAGTAATATATGTTTATAGGCGTTGATCATGGACACTCTCGGACGAGGTACAAAACGTGTGTTTGCATGAGATGATCGATGATGCCGCGTGTCTATTGCATTATGACACCATTCCATTTTGTGATCCGCCCATACTCCACACACTTCTAGCCTCGTTGGCCACGCCTTCTTTTACGACTTGCAATATATCAAATCGCAGAGTAGCCCTATCGAGTGGTAGCGACTCGCGAGCGTGTTTGGGTATCTGTAGCTGGGGGAACTGTCGTGGAGAAAGGGGACAGCTAGAAAACATATGTGTAGTCATCTGTGGGACCGCCTGGTGCTGGTACTAACTAGTACCAACTGGTAAGTTGGTGAGAAATGGCAGCAACAATTTGTCGCGTGGCCAGCGCGTGGCCAGAATACAATAATGATGAAGCGCGCGAACCCGTCGGCGTTAGGTTTCTCCTTAGCGAATTTGAATAACCCTTCCTCCGGCGTTATGAAGGGTAAACCGGTAAACGCTCTTATCTGCCTGGACCCTACAGTAAATTGCGGTGCGTTGGGGGTTCCTGCATCACGTCCTAACCCGCTGAAAGCTGGTAGCGAACTATACTGTAGGGCGCGTTTCCTCGTGCAGCAGCATCATTCCATATCTATACCAGTTCGGCGCTTCCGCTGCCACAGACGTGATCCACTTGGGCATTGCAGACGTCTATCAAATGTTTCCACGTACAGCCAAAACATCGTGGACGCAGAATTGGGCCGTTAAAGCGCCTACCGCTTCAAGAAGAGTCATGGTCTTTGAGAGGAAAAGTATGTAAGTGCTTCAACACTCCCGAAATCGCCACCAGGACCATGCTCGTATCGTATGCGAATCGGCCCTGATGCGGATTTATGGAAATCAAACAGGATTAATACCATTAAAGGAATAATTCAATAAAGTCCAGAGGATACGAACGAGATATCTAGGTTACGTTGGTCACCAAAAAATCCGGCAACAAGAGTTTCGCAAAGTGTCCAAACTTGTTTCAGTGGTCATCTGCATCGGGTGTTCCCCATTTGACGTCCTTATACACGCCACTATACCAGTCTTGGACGCGGCGTCCTGCCAAAAGAGACATTGTTGATCCGTGCATGCCAATAAAGCCGATGCCAGAGGACTGAAGGACCGCATCGATAAGAACGGGATACCTGCACATTTGTTAAAACAAGTGACCGGGAGAGCACAACAGGCATTACCATCTACCATATTTATTGACCGTATCTTCTGCAACGTGGTCGGGGGCGTACCAACCCACCGCACGAATCGAATCCCACCAAGCGGGATCCTCCTCGTCGCTGAGCATGACAACGTGTGTGGGAAGATGCCCAATCGCTCTCTTGTCTCTTGTTGGATTTCTTCGATGCGCCGCTGATAGGTGGCGATGGAGGGGAAGCAATCTTCCTTAGATACTCCATTGCAGTACACGATGAAATCATTGGCCCGACGGGCATGGATAGCAATATACTCGAAGGGTATTAGTACAAGCTGAGAAAACATCTGTAGAAGTGGTGCTCACAGGAGGGATAGGTTCGTCATCGGGGACGTTCAAGATACGCCGCAAGTAACCGTCAGCAATGGATTGAAGATGGTTTGTCCAACGGAAATTCTTGACCACAAATCGCCACGCTGGACTCATATCTGTTTCATACTCGAATGACTGTCGCCATTAAGCTGAAAATTCACGATGAAAGAGGGAGCACGTTACTTACAGTGTGAGCGCAGACATAATACAGATAATCGAAACAGGCCAAATGCTCATCTGGTGGTAACAAAGCGCCATGGACCTCTGATGGCTGAGGTGCTATCATGTTCTCCTCTCTGCCAGGTGAATAGAGCAACGAGGCGATACTCCAGAAGTGAGCATGTGGATCATGTTCGTACCCAGGAATCTTTTGGAGTGACTTGGGGCCAGCAGTAAAAGATATGTCTAGCGAAGTAAATCAGTTTCCCAACTTCTTCAGAGACATGTAATTGCTCACCGAGGCCCTGAAGGTGCAGCGCATTGGTACCTCGAGGCGTCGATTCGCGAACCTGGACAGCCTGCCAGACACTCCAACAACCAATATCCTCAACTTCCGGTTCCGGGGTGGAGAGATTCTTGACTTCGTGCCATTCAAGTACGGGCATACCAATTTTTCACTCAAATAGTCGATGTCAAACACATCACTAAAGAGGACATTTCCGGCATCGCCGCCAATATGAGAAGGTGTAAACGGGCCGATGATGGGTACTCGTTCGGTCAACATGGCGAGATATATGAGGTTTCCCTGGGCCAGTTGAGTAAACCTGAGGCAAGTGGAGAAAGACGGAACGCACGTATGTCATGACATCGTTGGCTGGATAGACGTCAGTTGTAGGCGAATGATAAATTCAATAGGAAAAACACTAACTCCATCCGGCAGATATCCAAGATGTTATGTATTTCGTGTCGTTACGAAGATTATCTAAATGAAAACCGAATGTGACAGCGAGGGTGGTGAAGGTTTCTGAGGACTCACCTCTGAAACGATCAGTGGGGGGGCCAAGGAGGACAGACTTTCTGTCCCATGGTGGAGTACTGTCCTTGGGGGGAGTATGGGGTCTTGCGAGACAAGAGGAGAGGCCGAGAAGAGGAAAAATAGGCGAGTACGATGAGGGAGATGGCAGAAAGGGCAGCGGCAGTGGTGATCACGACCCTCCGACGTCTAGAAGTGAAGCGAATGGGTGTAAAGCGCGGAGAGTCGAGTTGAGAGGAAGATGAGAGAGAATCATCGAGCATAAGAGGGCTCATAGAACGTTTATCATCTTCGTCCCTTGCCATGATGCTCGTGACCGCTGAAGACAGACGCTGGTTGCGCGCGGCGACCCTTTAAGAGGGGCCCGACGGCACCCCACGCCGCAGGGTCCCCTGATGCGCCGAACAAACATCGTGTCGCGGAATTCAAATTCAATCTCCAAACTCGGCACTTTGATCACGATCTCAGATCCGGGTGACAGCCCCCTTACGCCCACTCTCACCCTCCCCTCAGAGATTCTCCTCTTCATATCGCCCTCCCCTTTCGGGCCTTTCCCTTCCTTTCCCTTCCTTCCCCCACCCACCATCCTCCCCTCCTCGACAGATCATGGACTCAGCTAGTAATCATACCTCGCCGATGCGCGTGGCGGCGGTTGTGGCCTTCTATATGGGGGCCGCCCTAGTGGTATGTCCTTTTTGGCTTAGTTCCCGCACTGTCACGCTCATCCGTCGCTAGATGGTATTCGTGTGCGTTTGTCCCTAGACTTGGTTGTCTACCGTACCTGACCTACGGCCATGTAAAAGAAACAAGACAGTGCTGAACTCAACACCGGACACGCCACTTTTGTTCCTTTTCCTTCAGCTGACGATCGCCGTCGTCCTCCTTCATGTCACGGCTCTGTTCTCCCCCAAGATAGAGATCCCTCATTGGGATTTGCACACTGCCAAAAAACTCCTTCCCGTCGTGACCATCAACATCGTTGGTCTGGTTTTTAATACACTTTGCCTTCGAGAAGTCGAGGCATCGTTCTTTCAGGTACCTATCTGGGGTTTTTTAGTCCTTATCGTCTAGCTCAACACTTGTCCTCGTCAGATTGCCAGGGGCCTGGTCCTGCCCCTGACCATTGCGGTCACGTCGGTCACGACTCACACTCACCCAGCATCCCGTGTCATCATTGCTGCAGGCGTCGTCACCGTCGGATTTTTCATCGGTGTCGCACCAACGGGCAACCTTCCTGTCACTTCAATTCCATCACCCATAAGTCTATTTTATGGGGTATTTTCCTCGTTGGCCATTGCAATCCATACGGTTCTTATCAAGTCCTCGCTGCCGTACTGCAACAATTCTACGATCCAACTGGCATATTGGACAAATGCGGGCTCAGCGATTCTCGTTGCTCCGTTTGTGTTGCTTCTCGGGGAACCCGCCAGGATTTTGGAATTGAATGCCAGTCCCGAGTGGAATATGAAGGTTTTTGTTTGGGGTTCCCTCGTGACGGGTTTCTTCGGGTTTTTGCTTTGCGTTGCAGGCCTGCTCAGCATTAAAGTTACGAGCCCCGTCACGCATATGTTCTCAAGCGTGCGTCCCTATTTACCAGGCTTCTCGTGTCATCGATGCCACTAACCCCATCTTATTCCACCAGGCTGCTCGCTCTGTAATACAGACGCTTTTGGGTGTTTGGCTATTCCAAGACGTCTTGACCGTGTAGGGATTCTGCTCTGCACTGTAATCTCTATCTCACTGTGATATATTGCAGTAACCGGGTGACGTCCCTTATGACTATTCTCAGTGGCACAATGTGGGTTCACTACCGTCGACCTATTGGTTGTTTCTTAGTGCATTGCTTTCAGGTACTACACGTGGATCAAAGCAACCAACCAAGCGCAGGCACCACCACCGGCGCGTCCAGTTGATCTTGAGGCGCTTAACCAATCGAGAGATGACAATGATGAGAGTAATGATGTACGGGTGCAGGAGAAGAAGGCAACGGGTTCGGACTGATCTTGGGTGGGGAAAGTACAGTAGGGCAGATGCATGGCACGGACATTCTCACGGTTGCGACAGCTGTCAGTCTGGCATGCGCCCATCTGTTTCCCTTATCATTTGTCATATATTACAGTAGCATTTATCGATCGGACAATCTTAGCGGACAATCTTAGCCAAATTCATTCCTTGCCGCGTGGGATCTAGTCTGCTTCCGTCGCGCTTGGCCCCTCAGTTCGGGTGTCCAAGGGTCCATGCTATGTCCGCACAATCAGAAAAAGGGCATAAGGGGGCATTCAAGGAATATTCTTTTGGCGAAGGTAGCGATGAGGGAGAAACACATGGTGCGGTGCGGTAGGAAACGCCGAATTACTTGGCAGTGGTGGATAGGAAAATGCCACGTTGAGATCAATTTCATTCTTGGGATTGTTTCGTCCTGCTTTCTCATCACATGTTGCGCCTTATAATACTCAGCCGGTCCCGTGCGCCCATACCCCCTCTGTTCATCCTTGATGGCACCCCTCACTGATGCCCTGCCGACTGCGACGAGCACCCAAGTCCCTTCTCCACGGTTGTCTGACGAGGAGGTCCTAGATCCAAACGGCCAAGATATGTCCACCTCAGACACCCCCGACCGCCCCCCTTACTACGAGCGCCAGCTGGGAGAAAGCGAGGTCTCGTATTACCTTCAAAGCCGGGCGACCGGTGTCAACGACATGTTCGCCATCACCGACTCAGAGAGGACACCATTCACTTACCTCGCTGAACGACAGGTATCTCCACCTGGGATTCAGGTCTCCCATGCGCCTTGTGCTCCGCCCCAGAGTACGCGCTGCTTGGGCCATATTGAGGTTGCGTCACCCCCTGTTGGCTTCGCATGTTGTAATGCGAAATTATGATGACATCAAATTTGTGTATGTTGTCCTTCTCCGGAGAGCTTCCGCCGATCCGTTCACACACCACTCTTCGTTTCATACAGCTTCCGCCCGCCGACGTCCCCTGAAGACGCTCTTGCGGGGGCCGATAGTCAGCTTGACTACCGACATCAGAACAAGGATGGTATGTACGGAGTCCAGGATCGTGGCCTGTTGCCTCTGAGGTTCACTTTGCAGCTCTAATCGACTCTTATCTCAACGGCCCTCGCACTTTGAACAACGAGAGGCTGTCCTATCTCGTCGTCTGTCACACACCAACGCCAGATGTTCAACTTCCCAGTCCTCCTTTGACCCCTCGGATTTCTGCGGATGTATCGGCCGATCAAGCCGCGCATATCACGTCCGATGACCGCGTGTTCAACCACGAACTACTCATATGTGCAACCCACTTTATCGGCGACGGGATGGCACTTCATCAATTTGCTAACGACTTCTTTGGCTTGTTGAATAGTGCCTTCTCGCAACAAGAATTGGACCAACTTGTTGCCGATGAATGGAAACAACGCTGGGGTCAGACACGCCCAGATGTGCGATTCCACACATCCTTATTATTCTACTGGCTGAAAATGTTCATAGACCGCTATTCCAGCGAGCGTAGAGGAAAATTGGGGCACGGAGCAGAATCGCTTCCGTCGCGCTGGTGGGATTATTGACTTCCAGAATAACTTGGACAGACAGATTGTGCGTTGTCCCTTATACGTAGCCATTACCCTATTCTGATTGGCCGTAGGGCGGGCAAGCGTTCCCACGGAAAAAAGACCCCATTCGTCGTACTGTGGTCCCGACATCGTCTTACAATGAGGATCTCACCAGGCGATGATCAAGAAGTGCAAGTCTCAGGGTGTTTCTATTTCGAGTGCTATGTTTGCCATTTGTAACATCGCTTGGGCAAGGACGGGTCGGGGGAAGCAGGAGCTACCGATGTGAGTTATTGTGGTATTTGCCATTTCATGTCAGTCACTAATACGCTTCGTCAGGATGATGTACGCGCCGATCAATATTCGGCCGTACTTACCGAAGCCTACTGGCGACTCGTACTGGTTCCTCTCCGTCGGCTACTTCAACATCATCTTCCCGAACTTCATCCCGGCCTCCTGCGATGTGTCCAAGACGTTTGGCTCCGCGCTCGCAGTGCAAAGAGCAGTGTTCTCGAGTTGCAAAGACCCCGATGATCATTCCGCGCAGTCGAGAGATGGCGATTAAGCGTGGGAAGCAGGCACGCTTGTGGGCAAAGGAAGACGACGAAAAGGAGGCTGGCGTGTGGGTCCCGCCCCCGCCGACCTCTGACACCGCGCCGCCACCTCGCGCCCCCTCGATCGCGCTTACTGGGCTTTCACTCCTCGGAAATCTGGATGGCATGTATAAGCATGCGAAGTTCCCTGATATCAAGCTTCACACCTTGACCACTGGTTCTCGCCAGCGCAACGGTGCAATGCTGATGTTTTCGTACACTTTCGCGGGTAAACTCTGGATAAGCCTCGGGTATGATGAGAACGGATTTGAACGGGACACTGTGGATTTATTCTGGAAGAATGTGGACGCAGCTATTCGCGAATTTTTGATTTAGAGACTAACTTTGGACATTTCTGGACTGTTTGCGTATAGGACACACGAACTATGAACATAATAGTAGTAGTAGTACAGTAGGAGTTTGGTAGGTTAGATTTGTGACGTGACCGTGACAGGTTAGTGCGAAACGATAGTCGAGGCGATGATATCAACCTTTCGAGAAAAACGGGCTCAGCATGTCCTACCGCCCTCCTCTCATTGCAGCACATACGCTCGCACCCCCGGCTGCTCGTCCTGCCCCAAATACAACGGACGATTACGAACGTTAGTGAAAGCTTGGCTACGCGTCTTTGCAAAAGGCTCACCTACCGCTCGGTGCTTCAGGATGGTATACAGAGGCGTCACCAAACAACAGGATGTTGCTGTCATTGCGCTCCGGAATTCCCTCAGAGATAGCCTGGGCTTTCGATCGTCTCTGTCGTCTCTGCAACAATGAACAATTCCTCTTCCGCTCTATCCCTGGGCTGACCAACACCCTTTTTGAGTGGCCCGAGTGGTACATATCCCAAAACGCGGCGGGTTCGTTCAAGCTCTCGTCGCTGTTCACGATGTCTCCCTCGGAGGAACGAAACGCCGTCACGGGTTGGAAGCCCTGTGCATAATGCGCAACGCTGCGGCCGTCAATGATGCGAACGCGGAGGAGCTGGTCAAACATCGAAAGGCGATCCCGCTCATCCTCTCCGCTTTGCACAACGTCCAACCTACCTCGGACGAGAACATAGAGTTTCTGCTCTACGTGACCGACCTTTTTCAGTACATCGCTCCCAGTTACATCCTACCTCCGGCTCTGGCATCACAGGCTACGTCTCCCCTCCCGCCCCTTCTAGAGCTTGTACGCCGCACGTCCAACCGCTCGCTCATCGTTTCGTCCCTCACGTGCCTCCACCTCCTCTTTTCGAATACGGCCAACTCGTCCCGCCTAACCACAGATTCTCCTGCCCTTTCGGCATCGCTGCTTTACCTCCCCTTGCTTTCCGATAGAGTTCTTGTTGATGTTTGCATTAACTATATCTACTCCCACCTTTCCCACCCTCCGATGGCAAAAGCTTTCCTCCTTCATCCGGATATGTCTAGCACGCTGAAACTTCTCGTAACGCAAATATTGGCTGAACAAATAGAAGATACGGTGCCGATCGAGATTGGGGGTCCCATCCATACTGCACCTGCGGAAGCTGTTCTCATTCAGGATCACGAACTCAGCAAGGAGGAGCTGGAGGGGCTTATTGCGCAGCCCGAGCCTCAACGCTGCTATGAGTGGTACGTCGAAGTAACAGCATCGTTGAGTTTTGGGTGTTTACCCCATTTTCAGGATGAAACTGATGTTTGTGGCTAAACCTGAAGGGGAACTAACTCAGGTTGACTTTTGGAATTTGTACAAAGACGTTTTTGTCCCTTATCAGGACCAATACCACCTACTAGTCGCGTCCGACGTGATCAAGAATGTCAACGTCGTTTTTCCACAAGCGCAAGCCATGGTCCTTCCAGGACCCCCGCAAAAATTTGTCGTTCGTGGAGTGGACCGCAGGAAAGACGATCGCTCAAACGAACGTTTCAAGTGTCTATGGAATCGATCTGAGTGCGACGCTTTGCCTTTTAGTTCCGCCGGCGAGCTGTGTGAGCACGTTCTGGAGCACCTTTCTTCCGTAGAGGATGACGAGCACAGTTGTTCGTGGGCAACATGCTCGCGCGAGCCTCTGCGTAAGCAAAACTTACGCGCACACGTCCTCACACATCTCCCGAGTGCTCAACCACCATCTAAACACCCAACGCAGAGTGATACAATCACGCTTCCTTCGCCTCAACACTCGCACCCCATGCCTAACCCAACGACAAGGCCGTTACCCCCACAGAAGACGACCCTCATTACGAAGAAGCCAATTGGTGACCCGCCATCAAGCTCACTAACTGCGTTGCTTTGCATCCGTATTCTCTTTCGCACTGCGTTTACAGCCATTGAGGCTGCGCCCCGCGTTGATGCGGATCACTTTGGATTTCCGGGAGTCATTGAGGAAGACGAAGGAATGGATATTCTGGAGGACAGCGGCTTGTCTGACTCAGAACAGGAGGGACAACGAAGAGGCAGGAAGGCGTTCAACGGGGTGCGGAAATTGCTAGAGGGTGTGCAGATTAGGGATGAGACATTGATGGGATGGGTTACAGAGATGATTCAGGCCTGTAATGTGTAGAACTCCGGGCCGGGTTGTGTGTACCCATTGATCTCAACTTGTTGTGCGCCGCATTTCGAGCGGCATCCATTGATGACAGTGATGACTGTCCCACCCATTCCTCCAGATTTGTCTCGCTGGTCCGCGGTTGTTTGAGGAATGTCAATCATATGCAGAATTCTACATAGGTGTAAGCTGATGATCGTATAGGGTCTGACACCAACACAAATCAACCCAAAAGGAGGTACAGAAGCGTTCTGGTCTGAGCTGCTATCTCTGGATGTGGACCGGACGTACCTTTCAGAAAGGCTTACCTCGCTTCCCAAGGGAGAATGTTTGGGGCGATTGAAGGTCAGACATATGACTGATACTGTGCATACGAATGTCTCATTTCCAACCTCTTGCAGTAGTCAGTCTTCGTAATGCTGTTCTCGACTTGCTTGGAATATGCCCGAACGGCACCTTACATGATCCCAAAAAATATCATGCCGTCCACTGATGACCGTAATGACTCGTTGTCTTTTGAGCAAGAGTGACCTCGCAGGGTGGGAAGTCATGGAACTCTTTGCTGGGGGAGTAAACGAGAGTGATAAATTCTTCAACGTAGTCATGTCCACAGGACTGTTCAGACCCTTTTCTAACGAAGATTCCCTAGAAATTCACTGCTACAATTGGAACATTGCTTGGCGATGATGACGCACCTGGCAAGTCTATTACTCGCTTATCTCTTCGGGATCTAGCGGGTCATTGAAGCTGAATCTAGTTGGGCTGCGCCATGAAGTGCTCCAACTCGCCGTCGTCTTTATGTGTGGAATTAACCAACTCAGCACTGGTGCCTATCTTTTGCGCGGGGACCTTTTCTCGGCTATTATTTCCGTTGGTGCACAAATTGTCTGTTCCTGGTCATCGAGCTCACGACAGACTTCAGATAATCAGGGGCGGGAAACAGGGAGGTTCACCTTCGAAGCGCTGCTTTTGCTTACGATCTTGTCCAACTTTCACAAGTCGGACGCGGCAAAGCTCAACCCTTTCCTCCGTCACATCGGAGAAATAACGGATGTGGAGGTACTGCGCAAGGTGTGTTGGGCTGCTGAGTTCGCAGTAGCGGCCACAGCAAGGTAAGGCTGTTACCGCAATCACTTGGAAAGCCCGCGCTTGAAATCATGTGTTCAGGGCATACCAAGAGATTTCTGATGACTCCCCTCCGACGATGTCTTCGATGATCGGTTCGTTCGTGACGTCACTACGTCCGGATCGGGCTTTCTCCTCTACCCCGGTCAACACGCCGAAAGAGCTATTCAAGGGCCAGTACGTCGATAATCACCTTGGCTTGTCGCTCGATTCTGAAGTGCTGGAAGACCTATCGAAGCCTGTATCATTGTCGTACCAATATTGGAGTTTGCCCTGCGTAACAACACTTTCCCCTCGGTCCTTGTAGAAGGCATGAAAAATGCTGCAGGCAACAAAAATTCGCAGCCACCGCTGCCCAATTCTATCCTATCTTTGTCGTCCTATTTGCTGACGCACGCGACATCTACTTCTTCCTCCCGCGCGATTGGTTATGCTAATGTAGCATTGCACATTCTACTGGCATTCGTGGAATCAGACGAGTCATCCGGGCATTCTGTGAGCCGAGTCCACAACCCGTTAGGCTGTGTCGCCAGGTGTGTCTACTTGTTTGCTCAACCATCTTCTGGCTCAAGACGTTTCAAAGAGGCTCCCAATTCTCCCTTTGCACCACCTCCTCGTCCACTTATCTGTGCTATTTTAGACTGCTGCATCCTCTGGCTTCGACACAACTTGCACAAGCGACTTGAAACGTCTCTATACTTGTAGGTAGTATTCTTATTGCGAGAATTTCATGGTTATCCTGCGGCTACAGGACGTGCATACGGACATGCCATCGCACCATATGGTTCCTGCAAAAGAGCATATTCGACCAAGTACGTCTTCGTGCTCTCGACTCAAGCGACTATTGATGCAAACAGAATATCATTGGATACAACTTTGGAAGGCGATCATTGGACTGTTAGACTTCTTAGGCAGCAAATTAGATGAGTTGTCATCAATCGCAAGCATTGGACAACTGCTGCAGGAGGTGTGTTGTATGTCCCCAGTCTGTTAGCGATGGCTCATCTCTTGCTCAGTCCCTCATCTTGTTGGATATTGTGTCTACAAAAGCCGAAGCATTTCTTTCATCGCCAGAGGATATTCATGAATTCATTGTAAGTTTCTGCGTAACGGAGATTTGCTTGAGGACTAATAATTGACATGCACAGTACGAGCTTGTCCGGTCTGCTGCCACTCTCCAGAGATTGACAGCCAAGCTGCGGTCCTTCGTCTCTTCGCGAACAGCGTCTGGAATCTCAGATGAAAACCCCTCGGAGCAGGCGCTATCCCATCTTCTCTCTGTGACCAGCTTTTATGAGGAGAAGGTCGGGTCCAAGAGTCGCAGCGCTGATGGCGCGATGCGCATCGTGGCAAAAGAAATCGAGCGTGACGGGGTCCACTGTGTTGGCGATTCACACGTGGAGGACCCACCGTATGTTGGGTTGTCGTGTAGACGCTGACTATACTGATCCGCGCCATTTTCAGGTCTTGGTCCGAGGGGGTCACTATTTTTTTGAGACACGTGTATTCAGACGGGATGGCGCTCATGCCCTGAGGTTGCCTGGAATTGGCAAAGATTTCCGGCGTTGTCGTAAATTAAATAGCACCTGAAGTAGAACCCGAGATGGCCGTTGTTTCGAATACGCCGAGCTGAGCTCTTTTCTCTACATTTGACCACCTGAGGATTGGGTGAGCGACCGGCTGTTCAAACGTTTAAGCTCAAAATTAGTGTTTAAACGCGTCCACCGAGAAGAGCATGCTCCGAGCCAGCAACGATTACCTGGTGAGGAATGAGAAAAAAGTTTTTCGCAGCTAAAGTGGCTCGGGAAATGGGGGTGACAACGGGCGGTTGTTGGGGAGGATACGATAACGCTCTGATCTACTCGGTGAATGGCTCGGTGAATGCCAACTACGTGATGACCTCGCTGTCCTTTCCCACCTTTTTTGCACCCCCCCAGCGCTCGCATAGATGGCCGCGTTGCGCATTGGCTCCCGGTCTACCTCTAGACATGTCGAACGCTGTGTCTTGACCGCTCCACGAAGGGAGCTTGCGACCGCAAAATTGCCAACTTCATTGTTCGCTGCCCTTGACACCTTCTCCGACCGCCACATAGGACCCGACAATGCAGAGGCCGCATACATGCTCTCCAAGTTGGGCTACAGCTCTATGGATGCTTTTGTAGATGAAGCCGTCCCGCCAAAGATTAGGATACCCGCGGACGCGATCTCTGACAAGGCAATTGGCCCCCTGAGCGAGGCAGAGTTGCTGAGGCGGGCAAAGCTTTTGGGAGCGGAGAAAAGCCATTCAAAAGCTATATTGGGATGGGCTATCACAACGCGGTTGTTCCGCCGGTGATTTTGCGCAACGTGAGTCTTTGGGCGATTGCAAGGAGTATAGAGCTCACCCCTATTTCTAGGTTATGGAAATCCCGCATGGTATACCCAGTATACGCCGTATCAAGCAGAGCTTGCCCAAGGCAGGTCGTGTGACCCGTCTCAAAACGCGTCCTAACTAGGTTTTTTCCCTTCTTAGGACGACTAGAATCGTTGGTTAACTATCAAACGATGATCATGTCTCTAACTGCCATGGATATTGCCAACTCATCCATGTTGGATGAAGCCACGGCTGCGGCGGAGGCCATGGTTATGGCGTTGGTCGCCGCAAACCACAAGAGGAAGACTTTCTTTGTGGACAACGGTGTCCTTCCGCAGACTCTCGCCGTTCTCAAAACCCGCGCGAAAGGATTTGGCATTCGGTTGGTTGTCGGTGATGCCAGTACTATTCTGAGCGACGAAAAGCTACGCTCGGAGCTTTGTGGGGTTCTTCTCCATTATCCGGATGTAGACGGCCAGATCAAGGATTTCGGAAACCTCGCAGATTCTGTACATGCTGCGAATGCGTTTGTCGCGGTGGCCACGGACCTTCTTGCCCTGACTGTGCTCAAGCCACCCGGCGAATGGGGTGCTGATATAGTGTTTGGGAATTCGGCGCGTTTGGGTGTCCCTGCGGGTTATGGCGGTCCTCATGGTGCATTTTTTGCGTGCACGGACAAACTGAAGAGGAAGATGCCTGGAAGAATCATCGGTCGGAGTCGGGATGTGCAAGGACTGCCAGCTTACAGGCTTGCGCTTCAAAGTAAATACAGTTTTTCTTAGCGTTTATAACTGTTCGGCTAATTATTCGATAGCTCGTGAGCAACATATACGCCGCGAGAAGGCAACGAGCAACATCTGCACCAGCCAGGCCCTTCTCGCCAACATGGCTGCCATGTATGCCGTCTATCATGGCCCCGAGGGCCTCAGGCGTATTGGCAACAAAGTGCATGGTTTAACCCAGCTACTGAAAGGGATCGCGGAGAGGTTTGGTTATCGCGCAATCCACGAGCACTTTTTCGACACACTAATCCTAGACGTGACTGGCGCGGTGCCTTCTGCCGGGATTCTGCATGCCGCTGCGACCAACGTTGGCATTAACCTTAGAGCCGTGGATGATAAGCATGTAGGAATTACCTTGGATGAAAGTGTCGGACCTGTCGACTTCCTTCGAATCGTGAATGCGTTCTCTGCATCCGTAGGGGCGCAGATAAACACGGCGGAGAGTTTACCAGCACAAGTGCATACTTCAGCCATTCCCGAAGCCCTCAAACGAACCTCGGAGTATCTCCCTCATCCAGTTTTCAACAAACATCATTCGGAAACCGAGATGCTCCGTTACATCCACCATCTCCAGTCCAAAGACCTTTCTCTGGTTCATTCTATGACCCCTCTCGGCAGTTGCACGATGAAACTTAACAGCACGAGCAGTATGATTCCACTGACATGGCCTGAATTCGGTGCTGTCCATCCCTTCTCCCCCTCGGAACAAGTAAAGGGATACTCCAAGATTATCTCCGTACGTGTAAGACGCATGAGCCGAGAAGTTGGCTAACACCACTGAGCAGGAGTTGGAATCCGATCTCTGCAAAATTACTGGTTTCCACGCGTGCTCCCTCCAGCCTAACTCTGGCGCTGCTGGCGAATACGCCGGCCTTTGTGTCATTCGAGCATACCACCAGTCACGTGGGGAGGGTCATCGTGACATTTGTTTGATCCCTGTGAGCGCACATGGAACGAATCCAGCAGTAAGTTGGTGTCATTCGGCGTGGGAGCTAGCACTCACTTTATATATAGTCCGCAGTTATGGCTGGTTTGAAGGTTGTGCCTGTGAAGAGTTTGCAAGATGGTAGCTTGGACCTTGCCGATCTCAAGGAAAAGGCTGAAAAGCATAAGGATAATTTGGCTGCGCTCATGGTCAGGGCCGAATGTATTATTTCCTTTCACTGTCTGATCAATGGCTATAGATCACTTATCCGTCCACATTTGGCGTGTTCGAAGACGGCGTTCTCGATGTGCGCCATCTGTTCCTGTCATTTTCACTATTGATTGATATCCTGTGTAGGCGTGTCAGGTCATCCATAACAATGGCGGCCAAGTCTACTTGGATGGCGAGTCCCTCTGAACGTGCATTGAAGACCCTTTTTTTACAATTATTTAGGCGCAAATTTGAACGCCCAGATTGGTTTGACAAACCCGGCGATGTGTGGTGGCGATGTGTGCCACATGAACCTACACAAAACCTTTGCGATGTGCGTCAAAGTTTCTGTATTTAATATATTCGGTTGACACCATATTTCACAGTCCTCATGGTGGTGGTGGACCAGGCATGGGGTAATCTCGTTTAAGCTGGCAAGTATTTCAGAACTGAAAACGCTTTTCAGGCCGATTTGTGTTGCTAAGCACCTCGCACCATTTCTTCCATCGCATCCTGTCGTTTCGGTAGGCGGCGATCGGGCCATTGACGCCGTTTCTGCTGCGCCTTGGGGAAGCGCGTCAATCCTTCTTATCTCATGGGCGTACATCAAGATGTTGGGCGGCCAAGGACTCGTTGACTCATCTAAAATGGCATTACTGAGTGCCAATTACATGGCTCATCGCCTCTACGGTCATTATAGTCTCCGGTATAAGAATGCAAACGGCCGCGTTGCCCATGAGTTGTTGATAGATCTTGCGGAGTTTGAGAAGTCAGCCGGTTTGAAAGTCACAGATTTTGCAAAGCGATTGCAGGTGAGCGCTCGAATCGTTCCGTGACTGGATTCGATCTGAAGCGTGTGCTATCCCAGGACTACGGATTTCACCCACCGACTGTCTCATGGCCCATCTCGACGTGTATGCTTATCGAGCCTACGGAATCGGAATCTTTAGAAGAGATCGATAGGTGAGGTTTCCATGACCTTTGCAAAATTCTGAAAGCCGATGTCCGATTTTCAAAAGGTTTTGCGATGCCATGATAAACATTCGACGAGAGGCTGAGGAGGTCATAACGGGGAAACAACCCCGGGATAATAACGTTTTGAAGAATGCACCTCATCCTATATCTGTCATCGCTCTTTCTGAAGATGAGTGGAACCGGTGGGCGCAAAAGATGACGATGTAGTAACAATTACTCACGCTTGTGTGATGCAGTCCCTATTCGCGTCAGAAAGCGGCCTATGCACTGCCATGGCTTCGAGAAAGGAAGTTTTGGCCTACTGTCTCACGGGTGGATGACGGTAAGCTGATGATCTTATTTATGGGCGTCACGCTTACTGTCAATTAATGGATCAGCTTATGGTGATACAAACCTCATTGCGAGTATTCCAAACTCTCATTTTTTATAACTTGATCTAATATTTTTTCATGGCTTTAGTGTGATTGCCCATCAGTAGAGGAAAGCGCCTACGTCCAGACTTAACTAATAAGACGGTCTCTTGACTTTTCAACAAAGATTCGGGGACTATTCCTATTAACTTTAGACTAACCCACATGGATCTGTTTACCTAGATCATGCAATACAGCCATATGCTATCGTTGCATAGCCCTCCTACCCAGAATGGCCGAATATAATGAATCAATTCGCAGTGGCGCGGCATGCGCAGCTCCTGCGATTTCATGTGTGATTTGATGACGATTTCGTCCTTTTCCTTTTCCGGTCGTTCCATGTGAGCCAATTGCAAATAATTTCGTTTCGCTGGCAGCGACTGTGACACGCATTGGTCGAAGGCAGCGCATCCATGCGACGCCCAACTGGATCTGATTGTATCTATGTGCTTCGAATCTTCTCACACAGCCTCAGTTGGTTCCTCTGTCCATCGCCCCTAGGGAGGTGGACATAACGTCTGCAGGTCGGTCACAGCTCCTCGACCTTTTCCGCCATCAAAACCCCCAGTTCTTTGCCTGACGTTGACACGCCGTCAGAAGACGATGGACACAAACCTGGCCCCCGCGTTTGTGACATTGTTAGCCCTTGGTGGTCAAGTAGGGCTACCCGTCCTCGTCCTGACGTGTCTTCGTTCCAAGAGGCTGAACCGACACTCGACGTTCTTGAACTGTTGTATCACATCCATCATCTACTCCCTCGTTTTCTCCATCTTGTTGAGTCGTGTTTCATTTCCCGCCCTGATCGCCATTGACATCCCACGGGACTAGAATATACGCCGGGCAATATCGCCGCACGGATCCTAATCACACCCTTTGTCTCGCTCAGGCGTCTATGATCATGGCCATTCTCCCGACGTGTGTATTGCTCTATCCCTTTCTCCTTGCACTTCTCAGAACTGACATCTCTGTAGGGTAAGCGTCGCGGTCCTCATGTTTATGCTCCAGGTACATTCACATAATTTTGGGGCCAAGTAGCCAGGCTCATGGTAATGGCAGACGTGGGCGACATTCCAGGAGCCTGGTTCTGCCATTTTCGTCGCGTTTAAAAGGCCTTATACCCTATTCATTGTTCGTCCTTTTTTTGGGACATGACTGTGATGAGCATCACTGACGTCCACATAGCTCCTTGTCTTGCCATATGTTACCTTCATCGGCTTCCTGTTAGGAACCATATTGGTATGGATATCTACTACTCCTGCGAGAGTATCAGTTGACAAGGTCACCTTCCCTTGATAGTTTGCTACATCTCATTCTGACGCGGTTTACAACTATAATGGACTTTATTGCACTTTTAAGCACGATTTCATGTATGAGATCACCCGTCACCGGCCTTCGTGAATTGATACGACTCAATTTCACTAGATCGAGACGGATGGGACCACTGTCGTGCCTTGTTCCTATAACAATGTCTGCCACATTAGAGGGTGAGCCATCGACTTGATCGACGGTCTTTCCGGAACTCATAGACTCTCAAGTTGTCATCGTGGTGCAGTGGTTTCGACGATGGCATAGAGTGAAAAAAATATTTCCATTGTTGGCGAAGAAAGCACAAACATGATTTGCTTTCGAGTGTGCCTATTCAATGTATATACCTGGCTGTCTATCGCGTATGTCCTACATCTGATTCGCTTGCACGCCTAATGGTATCCTAGTGTCTCAATATCATTTCAAGGAACACCTACAACATGCGCTTATCTGGTCGAGGCTGGGAGTGAGTACCTTCACATAATGAGTCCATACTATCAGACTCAGTTATCCAGTCCCCCTGGTTGCATTTATCGTATTTGGGATGCAGGAAGTGAGCCAGAAAACATAATGTCGCGAACTCATCTGACAACCCTTTTTTATTTGGAGCAGGATATACTCCAGGCTTGGGGGGTTCGAAGGGAAGAGGACTCCTCGGCAACGTACGACCAGCAACGAGTTACCAACATCGTCTGCCCTGCAAGTGAAGATACTGGTCCCTCGGGCGTGTGAGAGCCTAGAAGCATGGAGCAATATAGACATTGGACTCGAGATAGAATGCTGCGAACACGTTGCAGCATCGATACCACACAGCTGTCGACGTGTCATGCTCATATCGACTATAACACCAGTGAATAACACGCTACGCGGTCCACACAGGTCTGAACTAAGATGGATGTACAGGAAATGTATTATCCAAAGGTAGCAAGTTTCAGGCCCCCCCTCTGATGAGCGAGGATGAGAAACGCGTGGAGAACGAAGAGGTTTGAGTACTTACACAAGAATGTTATTACTGCAAATTATATGCTTTAGATTAGCCACGTTTAATCATACGGAATCGTCGACGCTCACATAGGAATATGAATGAGTTTAACCAAGTAGCCGATAAATCCCATGACAGCGAAACCGATTGCGACAGCCTTGGAAATCTGAATAAATTCTACGCGTGTCGAAGTGGCGTATAAATAGGTGCACTGTTATAAGAAGAATAGGGTAAAAACCTTTTCGAGAGGGTTTTGTGCATCGAATAAGAAACTATGGAAGGGCGTGACGTATAAGGGAGACAGGTGGAAGCGCGATTGCAGAATGACGAGCCTGGTTTCCCTCGCGAATGAACTCCTGTGGTACCTCAATGAACTCTTGTAATTTCTCGGACATTATGGGAAGGGGAGAATGAAGGACAGAAGAGTGAGAGTGAGATGGTGTGTTGCGTCGTATGCAGAAAGGTGCTGTTTTGAATGTTCTCACGCTGACCCTTGGATGTTCTCACTTCCTCGATGCCGCACTCTTTTAGCACGCTCGCACCTTTTTAATTTCTTTCCCTCTCCTGCATCGCGCGCCCGCCTTTCCACCTCAACCCCTTCTGTTGAGGTCCTCACCTCGCAGTTGCGCGAACACATCTGGCATTGCAGCATCTCCCCGCTCCATTCAACCCACGACCTCCAATATGTCTACCGGTCACTGCGCAGGGCTCTTCGCGACGCCAATCATGTCCACTCTCCCAATGACACTCGTGGTCTGCTCACTCGAGCGGACGTACACAATGCGCTTGATGTCCTTGCTACTTCCGCCAAACTAGATGATTTCCGGCTTATCATAGATTTGCTTGACGATATGACGCCTTTTTTTGGACATGTTGTCACGGCGGATACACACCACACTATCGTCCGTGCGTTGGCAGAAAGCGGCCGCACACCCGCCCTTTTAAAGTGGCTCTCGACGATGCCGGCTAAGCCAGGGCATATCCAACCCACGTTGGAATTTTGGCACATGTTCATGGAACACTGTTTGGTGCACAGCAATATCCAGACGATGTCTCGAGGGACGTATGCCATGCGATCACAAGGCCGTCCGCGAACAACATGACCTACAAGTTTCTCATCCGAAAAGTATTCATGTCTTCATCCCATCATTTTCTTTGGACTATTCGGATAATCAACCACATTTCACGCGCAAAACTCCCATTTGATGACACACTCCTTGGGATGATGTTGGAAGGCTTCAATGGCCTAGGAATACCCTCACAGGCCGCAAAAATTGAAGAAATCTACCGCTCACGGTTTCTGGATCATCAACAGCCAATTCAAGGGCGACGCGGTCAGGATTTCAACATGCAACTTGCTCAAATGTTTCATACCGATGGACAGGCGGCTGCAGCGCAGCTGTATCGTTCGCTTCGTAGACAAGGGTTCCAACCGTCTCAAGCAACCTTGACTTCTCTGCTCGATGATGCACGTAGAGCGGAGGATGTCACGTTCTGGGAACAGACATTTGAAATCAAGGCGGGATCCCGCGTTTGGTCCAAAGTTATTCGGAACGCTTTATTGTTGGGGTCTCCTCCAACGGTTCTGGTGATCTATCGTGCCGCAAGAGCCGGGGGCGTAACAGTGGATCTGGCTCTTGCCGAACCCGTTATTCGCTCTCTATGCTCGTCTTCTCTGAAGTCCCCCACGGATGCGGCCCTCGACTTGGCAGTCGAGATATACCAAGAGATTGAAGAAACTCCACCTTCCGAGGCAAGCGCCGCAAGTTTTGGCCCGCAAGTGGCGCTTTTTCAGACCCTGCTGCGTGCTCTTTCTGCGTCTGCCAACAAAACGAAATATATGCCCATTGCCATCGACCTCCTGGAAGAGATGAAACGACGTGGACTCTCGGAAAGTGCGCACATAACGTCGCTGGTGATCCTCCTCATGCGGTCAGCGTCCAGTTTTGCCGAAGCATTCGACGCTTACAAGGCCGTCCGCGAGCGCACACGGATACCATTCCAGGCGAAGGGCTACGCGGCGATACTCCACACCTTCACCACCCTCAAATTTGACAACCGCACCGTCCCACCCTGGCAAGACTATTTCCAGATCGTGAAGGATATGCAAGAGGACGGGTCCCCCGTCCTTCCGCACCTCTACACGAACATGCTCCGGCAGATGGCGCGCATGGCCGCGCGCATGAAGTCGTCCGACGCGGACTACATACCCAGCCTGCAGAAGATAGTACACGCTGCGCGCGACGTGCAGAATCTCCTCACTGTTAGCACTACCATGACGACGCTCGACACGCCGTTCTGGAACCAGCTCATGGACACGTATCAGCGCGCCGGCGCGTTCGAGGACGCACGACGGGTATGGGACAAGCTATTTCACGAGGGGCGCGCGGACGCCGCGAGCGTGAGCATCATCTTTGATGCCTGTGGATATGCGCGCGCGGGTCGTACGGCCGTGCAGGTTTTTGCCAGCTTGCGCGCGAGCGGGTACAAGCTTAACCAGCGCAACTGGCACGCCTGGCTGGAGTGCCTCTGTCGCTTGGGCCAGCTCGACGACGCAGCGCGGTACTTCTGCCTCGAGATGGGCAGCGGTCCTCATGGCGTGCCGCCCGACGAGCAAGGTGCACGCATTCTTCTCAAGTTTGCGAGCCAGCGTGGCATAGGAGAGGAGGTGCGCATGCGCATACAACGGTTCCTGCCTGCGCTTTGGGCAAAGCTTCCGCGGGACATCGTGCAAGGACTTTACTAAGCATGCACACATCACACACAATGCTCTCCTCTCCGACACCTCATGGTAGCAGTAGTCGCCGAGGTTACATTACGTGAGTCGTAAAGTGTTACCTAGGGATCGTACTGCCTACTAACAATGATCCGAAGCGAGGTCCCGGTTTCGCGAGATCCATCACGGGCTGTGCCGTCTGCTCGACGGCCGGTACGCCGAACTGCAACAAACTCTCGGTCCGTGTGTCCTTCGTGGAGGTTTTGTTCGGATGCGTTGGTGGGTGTGATGCTATGGGCGGTAGGAGAGGTGCCAACAGGACCTGAGTGCGTAGTAGGTGCTGTTCTATAAGACCGGCATCATCGTTAGCCTGTCTTTCAGAGGCGCTGGAAGACTACGCGTTTGGGGTAAAAATATATCCATATCGTACTTCTTGCAGGGGCTACATACCTCGATTAATTGGTCCAGCTCTGATACACTATCCCAGTTCGTTGTCCATAAAGTCAACAGCCGTTGAAGGAACTTCAAGTCCCAAACTTTTGCTCGTTGATCATGTTGATGTTCTCCTGAAGCTTGTTGGCGTTCGCCAATACATCGACAAGGGAAGTGGAAAATGCCCGAGAGTCGTCATAGCAATGTTGGGGTTCTGCAATCGAGATGGGTCTGACGGTGCTTCCACAGAATGCACATGGGAAGACAGTGATAACAGTGCTTGCATGAGGGACCAAGACGGCTGACATGGCGCTGCGCAGGTTCAATTGGACCGCATAAAAAAAGTCAGCTCTGGGATCTTACCATCGCTGTGACTTTGGGCGTGTCGAGAGCTCTTCTGGTAATCAGCCAGGACGGCTGCGACACGAACTCTCTCCACTGATCAACGGTTTGTTCGCGCAGCGCCGAAATATCCTGTGGAAATCTGATTTTCACGTGTTGAGAACAAAGCGATTTGTATCAAGACAGTGTGTGTAGACGCACCGATGCCAGTGAATGTTTCACATTTGAGATAGGAACAAAACGGTGATGCTTGAAGCGCGGAGGTAAGTCGACTCAAAAATGCGAGCGAGCGAACATCGGCGTCTGCGCCAACGAGGTTATTATAAGCCCGAGTAGTAGGCAAAGGAGCCCTGAAAACGTACCAGTCCCAGAGTTTAGCTCGGCTATATGCGATGAGATGGTAGTGACAATGGCTTTGCAACAGTCTTCCGCTAGCGGCACGTAAGCTTCACGTAGCTTCTCCGTCAGCTTTCTAGCAACACGTCATGAACCTTGTCAACGTAGGAAAGAATATAGAAAATTTACCCCTCGGAGTCCTCTTGTAACGCTTTCGCGCCGTTTTCGAGGGAAGACACGATCTTGTGAAGTAAAGGTGTTCGACCAGTGACTTGTCGCTGGAGCGTTGATCCATATCTGCGGAACGCAGAAACCAGGGAGGATCCTATACCGATATCGAAAGAGGGAGGCGTGATAGGCTGGAACAGAAACTTTGTAGGGGTGCTTTCTGGTCATAGACAGTCAACTCAGAATATTCATTTACGAAAATAAACACTCGTGAACATACCTACGAGAGCCTCGCTCGTGCCATCTCGCAAGTGTGACAAGGTGTTTTGCAGTTCATCGTGAAAACCATCCTGAAGGTCTCCCAGGGCTGTCCGTAAGATCTTCACCGCCTGACCGTGCGCAACGTCATCAACGACCCCCGCGAGCCCCCGCCTCTCTTCGTCCTCGAGTTCCTTGGTTCCAAGCCAATCACCAAACCACGAGCGCACGGCCCACACTTCTTTCAACGTCCGTAGCTCGGAAAACCAACCTTTCGCCACACTCCGCAATTCTGCCACTGCTTTGGAGAACCACTCGCTCAGTTGCCCGGCAAGTTGTGCGGAGGACACAGAAGACGTGGTGGAGGCCAGGTCTACGTAGGGTTTGTACGACCGGATGGTGGTCGGGAGTAGGACAAAGTGAGAGGCAGAGGGTAGAGTGGAAAGAAGATGTTGTGTGGACATCTGGAGATCTGGCGGTAAAGAGGGATCCCGGTCGGGGGCGTCTAGCTGAATAAACGAAAGGACGCGGAACATGAGAGATGGATCTTCATGGCCCCGATTGCGGAAGACGTCGCGCGCAATGCCAACCGTTGAGGTGATGGACTCAAAAACGTCTTCCAGTCCTTCTCGAACTTCCCGAACGACAGCCTTCTTGGATTTGGGGTGAGCGCTACCATTCAGAGAAGATCCATTGAGTGCAGATTTTGGGCTTTGCAAAAAGGCGGCTTGTAAGCTTCTTGCTCGCTGTGCAAGGAAAACAGACAGTACGTCCGTTAATGGCCGGGATTCGAGGAGATGCAGGGCCAGGAGAATCGAACATATGTCCTAAAGAATGGGTTGGCGAGAAGTCAAGGGTGGGTATGCGGACGACCGTGTACCTCTAAAGATGCATTTGAATCACGAAGAGAAAGCGTCGCTTTGTACGTGATCTGGGCTCTCAACGGGGCGACAGCATCCCACTGCCGCTGAACGAGAGGGAATTGCTCCTGTGATATCATGAGCACTGGAGGCGATGATCCATGAACGAGTCCACGCACCAACATGTCGATGCTATGGGCAGCCCAGTCATCCTCATCTTCGGCGTCGTCCCCCACCAATGCTTGGTAAACGATACGCGCCAACAGAAAAAGCCACCCTGCGTGAAGATACTTTTTCTTCTCCAGGAGGCGCCAAATATGCTCCGGGGTGTCGAGCAGAAGCTTCACATGGGCGGCTACAGACTGCAGTATGCGCAACTGTGTATCTTATTGACCGCCGGTGTTGTCAACGCAGCAAGTGTAGTAGAGGAGTACATGCTTACCGTTAATTTCTCCGGCAGCTGATCTCTGTGCCAACCGAGGAACCTCGGCGGGAACTGATGCTCTGATGTCTTCGAGAGCGTCCAATGTATCCTGGGAAGACTGTGCGATGGAAATTATGGAGGAGGAAGCCTGCAGGAGATCGCGGTACCGTTCCCTGCGCTTTCATATTCGAGTTCCAGTGAACCACGTAGTGGGGTATACAGATACGCACCCGACCATGAGCCGTAGTTCTTCTTGCTTGACATCCGCATCAGTCCTATCTCACGCGGCTTAGAGTCAACGTGACGTCGGAGGCATATGTGAAGGGGTATGGCGCACAGGAGGCGTTGGTGGACTTGCTTCACCTCAGATATGGTTAACTTTGTGAATAAATCATCGGGGGTTTCGACAGCGGGGGCGTGCGGGTGTCGAGAGGGTGCGAAGGATGACGCGTTTCGTAGCAGCCGCGGCGAAGTAGGGGTTCGGGAACTTGGGAAAGAGGATAATTGAGGGATGGCCTTGGAGAGGGGTTGCAATTCTGCGGAGGAAGATGGGGGAGAGGAGAGAGAGAAGGAGGATGACTGTCGCGCCATGCGAGTTGGACCCAAGACGCGATGTCGACAGCGCTCTGAACAGTCTCACGCACAACACAACCGCGCCATGCTTTCCATTCACAAACACGATCACATTCGGGCAAGTCATTTAATGGTAAGTTATCATAGTCTGGCATGAGCGTGTACGTTTGTGACGTGCGTAAATACACATAATTTGGCAAATTGCTACCGGGTCGCCTGTCCACCTGTACCCAGATCCCCTCCCTCATTTTCATCGGGTACTTTTGTCTCGGGCTTCGTGAACCGGCCTGTGGATGCGGGCGGGATGAAGGCGCAGGAGTAGACGTGTTCGCGGGGTTTGCGAGCCTCTGGTCAAGTGCCTTCAGTGCCATCGCCCTGGAGAAAAAAAATCAAATTATTGTCTACATTCGGGGACGAAGAAACGACGAACCGTCTTCGCTCAGCTTCGGCACGCGCAGTTCCAGGCTGAGAGTGATTGGCTTCCAAGTCAGCTCCTCCACTCGGGATGAGACCGAATCGTGACGCGTATTTGTATGTGGTGTTCGCAAGAAATGTTATTGGGGTACTAATGAGGATTTGGTTGTTGAGAGCATGGTCACGTCAATGAATAGGGACTTACTGCAAGAAAGGCGGGAACGAGTTGACCAACGCAAACGTCTCGCTACGATCCCCATAAGTCGGGCCACCACTCAGAGTTTCACTGGTGTTCTTCTTATAGAACCGGAGCCATATCCACGAGACCAGCCACCCAAACTGGATGAGTATGAATGGACATTGGAACCCGATTATGCACATGACGGTAGAAAATGTGACATATGCCATCGGAAGTGTCTTAAGGACGTAAGTTGAAACTTGGGTAACGCAGTAATCTGCGAGTCATACCTTGACGCGAGCTCTGAAGACGCCAAATAGTTGAACCTGTGTTCGGGGATTAGTTGCGTGAAGGCAACCAAGACCCCAATTTGCACCGCCATTTGTCCGTGATACTGCATGCCGTATCTGTAAATGGTGTAAATGGTCTGGACAGACCCATCTGAAGTAACGCGACTGACAGGAAAAGGTCGGCATTTCTAAGCACGGCAAACTCGATCCAATTCAGGCCGAAAGCAATGATATTGGAAAAGGTGACCGTAGCTGCATAAATTTGAGGGTCTCGACAGCACCCCAAAGCCGCTCTAGGTAACGGATACAAGGAGTGACACAGATGAGCGTGAAGACGAGCTAAAATATGGCGTCAGTTTGTAGTTTTGCGAGAGAGTGGATGCAACAGACCTCATATATGGTCGTCTCGACAAAGACGGAAGTGAAGAATGTCCATGGATAGAACAGACTTGTGCCGGGTACGAGTGTGAGATATGGCAGCGGATATGTAGCATCACTTTTCCATTGTAAGTAAAGATAAAAGAGAGAGAGAGAAGCGGTTGCGACGGTGAAGAAACGGGTGAGTGGTGGGACGGAGGCGATGAGTTGTATCGGGGAGAACACGGCCATGGAATTGACGGGTCTCGGAGAGCGGAGAGTCGTACTAGAGTCGTCTCTTCTTCGCTGGCCTCACGTGCTCTCCCGGTTTGCCCGGGTGAGGCCGACGGATCTCAACTTGTCTCTCACGACCATGGCCGACTATGACTTCCGTCCGGCTGGTTCCCTTAATCTCAAACGCACTGCAGCGGACGGTGCAGTCAAAAAGTGCGCTCTCGTTCGCCTCTGATATCATTATCTGATTCAAGACAGGAAGAAGAAACGCAAGGTCGCAAAGGGCGCTGTCCAGGATGAGGAGTCCGCCAAAGCCTCTCCCTCAGGGAGCGGCAGGAACTCTCCTGCAATCCCGGGTGCTAGTGATGAACGAAAGACAGCTGCAGAAAAGCGCTTCCAGGAGGTCCAGCGGCAACGGGTAAGCTCAAGTCGCGCGGTGCCTGACTGCATCTTGTATTTACGAATGCCATGCAGCTTGCCGATAAGGTGAAGAAGTTGGCGGGAAAGACACACAAGGATCGCGTTAACGAGCTTAACACGAAGCTCGAGACGCTTAGTGAGCACCATGACATTCCGAAGGTGAGTGCCACTGGCAACTTGTTGGTGTCTCGTCTGATCAAGACGTCTATTAGGTTGGTCCTGGATAAGACCGTCGTGGAGAATCGTGGAGTGTCACTGCACGGCTCTTTTCTTGCGCAGGGCAGTGGCCTGTAGAATGAGGATTGGGCCCGAGTGGATGGAATTGGGCGGGATTATTGTAGCGTGTTTGTGCAACGACTTGAAATAGATGACGAGATGTAAAGTCGGCGCGTGAAACCGCGTCTTGTTGCGTCAACATCACTCCTTTCTTCAACACAACTATCATCATGAGGAAGGCTCCCATTGAGCCCCCTCCGATAAGAAGGGCCACCTCTGCCCTCCTTCATACGCCACTCATCCTAGAGATCGCTGGGAGTCTCTATTTGTCTTCTCTTTCATATCCAGGTTTACTCAATTACGAGGAAAGGTGGAAGGGCTAAATTCACCCATGGAGTGCGTTGCCGTCTCTACACATACTCCTCGATTTCCTAAATTTCCCTCAGTTTTGAGGAGGCCCTCCTCTCGCATGAGCCTCATGCCATCATGACACAGATCCTTACGCGTTTTGTCCTGAATCTGAGACCAGGCACGCGTAATGTTAGGTGAGTCGACTTGCTACCATGTCCCCTGACCCGAGGAACACGGATAGAACCTTCTTGTCTCAATAGCTCAGACCAAATATCGAGCACACTATCAGGGGTGATCGCTGAGTACTCCAAGTCTTCAGAGAGGACAGTGTTCTGGGACGATGATCTTGGAGCAAACGTGGACCCTTTCAAAGGTGTGGACGGAGGCTTTTTTGCTGCAGACTGGGACACAAAAGTTTGTCTTTTAATCACACTATTTTTGTGCTTACGTCGAATGCATTCTATTTTTCTAGCTCAAAATTTTGCGCCAATTGGTTGAGTTGCAGTTAACCCACAGCACGGGGATCAAGAGCCTCATTGACCAGGCGTGGGGCGTGGGCCATGTCAAGCACAAAAAGAAAGAGCCCGCCGATGTCCCCATACCAGACCCCTCCGACCCACTTAGTCGAGAGAACCTTTCTTACAGCCCAGTAGGGCAGGACAGCTCAAGGAAGCGGTACTGGGTTGTCGACGGTGAGTGTACACCTCTTTCCACCATTCAGGTGATATTTGCGTGTATTTGCGCTGACCCTAACAATTCTTTGTGTTTCCCTTTCTTTTCCGATGGTGCGGCGTTCGCCGTTCGGTATCTTATCTCAAATTACGATGTCGCGCTTGCCCATGGTCCTGATCCGCTCAGACTCACCTAGGGTGTACGTGTCGACCAATCCCTGGAAGGTTACGTCAACTTTTCAAACCGTATCTTCCACAAGAGACGAATATGTTGCCTTGATTGGGAAACTGAAAGCATCCGCCCCTACCAAGCCAAAGATGAAAGCAGAGTTTGCCCACCAAAATCTCACAATGGCCCTCGAAGGGCGCTTAGAAGTTGTTGATAAAGAAATAATGGTGTGTTTCTTACGTGGTGTGGTGGACCACTTTCTTCAATCCCCCTGTCACTCTGCCGTATTTCTTCCCGTCGCCTCTAGGACTCACCTATTTTTTTTTCAGCGGCTACAGCGTGCACGCAAAAAGGCTGAGCAGCGCAATCTTTTCCTCGCTCAAGCTGAAATCAGGCAAACGCGAACACGGCGGCAGACTCACAGGCCTGATTACGTTTACTATGATGTCGAAAGTAGCGACGTATGTCTTTCAGTTTCAGGCCTTGGCTTGGCTGTCGTTGAATTATTCGGTTACAGAACGAGAAGGATGGCGAATACCAATATCAGGAGAATGGTATTTCCGCGGACGAGGATGCGGATTTTACGAATTCACGGTCAGATTCTGCGTCCGCAAGCGCGAGCCATCGGCGCGCACCAACTGACATGGGACGACGACGGTCGACAAGGACCGCGGCTATTGGTAACACTGCAAAGCGCTCAGCTGCTGACACGGACCAATGGACCCGATGGCGAGGGGAGCGGAGGTCCGCACGGTTGGGTGCTCCACCAGATGCTCAGCTTGATGAACCGCCATCAAAACGTGCCCGCACTGAAGATACATTAAGCGTCAAGTCTGGAGTATCCGACATGGTCGTTGATTCCTCGGTCGATGCACCTGTCGCACCAGTTGAGAAGCCTCTGCCGGTGAAACATTCTGGTGCAACAGCGATCAAGCCATCAGAAGTTGCCATAGAACAGATCGCAGGGCGAAAAAAGAGTCGATTCTGGTATTATGCGGTGGAACCGGTTTCGGCGGCACCAGCCGCGGCACCGACACATGAAACCGGAAATACTCGGGGGGCTGGCAGCGATTTCACTTCGAGTGAATCCACTGTCGTGCCACGCTTAGAAGGGAGCCTGTCTCCAGCACTAAGCATGGATGAGGATTGAGTTGTTTTTATACGTGCATTTCGTCATATACTAAGTTATTCTCCGGCATCGTCACCATACCACTACAGCTTTTGTCAATGATTCATCGTAGACGTTCATTTGTTCACATTGTGCTGTACTATCTCTTACTAGTCCGGCGCTCTGAATTTATTCCATGTGAATTGTGAATTCATCTTGTTACGTAACCCATATTTGGCTCTTTTGGTGGTCGTGGTGGGCTCAACTCTCCCCTTTGGTTCCATTGATGCTCACTCGCAATGTGCGCCTTCACTTACAACGCGTACAGAGGGTTCGACTGTCTCCCAAACGACGCACCTTGGCTATTGCGCTCAACACAAATTCCAACGACTTTTTATCCTCCTTCGACCGTTCACCCCACCGCGCATCATGGTCAAGATCACCAACGGGCCTCTTCGGACAGTCCTCTCTCGTTTCTCCATCTTCTTTCCAAAACCTCGCCCTCGCCACCCTTATCCGAGCCCAGCTTCTTACCGAGCGCATAGTCCGCGCTCGGCGGTCTCGTGACGAACTTTTCAAAGTTGTCAAGAACCTGGACAGACTCAGTGACATGTTATGCTCGGTCATTGATCTTGCAGAACTTGTGAGAAATGCACATCCTGATCCGGAGTGGGTGAAGAGCGCAAACGAGGCTTACGAGCAGCTGTGCGAGTACATGAACGTTCTAAACACTAACGTGGGGCTGTATGAGGTGTGTGTCTGTTGCTCTCGCCTTTATGTTGGATGTCAATTGAAATGCTGTGTTGAACCTCGTAGACTCTCAGAGACGTCCTGTCAGACCCTGCAATTGTCCGCACTCTCAGCCGCGAGGCACATCAGACAGCCCTGACATTTTGGCGGGACTTTGAGAAGTCCGGCATCAATCTCCCCCCAGAACAGCGAGAGCGTTTCGTCTCTCTGTCCTCTGAGATCCTCGTGCTCGGGAGACAATTTCTGAGCGAGGCTTCGAGCTCACGACCGCCCGCTGCCATCAAGCCCTCGGAGTTGCACGGACTGAAGGACTTTGGCCTCGGTTCGCGGCTGCAGCTCCAGTCTCGCTTCACGCAGCGCGACTTGCTCATCTACCCTGGCTCTCTGCAGGCGCAGATGATCATGCGCTTTGCTCCTGGGGAGGAGCCGCGGCGCAAAGTGTACATTGCGGCGAACTCTAGCGCGTCGGAGCAGGTTGAGCTCCTTGAGGCTCTGCTTCGTACGCGCGGCCAGCTGGCGCGACTTGTGGGCTCTGATAGCTTTGCACACATGGCTCTGGGAGATAAGATGGCTAAGTCTCCAGGTTAGCATTTGCCCCTGTTTCTCGAGCGGCTTGAGTGCTAATTACCCCTTTCATAAATAGAGAACGTCCAACAATTCCTAGACACATTACTGGACCACACACGGCCGCATGCGCGGCAGGCCCTACACGCACTCCAGCTGCGCAAGCAAGCCCATCTAAACACTGATGTACTACCTACCATACAGGCTTGGGATCGAGACTACTATTGCCCACCAGAACCACCAGCACCTCCAATACCATTACCCCACTCACACTTGGGACAGTCTTCCAGGCTCTCTCACGACTATTCGAAAGCCTCTATGGCGTGACTCTCCGTCCTGTTGAGCTCTCACCCGGTGAGGCCTGGCACTCAGACGTCAAAAAGCTCGAGGTGGTGGATGAGACGGACGGCCTCCTGGGGTGGATCTATGCCGACCTCTTCGCGCGACGGAACAAGTCAAGTGGCGCAGCACACTACACCGTGCGGTGTTCGCGGCGCACCGATGACGACGACGAAGCTGGCGATCTCTTACCGGCAGAGAACGACAGGCAGCTCGCCGAACTCTCCCGTGACTTTGAAGCAGGCGGGCGGCATCGATTTCCGGGCGGCGTGTTCCAACTACCCGTCGTCGTGCTGCTGACCGAGTTTTCCCATCCGCCAACACTAACGCTATCGCGTGGCCCCGCGGTACTGGAATGGCACGAGGTCTTAACGCTCTTCCACGAGATGGGACACGCGATGCACTGTATGTCTTCGATGCCATTCCTTAGCCTACCACGAGCTGACTCCCCCCTCAAACGTTCTAGCTATGATCGGCCGCACCGAGTACCAGAACGTGTCTGGCACGCGCTGCGCGACAGACTTTGTCGAACTTCCCTCCATCCTGATGGAACACTTTCTCACCTCCCCGCGCGTCCTCGCGCTCTTTGGCGCGTCTGCAGAGCGCGCGCGCACGACAGATGCAGATGATGCTGACACCGTGGCGAACGGCAACCACCACGAGGACCCGTGTCGGAACATCGACACGTACGGGCAGATCTTGCTCGCGGTGCTCGACCAGACATATCACTCACGAGCGGCGATGGACCCCTCGTTCAACTCGACCGCTGCGCTCGCGGAGCTGCATGATGGGCGTGGGATCGTGCCGTACGTTCCTGGAACGAGTTGGCAGACACAGTTTGGCCACTTGTTCGGGTACGGCGCTACCTACTACTCCTATCTCTTTGATCGCGCGATTGCTGCGCGTGTGTGGAGACAACTCTTTGCACACAACCCTCTTAATCGCGAGATGGGTGAGCGGTATAAAAAGGAGGTTCTCAGGCATGGCGGAGGCGAGGACCCATGGGCTATGCTTGGATCGTTGTTAGGGACCCCGGAGCTTGCGGGCGGAGATGAACGGGCAATGCGTGAGGTCGGGCGGTGGCGGATAGAAGAAGAGGTTGCTGTACCAGGACGGCATTGATTGCTACATACATGGAGTAATTACTTTCCAGAGCAAATGAAACAACACTGGCAAACTATAGACGAGAAGTGAGCATCACAGCAGTGGGCGGGAACCTGAACGTGATAAGATGTCCATAGCGAAAGCAGCGCTAGCACTAGAAGAATGGGGGGATTGAAAGAGGTATAAGCGATTCCCCGGGCCAAAACATGGCACAGGAACAAGGAAAGCGAGAGACAATAAATATTGATAAGAAAGTCGGTTGAAAATGGGCAACGCCAATTGGCTCTGAAAAGAGTACGTGTAACCAGATTGCTATGACTCCCTGCAGAATTAGGACCATATATTGTTCACGTCTTCGGTGAAAGCATCTGATCTGAAAGGTAGAAAAACGCTAGGTGGAACCGATGAGTCCAGTTCGGGGAAAAGCTGTTCACCAGCGTCGCAAGATTGCGACAGAGGCAATGATTCGTACGAGTTTTCTGGGAGAGAGGGGGTTCACTTGAACTTGTTGACGGGGATGACGACTGCGTGGAGCCAGACGGGAAGAGGTTAATAGACTCAGTGATAGTCGACCAGTCAAGGTCTTGGAAAAGTAGTGAGGAATCACCCGAGTGGAGCAACGCCGAAAAGAAGTGGATGGGTCAGGGGGACGACCCGCAGGCATCGGAAATTGCAATAAAGAACTGTGATCTTCCAACGAACCCAAATCACAGGATAATCTGGACGTAAATTTTGTATTATATCCAGGATCTGGGGTTCGAGGAGGTGAGATCTGAGATCTGAGCTTGGAACGTAAAATTCTGCTGGTTGTGCTAGCGTAGCGTGAGTGAGCTAAGGTTTGAGTAGGGCAATGTGGACTACGTACATATTGATGATGCAGTCCCTACTAACGGGGACGGGATTGAGTTCCAATCGAAAACAACAAGGTTTACAGGAAAATCAGAGTTGACGGGAACCTGTAGCATGGGCTGTAGGAATTCGTCTGGATCGGGAGGCCTGTCGGATGGCGGCGTAAGGTCCGTCCCAGAGTGTTGCTTTAAGGGGATAGAGAGGTGGCGTTGCCGTTTGGAGGGCGCTGGTGAAACGCAGTGTGAAAGCTTTCGTTTACGGATTCCGCGTACCGAGACATCAGCATGTATTGAACCTGCAGCGTCTTCTGGTGTGGACTCTACATATCCCCTTTTCTGAAAGATGGAGGGAGGTGGATCAGGTGAAGACTCTGGCGATGGAGACAAGGGGTGCAATGATGGAAAAGATGAGACAGGCAGCGCCGAGAAAAAAGGAATGGTTTGCTCAGACGAGAAGCCTGATGTTGAGGATAAAGGGGAAGGACATTCAGCCTCAGAAGACCAGGTCCGGCAAATAGGCCATGTCCTACCGTACAGGCTAGTTTCAGTCTAGGGAGACGGTTGAAGCAAAGATGACTACGCACCGATGCCGCTTCTGCGGTCTTCCCTGGCCTGCTGCCTGCAAACCAAGCACGTCCTCAGCGAGAGGTCGCTTGCAGCCAACGACGGAGGGTGGGGGAGTAGTGTCTTCCTCTTCGCTCTCGTCACTGTCTGACAGGTCGGATAGGGGATCTAAAGGAGCCAGGCAATCAACCTGCGGGAGACTAGTATGCCTTCGGTAGGTTCGCTCGTGAAAGACCCCATGTAATGGTCCTGATATGCAGCCACAGTTCGAATGACCTGAGCCGATCCCATGTCGACGTTCTTATCTTGTAAGCTTGGGTTCTCCAAAAAAAGCATTTCCGCGAACGACTTCATGGCCGTGAAGGCAAACACGACGTCAAAGGAAATATTCCTGTCACATTCCAAGTAAACACGCCGGGCAGCAGCAACAGTCGCATTGACAGAGCCCGCAAAAAAATCACGAGAGAGTTTGTTCCAGCCAATGCTGTCTCTGGCTTCTTGAAACCAAAGTTCTACTTGCGTTGTCGAGGTGCCAGATGCATCGCTTATGATTTGCATTTGCATAGAATTGGGGTAGGGATCGTGAATATTCTGCATAAGCCAGCAATACGCGTTTGAATCCAAGAGCTTTTGTTGGCCCAAAATTGTCGAGTTAATTGAGGGAGAAAGGTTAGGAAATAGAAGATGATATGGCGCAATGGCTTGGGAATGAAGAGATGCTGGAGACGGATCACCGGAGGTGGTGTCTTGAATGAGGTCGCTTATCGAGCAAGTCAGAGATTCTTGCAAAATGGACCCGCTTTCTAGCATGCAAGCCGTCGTATTCTCGATAGCCTGGGACACTTCGGAAAGGAGATGAGCCGTTGTGCCATCTAATCGTCCAGCGGCCTTGCTGATCTTTATGTCTCGCGCAAGCTGAGACCATTCTTGAGAAAAGACTTTGAGGGATTCCTCGTCACTTGAAACGACAGCGAGTAGAAAGTGTTGTTCCGCACGGAGAAGTCGCTCACGCAAAGTGGGGTTCATGGAAGACTGGGGGCGTTCAAGGGCGTTCTGGGGCCTTAAAACAGTCGCACGTTACATAAGCACAATGGGATGATGGGATGATGGACAAACACTGGAAAATACCTGGCACTGGATGTAGCGCTCGCAAGTGCGTGAAGCATTTTCGACTCCCATTTCCTAACCGTCACAATGTTGAGAAGATTGTCTTCCAACTCACTTCCACGAGAAATCTTCGACGTTTTTCGTGAAATTCGAAGGCTTACCAGTCCACACCATGTTCCCGCTTCCGAAGTCTGGACCTTGTTTCCACTTCATCTTCCTGATGTCCGGGAACCTACTCAATACCTCATTGACATGGGGCTCAGACCTGTCCTCGCCCGACGCTTATTGAGCGTTTATATGGACTCCGTTGCTCGGTACAGACAGGTCTTCGAGTCGTATTTCCATCTCGCTGTTCAGGAGAGCCGTCACTTTCACCCAGAGCGTTACCGTGACATCTTTGTCGTTCACTTCAGGAGCACAATTCAAGTATTGGCATCAAAGATGGTATCAACTGCATGTGCTTGGCTGTGCCGAGCTGGACTACCCCCTGCGTTCCTTGCTTCTCAACACATAGACGTGAGGATTTCTGTTGTTGCTACTTTTTTATGAAATTGATGTCTCTGATTTAGGTACGCGTGGATGTCGTAACGAAGGCTCAGATTCTTTCGAGACTTGGCCTCAAAACATCATCGTTCATTGTGGATGCGGTTAGTTTCAATTCTATCACCGTTTTCTACGTCCCCTCTGACTTTCAATTGTCACACTTAACCAGACTAGAATTGAACTGCCAGAGGAAGAGTGCACGACAAAGGGAGATTTCCCCACAAAAATGGTGAGGGACTCACTCGTCTTGTGGACACCTATCTCATTTCCAGGAAGCTGCCTGTATCTGTGCCACCCCGCAAAGATCAACCACATGTACTCATGACCTCTTCCATTCGGAAAAGCCTCCAACGTGTTTTCCTGCATATTACCCTCCACTGCCTAGCAAACCCATTTCCTCACCTCAGAAGACTCTAGTCACACAATTCAAGCTCACGCCATCTACCGAGAATAAGAAGCCGTTGCAAACTGTAGTGTTGCTGTGTTGACCGCCCTCCTTGGCAAAATGTCTGTTACGACTGAAGCTGGCCTTAACCGCAGGACAACCGCAAATATACCTGGGCCCCCAAAAAGCCGGAACCGTCTCCGCTGTTGCCTGCGTCACTGCTAGCTTGTCTGGTTTCCCCCCATCACCGAATACAGGTTTGTCTGCAAATCCGTCACTAAACCTCGTAGGCGTAAAATTGCTGCGCTTCCGAAGCGCCATTCAAGATAACTGCCTGCCGACCACAGACCCATCATTGCCCCCTGCTGCCAATCCGCCGTTTCGCGCACCCCCTCCCTCCTTTGGATACCTCTTCCTGTTCTGATTCTTCGGACGAACTTGATACACCCCCCTCAACCCCTCCGTCGCATTCACACGCCCTATCGCCTGCAACGCTTCGCCAACAAGTGTTATCTCGTCGAAACCCACACAAGAAGGTCTTTTGGGCTGCCGATGTTTACCAGCGCTGGTTTTCCTGACCCAAGAAGAAGGCATACACATTGACTTCACAAATGGGGGCGTGGGAGAGCAGCAATTAGCTTTACTTTCGGTGCTTAGTGCCGTCGGGTAGTTTTCCTCATCGGTTCTTCGGCATCGCCTCATCTTGCATCACCCCTACCAACTCGGGCATTTCGCGCACTTGTTAACTGCATATATCCTTATTATTCTCTACTTGGGTTTATTACCTATCTTTTTTCCCTCCACACCGTTTGCTGGTTGACGCCTTCACATCTGTGATCCAGTTCTAATTGTACATGTAATTCCCTCGTTGCTTAGTTCAAGGAATGAACTTTGTATAGACATAACATATTATACAGGGTCGGCTGCCATGCGAAGCAGAGTACAAATTTATGTTCAAATAACTTCCAAACTCTCGCTCATCAACTACATGAACTTAGAGGCCTAAACATGTTCATGGCACAGCATTAGCATTGACAGTGCAAACTGAGCTCAACACGCACCAAGCCGGCCAGTGAACCCAGGCCACCACTGTCTCCACCACCAGTCGTGCCACCACCAAACTTGCTCTGGGCAAGAAGTTTGGTGACTGTCATAGCTGCGCCGTTGATCGCGTCCTGCTTCCCGCCACCGCCACCACCGCCATGCTGATCAAAGAGCTTGGAAGCCTCAGCCATAGCCATGCTGACCAGCTGTGTCTGTGAGCCGCCACCGCCGCCACCACCACCAGAAGTAAACTTTTTGAGTGCCTGTGCACGACGGAGGTTCAAATAACAATGGAACAACCGAATTTGGCAGGCGTACCTGGAGGGCCGCAGCACTGCCCAAGGACGACGCAGCTAGCCCACCACCAGAACCCTGCTCATAGACCTGACGGTGCGCGTCTTGGGCAGCGCCCTCGTCGACAGGATGATTATGCTGGTCCTACGCCGCAAGATCTGCGTAAACTGCATGTACATGACGAACTGCGCGTGTGCGACGCACTGTATACTGGTTCACGTGTGAGAGCGCATTGGAGTAATAGGAGCCGTCATCGGAGCCATGAGCCTGCTGCGCGGCGCGGACTGCTTCTTGGTGATCATCTGCGCGCGGATAGATAAGATCGATTAGCCCCCTCGGGATAGATGGATGTCTGTGGGAAGGTATACATTGGGGACCACCGTACCCGCTTCCTTGTTGAGAGTGGTGGGGACTGTTGTACTCTTCACCGCCTGTCCTACCGTAGTTGGCTGTGGGAAGTCATAGAACTGAATAAGCATGCAAGGATCGTCGTTGATCCGATGTATACTCACGATCGCCGCCTCCTTGGCCTCCTTGACCTCCCTGGCCTCCCTGGCCCTGGGACGACTGGTAGGCTTGGTAACCCTGCTTTGCGAGGTTGACAAAGTTATCCTACAAGAAGAAGCGGTGAGAGTGTAATTAATTGAGGAGCGGAAGGAATACCATTGGGTGATGATGTGGGAGATGATAGTGCGAGAAAAGCGCTTATCAGCGAAATCGATGGAAATAAAGCATTTATATCGTGTCATTTCCCACTCTGTTTCACACTCGCCTCACAGAATGCAGAACAGCTCCCAGCATAACCTTAACTTTATTTTTCCCTCTCCCATGTCCTCCTTCCAACCCGCAGCGTTTCCCCCCGCACAGCCAGACGACCCCAACTCGCCCGTGCTCTTCAAGGGCAACATCGATCTCGTACAGACTCAGATCAGCACCGTACGCTCCCTAGCACACGAAGCGCTCAACGCCATGTACGTTCCCACTCTCCCCGCGGCTCGTTAGCAGCCCTCGAGCCTTTGTTCAACTGATGAAGATCCGTGTGATCCAGCAAAGGTGCCTACCAGCCGGGATCGAGCCCTTCGCATGCAGCTGGTAGTGTCTGTTTCTTCGCTTCCATATTCCCGAGTCACTATTCACCTAGATCCCCTTAGAGAGCATCGCTGCGTTAAGGCAATGTCTAAGGACGTTGAACGATATTCTGTATACCACGGGCGTTGGCTCGCTGCCCCTTCTGCCGCCAGAAGCCACCAAACCTTTCACAGAGGAGCAACTAGCAGATCAGGCTAACAAGGCCATATCAACGCTATTCACCTCCATACAAGGATGCAAGAGACAGCAGCTGTCGCTGCGAGTATCATGGCGGCCCCAGAACAGGCGCCTCGACGCTGAAGTTCACAAGCAACTATGCGAGTGAGTTCTAATCAAGTGTTTAGAACGCAACTGAGGGATCAGCTGCCCGTGTCAAGAGAACGTGTTTTCTTGGGACAATTAATTTCAATATCATACAGTACATGATTGTGCCGACCCACACCGCAGCACTGCTCAATGCTAGTCTTACACCAGCTCCTCATTTCGACTCGTTCACTGCAACCTGTTGAGCATGCACCTCGGATGCAGGATATGGACTATCAACTGTGCAAGGTCCGCTCTCCTGCGGCATGCCGCCGGGAAGCACACTGCCAGATGGCGCGTTGTTCCCAAGGTCGCCCTCAGACTCGGTAGTGCTCCAAGTTGTTCCTCCTTTAAGGCTTGCAGGGAGATACGACTGAATATCAAAGTAAGAATCATGCTCAAGCCCCTCGGGGAGATGCTGAGACACACCGCTGCAGTGGAGATTGCGCTGTTAGCGAGACTCTTTGCCTCTTCGATGTATCTAGCACCCGCGTCAGCGGCCGCCTGAACGTTCTTCTGCCCTTCGGCGACGGCCGCATCTGTCGTCTTCTCTACCTTCGCGCGAAACTGAGTTACAGCGTCACGCGCATTGCCAGTGACACCGGGTCCCCAAGTCTGATGGGTGTTGAGGTGACTTTTCGCTAAGGAAGAGGGTGCAACATATATGAGCGGTCGATGCAGCGTGTTCGGCTACACCGTTTGTGTGTTCTGCCGTCTCGTGCACTTGCTGGGCTGCTTCTGGCGTCGCTTGCTGTGCCTCTGCGCGAGCAGCTGTAGTTGTGTCCCCTGCATGGAGAGTGCCACCTGGCAAGTGCGGTTGTGCCTGTACAAACACACGTCAGCCTAGCGTCCGTGGTGACAAGGTAAGGCGGGTGACCTCAGCAATGAGGGCGGTGAGGGCGGTCTCCTTTGCGGCGATCTGTGCTTGTGTGGCGCTGTTATGGACTTCTTCAGCGAGCTCAGCGGTCGAGGTTTCAGTCTCGATGATGGCAGCGGATGTCTCGTATCTGCAACATGGAAATAAGTACAGCATTCAACTCGGGCAAGGATTAAAGTATGCACTCAGACATTATCTGTGGAGAGGGAATGTGAATTATGGTGGACTGTTGAGCGGCGCGAGTAAGTATTTATACGGGTCTCTCATGGAGCTTCATGCATGTTGGAGCGGGCTAACATTTGTCATAATTTAATGACGTCACCTCGCCATTACATCCTGCAGTGCTAGAGGGAATGATATAAGAAATTGTGAAAAAGATATAAGGAACGGCCATTCAACACAGAGTGCTACAGACATAGGGGGACGATGCACGAGTGGATTGGGAGAAAGATGATCGTGAAAGAAAAAAGGATAAGAAAGGCCAGTGTGAGTTGATGAGATTGAAACGAGGAAAACAGAGGCGTGTCTGATGAAAACAATGAGGGTATAACAGTAGGACGAACCCATGAGACAAGAAACCATACATGAAAGAATAACTCAAGTGGGACTTTCCTTCTCCTCCTCCCACGAACCCATCTTCAAAAACCTTGCGAGTACCTCCTCCGATCCTCTCTTGAAGATCTCAACCCCACGAGCAGGGTCCCACGCTCGGCCCCCCGCTCGCTGGATCGGCCGAGTATCTGTCGGCGAGATGGGGGGACCAGCACTCGACGGCGAGGACGCCGTGTCGCTCGAGAATGTCCGGGAGATAGACGAGGGGGGTAGTCGTTGCAACTCTCCACTACTTTGCGGGGTCGATGGTCTTTGTGTGGACTTATAAAGGACAGGGCGAGGCGTTGACTCCGCAAGATTAGTCGATGAGCCACGCGGAGACGCGTACCGTGGGCTGCGAAGCCCAGCAGTGGAACCAAGCGGGGAAAGCTTTGGTGGATGTAGATCACCTGTGTAGCTTGTCACAGGACCTTGTAACCTCAAAACGGAGGTACGGGAGGGGGGAAGGTCCTGCTGCTTCGTAGCCAGTGCCGGAGAAAGGCCAGAAAAGCTGCCCTCTCTCGAGCGCGGCGATATTTGATCTTTATCTTTAATCGAGCGATTAGTGTCCAGTGGGTCGGTGAGGATAGTAACCTGGACACTCTGGTCCCGGGTCTCCTTAGGAATCGTCTGCACACCTTGTGAGCGGTATTCCTTCTTCTTGCTTTTCCCGCTAGACGATCCAGACCGCGGGCGCGGCTTGCTTGGTGGGCTCTGTCCACCCTCGTCGCCAGTATCTTCGTCGTCGCCGTCCACGCTACTCTCCCCTGATTCTTGCCAATTCCTAAAAAGGGCACTCTCGCGCCTTCGCGACTCGTCGAGGTCAATCGCAGGGCCCAGGGGAGGTGTATATTGTGATGGCCGCACTAGGCGTGAAGCATACTTCTGTATGCTGGGTACGCTATCCCAGGCGTTGCTGTAAGAGAAAGAAGGTGGGAAGCCAGAAGGAGGAGAAGAAGTGTATGGCTGCGTGGGAGAGTAACGCAGCGGGGGACTCGGAGAAGGGGACGCAGGCTGCACTTCGGGTAGTAAGAACTGGCCAGGGGGCGGTGAGTCGGTGGGCGGGAAAACACGGCCAGGAGTCAAGCGAGGCTTATCTTCCCAAGGAAATACAGGCTTGATCTTGGCCCTATCGGGACTTGGGGTCTCTCCTTGCTGGCGTCTCCGAGAACATTCACGTAGTGCTTCTCTTGCAATAAGCGCTCAGGAATGCGTGAGGGAGGCGGCATTGTGAAACTCGCCGAGGTCCCTTGCGTAGGCGAAGCGACTCGCGACGAGTCGCTTCGATACTCGGTAGGAGACTGGTCCCAAACATTAGGATAGTAAGTGGTGGTGGGAAAGTTGGATACGGGCGCAGTGTTGGGAGGAGGCTCAACTGCAGGATTCCATACCATCAAAGGTGGAGACACAGGTCGGAAAGGTTCTTGGCGTGGAGCTTGCTGATGACCATGCTCATGAGTGTGCTCAAGATCACGACGAAGGAAGAGACTTTGCTCTGGATGCACCTGCTGAGCGTCAAATTTCGGAGCTCGGAGCTCACCTTGCACACGGGGCTCCTGGGCATCCCGTGCCTGATATCTCTGTGGCAATTTTTGCATTATCTGGTATACCGATTCTTGTGGCAGCCCGCGCTGGCGCTGCGATTCTGGTATTTGTTCTGTATTACGTTGCGCGGGTTGCATTGATGCTGCAAACGTTGACACATCTCGCTCAGATGGCAAAAAGAGTTGATGTTGCCCATGGGGATATCCCGGAGCGCCCTGCGGGTACGCCCCAACCGGTCGTGCCCCCTCAATTTGTCCCGACAGTGAAATTGACCCGCCTATTCCCCTATCTGATTGTATGGCGTGCTGGTGTCTGGCATATTGCTCCTGAACGTCCCGAACTTGTTGGCCGCTGGTGCCTTGTGAGTACTGGGGTTCGGGCCCACTTGGCGTCCACGGGTTGTAGCCGGCTGAGAAGTAGCTACGAGCCTCGTCCTGGAGAAGGGAGGGTGTAGGACCCGGTTGAATTTGCCAGCGGGCTGAAGCTGAAGCTACAGGCTGTCTCCCCAACTGCCGAGGCAGGCCCGAGGCAGATGATATCATAGCATCTGGCTCAGGCTCTAAGTGCGGGGCAGAGGAGTGTCCATATGGGGCAGAGTCGAAAGTTGAACGGCCATGAGGGAGGTCGCTAGCATAGAACGAATGAGGTCGCACTTTGGGTGTTGCTGGTCCAGCGTTATCGTCAAATGTGAGCTGGTCTCGAGCGCTCGCGCCAGGCGCCCATTGTCCCTCTGCACCGGCGCCTGATTCACCGCCCATTCCAGGCCCAGGCCTGGGTCGCATGAGGTCGAGACGCCCCTCCAAAGGGAGACTAATGTAATTCCCGTCACCCGTTGTAGAGGCGGAAGATCTCGACGAGCCAGAAAAGCCCTCAATGGCGATCCGCCGCAGATCCCCGAGACTTAAAGCTGAAGTAGTGGGAAGCCCTAGAGCACCAGAAGTTGTCACATTGCTTCCTTGGTCCCATACTGCATCGTAGCGTGTTGATGCATACGCAGCTTGAGGTATGACAGGCTGAGAGCGATAATGCTTGTCGTAAACGGCATACCACCGATCGATTAGTGAACCATAGTCGTAAACCTGCAGGGGCTGGGAAGCTACTCCCTGCGCAGTTGTCGAGCCCGGTGCACGCCAAGGTATAGACGACCATGGTTTGTTAGCACCAATGAAATGAATGGCAGAAATTTGTGAACCGAAGCGCTCGTAGGCTGGTGCATAGCTGGGAAACAGATGAGAAGGTGCCTATGGGAACGACAATGAATCTCTTACGTGTACACGGCAGTGGGGGTTGTGTTATAGGTAAAGCTGAGCCTGTTCCAGTTGCTCCCTCGCCATTCATTGAGAAGGCCTTGATCGGCCCCATCCCAACTGCCTTTGTTTTTTGAGAGAGTCATGACCTCTGTGAACTTGTCCTCCCCAGGGGACAAGACCATAAATCCGGAATTGAATATGTCAGGCCAGCCCACATCCGGTACCGCCGAAAATTCATGAGGAAGTGTAAAAAGGTGAGAGAGTGGACGAATTGGAAGGACATCCGCATCCAGAAATATTATTTTTGAAAACTGAGTGAGACGGAAAATATGAAGTTTCGTGAGGACCGTGGAGAGATCGGGGCGACCTGAGAGGAGCAACTATTAGAAGGTAGGTACTTGGAGGGAGAGAAGAAAAGAGCGGGACAGGATGCATGAGTGCGAGGTCATGATGAATGATATGTGCTAAGCGCTAAGCGCTACAAGTTCGGTAGTCGCGATGAACAGAAAATTTGTTCCCGATTAAAGGCAAATCACGGATTCTGAGTATGGTGTGCCCAAGGATCGTACGGATAGAGGAAAGGGAGATAGAGAATGTGAGCCACATGACGGAAATACTCACCTAAAAGTTGCAGACCGCGATCATTATTCTCCTCAATGAGCTCAACACCAACGACGATGTTAAAAGCTTTTCTTAGAAGCTTGATACTAGAGATGTCGACAGTCTCCGGGGTGACTAAGCAAACTGTTTGGAAGTCGACCTCGGGGTGAAGAGCGGGTGAGGGATGAACGTCCTTGAGAGCGGCAGCGAGAGTCAACACGCCCGGGAGATAAGAATCAGAAGTCAAAAGAGTAACAAAGGCATAAGGAGAGGCCATGAACCAATGTCCACGCGAAAGAAACCGCGTTTAAGGACGCAGTGGAGATAAATAAACGAAGGTTTTTCAACGGAGCTCTGCTGGCCATAACATCCTTTCTCACGCTCCACTCATTTGGTCCCGACCTGCCTCCACTGGTTATCGCCACCGCAACATCGCATTTACCCCAGATAGTGCCCGCGAAAAGCCGCATTCTGCAACGGTTAAACATTGAGGGGCCTATTTGTCGCCACATACCACCACGTCAGCTGATCCGAGATTTCTACCTCAGGCTCCGGCCATTATCGTGCCCATCGTATTACGTTTGACGCTTTTCCATACGTCGACAGGTGACGCCCTGGTGACGTCATTTAGGCAAACCAGACGCCAGACCCGGCCCGAGTCGACTCTCTCTCCATGTAGGATGGTGCAGTGGCTCAGGGCCCTCCCGTCAAGGCGACTAGCCTTATCCTTCGTGGCTCCAGCACGGCTCCCCCCAGTCCGCCATGTATCATATCGCCTCTTTCCTCACCCTCGGCCAAGGTTCTTCAGAAGACCCGTCTTTTGGCTCCTGCCAGTTGCCGGAGGCATTTCACTCTATTTCTATCCTAGACCACAGCTCATCTCATCGCAACTCTTGTCGTCCCCCACGTTGATACCGTGTCCTCCCCATGAATCTCCGACCTCCCACGAGACCTTGATCTTATCTCCCTCCGAGCATGGTCTCTCTCCTTCTGAACGGATACGTACTTTCCTCATAGAGCATATTTGGGAGCCTATTCTTACTGCCAGACGATTTGTTCACTTGTTCTTTCTCCTTTTCCCCGTCATCCTCTCGTCTCCTATGCTACTGGTGGGGTCCCGGAGGAGAGACTGCAAGGTGACAGATGGGGTGCCGTTTGGTGGTACGATTATCTAGTAGTCCAGATGGATCGCGCGGGGCCTACTTTTACAAAGGTTCGCAATATCGTGCTGCTGTTTGGAATTCGATTAACATCCGCCTGCAGCTTGCTCAGTGGGCAGCCTCGCGTGCAGATTTGTTCCCGCTCTGTTGTGTGAACGTATGGGCAAGATGCATTCTCAAGGAAGAACACACTCTCTTGCATATACAAAGCGTGTCATAGAACGTGTCTTCCAAAGGCCGTTTGACGAAGTGTTTGAAGAGTTTGACGAGACACCGATTGGAAGCGGAGCGATCGCTCAAGTCTGTCGCCCCTTTGCCTCATCGCCTTTGACTTTATAGAACTCAATCGTTGTCAAGGTGTACCGAGCCACAATGAAGCAGGATCTACTCCCACCATCCTACTTCGACCCTAAACGGACTCCTAAAAAGGGCCCAGGAGCCCTCGCACCTGTCATTCTCCCGGAATCCAAACCGTCGGTTCCCACTGCCGCCGTTGCAATCAAAGTCCTGCACCCTCGCGTGGTTAAGCTTATACAGCGTGATCTCACAATCATGTCATTCTTTGCTCGCCTCGTCACTCTCTTTCCCGGTATGGAATGGGTTTCACTTCCCGAAGAGGTTGAGGTGTTCGGGCGCATGATGTACGAACAACTCGATCTCAGAAAGAAGCTGATAATCTGGTCACCTTCGAGCGCAATTTTATGTCCAGAAAGGCGCCTGTCACTTTCCCAAGACCGTTACAAATTTGGTCCACTACAGACCTTTTGATAGAAGAATATCAGAATGCAATTCCTTTGGAGTTGTTCTTGAAGAATGGCGGAGGCCCTACGATGATCAATTTGCAGACTCGGGTTGGATGCTTTTCTAGTGGGTGACATTTGCTGCTATAGGAGCGTGCTCATCGGATCGATTAGAACATGTTACTCCTGGATAACTTTGTTCACTCAGACCTACATCCAGGGAATATTATGGTCAAGTTTTCTCGATCCACGACTTCACTCGTGCTCAAAACGCTCTGGTCTTCTTTTTTTGATGCGGACAACTTTCCAATGATCCACGAGTCCAGAGTCAAATGCCATCGTATCGGATCTCAAATCCCTATGCCTTTCCCTATCGCTTGGCGGGACAAGCTCCAGTCTCTTTATCACGATGGCTACCTTCCGGAACTTGTCTTTATAGACGCCGGCCTCGTCACGACTTTGAACGCCAAGAACCGGCAAAATTTTCTCGAACTTTTTCGCGCCGTGGCTGAGTTCGACGGATATCGCGCGGGCCAGCTTATGGTCGAGCATTGCCGTGCCCCCCATCTGGTAATTGACAAGGAGACGTTTGCGCTCAGAATGCACACATTGTGCTCAACATCAAACGAAAGACATTTTCTCTGGGAAAGGTAAAGATTTCCGACATACTCAAGGACGTATTGAGGGCTGTGAGGCAACACCATGTCAAGATGGAAGGCGATTTCATCAACACCGTCATCTCGATTTTACTTTTAGAGGGGATCGGAAGGCAGTTGGATCCGAATCTGGACTTGTTTAAGAGCGCCCTTCCTATCTTACGGCAGCTGGGGAGGAAGATGACTACACAAGAGAATATGCCAAATTGCCAAGTGGACATTTCGCATCCTTGCTCAAGGTACCGGTCTTTGGAAACAAAGATACGCGTTGGACTAACAATGCCTACTCGCGCACAGTTATGGGTTGTACTGGAAGCCCGTGAATTTGCGGCTGCCGCATTGGTCAACGCAGATGAGTTGATCCGCTACGACTTGTAAGTCACTTTTTCGTCGGAGGGTGTGGGGTTAATGCGTTTCCTAGGCTCTCACCATCGATATGATATGTCCTCTTGCACTATCCGAAGGCCCCCCGCTGGTATACAGAGAAAGAGTAGTTCCTAGTTATAATGTCGCGTCATGCTGCTGTTGTATAGATTACAGTATAGTCGGTGTAGCATCCACACTTTAGATTCAACCTTTTTAGAACGGCGCAATTACTTTGCAGAAATGATTGAGTCTGATAACAGAACACCCATCTATCGCCTTTGTTCTCGACCCTCATTTCCGATGGTCCGTTCAGCCATTTCGCCGCATATATTCAAGCAGTTAGAGCGCATTGAGCCAGGTGCTCAGTTTAGTGGCGGGCTCCCACAGATCTCCTCTTCGTCGGGGAAGACCTATTACGCAAAAGCTGGCTCACCAAAAGAAAAAGAACAATACATAGGGAAGCAGAGTCACTCAGAGCGATGGCCTTGGCCGCCCCCGGTTTGGCACCCTCTTTATGGCATTCGGATTCGTCCGCGGAAACGGCGAGGAAACGGATGGTGATGCCGGGGACGGTAGCCCATTCTTCATCTCGGAATACAAGAACATGAGCCCTCTGACTGAACGTTCGGGGGCGATCCTGGGACGGAGGTTGGCGACGGAGATGCACAACTACGTTAGCGCGAATGAACTCGAGCGTGGGTTCGGGTTCGGGGTGCCTACGTTCTGCGGTGCTACGCGGCTTCGCAATGGCTGGTACGAGACGTGGGAGCGGTGCTTCGACGTGCTCATTGGCGATCTGCTATCTACGCTGGAGCGAGGGTGGTTATTCTGACTTGTGTCGTAAGGGGCAAGACGTAAGCAGAGGCGAGTTGGGTCCCCAGTTGGCGCGAATTCATTTCTTATTTTCTCTCCTTATTTCAGAGTGATACCCACTTTACTTGGTCCGCTTCAATAAGACCGGTACTGTTGCATGGGGACTTATGGGTGGGCACTTCGCCGAACGCCGGCGTGTTGGATCTTTCCGCTGATGCCTTGATGTAGAGCGGAAACACCGGAACTGATACGGCCACGGGCGAGCCCGTCATCTTTGACCCATCATCCTTATACGGCCACAATGAGGCCGAGTAAGTTCTCAGGTATATCTGCGCTCTTGCGGTAGCTGAATAAATTATTTTTATAGCCTCGCTATGGTCGTATGTTCGGAGGGATACCAGAGTCGTTTTTCGAGGAGTACCACAAACATATGCCGAAAACCGAACCGGTGGACCAGTACGAACTGCGGGGGGATCTGTACGAGCTGTTCCATTACCTTAATCACACGGTCTTATTCGGGGTGAGTGAGCAATAGTTGATGTGTGTGATCGGTCGATGTTAATGATTTTGTGGTATGCAGAGAGCATACGCAAGCAGTGCCCAACGAAAGATGGAAAATTTGTTGCGCGTGTTAGGGTAATCGACTTGTTGTGTACGTTACTGTAAAAGGCAGAGGACGAATACAAGATGATGACTTGGCAGAAGACTGCCATCGCGCTTCGTGATGATTACGGGCAGATACCTTAAATGTCAAGGAAATCAACACGTCAGTCATGAATCGCCTAGACGGTTATGACGAATCTCAAAGAGAAACAAGTGATGGTGCGGAAGAAATGGCAAGTACAGCTCGGCCCACTAATCAGCCGGAGAAGGCCAAGTCTCTCACTGACACTAGAGAGGTGGCGAAAGTATTGATATTCTATATTCAGCAGCCACCGAGTACATGACGTGTTATCGTGTTCGGCGCATGCTTAGAGTCCGCAACGCCTGTGCTGATAGGGAAACCGGAGGAGGTCGGTGGAACTGTCATTCGGACTTGTAGCGGTCGCCGAAACGGATAAGGTTGAGATAAGTGAGGATCCAGGAAATGGAACCTGGGGATGGGATCGTCCGGACAACAGAAGCCTACACCGAAACTGGAATACGTTGCGTTTCTCACCTGCAGAAAGTTTGAGGCCTTGAGGGAGTGGTATTCGCGGATCGGCATATTGCGTGCGACCGCCGTTGGGCGTAAAGTTACTAGTAGGCTAAGCGTCCCCATGCACTCGGTGAGCATTGAACTCGCTGACAGGAGTCGACGGGGTGTTGACGTTGCGATGCTCGATGAGAAGGAGATGAGGACCATGAGTTGTTACATTAGTACGTTGAGCCAGTCGAGCGGCCTTATCGAGTTGACTGACATCCACGGATAGAACACACGAAGCCTGATAATGTCCTAAGTCCGGCTCTCCGCAGAGCTTGAGGCCAGCTGAGAGAGCAGTCATATCTCCGGGAGGGGTTGTGCTAAGGTGAAAGGGTTCGGGTGATTAGAGTGGCAGTGGCCCTGAGACGGGCACTACGAAAAAGGAATGGACAATCGACTTTCCACCTCTGGACGGGGGCTGGACCTCGAGGACCCTGATAGCCATATACGGCACAATGCCATCTCGGTTGTACGTCAGTGTTTTGCCTATCCCCCCTACCGTATGGCTAGTACGGTCTAGTGTATTGCGATGACCAGACCTGATAAGAGAGCGGGTTTGAGTTTGAGTTTCATCGCCCTCCTACATCAATCCTACACCCCAACGCCAGCCTCTTACACCAATGGTCCGTTCGGCCCTTCCACCGCACGTACACAAGCAATTAGCTCGCATCGAGCCAGGTGCTCAGTTTAAGGGCGGGCTACCACAGGTGATATCTTCATCGGGAGAAGCTATTACGCAAAGTCTGGTTCTCAGAAGGACAAAGGTTCTTATGTGACAGAAGTAGAGTCACTCAAAGCGATAGGTCGCGCTGCTCCTGGCCTAGTACCCACTTTGTTTGCATTCGGTTTCGCCGATGAAGATGGGAGGGAAGCCGACAGTGCCAAGGGCAGCCCGTACTTCATCACAGAGTACAGGTACATGACCCCTTTGACGGAACGCTCGGGGGGATTCTCGGAAGGAGGCTGGCCACGGAAGTGCACAACTACACAAGCCCAAAGGGATTCGGATCCGATGTGCCACCGTATTATGGTGGTGTTACGCGGCTTCGACACGGCTGGTACAGGACGTGGGAGCAGTATGTCGATGCGCTTGTAGGAGATTTGCTATCCATGTTAGAGGCAAGAGGTGGATACTCCGACCTGTGCCGAAAGGGACAAGCTATAAGAGCGAGGCAAGTCTCCAGTTTTATCCTTGTGACTATAGCTCAAATCTCGAGAAGGGTGATACCCGCTCTCCTCCGTCCACTTCGGATCAGACCAGTCCTCTTGCACGGCGGATTATGGGTGCGTCGATTAGCACGTGTTACATCCTCATACCGATGTTTGGTACAGAGCGGGAATGCTGGAACCGATACGACGACTGGGGAGCCTGTTATATTTGACGCATCGTGCGTCTACGGACACAGCGAGGCCGAGTAGGTGTCTTGGATACATCTATTGCGTTTCACGTTACTAAGATTCCCTAGCCTTGCGACACCCCGCTTGTTCGAAGGAATGCCCGAGTCATTCTTCGAGGCGTACCATGATCATATGCCAAAAACGGCTCCGGTGGAGCAATACGAGCTACGGGGAGATTTGTACTTGCTGTTCCACCACCTGAATCATACTGTACTGTTCGGGGTGAGTGCATTCGCGATTGGTGCAAGTCGGTGCTCTCACACCACGCAGGAACCATATGCAAATGTTGCACAACGGAAGATGGAGAAGCTGTTAGGTGCGCTAGCCTGAGGGAGTTCACTGGGAGTTCTGGGGGTCGTGTAGGGTTTACTGTAAACATAGCCAAATAGGGATCATCATCGTCAGTCATTGCTCACCGATACTGTAGCCGCTATTTACTTCTTTGCTGCGTTCCACGGAGTGCTCGGAACACTCTTCCACGGTTTACCTCAAGAAACAGCTAGGAGTTTTTCGGTTTTGATCGGTTTTGGGATCTCGTTGGAATGAGTGCGGGTACGCGTCGTGTTCGACTCTATGAACTTGACGTGCTTCACGTCTTTTGTCGTAGCCGCTTCCCCTTCTCCAGAGCCTGTATCCTATGAGGATCCAGCCTATGATGCTGTCCCAGACGACGATGAAGACAATGAAGACGTCACACAAGAAGATTGTTGGACGGTCATCTCCAGCTTCTTCATGGAGAAGGGGTTGGTCCGACAGCAGCTCGATTCCTTCGATGAGTTTGTGCAAAATAGCATGCAAGAGCTGGTCGAAGAGAACGCAGACCTTGTCCTGGACCAGGCCGACCAGCACACGGGTCATGATTCGGATGTAACACGCCGCTTCGAACTGCATTTTGGGCAAATTTATCTCTCTCGACCTACAATCACGGAGATGGACGGCTCTGTTGTGCCTGTCTTTCCTCAAGAGGCGCGTCTCCGCAACCTGACATACTCTGCCCCCATATATTTGGAGGTTTACCGGAAATTCTCTATTGGACGGGAGGACCCCGATGGCCAACCGGGAGACATGGTTTGGGAGACCGAGTTGGAGGATAGACCACCATTGGAGAATAACAAGGTCTGGATAGGAAAGGTGCGTGATCCGTCTAGGGGTGAAGATGTCAAGACCTAACTTCCTAGTAGCTGCCTATAATGCTCCGTTCGACATTCTGCATCTTGGCAGAGCTGGGAGAGAGGGAACTTTACGATTTGAACGAATGTCCTTATGACTCGGGGGGCTACTTCATTATTAACGGCTCCGAAAAGGTTCTCATCGCGCAAGAGCGCATGGCCACCAATCATGTGTATGTTTTCGCCAAAGCGCAACCCTCTCCCATAAATTTCCTTGCGGAGATCCGCTCTGCAGTCGAGAAAGGAGGAAAGACCATCAGTCAATTCCAGGTCAAAATGTTCCACCGGAACCAAGAAAAGACGGTTGGTTCAGGTTTTCACCTGCTTAGATTAGCATACGCATACTCAATTTCGCTATAGGCTGGAAACGTCATGAAAGCGACCATCCCGTATATCAAAGTCGACATTCCCATCTGGGTGGTCTTCCGAGCCCTAGGCGTCATGTCAGACCGCGACATTCTTGAGCACATCTGTTATGACATGCAAGACATGCAAATGTTGGAAATGCTTAAGCCCTGCATCGATGATGGTTTTGTAATCCAGGATCGTGACGTATGTCGGTTGGTGGGTCTTACTCTCGTGTATGACTAAGGTCTACCTCAGATTGCGTTGGACTTTATCGGAAATCGTGGTACCACAACAGGCCTTTCAAGAGAGCGTCGTATTCGGTACGCGCAGGAGATCCTTCAAAAGGAGATGCTTCCGCACGTATCGATGTCTGAAGGCTCTGAGTCAAAGAAGGCCTACTTCTTTGGGTACATGATCCACAGACTCCTTCTTGCTGCCATGGAACGGAGAGAGCTGGATGATCGTGACCATTTCGGAAAGAAGCGACTGGACCTTGCCGGGCCTCTGTTGGCAAATTTATTCAGGATGCTCTTCAGAAAACTGACGCGTGATGTATATCGTCATCTGCAGAAGGTAAGTGGAAAGGCGTCCTACATCCATAGCGACGCTCATTGGGATATTCTAGTGCGTGGAGACGCATAAGGACTTTAATCTTAATCTGGCAATAAAGCACAACACCATCACCAACGGCCTCAAATACTCTCTGGCCACAGGAAACTGGGGAGACCAGAAGAAGGCGATGTCTTCAAAAGCAGGCGTATCGCAAGTACTCAACCGGTACACCTATGCATCTACATTATCTCACCTGCGCCGGTGCAATACACCACTTGGCCGCGAGGGAAAGATTGCAAAGCCACGCCAGCTCCACAACACTCATTGGGGCATGGTTTGCCCTGCAGAAACGCCAGAAGGCCAAGCCTGTGGTCTGGTAAAGAACTTGGCACTCATGGCGACAATCTCTGTCGGGTCTATGTCGGGTCCTATAATCGACTTCCTCGAGGAGTGGGGTCTCGAATCTCTAGAAGAGAACGCACATTCATCGACGCTCACGACGAAGGTGTTTGTCAACGGTGTCTGGATGGGCGTCCATCGTGACCCCACCAATCTCATCGAGACTCTGAAAAAGCTCCGCCGCAAGGATGACGTCCATCCAGAGGTCTCCATTGTACGCGACATCCGAGAGAGAGAGCTTAGGTTGTACACGGACCCTGGGCGTGTTTGCAGGCCTTTGTTCATCGTCGAGGACCAACACCTTGCCTTGCAGAAGAAGCACGTAAGGTGGCTTATCGAAGGTTCTTCAGATGATGGTGAAGATTTCAAATGGCAGCACCTGACCAAATCAGGCGTTATCGAGTTATTGGATGCCGAAGAAGAGGAAACCGTGATGATTTGCATGATGCCTGAAGAGCTAGAAAATGCTCGGCTTCAACGACGGGGAATATTTAAGAAAGTAGACCCGCAGACTTCGACCCAGCAGCCCGACTAAAACCAGTGAATGAAGCCACCGCACCCCGTGCATGGACACACTGCGAGATTCACCCTAGCATGATCTTGGGTATCTGCGCCAGCATCATTCCGTTCCCTGACCACAACCAGGCACGTTTCGTTACAATTACTCTATCGCGCTAGCACTAACTTGAAGTTAGTCCCCTCGAAATACATACCAATCAGCTATGGGCAAACAGGCCATGGGTATTTATCTGACCAACTTCCTCGTCCGTATGGATACCATGGCCAATATCCTATATTATCCCCAAAAACCGCTCGCTACCACGCGATCTATGGAATATTTAAAGTTCCGCGAGCTCCCCGCTGGCCAGAACGCCATTGTGGCAATTTTATGTTACAGTGGATACAACCAGGAGGATTCAGTTATCATGAATCAGAGTTCCATCGACCGTGGCTTATTCCGTTCCATCTATTACCGCAGCTATATGGACCTGGAGAAGCGTAGCGGAGTTACCCCTCTGGAGGAATTTGAAAAGCCGACGCGTGAGACGACGCTCCGTATGAAACACGGAACATACGACAAGCTCGAAGACGATGGCCTCGTTGCTCCTGGGACTGGTGTTACTGGCGAGGACATCATAATTGGGAAGACGGCGCCTCTGCCTCCGGAAAATGAAGAGCTTGGGCAGCGAACTCGCGGACACAGCCGACGAGACGTCTCTACGCCACTAAGAGCACGGAAAATGGCATTGTCGACCAAGTCCTCCTCACAACCAATGCTGAAGGGCAGAAATTCGTGAAGATCCGTGTGCGGTCATCTCGCATCCCCCAAATTGGGGACAAATTCGCTTCCCGACATGGACAGAAAGGTACAATTGGTATAACCTACCGCCAGGAGGACATGCCCTTCACCTGCGAAGGGATTACTCCTGATCTTATCATCAATCCACACGCTATCCCCTCACGTATGACAATCGGTCATTTGGTCGAATGTTTGCTATCAAAGGTTGCCACACTCATTGGTAACGAAGGAGACGCGACGCCATTTGCGGAATCACAGTCGAGTCTGTATCGAGGTTCCTCAGGCAGCAAGGCTATCAATCGCGCGGCCTTGAAGTCATGTACCATGGTCATACCGGGAAAAAGCTGCAGGCACAAGTCTATCTTGGACCCACGTATATCAACGCCTGAACACATGGTAGAGGACAAGATCACTCTCGGGCACGTGGGCCAGTGCAGATCCTGACGCGACAGCCGGTCGAGGGCCGCAGTCGCGACGGTGGTTTACGATTCGGAGAAATGGAACGTGACTGCATGATTTCCCATGGAGTAGCTGCGTTCCTTAAGGAACGCCTGTTCGACGCAAGCGACGCGTACCGACTGCACGTGTGCGATATGTGAGTCCCGATTTCGAAGTTCCGGCCGTGGCCAAGGTACTAACGGTTACTTAATAAGATGTGGTCTAACGGCAATTGCAAACTTGGTTGGTGCTTTGGTCTCTGTTCGTTTTTTGCCCATGCTAACTCCCCCTCCCCGCTGTGATAGAAAAAGCAAAGTTTCGAGGTAAGGGGTCGCTGTGTAAGACTCCAGCTCTTCCGCTCATCGTACATTACCAGTGCCGAGCTTGCAAAACCAAGACGTCATGTTCGCAGATATTCATTCCTTACGCTGCCAAGTTATTGTTCCAGGTACGCATACTACCCATAAGATTTACTCTATTTGTTTGCTAACAACTGTTTTAGGAACTTCAAAGCATGAACATCGCCGCGCGCCTCTACACGACGTCGACGGGTCGCATTCGAGACTAATTTGGGTTGCCTTTGCTTCCGTACATCCTGCTAGACATTGCATATGTATTTTACTCACAATAATAGCTGTGCTTTTTTTATCAAGCTACACTAGTCTAATCGTCCCGCCTTGACCTCGGTCCACCGTTTAAGAAGCCAACGCGTTCGTCGGCGTGGTCGTCGGCATCGCGCGCAAGCTCTGTAGACGTATGCCGTGACTTGTGCGCATCGTCGTCGTCACTCAGGTCATGGGCATCCTCATCGCCTATCTCAAAGACGACACTATCTTCGTTCATGGAAGTAGCGCCGCGTCCTCCCACTAACGTCGCTTCGTCATCTTCACGACGCCGTAAGTTAGTCCGGCTCTCGATCGCGTCAAGGTCGTAGTCTTCGCGTCCTCGTCGTCTTGCGCCAATTCGTCAGACATCAACAATGTAGATATCCCGGCTAAAAATCAGGACCAAAAAAGTGGGTATAAAAGAGGAGGACTTATCTGCTGTTGTTGGCCGATGGCCGCCATAAGTAGGCGATGACCCCGAAGGCGAAGAAGTAGAGCAAGGACAGCCAACCGTCGAGAAGCCACCAACGAACTCTCCAGCTCTTTGCCGCATAATCTGTATAAGTATCCTGTAAGTCGGGAACCCATAGCCCGGTATAATAAATCCCGTACCTTCTGCGAGACGGCCGGTGAAAGTGAACGTTGACACGACGAAAAAGACGAACACCACGAAAACGACAAAAAGCAGGATGTACTGTAATCTTTGGAACATCCGAAGCTTATAGTGCTGTTTTCGAGCCCGGAGCTGAGAGACGGTAGCTGTTCATGTTCATCAACACATGGTAGAGTTGTCCAAGCGTGGGCTTACCATTGAGGGACCATAAAATCCACATGAGGAACCCACTCAACGTGAATGCTAATGGCACCACGAAGATGAGTAGCACCAGGGCTGAAGTCGATTCGAACTCAAGTTCTACGATGCCTACGGCATACAGGACTGAAGAAATATCTCAGCTTAAATGCCATGGCACGCAAAGGAGGAAGCACCACCTCCGAAGATGAAGTGAGCCGCAGACAGAACCTGAGCTTTACGCATAGTTGGACCAAGGTCATCGCGAACGACACTCAACCCGAGAGATACGACGAGAAGCATGAAAAAGGAAAGCGAGTTCCTGCCTGCGTCAAGAATTGCGACGACAAAGAGGAAAACGGTTGAGGCTGTGCCTTTCCCATGTGCATTGAGGTACCGATAGTAAGCTTGGTAGAGAATCCTGTGAGAAAGACGACAAGAAATGCACAGGAAGACCCACCCAAGTTGCCAACCATCTCGACTATAAGGAAGCCAACAAGACAGGAGAGATAGTACTAAATGGAGTAAGTCTGGGAGCGATGGCACTCAGATAGATCTTGCCTGTATGGGGAGAATTTCGGTAACATGCTTGTAGCACAACCAAGCCCAAGCAGCCGCCAATGCAGTGTAGAAGAGAAACATGACGAAGTAAAACTACGGACCGTGTTATACAATGCGGCAGACGAACACAATGACCACATACGTTGACTTTCGGATAATCGGTCGCTGGAGTTCTCCATCAAAGGTATTTCGGAAAAGAACTGTCCCTTTATATGACGGATGTATGTCTGTGGACTGCCGTTCCTGTAACGCGGACGACGAGGTCTGCAGTACTGTAACAGGTACGACCGCTAGCGAATAGCATTGTCAATCATTGCTTCTTCACAAATGGTGTACAGGCATACCGACGCAGTAGTACCCAGTTTTGCGGACGAGATACTGTATCGGTTCATGATATACGAAGAGTCCGGACGGACTCGGGTTGGGGTTGACACCGGCCTGACGCGTTTGAAGATCTCTGCGGAAGGCGAGGTATGCTCGCTGGTGGAGGCGTGGGGTTTCCTGCGGGTTGTCCCAAAAGTCTTGACCTGTTGCATTGTTATCGCCCCCAGGGAACGCGACTCTTGCGGACCAGAACGTCGTGTTTTCGATAGACTTCCCGCTGGCAAGTGAGAATAAAGCGACCGAGATTGGATGCATCACAGAACCCCTCGCACAGCGTCGGAGGTACATACATACGTCTTCTGCTAACAAGGCTCATGAGAGTACTGCGGGACTCGCAGCACGATGCTTACAGGCAAGTATTCATCCGTATCAAATGTCACCTTCCCGAGATATTGGTATCCTTCCACTCGTAGATGACCATTGCCAGGTGCCCTTGCGATGTACTGTCGAAGCTGACTAGCCCGAGCTTAGCAGAGTATCGAGGTCGATGATCGAGCGCGTACCATTGATGAACGTATGTTGATTACTCCACATTCCGGAGCATATTTGCCTCGAGTAGTCTGTGTCGAGAATTGGGACCTCATAACTGGCTACAACGAGGAAAAGAGGAGGAAAGAGGCAGCGCAGAAAAGCAGCTGGAGGCTGCGTGCCATGAAGAGAACAGAGGGGTCGTGACAAGGTAAGCGGGCCGGTTCTTGGCACTGTAATTGCCTTTCCGAATTCGTCATCACTCCATTTCCTAGGGCCGAGCAGCTCTCAGAGACACTCAGTCACCATGCTCGGCGACGACGCAGAGGATATCTTTGATAGCGTCACATGGGAGTCTCCAGCAGACAACGGATACGCCGCTGCGAACCCCTCTGTACCCCCGCGTCCCGGTTTCAAACAGAGCATAGAAGAGGGAGAGGAGGACCGAGGCCCACATGACCCCAAGTGGTACGGGTATCTCATAACACAGGTTAAGGATCCTGTCAAGGAATTGGCGGAGACAAAGGACGCGTATGTCTCATACCTGGTCACTGCAAAGGTGGGTTTCAACCTACCCGACTTGTTCGTCTCAGTTCTCATTTGGTCAGACGAACTTATCTATCTTCTCAACCCCAAACCCCTCCTCCCGGAGACGCTTTCAAGACTTTGTTTTCCTTAGAAATAATCTTGCTAAGGACTTCCCTGCATGTGTAGTTCCCCCACTACCAGACAAGCATAGGATGGGTTCGTTGTCTCGTTGAGTTCAAATCCATCGTCGTCTGAATTCGTCTTCCTTCAGAATATGTGACTGGCGACAGATTCAGCCCAGAGTTTATGGAGCGGCGTAGACATGAGTGAGTCACAGTGGAGAGTATGCACATGTAACTGAATCCGTGGATGACAGTCTCCACCGCTTTTTACAGCGGATAGCAAGGCATCCCACCCTCCAGCGCAGCACCCTTGTCCGAGCGTTTTTCGAATCTACAGAATGGGTATGCCTATGTTTCTTTCACATGTTCTATATATTTATGATTATCCAGCACGTCATAATGCACCATCATGTTGCGCATCCACCTGGACCAGAACAGTCGCAGGGTGTAATCGATAATATCTCCGACACTCTCCTCAATGCCTTTGCGCGCGTTCGCAAGCCTGACGAGCGCTTCCTTGTAATGCGTGAGAATGTTGACAAGTTCGAGGAAAGCCTATCAACATCCGAACGCCTTTGGAACCGTGTTCGCAGTCGTACAACTGGTAAGTCTTTTTCCCAGCTATCTGCGAATGCTATCTGAGGCTGAACGAGCGGGAACTCCCGATTCACCTGGTGAAGACCTCACTGCGGACTACCATGACCTGGCAGTCGCGGTCCAGGGACTGGGCTTCCTCGAGTCAGGTATCACTGATCAGCTAAATCATTTCTCAAACACCTTGCTCGAATTTTCAGCCCTACTCCGACATACCGTGCGTTCATATGAAATCCTTTGAGAGAATCACGTCTAACTTGTCTTTAGACGCAAAATACAATTGACCCATTCCTCGTGCATCTGCATTCACTGCTAGCTTATTCCCACGCACATCGAGCTGTGCTCAAGTTGAGAGATCAGAAGCAGCTTGACCTTGAGGAGCTCACCGAGTACTTATCTGGTGTGACCGCTGAGAGGGACAGGCTGTCTGCCATTATAAGTGGACATGCGGGAAGTTCAGGTTTAGGCCTCAGCGCATACCTTAGGGACAAAATGGACGCCATCAGAGGTGCTGATGATGACAGGAGCAGGGTTGAAAAGCAGAAGAAGCTGGATGCCAAGATCAAAGAAGTAAGCGTGGCTCTTGGCGCCATAACACCTTGCTGACAGGTTGAACAGCTGACAGAAGCCGTCACGACTGCCCACGAAACTTCCGATACCTTTAGCAATGAGACTCTGTGCGAACAAGCCACCTTCCAATATGCAAAAGAAGCAGAAATGAAGGAAATGCTTGGCAATCTTGCCGACGGACAAATTGAGTTGTACAGGAGTGTAAGCGTGATCCTCGTGTTTTCTAAAGCTTCCTCGCTTATCTATGCTAGGCCATGGAGGAGTGGGACAGGATCATTCCGATTATTCAGCGCATACGCGTGGACGTTTAGCACATTTTGTACTACATATTCCTAAGTTCATATCTAATCGTGCTTTCTTGAGCGACGCCATACTTGTCCACCTGCATGTTGTTGTCAAGGTTTCCCGAGGACTTCCTGCGTTGCAACCTGTTCGCTTGTCGATGCAGATTCGAGATTGGCTAATGTTCGTAATTTGTCTGCAGACTCCTGAACCGCTAAGGACAGCTGTGTGTTTTCGATCGTGAGCAAACAATTGCGCTTAGCGCTTCTCTCGCTTACGTTGACAACCCCAGTGTCGACAGCCCGCACCATATGTAGCTCCGACTTCTCGGAGGCACCGGATGTCGTATGCTGACTTACGGCTGGTAACCAGGGTGGAGGATCATCCTATTCGGCACTACAGAGATTATATCCCGGCCACGCATCAAAAGATAAAATACCTTGTCGGGTATTGCAGAGGGTGCTTTGCCATCCTGCAGTTCCAAGACGATCGCGAAGGTGTTCTCACCTCCCAAGCAATCAGCGCGTGTGAGATGATTTCCAGGCTAGCGGGGCTGCACACCATCACGAGGCAACTCTGCCAGCTGAGACTCGATCATGCTGAGTTTCACCATGAAGGAGCGGAAGTATTGTCCTAAAGCCGCCGTGGCCATGGCACCTTCGACACTGCACGATCGGCCCTTTTTTACTAAGAAGATGTGTGGAATAGACGAGCAGTGGAAGTTGACCTGGTGTCCTTATTGAACGACTCAATGGCGATCATGGTCTGAATTGAGAAGATGAAACGCTCTAGGGCGACTTCATCCTTGTCCTTGATTACCACGACCACTTTTTCAACGTTCCCCTATGTAGAAATTCGGTTTCATTTCTTCTCGACATGACAAGTGTATGCGCTGACGAGCACAAGTTCATCACTGATCGCTTTCATCGCGCCGGCGATATACTCGTTCAAGCCTGGATGGCGCGACTGGTAGACAGGCGTTTCGTACTTCTTGCGTCGCACAAAAAGATCGGCTGGGTAAACCTGACGGACATACAAGATTGTATGGATTGCCACTTCGACTGTATGGGCGCGTGTGTGTAAGCTGTAATAGGTATAGTACGGGTGCTCGATGCCTACTGAATTCAGAAATGCCAAGTACGGCCTCTGAGCGGAGGTAAGTCATATTCCGCCATCTATTTTGAAGCATGACTCACGATTGAATGTCAGCGTCCCTTGAGAGGACATTTCAGGCCAGGTTTTGTGCGACTGTGGTGCAGACACCCAGAGCTCGGACCGGGACAACCGAAATTCTCATAACTCTCTCCGTTGTCGGAGTTGCGTTCTATCCCCGTCTTATCACTCCGCAAAGAGACCTGGTGATCGGTTCCTCGCTGTGCAACGGTATGCGTCGGACATGAAGGCATACAGTAGTGATTCTCCGGGTCGGTGGAGTTGTCTGCCGGATGATGGCGGATTACGTGCGGGCCTCACCGCATTGTTTCGGTAGGATCAGGGCATCACAGTTGCCCGTTGGTCCGGTGCGTCTCCCAAAGTAAACGGGCGGAGATATGACAAGAGTCCGTTTCGGAAACCTGGCACGGGCGAAGAGCTTGCTATTGTATCGGGCTCAGGCTGGTCGCCGCGGAAAAGATGTGGCAAGTTGTCAGGGGCCCATATAGATGGATGCACCAACCCACCGGAACACTTTTGACCAACCTGGCATAGTTGACTAAATACACAGAGACGGGCGGCGCGTGGCGACGCAAATTGTGCGTTTGAACTGAGTGAGTGCTTGTAATGATGACTGCTCCGTACTCCTCAGCAAGTTGACGTGTCCATTCTTCCGATGAACCATACTTTCCTTGCGTATGATGGGTGTTGCTCCTCGGGGCCCGATGCTGGCGTCGCTCTAGTGATCACGTCCTTGTTCCCACGGCGGTTGGTTTTTTCTTGTCCCAATGCGCAAAAACCCCACTTGGAGCCGTCGATGCCGTTGAGGCACTCCCGAATGTTCGCTGCGTCCGGCTGAGCTGCTGTAGCGCCAGGCAGGCCCAGGCTATACGTGAGCCAGTGGCCCACCCGTCTCGTGGCCCTTGACGCGCATTGACCAGACTCATCTAGGTCTATAGATCCCGCTAGAAAAGCTTTTGAGAACAGCTTACTCCAATCCACCCCACGGGAGCATATGCATCCGCCAGGCACAAGATCTGGATAGAAATTTTATTCCCTTTCCACGAAGGCGCAAATTAGCGGAACTAATAGTATGAGCTAACTTACCCACACGGTGCAGGCAAATTGATTCCGCACCTTACGCCTTCAGACCTGCTTTACGAAACTGCGAGTCTCGCTACTACCAGGTTCGGCGTCACACCGTTGAGCCAAAGTCGTTCGAATGGCACGAGTGGTGCGGGCATCGTCTGTCGCAAGTTGAAGAGCTCAGAGGTATGTTAGAAGAACCTGTCCGAGTCGCGGTATAAGGCCACATTGTTTGGCGTCTATGCGTCTCACCTTATAAAGCTGTTTTCCTAGACTGCACTTCAGTTTTTGCTGGGTGTGAAAAATTACATTGCCTCATGCTCCTCTTGCCGGGATTTGTCTTCCCAACTTCTCTCTGCCATCCTGTTATCGAAGCGTCCCACACTGACAGGTTTTATTTGTTCAGTTGACAAGTCACTCGGTGACCCATCCGACATCTGTACCATGTCTCAGAATCCTCAGGACAACCAGAACCAGTCATACCCTCTCCGCCTTCCTAATTATCGCTTCCTCCACCAAGGCAGGTATCACCCATATCCTACTTTCAATCGACAGCAGGGAGCTTTTACGCACGAAACCGACGATGTGGAAATTGTGGTATGCGTTGTGTTGATGGTCTGTGTGCTTCCTCGCTAAGAGATCGACCCTAGGACGCACCGATCATCCCGACTAACGAGGCTGGACCATCTACTAGTACTCAACAAGGTCCCTCAGTCACGGTGCTTCCGTAACACGTTGTATTTCTGTCTCATCTTATTCTATTCTCCAGTCAGAGCCTCAACCGGTAGCCGATGAACAAGGGGATGTTGGCCTTGAAAACTTGGCTGTCATAGTCACCGAGCTGGAAGGCACATCCTCGGGAAGTACGCACCTCGTGATAATGTCGCTTTAGTTGTTGTATGTTTCTTCGGTTAAAATCCGGTTCCGTTACTATTACGCTCACTTCATAGGATTTTGCTTCAGCAATGAGGAGTCAGACTTCAGCAGCAAAGACTAGGACCCGAGACTGAGAGAGATCTCGCCTCACACACACACACCCCTCCCAGAATGGCATGATTCTGGGCTCTTGCCTTTTTTTTTTACCGGTTGGATATCAGCCTCTTTGAGTTCCGGAATCATCTTCTCGTAGCTTTTCGTATTTTTGCGGCTGACCGCCGGCTAGCCCCCCACGTCGCGTCCAGGCGGCTGTCGCTGTCTCACGATGTCTCACGTTCTGGCCCGTCATCTGTACGGTTTCAGACTACCGTTTGGTTAATTTCCCAATTTCAGATGGTCTGGTTCCTGTCAGCATAGCGCCTTCAAAGGGCGCGCATGTGTTGCAAAAGAATCGCGTCGCTATCTCCATTTGCTAATTCATCGATGTCTTCCATTCAGCCCGTTCATGTGCATTTTCCGGCGCTGCTGTTGCAGCCGCCCGTTGACCGCGTCAGGAAGGTGCGTCTCGCGCAACCGGATCCACGGTTATGTACATACGCTTATCAGTGAAAAAAATCCACCAAGCGAGGGTTGGTTTATCCAAAGTTGGCCCAGTCCAAAGGCAGTGGCGATAGGATGCACTCGCCTGACCTCTTCTGGGGCACTCGAAGGGTGTCAGCTGCCCCCTCAGGGCCGGAGCCCAGGGAAGCGGTGCCTCGGGAACGCATTCATCTCGCAAAGGTACTGTGACCCTTACAGGACGCCACGCCACCCCCCATCCCTGTTTCCCCCCTCTCTCACCTATTCGTTTTTTTGGGGTGCGATCTAAACGCTGACCCACCTGTTGCCGTGGCCCACTTTTAGCCCGCCGTCGTGTCCAAAATCCTCACACTATTTATTCGGGACAGGACGTGCTTCGAACCACGTTATGTGGGCACGTCGGCGTCCTCGGAACACGTATCGCCTCTGCTCTTTGGCTTCGTCGGTGTTGGAGGGCCGCTGGATGCGAGCAGCCGATGCACCCCAGTGATCGAAAAAGTCGATGGCGGCTCGTTCGTCTCTTCTTCACCCCCTTATCCGTCGACGCCGATTTCCTCTTACTCCTCTGGGACGTCTACCTCCGGCCGAGATTCGGAGAATTCTTCGGTCGTATTTAACGTAGGAATTTGAGCACCCTGCTTGGGCGGCGCGTGTTGAGCGAACGCAAGCACAACAGAGCAGTTTTCACGGACGCCGCGGGCGGCCCAGATACTGGTTCATCCCATGTCCTTGTTTTTTTTTTGACTTCAATTTCCGGGTTGCGCAAATTTCAAACGACTTCTTCATACAAATATATCTCTCGGATCTAGCCACTGAATTGGACAGATAAACATGTAAACAACGTAAGAGATAGGGTAAGATGAACATCAGTCGACCTGAGCGACCAGCCCAGCTCTCCCTCTTCTAAGCCGTTCCTCGAGACCGCCGTGGCCCCCAAACACTTTCTTCTGTTCGCCACTCAAGAACCCACCCATGCCTTTGGACTTCGCACGCGCCCGCTCTTCCGCTTCCAACTCCGCCTTTTCCTTCTCTAGCAATGCATTCAACCGGTCCTTTCTTTCCGTCGACATCTCAGCGGCATTATTGGTCATGGCGGCCAGGCGCGCTGCGCGATCTTCGCTACCGCTTGCGGCTGTTGATGGCTTGGGTGGTGGGCTAGGACGTGCGCGCTTGTGATCATGAACGGGCGAACGGCTGCGATACCGCTTCCGAAGACCACCACCACTATTGTCCCGTATTCTCAAGTCAGGAGAGTGATCACGACTTCTACCCCGTCGTTCGCGGCTGTCACGATCAGACTCGTCCGAGCGCGGCCATCGAGGCGACCGTTCATCACGAGTACGACCGCGGCCAGTACCCATGCCGTAATCCCCTTGTCGTGGCCTGTAACGGGGGTCTGGACTATGGCTACGACGTCCATCCTGACGCGGAGAGTAGGAGGGATGACGACGGTCGTCCCGATCATTGTAGCGACGGGAATTGATGGGAGAGCGAGAGACGATGGGAGAGCGAGAGCGACGGTCGTGGGGACTTAGAGAACGTTGTGACCGAGAAGCGCGGCGCCGGTCATAGTCACGTTCATCATCGGAAGGCGACATTGGCGAACTGTGACGCTGCCCCCTGTCTCGACGTCGCTGCTCCTTTCTTTCCCTTTTTTCACGTCTTTTTTCCTTCTTCTCTTTCTTCGTAGGCTTGATGCCGTTTCGTTCCTGCAATTCACGGAGACGCAGGGGGTTGGACATCAACGCCTCATAGGCAGCAGCCTCCTGCTGTTTGATAGCCAGGAGAGGATCCTCGCGGACTTTGGCTGCAACATCACGCGCTGTATTCGCATTTTGAACGGCGATGAAGTTCTTATGCGCGGCACCAATCTGAAGAGAATGATAAGAGGGGTGAAACCTGTACACAACGAGAAACGATTTTACCTTTTCATTCTCGGTTCCAATCAAAATCTTGTCACGCGTTTCTTACCCAGGAGGTAATCTTCCAATCATTCTGGTTTTGACTGGATCCTGAGGCGGGTGTAGCATACATCCACTCGAGTTTCTCTCTACTCTTTTTCCCTGTCTGTTCCTCTTGCAGACGCTGGAGCTCTTGCAACTGGCGTTCTTCTTCCTTCTCTTTGCGAAGCTGCTCAAATTTCTTCTTTTCTTCAAGCTATTATAAAGTGGGTGTAAGGACACAGTAGCCTTGGAGAGGCATAAAGGCGTACCGCTCTCTTCTCTTCCAACCACACCCGCTCCTGATTCTTCATCAGGAGCGGATGCCATGACTTCTTCATGTTAAGTCACCACCACCCATCTGAAAGATTCTCTGGTTAATGATCAAAAAGGATGCTTCGTGGAAGGATGAATTAGAGAAATGTTCGTAACAGCAACGAGTCGGATCCGGGACACGTGAGGCATGTTTGCCACTATTTGTTCTGGGCGGGCACCTCCGGGCCGGAATGTGGCTTGACAGCTGGACCGTGATCTCCTTCTTCACGCAGGCTCGTGTACCTCCCCTCAACTCGGAGTTATGTCACGGCGGGAGGATGAGGAGGATATTGAAGCAAGTGAACGTGAGCCACTGGCTGGGGAACACAATGACTCGCCAGCCCCACCGCTCAGGTGCGTTCCGCTGTCGTATGAGAGGCACGCAGAATTCGTTCTAACGATATGTTTAACAGACCAACGCGTTCGATTCATGCCATGACTCGGGACGAGATCAGGAGGGGAATTGCCAACCGTGCGATACACTCCCGGACATATATCATCCTCTACCTTGTCATGGCTGCGCTATCAATAACGACGGTGGTGCTCAGTATACGGGAGGGTTGCCCGGGTCTCGCATTCTACATCCTGGAGGTCATTATCAACTCGGCAATGATTGCAGAAGTAGCGATCCGCTTCCTTGCATTTGGTCGCGTGAGTGAGACAGTGATAGCGAATAGGACCCTCCGCTGATCTACGAGGCATCGGGCAGCAATTCTGGAAACACCCTTCAACGTATTTGATCTTGTCGTGACGGTGTTTTGTGTTTTGACGCTGCTCGTTATTGTCTTTGCCGGCTGCGGTGCAACGAGCAAAGAGGAGGAGATTTTCGACACCCTACTTCTCATCACTCGCAATGTGCTCCAATTTGGGCGGCTGGCGAATATTGTACGACAGTAAGCATTCGTGTTTCCTATGACGGCTCAATATCGTGACTAAGAGGATATATGCAGGTCTGGCCAGTCAATATTCGCGCGTCCAAGGCCAATAGACTTGTCAGCTGCGCGTCGTGCCGTAGTCGATATGGACCTCGATCTGTCTGATGGCGAGAGCGACGGCCTCCAATCGCCTCTCCATCGCAACGCCGTGTTATTTGACGTGCAGGGTGACCAGCGATCGACTCAACGTGGCCCGGTGTCGGATATGCCACGGGCGGTGCAGGGTGCAAGAGAACGAGACGATGAAGATATGTGGGCAGAATTAGGGTAGCTCCGCGGGTAGCGCATACCGTGTCTTTATTTACCATCCGTATATGCTTTCTAAACGTCGGTGCCGCGGATACGATACCAGGTGGACTATTGTTCGGTTCACGATTGATGACATGTCAAAGCGGAGGTGTGTGATCAAATGAGAAGACTGAAATGAAGGGTCGTCGGCGTTGGCCGTTTGAGAAAAGCAGGGTTCGTGGTTACAGAAGTTAATGTAGTGTGCGCAGATGAGGTGACAGTTATAAAGGGATGCAGCCGCGGACCAATCATCGAGCAGACCAGGAGAGCTCATAACTCGGTGAGATTTCGCGGGCGTTGCTAGCCAGGGGTGGAGGGAGCCTTATGTCCACTAGCCGAGAGGAAAAAAAGGGACGTAAGGGGATGATGGCTGCGAGGGATCCGAGAACGTTGCAATTGTAACCGAGGCCTGAGCGGGATGTCCGCCCTGCCAGAGTAAATTGTCCACCCTTTTTCTCTTCCACTCCTTCCATATCTTCACCTATTCACTCCTTCTCTGTCCATGTCTATCGAATCCACTCCCTCCTCTTCCCGTCCATGGTGGTCGCGCTCCTCTGTCCTCTCAAAGTCTTCCGAGTTCGTATCCTCCTCCCCACATCCACCGACTTCCTAATATATTTGTAAAACAGCAAACAGCTGCCATGTCCCCAAGGCACCAAACTCACCGCATCAAAAAAGTTCAGCACCATCGCAACTGCCTTCGGACTCAAGCCTAAGAAGACCACCACTCCCGCCAAAGAGCCCGCGTCCCCCATCCTTCCTCTTCACACCGGCGATATCGAGACTCCTCCCCGTCCAAAACCGGTCGTAAAACCCGTCTCTGTTGCCGTTGGATGGTCCGACCCCCGTGCCCTTCAAGCTGAGGATTTTCTAGAAGCCTATCCACAGTCGGTTTTTAGCACCGATCTCGACCCGTTCGCTACTGCTGCCAAGTACCCCGACGGTCCTCCTAATGTTTCTGATTCACTCCGCTATTCTACATTCTCTGAAGTTTCGGTTTTGGATCCCCACGTACGCCAGGATGCGCCCCACACTCACAACCGAATGTCTTTTGCCTCTTCTTCGTCTCTTTCTCATCATCGAAGCGACCTCACGTCCGATTCCTCACTAATCAGTTCCCCTCTCTTGTCCCCCGTTATGTCAGGCCGCCATCTATCTCGGTGAGTCCGTCCATAAACAAAACATGTCAACACTGAAATCCGACCCTTTTAGGTTGACCGTCGAAAGCGAACGCCTGCGGGAACTTTTCCCTCCATCTCCCGTTTCTCCCCAGTCACTCCGAGGTGGTTGGGATGACCGGTCTCGTATCTCCCCCTCTCCATCCTCAGCAACTCTGACAAACGCACACGGGAAAGGCGCCACAGTTTCTCGTCCAAGGACACGATCAAGAGGGGTCGTTGATACGGGCCGTTCTGGAGCTGACCTTCACTGTCTGACCAAAAGGTGGCTTCTACGTCTTCAATTAATGCTACTGGCCCTCTGGTTGCTATCCGCCAGCCTTCGTCTAGTAAACTGCATCCTTTGCAACCGCCAACAGCTCCACCAGCCTCTGAGCTTCCACCTGCCCCAGGAGATCCCCAGCAACGCGATTTTTCTCTATTGCCAGCTTTCGTAGAACCCACACCTCAATCTGCGACATCGTCGTCGTCTAGTTTGTCCTTCGCATCATCTGTTTCATCGAAGTTGGACACGTTAGAGGCTGAAGGTCATCGGCGAGACATGCGACGACTCAAAGACGCCAAAAAGTCTGGCAAGAGCCGACCACCTCCCCATCAAAGGATGCCACTCGCGATGTTCACGACTTGACGTCGAAAATTTCCCGTAGTAGCCGAGAGTTCAGCCCAACACGTACCCTGAAGAAGGCTATCTCCATACAGAACCTTCCAAAACGGTCTCCGGGGAACGGTAAACCCCCGAGCCAGCCCGCTGTCGAAGACACAAAGTCGATGAAGAAACAACGCTCATTTCACCATACGCGTATTCCAATGCCTCCTTTTCCAGCCTCGTTGAAGCAGACAGGGTTTTCGAATGCTTCGGGGCGAGATGCTGTTTCGGTACCTGAGGAACCGAAGGTTAGCGTTCAGTTACCGCAGAAGTCCCCTTGAGCTCGCCGGTGTTGAGCCCGATAAATGTTCGCAAGCGGCTATTTTCAGGACCGAGCTTGCGGTGCTCCATGTCCTCCCAGACCCCAGAACCTGATGATGACACGCCATCGATATTTAGCCTACCATCAGTGGCCTCAATTCTGCCTCCCCCTCACAATACCGTCCCAATAAGCGGGTCGTCTAATTCAAATATGCGGCAGTTGTCATCTTTTTGGGATGATGAAATACCTATTAACCCCGATGCTGGCAACGAGTCGCGAGATATTGGACCACGGCATATTCTGTCAGCTGCAGACATTCTCAAATTTGAGAACATGGTTCTAGATAGCGAAAATCGTAATGGGGTTGTGCGATCGCGCGAGAATTCTATCGCTTCCCCTGCCACTCCAAACCATCCTGTGCGTACTGCGCATGACCTAGCAGCCCCGGTCAAGTCGGTTTCTCCGCCTTCCGCTGGGCGGCAATTCTACTCTCATGGGTCAGGGAGTAGTAGGTCTCTCGCATCAAGTCGGCAAAGAACGCGGGGCAGTTCACTACAAGGGAAAAACGTTACGAACAGCCGTCCTCAGATTGGTGTTACCTCTCTCGGACAGGCCGTACGTTCTCTGTCCTCCCAGTCCCTTAGTGCTCTGCATGGACTTCCGCAGCCTCCTCGCCTACGGACGCGACCTTCGACGTCTTCAGGTGCCAGTTCTCTAACGACCGATGATGCCCCTTTGTTTACACCCGGAGACCGGACAAGTATCATAGCCCTCATACCCTTGTCCCCGCCGCCAGCGCGACGAAGTATCACACGTCGCGCGCTCGATCCACCCTCCGCTGCACCGACATTGAGACCCTTGGTCTCTCGTAGACCATCGTTCCTTGATATGAGAGACGATCTGGACCGAGAACTGCCGCCACCGGATGACAGCTTCCTTGACATGGGCAAGGCTTCTTTGGATACGGTTCGAAGCAGTATGGAACTGGAAGAGGATCTTGCTCTTAGCTGACGCCTACCTTTTCACGTTGCGATAATATAGCATGAGACTCCTTCGCTTGCAGATTCCCCTCTATCTTATTCATTTATCTTATGTTGGCCCTGTCGCGCTTTCGGTTTCATCTGTCCCATCACCTTTTTTAATTTCTACATGCGCTGATGTACATTGCTTCATTCACTCTTTATGCGGCTCATACCCACCGCTCTCTTACTTTACACCTCGCTTTCCACGATTCAAGCATTTACACTCCCCGATTCCGACGCTCCTACGCATCACTCCCCAACTCTACTACAGTATGAGGGACTAGCACATATTCAAACGCGAAGTAAAGGTACTGTTCTTCTCATCCTCGGGTGCGTCAAGTTGTCATGGCCTGTCAATGGCATTGTGCCTGTACCGCGGGTGGCGTATCAGAGCGCTCGTTTCTTTCCTTTTTGGTCCTCTTCACTGATGAACTACGATATTTTCCGCGAAGAGCTCGCTGTCAAGCATCCTGCTTATGGCCACGGTCTCTGGGAACCGAGCCCAAGGGGACAATATACTGCCGTTGAAATTGGCGACGTTGGTTTCATCCGCGAGGGCTATTTCCACCGCTTGTTTAATGTTCTACTCCCTGAAGATCATCCATCCCATCAAGATGGTGTTCCGCGACGTCATGAACCGCTAGTACTCAGGACGAGATCGCCTACTAGTATAGGCACGCTCCAGCCAAATGACCTCCGCTCAAATGGAGTCTCGGATAGGTCTGATGGAAGTGGACGTTGGGCCTCTGGGTAATCGCCATTGAGTCCCACATTCACAGTATTGACCTCATTGACTCCTCATAGACCCGATGAAGCTGAACAACACTCTTTTTCATGCTCTAGGAGGCGAGGCGCAGTCTTATCTCTTCCGGTGCCAGCTCAGTGCAAGGACACGTCGGCTCGGGGAGACTTCGCTAAATGCATAACTAAGCACATCAACGAGTGGTTTGCGTTCGCTCGGGAACGGGGTTTGGGAATAAGCCGCGAGGATATTATTTTGGTCACTGGATGTCATCTGGCGAGAACATGGGCTACCATCGCATTTCAAGAGAAGGAAGAACAAGTGTCATTTGGAGTTCAAACGTATGGCGTTTCCAATGCAACATGGCAGTTTACGCGTAAAGGTGCCAAGGGGGTCGCGTATAATCTTGGTCCGAGTGGCCAGGTGCGTTTCTCTATATTTTTCTCGCCACAACAGGTCATGGTCAACTTGGATCGAACCAGAACCTACCGGAGAATCAGTGCATATTTGTTAGGGGCTTCCGCGTTACCCTATTTTCCAAAATATTACCAATTCTTCAGGAGCAGCAGGGCCCGATCAGCTTTCAGATGAAGGTGATCCTGACCCAGATCCGCAACTGAACAGCATCCCCACCGAGACTCACGTAAGTTGGTCGATTTAACTTTTTCCAACCCTTAATTGATTTTTGAAAGTATCAGGAACCCCTTCATACACTCATGGAGTATATCGCTACAGTGAGCTGTCTTTGACTGGCATTATGTGTTCACTGAAAGGTCGCGCAGCAAGCACCTGATTGTGATATGGCTCTTGTCCACGATGACGACCTCCGATACATCGGAAATGCTGTATGTTCATCCATTTGTTGATTGTACTGTCTCCCTCACGCTTTAGTCACTCGAATCCCTCCGGCCAGATATTATGATGAATTATCTTCAGAAATCCGCCCCCAAAATATGGCAAGTTCAATGTGGTGAGTATGTGACAGCCCTACGATGATCCCAACCTCATGACGACGAGGTTTACCGAAAGATTGGTCCTCCACTAGTCACGCTGTCGAGGGTGCTTCGAAAGCCGGGGCACCACCCCCAAAGGCAGTTGCTAAGGTAGCATCGTTGTCAAAGCTTGCATTCGGAGCACCAGAAGACTATCTCGCTTTAGACGCCGCTCCCACGGATGAACGACATTCAATGACATTTGTACCTTCATTGCAGTTGTCACTCCAACCCGTTGGAACATCCGACCAGCGTAGGCGCGAAGATCTTGAGGAATGTGAGCCTTCGTGTTATTTATCAGTCTTCTTATTCCGCTGACGTTCCTGTCAGTTGATCGCTTCGCTAACGCCCGTCTTGAGGACTTAGCGGGAGACATATTGAACCTCTGCAAAGATCGCCAGCTTGATGATATATATCTGAAGATTGATGCTCTTCAGCAATACATCAAGGTAGTGAACATTTAGTACCCGCGTGTTCGAACTTGTGGTTGACAAGTTGCTTTAGTTCCTCGCAACTCCTCCCATACCCGTTGTAACTGATGACCCTAACCTTTGGACAAGAGGAGATTCTTCCTCGAAATCGACTGTGCATCCTGTCTCAAAGCCGGTTGATTCTCAGCATGAAGGGCCCGATGAACCTTTAATAGCCACTGACAAGAACCCTTACTCCCTATACGGACTCCCTGCTCTGTCAGAGCCTGTTAAACCCTCCACAATTGCTCCGAACCCCCCATCTCGCATAACACCAACCTTTCCAGGAGCTTATTTTGGCGAGGATGTCACACTTGAAGGCATGGACAATATAGTCAGGGTTTCCGACTTTGGCACGGATCCTGCCAAAGCACCGTTGGTCATCAAGAACGTGCGCTCTTCTTCAACAACAGCAACATCAGGGTCTGATCACGGTGCGGGTGTGATACTCGAGGGCATGGACGACATAGTCTGGGTGTCTGATCGCACAGCGGGTAGTTCCGCTGAGCGATCTGTAGCAATGCCAAACTGCTAATCATGCGTTGCCTGCACTTCGCGAGATCAAGCAACAGATAGAGCGATTCACCGAGGGCAGATTTGAGAGGACCTCTCACCTGGATCTGGTACGCTTCCTCATCCGTAGTCCAGGGACGGTTTCTTATGCGTTCTTTCTCGCGTTTATCAGAGCGAACCACACAATCGTGTTCAGCTTCGCCGCTGTGCTGTACGCCTCCTCATGTCCAGCGCCTCCCTCTCTCCTGCAGACTTCGCATCTCCCATCGGGTTTTTAGGTCCCTCAGAGTCCACGCCCTACTTTCCTACCGGGGACCTCCAGAGGGATCGAACGGCGGCATTCAATATGCCATGGATTGTTTAATGATATGGAGGACGATTTCGCGGACATGACGATGTCACTATCGCCAACACGCTTTGCAAACTCGCCCAGGCGCTCAGTGATTTGGGTCTCAACAAGTACGCGTTGAATACCTCCGGTTTCGCGTTGGAAACTCTCGAACATTCTACGTTGCGGCACCTAATGACTTCCGTCATCATGTCGCTTCGATCCTGTCCGTACAGGCAAATATTTTGTACGACCTAAAGCAAAACGACAAGGCCGCAGACGCGCCCACAGAGCTGTGACTCTTTTCAGGGAGCACCAGGATTCTCAATCTGTCCCCGTCCCCGAATTAACATTCGCTTTGCTCAACTATACTGTGCTACTCAGCTCCACCGGCCTCAAAGACGAAAGTGCTGCAGTAGCATTCGAACTCCTTGTCGAGGTAGATGAATCACAGCCTGATATGAAGGGCATCTCTGCGCTTTGCAATCTATGCCTCTCGAATATGCGCTTCGACGCCGAGTATGGCATGGACTTGGCCGCGACGGAGGAGACGATTGAATTAACCCGCACGTCGTCGAGTTCGATCTCCAAGACGGCCTTGGCAGGTGCGCTCCTGAATAAATCGAAGATACTTTCATCGAGAGGACAGAACGAGGCTGCAATCCCCTTCAGCGCCGAAGCTGTAACTCTCCTTCGCGACATGTCCGCTACGCGTCCCCACCTTCTCCTCTTCCTCGCGCATGCCCTCGACACTCATGCTCATCATCTCTTGGAGGCAGACCGCAAAGGCGAATCGTACTCAATTAGACACGATGCGGTCGAGCTCTGGCAGACACTGAAAGTCTCTGCCCCTGATCCGATTGCGCGGCCATTGGCATGGTCCCTTTTTGAACTTGCAAAGTTCCGTCGCCAAGGCAGCGACTCGGGGGGAATGTCGCTCCATGAAAACCTCCGGATAGCAGAGTGCGCTGTCGAGCGTTCCGTGGAGTGGCACCCCCGGATGTTCTTGGCCTTGCAGATGCGCTCTATCTGCTTGCGGATCGGATGCTCGAGTGGACAATAATCGCGAGGCCGCCGGATACGCGGAAGAGTCGGTTTATTATTTCCGGGAAGTGTCTGCGGAGGATCAGAAGTACGCGTTGGACCTTATAAATTCGCTCTCGCTTGCTTCATCCTGCCTCGCATACACTGAACGGGACGAGGATGCATTTGAGTACGCGAAGCAAGCTGTTGAAGTTCAACATATGCGAAGGGGGTGGAGGACAAACACTACGATGCGCACCTCCGTTGGCTGCTGATGAACGTCGTATTCCGGTCGAAAGAAATGAACAAGGAACATGAAGCTCTCCCTTGGTTGCAAGAGCTACAAGCCCTTGATCCGTCAGTAGGTACGCACGAGTTTCCCCAATTGGACCAATGAATTAGGTGACCTAATGGCGGAGTGATAGGGAATCCTATGCTGCGCCGAGGTAGCATGTCTCAGGAAAATGGTAAAAGATTCAAGAAGCAGACGAGCCACTGGCTGGACCCAAACACCGATGCGTCTAAACAGAATACTAGCTTTACTTCCTCAGCGCCAGTGATGGCAGCAGTGAATGCTTCCACGCCAAAGGTAGACAAGGGAAAAGGGAAAGAAGTCGCTCTCTCACCAGAGGCACGAGGTTCCACCGTTCCACCGCACAAGATGTCAAAGGAAAAGCGAAGGAAGTGAGCCCCTGTTCGACCCGTGGTCTCCCGGGAGCCGCGGCATAGCGTAGGCATGCAGACATCCGAAACATGGGTCCTCCACAGGAAGTGATCATCGGTGGCGGCGCCGGCTGCAGTGATCACTGAGTAGCTTTCTCGGCATGGGCAGCGGCCGGCGGCCACGATACGGGTAGCCGCACTCTGAGTGGCCTAAGAAACTTCTGGCTTGGGAATGGGCGGAGTCAGTATAGATGGTGGCATTGGTAACTCTGGCTCGAGTGGTCGCCTTCAGAGTAGAAATTATGATACTAACAACGACAAGACCGACAATAAGAATGGATGCAACAGCGCTGGTTAGCGACCGTCCTCCACTACCCGCATTGGCGCCTGGAGTGGGATGAGGATACAGAACAGGCCGAATGAGGATGCCTGATGCTTGTCACTACCTCTTTTCTCCTGTCATCTTCGTATAGTCTATCCATACCGTGACCAATATCAAGCTCCATACGCATACTTTTGTAAGAACCTTCATCGGGGAAGATATACGCACTTTTCTGAAGTTCCTACGCATCACTCCCCAACTCTACTACAGTATGAGGCTGGGGGTGCGTCAAGGTTCACCGGTTCACCTGTCATAGTAGCCTGTCAGTGGCGCGGTGCCAGTTCCGCAGTTGGCATGTTGTAGCGCCCGTCGTTTCTTCCCTTTCAGTCCTCTTTTACTGAGTTCCTCGATGGACTACGATATTTTCCGCGAAGAGCTTGCGGCTAAGTATCCTGCTTATGGCCACGCCCTCTGGGAACCAAACCCAGGGGGGCATTATGCTGCCGTTGAAATTGGCGACGTTGGTTTCATTCGCGACGGCTATTTCCACCGCTTGTTTAATATTCTACTTCCTGAAGATCATCCATCCCATCAAGATGGTGTTCCGCAACGTCATGAGCCTCTAGTGCTTAGAATGAGATCACCTACTAGTACTGGCACGCTCCATCCTAATAACCTCCGCTCAAATGGAGTCTTGGATAAGTCTGATGAAACTCGACGTCGGGCCTCAGGGTAATTAAGTTCCACATTCACAATTCCTCCTCGGCAATGTCGGCATTGAACTCCTCACAGACCTGATGAAGCTGCACTGCTCTCCTTTTCATGCTCCAGGAGGCGAGGCGCAATTCTATCTCTTCCCGTGCCAGCTCAGCGCAAGGACACGGCAGCTCGGGGAGTCTTCGCTAAATGCATAACCAAGCACATCAATGAGTGGTTTGCGTTCACTCAGGAACGTGGTTTAGGAATAAGCCGCGAGGATATTATTTTGGTCACTGGATGTCATCTGACGAGAACATGGGCTACCATCGCATTCCAGGAGAGGGAAGAACAGCTATCATTTGGTGTTCAAGTGTCCGGCATTTCGGATGTCGCATGGCAATTTACGCCTGAAGGTGCCCAGGGGGTTGCGTACAATCTTGGTCCGAGTGGCCAGGTGTGTTTCTCTATATATCTCCCGCCTCAACATACGCTGAAACAGGTCATGATCGACTTTGATCAAATCAGAACCTACCGGAGAACCAGTGCATATTCATTAGGGGCTTCCGTGTTATCTTGTTTTCCAAGATATTGCCATTGCTCCGAGGAGCAGCAGGGCCCGCTCAGCTTCCAGGTGAAGGTGATCCTGACCCGGATCCGCAAGGATCGCAACTCAACAGCATCCCTGCCGAGACTCGCGTAAGTACTAAGTTGTTCGACTTGACATTTTTAACCCTTGATTAACTGTTCGAAGTATCAGGATCCCCTTTACACACTTATGGAGTATATCGCTACAGTGAGTGGCTGTCTTTGACTAACATTATGTGTTTATTGAAAGGTCAAGTAGCAAGCACCGGACTGTGATATGGCTCTTGTCCACGATGACGACCTCCGATGCATTGAAAATGCTGTATGTTCATCTATTTGTTGATTGTACCGTCTCCCTCACGCCCGTAGTCGCTCGAATCCCTCCGTCCAGATACCTTGATGAGTTATCTTCGGAAATCCGCGCCAGAAGTATGGCATCTTCCGTGTGGTGAGGGTGAGTTTGTGACAATCCTATGATTATTCCATCGGACTTCATGGTGATGAGGATGTCGCAAAGATTGGTCCACCTCTAGTCACAGCGACATGGGTGCTTCAAGAGCCGGGGCATCGCCTTCAAAGGCAGTTACCAAAGTAGCAACGTTGTCGAGGCATGCATTCGGATCACGAGAAGACTACACACTAAATGAAGATATGCCTCAAGCTGCGCATACATCAACATCAACACGCCACGAGGCAGAATGGGACCAAGGAAGCAATGTAACAGCTTTTGGTGCTCTAGGGGTTCCTACGACATCAGTGTCAAGTCCCGAGGACAAGCTCGAGGACAAGCTCGAGTATTACGGCGGATTGCCATTGAGAATTCTTCGAGAACCTCCAATAGAACCTCCGCCCCTACAACGGGTGAGGGGAATTACATCAGTCACCCTCTGGAAACGTATCTCGACCTCATACGATCCAGGTCTGTTCCTGGAGTGGACGGCGAATCAGGTGCCGGTGCGGACGGACAACCAGCGCCTGGCGTGAGCACTGGAGACGAGCTCACATTTGACGACAACTCTAGATCAGCAATACCCAACGTGCGACCCCATTCGTCCTATGCTAGCGACGCGGCACAACTGGTTGGAACTCACCCGCAGGGCGCTTCGGAGTATCCCCCTGGGCAACATCAACTCTTTTGCCACCTGAGCGGGAACACGGGTCAAAGTTTGCAGCATCAATGCAACCCGCGCAACGTAATACAAAACAAATACCAGAATCGCAGCGCCGGCGTAGGCTGTTACAGGAATCATACCAGATAACGCAAAGCCTACTGGAGACCTATCAGGCACAGGTTGCTCAGGAGCTCCAGGGTGAGAACCAAGCTCCAGATTCAGACGCCCAGCAGGTGGGCCCAGAGCAAAGTCACGTCTTTTGTCATCAGCAAGCTCCGCCTCAAGAACCTCTCCGACCTGTGTCTCCGCCTTTGACGGCATGGGATCTTGCAGTTGAGTCCCCTCCCAACATTGCGCCCGTATCCAACTTCCCACCACCCTATTTTGGATCTCTCCTACACAGCATCGAAGCGACTCGCCGCGAGTCGCTTGCCTATGAAGGGACCTCGGCGAGTTCCCAATGCCGCCTCCCTCACGCCTCCCTGAGCCCTCATTGCAAGAGAAGCGCTACGTGAATGCTCTCGGAGAACGCCAGCAAGGAGAGACCTCAAGTCCAGATAAGGCGAGATAAGCCTGTGTTTCCTTGGGAAGATAAGCCTCGCTCGACTCCTGGCCATGTCTTACTACCCGCAGTGCAGGCCCCTCTCCGAGTCCACCGCTGCATTACTCTCCCACGCAGCCACGTCTCCTTCTGGCTTCCGCCTTCATTCTCTGACAGCAAAGCCTGGAATAGCGTACCCAGCAACGATATGCTTCACGCCTATACGGCCATCACAATATAACCTCCCCCGAGCTCTGCGTTTGACTTGCGAGTCGCGAAGGCGCGAGAGCCCTTTTAGGAATGCGACGAATCGGGGAGGTTGACGAGGACGAGGAAGATGCTGGCGACCAGGGTGGACAGAGCCACCAGGCAAGCGCGCCCACGTCTGGATTGTCTACGGGAAAAGCAAGAAGAATACTCTCGCAAGGTAAAGAGACCCTGGACCAAGGTGTCAGTTACTATCCTCTCCGACACAATGGACGCTGATTGCTCGATTAAAGATAAGGATCAAATGTCGCTGCGCTCGAGAGAGGCAACTTCTGGCGTTTCCCCGGCACTGGCTTCGCGGCAGCAGGTCTTCTCCCCTCCCTGAGTTCCTCAAGCGAGACGGCGTCCTCGGGGTCAAGCGTTGCTCGTCTATCTGGTCGACAGATCCTCGGCTGTCCACGGGCTGAGGACCAGCGGGACCCCGAGAAGGGGTCGAGATCTTAAAAAAAATCAGAGGTGCTCGCACGGTTTCTGGAATGGTTCGTGGGAGGAGGAGAAGGTCAACCTCCCACTTGATTATATTTCGTGAGTCTCTTGTTTCATGAATGGTTTGCCTACCTCATGCTTTCATTGTCCCATCAAAACACCAGGTTGACACTCTGTTTTCCCCATTTCATCATCACTCATCACCTTTCTCTCAATCCACTCGTGCATCACCACCCCGTGTAGCACTCTGTGTTGAATAACTTGATGGCCATTTACATTATTACATTTTCACTACAGATGTAGTGGCGAGATGACCTCTACTGTCGTTCACATAGGATGCCATGTGTGAACTGCCTTGAGGTTGCTACTGTACTCAGGCCGCGGTTGTCAGTGTATTCGATGTATCGATATGATCACGCCGCTCATCGTGAACACATCATATCAACTCGTGAATGAGATCGTCGTATTAGTAACACGTTAACGTTAACCTTACCTTACGCAATTTTGTGGGTAACAGTAGGTCGTCCTGAAAGAATCATCGATTACGAGCTGATGACTACGCATTGCGACAATATAACATGAGACTTCTTCGCTTGCAGTCTTTTTGCAGATTCCCTTCTAATTCATTTATCTTATGTTGGCCCTGTCGCGCTTTCGGTTCCATCTGTCCCATCACCCTTTTTACAGTAATTTCTGTGTGCGCTGATGTATATTACTTCGTTCACTCTTTATGCGGCCCCACTACCCACCGCTCTCAGGCACCTCGCTTCAGCATTTACACTCCCCGATTCCGACGTTCCTACGCATTACTCCCCAACCCTACTACAGTATGAGGGACTGGCACATTATTCAAATGCGAAGTAAGAGATACTGTTCCTCTCATTCTCGGGTGCGTCAAGTTGTCATGTCATGCCCTGGCATGGTGCCTGTTCCGCAGCTGGCGTGTCAGAGCGCTCGTCGTTTCTTTCCTTTTCGGTCCTCTTCTATTGATGAACTACGATATTTTTCGTGAAGAGCTTGCGGCCAAGTATCCTGCTTATGGCCACGCTCTCTGGGAACCAAGCCCAGGGGGACGATATACTGTCGTTGACATTGGCGACGTTGGTTTCATCCGCGAGGGCTATTTCCACCGTTTATTTAATATTCTACTCCTGAAGATCATCCATCCCATCAAGATGGTGTTCCGCAACGTCATGAGCCGCTAGTACTCAGGATGAGTTCGCCTACCAGTATAGGCACGCTCCAGCCAAATGACCTCCGCTCAAATGGAGTCTCGGATAGGTCTGATGAAAGTGGACGTTGGGCCTCTGGGTAATCGAGTTCCATATTCACAAAATTCCCCTCACTGACCCCTCACAGGCCTGATGAAGCTGAACAACACTCTTTTTCATGCTCTAGGAGGCGAGGCGCAATCCTGTCTCTTCCCGTGCCAGTTCACCGGAAGGACACGGCGGCTCGGGGAGACTTTGCTAAGTACATAACCAAGCACATCAACGAGTGGTTTGCGTTCACCCAGGAACGAGGTCTGGGAATAGGCCGCGAGGATATTATTTTGGTCACTGGATGTCATCTGACGAGAACATGGGCTACCATCGCATTCCAAGAGAGGGAAGAACAAGTGTCATTTGGAGTTCAAGTGTATGGCGTTTCCAATGTAACATGGCAATTTACGCGTAAAGGTGCCAAGGGGGTCGCGTATAATCTTGGTCCGAGTGGCCAGGTGCGTTTTTCTATGCCTTTCCCACCGTAACAGGTCAGGCCAAATTGGATTAAATCAGGACCTACCGGAGAATCAGTGCATATTTGTTAGGGGCTTCCGTGTTATCCTATTTTCCAGGATATTACCACTTCTTCGAGGAGCAGCAGGGCCCGATCAGCTTCCAGGTGAAGGTGATCCCGACCCTGATCCGCAACTCAATAGTATCCCTACCGAGACTCACGTAAGTTGGTCGATTTGACTTTTTTTCAACCCTTAATCGATTTTTGAAAGTATCAGGAACCCCTTCACACACTCATGGAGTATATCGCTACAGTGAGCTGTCTTTGACTGGCATCGGGCGTTCATTGAAAGGTCGCGCAGCAAGCGCCTGACTGTGATATGGCTATTGTCCACGATGACGACCTCCGATACATCGGAAATGCTGTATGTTCATCCATCTGTTTGTACCGTCTCTCTCACACTCGTAGTCACTCGAATCCCTCCGACCAGATACCATGATGAGTTACCTTCGGAAATCTGCGCCAGAAGTATGGCATCTTCCGTGTGGTGAGGGTGAGTTTGTGACAATATTGTGATTATTCAACGAACTCCATTGTAATGGGATTTTCACAAAGATTGGTCCACCTCTAGTCACAGCGACATGGGTGCTTCAAAAGCCGGGGCACCGCCTCCAAAGGCAGTTATCAATGTAGCAACGTTGTCGAAGCACGCATTCGGAGAACCTAGCTATACCAGCATTACGCCATCTGCACGCTCATTCATTCCTCGACCTGGTTACCCCCGACCCGGTTACTCGAGACTACACGATCGTCCTCTTCCGCATATAGTCGCTCTGAATCCGAATCCACCCTCGTCGAATCGACGCCGTATTCATCCTCCCTCCAGCACCACGAGCAGGTTACCAGTATGTGCGACCAATAGCCCCATCCTATTCAGGCTTTAGCTCTATCATGCCACCGGGATTGGTAGCTTCAGAACCGTCAACCAAGTATGAGTGTCCATACTGCGGAAAGTGTTTTACCCGCTCTAGCGTCCTCAAGGTGCGCCTCCTAGCTGGGCTCACGTTTCAGGGAGACAAAATTGAATCCTGTCGGCCATTCTAGATTCACGTACACAGCCACACGGGCGAACGTCGTAAGTTTCAATTCATTTGTGCATAATCACCGTATCGGCTGACATGGGACACGCCACAGCATATGGATGCACCTTTGAGGGATGCAACCGCTCATTTAGCGTGGAGAGCAACTTGCGCCGCCATGCACGTACACATTTGCAGTCAGTGAACGAGGATCGTGAGAGCGAAGGTGAAGAAGAGAGCGAGGAAGCTCTCCCGGCCGCAAGGAGTTCCGAAACGCAGATACCACAGCCTAGAAGATGAGCCCGACAGACCCCGTGGGGGATCACAGTGGTATTGGTCTACTCGACTTCCACACCAGAAGAGATATACCTTAGGCTGCATATGTATCAACGTCAACACGCTACGAGGCAGTGTCCAAGGAAACAATGTAACAACTTCTGATGCTCGAGGGTTCCCACTTTAGCGTCAAGTCTCGAGGGGACATCGGGAAAAACTATTCCCACGGAAGAATAGGCCATGGTTGTGTAGTATCTCTATTGACTATGTAGGATGTAGTAACACATGCAACATCTACTGACACTACTATTACTACTGAGGTTTTCCAGCACTATCGTGACGGACAGCCCTTGACATTGGTTTCCAAGCTGGTTTCACACTGCCAGTGGTCCAGTCTGGTCGCCTTGGTCACGGTATAGATCTCACTTAAATCACTCTAGACTTTCAAGCAAGGGATATGGAACTAGTAGCAATGTCAACAACGGCAAAACCGAATATGAACGGGGCAGCAGTGTTGGATCTACTGCTGGTTCGCAAACGTCCTCCATACCGTCTCGGAGATACAGAGCGGCGTTGAGGATGCTTAATGTTCGTGACAGCAGCTCGTCACTACATATTTTCTCCTGCGATCTCAGCGATCTTCGTACAGCCTGAGTATACCCTAAGAGCCTTGTTCGTTCTACTATGACCATGTGCCATCATCAGCCCGATGTCGCACGATTTACGTCTATAGACTAGTCAGACTCAAGAGACTAGTTTACAGGGTTGGCTCTCAAAATATCAACTTTCCGGGACTATCATTGAGGCCTATTGGTTGTATCTGGAATATACAGATATACAAGCTGGAAATGATCCCCCCCCCAAAAAAAAAACAGCAAAAAACCACGGCACCCAGGATTCCCGCGTGGTCCCCCACCGTGGTACTAACTGGGCGGCACTCTGGTTAACTGCGCAGATCGAACGGGATGCGGTGCTTTCAGGGTCCTATGGCCGTGGATGATGAAGTCAGTGAGGAAGAGCTTATATGCCAGTTCTTTAATGTAGCACTATGCCCACTCCCATGGCCAATTATACCTCCACCATGCAGGATACGAGAGCGAACTGATGGTCTCATGCGTCTGAGACCTGGAACAAATTTTACCTGCAACGAACTCATGTTGTAGCATAAGCTATCCGTCCTCACATCAATGCCCTTCTGCTGTATACGCCAGCACAGAATAAAAAGCAGTCCACTTCTTATCCTGGTGCAAAGCAATGGCGTCTCATTTATCCATGCACTTTCAATTCTCACCTTATGCCGCCCTTTGCGCCGCAGATACCTTTGCTCTTATTGTAGATCTAACCCTCCTCCATGCACATATTTTGTCACTCACTGAGATCTTCCTGTGCATTCTAAGGTGGTGGTATTGAAACGTCCCTCGCATGAAAATTTTGAGCAAAAGAACGGAAAGTAAAAGGCTGAGTGTGTTGCTTCGCATTTAGATCCGTCATAAAACCCAAGCTCGTTAGTCTGTTCGTCGGTATGATAGCCTGCACGACGCATTGTCCCCAGCCGATGTCTCGCAGCGCCCAGATCCTTCTCCAGACGCAAAATCTCAACCTGCTGCTCCATCTCACGCTTCTTGAACTCGAGCGAGGCCATGTTTTTGTAGTCCACATCCTCCTCCACGACTTGCTTCGCCGAGATGGTACGCACGAGTTTCACGAGCGCCTTGCACGCCTCCGTGACGGCCTTGGCAGCGACTTCGAGTCGCTCCTGCGTCTTGGACATGAGATTGGCCTTGACCCGCGACGCCGCGACGAGCTGTGCAGTTGCGGCTGCCACCTCGTTCGACGCGACAATGAGTTGTTCGAGCGAGTGAGTTCCGGAGAGCACGCCATCTGCCGCCTCGATGAGCAGGTTCGTCGCGAACGCGACTGAGCGTGCTGCTGAGATGAGACCCTCCGTCCACCGGTTATTGCGTTTGTAGAATTGCTGTGTCGAGCTTGCGCCCTTGCCCTGCGCGACGATCTCTTGCTGCGATTCTGTCGCGGCCTTGATCAGGCGCGAAATTGCGCTCGTGATCGCCAGTGCGGCGGACAGGATCGAGTCATGCACTTGCAGGTCCACGACGGAAGACCGGCCTGAATCACGTGGTCGCGCCATAAGTTGCTGCAGGCGCTGCGTTGCCGCTTCAATCGCCTTTGCCGCGCCCAGCATTTCCTGCTCGACAAGATCGCCGATATCCCCGTTTGCTTTCGTGAGTGACTTGCCCTTCGGGATGATCGACTCGACCGATTCGGACAGTTTCGTGAGCGCGTTACGAACTTCACCGTTGTTCCGCATCGCGACACTCGTACGTTGCTTACGGTCAACAAGTTCGAGTTTGTATGATTGCAAGTTGAGGAAAAACCTGTAGCCCACATCGCCCGCCGCCTTGGCAATGCCAACCAGTTTGTCAACGGCATCTTCATCATCAATTAAGCGGGTGATGCCTTTCACGCTCCGAAGAGTGTCCGCAATTGCCTGAGCAAAATCGTTCGCTCCCTTGATAACTTCCACGTGATCCCCGCCCTTCTGTCCTTCGATGTACAGGTTAAAAACGGTGGCGAAATCCGTTGCGTTGCTCAAGGACTTCTCGATCATCGACAACGTATATTCCGGGGTTGAGCCTTGGTTTCCAGCTTGCATCGGGGACTCGAGCTCGTATATTGCCTCGTCGATTTTGGTCTGACAGGCTTGGAGGATTGAATCTGCCCGACGCAATTCTAACGAGACCGCGCTAAGTTAAAATGATAGGGACGTACCAATAATCTGGTTAAGCTTTTTCCGGTTATCAAGGATAAGGGTGTCAATCTGAGCGTTCGTAGCTTCATCCGCAAAACCTTGATTCTAGATCCTTACAGTGAGTTGACATTCTGCCGACAAGCTTTCTTGGAACAAACCTGTTGCACATCTGAGAGCTGTTGAAGAGTGGAGTCCATGCCCTCTTGCAAAATTGCTATCTCCTGATCCTTTTCATCGCGTAGATGCTCCAATTCACCCGAGGCGCCGTCCAGTTTGGCCAAAAGGTCATCAAGTTGAATTTGTTTTGACTGTGACTGTCATCAGAAGCAAGCTCAGAAGAAGCGCACCGGAACGCACCCGTAACGAATCTTCTAGCTCAGAGATTTGTCGATTGTACCTTTGAAGTATGCTTGACATCTCGGAACTCTTAGATCGGGTTGCGTCGTCGGCCCTTTCGCGAGCAAAGTCGATTTCACGACGAAGGCGCTCGATTTCCTCTTTGTGAGAAGCCTTCTGACGATCAACATCGAAGCGAGCGCGATCACGTTCGCGAATCATGTCAGCAAGTTCCAGGTTTTTCGCTTTCAAATCGCGCTCCATCCTTTCCATGCGGTCGATCGCTTCCTGGGCCGAGTTGGCCTTGAGTTGCAACTGTTTGCTCTTTGAGAGCATATCAAGGTGCTCCGTACGTAGCTGGCTGTACAGCTTTGCAAGAGCCTCATACTTGTTTCGCCATAACGTAACTTGATCCTGGAGTTGCTTTATGAGCTCGTCTTTGGATAACATCTGAGAGTTAACGGTCGCGGAAATGGACCCTAGTTCCCCCTCAAGAGCCTTGACTCTCTAAAAAGCTGTTAAGAAACGAGCATGGAACTACTCGACGAAATACCAACTCGGTCATATTGTTCCAGAAGCAGCTGGTCTCGTTCGAATTGTCCTCGCGCACCAAGAAGTTCGCGCTCTAGTTCATTGACACGCTGAGCAGCTTGGTTATTGAGGTGAAAGAGCTGCTGTTGCTGAAGTTGTTCGAGAGCCAGCCTCTCGCGCTCTTGCTGCTCGCGTTGTCGCTGTTCGAACTCTAGTTGTTGTTGACGCTCAAGCTCCTGGCGTCGGCGTTCTTCAGCCTCCTGCTGAGCCCTTAGGCAGCCTGTTGGTCTTCGTATTGCTTGAGCAATCGCGCTTGCTCGCTAATGGCTGCTTCATCGGCAACCGGTTCCGCAGGCGGCGGCGTTGGTGATTTTGCGGCAGTTGTGGGGCGGGCAGGTAAGTCAGGTGCACCCTCATTATCAAAAAGATTCGGCGGTTCCTATCAACAACAATCAACTTGGAAAGTAACATCATGAGAAAGAAAAATGACCAACCTGACCAAGTTTGGGGACATTTATGAGGCCAGTGAGGTACTTCAGATTGGAACACTCATAATAGAATTTGCGTAGGCTATAGTGCTGAGCATTATAACGTTGGCGAAGGGGTTCAAGTGCCTCCATATCATTAGTCCCTGGGTTTGGAGGGGGCAGATGAGTAGGAATAGAAGAAAGCAGGGGTCACAGAACGAACTTCGGTACATAGCCCGCAACATGCTAGTGATGAATCTGTAAATCCCCCAGCTCTCTTTGACTAGAGGTACCAAGGAAGAGATGCGACATTCATTATTGGCGGAGGCACGAAAGAGCGAGAACACCATTTTTTGAAACGACTCAATCTGATCCTGTAATTGCATAAGGTCGGAAATTGTCTCGTAGCTGAAAAAATGAGCAGGGATGATGACAATGCACAACGTCATTTGCTTACCCCTCATTAGGGTCATCGATTCCCTTCAAGGTGACATATTCCTCGTACTCAAATAACCCATTAAATTCGGCCTGAGCCGGTGGAATCGAAGCTTTGCTAATAGAAATTGCACATATGCGCGGATAAGAGGACCGTACCCTACGCGAATTGTGAAGGTGGATCATTCACGTGGGAGAAAAGAGATACCTTTGCCGCCATCATGGCCAATCGTTCGTGAACACGTTTCGAGCCACCCCGTTTGACTTTGTGCCTCTTTGATCGTCTACCGATGAATACATGGGCATCTGGTCAAGATCGTAATGAATCATTACGTACAACTGGGTGGCCCTCCTGGAGGACCTTGTGCACCATAATAAGCGCCTTGAAGGTTTGGACCTCATCGGAGAGAATTGGTTGGACGCGAAGTCCTGACCAGAAGGAGATGGACGAGTGGTAATCCCAGGTGTATACAATGCATTCTGCGGGGTGTCAAAGCTTGAGATCACGGAGCCTCAGGGCAGCACACGTACTACGAACATGCTTCTGTTTCGGTGCAGACTCCTCTGTGCTGGTTGCCTTTTTGATGTTAATGGACAGCTCCTGTTCTGCCTTGTCTTTGTCTACTGGTCGGGTGGGATAATGAACTTCGTCGCCATCGAGGTCAAAGCCGGCACCAGGCCGCCGTCCGTATGACCTGTAAGAACTGAGTTCATATAGCGTCACGACATTCGCGCATACGTACATGTTTGTGGAATGAGATGGAAGTCAAGCTGCGGATGAGGTTGAAGAGGCGGAGGTGCGCGGATTCGCGGATTCACGGGATGGGAGCGTGGGAACGTCTTCGGGCCGACGCATCTCTCCCGAATCCGTGACTTTGAACCATGTTTCGGTCACAGCTGTGCGGTCGCATCTGTGTACTCAGTCGCGTTGGTAGGCCGATCCGCTCTCAACATACAGGAAATGGCGCAGGGTCGCCCTACTCGGCGAAACGTTATTCGTTCCTAAACCCAACATTTGTCGCCTTGGGTCTCATACCCGTTTTGACCTTCGCGTTGGGGACCTGGCAAGTCCAGAGACTCAGATGGAAGGTTGATCTCATCGACCAATTGTCGGAAAAGCTTCAAAGAGAGCCAATTCCATTACCAAGCAAAGTAAAGTAAGTCACCAGTAACTGAGTGATTTGTTGTATGTTTATTGTGTCACACGCAGCATTGCGGCTATCCCTGAGTTCGTTTACAGAAGGGTCATACTACGAGGGACTTGGGATCATGCCCACTCTATGCTTCTGGGTCCTCGCGTTCTAGATGGCACAAATGGCTTCCACCTCGTCACACCTCTCGTCCGAACAAACGGTTCTACTATCCTTGTTGATCGTGGGTTTATCTCTGAGCTCGCTGCTGCGCGAAGAAATATCCCACTCCGGGTGAAGATGTGGAGGTCCACGGTATGCTGAGGGAGTCACAAGCTCGTAATAATTTTACGCCGGACAACAACCCCGCAAAGGGCGAGTGGTACTGGGCAGACGTTGCTGCTATGGCAGAGTATGCTGGTGGTGAATCGTCCAACATCCAGCCAGTGTTGGTAGAGGAGATATTTGGTGGGTTTTTTTGCTCAAGCTCCGTTGGGTGATTACAACTATTTTCAGAGGGTCATGCTGGAGACGCTGCTATGCGCGTGTCAAACGGAGTTCCAGTAGGTAAAGTGCCGATCGTGGACATGCGAAATGCACACGCGTCATATGTGGCCACTTGGTAAACGCCAAAATTCTTTGGTCGAGGACTTTTTTCATTGTACAACACAGGTACTCATTGTCGGCGCTCACCACTGTCATGTTCATACGGCTGTTGCTCAGGCGGCGGTCCTCTGCGAGACTCCCCCGGCACTAGAACCTCTATCCCCCCTACGCACTTCCTATGTATTATCGTGGTGTTGATTGCCATCTGCCCTACTCCTGTTCACAGGACCGTTCAAGATGCCAAATGCCACCAAATTTCTGAGAGTCCGAGATTACATTTTGCGCACTCTTCGCTCCGGGCACCACACCAATTTCGAGATATGGCTATCCTGTAGCAAGTTGATTATTCCCGTTCCTGTGAACCGGGCGATAGCAAATATGTATGTGTCCACCTCCATATTAACCAATTCGCGCACACACTCCTGCCGCCCTCTAAAGAAGGCACCTTGATCAAATGGCGTGACAACGTCACTATTGGCGCTTCTGAATCGCCCGCTTTATGTTCAGTACCTGAAACTATGTTGCCGTCGCGCCAGGAGGGGCGGCATAGCGAGGTGAAGTCGGTAAGGTTTGGTGGTCAAGAGGTGCTGGATGGGCAGTGTTGTGGTTGGATGGGTTCCCACGCATCGGAGGTGTGACGAAGAACTCACTAGTACTCGCTCCTCCACTCCGCGCGACGGAGCAAAGACATGACGCAGGTGTAAGATGTATTGATTATTATAGAGTTTCGTGGAGGCTTAGGATAAGAGTCCAGTGGGCACAAAAGAGAGGGAGAATAGAAAGGCGGAGTTGGCATGCGCCGTATAGATTGTCCATGCCAGCGCTGTCGAGTGTACGCATCCTACTCTGCAGGCGGGGTGGAGAAATAGACGTGTTTTCCTATTTAGGAGACTTACGTGCTCCCACGTGGGAAGCGAGTATACGCAGCTGCATGGTAGCAATCGCCCTCAATCTTCAATATAGTTCAACTCGTCCTCAGGGCGATGGCCGTACCTACCGAGTCATTTCCAGCTGGCTCACCCACTGCCGCAACTCGTCACGTTCGCACCTCCTTCAAGTTTCCACCTGTGGACCCATACTCGGATCCCGACAGTTTCGGTGATCACTCCTCTATTGGCCTTGGCCCACCGCCCCGGACGAGACGCACCTCATCTGGGTTGGAGATGAATGCACCTGGCGAATACCGAACAGAAGGCAGACGAAGGGTTAAATCTGCCCATGTCCCTAGTGCATTATCTGGACGCCCGCAGCCCCCGAGGAATGCTCAGACCGTGCGGAGGGTAATGACTACTTCAGAAGCCTTCCGACCACCCAAATATGAAAGAGGGAGATGGAATGCAGCAAGTTTCGACTCGTCGTTGGATGAGCTGGAGCCTGGCGTGTTCTCTGACGAATATGACCTATGTGCGTCTTTCGAAGCGCTTAGCGCATTCTTCTTGAATTCTGACATTCACCTGATCTTTCTCACAGCGCATGAGGGTGAGATATGTTCTCTGTGATCTCATACACGCGTTAACCTCTTCCCCTTAGACCCTAAAATACTGGAGGACGTCCAACGCGCCCTGAAGCTGAAACTCCGTCGTGAGGCAAGACTTCAGGCAGCCCGCACCAACGACGACTCCATTTCCACCTCGTCACGCTCTTCCCCCGTCAGATATTCTCTGCCACCCCTCAATCCCCAGGCTTCCCGTATTGCTAAACCCAGTCTAGAGTCGGAGTTGGATTTCAGCCCCTCAGTCGGAATCGATCGACTTCACCCCGTACCCACCTCAACAGACGATGGTGCCATACTCGATTGGGGCGTTACTCACTCTGAAGAGGACAAGTCAGACAGGAAATGGCCTTTATCGTTAACGAAGCGTAAACCCAAGGACAAGCCTTTCCCACCCCTGTCCAGAGATGCGCTTGAGAAGCAAGAGGCCGCGTTCATAGGTAATGCGTCGTTTCACACCGGACATGCGGCTTCTCATATAATGTGACAGAGAAAATCTCCAGGATCAAGTCTTCTGCACAACCTCACACGTTGAAAAAGGCCGTGATCACGGCGGACCAATTGAGCCGGAGATACGACTTCCTTTCGAAATCTCTCAAGACGGACCCGAAGGCTGGCAATCCCATCCTTACTGTAGCAAAGTGGAATACAGGCCTGGATCCCCTTGTCCAGGCAATCCTTGAGCAGGCGGAACCCTTGACATGGCTCAAGCACCTTCGTGCCAAACGCCCTGGCCGTACCCCTCGCTTTCCTTGGCACGTCACCGCTCTTCTTTTCGAAGAACGAGTCAGGGCCCAGGCACGCCTGGCGGCAAAGGCAATGGAGACAATACCAGAGGATGTCCTTGGCGGCCTCGAGTCATCCCCATTGTCGAGAAGCTCACCTGAGCTCCCTATCGTGCAAGGCTCACGTGATCACTTGCACCCCTCTTTATCTCGTCGTAGATCTAATGATGACCACATATCTTTTGAGCCCTTCATTGAATCCAGCCGAAAATCGCTCGACAATTCGCGGCAAGCTTCGCTTTATAGCGGCATTTTTAATGGATCGCGTAGTCGCGGAGCTTCTCCGTCGAGTAGTCGGGTGTACTTGCGAGATCTTGCGTCCCGGGTTCGACGAAAGGGAGCCGAGAGTGATGAAGCATCCTCATCGCACCAATCCGCGTCGGAGGACAACGGGCGGGGGGCAGATGAATCCCGGAAGAAGGGTGGCAAGCGCAGACACTTTTTCTTGCCACCTGATCTAGATTTGGTGACACGCACTCAGCCTAAACACCGTAGGAGAATTACAGGAGAGGAAGATGTCCCTGTTGAACCGAGATCACCAGGAATGGCTGGAAAAGTACGACGGGAGTTGGGTCTCGACGATGTCTCGAACCCTTACCGCTCTCCCGAAGAGCCGCAATCGACATCACAACAACTGGATACGGCGACGACTGCGGTGTATAAGGTTTCTCCAAGGCCAGACCGCTTACTCCGAGGACGCCTCTCATTACCATCCTCGCCGTCACAGTCTTGGGCTGAGGCGGAACCGATCAATGGAGAAGCTGAGCAGGAAGAGTATGAACGGCGCGTAGAGTAGGTCCCTTAAAATTGTCACCAGATGGCGACCTGACAGCCATACAGGCTTCTCGAGAACGTTTTCGCTCAGAATCAGAGGAATCGTTACCTTTTACAGCGCATAGCAGGTGGAGTCAAGGAATATGAAGCGATCCAGGCCAAACTTTCCAAGACCCTTGGTCTTACTTACAGTCCCCTCCCAGCCGAGCTCATCGATGCATTTTCTCACGACCCGGCCGTTGTTACCGGGGCTACGCGCCAAAAAAGAGGGTGGCAGGCCGTTGAGGACATACACAGCAACATTGCAAGGCAAAGAGATACCGTGCGTGAGTTTTTACAGCAGGCGAGTCACGTCGAGGTTGCTCCTCCACCAAGTGTACTCGACTCTCCGCTCAAGTCTCTTCAACAATCGCTGGATGCCCTGGAGCAACGTAGAAGTGTTATTTCCCAGAAAGTGCAGGAGGTCAGCGAGACACTAACGAGGGTGAAAAAAATACACGCGGAAGTAAAGGCAGAGTACAACAGTGCCGTGGCGCACACTTCGTCCGTCTATCCCGAGGTACGTCCGAACAAGGGTCGTCCTGTAGATGAAGTACTGAATAGACTCTTCAGCTTTCCGAAATTATTGCCTAGAAGAGAGATACAAGGATCGGTACCAGCAGCTGTGGGAGATCGGCATGGATGCACTTACTTTTCTCCTGGATTCGGTTACGCCGTTCTGGAGGAACTACGGGAAGCTCATCGGTATTGATGCGCAGGACTTTCTCATCATCCCTTGGTACCGAAACGAATTCACTGGAGAGTCAGAGAGATACCCAATCAAGGCGCTTCCTCGGCGATCCTTCCAACATTGGGTTGGGCTTGTCCTCTGTTTCTTCGTCACATTGGCCGTGCTCGTACTGCAGGCACGGGCAGCACACTCCTTTTCGTCCCTGTACCGCCTACCATTCAACACGTCGCCTGGCTTGTGGTGGATTAGTGTGCCATCCTTCGTAACCACAGCCGTGATATTGTGGACAGCGGTGCTGGTGGAGGTGTGTATCGTATGGGCGCAGCTTGCCGTGGTGTCATGGTGGATTGGATGGTACGCAAGAGTATTCGACTGAACAGTCATGGTCACTTCACGATTCCGCTTACTCTCACATTTTCTTTCCTCTACCGTTACGCACTCCTTTAATCATAAATTATGCAATGCAATTCGAAATCAAGGCTGTGCTACTGGAGGATCAGGGGGTGTGACAGGCGCCGATTCAGTAGATTCCTCTAGAACCAAAGGTGGGTTTGTGGCAAGTGGTGAGGGTGAAACGAGGATCGGTGCCGTCAATCCCGCGATTCGCTTGCTCATCGCGGCAGCCTCGCTCTGTGCCGCGGGGGTGGAGGTCTGGGAGACGACCACGCCCTGCGGACTGGCTGGTACCGCATTGCCCGATTTTCCTGCTTCTACGCAAGGTCGGCAAAAACCTGCTGCCTGTTAGCCCTCTCCCAAGAGCAACGCAAGGGAACTTACGGCCGCCAAGCATGAGAGGAACGTCAGTCTGTCCGCAGGACACGCACGCTATCTTCTTAGACACAGAGCCAGCCTTTGGCTGAGATGATCGTTTCCGCTTGGGTGTGGATACACCACTCTGAGACGACTCGGTAGACGTCCCTGCTCGCTTAGCGGACGCTCTGCGCCTCGTGGAACTTCGATCTCCATGAGCAGGCTTAACTGACTTCATGGAGTACGGTAACGCAGCCTATAGAGCCGGTTAGAATATGGCACAAAAAACAGAGTGACAACGCACGGCCTGCAGCTTTGTCAGGAAGTCGCCTTCCGGAAGTTGATGCTGGAGGTACACCTGCTCTGGAACAGCCTAGAAATGAAATTAAAGCTGTATATTGAATGGATGTTTCGAAGGGCTAACAATTTTTTCGAGGATGCTGCGATTTGACTCCACTTTGGTAGTCCCACCAGCCCAGTTGAGAAGGTTCTCCCAAAAGGCCTGATGCACTTTTGTTATGCGGAATTGTACTACTTCCTGAACTAGATCTGTACCAGTAGACGTAGCTGACTCTGCCGATTCTGGCTCTCCTTTAGTTTGCTTGGGGAAAGGTAACGCAAAGAGCAATAGTATGGCCTCAATATTACCAGCGGATGGTATGCGCTCGCACACAACAGGCACTCTTGGCACGAGCCATCGGTCATAAGGTCTTTCTGGAAACTCCAAAACAAGATCATATTCTTTGGGAGTTTGCAAACCTGTGGATGCAGAAGCCTGCGCAGGAGTGGCTGGGTCACTACTGGGATACGAATATGTAACGGAACTTGGTGGTGTGGCAGGAGCTGGGGAGCTCGTTGTGGAAGATGGTGTTTGACCGCTCAGGAGATTGAGTATAGAATGTGGTTCCGAACCAGAAACGCTGCTCAGAGCCGACGCTGGCATTGAAGATGAATGCGCAGAAGCCAAGGATTGTATGAGCAAGGCCAAAGTTTTCAGTTGGTCCGAGGTGGCACGACCAGACGCAGCCAGTTGCAAGAAGTTGGCTAGTATAGGATCAGTTGCAGCGGCATCGTTAACACGGCTGATCAGAGCAGGAGTAATTGGCGTTTCTGAAGCGACAGCGGAGACAAGTGGGGTAGAAGCTCTTTGGACAGACGAGTATTGTGTTGCAGAAGATGCGGCTGAGGTTGCATAGGGAAAGTATGGGGTGTACGTCGGTGCTCTGAAAGAAGGAGCTGTTTGCCAAGTACTAGCTGGGGATTGGTTAGAGCCAGAGCGAGGCGGCTGAGGTACGGGAGTAGAATTGAGATAGTGGGCTTCATATACTGAGGTATCCGGGAATGTATGGGGACCGACTTGTAAGTCAAATTTACCCAGTGATCTTATTGTGTGTGGAGGTGGTACCGTATCTGAAACCTTTCCGCCTCGAGATTTGCTAGAAAACTTGGGAAACGTGGACGATAACCAGTTAGAACGTGCTGAAAGAAGGATTCAGGATTCGATCAAGTGGGCTATATGCTAAAGAGCTGACATTGTTTCAGTGAATGAAAGACGAGAAGGCTAGCCAGCGACCGAGTGAGTGAGCCGAGGGCAAGAGAAGATGCAAGGACGAGAGACCAACCTCTCCGCTGTAGTCTTTAACGGAAGAGTGTCTTCCTGATCATGTTCCCAGCCTGGCTTGGATCCAACGGGGAGGTCGATCATTTCGCGGCGTTGTCTGTTCTGTGTTGGATGTTGGGGACTTGGTGCAAAGTGGTGAGTGGCGTGGTCACTTTGGAGCGTGAGAATGTTTCCAAATGGCGCAAACTGTGGCCCTTCCCGCGTATGCCAAACTCCAAGGCGACGTCCAATGGAGCCACCGAGTTCATTGATAACAAACACTCGCACGCTCTCCAGTCAGTCAGGCGAAATTGGTCCTCTTGATGTGTCCTCTGAAGTCGACATCTCACATTCCCCTGCACAATCCCGAAAGAAGCGAGTGCGGAGACCCACAAACGACTCGGCACACTTTGGACCAAGGTCATCATCAATGAAAAAACCCTCCCGAAATTCATCTGGCTCTGCCCGATCCCAGAACCCATCTGTTCCTGCCTTAGACCCTACTGCCGATCCCGGAGAAGATCTTGACCCTACTGTCATAACAATGGCAGCAATCTGCGAAGATACCGGTCAGGGTCGCGTGAGCAGCAAGGCTTCCCAGATCCTGGATAATCATGCAGCCTGGAAACGTTCCAACAAGGAAAAAAGATCCCGCATGAGGGCTCTCATGGAAGCCAAGAAGTACGGGCGTAGTGAAGACACTGAAGATCGGAGTGTCCCAACTCCTACCGTGGAGCCATCTCCCTCTGTGGCCACCACATCTGCAGAAACTCTCGATCGACCTTCCTCCAGAACACCTCCCCCAGCTGCCATTCCTGAAAGCAGGTTTGGTTTTGATTATGATAATACAATGGCAACCAGTCGTTTCAACGTCCAAGTTCGCATTGGCCCTAATGGAGAAACCATCGTGGATGAAGAATCTCTATTTGTCGACCGGGCAGAGGAGCATGAGACAGATAATTACGTCCACGTAGAGGAGTCGGATGCTACAAAATTTGTCAACTCCGGTTCGTATAGCAAGAAATTCCGAGGCACACGTTGGACGGCCGAAGAAACAGAGTTGTTCTATGCTGTGAGTCTCCCTATATCACACCGAATATCACGATGAACCCCCACAGGCTCTCTCTCAATTTGGTGAGAACTACGAGTTAATGTCTTATGTCCTTCCTGGGCGAGATCGAAAGGCTTGCAAAGCAAAGTTCAAGACGGAGGATAAGAAGAATTCACAGCGCATTAATCATTGTCTTAAGAACAGGATTCCATACGGTGAGTCTCAATCACTTCATGCTTGTGTCACTGGAGCGAAACCCGCCTTCAGACATGCAGACACTCTCCAGGATGACCGGAAAAGACTTCTCTGGACCGGTTCCGGTGATACGTGCGAAATCGCCGCCCAGCCTAGAACCTTCAAATATTGACACAGAGGGGGCTGCGACCACTGTGAGGAAACAAAGCAGAACACCAGGACCAACTAGGCCTTCCAAAGAGGCTTGTACCGAAGTAGAGCTAGCTCGTCCCGGAGTAAAAGCCGCGCCCAGCACTACGTCACAGAAAGTAAAGAAGTCTGCGAATGATCTGTCACAGGATGACGTCGAAGTGCTGGGAACTATTGACGGTGATTGGGATTGATTGACTCCGTTTATCATCAGAATTACTGTAATCGAGGGTCATAATGGTCATTCTCGTATTTGATTGGACGTTGTCAGGAAATGACATGGAGTTGGCACCATGACGTGCGTGTTGGCTTTAAAACTGGTGAGCCGGTGTCACTTCTCCACGATTCGTCTCCAGCAATTGACTCGGATGATCGGCTTGCATATGACTGATCCCACTGTGCCCCTTCTCGCTTCGATCACCCGCTAAGCGCCTTTGATTAGGTGACATCGCAGTTGCTGATCGGCACGTTCGTCATCGCAAGTGAGAAGAATTGATCGATCATCTGTGTAGATACCTAAGTTGGTGATGTTGTCCGGAAGTGAGTAAGAGATCATGCCGGGTTGCGTTCATATCGCGATCCTTTTATTGCCTTTCCCTGCTGCACCAAGGCGGTCCTCAAGCCCATCATCGATGCACCATCTGTCCGTGGACAGTTGCGGTGATGCCACAGCCCGGAGCAAGGTTGATAATTTCGTCCGGCTGCACTACCTTCTGTCGGGCGCAGCACACAAGCCTAATCTTGAACAGAACGTGCGTCATGCCGTTGGTTTGTCCGGAGTCGGGCAGGCAACTGGGGTGATTTTCGACGTGCACCTACTGCAGAGCATATGGCTAGAGAAGAACTCGCGAGGGGCATATAAAATGACGTGTTGGGTTCTCCAGACCTCCTCAACGTGATCCTACCCAACTAGTGTGTCCTCGGTCGCACCTCAAGATTGCGCTCGTCCGAACCGCGGTCCTCGCAATCTACGCCTTTTCCGCTTCTGCCGCCGTTCGGGCCTTTCAGGTTGCTTTCAAATCAAAGTCCCGGTCGTACTCGATCCTGAATACCTCCCCAAGATCGCGGCGTGTACCAATCAACCGCTAATATTTTCTTGTGAAAACACGACTGCTATCCAAAAAACTTGTTGCTCTCACACTCCCGGTAGCTTGGTCTTGCAAATTAAATTCTGGAATACCTACACTGGGCTCGAGTACGACGGGTGGCTGGACGATTCACTTTTTCTGCTTGACCGTTGTGATGGGTAGGCGCTAACCTGTCGACAGGGCTTGCCACAGTGATACCAATCGCTTCTCAGGTCCTTCGACCAGTACTACGATTTTTCTCGCCAGAATCCCTCTCCGGGGATACTGCCAAACGAAAACCCAGGTGCCCCCTCACCACGGTCCTGGGATGAGGGATTTCATCCATGAGTTCGGGCACTTCGGCCTTCTGAACTTTTGTGCGTACGCATCGTGATTTTGTTCTTCTGGCGGATCTTATTGCAGCCTTGGTGGATAAATCCTGGATTAACCAGGGCCCATCGAATGAGGCATTCCGGGCATATGAGGTGAGGCAGTGCGATCAGGGCGACGTGCAGTGCTTGACGGTATGTGATCTCATCTCAGTTCAGCAAGCACGCGACGTGCATTTCTGTGAGTCATGGTGTTCCTCAGCCGTTTTCCGCCCTGAGAGGGTTCTTCTGTGACAGTCGTTTGATATTGCCTGCTACGGACCGGACTACAAGCCGCACCAAGACGTCGTTGACTTCTTTGATGCCGTGCTCCGTGCGGTCAAACCATTCCTGACATGACATCCTCGCATCGTGAGTTCGCCCCTGTCTGATGCCGTTTCAAAGCGACGAGCATACCGCCTGTCTGTTAGCGCTGGTATCCAACACGACTGCCTGCTGACTCGGAGACATCCAGAACGCACTCAATGCTCAGACAGGCGACATCCCTACGTTGTTTTTGGGAACAATGCCACTGTGCTTAAAGCGATGTAGTACTATGATGACGCTAGTGGAACTGCAAGTTGTTTTACGCGACCTGTGGGTTCCTTGGTACTCATGCACGTGAAGAAACAATTTGGGCGTATCAAGGCCATGGGAACTGTCACCGAGGGTTTGTGCTCTCCGGCTAATGGGATCCACTACTACGAATACACTCCGACATCTGAGCATGACGTTGCGGGTGCTGCAGTGAAGATGGTGGTAATGGTTAGCCCATGCAGTGATTGCTGTGACATGTCATAGCCTCAGAGTAGATACACGCATGATGATTGAGGCGGGCTTGCAGGTTCAAGTGCGAGAAACACAAGACAGTCGCGAGTTATCCGCGAGTGCGAGTTGCCAGTGCAGTCGCGCCGGAAACGCGTTTTAATGAGTTATAAATTGCATCACGTGTCAGACGCGACCGCTTTTCAACCAACTCGATTTGGTGACATTTGGTTGAGCCCCTCATTTAGTCCCTTATCCACCCTCTCCTCCTCTTTTCAGCCCCACAACATTTCGTCTCATGATTACGACACTAGATCTCGCCGCATCATCATCAGATCCTGTCTCCCGCCGCACGCTGGCAAATCTTTCGCTCTCGGTGGCGAAAAGCAAGCGTATCGTCGTGGTGACAGGCGCGGGCATTTCTTGCTCGTGCGGGATTCCCGTGCGTCGACAGTCTCACACAATTGCGTCCATAGTGATCGGACTACTCATTCATGTACACAGGACTTCCGCTCCTCGGATGGACTATATGCACTCGTGAAGAAGCAATATCCAGACACGATTTTAAAGGGGCGAGATTTGTTCGACGCCTCCCTGTTCCGTGACCCGACCTCTACCTCCATGTTCTACTCGTTCATCTCGCAACTGAAGCAGTCGATCGATTCGGCGTCTCCATCACGCACGCACCAATTTATTCGCACCCTCGATGAGAAAAAGAAGCTCCTTCGTTCTTACACCCAGAATATTGATGGCCTTGAGGAAAAGGCCGGGCTTATCGGCAGCTCTAGTCAGGCTGTCAAGGCTGACGGCAAGGGCAAGGGCAAAATTCGCGCAAAGGATGTACGAAACGTCCAGCTGCATGGGGACATTCATCGTGTACGATGTACCCTGTGCTCGGCTGACCTCCCCTGCAAGGAGGAATACCTTCAACTCTTCACCTCTGGGTTTGCGCCCGACTGCCCCGAGTGCACTTCACGTTGTATGTTTTTATCTTCATTGAAAAGTATCCCACGTGGTGACGTTCTGTCAGCGGAAGCGCGTATCGCACGCTCGGCACGCCCGCTGAAAATAGGCACATTACGCCCAGGCATCGTGCTCTATGACGAGGCACATCCGTTAGGGGATGACATTGGCACCATTCAAGCCTTTGATGTGTCCCGTAAACCGGACATGCTAATTATTATGGGCACCTCACTCAAAGTTCATGGCCTTCGGAAACTCGTCAAGGATTTTGCAAAGGCAGTACATGCATCTGCGCCACCAGACCCTCTTTCCACAAAAAAGAGCTGGATGGGCAAGGTCATTTTTGTCAACAAGACAGCACCAGGAAGCGAGTGGAATGGTGTCATTGACTATCACATTGAAGGGGAGACAGATGCATGGGCGCATAAAGTGGAGGAAGATTGGCGGAGGGTCCGGCCATCGGACTGGGAAGTTCAACAAACGCTCGATAACGATGACAACAGCGCATTCAAGGCTATGAAAGACGTTGTTGGCAAAGGAATTAGGAAGTATTTATCCCTCCACCCACAATCACTTGCTCAATGAAAACTAACCCGAACCTGTAGGTGGCAAGAAGCCTACAGCGTCTGGAATGGAGAATATCCCCCCAGCCCTGGCTGCCGACCCATCCACCGCACTACTCAAGGCCCCCTCTTCCCCGACGAAGCGGCAGCCGTCGACGTCACATTACACGGGTGGCGACTGCAGCCCATCGAAGAAGCGGGACCTTGGGAGTTCTAAGCCCACCAAGGCGAAGCTTTCTCCGGATGAACGGGGTCTTCTGTTCGCCGATGCGACCAACAGCTCCACCAAGGATGTTGAGAACGGGATTGATGATGTCCCTATAATGAGGTTAAAGGCTACACGCACAAAGAGAGTCAAAAGAGGTCCATCGAAGAAACGGAAGGTGGAAGTTGTTATTCCTGTCACAACACATGGCGTGGACGTTTTCACTTGAACTGTTGGGACAGTGCTGTTTACATCTAATTTATTGCTGTAATGTATATCGAGCACAAAGAGGATGGTGTCGTACATGTGTCAACCACCACGTCGGAAAGAAAGGCAGGAGGGTGTACGATAAAGGGAATCATGAGGGTGAACAAACATATGAAGAGAAGATGGATTAGGAAGGATCAATCACTGATGAGCTCTGAGACACTCCAGTCCTCAAAGCTGCCATCAGGAAGGTAACGACGGATGACAAGAGGAATTTTGCGCTGAGAAAGTTCCTTGATGGCGATTTGAAGTGCATCTGTTTCGCCGTCAAGGGGAACAAGAATGGGTGCGTTCATGCTATGACGCGTCAGTGCTTCAGTAGAGGAGTATGGCTCCATACGTGCCTGATCTGGAGAGCTCTCGTTCCCAATATGCGCGCGCGTTCATATTTGTTAAATAAGGGGTAGTGACTCTAACTTTGTTGGGCTGTCGCTCTCCGGTTAGGCCCGCCTGAGGGGCACTCTGCTGTTCTTGGGGAGCGCTCCCATTGACCATGTCGTGATCATGTTCAGCACCGTTGAGGCCCTCAATACCGTTCATCTGAGACTCGTCTGCTTGGCCCTCCTCGACGCCGTCCTGGGGCTCCGCAAGCAAGTCATAATTTTCATCCTAGACAAGAGCAAGACAAAGATGTAGTGGGAAGCAAGTGGCGAGGAACGTGATTTAAGGACGCACGTAAGCCTCCTCGTTGAAACTGGGGCCACCGTAGTCATAGTCATCGCCGCCGGCGCCGCCACCATAACCGTCATCGGACATGGCGGATAGGGAAGGAAGGGAAGGGAAGGGGAGGGTTGTTGATGTGAGTGTTGTATCGGGAAATGCACCAGAGTCAATCGCGGAGCTTCAAGCAGAGTTGGGTAATCACGTTACCAAAAACGGTGTGAGCAAGGCTTCTCGTTTCCTATACGCGTTTACGCATACCAATTATCCCTCGTCTGGTCACATGGAAACTTGCCTTCTCTAGGTCTTAATCTATGGGGGATCCTCTGATGTGAATGGACCAAGCCCTGCTCTTGGGGCGTAGCTTGTCTGATGTCTGGAAAGTCTGGCGAAGATCGCCAAGGAGCGTCAGCGAAATCAGAGAGTGTGCTCTGAGGACGATAGCCGAATAAGGCTGGGACAGATCTCCGAGCGGGATCCGAGTGAAGCTGTGTCAGGGCGGGGCTTCTGTGGGCTGACATGTTATGTTGGTATTCAATATTCTTAACTCAGACTCTTTCGTCCTCTCCTCCAACTCTTTCTCTTTTCCTCATGTCTCTCATCGAATCTGTCCCCCTGCGCGAGTGGGGCACTCGCTACGACTCTTTGTCTACCTCCCCCTCTCCCTCCATCGCCTCTTCATTATCTAGGATCCCCACAACTACATGTACAGCTAACTCTTCGCTTCTCACTGTAACTCCCGCACAAATTCACACTCAAGGTGACAAAGTATCACACGAAGCTAGCGTGTTTGTCGGAAGGTCACGCCCACCTTCCATTCCTGCTCTCATTCATGCTCTGATTATTCCTTTTCAGTCTCCCAACCAATGTTGACCATGCCGAGTTAAGCGCTCGGCTCAAGGATCACCTCTCTGCCTTTGTGCATGTCAACCTCGTTAGAATCATCCGTGACAGCCGTGGCGGTGTCTGTGCTTTTGTCCAGTGCAATGTAAACGTTTTCATGCCTGGTTTTATTTTTCCTCAACCTCACCCGCCTGTATAGGATCCAACGTCTGCTGCACAGCTAATACAAACGGTTCGTTCGTTGCCTCCCCAGAACTTCATGGGCCGCCATCTGCGCTTTGAACCTGCGCGCTCTCAGAAGACGCTCTGGGTCTCGTACAGGTATGGTTGATTTTCAGCTCCAACGAGGTTACCTTACAACACAACGTTAGAAAACCTGTGGAGGTAATCCGCGACGCCGACCATGGCCGTTTAGTTGAGTTTGACCTGCCAAAGGCAATGAAAATTTGTCGCATTCCAGGATCAAGGTAATGCGAGCATGAACAACCACATCGCGTCGCTGATTGTATGCGCTTTCAGACGCATCAATATACTCTACAATGCACAGGCTCTTCACTTTGACAGTAATACCAGTACACCCCACCCACCTTCGCCACAAGAGCAGGACCCGTCGGCAGGGGCCTGACTGACGTGGGCTTGGTCCTCTCGCCACTGTGCTTTGACTCTCAGGCCTGTTTGTCTCTTTCACCCCAGAGGCCCTGACTGACGGGTGCTACTGCAGACCTTGCAACACATCGCGTCGTCTTTCGGTCCTTTAGAGTCATTTGATCTCCGCCCACCTGAGGCTGCAGAAGATAGCCCAGGTGAGCTGCAAGGGCTCAACGTCGCCTACTTATCCGACTTTAACTACCACAGAGTACCCAACATATTCGTGTCCTCATGATGCGGATAGATCCGAAGGTATGGATCCTGGTTGTTGGGAGATCAAGTGGGTGAATCGTAACGATTGTCTTAGTGCGCTGGCGGCAAGTAACACATTTATTACCCCCTCTTGCCCTGTTTGGCTGATATCCTTTGTGCAGACGCTTCGTAGTGTCCCTCATCTGACTGTTACTTGGCCGAATCAGCAGCATGCACTCATTCCTAGACGAAGTGGACTCGTCGGCCGTAATCATCAGGTTAAAGACCATCTGACGACTAAACGACAGTCAGGTTTACAACATGTTCACCCACGACTTGGCGACCACAATAATACAACAGGCCAAATTATTCCCTCCATGGACTCGTCTTCCTCGTGGAATCATAGAGTCGACACAATCACGGCCGCTGTTGGCTCACAGTCTCCGTCCGAGTGCCTCTCTCCGCCAAATCTCTCCATTACTACAGACGATGGACGATCATCGATACCTGCAGTAATACTGATTTCAATGTGCCACCGACTGTCCCCCATACATCGGCCTCCGTGCAGATGCAGGTTTCTCAGGCTCATGCGTGTGATGTCCCACCTGAGACGGAGGTCAATCGAGAGGGGCAAATGGTTCAGCTTCTTTGCATTGATGGGGTGCACTCCAATACTCTCGAGTGGGCAGTAGCACATTCAAAAGGCGAGGTCACGACCTTATCTCCCGTGTAAGTCCCTCAATTAGACCTTGGTCTAACGTGTACTCAGAATGACTGCGTCTCTAGTTCCCCCTTGCACGCCCCCGCGTATGATGGAATCTCACAATCCTCACCCCCGGGCCCAGGTGCTGCACTGGGTACCCCTTTCATTGAGAATCTTGCCTCCCCGTTTGTCCCGAAGAGCCTTGAACCTGCATTTCCTCTTGTTGGCAGTGCTTTCAACTTTTATGATTCCTTCGCCATACCACCTGCACCTCAATGGTCAGAAGCAAGACAACGGAGGCCTGCTGGCGCATGCGACGAGAATATAGATACCAACTTGCGCAACGTCCTCGACCCAACAACAATTTTTGTGGGTGGTCTAGAAGTTCATGGGCGTTGTACATGGGATGAGCAGAGACTCAGACGGGTATTTGGACAATATGGAGAAATTGCTGAAGTAAAGCTTGTTAGGCCAGGTGAGCGATACGCTGGTGATGAGATCCGTGTGCCTATTTTTACCTACTTCCCAGCCCACAGAAAGTCAGCGTTTGCTTTTGTGACGTACAAGAACAACAGATCATCATCGCGAGCTGTCCTAGCAGAGGTATCCACCTTGTATTTGTCCCAGAGTTCTTTACCTGACATAATTTATTAGCACGACCGCATTTACGATGGTCGACATATTCGTGTCCAGCTTCGTGAAAGTGCAGTACAGAAAGTACATGGGTCAAATCAAATTTAAGTTGAGTGAAGGGCGGCCATTCAGTCCGCGACATCAAGTTGGTCCTAGAATCAACGGCTCTCCGGTCGACACCCTCCCTCACAGTCAAAATGGCATCGGACCCGCCATTCTAGTTCATTGCGAAGAACAGGCTCCTCCTCTCCCTCGCTCCCCGAGTGGCGCCGCTTCTCTTCACTCTGATGCTCGGGGACAAGCACCAGAGAACAATTGTGTGCCGCTTATTCCTTCGCAAGCCTCGTCTACGATGGTCTCTGGCATACCCCCAATGCCGTATCCCCCTCCGCCGCCTACTGCGTTCTATGCTCCTGCGCCGTGGTTCATGCCCCCCTATCCATATGCGCCCCCTCCACACGTTGTTCCGGGATATCCCCCATTCCCCTTGACGTCTTCGATGGTCAGCGCGAACGAAGCAGGTCACCATATCCCATCTAATACCATGTATCAGGTCTGGATTTTAAACTATAATCGGCCGCATTGGATCGCTGATTTCTTTTGTTGTAGCCAATTCCTCATTACTCGGTATACCCATTGTCCCTCCCTCCACCCCCTCCAACCAGGCAGCAGCACGTTGAACAATGGCAGAGCGCCGTGCCCCTCTCCAGCCAACCGGCTTTATTGAAAGTGAACAGGGTCTTATTCCAGTTTATGCGCCTGAAGCACTTGGCGAATACATGGCGAGCACCAATTCACAACAAAACACACCCGAACCTGGAGGTAGCCACCCCATACTGCACCCACCGAAGGTGGTCCCCGAAACAAGATCATCGCAACCTCGGGCCATGTACCCTGTGTACGCCCAACCCCAGTATCAGCTCACGTATATTAGGGAAAGGATGATGGCCGCGCCAAGCCAATTCCCCAATGCTCCCAATCTGCCACTTGGAATGGCTTTAACTGGTATCACGACACTACCCCCGCTGAAAACCGTGTACAGGAAGGCCCTCGATTTGCAGCTGCGCATGCGGTTCAGATGGTTGAGACTCACCAGGCCATTCGTATGGGACAGCCCCCGCGAAACCACAGTGAACGCGGGTTCGGGTTTTCAAGGCGCCGCGGCCAGATTGACCGCTTCACATACGCGGGAACAAGTAGGGGCAGCAACCCCCCTAACATGCATACGACGCGCAGGAAAGGGTATTTCAAACACGCTGGGGGAGCTGTTTCATGAGTGCCGTCACGGATCAAATGCCGGAAATGGGTCTAGGCGACATCGCCAGCGTCGTCGAACCTGTAGTCAGAGCAAGCACGTCTTCACCGGCCGTGTTTGATCTGACGCCTACGTCCCCGACGCGATGAAAACAGGTGTTAGAAGTAAGCACCTCTTCTATTTGACGCGACCTTCTTATTCCTTCGTATTTTCTAAATAATGCCAATCTTTTTAATGTCTTCCTGTAAATCAAGTTGGCAATTTCCGATGATTTTCCATACACTATTCATCTATCGTTCCGACTGACTTGTTGCATCTTCTATCAACTCGGAAAGCCTTCTTGTCGAGCTGCGTTCTGAATTTATGCACCATGGTCGGTCCCAGTCCCGTAACGAGACAATTGTAACTACAAACAATTTATGTTAGGAGTCTCAAATCGTTGATCGTATGCAGTGTCCGTCGTCTATCTTGGACTTGCAAAGTATGTAATCAATATCGTCGAGACGGTCTCCTAGTGGCATGATGAAAGAGAAAAAAACCAGCGGACGGGTGCCAAAACGGTCTTTCAACACCATCAACGCTTACCAGATCCTTCCGGTGGCGCATCACACGCAAACGAAGAGGAAGCATGTCAGCTATGGGTGGCGAAGAGCGCTGGGTGTAAGGGATGGATATACAGTACGTACACTAGCCCAAGCAGGGGCGGGAACTGACGGACATCTTGACGTAACCCCCAAAAGTATCCCCTCGGGTTCACACGGGCGGCCGCCCGCGATCCTGCCTCGCGACGCTCGTCGATCCTGAGGTCGCGGCAAACAGGCAGCTCAGAGAGCGACTGCAGTATTGCTACTGTGCACGCGTGTTTGCGCCTACGCGTGTCGTGCCGGAGTAGCGGATCTCAGAGAATGGATAACGAGGTCCGCAGCATGGCGCGCGGCGGCGGCGGCGATGGCAGTGGCAGTGGCGGCCGAGTTGTGGGGGAAACGCGCGGAGCATGAGGTGGGGGTGATTCCAGCGAGAAAATCAATCCGTACAGTACGTAAAGATGACAGTGCTGTGTGAGTTGAGCACAGCAAAAGTTTCTGAGGTGATGCCGTTATTATGGATTTCATATGAGCGATGACTTGCGTGTTTTTTTTTTCAATTGGAACCAAAATCCGAATATGGCATATTGAATGGCGAGGCGTGGCGTCGCTTTTGATTTGATGACGGTGCTGTATGTGGCTCTCCATCGTGGGAGGTGCCAGTGGGAAGATGACTGGAAAGAGAAAATGCTATTGTGCTATTGTAGGTAATCTCTATGCTCGAGTCAAGTATGGTACAGTACTGTGTGATCATGATGATGATATTTTCGTGATATGAGCATGAGTGAGGGGGTGGCAACTTGAATGTAGGCACGATGAACGGTTCTCCCGCTCTACACGCGCGTAGAAGGTTGGTTGAACCAGGATTCGTGTCAGCGGCCGATGTCACGCGAGTAACCCCGAAAAGGCGAGCGAGGATCTGTATCCAATACCATGGATTGGATTGGCGAGCTTGGCGGACCAATGTAACTGTATGGCATTGACCAATGGGAATCGGGGGGCCCCCTTTCCCCTACTCCCTCTTCCGAAAGGAAGAGGATCGGAAGCATTTCACAGTTGAGGATTTAAATTCGAAAAAAAAAAAAAGAACAAAGAACAAAGGATAGAACGGTCCAAATCCACGTGGATACGCTCACATCGGATGATTCTTTGTTCGTGCTGTACAGTAAGTTTATGCTTCGCTGTCGTGTGCCGTGGGTACGAGCGAACGGTGGCGGATGGGCCCTTCCTTTCAGTGCGTGCGACTAGTACTCTTCTGGTTCCGGATGTGGTTGATCAAAGTTTTTTGAATACAGTAACTGTACGCCCCAATTCCACCCAACGGCGACCCCATGGGCACGGGTCACATCGGAAGCCCTGAGTGGGGGGGATGGCTCGGCCGTCTTTCAATTTCGAAAAGATCGAGGAAGTGTATTCAAACGCGGTGGATCCAGACCGGTGCTCATGGAGACCAACGATCGCGGGGACCGCAGTCGAGACGCGGTCGTCGCGGTGGTAATATACACGGATCACCGTGCTTGCCGAATCGGTTCATCCAAGCCTAATGCGTAATGCCAAGAAGGTCGAGAAGGATCATTTGAATCTCATCATTATTCATTTCAGGAATGCACACCAAAGGCTACGGGATATACATGCAGTTCGGAATCGGATATCAAAAAAGTCCAAAATTCAATGAACAAACAACAATTCTTCTGTCGTCAGTATGCCAACGTGCGATATCCGGCGTAGAAGGATGAGGGGTATCAAAAATGGCGGAGATGTACGTACTACAGAGGTGAATCAGACACATTAAGGTATATCAACAGATGAATGTCAGGCAGGGAGAGGCAGGGTATGTGAACAGTCCGTTACAGTAAATCGCACATGGTGGAAGGGTCTGAGAAATGATCACCCTTAGTTCGTAGTCCGAGTCACAAAAAAGGACAAATGAGGTGCTCACCACGAGTCATGTCTTTGATGGAAAGGTATACGCGTCATAAGGCCATAGATGTCATGTCATAATCGTGAATGCCAAAAATACAACAGAATGGAGAAGCATCGCCCAGCGCTGCGAATGGGAATTAGTACAATAACACTCGAACAATTCCGATGCATTACCGAAAATACATATCATGGTCGTTTGCCCGAGTACCAGGACAGTGAGACACTCCCAACTCCGGCTATGTGGACTCGGGCATTGACGCGGCATACCTACAATTCTATTGAGACATTTCACCAATGAATAAGACAATAAAGACGCACCGTGTCGGCAACTTCAGCTTTTCGGAAATCTATATGGAGGTCCCCGTTGGGCATGCGGGTTATTTGGTTCACTTCTCCGAATGACTAGATTTTCACAAGATGAATCAGCGTGTTTCCCATGCTCCGTATGCGAGGCAAACGGACCTCACACCACTTTCGGACACCTTCCAGACGTGCCTGGTCACCCTTGGCTATTCCACTCACAACGAGTTTTTTCTTCCGCTTTTCCCGTGATATAGGAAGCACGGTAGGCACATGGCGGAAGCTCCTCCCAGACGTCTTGAATGAGAAAGGGAGTCGGAGGGATCCCGGTTTGAGAAGAACGGAGTTTTCCCCATTCGGGGGATCGTGGAGATGGGAAGCATTGGCCGGTAAAGACCACAAAGAATGTTGGGGGCCTTTGGGCCGAGAGGAGACGGATAAGTTGGGGAACCTATGTTCGGTGTAGCTGGGTCTGTCGATGCTCCTGTGGTTCCGGAGGAGAAAGTGAGAGAGGATGAGAAGCTGGGCCGCGGTGGGGACAAGTGGAGCGCGGACCCTTCGTCGACGGACACATCTGAGCCTGCGGGCGTGAAAGTCCCCAACACTGTGGGACGTTTGAATGCCCAGGATCTAGGGGAAGATCGGGTGGATGGCAACTCTTTTGGACTATCTTGTAGGTGAGGGGGAGCGAGTGATCCGTCGCTGAATGTGCGACCATGGTGTCCCATGGGGAGAGAGAATCGGGGGGCAGAATGGCGGTGGAGACTAGGGGAGGAATCGTAGGGGGAAAGGCGGGTGGGAGACAAAGAGAAACGGAAAGCACGAAGAGAGGGCGGAGTGCAAAGCAAAGAGGAGTAGCTGCGCGTGCCCTGAGGTGTGCCCAAACCAAAGAGTGCCTGTAGAGGGAGCGCATATATTAACACCCTTTCTGTCACGTGATGGTGCCCCGTACCTCCCCAAACCCGTTTGGTTCCTCTCGGCACGAGATCCCGTCATCCCCATCCACGAGGACAAAGCTGTCTGGGATGGACCTAGAATCGTCATCGCATGAGGCGGAACGTGCTTGTCGCATGTCGCAATAAGCTAGATATGGGTGGGAATTCGGCGAAGATCCTTGCGCTATACCGTCTCCCTGGTCCTCCTCATCCGCGTGCGCGTGTTGGTCACCAATCCATCGCTCCAGACGGCTCTTCCGACGAGAAATGGAACGAGGGGGTGTGGTCGGTGCGGCGTCTTCGTCCGTAGGTGTCGGTGATTGAACAATGATAGGCATTGCCGTTAAAAGGCGAAGGGGCTCGTTGTTATAATTTACTTTTTTTACATACGAGTTACAACTTGTTCTGGGAAAGAAGTCCAAGATAGGTTACCGACCTTCAGATCGCCGCTTTCGCAGGTCTCTCTGTTTCGGAGAAGAGGAAAGCCGGGAGAAGAGGTGTTTCTTGCGGTGGGGACTTTCGTGATGGGTATTGTCGTACATGGAGGAATATATAGGTTTTGTGGCGTTAGGATTGTCGGATATTGTCGGGATGTTGTGATAGGATGTGGCGTTAAAGACGGATAAAAAACATGTCAGAAGGGACAAGGAGGGAGGAAGGGAGAGTGGGGCGGGGAAGTGGAGGGCACGTTGAGGACGTTGAATATGAACACGCGCGAAAGAGGCAGCACTGAAAAGGCAGAAAAGAGGCAACGAGGCTATTCGGGCCGCGGCCAGATAAACGCCGAATAATGAATTTAAATATTTAATGAATCACGATTCGTCGGTAGATATTCGAGTGAGCAATGTATCGAGCAACTTCTTGAACAGCTTCCCAGATGGCGTCGCCTCATATCGCTTAGCCAAGCTAAATCCACGCGCTTCTGCCCCTTCTGGAAGCTGAGATCCCCCGCTCGGTCCACCGTCGAGCAATGAGACAAGCTCCGTGTCGACCGGTAATGCACCCAGGAACGGCACCCCTTCCCTCCCCGCCATTTCCTCGCCTCCCCCCGTCGAGAACACGTTGCTGATCTCCCCGCAGCACGGGCACACGTACCCGCTCATGTTCTCCACAATCCCGAGAACAGGCAGCTTCACCGCCCGCGTGAACGACAGTGATTTCATCGCGTCCATCAGCGCAACGGCCTGCGGCGTCGTCACGATGACAGCTGACAGCCTGTCGTGCACAGGGCTCAGGTGCTCCAGCAACGAGAGGTGTTCGTCGGAAGTCCCTTGAAAAAAAAAAAAGAGAAGAAGAAGGATACGCTCGAGTCCGCACTCTCTCAACCAATCAATCAGTGGTGGTGCCATGCTCACCCGGCGGCGTGTCGATGACCAAATAATCCAGATCTCCCCAACGCACGTCACTCAAAAACTGCCGTATCATGGCGTTTTTCTTCGGACCCCTCCACACCACCGAATCGCCTTTATTCTTGAGCAAAAACCCGACGCTCATACACGCGAGCCGCGCAGCGCCCGCATCGGCGTATACGGGCACCCACCCATCACTGCTTTGATGGACACCGCTGCCGTCCAGCCCGAGCATGCGCGGGATTGATGGGCCGGTGAGATCGATATCGAGAATGCCGATCTTCGCATCGCGGGACGAGATGTACAGTGCGAGCGCGAGCTGCGCAGCGACTGAGGATTTGCCAACGCCACCTTTGCCAGAACAAACAATGATGATGTGTTTGATGCGGCTTAAGCGTCGCGAAACTGAGGTGTCTGTCATTGATGCGGGAGAGAAATATATGCGTGGCTGATTGGTCCCGAGATGGATGTTTAGAATAGGATCTGTAATACAGTACTCCATCATCCTCATACTTATCTATCCTGCCTCCCACTGCCCTGCCAGCCACGAATGCCTCCCGACCTTCAACGACACGCCGCGCGAGGAAGACAGGAAGCGCCATTCGGCAGTGATCGGGTGTGCCGCCTCTGATCCATGAAACGACCTCGTCATCCTTTGCCGGGATTCCAAGCCCAAACGGCCCAACAGGTGTTGCAACATAGCACCGCGGCCGTGAAATAAAGTTCCTAACGAACCGGCTAGGCTCACGGACGACGCAGCCCACTACACTTGTAACCGGTCTCCTACGGTCTCCGTCCAGAATACGCAACTGGCGCCGGCGCCAATTTTTTCCGCAGATGATGCGAAGTTTGCAAAAGACGGCCTCAATAGCATTGGCAACTCGCGTGAACACCATTATCAGGACCTAGATCTCTCCTTAACATCATCAACACCTACACCTCCTTACGTGTCTCTATCGGTCGGATTCCATCAGCCAAAAGGTTCAATCGCGATAACTAACCGCCGCGCGAATACCTCATCACGAACCCGCAGACGGAAAGGTCCCCCCGTTCATTTCCAAAGACGCGACGACGCATTAGTACACTTTGAAAATCACAAGGGCCGTACGATCAGAACACGGCCACATGTTTCCGATGGAAGTCCGCCACAAAGAAAAAAAAAGTTTCAATTCGCAATACATCGATAGAGCAGAGAGTTATATGAGACACGGAGAAGTACAACGCCGTTGAGGCGAGGGACAACACCGACGGGGGCGGTGTTTATACGCCGCGAAAGTCCCAATGGCCGGCAAGGATAATCGATAAGGAGGGGTCATTTCCGATCGTTTAGGCGTGTAAAACAATACTTCATTGCAACGAAAAAACTAAATCACAAAAAGCTCCGGTTTTATGTTCTGCGTGTCTGCGGTGAGCTCCGTGATAACAAGAATCGTAGAGCTTCTCACCATCTTACAAAGTCGAGCCATGAGTCCCCCAAGTTGTAACAATGTGCCCACTCCTTCCAAAATCCTCATATGTGTAAAGCCTATTTCCTAAATATACGCGTAAGTCCTCAGTGAGGAAAATCAAATAATCGATCGATGCCTTTATATATTCTAATTTTGTGTACTCGGGTAGCCTTTTAAGATTAGATCAGTACGCGAGGGAAGAAAACACGAGGTCAGAACCCACTCGTCAAAGGTCTTCACGACCCGAAATATCGTCACAATAATATCGACGGCACTGTAACCTTGGTCCCAGAGCTCCTGGAGCTTTATCATAGAGTTTTCGATGTCCCCCTTGGAACATGCACGCATCATGCTCTGCACGACGATGGGGTGAGGCTGGTCGCACACTTTGAAGACATTGTCGCTAGAGACGAAGCCAAACCCAGACCATGTCGACTGAAGGTTATTGATTGCTTGTCGCATGTCGCCTTCCGAGGTAAATATAAGGGCCGTGAGACCATCGTCGTTGTATTCGACCTAAATACGGAGCGTCAGGGAAGTCGCGGTACAAGAGAGTGTTGTTGCACGCTCACTTTCTCTTCTGCACAGATTTCTAATAATCGTTGAAGGATCTCACGGTCTGCCAATTTGGCATAGCGGAGGATAGCACACCGACTCTGTATCGGCTCGATAATCTTGTTTGACATATTGCAGGCGAGGCAGAACCGGGTTGTGTTGGAGTAGATTTCCATCGTACGACGCAGAGCCTGCTGGGCACCTCCCGTCATACTTTAAAGTGATAAGTACGAGGTTCAAACTTTACGGGGAGCACAAGTCACCTGTCCGCCTCGTCTAGAATGACGATTTTGTGCCGTCCCGAGGGCAAGGTCACTTTCTTCTGCGCAAATGCCTTGATTTTATTTCGGACGACGTCAATACCTCTAGACACACGCATCAACCACTCAGTAAAGAAGGGGCAATGCAGATCGACTCACCTCTCATCAGACGCGTTCAGCTCCAATACGCCCTCTTTGTACGCATCTCCCAATAGCTGGTGCGCCAGGCAGTGGATGCTCGTTGTCTTTCCAATGCCTGGCATCCCCTTTCGACAATTAAAACCAGAAATGCAAAGGCAGCGCCTTGAAACACGAGGCGTACCGAGATGATGAGATGGGGCACATTGCCATCCTTCGCGATGACCTTCAGTCGCGAAATGGTGTCGCTGTTTCCCACGACGTCGTCGAGCACACGCGGGCGATACTTCTCGACCCTTTCATGAATAAGTCCTCCGTTGCCTCTGGCATGATAAGGGCGTACCAGGGCAATTCGTACGGGATGTCTGATCCATTAGCCTTTGATGCGGAAGCCATGAGTGAGAGACGCGTCTTGACGTGACAAGCCGTGACCAGACGCGCTTTATGGCTTCCCTCCGATTCCGATCTCCACCTCTCTACCATGTGCGCCTCAGTGCACGACATTACTCCTCCAAATCTCCCAACACCACCTCAACGACACTACCAAACCCCGTCTGGACTACCGTGCCATATCCGAAAACGTCCTGTACAAATCCCACAATGCCTTCAATCGCAAAGCGCCGCTCCCCGTCGGCGCGATCCAGTCAATAGAGCGGCTCTACCTCCGGCAGAAAGAACTCTCGCAGACCCTAAACGCGAAACGCCACGCGCAGTCCGTCATCGGCGACCTTATTCGCCAGGCAGGCAAGGACGGAGAAGCGAGGCGAGACGCATTGCAACGCGCAAAGGAGCTCAAATTAATCGTCTCACAGTTGGAGCACGATCTCACTCAAGTAGACGACAAGCTGTTCTCGCTTGCCTCTGCCGTGCCCAACGATACCCATCCCCTTGCGCCTCTTGGCCCCGAGTCCGCAGCAGTCGTTCTTTCTACACACGGACCAGATCCCCTCCCTTCTTCCCCACTCCGCGACCACGTCTCCATCTGCCGAGACCTCGGCCTTCTCAATCTCGAAGCGGGCGCGACCGTGACCGGTTCCTCGTGGTACTACCTCCTCCATGAAGCCGCCATTCTCGAGATGGCGCTCACGAATTACGGTCTATCCATTGCCCTCAAGCACGGGTTTACACCCGTGACCACGCCGGACGTTGTGCGATCCGACGTGGCGCGGAGGTGCGGCTTCCAGCCACGCGACAATGCGGACCCGCCTGTAGCACAGATGTATCACCTCTCAACAACCGACTCGCCCTCGCCCTCGCATCCAGAACTCGTACTCTCCGGGACTGCAGAGATACCCCTCGCGGGCATGTTTGCAAACAAGATACTTCCATTGGGAGACCTCCCACTCAAAGTCGTCGGCCTCGGGCGTGCGTTCCGCGCCGAAGCTGGTGCGCGGGGCACAGAGACCCGCGGGTTATACCGCGTGCACCAATTTACGAAATTGGAGTTGTTTGCCGTATCGCAGTCCGGCCAGAGCGAGGAGATGATGGAGGAGATGCGACGTGTGCAGATTGAGATATTCAATGGGCTGGGATTCCCCTTCCGGTGCGTTGCCCTTCGGCGGATGTGGTCTGGCAACTGTCCCGCTCACGGAAGTGCTAGTGTCCTTGACATGCCTTCGGAGGAGCTTGGCGCCAGTGCATACCGTAAGTATGACATCGAAGCGTGGATGCCTGGTCGGGGCAGCTGGGGCGAGATCTCTTCCCTGTCCAACTGCACTGACTACCAAGCGCGCCGACTACACATTCGTCATCGTCCTGCTCCCTCCTCTCCCCACAGGCGTCTACAAACCTGCCGTTCGCCCACACACTGAATGGCACGGCTGTTGCTGTACCACGACTCATCGTCGCCCTTCTCGAAAATGGTGCAAGATTTAATGACTCTGGCCAAGTTGTCGGTATTGATTTACCTGTCGCATTGAAGCCATTTTGGCCACAGGCGTACAGCAGAGAGGTTGTGCGCTTCAGCGGGCGAGAAGTGGTACAGTGGGTGTGACAGCCACGACATAAATCATACATTACAATATGGTGGCATCCCAAAATCAAATGATTCTTGGTGAGAGTGTCTCCCTGCTGTTCTCATCAGTCACCAAATGGATCCGCGAACGGGTCCTCATCTTCGGTAATGTGTCGCCTCGCATCCTCTTCATCCTCATCATCATCCGAGACATCATCCGAGACATTTACATATGGCTTGCGCGTTTGCGATGACTGTCCTAGAGGGTAGTGCGTCTCCTCGTCAGAAGATTCGTAGTCACTGAAATCAGAAAGTGAGCCGTGGCTATATTCTCGTTCTTCGCGTGATGACCTCGTGTTTGGCCGGATGGGCGGTGGCAAATTCCTGTGACAATGACTCAGGGTGATGGCCGTGTGATGACAAGACCAGCATACCGCTGTTCGGGGCCGAGTTCTCCAAAGCTCAGGTCGTGCAAGTCGGGGTGGATGGGCGACTCCAGGGCGTCATCTTCTGCTCGGGGACGTTCACGCACTGCGCGCTGCACTGCAGCACGTTGCTTCTCCTGTAATCTCTGCAGTTCTGAACCAGCTATGTGTACAGCCTCTAGGCCTTGCTGGACGTCCTCGACGTCTTTCTCCGTCACGTTCGGCTTGGAGAGCTGATCAGGGTGAATGGGTGATACACAAATGGGACGACATGAGGCCCCACCTTATCATAGCTCTGTAATGCGGCAATAATGCGTTCGTTCGATTCGATGAGTGTCCCGATGACCTCTTCATCCTCCACTAGCTGAGGAATAGATCAGATAAACAAATCTAGAGAAGAGTAACAGTGACTTGCTTGAATATATCGAACGATGACCTTACGGGTCTGCTTGGCCCTCGTTAAACATTCCTGAACGCGTTCATTCGACACCAGACTGTCGCTCTCAGTATTGACAAGCTTCAGTCGGACATGAACAAGCCAACTAGCCTCGAAATTGTGACAAACGGACCGTGATAGCATTTACCAGGTTATTTGCGGCAGACGACGCGTTCGCGATGGCGGTGAGAACCTGAGGCTTCTCCTGTATAGGATCCAAGTCAGAACTTGACTCGGGGGCAAAGTGCCACAAGAAAACTAAACCCGTTCAAAGTTGAACTGTCTCCGAGACGCAGCAGTTTGGGAAGCAGCCTTCTTGCTTCGAGCTTCTTCGAGCTTGTGACGTTTTTCTTTGGCCTTCCGCTTGTCCTCTTCCTTTTCTCTTCGCCTCTTCTCGCTCTCACGTTCACGCTCTGCCAGCGCCTCACGGTTGACCTCAGACCCGCGGGACGACTCGACGGGTCTGACCTGTCGATAGAGACCTGCAATACCAGCTGCGCTCCGGTCATCCTTGAACTGCCTGCTCCACGAAGCCAGAACCGCCAAGACCTTCTTCCTTACTTTTGCGTCCGCCGTGGAGTCGGTAGCAAGATGCTTTAATGCATCCGTGAGCTGCCCATCAGCGAAGGAACCTATGCGCGATCTCAGACACCGATAGATAACGGAGTAGGAGATGAGGGACAAAAACATACTTTGGAATTTTTGGCCGCAGTTTTCCACGAGTGCGTTGAGGATCTATGGGGCTCAATGAGATAAGATGGCAGATATTATGCGAAAAATGATCTGACTACGAGAGCGCGGTACTGTTGATGGGTGTTACCATGCTTGATCTTCTTCCTGATGGCCCTTGATGCCTCAGCGGGACTGCAACTGAGGTCAGGCGGCGCGTGGGGTGCGGAAGCGTGGGCACTGACCCGGCAGCTTGAAGATCGATGGAGTGAATCAACTCGGGGATGCTTTGCAAGAACAAGGGCTATGAACGACAGGCATCTGTTATGCGAGAATGGAAGTGTTTACCCGTCATAGACTTCATCATCGTAGGAGGACGATGTAAGGATGTCGACCCATTCTGTGATGGACGACTTTGAACGTGATGAGAACGAGGAAAGCGGACAGAGGACTGTCTCGACACACGCGGGGTTTCTCTTTATAAAATGCGGCTGCGGCTTTGGCTTTTAAGGAGGACATGTTATTGAGCAAGAGCAAACGCCTGATTTGATGACATCACTATCGCTTCCGCTCTGCGCGCCATCGATACACCCGCGGCCGGTACATCTTTTCCTCCCCCGCCTTCCCTCTCCGTCCAGCATCCTCGGCCTCTTCGTCGGATTCCTCTACCCTCTCCACCCCCTTGACTTTCTTACTACGTCCCTTGCCCATCAGCATCCTCTGCATCTCTAGCTCCCGTTCTGCGTATCGTAACATACGATCTCGGTTTAAGCGCGCAGATAGCTCCTTTAAGAGACGCGTTCGGTGTACCTGCATTCCAGCTTAATATAAAGATGTTTGACAGAGCGCAAGGAAGGCGTACTTTGGCAGCTTTACGTTCCTCCGACCCGTCGGTGCCGTCCGACGCGCCAACCGCGTTGCCTTTTTTCTTCCGTCTCTTTTGTTTCTCAGGTTCTCTCCAACCGAGGTCAATCGCGCCAACATTGTCTCTGCTCGCAGGGCGGGATGTCGGAAGATTGGTTTGTTTCGTTACGTATTGTCGTGCTGCGTAGAGCATAAGGGCATACGTGCGACCCAGTAGATCATCTGTACGTACCTTCTTCCTCATTCTCAACGAATACTATGTGTTTCGCCTGAGGTTGTGATGATCTTCGCTTGCCCCCGACCTTGGACGGCCCCGCAATAATGCCAGCATCCCTGAGAATCTCGAGCTCTTCCTCATCAAGGCCGGCGTCGTCGTCCTCGGCTTGGTGCACATCATCGGCGAGGCTTGGAGCGAAAAGCTCAGCGAGCGCCTTGAGGCGGTCTTTGAGTTTCTCAATTTTCTATATATTGCAGAGTGAGAGGCGGCATTCGGGAAAGGCAACACACGGGGCGCACCTTTAGACCTGCTGCGCGCATCGTCCTGACGTAGTTCTCATCCTGGGTCTTCAAGATCTTAACCATGTCCACCGGAAGACTTAAATTCCCGCGATCCTGCACATGCACGCCTTCCTACACACGGACGCAGGTTCAGCACCCGTTCCACGGCGAAAGGAGAATACATATACCTCAGTCCTCTGTCGATTCATCGCAAAATAAAACTCATCTTTGTTCTTTTCAGACGCCTTCTGCCGTAGACGTTTGATCCTGTCCTGTTTTGAGTGGTAGTCTCGAGCACGGAGTACATAGTCCTTATGTTTTTCAAGGATACCAAAGCGTTGACGGTGTGAGAGCTGGGAACGCTCTTTATGGTTCCTGCGATGAAGAGAGTTGCGCAGTGACGACATGGTTGTATGCGCAGGCTAGAAACGAACAGAAAATGCGAGGTAGTATCCTGACCGGAGGCCGAAGGCCGAAGCTTACCACCGATGAGGAAACGACGAGGCCGTGTGCAAAAATTGCGTCAGCAAACCCCGCTCTGAGATGTCATTCACGACGATGCGTCCTATCGTGACTTTCTGCTGCTCGTGGAGCTCGTGGCTAGTCTGTACTACACTACAGTTATTCCAATTCTGTCATGTTATGATGTGATTCTACGTTCGCCAGACTTACATCACTCTTTTTTGTGCATCGGGGTAAGTCGACAAACCACAAACCACACCAACTCTGACACCTGGACGGCTCCGGCCAAGTTCACCCTCTATCGCATCATGAACGAACATGTTTTCACAGGGGTATACACCAAACCACGCCTTTTCCTGTAGCGTCATTCGAATTTGCGACTTGCGTTTCAGCGGCCTTCACCGAACGCGGAACAACGAAGAATACGCGCCCGATTTCGACGAGGTTTCGCACGTGGACGGGGCTACAAACCATCATCGGGTAAATGACGGGAGGGCGATTACGATCGTCCCAGGTTCTCCGAGTCCCTTATCACATATATCACCAACATGTCAAGCGGCAGGGGGCGGAGTTGTTCTCGTATCTTCGTATCTTTCTGTTTTGTAACACCACACCACGGAAAGCGATCGGATGCCTGCGCCATCCCAGGGTACTCATACAGGGCAGGACAGCTGTGGTCGAGATAGAGTGCGTATACTGACTTTGAGAGCTTGATGCTCACGAGAAATGACAACTTCTGGATCCTCTTCTGCACTCACGGTTTGGACGTCACGCGGCTCTGGCTGGCCTATTTGATGGCTTATCTGCTAGACCCCAAATATGTATCCGAGCGGACCTCTGCGACGTATGACTTTACCCCCTTTGGTCGGAAAAGCCCGCTTACGCTTCCTCAGATGTGTGATTGAGAAGCACCTTGCATGCTGGATTCAACGAGTGTTTCGAGATGACGCGGTGACTCGTGGCATGAGTCCAGCACGCACGGATTCTTCCTCCCCTAGAGAATGTGATCGATTTGCCAACAGCTCACATAGCTTAGTGAAGTTGAAAGAATGTGATGGTCATGTAATGCAAAGAACTTGAACGTCGAATCTGTCCGTGTGCAGGATGAGAAAGAGTGGAAGATGTATCAACCCTCATTACGTAATTCTGTCACGCGACACAGGCACGCCGTCGGAATTCCTGGTGGCGCCACCGACGTTATTCAAGTCTCTGATCATTGTCTTCGGGGCACCGGATTGAAGTACACAAGTTGCCCAGCGTTCAGACTATGCCTCCCAAGCCTGATTAACCCCCGAACGTGGCCCTTTCCTTGGCGCATACAGCTGAGAAACACATAATCGCAGATCGTAAGGGTGTACCGCCATTCCGCGTGTAGCGGGCAGGTGGCGATGGCGTTCGGGCCATTTGGAAAGATTTTCCGTGCGTGCAGTGGTGCAGGTTGTGAAATCGTGTTCAAAGTCATGCGGTGTACGACAGTATTGTAGTGTTTGAATTCATGGTTGGAAGCAAAGAATATTTGTCAGCAATTGACACTACTTCCACCACCCCCTATAACAACACTACGACAAAATTGTGAGTGATCGTTCGTCTTCGCTGCACTCGTCTAATCGTGCCATGGAGATGGGTTTTGATCATTCTACGCGCACCTTGCTGGAGAAGTACACTGCTCGTGACCCGAGCCAGACCTCTTGGAGTGGCCCCTGGACCAGTCTTCTCTCAACACTATTCCCTGCTTCGCAAGGCTACATTGTCGCTCCACAGAGACGGAAGGACCCTTCTTCCGACTTTATCCTCGAGGTCGCCAAGGACACCTACCCGGCCGACGGACTTAGAACTGTTCTTATCGTTGAGATCAAGGACCCTCGTAGCTGGAATCACGGAATTCCAGTTCTCATGCAACAGATCGCCCGCCAGACAGAGCTTGCGTTTTTGGACACTGCAACAAGCAAAGTATATTGGATCGGATCAATCGGTTCCCACTGGATTTACGGCGAGAAGGAGGACGATGAACAGGCTCCAAAGCCCCTGATTGAGTGGCATGATGTCATTCACGACGACGCGTCCCATCTTGACTTAATGAAGCTCGTGGAGCTCGTGGCTAGTCTGTAGGGGTCAGTTAATACATGTTCACTGCAGTTATTCCAATTATGTCATGTTATGGTGTGATTCTACGTACGTCAGACTTGCATCACTCTTTTGAGCATCGGGGTAAGTCGACAAACCACAACCACACCAACTTGGACACCTGGACGGCTCCGGCCAAGTTAACGCTCACTGTGACACATCCAGAACTATTCTGATACTGTAGTCGAAATTAAGAGCCTGTTCGGGAAACAAATGGATTTTTGACTCGTCAGCCAAAAGATAGAATGAGTTTTGGTGCCACAATGTGAGAAATTGGTGCTGTTCGGGAACCCTTTTTCCACCAGAAATGATTTCCTGGAAAAAGCGATTCCCCGCCAAAACAGCTCCCCAACGAGAGGAAAGAAAGCGCTTCTCCGTCAGATTCAAGTTGGACGGCAGGCAGACGTCGCGCTTTCAAACGGAGCAACGGATACAGTAGACTATTTTGGACAGGTGGCATAATGTCACGCATAATGAGTCATCCTATCGAGATCTCATGGCTTTAGCCGAACTCGCAGGTAGTCTGTAGTTACTGTAAAATTGTGTAAATTTCACCTTCTGCCCCCCATTTTCGGTTCTTCCGCCCTGTTGTGCTTGACGAATCATGTGTTTCAGCAGTCAGACCTTTCCCCATTTGCCGGGGCACCCTAGTGTAATGAACAATGTTATATTGATCTTCTACTTCTAGTATACCGTACAGCGCTAATGCCTCTATTCATCGTCTTCATCGTCCCCGTCGCTCTCACTCGTGCCATCTGACTGATCCCCGTTACCCATGTCTATATGTTCTGGCTGCTGCGTCGGGGCCACCTGAGCCATCGGAAGGGTCCCCGTGGCAAACGTGAGGTGCGGTTGCGGATGTGGTGCCGGAATCGGGCTTTCGAAGTACATCCGCACCAGCACGCTCTCAAGGGCCGCCACGCTCGCCGCAGGGTACTCAAACTGCCGTGCGTTGCTACGGATGCTTTGATAGAGCACGTCCATGCGGTCCCAGCGCTCGCGCTCCATCCGCTCACGATCGTTGGCAGCAACCGCTTGGACCGGGGTAGACACAGGAAAGGGGAGCGGTGCAGGCGTAGGGGTGGGTGCAGGTGCAGGTGCAGAAGAGGAGCCGGGGAGCGGGATGACACCGCCTAGCCCTTGGGGAGTGGCATGGACATGGAAGGAAAGTGGGGATATGGGGAAGAGTAGGCGGGTGATAAGTCTGGTTGAGCCGCCATCTGCCCGGTAGTCTGATTTGGTTCTAGACATGGCCCTCCTGACTGGGAGGGGGACGCTGGGGGCATGGAGGGGTCGGAGCCTACTACCGTTGATTTGGCGGCGGCTTGGGCACGTCGACCACGTCGGGTGTATGGTAGGTTCGCAAATCCAATCTCATGGGAATGTTGCGACACGTCTGCGAACGTGAGTATCGGCACTGGGTAGGAAGGTAGGAGTGAATTGGCACGTACAGCACACCCGGACTTCTGCGGTGTCGAAATATGTCTTATAGCTCATCGAAGCCTGACATCCCTTACCGTCCAGCTGAGGTGCGTTAGTAGGATGTTCAAGGACACAAACATAGAGTATACCTTCCGACTAGGTACTTTTCGCACCCTCTCGGGGTATTTCTTAACGTACTTTTTCCTCCCACTTCGTGAATGGCGTGCGCAGATCAGCTTGACATGATCCTTAAAGCGCGGGGGAACAGCCTTAGACCCATGTGTGTCGCCTTTAACGAACTCGACCACCTTCTCTTCTTCCTCTTTCTCCCGCCATTCCTGGAAGGCATCCAAATTGTCGAAGACTAAAGTGTACCCGTCGTCCATATCACCAGAGCCATAGGGGCCACGCTGAGCGGCCCTCGTTGCGGCATCCTGGATGGTGCTGGCGGAGCCTGAGGCTGAAGCGAGTGCCGAGGATGGAGCATAGGATGGGGATTGAACGGAAATGCTGTCCAGACGAAAATTCTGAAAACTCATCTTTATACGGTTCGCTTGGCTTTACCCGCCTTGCTTTTGGTAGAAAATCGCGAGATGCGTCCGCGCCAATTCTGTCACATGTCACTGTCACGCCTCATTCACTCCAATCTGGCCAGGATTAGTCCACTAACTGCAGCATTTACTTTAGTTCGTAATTAATAGCAACCAAACTATATATAAAGTCTAGCGTCTCGTTTCAAACAACTGCCATCCACCCTCCAAACAAGCCAAGAGATAGCACTGCCGGTATAATCAACTCTCCGATCACAAGTTGAGAAACGGCGCCGTTTGGCGAAGACGTGGAAGACGTCGTGCCCGTCGCCGTCCCTGTAGAACGTGGGCTAGGTACAGGTGTCGACGGGTTATAGGTGACACCATTAGCCGTGGCAGCCACTTGGAAGACACTACCACCGCCAAACTCGTAGAACTGCAAAGACTGAGCTGTCGCCATGGTCATCATGCAAGACAATAGACACATACGTCGACAAGCATGAAATTAGGGTTCCGTCCTTGCGCGGCAACACACGTCTGCACCTGTGCACCAAGTGAACCCGTTCCACTAACGCCGTTCGTGACATTTGCGTCTTGTGGGTCAGGTGCATCTTCCCCAAGGACTATTTTATCCAGGAAATGATTAATCAGGAAAAGTTCCGTGCTTGTATCCCCATTTGACCGATTCACGTTGCAGTCAAACGTAGTATCTGTCACGTCAAATGCAGTTTCCCACATATTGGTGAATTCTGGCGCAAAATCATGAGCCGTGGACCAATGGACGCAAGCAGTGGAGCCTACCATCGATGATGTAAGGCACGCTGTTGAAATTCGCCCCAGTGTCCATGAAAGTTACAAGGCGTTTACCTGAATCAATCATCGAGCCAAGGGAAGGCCAAGCAGTGTAGGCGGTAGTCGCCGAGGGAGGCGAATACGACAGAGTGTCCAACCCCACTGCCTTGAAAACCGTGTCATACGCAGACGGTGCGAATTTGTCCGAGTTCACGATCAAAAGGGATACAACTGCACAATCACAAATAGTCTGTGCATGTTCCACTGTGTGAAGAACTATCGTTTCATACCGTCGTTGGGATTTGAATTCATCCAGGATTTGACTGTTAAGCATGGCTGGAATTAGGCGCCACCCGTGAATACCGGTGGCCGGTGATTTCTCCTCACCTGATTGGAGGTAGGTTTGTAATGTCCCACCGTTGAATAAGCTCTAATATACCGTGAAATTCTGAACTACGAGAACGATATCTGATGGGACTCACGCAGCTAGTGTGACACAGCTGGATAGTGCCACTATTGTTATGAGCTTGCATTTGAAGCAGCCGGACTCCATCGTTCAACTGTTGAGTCACTGGGGAGAGTTGTAATCAAGTTTATATCTATCAAGACAAATGCCTACCATCGTAGTCTTGGTCGGTGAACACTGCGGGGTGTCAGATGGTGATTCCAAAGACATTCATGCAAACCTACAGTTGTTCACCCCGACGGCGTACGAGTCATGCGCACCGACAAAAGTAACATTTCCGTAACTTCTCCCGCATAACTATGAAACCAAAGATGAGCTCTCAGTTGTGAATTTCCGTATGGGCACACACAGCCGGGAACCCGTTACAAGTTGTTGCTCGGCGCCCTGGAGTGGCTGCAGAAGAAAGGGGTAGCAGAAGAGAAAGTGCGACCGGCGCGGCGAGGAACATTGAGGGAAGCATTGAGAGGAGTAAGGAGAGGAAAGACAAGAGACAGGGAGGGGCTGTGGTGCTGCGTGCGTGTGCGTGCTCGGGACGCTCGACAACATCAGCCGGCGTGCCTGCGCCGAGACAAGCCGGCCGAACCCGAATTCATCCAGAGCTGTGCGACGAATTTGCAATGACCTGATGCCTTACCAAAAGGCCCACGACAGAGTCCTACTAATACACCCAAAGGTTGGTAAGACGATAGATATTTTGCGTTGCCGGCTGATTTCGCTTAATTAATGCTAGGGCGCCAGTGCCGAGATTCTTCTATTTGGTGCCACCGTAACATCTTGGAAGGCAGCAGAGAGAAGTGGACCCAGAGAACCAATCGAGCGGCTGTTCGTGTCTTCGAAGGCTATCCTTGATGGTTCAAAGGCTGTACGCGGAGGAATTCCTGTCGTCTTCCCATGCTTCGGCCCGCCTGAACACCCAGACCACTCTAAACTCCCGCAGCATGGATTCGCGCGAAACGAATTCTGGGCCTTCGACAGCGTTGTGATGGATAACGATGCCGTGGTATCTGTCAGGTTGAGTGAGCACGGATCACTTGTTCGTCGATGGTTTCCGGGCTAACGATCAACGTTGATCAATGATCGCAGCACTGCAGCCGAACTCCAACATCTCCAAGCTATACACGAAAGACTTCCAGCTGGCTTACGTTGTTACTTTGGCCGAGCACGAACTCAGCACGGATATTCATGTGTCGAACCCGTCCGCTTCGGAGGCATTGGATTTCCAGGCATTGCTACACACTTACATTCGTGCGCCAGCAAATGACGCCTCTATCTCTCCTCTGCTTGGAAAACTCTACATTGATAAGACGGAGAAGTCATTGGATGCAAGGAATGCACTGAAAGAGGAGAAGCGTAGCGCTGTTGACGTGCGCACGTTCACAGATTCTGTATATGAAGATGCCCCACCTAGAGTCGATGTGTCTTGGCCCGGCGGGGGCGTGGGGCTCAAGCTTGGCGGGTTCACGACATTGACCATTTGGAACCCTCAAGCTGAAGCTGGGGGTAAGATCGGAGATATGGAGGAGAATGGCTGGTGTGTGTTGTTGCTGTTGTCTTGCCGACTTGCTCATAATACGACATGTAGGGAACGGTTTGTCTGCGTTGAGCCTGGATGTGTACGGGGGTTCAAGCAACTGGGTCCTGGGGAAAGATGGATAGGGCAGCAGGTACTTGTAGTGGTGTAATAGGACGTATTTTCGCTATTCGAAGATCTCGGCTTGTACGCGATCGCAGATAAATCGCAGTGACGTACCGGCTATATCCATTTGTCTTCTCTTTCTCCTTTAATGGACCATCCCCCGCCGGTATTGCAAGTCCAAATAACTCAGATTGATTACTCTCTCGACGCTCCAGACAGCCTTGACAACACCTCTCTGCCCAGAGTTCCCGTCCTTCGCATCTACGGCGCCTCTTCCGCGGGAAAGAAATGCTGCCTTCACATTCATCAAGTTTATCCTTATTTTTTCGTGGAGTACACAGGGAAGCTAAGCCCTGGCAGTGGTGAGCAGATCACTAGGAGTTCTAGGTCTCGTCAAGCTGACTGCTCCTACAGTGAGACGCTATATCGCCCAGTTGACTGATTCCCTCAACTATGCAATCGCTGTCTCTCTCAAACGTGACCCTCATTCTCCGAGGTCGCGTTACGTCCGTGGCGTGATTCTGGTCAAGGGAATTCACTTTTATGGATTTAATTCCGGTTACTCCCCCTTTCTGAAGATCCACATAGTTGACCCCGCGCTGGTGAGTCGGGCGGTTGCCATCATGCAGTCAGGTTCTGTCATGGGGAAACCCTTCCACGCATTTGAGAGTCATCTAAGCTATGTGCTCCAATTTCTTTGTGATTTTGGCCTTTATGGCTGTGGCTGGATCCAGCTAGAAGATGTTTGGCAGCGTGGGGTTGATGACGATACGGAGGACTCGACATCCTGTCCTCCTTTCAAGCCATCTGTCTACTTTCGCCAATCTCGGATGGCGCTTGAGTTCGACACAGTGGCTCCTCTCATCATGAACCGCCGCAATATCTCCCCACGCCACCTGCATCACATGCTCGTCATTCCACAACCTCCGTCGTCTTCTGAACCATTGGTTCTCGGAGTACGCGAGCTTTGGGATGATGAACGTCGTCGTCGCATCGCAGCAGGGCTTCCTCCATCGCCTGATCTGCCACAAGACCCAAGCGCAAATTCTCGAGGAGATGGCGGCGGATGGATGGCTGAGGCCCGCTGGTGGGACCAACTCAGGCAGAGGATAGAAAGAGAGCGAGATACGGAGGTCGAAGTTAGGGATTCCGGCTGGGAGGGATGGATCATGACCACCTTTGAGAGTGTGGAAGCACTCTGGGAAAACGAGTACCGCGTCTGGAAACCTGTTCGCGGAACACAGGAGCAGAATCCTTATTCAGATTCGAACGGATCTTCTCCACATGATGTCAGGCCAGCCAGTCAAAGCTCTGTCGAAGTTGACGAAGCTTTACTTTTCAGCCAAGAGCTCAATGTCCTTGAAGAACAAGGGGATGCACCAGAAGCAAATCCTGGCACCGATGACAAGGATCATTTGATGGACGATGATCAAGTGGAAGATACTGATCCTCCCAACGATGTTCAGGTAGACGAGCATTCTCGGCGTGGGACGCCCCGACCAACCCAGGGACATCACCTGTACGATGTGCCGTTCGTTAGACCACGTCTCACTCTGATGAACAAAGTATTACCCCATTGTCATCACAACAGTTAAATGGGGAAGGATCAGTGACTCCTCGCAAGAGACTTAGAGCATTTCTGGAGGCAGCGACTGAGTGAGCACATGATCAGATTTCGGGAGTCGAGCTGATCACTGGCACCAACGTAGTCTCACTGCATCATCTAACAAGGCACCTGTCTTTCCCAGCGGACGGTTACAAGCCACGCATAGGTAGGCTTTTTCACGCCCGGATTAACACTTAATCATGTGTGCATCCGAGAAGGCCCTATAACACCCCATATCAGTGGACAGAAGTAGAGAGACAGGCAATTCAAGAAGACCATCTGAACTTCAAAGTATCACTGGAGGCTGCAAACAAGCGATCGTAAGTTTTGTTGGTGTCTACATCTAGCACGCCGTAAATCGTTCGACTTGTCACAGGCCTGGATCTCAGTCTCCTGAAGTAACCGAACACTTCTTCCTGTCTACGTCTTCTGGACCGGAGGAAGAAATAGATACTTGTGATACAGCAGACAAGTTGCCTCACACTCATGACACCGATAATATTGATTCAAGCGTTGGTCACTTACTGCTTGAAGTTGACGAGAGAACCGAAGCTGTCACAAAAACATGGCTTGATAATGGCGAACGGAGACCAATGAAGAGACTCAGAATTGCAAGCGAGCAAAATACGCAGAACTCGGCCCCAAGGCATGGTCTTTTCCCCAGCACCTTTGTTAAGAACGGAATCGTCTTTGGCACTCACGGACCGCGTGCTTTTTCCACTCAATCCAAGAAGGACATCCAAAATGCATTTATTTATGCCATCGCACCTCCTCCAGCATCTGAGTTGTTATCCAGTATGGAGTTTCATGGTCTCCCAAGCAAAGTATATCAAGACCCACACTACTCGAGGGCAGAGGACGTGCCCGAAAGGCCTTGGGAGTTTGCCGGTCTGGTCTATCACCTCAAAAAGGGAGATGGGCTCAGTGCCCTGGAAGAGTGGGTGACGGCATCGACTAGACCACTTGAGGAGAATGCATTCGCAGAAGACAGAAACGTGTTCAAGGATAGATTCGACAGGACTGGTGTTGGAGGCTGGGAGTACGCGAGCGCGCCACCAAGCGTGAGAGAAGTACGTGGATGGATGACGTCTGTTACGAAGGCACGACTCTATGAAAAACCACAAGCTCGGTCTCAGGCAAGCGGAGATAGTTGTTCTTTATGAGGCGGTTCCGCTAATCAGCGGCCTAGATCGATGGAGTGACCCAAGCAGGTCCCTATGGCTTCAAAGATACACCACCAGCGCAAGGCGCATCTTCCGGTATCAGAGGGAAGCAGACAATGACCGTTTTGGCGGTTGAGGTTTTTGGTGCGTCTGTGTTGAAACAATCGACGAGATTCTAATTCGTTTAATCGACAACAGCCCCGTCCCGTGGCAAGTTTGTCCCTGACCCCAGTGTCGATCCCTTGGTGGCGATCTTCTACTCCTTCCAGGACTCTAACGTGGAGCCAACCTCGTCTGACTTGCGAAAGGGTGTAATTATCGTTGGAAATGCGCTGCTGGACACTCGGGCATTGCGCGACATACCAAGCCAGGCTGTTGCTACGGAATTAGATCTGCTGAATACGACAGTGGATCTGGTACTCGACCTCGATCCCGATGTTATCTCCGGCTGGGAGGTCCAGAGCTCGTCATGGGGTTATCTCGGTGCCAGAGGGCAGCAGCATGGTCTGTGGCCAAGACAACTTCGTCCAACTGAGATGCTGACAAAAAAATCGCAGGTCTCGATATCGGAGAGCTGATCTCTCGTGCCTCTGGACGAGGGCCTTCGAATAGCACTGATGAATGGAGCATACGAAACACGTCGACATTTCGGGTAGTGGGAAGGCACGTCCTGAACTTGTGGAGAATCATGCGTACGGAACTGGAGCTGAGTATGTATACTCTCGAAAACACCGTTTTTCACTTGCTCCGTAGACGGTATGCGGTGCTTGTATCAAGAGTACCTCTGCTGACTTTCGAATACAAGGGTTCCCAAATACGCACCTTCCACGCTTACAGAGTGGCACAATAGCTCCGTTCCAGCGCACAGGGCACGGTTGTTCCATCATTTGTTAGGACATACTGTTCTTGTCCTGGAGATGCTTGATGCCACGGACATTATCGCAAAGACTGCGTAAGTCTCGTTGCAATAGTCTGTCCGCAGCTACAAAGCAAATGCTGATCCCGGAAGTCAGAGAGTTTGCTCGGGTCTTCGGGGTCGATTTCTTTCTGTCATCAGTCGCGGCTCGCAGTTCAAGGTTGAATCGTTCATGTTCCGGATCGCGAAACCGGAAAGCTTTGTTTTGCGGTCTCCAAATAAGCATGAGGTGACAAGTCCCGTTTTGAGGGAATTACAGGTTCTCAAAGTCGGAATCCTAACAGGTTGGCACGCAAAACGCGGCGGAGTGTATGCCCTTGATAATGGAGCCGTTGTCTGCCTTTTATAACAGCCCTCTCGTTGTATTGGATTTCCAATCGCTTTACCCTTCCGTCATGGTCGCATATAACTACTGTTATTCGACCTGCCTTGGTCGTGTGACACCTTTTAAGGGCGAGTACAAGTTTGGCGTTGCGGAAACCAATCTTCCTCCTGGTCTATTAACGACTCTGCAAGATCATATTACTGGTAATAAGGATGTAGGCTGATCATGGATGTATTGTCTCATGTAAATTACAGTTGCCCCAAACGGCATCATGTATGTCAAGCCCGAAGTGCGAAGGGGTCTATTAGGGCGGATGTTAACTGAGTTACTGGACACGCGAGTTATGGTAAAGCAAGCCATGAAACGTGCGCATGATAACAAGGTGCGTATTGCCAAGCTCTCTTTTTCAAGTACCTCAATTCTCTCTCTCTCTTAGACCTTGACCAAGATACTCGACGCACGCCAACTGGGACTGAAGTATATTGCGAACGTAACATATGGGTACACGAGTGCAACATTCTCCGGTAGAATGCCTGCTGTGGAAATCGCAGATAGCATCGTACAGAGCGGTAGAGAAACCTTGAGAAAGTGCGTTGGATTCATAATGCCTCGACGCTCAAACGTAAGCCTGACGGATGCTCTAGGCAATCAAGTTCATAGAATCGAATGAGAAATGGGGCGCTCGTGTCGTTTATGGTGATACAGATTCTATGTTTGTCTACCTAAGTGGGAAAACGAAGGAACAAGCCTTTCGGATTGGCTATGATATAGCAGACGCGGTCACAAGACAGAATCCTGTTCCTATCAAGCTGAAGTTCGAGAAGGTCCGTATGTCCATTGTATATCGGACGTCACCGACCCAACTGTATCCATTTAGGTTTACTTGCCTTGCGTCTTGATGGCGAAGAAACGATATGTCGGTTTCAAATACGAGACTCCAGACGCCACAGAGCCTGTATTTGATGCCAAGGGTATCGAAACAGTCCGGAGAGACGGTGTTCCTGCGCAACGGAAGATGACAGAGACGGCGTTGAAGTGAGCTTATCTCCGCTGACTTTTCCAGGATGGGCCCTGATGTTTGGTTAGGATACTCTTTCGCACTCAAGATCTGAGCGATGTCAAGCGGTACTGTTATAGATCGTGGCTGAAAATTCTAGAGAACAAAGCATCGATCCAGGATTTCATATTCGCACGGAAGTTAGAATTGGCACATACAGGTGCGGGCATCACGCGAAAACGCACTCAATATTTAAGGCTGCTAATAGGGCACATCTACAGTGATAAGGTTCCACCACCTCCTGGAGCGATGGTTGCAACACGAAGGCAGCTCGAAGATCCGAAAAATGAAGCACAGTATGGCGATCGCATACCCTACGTGATAGCCAGAGGCGCTCCGCATGAGCGGTTGGTCGACCGGCGGTCGCTCCGGAAGAGCTTTTTGAGGGTTAGCGTTTACAGGCTAATCGACCCGAAGGTACTGATGTCCTTTCCATAGAGAAAACAACTTGATGGGTCCTACTATATCTCGAGGGTCCTAATCCCGCCGCTCGAGCGTATATTAACCTTGTTGGCGCCGACGTAAGGGGTTGGTATGAAGAGATGCCCAGAAGGATACGTGCGGAAGGTGTCGATACTTCGTTGACATCTCCCGAGAAGCCCAAGGGAACAATGACACCTGGCCGTCTTAGAATAGAGGAGCACTTCCGGAATAGTCAGTGCATTCTATGCAGATCATTTAGCGACGAAGGTGAGCGCCGTCTCATGATTGGGTCTTGTGTGCGTTACATGTATATACCAGGGCTGTGCGAACGTTGCTGCGCGACTCCTGCGGAGACTATCGCCGAACTTCTCTCTCAGGTCCGGATCGCGGAAAACCGAATACAAACGGCGCACGATGTATGCACATGTGCACTCGATCGGAGCCGTTGGAACCTGTGAGATGCGTCTCTCTGGATTGTCCATGGCTTTTCAGCGAAAGAAGGTCGAACAGCAAGCAGAAGATATTGAACTCCTGCAGGAGTTAATTGTGGCTTTGGAACTGGGGGACAATACAAGGCTTGAGGGCCAAGAGAATTCAGATGAAGAACCCAAGATAAAACTGGGATCGTCCGGTTATGGGATGATATAAGTGAGGTTTGATTACTTTCAGCCGAAGATGTAGCTTTCATCAGTCTCGCATGTAAAGTTCTTATACTTAACTCTAAGTTTCACTGGATTCATCTTCAAAGTTCCTTCTGTGCGAGCCATCGATGGCGACCTGAAATGCATGACACGTGATCTATCTCTGTCCTGAGGGTTTTGATATTATGTAGGCAGGAGGTCCAAGGCACTTGGGAAACAGGCTAGAAATGCATAGGGAAAAAAGACGGGTGATGTGCAGGTGTAGATTCATCCATAAGTAGGTAGGTATCTGAGCCAGCAGTGTCCTCAGTATCTCTCCGCAGCCTCGCAGCCATTACAGGCGCTAGACTGATTGATATGCCCCGGTGCGGAAGGCGGATTGGCAGCGGGAGGATGATTGGGTGATGGCCTTTGTGCTTCTGACTCGACAGTCTGATATCCATCCCTTTCGCCCGAGGTGAAGCCCCAGGCATGGCCCAAACTGCTCGTGTTATAAGCTGTCGGGACGCTATAAATCCGCGAATGGGACTCACCCGTTGCGCCACCAAAATCTGGACCACTGAGATTGATGTTTGGGACGCCTCTGGAACTAAGAGTCCCAACAAAGGCGACAGTTGTCGGAAACTTGAGAGATGTTAACATTCATTCGAAACAATCACTTGCACAAGTGTATTTCACCTTCAGGAGTAGAATCAAAATACTAAATAGTCTTATGACTGCGGATTGGTGGTTCTGGACGAGCCAGATGATATCGAAAAAAGTGGAGGCGGCCAGATAACCCGAGAACTACATATCGTCGTTCGTTCAGTATAGATAAACTCAGCAGAGAGAGAAAATGGACTTGCCACTTGAAGTAAGCGAGGGGCCGCCTCTTGGCTCTCTTGTACATATAGACCAAAAAGAAAGAGGGGGAAGTTGTACGGAGGGGCAGTGAATGGACTTATGATGAATGAGAGCAGCTATAAGTGCGGGAGCTGAGTTGATACAAAGATCGCGAGGAGTTAGAAAAGCGTACTGTTTCGGCAAGGATAAGCTTTGAAGCATCTAGACCTTGAGCAAAGTCAGCCATTAGAGCAAGGCCGTGGAGTGATTGCCCGACTTGTGGTGGACGTGGACACTTAACGACTGTCTTCGTTACGTGGCCGGCCCGGCGCAAACACATGCACTCATCCATCGATACAGTCTTACCTGCTGATTCCGTCGAGTTTTGCCCCCATCCAGATGCGTCGGACATATTCGTCTGTGGCACGTACAAACTACAGGACGAGCAATCTTCAGATTCTATCACTCTCTCGTCGGGCCAGATCCAGAAGCGAACAGGCCAATGCCTTGTCTTTGAAGTAGACTCAGAGCAGGAAATCAGCGTGTGCGAACCACCCTTACTGTTGTGTGTTATCCTATACATCCCCTTAAACTCAGATTATCTCCAGCTCCAAGATTCAGGAGATTTCCCTCCCTGCGGTTTTGGATCTAAAATGGTGAGTGAGAACGAGACCTGGCTGGGATGAGAGAGATATGGAGCGGGCCCTCCCCCTTCCTCAGGTGTCACACGACGCCGAGCCGACGGCCGTTGATAGCGGTGGCGGGAGCCGAGGGAAGCGTGGATCTGTTTGAGTGGGAGCTCGAGCAAGTTTCGTACGGGGCTCACCCTACCGAACCCAGTCTGTTTGTCTCATTTTCCTAACGACTCGATGGTAGAAACAGCTGCGCCGTGCTGGCTCGCTGTGCCTGGCGCCCTCTCATGTCCTGTGCCTATCTCTCGATTGGTCCAATAGGAGGACACCAACAAGGTATGGATCGCTATCGCGTATGTATGTTTTGAAGTCCGTGACCAAGCCCACCACGCATGCGTAGCACCACGGGATCTTTGGTTGCGTCACTCTCCGACGGCACTCTAACATTACTTGAGCCCGACCAGACGGGTCAACTCGTAATCACGAGTGCCTGGGCTGCGCATGCTCACGAACCGTGGTGTGTAGCGTGGAATTACTACGACACCAATGTCATCTATTCCGGTGCGGGGCGTACTACATCTCTTCCGGATCAGTGCCTTCTGACCTCCTGCTCCTGTCACAAGGAGGAGACGATCTGCAACTCAAGGTGTGGGATATACGGCAGGGATTTGAGCAGCCAATTATCACAAATAAAAGGTGTGTTACTCATGACGCGTGCCTACGGCGGGTCATTGTCGAACGGGTGTTCAGATTCAACGCCGGTGTGACTTGCATTCAGAGTCATCCAAACGTCGAACATCTCATCGCCGTCGGCAGTTACGACGCCACTGTCCGACTATTCGACTCCCGAAAGCCTTTTAAGCCGCTTTCCCAGGCAGATGTCGGAGGTGGTGCCTGGAGAGTGAAGTGGCATCCTTCACCATCACGGTGTCACGACCTTCTAGTGGCAGCGATGCATGATGGTTTCAAGATCGTGAGCTTTTACGATGTCGGACATCAATCGAATCTTGCCTCTGATGAGAATGGTGGTAACTGGGAAATTGTGAAAAAACATGACGAGCACAAGTCCCTTGCGTACGGTGTCGACTGGTCAAATAAGTCATCGCAGGACCAACCCAGTGAGACGCTGATAGCGAGCGCATCATTTTATGATCATTCTCTACACCTCTGGCGAGGTTAACATGAAGACAAAGTTGGGTTATATAAATGACGTGCTATAGGTGGCATCTATTCTGTATCTGCCACATCAACCCGTTGAATACAGTACAATTCGTGCTTATTTCTGCTTAGTTGACAACGTAGGCGTAGTTTTGTCTGGAGGTTTAACCCGAGTACCTTTGAATGGATCTACGTTTTCTTCTGTAAGCGGAGAGCGTTTGGACCTTGAAAGATAAAGTCTAGCGTCCAGCGGGACAGGCCTCGCAGAGTCTCTGGATGGTGGACAGCAGCAGTTAGAAGCGTGGCCAAGGCGGTCGTGAATACTATCCTGGGGATGGAGACGTGTTAGAATATATGTTCGCTCGATACCCGCGCAGAAGAACACTAACTGTTCGATGGCATGCACACCCTTACGTCCGCTCCGCAACCATCGGTCGGGCAGACACGCGCGAATGGCCCGGGGTAGGACGTACAACGCCATCTCTCCTCTCCGTCTCCCGCTCTCGATCCAAATGCTACTGCCACAGACCAGGCACCCTGCCATGACACAACCAAACGGCCCATCATAAAAATCATGTGAAATCTCAGGCAGTACTCGCGCAACAGCGAGAGTGCGAGTAAAACACACGGCGGCCCAGAATGAAGAGACGAACGCGGAAAGGAACGAGGCGCTACGGAGGATACCAAGAAGTATGTCAAGGATGGACCGGAAGTTGAGGAGTCTTTGGGGCCGTCTGATCAATACAGGCAGGACGTGAACCTGAAAAACAGATGACGACGGGCTCTCAGGATTGGTCACTGCAACTCACAGGAACGTAAAGCGCTAGCGCCTCGAGGAACGCATGCAATCCTCTGATCGCGAAGTTTGCAGTGCAGCTTCCCGCAGTCACGGCACCGTGAACGATCTCGCAAGGAAGACCGCCAACAGGGCCCCGGCCAGGCACGCCTAATACGTTCCAAACGGCACTGGCAAGATGGCCCCCGTAAGCGGGAAGTAATTTTGGGTCGCCTAACTGTCCAGGGTAACCTAAATCTTGTGCCAGGAGAGAGACAGGGTTCGGATCCGGAGATATCCCATGTATGTATGACCAGCGCTTTTCGCGAATGAGGCGGAGAGCCGAGACGATGCGGTCATCTATATTGGCCAGAGAACTTATCCTATGATTCGACAACAATAAGGACGAATATGCGCAATCGGCAAAGTGCCTCACCACTTCACATAGGAAGAAGGCAACCTGTACGATGAAATCACTCGTTTATCCGCAGCAAAACGTGAGGAGCAGATAAAACATACCGGCTTGGCTCGTAAAAAAAGCACCACATGATTCTACAATTAACATCTATCAACGGCAGGTCATGGACGAAAAGTGAGATAAGCGGACCCTGCGCTGCTAGCCCAAAAGGCGAGGGCATCAAGCTTCGTGGTAATGGCCACGCGGCGCTTTCTTTCCTGTCTCTTCTCATCTCCCGCACGCTGAAGACGAGCCCTTGTACCAACGCATCAAAAGCGCGGACCAAGACGAGGAGGGTGAGGTCCAGCGTCGCGGACATTCGGCCTTGTTCAGCCTTGTGTGCCTGCGAGATCGGAATAGTCAAGGGAATATAGACATTCCGCGTATGCATGGGCCCCACGGGGCGACGTCGACGCTGAAGAAGGGAGAATGCTACGAAGGAGGCCAGCGCGTTGCATATGAAGCTCTTCTGCCAGGACTTCAGGCTCGCCTGAAGCTTCGTGACAGCATTCGATTCGGCTGTTTCGATTTGTCTGTCGTCCAGGCGCTTCCATAACGTTCGTAATGCAGAACCACCAGCGAGCGCGACTGTGATCGCGAAAGGAAATGCGGTGGTGCTGAGCCGCGACGCAGGATAGAGATGAGGCCGTCTGAGCGGGCTCTTTGAGAGGACGTGAAAGCAAGAGAGAAGGACCTAGAGATAAAGAGAGGGCAAGAGGATAAGTTCTGATAGCAACATGGAGAGGGTGGTCATTTGGCAAGGACGAAAACCAGTCCATTTCGGGCTTCGAGGTTCAAGTGGCCCATTTTAAAATAAGCTTATTAGCATGTGATATCTACTGTAGCTAGGCACCCCCGACGTAACTCCAAAACTCAACTCCCAACGCCTCAGATGCAAACTGATAATCCCGCTCCACAGTGATACCAGCAGCACTCAGAATCTCAAACAACTCTGCCCGCGATTCAGGGTATATGAACAGTCGGATCAACTCCTCGACCTGGGACCGTTAGCCTTGCACTAAACAGAAGCATAGATAGAGCTCATACGTGGTCATGGACAACGGTAGCAAGGCTTTCTCTTTGAGCCCCCTCTAGAGCTGGCGCCCTCATCGAACGTCCACCATTGAACTCCTCAAGGGGCAAAGCATTGTCATCTTCAGTCCATATCTTTCTGTGTCGAACTCGAGGGGAGACACCGAGCCACTCTCTCAAAAGCTCCAATTTTGTGCCATCCAGGTTCAAGCGCGTCATAAGATGGTGACACCTCTTCCAATCGTCAAGGTCGCCTCTCCACACCATAACTTTTTCTGTCTCCAGGTCGAGAGCGCTACTGACAGGTGGGATAGAATGTCGAATCAATGGCGAAATTGTGGGAGGAACACCTCTTTCACTTTGCTCGACGGCAGTGGGGCATGCTGGTCGCATCATGAGGCGGACCCATCGCCTGCGTCGCACCCAACCACCAGCGCTGAGCACGCCAGGCTCGGGGCGCCACTTGTGACGACGGAAAAGCCAGTTATACTCGAAACCATCGTAGTGGACTTCACCTTCGCTGCGCATGTCAACCATCCAGCATGTGGACACCCAGCGCCAAGTACCATCCGGGAGTGGGTAGTCATGCAATGACACTTCCGGCTGCCTGTCCCGTCGGCCGGCCGCTTCTGGGACAGTGAATGGAGGCGGATCGTGCGGGAGTAATCCTAGGCGAGAGTAATATCCCGTAGAAAAAATGGTGACTCTGGGGGAAATAAGTGAGATTAATACACATAACTGCACACAAAGGAAGCGAGTGCGAACCCTCTCTGGTTCTCATAAACCACCGCCCACTTGTAAGTGTCTTGGCCGCTGTCTAAATCCGGCAAAGGGTCGCTAAGATCGATTTCTGGCGCATCGTTGGAGAGGATAGTCTGTTCTGCAAGAGCTTCCGGTTCGGTCTTCCCTCTTGTCCGCAAAAGATTCAGGAACGAGACGCGAGGAAGGCCAAGGTAGAGACGTTTGCTCTTGAGGAGCCGTCTGCGGGCCAAATCTGCGCCAGAAGCCTCTGATATAGCAGGAGGAGGCTCTATTTGCATGGTGGCCCAGCAGAAGATTGGCTGAAGAGAGTCGGGAGAGTCGGATGACGTCAGTCACGTTCCGTCCATGCATTCATCACGTCTCTATCGTACCCTCCACCGCCTCTATTCTTCCTTACCCTCCCCTGTCTGTACTTCCTGTGCCGCTCCACTACCAACTCGTTTGCCAGCATGTCCAAAGTGTTTTCATATCGAACGTCCAATCAACAAGTACGACTACTATGAACTTCTAGAGACTCCGAAGAGTCCCAATCCTTTCGTTATCAATGAAGGCCAACTAAAGAATAATTTCCGCCGCATGCAAAGATACGTCCACCCTGACTTATGGGCATCCCAGGGCGTAGTACGCTATACCAAGGATCTCTCTCCCTCCTCCTGCTAATGTTGTCCTTCAGGTTAAGACCCAAGCTGCTCGCGACCTATCGGGCCTCGTTAATGAAGCTTACAACACGCTTCTACAGCCCCTGTCGCGGATCCATTACATCCTCTCGCAGCAGAACCTCGGCGTATCAGAAACAGACAAACTGGATGACCCTCGCCTCATTACGGAGGTCATTGAAATCCGAGAGGCTCTGGACGATGCATCTTCCGAAAGTGAGGTGGAGGAGATCAAGAATGACGTTTCCGGTTCGTGCGACACTATCCACTCGATATCCGCCGTCCGTTGACAATTCCACAGGGAAGATACAGGCAACACTGAAGAAGATTGAGCACGCCGTACATCTCGGAAGCTGGGACGAGGCACATCGAGAGGCGGTGCGACTTAAGTATTTGCGAGGTATTGCGGCGGCTGCACAGAGTTGGCCAGACGCCCCTCCTGGCGACCACTAGAGTATATTAGAGTACGGAAGCTGTGCTGTTCATAGCCTTAATAATGCCATCCGGGGATTCCGTATCAGCTATTCTCTTGAAGTAGAATCTGCCATGAGCTACTCTGTAGGCCACCCTCCTGGAGCTGAGCCATCATGTATCGTCACGAATAAATTGATGGGGAAGAACCCCATTTCTCCTTTTCCACACGGCATGCGGGATGAGGTAACGGTTAAACAAAAGCATTGATATGCAACAAAATATACAGTATGCTAGACAACGGATGCAGTCATGAAAAGATTAACGATCACTGGAAGCTGTTCTCGACGTCAGCCGAATCCTCGCCCGCTTCAAGATTTGCGAACTGCGGCAAAGGGTCGCGTTAGACACACATACGGGAGTTAGTGAACAAAACTTACTGTCAAGAATGCTGCGGGTCTGTGCTCCTCCGCCCAGAATAACAATGGCGTGTCAAGAGTAATAGAGTAAGGAATATTGGGGGACCAAAGCTGAGTAAGACCAATGCCATAATTCCACACTTTGCCCTCGGGAACCAGGGTCATTCCTAGAATACGATCAGACAATAGCAGCTGCACGCGCTCCGACATATTCGGGTTGAAGCCCTGCACCGAGAATTAGAGAATCAGTCGATCAACAGCGAGGAACTCTTACCTGAGGATTAGGAGATGTGTCCTGGTTCTTCCTACCCCATTCGAACCCAGGGACAGTTAGCGAGTGAGCTGAAAGAGACACGGAGCCCGGCGTGAATGCGGCCGTAATACAGATTGACGATGATCCCCATTCAGGGTGGTCAGCCATGATCTTTGCCTGCGTGCTGACATCACTCGGGGACAGATGAGGTAGCTCCAAAGCCTGGGTCTTGACCCAGCCAAGAGGCTCCAAATCTTTGAGAAGGTACTCATCCTTTGGCAGCTTGGAAGGCAACTCGACCGAGTTGTTGTTGCCCCGTTGGGGTGCCCAAGCAATAGCCTAAGGGGACTTTGTCAACTCGATGGAAAAAATACGTATTTTAAACCGAACCTTAATCTCCTTGACTTGTTTATTGTCTGGAGGAGATACACCATACAAGAAAGCAGCGACTTGAGTTCGGAGGTCGGAGGCAGTGATAAAGGCGCGAAGGATGTTCTTCGGTAATACATATGTGAACGAAGCAGCATCATCCTTCACGTCATCATTCGATACGTAGATGTGCTGTAACCGTAGGGGAAGATGTGTCGCGGAAATTGCGCGCACACGCCAATCGGACTTGCTGCTGAACACCTGCTGCTCGTAATTTGTGGCTGTCGAGAACAAACATTTAGATCGAGACTAAGACCCTAACATAACCACTCACTTGTAACAGTCTGAATAGCGTCACCATGAATATTTGTGGTCTGACTTTATCGGACGTTAGTTGACGTATCGTATAAACTGTGTAGCAGGATGCTTACGTCTGCACGGCAGTGACCTGGGCCTGGGCTTCGTTACTCTTTTCTAGTTCGGCCATCTGCTGGCGCTGCACCGATGGTGCAGCGATTTCTTGGCCGAGGATGATATCTCGGATTTCGCTGGAGGTCAAGGAGGCGATATTGACACTATTCCGTTTGCCAAAGTCCTACATGTCGAGTGAATACCAGGCACCCGGAGCAATACAGAGTTGTATAACTCACGGCGAGAATCAAATCCTTCATCGCGAGTTCTACCTTAATCCATTCTTCGTCAGACAGCGTCGGCCAGACAAAGTGAGGCTCGGTGATGGTATTCTTGTCGGGGTGAAGGATAATTTTCGCCTTTTCATTGTTGACATGCAGCCCACGGAGAAGGAGAATGACGCGAGAGAAGGCAGTATAGCTCGAAATTGTCTTTAACCAATCGTCTGAATGGATTCAGTCAGCAAGTAAGTTATATGGACTTCATATTGTCCTCACCATAAAGACTAAATAGAACCATCTGAGGTTGAGTCGCACGCTAGAGAAAGAGATGGGTTAGACAGGCAGTGCGAGTCTTGAATCAAGAGTCTAACCGTACCAGAATAAGATCACCAAATTTCTCCATTTTCATGCAGGCCTGGAAGGGAAGTTGCAACTCGCTTCCTTTGATGACAATATTCGGGAAGTCAAGCAAATGAACCTCAAGAGGGTCTAGTAGATGTCGATTTAATGATGACTCCATGTCGAATAGAATGCACAAACCTAACATGCCCTTCCGGGTGACTATGACTTGTTTGGGCTGTTCTTCGACGGGCAGCGACCGGACCAACGCTGCAACTTCTTCGGCTGTTTTCCACTTAGCCAGTTGACCAAGACGCTTCTGACCAGCCCACACGCTTGTGTGAATGATTTTGAGGAATAGTTGTCCAGACCTGGGGTTGAAAATGAAAATAGCGCCATCTAATGTAACTTGTCTCAGTCGACCGTTGGATTTAGCTAAAAAATCGGCATACTGATCGGCTTGGTCGTCAAGTTGCCTTCAAATGTCTTGTGACTATGAGGGAAGGTTAAGACAGGGTAAAAGAAGCAACTTAAGACAACCCTTACATCGTGACACGATAGACGTTTGTGTCGTCAACAAACCCTGAGCTCGGATATCAGGACTCATAGCAAGAGAGACGAGGAAGTGACGGACAAATTATCTGATTAGAGAAGAGCTCCGAGAAATTCTATATGACCTCACATCAGTAGAGAAGAACGAGGCGAGGCTGAAAGCTAACCTGGCTGTTAAGATAGGGTTCAGTAGGCTCAGACGAATACAGCTGGAGCCCCTTCCTAATACGTTCACGAAGTACATGACATGCGGGGTTTGCTTTCATAATCTTGGCCATGGCCTGCTGAATGAGGGGCTTGAGACCGGGGAACCAGTTCCCAAATGCCGACCACAGGTTATAAGCAAGGTCCATGCCAATCATGACGCCAGTTGGAGAAGGATAAATGCTCATCGAGTCCGAAACCTGGCAGAACCAACGATATCAGTGCACAAGCTCTGTTGCTGAGGCCATCGAACCTACATAGTCCAAGAATTTGGCTCGGGTGTACCTCTCTATGTCATGGCTATCAAAGTCACCCCATCGTAGTTGAACGTCGACCCAGAATTTGTTGCTGGTTGTGCCATCCATCTGGTCTTTATTCTGTAGGGCCGTGGATAAGTTAAATAGCAGTCACAAAAACAGAATAAACATACGTCGGTGACGAGCGACGGTCGTGCGATATTCCACTGAGCAGACGAATCAGAGCCAGAAATCCGACAGACGATCGATAGCTTACCTTGTATGCGGAGAACAAGAGGATGTCCGCGCAAGACGAGTTCATCTTGTAACTCTTACGTGGGTGGATGGTCTCCTTTTGCACGGTTTCGATCTGAAGCGGTTCAAGCTCCTGGTCGAAAACTTGACACTAGAAACCATACAGTTGATTAATTAGCAACTCGATGGCCAAGCTCTCTACTCACTAGATCCATGACAACACTCTCGTGAACTACAACAGAGTAAGATGCGACGATCAAATGAGAGGAACGGATTCTTACCCTTCTGCCACAAATGCGCACGGAATATCTGGATCAAGCTGATCTTCAGCGTCGGGATTTTGCCGTGCCTGTGGAAGCCGACATCAGCATAACTAGAATCGTCGGTACACAGACGATCTAGCCGCACATAAAGATACCCGTCAGATCCAATTGCACCTGGAAGCCGACATAGACATTTGCACGATTGATAGTTGGACTCCACCAGAGCGTGAAACGACGGTTGGGGATTTGATTCAGACCAGAGCGCTGGGCGTTCGTGAGCTTCTTGTATCGCATCGACTCCTCAAAACCAGACGCCTTCTCCCAAAATAGACCCTCCCATGTGGGGAAGTACGTGCCCTTGAAGAGTGTGTGTTCGAGGATACCTTCCACGCCTCCTAGAGCAGCAATGACGTCGACACGATAATTGTTCAACTGCCACAGCTTGCCATCATGACGCTGAGACGTCCACCAGAATGGATTGCTATCGAGCATGTTAAATCAACGATAACGATCAAACTAGGAAAACCCACTGTTTGAGAAGTTGATATTGCTTCCAGTCAGTTCGCACGCGCCAGCCACGATCATAGGCCAAACTAACATGGAACATGAGTGCTGGCACAATGACGATGACATCAGTGGATACTTACGTATGACGGTCCTTCTGGAAAAGCGTGTTGATACGGGGAATGCCACGGTCCCAACTATCCTCCAGATCTTCCAATGTCAAGCGACGATTTTGGGCATTCGCCTCTTTTCGCTTCATCGAGTACTCCGACCAAACACGCGCAGAATCGAGGAACTCAGCCTCCCATGGCTGCAAGTAGCGATACAAGTTAGGAATGAGCTGATCCTCCTCATGCGTCATGCCCGCACGGAAGTGTGTCACTTGCAAAAACCACTAGCAGTCAGTAAACCATAGGTATTTAAAAGCGTAACCCACACCTCCAACATCGGTCTGTTTCGACCAACGAAGGTCACTCTGCGGGATGAGCACGTGTCCCATGGACAACATTCCAAGGCCGCCCAGTTCCTGTTGACTCACAATAAGAACAGCACGTAGCATCGTACGATGAAAGCCAAACCTTGGGCGTATAGAATACCACTGGGGGGAAACGCGACGGCATCTTCGAGTTCAACCCAATCTTGACTCGAGTTTGAATCTTATTTTCGGCCTTGACCAGTGCATCGAGAAGTTCATTGGTGTGAATGACCGCTTCGCGATAATAAGTCATCAGGCCGATGAGGGCTGTATTCCACTTATTCACGATCTTGGAGAAGGTCGTAGAGCCAGAGCTCATAGAACTTGACGGATGCGATTGTTGAACTGTTGGACACCTGCACACGCAGTCAGCACACAGCAACGAACGCACATGCGACGGCTGTACAGCACCTTCATCTGAAACGCGAAGAAATGCCTGCGCCGTCCGCTCCTTCGTTTGTTCATTGGTGAGATTCCAAACAGCGTCCTTGAGGGAGTACTGTTCCCCACCCATCGTCCGGATCTTGGGCAAGATCCGCACTTCGAACCCAGACATCGAGAACAACAGCTGAGGGTTATCGCGCGAGTATACGCTCACAAACGTATCCTCCCATTCAATCGTTGTCAGCGACCTCGGCAAACTCTGCTTCACATTCCAGAACACTGCGCGGCCCAAGTTAACATCATGTTTGATCAGGCGCATGCGGCAGTCACGCGGCCAGCAACGCTTGTTGTTGTATCCAATAACGTTGTTGTTGGTTGGGTCCGGGTTGGCACTGAGATACCGTTGGATAAGGTCGCGCGCTTCATCTGCGGTGAAGCGGAAGAGGATATGAAGCTTGTCCACGTAGCGCGAGTATAGGCGGATAGGATGCCGTGTTTCGGTCGCTGAGTCACGGAATTGAAGAAAATTATTGGGCATCTGTGGTGGTCCAGCCATCTCGCTAGCCCTTTGCAGGCCCAGGACGAGAATATCGAGCACGAGACCATAATACTGGAAGACGAAGGCCGAAAACTGAAGCCCGCGAATCATACCGTATGCATTCGTATGTGCCATGTCCTTGTAAGTAAGGACCGTGTTGTTCTTTGCGGTGATGTAATCGGCCAAATTGTGATCCAGAATGAGACGAAGCAATCGGTTGAGCAGGGTCAGATCAATCTTCTCGTAAACCTTGGAAAATACGGTCTCCATCATAACGTTACACTCTCCTTCACTTGTCTCCCAGATGTCGGTCAAGTTGTTGATGCCCTGGCACCACTTGTACACCAAAAGGGGCGGCGGCTCTGTATCTGCGGGCTTGATCCATGCGGGAAAAGGCCACGTTTGTCCGCTTCGAAGAACAGAAACTGGTCAAGGTAGGCGTCCGTGATCTTCTCGACTGGCTCGATGTCATAACAGGGAATGAGCTTGTCGTATGTGTCGAAAAACTCGATGCCAGATTCCTTGAACGCCCGTTGAGTTAGCAACAGTCGCTTGATACGCGATAGACATTCATGGGGATTATCGTAAGCTTGTTCGATGAGGGCTAGCTCCTCACGTTGGGACTGATTCAAGCGGCCCTTGACGGAATAAGCCTCCTTTAACTTCTCGAGGGCGAGCACGAGCAGTTTTGTGTCATGTTTGTACGACAATGGACTACCACGAATCTTAGAACACGGGATACGTCACAGGAGACAAGTGCTTACGGGAAAGGGATTGGCGCAAACTTTCGGCTCTCAAGCCAGTGAACGGTCGCTGTATAGATTGCTACGGCCTCCTCTGCACTGATATATGGACCATCCTTGAGGTAAGCGTGTTGGCGTTCCTGCTCGGCTTTCAAATAAAGACGCGTGAGACGACCGAGATTTTTCTTCACTACGGCTTTGTCGACCGTTGCACCGCGCCTGATACGCTCACGATTGTAGTGGGCTACACTGTTCAGATGTTTAGCCTGATGATGACAAATAGTGACGGCAGTAGACTAACGATGTCCACCAATCGGCCTTGCTCTTGATATAGCGTAGTATGATATTTTCAATTGCCGTTGGCATGCCTGGCACCTTCCAGGGAATATTTGCCTTCCAACATCGCCACGCCTCTGAAAGGTGCTGTAAGATCGTCTTGGCCTTGTTTTGCTTAATTGATTCAGGCATCATGTCGAGAATGTCATGCATGACAGCAGCTCGAAGCTCGAGGTCGTAATGGGACTCGACACGCTGCTTAGTGACGGTCTTGGCGATGCCCTTCGAATTACGGCCCTCGAACTGGCGCGCGAGAAGATTACCGAGCCAACGTTCAAGAAGTGGGACAATACCACGCATGAAGAAGAGCCAGACGCGCCAACCGGGAGCCCAGAAGCCGACACCAGGACCTTTACCAACGGGACCGGTATTGAAGCGATAATAGATGAGGTGCTTCAAGTCTTTCGTCATTCGGACCTGCCGCATGAGCTTGTACTTGTAACGGTACATGCCCGTAAGGGCACCAACGTGTGCAAATATATACTGAAGGGCATCCGCGAGTTGGAAGGCGTCAACATTGCCAAGACGGTACTGGACATGGGCATCGACGACAAGCTTCGTCAAACGAAGAATTTCTCGACACAGGTGGAAGGCATTCCCGAAACGAGACTTCTTCCGCTCCTTCGTGGTCAACGTCCTATTGAACCAATTGTCAATACGAAACAACGTCGAAAAATAAAAACTACGAACTTAACAGGTTTCAAGTTCATATTGTAGTCGAGATGCAAGTAGTTCAGGTTCTGAAAGCCTGATTTAGCGCGCTTCTGATAGAGCATGTGGTAAACACCAACCTTCCGGTGGATGAGCAGGTTCAGCATGTTGTATCCCTGCCGGCAAACCTGCAGTCCAGCCTCGACCCAATCCAGCCTCGTTGTCTGGAAAAATTTGGTAGCCTTCAACTGCCGGAAAAGATTCTTTTTGGTCATGGCTTTCTCGGGTCGTGACTTGAGTTCATTGAGAACATAACACTTCAGCAACTTCTGGTACGATACCCGTACTTTGACGGGCTGATTTGGTGGGCAATGCTCCAGGTACCAGTTCTTGACCAAAGGAACATCCTGTGCTCGGCGCATATGACCTGAGCGACGACAGTATGGCTCTGGAGCCCACCACAAAGCAATCGCATCTGAAGTGATGTCGTTCTCCAGTGGCTTTTCATCGAGGAGAGGTATAAGCTCTTCCGGGAGCTCGAAGTCATCGTCATCCTGCCCGTTTGGCCCAAAGATAGAGTCCTCGTGTGAGACAAGAGGTGCGTTTTTTGATGTCGCACCGCGCAAAGAGATTGGATTTATGAGCGGATCAAAGTAGAAGGCCGGGAGGTCAGGATCGTCAGTACGGATGTAGACGTTTTTTGTCCCATGATAGGGTGATATCCTGACCGAGCGGGGGAGGGAGTTATACAAGTGTGGGAAAGCGACTTTGTATTCCGTACGAATTTGCTGGCGAATGATGACCTTGTTGATGTCATTGAACTCATTCCAGTCCTCGTCATAGTTATCCATGTCGCGATACAGCGGCTCAAACTTTGGACCTCCAGGAATTGCCATATTGAGAGCCTTAGCCGTAAAGAATGATTTTTTGTCAAAGAGATATGACGCATTAATGTCCGTGTGGTCTGAAAGGAGTGTGCGACCAAGCCGATACAAGTTGGCCATAACCGGTAAGGATAGCGACCAATACTTGTAGGACGGTCCATTGACGTGAGGGGTGTCAATTAGAGGACGAGCGTCGTAAAACCACTCAATTATGGGGGCATCTTCGGTCTCATCAAGATCGAGCTGAATGGCTTCGAGGGGGTCCACATCGAGAACGTTGTCGCCGTAGTCGAGTGGAGGCTCCTCGTCATCGAAGGGGGGAAACCTCATTCGTTTGAAATGCCGACGGTCCCGCTTCTCTCGCCGCATAGCAAGCCACATGCTGCTCCACTGGGCATGGTATATAGGTTCAATAATGCGAGGAATCTCATTCACGAAGGTGATGGCTCCGGTGATGTGATAGAGCACTGGAACTTCGCGAACTTGCTCCCAAGGGAAGGGGATGTTCTCGAGCAACTTCATGACGGCATGAGGGACATACTTTAACGCGCCGAGATGAACCCGCTTGTCATTTCTGAACTTGCGATTGGACATATCCCCATGGTCCTTTATGATTTTGCGAACGTGTTCAGGAGGCATATCCTATGCAACGTAAAACTAAGAACTTGAAAATCAATAAAAATAGTAGTACAACGCACCTGTTTCCCCATGTCAACATATCCTCCTCTTCTCTTCTGACCATAGCGTTTCTTCTGCATCTGAATCCACTTCTGCGATTTCACAGCAAGTACCTCGGGGGGTAAACGCGAGCTCGAAGGATCACCTTGGGCGACAAAAGGCATACCAGGTGGAGGCAGTGGCATCCCTGGGGGCACGGGCATGCCTGGCGGTGGGGGTGGGAGGAAAGACATACAGCCGTTTGAATAAGTTGTGGTTCGTCGCGAACACGGAATTTCGTTCTATTTGCTCAGCCAAACAATGTGACTAAAGTCACAACGGGCCGCGATGTGATGACAGTCACGACTTGGTGCACGTGGAGATTGGCACGAACTCCGAACGTTCCGAACAAGACTCAAGCTTGGTAAGTAGACCGAGCTGCAGAGCTGCAGCTGGGATACGGCGGTTTGATGGTCGTGGCTATCTTACAATCAATACTGTAAAATATTGAAATATTGAAGAAGGTAACACGATTGGTGACTTCATGCGGGATTAGGGATGTGTGAAATTGTGTGAATCAAGTTACTGTCTAATTACCGGTGTTTTGCCTTCTTCACATCTACCTTGCCACACCACTGGCACACAAACTTCTTCAGCGCAAAGTATCCGCCCTTCAACCAAGTCGGTGATCTCCTTAGCCGAGAGAGGGTGAAGCTCACAGATTGCATGATATCGGTTGTGGTGTAATTGGCGGTCTCCTCGGCCTGCTCTTTGGCAGCGTATGTTTATATGCAGATCTCTCGTGCACCTTTGATATGTTCTCTTCAGAATCCTGGTGCTACCACGTATACGCCTGGCTTTTCTTTCACGGTACTACCTACATCCCATGCAACTTGGTCACCATCTCATAGAGTTCTCGCCTTGTTCATCACCTACGCAAAACACTCGTAAAAGATCTTCGGCCGCAGACGCGCACGCAATCACACCCCTCAGCCTTTCAGACAGCAAAGCAACACGGATCCCATTCCTGTTTATCCTGCGAAAGTTCCTCGGTCAGCTTCCGTTAAAACGCCTCAGGAAGCGATGCGTGCCTTCGGGAGCTCATCCAAAAAGCACCTGTCTGGTGCGCACGGCGGCCGTCAGGGCTCCCGTTCTGGAAAAAATAAGAAGGCCAGGCAGCCAGGAGCGTCGTCAATTCACACTTCTGCTCTTGCTTTGCCTCGAGAGGATGATTTTATTCATGATGCCGAATATATCAACCGAGTCTATCAGAAAGTACCTCTGAAGGAAGCCTGGGAAGAGAACCCCAAATCTCCCCTCTCAAATTTCCTGGGTCAACTTGGTCCCAACCCTCCAAAGTATTGCCATGTTGATATCACCATACACGGCATTCACGGTTGGAGGCAAGTATATAGTTGCCCACATTCTCGCTCTCTTCATTGATTTGAGTAGAGCGACGATCGAGGTCAAGCTACAGGATGAGAATGACGTTCTGGGTGTAGGCGATGCCATCAATAAAAAAGAGTCTGAAAAATTGGCTGCACTCTCAGCGTTGCATCAACTTAATGCACTTGGAAAGGCAGGTCACTTCAAGTGATATCATGTATGCGTGCCTTACCTGGGTCCTCGAGCAGTTAGACGAACCTAAGAAACACACCGGGACCTCCGCAGGGACAGAACCCCGGCCCGCTAAGATGTCTGATGGGGCCATACTCACATATGAGCGATCTCGTCAATTCATGGACTATTACTGTCAGCGTTTTGGTTTCGGCAAGCCTGACATCATGTTCAGCAACCCCAAAACCCATCGTGGTCACTTTGGGAGGCTGTCATGTATGTTAGTGGTCGTCGCATTGGGATTGGAACAGGCGCCACGAAAAAGGCCGCTCAGACCAACTGCTACGTTGATGTCACGCAGTACCTCGAAAGCTGCGATCCGGCGCTCTGGGAGACTTTTTCAAAGGAGGTCACAGAGGGCAAGGATATTGGCATGGCGCCCAGAGTACTGTTCCAAATGGGTGAAGGTCTCGAGGACGAAGTCCAGGATCTGTGTGCAGACATTCGAAAGAGTACTCTCTATCGGAATCGGCCGACAGTTTCTACCCATCTCCTTACCACGGTGACGTCTTCTGATCCACGGCCCTATCACACATCAAATTCGCCCCTGTCTCCCGAATCTCATGCTGCCAAATCCCTGCGCCTATCGGAGCAGAGGCAAAGCTACCTCATGAATCCCTTGCTAGAACCTATGCGCTCAACACGCAACTCGCTACCTGTCTACGCTCGTGCCGCCGACATCTTGAGTCACATTCGGGAAAACGAAGTTACTATCTGTATGGCAACTACTGGCTCTGGAAAAACGACCCAAATCCCTCAGCTCATCCTTGATGACTACATTTCGCGAGGCAGTGGCGCCTCGTGTAATATAATCTGTACCCAACCACGCCGCCTCGCGGCCATTAGCGTGGCCGAACGCGTCTCCAAGGAAAGAGGTGAAAATGTTGGCAGAGGTTCAATCGGCTATCAAGTTCGTTTTGAAGCAAAGCTACCGGAACCTTACGGTTCAATCACATTCTGCACTACGGGAATCTTTCTGAAGCGCATGCAGTCTGCTTTACAAGACAACGGCCCTCAGGGTTACCTCGACGACATCACTCACGTCGTTGTCGACGAAGTTCACGAACGAGACGTCGATACCGATCTTCTTTTGGTCGTATTGAAACGACTACTGCAGATCGCAAGGCCAAAGGGAAGCCTCTGAAAGTCGTTCTGATGAGCGCCACGATAGATCCTACTCTATTCCAGCAATACTTTCCGACGAACAAGGCCGACCGGCGAAGGTCATTGAAGTCCCTGGACGCTCTTTCCCTGTGGAACAACACTTTCTAGATGATTTCATTGCAGACATCTCTTCCGACCCTCATGCACCTCCAGTATTCGCGGAAGAGAGCGTTTCTAGATATCTTCACCGCGAGCTTGGCCCCAATCTTCCTTCGTCGCTCGCCGGTTATCTACAGCCCCCAACGGCGAAGCGATCCGTTGCTGAAGCCGAGGGAACTCGTGGGGAAGACCTCGACCTTCCGTATCCTTTGATTGCTCTCGCCATTTGCCACGTTCTTCAGAAATCTGAAGACGGGCATGTCCTCGTATTCCTTCCTGGATGGGATGAGATTCAAGCATTAAACCGGCAGCTCTTAGAGCGCAAGATGAACCTCCCCCTATACGACCCTGCCAGATATTCTATCCATCTACTCCACTCTTCCGTACCGATCGCCGAACAGCAACTGATCTTCGACCCGCCACCCCCTGGCATCCGCCGCATCATCCTGTCCACAAACATTGCCGAGACGTCAGTGACCATTCCCGATGTTGTCTACGTTGTGGATACTGCAAAGGTCAAAGAGCAGCGGTATGATCCTACTCGCCACATGTCGTCCTTAGTCTCTGCGTGGGTGGGATTGTCCAACCTGAATCAGCGTGCTGGACGTGCTGGACGGCACCGCCCCGGAGAGTACTTCGGCATTCTTGGTCGCAGGAGGGTAGAAGGTTTGCACCCCTACCAGGTCGTGGAGATGAAACGTGTGGACTTGACCAATGTGGTAATGCATGTCAAAGCCTTAGACTTTCCGGGGATGGCTGTGGAAGAGGTCTTGGCCGCTGCCATCGAACCCCCAGCGCCGGATCGCATCGAGGCGGCGATGTCGGATCTGCAGATGGTTGGGGCCATTGATGACAAGCAGAATTTGACCCCTTTGGGCCGTGTGCTGCTCCAGTTGCCGGTTGATGTTCAGGTTGGCCGCCTTGTGCTTTATGGCAGTTTCTTCCGGTGCCTCGATCAAGCGCTGACCCTCGCAGCCCTCATGACCAATCGGGAACCTTTTGTTTCGCCAATTCATCTCAAGGCCGAAGCTGCTGCTGCTAAAAGCAGTTGGTCCCTTCCTGATTTCCGATCTGATGCCCTCGCTGCATTGCGTGCGTACAACGCGTGGTGGAGCATGCAAAGTCGAGGTGAATACGCACTGCCAATAGGTTCTGCTCCGATAACTTCCTTTCAAAACCTACGTTGCTCATGATTGACCGGATCAAGAAACAGCTATTGACGTCACTGCATCATGTCGGAGTCCTCGATGTCTCTGCAGGCGGGGGAGTTGAGCCATTGGGGAGGGGAGGGTCTGTCGCGGTGCCTCCTGAGCTGAATGTCAACGGCGATTCACAACCGCTGCTGGCTGCGCTCATAGCTATTGCTTCGCAGCCCAAGTTTGCAATTCGCACTGGCGAAAGTACTTTCCGGACGAAGCTGGATAAAGTGAGTTATATCCGATGTTGAAAAGGATGAGACAAATCTGAACCCTTCACAGACCACATTGATACACCCCTCTAGCTTAAACAACCGCAAACGAGATGTTTCTAGCGGCTCCCAAGAGGGCAGAATCATCGACAAGCAGATCATTGCCTATGCCGAAAAGCGTCAAAATATCTCCATGGCCGGTTCGTCTGGCAATGCTCCGATGTATTTGGCCACAACGACAAGACTGGATCCAATGACATTTGTGCTATTCGGTGCATACCAGATTGCTGTCACAGCTCAGGGTCTGGAATGTGACGAATGGTTGCCTATTGTCGGCAATGTCTATGCTCTTGATGACATTCAAAAGCTCAAGTCTATGATGGAAGCCTGTATGTCCAGAATTTTTGAAGGACTTGCCATGCGAAGGACTCGGTTTTCCCTTCGTACTGCGGCGGTCTCTCCACGCGAAGAGGAGGAGTCTGGGGATGAGGAAGATGCAGAGAGAACCGCAAAAACTATGCACTTTCCACGGAGGAAGTAAAGGAACTCGATCATCTTACCCGAGGTATCGTCGGTATTTTGAATCACTATGCTGAAGAGCGAATGGAGGTGCAGTCAAGGACCAACTCGAGACCAGGCACACCGATGGCCTCGCCAAGTTTTAGCAACGCCAAACTTCCACTGGCATCGCTCGGCACCAGGTCGGGCACGTCTACGCCGTATGGAGTGCGTTCTGCATATAACTCTCGTCCTGGAACGCCCAGTCGATTATCTCGTGGATTCTAATAAAGTTCATGAAATGATTAACGTTATGATAACAATTGTAATCTTAACCCAACTGTCAGTAGCACGTGCCATTCACTATTAGCACACGCCTCTTCAATTACCACTGCGCTTTGCCATTCCCTTCTCCTTCCCTTTTGCAGCACTCTTCCCTATTCACAGCACTTAGTGCATCGCACCATCTGACTCGCCCAACATGGCCACCAACATGCGTGGGCTCACGCAAGTACGGTGGCCTTCTGTCCGGTACATTCTTTGCTGATAGACTCAGCTAGTTTATTGCGGATATCCGTGGCGCCCGCGTCCGGGACTTGGAAGAGAAGCGCATAAACAAAGAGATGGCGAATATACGAAAGAAATTTAAAGGTCCGTGAATGATAGCTCAATCCAAACGAAGTACTGGTTAAGTACTGTGTCCCTGGTTCAGACGGCAATTTGGATGGCTACCAGAAGAAAAAGTGAGCGTGTCGCCTGTTCATCCGACGACCTTGTATTCAACTCGTGCTGTTCGTCTTCAGATATGTCGCGAAGGTGCTATATACATACATATTGGGCTACAAAGTGGACGTTGGACATATGGAAGCGGTCAATTTGATTTCGAGCCCCAAATACAGCGAGAAACAGATCGTATGTTCTCGTCCGCGATGAGGGGACCAAGTGTCTCATCTGTCACTATCACCAGGGATATCTTGCGGTGACACTGCTAATGCACGAGAACTCCGACTTTCTTCGTCTAGTCGTAAACTCCATCCGAAAGGACCTGGATGAGAACAACGAGATAAACAACTGCCTGGCTCTTCATGCTATTGCGAATGTTGGTGGAACGGAGATGGCTGAAGCGTTATGTGAGGATGTCCATAGGTTATTAATATCACCGTATGTTTTAGTGACGTTGTGCTCGAAGGCTCTTTTCCGCTGACCACGACGCAGGACATCGCAGAGCATGGTGAAGAAGAAGGCAGCTCTGACGTTGCTCAGGTTGTACCGCAAGCACTCGGATGTAATCCCCGCGGCAGAGTGGGCACTTCGCATTGTCGCAATCATGGATGATACGGATCTGGTAGGGCGGGAGTTTATCGAGCTCGCGTTTTCCTCACATCTATCCCCAGGGAGTAGTCCTGTGTGTTACCACTCTGGTAATGGCGCTCGCACAGGACCATTTAGAGCCGTACGCAGTTTGCTATCAAAAGGCCGTGGACCGAATGCATAGGGTAAGTTACACTTCCTATCTTCCGCGGCCCAGCTCCTCATGACGGTTGCAGCTAGTAGTTGAGCACGAGTACTCAGCAACATATGCGTATTACAAAGTGCCTTCCCCCTGGCTTCAGGTGAAGCTGTTGAAGCTATTGCAGTACTATCCCCCTTCAGGTAGTTTTCTCCGTATGTCAGCTTTGACCCAACTTCTGATGTCTACTTAGATGATCCAACCATCCGGGCCACTTTGCTTAAGGTCCTGGAGACAATCATGAACAACAGTGCTGAACAGACGCGAAACATGCAACATAATAACGCCCAGCGAGCCGTTCTTTTTGAGGCGATCGGCCTCGCGATCCACCTGGATACCAGTTCGCCGCTTGTTAGCACCGCGCGGTCCTTCTCGCACGGTTCATCTCTTCCAAGGAGACGAACGTCCGGTATCTCGGCCTCGACACGCTTGCTCACCTCGCAGCGCGAGCAGACTCCCTCGAACACATTAAAACGCACCAAGCTCATGTCATCACGTCACTTCGCGATCGGGACATTTCCGTTCGACGGAGAGCGTTGGATCTACTCTATAGCATGTGCGACGTCGACAATTCTGAAGTTATTGTTGGGGAGCTGCTTCAGTATTTGAAGGTTGCCGATTACGCCCTCCGCGAAGAGATGGTTTTAAAAATCGCCGTCTTGACGGAGAAATACGCTAGTTCATACCGGTGGTATGTTGATACCATCCTCGAACTCATTAGCGCAGCAGGAGATCATGTTGGGGACGAGGTCTGGTATCGTGTGGTCCAAATTATCACAAATACCGAAGACCTACAAGCATATGCGGCCCGGGTTGTCTTCCAAAGGCTCAAATCACCCGCCGCTCATGAGAGTCTTGTTAAAGTTGGGGGTAGGTCTGAATTCTGACCTAACCCGTGCGGTGTCGTGACAATCTTTGTAGGATATGTTCTTGGAGAGTATGGCCATCTCGTCGCGAACGAAGAAGAGCATAGCCCCATCGAACAGCTACGAGTTTTGCACACGAAGTCTCAATTCTGTACTGCGCCTACCCGAGCTCTTCTGCTCACGACGTATATCAAATGGGTTAATGTGTTTCCGGAAATCAAGCCTCAACTAATCAATATTTTCGAGCGATATCGGCATGTCCTCGATTCTGAACTCCAACAACGAGCTTGCGAGTTCTACGCGTTGGCTTCACGGCCCGATGACGACGAGCTCCTCCAGAACGTCTGCGAAGAAATCCCACCATTCCCACCACGTGAAAGTGCATTGCTCTTACGCTTGAATAAAAAACATGGGGCCACGGAAGATAAGCGGACTTGGATACACGGAGGCAAGGACGTCAACCAGGATCATGAGGCTAAGACCAGGCGGAGTACGATAGTTGACACCAACGGATCTGTGGCACCGACTGGCGCTGGCGCTTCGGATGTCATAACGTCACTTCAGGGTCTTGATCTTTCAGGACCCTCGAGCACGCCAAGCCAACCAATCGCATCACCGGCGGTCCTGGCGAATCCTACTATCGCTCCACATATGGCTGTCGGCACAAACGTAGATCGCTGGTTCGAGAAGCTCACATACTCCGACGAAGGCGTTCTCTACGAAGATGTTCAGATTCAAGTCGGCATCAAGTCGCGGTATCAAGGTAATATAGGACAATTAGCCGTCTACATGGGGAACAAGATCTCTGTCCCTTTTACCGGTTTTACTACGAAGGTCGACGTGAACGATCCAGAGGCGTTGTCTATTACTTTTGCCAAGATGCCTGCCACTATGGTTGGCCCACGATCACAATCACAGCAAATCCTTCACGTGGAGTGTAAGAAGGTGTTCACGACACCACCTATTATAACAGTCTCTTTCCTCGCTGGCTCGCATCAAACTATCGCGTTACGTCTGCCAGTTGTCCTTACCAAGTTTTTTGAACCAGTGGTTTTGGGTGCCTCGGATTTCTTCGAGCGTTGGAGCTCATCGGCGGCCCACCTCGTGAAGCACAAAGCATCTTTCCCATTAACCTCACTAGTAGCGGGGATCTCGACCACGATCGACACAAGCAAGTCATCTCAGGCCAAAAACTTAGCACACTTTCCGACGTTGATCCAAATCTGAATAACATCGTCGGTGCTGGTGTCCTTCATACGTCTGTCGATGGGAAGGTTGGCTGTCTATTACGTTTGGAACCCAACCGCGATGCCAAAGTACGTGACCGTCGACCTCTAGCAGTCTTAGAATTAAGTCTCTTTCAGCTTTGCCGGATTACCGTCCGGAGTACCTCGGAAGACGTGGTTGGGGAAGTCCAAAGGCTCATTCAAAAGCCAATTTCCACAGATGCTGCGTTATGACATTCATACAGGACATGTAATCTATGATATTCGCACATATCTCCATACATATATCCCATTACAACAGCAGAGCCGGCTCCGTAAGATAATGGGTTAAAGTACTAGGCTCATTTTCGGTTCAATATACTCCGTAAGAACCCCTTCTTCCGTTCTGCATTCCGTGGGCGCACTGCTTCAACAAGCGCATTGATGTCTCCAGCAGTACTGCGGAGGGTGGGGATCGAGTCAGTTGAAACAGAACGAGGGTGGGACGCTTGTCTCCTGCTCATACGCCAGCTGTCCTCCTTTTTGGTTGCTTCCACCCCTGGCTCTGCTGACGCACTCAACTCAGATCGGCTGCTGGTGAGGGTGTGCAACGCAGGATCTGACATTGCACCAGATGGCGCGGTCTTTGGGCGGGAATGCAGGGAAGAGGCTCTGGGTTTGGGGAACAAAGATTGTGGTTCATCGATGGGACCGTAATTGCTTGTGGGGGTGGGAGAAAGACTGAGTTCGGAAGAAGCAAGCGGGCGAGTGGCGAATGCTCCACCGCCACGCACCATCGCGTGGCGGTTAACATAATATAGCGCATCCCGTTCGACGTCCCGACATCGGTTGTGTAAGTCCGCGATTGCTGGATCCTCCGGAGAGGCATTACGTGAATGCCGAACAATCGCAGACGTGATGATGGCAAGGTGCCTCGGAATATCTAGAAAATGCTGTTCATGCGGGATCAACTCTCTTTGTAGATCGGGCATGGCCCGCTTCCTGTCATGGAGAGCTCTGATGGCGCGACTCCGAACATGCGCCTCTGGTGACGGTTGGGAAGATTCCTCTGGGCCTAGTGTAGATACTACGAGGATGTAATCTTGCATTTCCGGTAACCTTTCCTCCAGGAAGGATTTGACACCGCGCATGAACTCTTCTTTCTGGACCGTCTATCCAAGCGGCGTAGTCAGAAATTATATAGTCACGGGTTACATAGAACACACCGAGTTCAGGTTAGCGAGACTTTGAACTACCTTTGCGATCAACGTAAGACTTCGTTGGACAGGCATATCGGGGAGACCTGAAACATTGTTCTCAAACCGAAGTTCCTTCCAGCGAATCAAAACATACCAGGGCATAGGCCAAAAAGATGCGGATGAAGGATAGCTGGGACAATGAACCGGAGAAAGCAAAACGCCGAGACGCTTTGCCGAGGCAGGTCACTCTTGGTCTCTGTGCCGTGCTCGTTGGGATACCGTCTCTCCACCAACTGTCGGATGTACTTGAACAATTTGCGCATCTCACTAGCTTACCGTGAGGCAACATACAGTGACCAAAGAATAAAACCTACTCAGGACATTGCTGCCGCACAGAGTATATCTGCTCCCAAATTTCTTTACACCAGTAGACAAGGAGGTCTACATTGCGCTCAGCGTCCTTTGGTCCTTTGGCATTTCGAAGAGGGTCAACCTCGATGGATACATTGTCAAGGCACAGTCGACGGATGGTGACGCCAACGCTGGCCTCCAAAAAGCCTTTCCCATACCATCCCATCAACGATTCAATAGTTTTGGTGAGTACAGTATTTCCGCGAAATAGCGTGTGGTGCGCTGAGTCATCCGTGAGTCTACATAGGTCCTATCAAAAGGAATTGATGACTCACAACTTGGTGTTCCTTCAACCTCACGTCCGGCCATTTCAAAGACATTGGACAGTAGGATGTTCTTGGCAACGGCTAACGAGACCAGTTGGCTGGACACTTCTCTTATCTTGAACTTGGTATCGATGTCGACCATCCAGTCCAGATAATTGCGTTGGTCGAGCGTCTACCCTGAATGCAGATAAGTGGTCAAGAACACTTAAACTCATACGTACGTCCATCACTTTGGAATACTTGGAGTAAGGTAACACGATTTCCCTGGGTCATAATTCAACAACGGCTATCGCGAGGAGATCGAGATACGACGGACTCATCAAGTCTAAGTTTCAATCTTAATTGGCCAACCTGGGAGCATGCTGTCGTGGCACCACCAAATAGTACAGGAAACCAACCCTCCACGTGCTCCCCGCGCCGAAAGTTAGTCAGTGTGATGTAGACGGTACCGATAACGAATGGTTTCTGCTGTTTCTTCTCGCGCCAGACGACAATGGCCAATTTTTCAAACGGAGGCAAGTCGGTGAATAGAAAACTCTCATGCCAGTCTGGTGAACCCGTGCTCCGTTTGACTACCGTTCGGCCAGAGAGCACGCTATTGGAGTAAACCTCACAGAAGAGATCCAAGTCCACGGCTTCCACATCACCGCGCCCTTCTGGGTCACTTGTTGTGCCAGCGTTTAAAGTAGGGTCGTGGGAGCGGGGAACTCCGATGTTACGCCCCTGCATGCAAGTCAATTCGACTTGCCTCCAGATGCGATATGTCCCTCCCGAGTGCGTGCGTGACTTCCCATATACTTCCGGAGTTGCGTACGAACGAAGTAGTGCCATCCATGTATTCATAGCTTCTGTAGAAGGGAAGGCAAAGTAAAGGGGCTCAGTGCTGCGAGTCGCGCTCCATCTCTGATTTCTGCATAATATATTGTTAGAATGCCACCACCAGGAGTTGCGGTCACGCCTCACGCAGAGCAGTGTATTCCTAGGCAATTCTTTCGGAAGAAGAGGGACTGGTCCGCGGGACGGATATCGGTATGCAGAAGCAGGTGCAAGTGAACAGATTGGAACAATATTGCTTCCTACACGACGGAATTAAACCCGCAACTTATGGACAGAGAAAAGCTAGCTGACCTCAAGGTAAACTTTCAACACACAACCTTCCTCTTCCTCTGTAATACAACACGTAGCCTGTCTCCATTGATCACTGGTAGTCGGGCGAGGGGCCAAGCTGAACCAGCTCGTCTTCTCTATGGTAGCACATAAATTTCGAAGCGCCACACTGGGATTATTCTTGGTCGCGTACCTTTAACCTTTCTTTGGCTATCATCACTCAGCACGGACAAACCCCTCGAAGACTCTCTCTTCTCAGCCTTCTTCCGTGGGTTGGGCTATTTCGTGAACAATCGATGGGGAAGAAGGTCGGGACAAATTAGGAGAGATGTACCTTTCGCAGTGCAGCAGCAGCTTGATTGGAAATATACACATCGACGGGGAGAAAAAATTCTCGTGGAGGTACAGAGCGTCTGGCCTGGGCATGGCTCCGGTTCTCTAGCATGATATCGTGCTTGGAACGTACTGAGACACAAGTAGGATTGTGTTCCCATGGAGGACCTATGAGCAACGGCTTGTGGGAACAGTGCAACCACAGTTGTATCACGTAATCTCTTCCAATGGAACACCAGTTTGCAAACAAGACATCAATTTGAGATCTGAGACCCGAGGGCGTAACATCTATGATTATCTGTCACGACAGCCTGACATAGGAAACGAGTGACTAGGCTCTCATACACAGCCGCCTCAAATGATTAATCTTGTTAGTGTATGTCCATAGTCCAACCAACTATGGTGGTATATATCAAGTAAACGATAAAAAAGAAAAAAATCCCTGCCAATGATCTGTACGCCCATACGTGCGGACTTTTTCTCGATGAGAATCATCAGTCTTTCTTGAACCTGCGCTCAACAAACGTCGTTAGCCGTGAATCAGAATCAACATCGAATTGGACTAACCCATTCCCGTTTGCGTATCCGTTCGTAATTGGCTTCTTTCCGCGAGCAGGCTTCTTGTACGTATCAATATAGAACTTGATAAAGAGCAGAAGATAGCTCGAGAGCAACGCGCAACCAAAGACAGCGGCTGACTCCGTTCCATTGCAGTTGCCAAGTGACGGAAGTTCAGGCCAATAGGTGTTCGAAAAGTAGGAATAGGCTGGGAAGACGAATGCATTAGATGGATGGCTACATCAAACGCTGGACTCACTCCCGAAGTAGACAAGATGCAGGTCGACTATGAACTGGACGATCTGCATAGTAGTCAAGTACTTCTTCCACTAAAAAGGAACGGAAATTAGGGTAAGTATCAATATCTACCCAAACATGGATAACTGTGGGACAAACTACTGACCCATATCTTCGCGCCACCCGCTGTCGCAAAATAGTAGTAGTCTGTAGTAGGATATAAGAAAATGTTTGTAGGCAAGTTCACGGGGTCACCTACACATAAGGACGTGAACGGCTAAGTTCTGCGTGATGACGGCCCAAGACTACCAATAATGCGATTAGACGAGATGATAGAGTAAGTAAGGAACGAGAATTACGATGCTTGTCTTCCCATTAAGTTGAGTGAAACAAAGGAAGGCTGTCGCGGAATGGTGGTACACGTGCAAGAAGGCTAGAGATATGTCAATAGGTCATCAGCGGATAAGCCATCAAGACAGCCACACAGACCTAAGGGCTTTTTCTTTAGTGCGAGGAAAACCGTGTCGAGCAACTCAACGTATTTGATAAAGTAGTTGATGATATAATACAGTTCCATACGCTGTACACAGACAGACAGTTTGGTGGGCGGAATTGAGAATGGGATGTCACTGACCTCAGTCCATGCTTTGGCGTTACATAGGGCATAAAAAGTACCATGCTGCCAGTAGATGGGTAGAATCTCTTCGAGCATGAGCGCGAGGAGAAGCGCGCTACCAGAACTGAGAAGAGCATTGTGGACTTGGAAAAGGAAAGTGAGTTTTTGGGGTTGACGTGTCTTCATAATTTCGCGAATGCCAAAGATGGTGGCAAGATAGGCGGCAAGGACGGCAAGAACGACTGGCTGGGTCGAAAGAGGAGTGGCACCACGAACATAATGGGTGAGGTGGTAGGGAATCTGAGGGAGGGGGACATGTTTGAGAATAAAATCGGCAAGGGGCGCCATAGGTGTACAGATGCAAAACACAAAACCCGGAAGAATTCGCGTCCCGAGGCACGCGCTATAAGTGGAAATTTAAATTCCTATCTAACGTAAAAAGCCATACGATACGACATTCCAAGGAAAATTCCAATTCGGCAATCTCTATGTGACAACCAGTGCCGGCCCGTCCTCCAACTCGACCAAGAGAACTCGCTCACTGTTACAATTTGCCTAAGTATCTCCGACCTATCTTTGGCTGATAACTCACCGAACCCCCATCTTCATCTTCGTGTAAGCGTCCTGAGCCGAAAGTTGAATTGCATTCGTGTCCAGACGTGAGTGGCAGGCACAGATCATACACAACGGTGAATTGGACGGCATAAGTTTGTACGACGCGCTGACCTAAATTCAGAAAATGCCTCAGTCGTGCTGCGATTCTCGTCTAAATTTATGCGTACGCCAGATTCACGCAAAGAGTTGACTAGATCGTGGATGAAGTGCAAAGATCGAGATCGCAGAGTGTTAAGGTCATGAAGGTCAAGGTCTGGTGTGTCCATGTCAATTATCTGTGGCGATACCGAACGCGATCGCATACAAATATCTGATGATGGGGACCATGTTGGCACCGTACAGTATAGTCTCACCGAGTCCTCATGCGTCGACGTAAGCAATCTACCATCGCTGAAATGTAAACAAGCATTCGTCAAACCGTTGTCTACGTACTCTGTGATGGGCTTCAAGGCATCTTGGATGTTGCCCAGCTGTCCGAAGTAAAGAAGAATCAGTCACATGACTAATCGAAGACTGCCTTCAGACCTCGTTCACACCAATGGCGGCTTCATGAGCGTCTGCACTGGTCATCGGTTGCGAGGGCAGAGATAACATTGGAAGGTGAGAGAGAGAGTTAACCTGAGGTCTCACCCAATGGACACGAGGAGACTAGTGCGCTGGTTTTTTCACGGGCTCTGCCGAGGTGTCACCAATGTGAGGAACATGTTGGATCACGACAGGTTCCGGGCGGCAGTTGGGCGGCTCGCACTTCCCAGAATGTTTCCTCGTTTAGGATCGCATTCCTTGGGAAGCATACCGTAGAAAAAGAAAACGAAGAAGTGGATTTGATGGAACTGGGAAGCTCTGTGAGGACCGGATCTTGGCAAAAGGCATCACGCTGTCTGCCGCAGTGCAGTTAGACCGTCTTGACAAACCAATATTATGTAAACAAAAGCGCACGGGGACGCGCGCTTCAATGACGTATTGTCATGTCACCGCTCCTCGCTCTATCCCATCACCTCCATCAATCACCACAACGCGTGCATTTGTCTGTCTAGAAATCGCGTTTCCACACATCGTCGCTTCATCCCTGGCTCTCACTACCTGATCGATCAAGGCTACGGCCACAGCCATACCTGCTGGTCATGTCACGATGGTTTACGAACCCTCTAAAGGAACTCCTCGGTTTTGTGCGCGCTCATACCTCGTTGAATAACCTGATCCTTATCAAGTGCTCAGGTGTTCAGTCACTTCCTTGCCCCATATGTCGAAAACTTGGATATGGGTCTAGTCAACCTTGGTATTGTCCAAGGTGAGTCGATGCCGCCTCTAGAAATGCAAGCGCTGTAACATTTTACGTGAATCAGGACAAGTGACACTGCGAAAACTTCGTATTAAAAAAGGTGCTTTGGACATGTTCCGGTTACCGATCGATGTTTCTGAAAGTTTGTATCGTCACTATCGCCGAGGAGCATTTGTTAATGTGGAAGAGCAGGCCACTTGGGAAAGTTCTCCTTGTCTCTGCATTGGCTTAATTTGGGAAATCAACCTGTTCAAGTACTGATCGAAGACCTCTACATCCTTGTTGTTCCGCGTAAGGAAGATGACCAAGATCCTAAGAACTCGAGCGCCGCATACAGGAAGTAAAACTAGAACGACTTCGCAATGCTGAGGTCCTTCAAATGCGAGCGGCTGATGTCAAAGGTATGAACATCTTGCATATGATCGCAACGAACTCAACGGCGTTCAAGTCACCAATAATGGCGCCGAAAATCAAGGCTTTCTTGCGTCGTTTCTCGCAAAACTTTTAAACAACATTCAAGTGACCATCAAGGATGTGCACATCCGGTACGAGGATAACATCAGCGTTCCAGGTGTATGTCCATGAGCGCCAATATCAAGGCGACACAGTGTTTGACCATCTTTTTATTCTAGCATCCATTTGCAGTGGGTGTCACATTGTCTAGCTTTTCGGCTGTTTCGGTCAATGAGAACTGGGTACCTGCTTTTATCGAGGGAAGCAGTAAGACCGTGCATAAGGTGAGTTGGCCTATCGATTCTTCGCCACCTTTATCAACGCCACCACAGTTGGCGAAGTTGGAATCTTTGGCCGGATATTTTGATACTGATGCCCAAAGCATGGCCGGGCTCTCTTATGAAGCCGCTATGGAACGGTTCTCCTCTATGGTTCCGTATCCCCATTTGAATTTGATTGCCCGGATCATAATGAGATTGTCCAGATCGCACGAGAAGGGGCGCCTCAAGATCACCAATTTATTCTTAAGCCAGTTTCTGGGGAAGGACGGGTGAGACAAATTTGTGCCAAGATGTGGATGTATTCATGTCTTGATAGGTCATTTTGAGGCACAACGCGGAGAAGGATGCCCCCCGATTCGACATTCAACTTCTCTTTCCCGAAATCGGGGTGCTCCTCGATGATCACCAGTTCAGGGACATAATTTCCTTGTTAGAGACCATCCACTTGTTGAGACGAAGATTGCGCGTACGCAGGTTCACGAAATCCCTATTTGTTGTGGTACCAACCAGTAATGATGTAGTATGCGAAATATCGACGTCCAGAAGAACTCAGGGAAAATCGCCCACGTGCACTCCTTACTTTTGCGGGGAATGCTATACTAGATAGTGTTCGTGAACGGAAGCGCAGGTGGACATGGGCCTTTTTTGCTGAACGCCGCGATGACCGTCGCCGATATGTCATGCTCTTCAAAAAGAAGCAACTGAATCCCTCTGCCAACGAGGTGCGTCTTTGCTATCTCCTTGGGATTCGGTACTCATCTGATCTCAGGAATCGTCCGAGCTTGAGGCCTTGGAGAAAAAACTTTCGTATGAAGACATTCGGTTCTACAGATCAATCTCACGTTCGGAACTGAGAAAGGAAGGCACGCTACAGAAACAAGTTGAGGAAGAGAAGAAGCGGCAGGCGCAAGCTTCCAGTTGGACAAGCTGGCTTCCCATTTGGGGTTCTTCAAGCGAAACTCAATCTACGCAGCCGCAGCAAGAATCACCATTCAGCAACATGACCGAACAACAAAGGAGGGAATTATACGAGGTCCTTGACTACGATGAGAAGGCAGCTCTCGCCGAGTCATTCGAACTGCCAAAAGATGCTCTCAAGGCTCGGATTCAAGCCGAGCTTAAGAGGGGTTCATTCGCTTTAAAGTCGGATCCGCACGGCATTGCAAAGGAGATCATCTCTGTAATTTTTGACGAGTTTCATGCAACAGGCATTCAACGGCGCGATAATCTTGAGGTCTTGACCTCACTCGGCGGGTTTAGCGTGTACGACGGTACCACTAGGGATACACTGTTCCCTCAAATAGTTTATGTCAAGCAGGACTCGCCCACCTTACGCATCGCAACGGAGCATGACCCAGAGGATCCTTTTTTGTATATGCGGTTCGAGAACAATCCACTCGACGAGCGAGCTGACACCGCACTTGCAATTCGAATGAGACATATGGAAGTTGTGTATCATAGGGGCTATGTAGAGGCCATTTACAAGTTCTTCAAGCCTCCTGGAGATCGGCTTGAATCCGTGGAAGCATTGCTTGTGAATGACCCCCTCTGTTATCTGCTCACGGTCACTTATGTTGTTGACAGATTGCAGCGGGTGGGGCGATTGAAGGTTTGCGCAAGGAAACTCGAGCTGGCCTTGAGCATGCGTTACAAGCCCATAAAACCGTTGATTTACAAGTGGATGTAAAGGCCCCTATCATCATCATACCCGAAAGGTGAAGACATTCTCACATTTTTCATTCGTCGTCTGAGACCTTGCAGTATTACCACACCCAAGTGTACACACCTTCTCATCGACGCCGGCCACATTTCAATTGAAAGTGACCTAGCAAGTAAAGATGCTATCCGCCGGATTCAGCTCAAGCGGTCCCAACAGTATACAGATGATGACTATGCGAGACTCGAGTCTCTTATGTATGATAAGTTGGACCTTAAGCTCGAGGATGCGCAGGTTGAAGAATCATTTTTTTTAATTACTATTCCGCTGACGTTGGCCGCAGTTCATCATGGGAGGAGATCTGCAGTCTTGCAGAAACGCTCTCAACTCACGCGAGGACTCGTCTCTTCATCTTATCGAACGAATCAACATCGACTTGCAGGTCCAGAACTCCATCGTGCCGAGTGTTGTCAAGCTGGCTCGCTTTAGGATATCTGGGAAGTTGCCTACATTACAGCTGAATTTCTCCGACTCGAAATACAAGTCGGTTCTGCGTCTTATCGATGTCGCCATTCCAAGATTTGACAATGGAGATACCTCTGCCGATGACTCGACTGCGGTCATGCCATCTGGCTATCAGTTGTCACCCGGAATTTTCGATCTCCCTCAAACTGAGTACAATGTCGACGACGAAGACTATAAAGGTGCGGAAGATGATCACTCCATAGATGAAAGGAGTCGTGAGGTGCGTTTATTCCCTGACCGAATAATGTGTTATTATTCTTATTCCCCGAACCAGGGTCTACCGTTGAGGCAGAGAATGTTTGAGCTTTCATTCCAAGTGACCACCCTGCGTGCATCTTTGTATAAATCCCAAGGTCTAGCGGGGGAGAAGCCACTTGGTTATGTTGCTTTCGATAACTTCTCTTTGCTTCTGCTGCTCACTCAACATGATATGAAGATTGAAGTCTGTCTGGGGTCAGTCCTTCTCAGATCACTTGAAATTTTTCACTTATACAAGCTCGTAGCTCTCTTTTCCTGGAAGTCGCAGAGCCGGGCTATGAACCAGTCCAACTTTTCTCTTCCGCCAATGGGTCTGTAAAGAACGGACCTTCTTCTGGAGGAAAGGACCTTCTTCGTGTGGACTACACGCGCGTTCAGAGCAATTCCCCGAGTATCGATCAAAGTATGAAGGATACGATCAGATAATCTCTATGGACGTTTCTACAGTCATATTCCGGGTGGCTCCAGAGCCCCTCGTAACATTGTACGACCTCCTCATGACTACGTTTGTTCCGTCTTCGCCCAGTCCTGGCGAGATACCATCTCTCGCACAAGGTCATTCAGCTGTCGCTCAACTGACACCGGAATCGTCATCACGAACTAGTAAACTTCGTCTCCTGGTAAATCTCGCAAGTGTCGAAGGTAGGTTTTTGTACACTTCATGAGGGGTGATCACGCTAATCCTTTGCCGTACAGTTACTCTTACCAATTCCGGAGCCCGCATTGCAACTCTGTCGCTATCGACTGCAGACGCATCAGTTCTACTTGGTAATGCAATGAATGTGCACGTACGGCTGGGAAGTTTATCACTCAGCGATGACTCCGGGACGGAAACGGCTTCACCCAATTTCAAGAAACTGTTGTTCATAGAAGGTGAACACCTCGCTGAATTCAAATACCTAACGTTCGATCCACAAGACCCCGAGACCGAAAAGGGAATCAACTCTTCTGTTTCTCTCACAGCCGCGTCTGTGGCTTTCCACTACCTAGAGCAGCCTTTGCACAACATCTACGTCTTTTTCATGAAGCTAGCTAGGCTCAAAGGTTTATATGATACTGCCACCGAAGTCGCTGTACAACGGGCGTCTAAGATTGAGCGTATGGGGTTCTCTGTTTCTGTAAAGACTCCGATCATCATTTTCCCCTCCAATCCGTCGTCTTCTCACGATTCGCTGACCATGCGTCTTGGTGAGATTACGGCGAGCAACGCCTACCGGGATGGCATACCAAGAACTGAAGCCAGCCTCCGCGGCATGCAACTCGTCTCTACGATATTCTATGAAGGAAAACCAACCACACTAAAGATGATTGACGATATAGCGATTGTCACAGAGGTTGTCCAATCTGGTGGTCTCAGCAGCACGCCTAGACCCGACACTGAGGTAACTGATGTACGAGGTGGTAAAGCACGCTGTTCTGACCGAGCCACCTCGACAGATGAACATCACGGTGTCTGATGTCAAGCTCGCGCTGACAGAAGTTCAATATGGGATGCTTGTAGCACTTTCTCGATCAGTTCCACTTATTTTTGCAGGCGCTCCAGAAGGCGCTGTTCGTGCTGAGCTTTCAACGACTGAGCGGGGAACTGTTGACTCCAAGTACCACGAGCCAGCAGTAGACTTATACCCCGAGCTCGAAGAACAATCGGATATCGCCCACCCTCGAACTACATTGGATCTTGTCCTGACTATAGCCACTGTTAAACTCCAACTTTACGACCGACAGGCCACCTCAGAGGCAAGTTTGAAAGACCACGGCATTGCCAGGTTCGCTCTGAGCGATAATAGCGTGCGCGTGAAGATGCTATCGGATGGCGCCATGGAGGCTCAGGTCGTACTCAGGTCGTTTACGATGAGTAATACTGCCCCCGGCCCCTCCAAGTTCCGTGAGATCATACCTGCGGCTCAGCATGACAGGAATCAGTTCATGCTTCTATACACCACGTCAGGAGGCTCTGAACCTTCTTCCCTTGCTCTTCTTACCGTAGACTCGCCTCACATCCTCTTCTCGCTTTCCCCGGTCTTTGCACTCACAGAATTCTTCATGAGTGCGCTCGGTACTTCAAACACGGCAGTTGACTACACGGCCGAGGTTCCTAAGACTCTAGAGGAAGGAAAGCCAAATGCCCCTGCTGCTGAGAAAGCACCCCTCCAGTTTAGGATCGACTTTTGCGATGTGTCAATCAGTCTGCTTGAGGATGACCTCGATGCCGACTCCCAGGCTATACGTTTGACGGTCGCCCAAATCTCTCTTCTTCAACAGGCATATTTTCCTCCGTGCATTTTTTATTCCTCTGCTCACCCTTTGATCTAGGGGATTCTTGCGCTCACTATGACTCGAGCTGGAATGGCCTTACTACGCATGGGAAGCCCGGAAGACGCTCGAATTTTGGATGACGTTGATCTTACCCTCACTTTAGACAGTCGGACGATGTCGTCGCACCAAATGACAAGCATCGATATCACTTTCAAACCCATCGTCCTGCGTGCATCGTACCGTGATATCATGCTCATCCTGACTATAGCCAACAATGCCATGGAGGCTTACGGAAGACAGACGAGCGCCGCTCCCAGTTCTGAGCCAGCCAACCCCTCTCTAGCAGTTTCGAAAGCAGGTGCACGCCGACCTTCGGGTGGATCTGCCAAAGGCACAAGATCATATTCAGGCCAATCACCTTTGGGTACAGCACACGTGGTGTTATCGAAAGAACAGGTCCGCAGAGAGTGTCCTGTAACTAAGGATGAACTGACGAGCTCACCGCCCCAGCTCAAAGCTTCCTTCGATGGGTTCCGTTTAATCTTGATCGGTGACTTACACGAACAACCGTTGCTGCACCTCGTTATCAAGCCATTCGACTTGAGTCTCAACGATTGGTCCGGAGAGGTACGTCGTACGTGTGCGACATCCCTTTTCCCAGGCTTGACCGTTGACAGTTGCGGGCGGCAACTACCCTTTCGAGTTCGATCAACTACTGGAATCTGACAAATTCACACTGGGAGCCACGTGCGTTCGTCTAGACTTCTCCGTTGAGCTGCCCTAATACGTTGCGGATAGTGGTCGACCCTTGGACTTTCACTGCATCGGTACGTTCCAGCGTAATGGTTTACGACATGTGGGACGACGGCAATTCAGGTTTCCCGAGAGCTCCCTTCGTATGCGCTTACAACCACGGTGACTTCAAATGAGCGCTTGAATGTGAACCTGAGCACCGCTTTCATCGAGCTTCTTCTCGAATCACTCAACTCACTCAGTCGGGAAAGTGAACATGTTCTTCAGAAAGCAAGAGGGATTCGTGCACCATACCGTATCCGCAATCTCACAGGGATCACACTTCGACTGTGGTCCGATGGGGGGCGTGCTGCCCGTGAGACAAGGACAAATGCCACCGTGATCAATGATGGTGAGACAGTAGACTGGCGGTTCGATGATTGGAGGACAATGCGCGAAGTAAGCACTTACATACCTTCGTGAATTATTATTAATATGACTTTCAAGCATGCTCCGTCTGGTGACAGTAGCATTACCATACAGTTTGTTGACCAAGTATGGGAAAAGCTTAGCTCTGTCCCAGTCGATAGGGAAGGGGAATATACCTTTGCCCTACGGCCAAGAACAGAAAAGTACTACAACCGATTGCTCTGCGAAGTCAAGGTAGAAGCGAATACCAAGGTCGTTACTCTCAGGTCGACCTACAGAGTCCATAACCGGACATTATATCCCCTCGAGATCGCTATTGGGGAAGCCGGAGAAAGCCCTAGTGGCGGTGTTGTCGTCAAGCTAGGTGCGACATGCCACAAGCCCGTGTCGAGCCGTAATCTCATGAGACATATAGCACCGGGTCAGGATTATTCCCTTCCTCTTGTGAAAGTAGGGAAGAGTAAGCTCAAGGTGCAACCTGATCGTGAGTAGGTTACGACTCAAAGGAAATCGACTCTGATCCGAATTGACAGAGGGCTTTGGCTATAAATGGTCCAATCCAAAAGCATTGGAAGACCTCGTAGACGAGCGGTCGGGATCCCGCGCTTTGACTCTTCATTGTGAACACCGAGATCCGTCGGAGGCCACGTTCCGGTTCCACGCCTTTGTTCAGTCGGATGCTAATGGTCCACCTGCAAGTTGGCGGCAAGTAATTTCTGCAGATGTTTGGCTTCCTCGCTTATCATCTCTGACTTTAGGAGGTATCCTAAGATCAATCTTGACCTCATGGCTCCAATACAACTGGAAAACCTGTTGCCGTACAACCTGCAGTACAGAATATACGACAAGGACACAGACCAGAACTGGAGAAGTTACCTTCGCGCGGGAGGGATCATGCCGATACACTCTGTTGAACTCAGCCACTTGGTGTTGCTTAATATCGAAATCAATGACACGAGTTCGTAAGCTTTGTTTGGAGGTCTCGTAAAACTCACTATGCCTTTCAGCGTTCAAAGCTAGTGACTTCAGCATCATCAATACGGACGGTAACTCTGATTTCGATATCGAGAACCGGCTAACACTGGAGGATGTCCGAGGACGCAAGCTTAATCTGAGGCTGAGTTATCTGTAGGTGTATTCCTGTCTTTGTCAAGCGGTCCTAATGCAATTTTAATGTCTGCCCAGCCGACCGCCCGACTCAGGTGGTGCATTCAAGGTCCAGATATATTCACCCTATGTCATTGTCAATAAGACTAGCCTTCCGTTCTCCGTAAAATCGATACGATCTAATAGAACCGGTCCTCCACAAGACGTCGCAGGAGAAACACAGTCAGGTAGAATATGGGCTGTTTTTGGGAGCTTGAACTCAACTGACACTCTTTATCGATAGATACAACGCCGTTCCGTATGTCTTTAGACCGCCATTGTTCCATACCACCTCTTTGACCATTCATGGGTAGTTTTAAGTCACGCCGCTAGTAACGGTAACGAGTTTGTGTTCTCGGTTGGCCAGTCATTGTGGTCAAAGGTGATTGACAAGACCTGCTCTTCTTTCCCAGTTGATATTTAAAGGCGATGTGGACAGTCTATAAGTTTCGAGGCTCCAACCGCTGATACGGCCCTGGCCATACCCTCGAAAGGGCAGAAAAACGAAGAGACTCATGTAGGACTATCCTGGACGGAGGGTTTGGGCAAGTATAAGTTGACGAAAGTCATAACACTTGCTCCGCGATTTCTGATAAAGAATAACTTGTCCGAGCCAATCTGTTTCCGGGAGCACTCGGTTGTACCACAAGGAAGATCCGCGTTAGACCCAGGGGAGCGGCTCCCGCTGTATACTTACGGACAAAGGATAAGCTGCTCACTATTGCTTTTCCCGGAATGAACAACCAATGGTGAGACCTCACTTATTCGTAGACCAATGTCAACAAATCCGTTGGCTAGGTCTCCCCCGATCAGCATAGAGGACATAGGATCCGTACATTTCAGACTAAAGCGACCAGGTGATGGGGCAAGAACCCATCTCATCTGCGCGGATGTAAAGATGGACGGAGCTACAATCTTTATATCGCTCAGCCTTTCTGACGACAGTTGGCCGTTCTTGATTGAGAATGACAGTATTCACGCTGTGACTTTTTGCCAATCGGTCAGTCCTGTCGCAGCGATACGGTGTTGGAGGTCTCACTATCAACCAGGATGCCACTCACACTGATTTCGACTCGGTAAAGCCGTACCCATCCTACCGATTACTAGAACATACGTCTTGTCCGTATGCGTGGGATTTCCCTGCGGCCAGCGAGAAGAAACTGCTGTTGACCATTAACGGTTCTCGTCGCTTAGTGGATATCCTCGAAATCGGTGATCTTGTGCCTTATAAATTCCAGGTTAGCGAGAAGTATTCGTATTCTTCCGTTCGATAGTGACCATGCCGTTTAGAATAACGGGGCCACATGTGTGATCTCAATGGATGTTCGAGCATCAGGCCATCAGCAAGTCCTGCGACTATCTGACTACAATCAAGAAACTAGTCTTTACCGCCCCAGATCGTACTCTACCTCAAGTCTACGTATCGATACCGTTTCTAGTGGCGCAGAAGCATTTGAGGCAATTACCGAAGCTAACCAACCGAGTTTCCTACTCGACGTGGTCCTCGAAGGCATTGGCGTTTCACTCGTGAATCGCCGTGTTGTCGAGGTGGTCTACCTATCTTTGGAGACCTGAAGCTTGACTATACTTCCAGCTCTGTTGGGCAGTCGGTCAATCTGTCCTGTGGCACTCTTCAGATCGACAACCAACTACATGACGCGACTTTCCCTGTGGTCCTGCAACCAACCCCTATTGCCAGCAACGTTAGCACAGTGGCTGCCTTACCAACTGTGCAGTTGTCGCTGTTATGGCTCAACGACGAAGGTGAGTCTAATAAAAAAGCGCACTGTTTCCCCTCCTGACCGTACGTCCTCCAGAACACGGTGTGCTATTCGTCAAGTACTGCTCAATCCTGCTGCAGGCCTTGACGATTCAAGCGGACGAGGATTTCCTTTATGCAGTATATGAACTGAGCAAAATTCGTGGCGCCTCCTGGGAGGAAGAGCAGAGACAGTAAGTCTGCGTCGTTGCCACATCCGTGGATTCTCTTAACTCCCATTAGCGTCCTCATCGAGCAGCCCGTTGAGATACCAGAGCCAGAAGACGTACCCAGTGAACGAGACTTGTATTTTGAAGTTCTGGAGCTTCAACCGATTCGTTTGTCACTATCCTTTGAGCGCACGGATCGCCTGAGTGGGGAGAAGTAGGTGGTACTGTGCTCTCTGTCTACACAGATTTATGATTTCTTCATAGATTGGAACTCCGGAACCCTCTGGCAGTCATAGTTCATGCTTTGACGATGGCGGTGGGGAATGTCAAGGACGCACCTCTACGAATGAATGCTCTTGCCATCAAAGACATGCGATTGACTTCCGTTGACCTCCAAACCCGAATTATGTATCACTACCGTCAGGACGTCCTCCGGCAGCTGTACCGTATCCTTGGCTCGGCAGACTTCATCGGGAATCCGGTGGGGTTGTTCACTAACGTTAGTTCCGGTGTCAAGGACATCTTCTATGAGCCTTTCACCGGCGCTGTCATGCGCGGCAACCAGGACATCGGTGTTGGAATGGCGAAGGTGCGTTTTGTCCCAGAGGGGTATTTACCTCGCTGACGGGAGACACCATCAGGGAGCTGCAAGCTTTGTCAAAAAGACTGTCTTCGGCCTTTCCGACAGCGTAACCAAGGTCACCAGTAGCATAGGCAAGGGTGAGCGAAGAGTTGTCTGCTAACTCCGGGTCCGGGTGCAGACGATAGGTTATCAGGATTATCGGCAGCAACACTCGATTCTGAATACCAAACGCGACGCCGCATGACCCAAAGGCGGAACAAACCTCGGCACGCTATGTGAGAGCCGGCTTTTACTCAGCCAAGTTTACTGACAGATATACCTGGGCAGCTACGGAGTCACTGCGGGTGCTGAAGCATTTGCAAGCAGTATTGCCAGCGGTGTGGAAGGCGTGGTCGTGAGTCTCTTCTATTTCTGTTATCCCAAGTCCCCAATTTAGTGTCATTTATGATAGATGAAGCCAATTGAGGGTGCTGATCCGAAGGAGCTCTTGGCTTTTTTAAAGGTGTCGGAAAGGGCTTGGTTGGGTGAGTGACATATCCAACACGATGGTGGATTACATGACATCCACTTTTTATAAAGCGCTGTCACCAAACCTGCCGTCGGGTTTTTCGACCTTGCCTCCAATTTGTCCGAAGGTACCCTATATTTTGTCCTATGATTGTGTCGTTTATGATGCCATCCCCCGGAAGGCGTTCGCAACACTACCACCGTTTTTGATCGTCCCGCTCGGGAACGCGTGAGATTGGTGAGTGATAGGGGTCACAGTGATGACGGATCACTCACGTATCGTACGAACATAGCCCCGACATGTGCCCCCAGATGGTGTGCTGGTGGTAAGTAGCACCCCAAAGTCCATGACTGCCATGGCGGTTAAGTGAGATTTCCAGCCTTTCTCTGAGCGCTCAGCTCTCGGGCAGTACTGGCTCAAGGACCTTGATAACGGCGCGTACCGACAGGAGTTTTACGTTGCACATATCAGTATGCCTTTACCTTCGCTCTGCAGTAGCTTCGCTTATTCCAAATGACAGATCTTCCGGTGGAGATGGCGTTGCCCTGCTAACGGCTGATCGCATACTCATGTTTGGCACTAAGAAGCTTCGTCTGAACTGGGATCTTCCTCTAGCGCAGGTGCTGCGTGTGATCAACGAGGATCACGGGATTCGGTTTGCACACAAGGCTGGCAATGATCGCGACAAGTATGTTGTTATAGAAGACCAGAAGTCACAAGCATGGTTTTACGAACAGATTGCAGGGGTCGTGAAGTCATTTAATGCACGGAGAAGGATGGACTCTTGATATTTCTAGCTAGGTAGCGGACCCGACAGAGACACATTATTTATTTAGAATGTTACTGCCTCAAACCCACAAACGGATCGATAAAGATGTGAGATGCATAGAGCATGTAAGATACTTGAAATCTTCCGATGCAGCAAAGCCAGATGCCGCGAGGTAATCTGTTGATTGGTATAGTGCGTGGCTGCAATGTGATGATAGTACTATCATAGTAGAACGAAGTAGTAGATGCACAATGAAAAGAGTAACGGAAAATGAAAGCTTAAAATGAGTGATAAATAGGATGAGAAGGCTTGAAAGAATGGGGGAGACCAAACGAAATGTCGCTGAAGGTCTAAAGTTACCGTCGGGCGATAGCCCCACGACCTGAGATCACAGTGTCGTCACTGAACGTAGGACTAGTTTGGGGCACGGCGGTTACGACGCTCGAAACGCGTTCCCGCACAATGCCTGCCTCAAAGGAGCCTGGTATCGGTTTCTCCATGGCGTGGAGGGTATCGCTGCCCTCGAAGTTGCCGCGGAGGCTCTCCCGGGGGCTGGGGGTTGCGGAATACGCGCTCTGGAAGTCCGTATCCGAGTCGTCCGTCGTTCCAGTCAGCGCGGGGGTGAGCGCCGGTGTGACGGGAGTAGTCGTGCGAGGCCGATCTACGGCGGCGGCAGCGGCCGCTTCTGCTGCTGCTGCTTCCGAGGCCAAAGCGTCATCGTACTTCGAGCCAGAAGTTGTTATCGGAAGATCGGGGCGCGTCGGCGTCCTGGCCTCTTCGTGTTTGGAGGACCGATTTTCACCTGGAGCTGTATCGGTCGAGTCCCCACGGGAAATCGCGGTTCTGCTGGACGTAACCGTATCGGCCCGTTTCCGATGGCTCTTGTGATTCCTGCCAGCTACACCCGAGGCTTTGCGAGAGCGAGGGCGGGATATACTAGTGATCGCTCGCCCCTCAGTGCTCTCGCTCCCACTGTCCGGGCTTGAGTGGGCCCTCCACTGCTTTTCACGATCTGCCGCGAGCGCATTCTCCAACTACTCACCCCCAAGAAAACGTCAGCACTAGTCATTCATGGATGATCAATAGAAAGCGACCTTTTGCTGGATTTGTAGCACCTTTTGGGCGATCCTGTCGCTGCGCTCTGAGATACCCTCATCCACAGCCGTCATCCCGTCCTGCTGTCCCTCGCCGTTTGATGCCGAAAACCGGTTCTTCTTCGTAGGCGACGGAGGCGCCTCATCTTCTTCTTCTATTACCTCTTCCTTCGCGAGCTCGAGCTTCGCTTGTGCTTCCTCCCTCAATTGATCATATGTCTCCACCAGCGTACTCTCAGTGGCAAATGAACGCAGTTGCTTCCTCGCACTGGCATCACTTGTGCGGCGCGAACGTGATGTACGGCTGCTAGGACGCGAAAGACGACCATTGGAGGTGAGGAAACGCGCGATCCAGGCCGTGAATAGTCCTCATCTGAGTCATCAATGTCGACAGCCATTGATGCAAGCGCCTTTTCAATCTGGGCCTCGACTTCGGCGACCATTTCTGCACGCTCTTGTTCCATGTTATCCATGGTGTCACGCATTTTCTGCAGTTCAATGAGAGCCTCTCTGTGAGCAGATTCCGTCTCTTTGAGCTCTAGAACACAAATACGACTTAGTCCTCACGTATGCCACAAGCAAGAAAATCTTACGGTTCTGCAATTTTGTCTTCTCGACCGTGGTCATCGTGACTAAGCCACTTAGCCTCTTCGTTTCCCGCTGCTCCTTGTTTATCTTCGAACGTAGTTCATTCGCCTCCAAGCTGAGCTTCTCGGCGTACTGTTCAAAGGTAACAAATTTGTCCCTCCACAGGTCACTCTCCGTCATCAAGAAGTTGAGCCGACGCGACAGTCTCCCAATCTTCGTCTCCAGGTCATCACGAGCATCGACAAATGCAGTAGCACGTTTGCGGATAGACAGTTGCACGAGCTGTTCCGCAGCAGATAGTTGCGGTGGACGTTTCACTATACCCAAGGAGGAAATACGCTTGAACAATGAAGGTCTCTTCATCTTGTCCTGTAGAACTGCATCGAACGCCTGAATATCCGTGTCGAATGCCACCAAGTGGGGGGCTTGATGGTATCCGCAACAACCGTAGAGGACCCGCCGCGTTTAGCTTGGATCTTGCAAAGAGGACGGAATCGACCCGCTGGGAATGCCTCCTTGAACTCACTACAGTAACACCATGACTGTCACATCCAGTTACGCGGAGAATCATACCCATACCTTGGGACAGAATGATCGGGGTGATAATGCGAATCAAAAGCTGAGAGAAGTCTCTGCCGGTACTTCTCGCGTTGTTGCTTCATAGAAACAATGCCAGACGGAGGAGAAGCGCAAACCCTGCAAACCTCGTATTAACAAAAAATAGTATGAGTAGAAAAGAAACCCCACAAATAGTTGATATCACTACGAAATGAGGTGGTGAATAGCCGTTGTAGATACGCTCGATGACAACTCACAGATCGCAAACGCACACCTCGGAGGGCGGTCGCACGCTGTACCGAGCCTCGGTGGCGAGGCCCAAAATCCATGGGCCAGGATCGTCAATATAGATCTTAGCATCACGAGAGTGGACTGCTTGCAACGCAATGCCGTTCCAACCGCGGAGTTCGACCAGATACTTGATCGTTGCTACGGCAATCTACAAAAATCCAGAAAAGATGAGAATAAGCAGACTGCGCTTTGGTACCAAAACGCACCCCGAGCATGGCAGGATAGCGAGAGAAAAACAGGATCCTTCCTGTTGGTGCCAGCGCAATCTTTCGTAGCATGAGCACATTGATAGACGATACGATTTAGATACGTACCTCACAGATAGTCAGAATGTTGTCAATGTTCAGAGCTTTGAACAGCGGCCACATCGTGAAATTAATATCGACAAGCCCACGACCAAAGTCCAGCCCCCCGGGAAGCGAGCGATGACCTCAAGACTTGTGTCTGGCCCGTTAGTACTGGCTGCATCAGACTTGGCCATGGCCGATGCGTCAAGCTTGATAAGGTCACCAGCACGGGGAGCAGGGTGCGAGAGAATCTTTGAGATCTGGAGGGTATGTGACTGCACGTCCTTGGAGAAACGGGCCCAAGAGAGAGTCAAATAGTCACGCATGAGGTCATAGATGGGATGCCGAGATACCAAGGCTGGGAAAGGTTACGTCAATAAATCAAACCACGAGAAGTGAGGTATACGTACTCAGAGCATACGGGAGCCAAAAAACTGTGTCACCCGGAAGGAACAGAGTGCTCTCGCCAGGGTTATGGCTTTGCCCGATGCTCCCCACCTCGTAATCACTTTCGCTGACACCACCGTCTGTTTCGGCATCCATGTCTGTTTCACCATCTGTGGCACCGCCACTGGCGGCCCACGGTCCACGCCTGTTCCGCTTGTTGTTACGACGTGCTTGAACCGTAGGGTCTTGAGTATCCGCCCTGAGACCCTTGAGGCGCGCGGCAATGAGACTCTGGGCAGACTCTTTGCGAGAACGGCCCGCCTCAAGTGTGCGCCTAATGGCCGCACTACGCTCAGCGTCTGCATGAGACCATACGGTGAGACAGACACCATGGTAAGTGATAGTGCTGCTAGGTGCATCAGATGTGCTACCATTACCACCCTGTCCGAGCTGGTCGACACCGGAGGTAGAGCGCGATGGAGGGAAGAGACCTGGAGGGCCAAGAAAAGAAGATGACGGGCGTGCATGCGAGAACGGATCGTGATATGGGAAAAGAGAAGTGGCATTTGACAGAGGACGATCGGAGGTTGTCGCAGATAAAACGGAAGAACGCAAGAGGCCCATAGAGGAAGAAGGGGCGAGAGGAGTAGAAGGAGCGGGAAGTGTGAACGAGAAAGTATGGACAGTAGAAGCTGGCTGAAGTGTCGAGGCTATTATCTCGACCTCACGAGTGAAGGACAACTAGGAAAAAAGGCTATGTAAATTCCAAGGATTCGAAATAAGGAAAAAAGCCCACCTTGAGAGCCTTGGAGAGCATCTTTCCGACTTCCTGCTTGCTGAGGGCACCGGCACCCTTGAGGATTTCGGTGTCGCCTTTCACTTTCCGCTTCTTCTTACCGCCGCCAGCACCGGGACTAACGGTGCTACCGAGGACCTCCGCTCGCCACCAACGGTTGACGGCACCGTCAGAGTGGGTAAGACCCAGAACAGAGTCAGGATCTGCAAGGGTCCATGTATGCGGTGCTTTAGGAAGACCAGACACGACGTAGAGGGAAGTAAGAGGGAGGGTGGGTGTGAACGTCTGGACAGAAGGGACTTCACGGGCTGAACGGGTAGAGACTAGAGAGGTCCTAACCGAAGCAGGGATTGGTTCCATGGAGCGACGATGTTGAACGCCGAGTACACGAGAGCCTTATCTGAGCGGACAAGCTGATGACCAACGAGGAAGGAGCGTTTATGGAAATGTAATCGAGCTCGTCTGCGAGACCGAAATCACCGGTATCCTCTTTAGTCTCTGCGATCGAGGGGGCGTTGGGAGCTACAGAGTAGGGAGTTGACTTTGGCGGACGAGTGAGGGAGGATTTAGGGCTCCTGGGGGGAGACTGCGCTCTCGAAAAAGTTGAACCGCCCTGAGATCTGTTCGCCCTGGCCGGGGCCGGAGCCGGGACAGCTGACACAGCTGCTTCATTTCGACGCCCGTGCATGACACTGTAAAGAACGACAGGACGCCCACGAGAGAGCACAAAAGACGAGTTGGAGAGAGGATAAAAAAAGGGAAATGGTGAGAACGAGATTGGGCTGCTCGCTTACTCTAACCGATTCGACCTACCAAGAGCAGCTTTTCATGACAAAGATCTATTAATGAACTGCCCTCTTCACATTTCACTCCATGTCGCGCTTCACGAGAGACCAATTTCCCAGACCCGACGATGCCTGTTATGTGAAAGGTTCAGTTCCCCGCGTTTGATTCTGACGTCGCGTGAGCCACTCTCCCGGTTCCGCTAATCGCTCTGACTAATCAGCGTTCAGCGGGTTGCCAGGTAACTCAATATCGCGTACCTTCTTCCCGCGGCTAACTTTTGCTTCTCACATGGCTTTACGTCCTCCTCGGAGCCATATTTGCGTTTCATCCACGCAATACTGAACTTCAGCACTAGACAGGCAGAGCTTGCACCTTGTAGTGCTATTACCGAAGGCTCGACCTTTCCATTCTTCAAGGGAAGACCACTGGGCGTTTCCGTGCTGTCTCATCTCGAATTCAGCAAGGTACTAACTCTGTTTATATGCCAAGTACGGTAGGACGGTACATCTTGGGCGCCAAATCTGGCACTACCGCTCCGTTACCTTCTGCAGCGATCACAGCGGGATAAACCTATAGCCCTTAGTCTGCTTTACACAGAGGTGGCGGATTTTCGAGATTCAAGGATCGGGTAATAATTATCGCTTTTTCTTCGTAAATCTCTTGCAAAATTAAGGTGAACGCGCTGTCCCCTGCCGTGTGTCATCCTCAACAACCTCGCTGCACCACCTCTTCCCTCAATGGTTGGCCGTCACATATCTGACGAGGCTAAAGAAATGGCGCTATCAATGTCCCTCCAGGGTCTCTCTGACGCGGAGGTTCGTGGTCTCACGGGGATCAGCGAACGATCCCTCAAGCGTTTGCGAAGCACATATCGCAACACTGGTGCAGTTTCACGCCCATCGCCTGGTCAGAATCGCACACTCACCTCGATGGAAGTAAAGGCATGTTGTACTATGATACTATCCTTCGAGCTCGATGTTCGTCTAACCGTTTCCTGTTACCAGCTCCTTTGTGATTGCGTTGACCGCCGTTCAGACATCGCTCTCAAGGAGCTGCAGGTGGAGCTCCAAGAGGTCTTCAAGACCGAGACCTCAGTGCAGACGATCGCGCGCGCTCTCCAAACAGCTGGTTATGGCATGAAGACGGTACGTCGCATTCCACTTGATCAACTCGATAACCACCTCAATCCCATTCATAGGTCACGCGGCCCATTCTGGAACGAAACAAGCAAAAGCGTGTGGAGTTTCAGACCCTCATCAATACACAGTTCCGCCCGGAGCAGCTAGTTTTTGCCAACGAGAGCCACTTCAACCGGCTCACGTCTAGGAGACCGTATATGTGGTCGATACAAGGCGAACGCGCAGCTCGGCACGAGTTCTCCCTTCGTGGTGGCAATTATTCTGTACTCCCCGCATTGTCCATGGATGGAATTCTCCATCTTGATGTCCTTGAGAACGCGATCACGAGCGACAACTTTCGCAGTTTCGTTCGGGGGTTGCTCAACCACATGAATAAATGGCCCCTTCCAAACTCGGTTCTTGTCATCGATGACGCATCTATCCACAAAGCTGCCCGCATCCGGGAGCTGGTTGAGGAATGCGGCGCACGCCTCCTTTACCTCCCTCCATACTCACCGACTTCAACCCTGTCGAGCTCGCCTTCCCAACCATCAAGGAGTGGCTGGATGCAAACAGCGATCACATAGATCGGGAGTTCGAATCGGAAAGTGGCACAGCGTACAACGTATTGCGGGAGGCCGTTCATGCAATTACTGCGGAACAAACTAAGGGCTGGTTCAAGAATTGTGGGTACCTTCTGATGAGTAATTTTTGCTTTTCCAACTATTGGATGTCGTGCACGAGAGAATGTACATGTGTTCGTGTCATTATCTCAAGTTGCTTGGTGCAAGTTTTGGGGCACCTACGCATTTCGTGACTCCGAGTCGATCTCGAATGCAAACCCCGACCAACTGAACATCGGATATCAGATGATTGAGAAGAATCTTTCGCAGTGCATAACTCCCACGTCAAATCCCCGCAATCAAGCTGTGCGGTCCTAAACTTTGTACAATCGCAGAGCGCTGACCACCCCACCGGTACTCACTCTGTAGTTTATCCAACTTGCCTTCTATGAAGATCTCCTTGACAACGATGGGAAACTTTGGGGCTTCCCGCACACTAATCGTGATGTCAACGGGTTTACTACAGTCGACTGTGCCGCATCCCGACTACACCGCACGACCAATTCATCGTTTAACGCTCTCAACAAAGCTAGCGTGTAGCTCTGTATTGATGCCCTATTTGCCTCGCAAAAGAACATCGTGGTGCTTCCATCATACTGTACTCACGCGTTGCATTTGGGCACAAAGCATCTATATTACTGTAATAGACGCGTGGTTAGGTCCGCGGGGCATAGTTCATCATCGGTATTAGCTCCCAAATTTCATAAAACGTGGATTGCGAATGCGGCCCACTAAATGTTGATTCATTTGCTGACATTGAGTAGGGGACATCCAAGCCGTCGCCCATCGGGTAAGGATTAATTTTTAGGTCAGCTGTCCACGTGGGTACGTCCGGAAACCTGTTTCCGGATGCTGTACGCCATAGAGACGAGGGCGCATTAATGTCTTATCAGTGACCGCGGCACTTGACGTCCTGTATCATCTGCCACTGTATTAGGAGGTCAGCAAATGATACTTTTGCAATCAGTACTACCTCAAGGAATAGAAAGGGCTCTGTACACAGGCGACTGGCGCCCGCAAGACTTAGATCGCTGAAAGGTTTCAGCGGGGGGCACCAGGTTGGTCCCATTCTATATGGAACGCGGACCTAGACAACCATCACTTAAATCGGCAAGGAATCAGAAAGCAGGCGGTGTTACTTCCACTTATCAAATACAGAGATGCAAGGACGGCCCCCGACATCGAAGAGAATTACACATACTGTAGCCGTGAGCCCACAGCGGATGCTATGCAATATGAACGTTTCGGGGGCATGACTTTGAATTGACTTCTGGTTGACGGCAGTGAAGCATGTGCGTCATTCGGTTGTTGCTCCTCATGAAACCGCCGTGACTTTCGTGTCGCGTATCATCCTGTAGGATTTGCTTGAGAAAAGGGTCATAGAATCAAACCAGAAGACAACGTCATCGTCTTCGGATGCTCGAGCCGACGCCAGTTACGCACATAAGACAGTGGAGAAAAAGAGCCCGGAAAAAAATAGAGAACTGTCGGGCATGAAAAGAAGTCCGGAAGAGAAAAGGACGGTAGCGAGGAAACCTGTGAATTCACGGGCGTTTTGGGCCCGCCGACGTTACGGCAATTCATGTACCATTAGCGCACACCTCAGGATAACATTGATGGAGTTCAGAAGGAGCTCCCAGTGGTGAGCGAAAGCCGTCGCCGATACGCATGGTTGTAAGACATCCAACCGATAAAAGGTAATCTTGCCAAGACGTATCCAGAGCTTCAGGGCAAAGACCCCACGCTTCGCTGACCAGGTCCCTGGCGGCTGTTGGCTAGAAATTTCGCGTCGCTCACCATCTGCGGTGCCCTGGAAACATGACGCGCTGCCACGGGAGTAGCCAACCCCCGGCAAGAGGGTCCGCGGAGAAAGAAGTACGTAAAGAAGATCGAGCGAGCGATACAGTACTGTGCGGTAGCCAGGCTGTACGTAGTTACCGTCGCAGGAGCACTGTGAGTGTTCGAGGGCAGTAGCACAGACCGCAGGAGCCCTGAAAGCAGAATATAAGTAACAGTAGCAACCAGACGTACTAGAGCCACCAAGTAATATTAACACAGGGATTGGATCTGGAGGGCCCAAATCGTCAACGAGACAGTCTCGTCGGCACAGTACTGTAGTAGGTCTGACGTGAACGATACGTTTTCACCGCGTTCACGGGTGTCTTGCGGTTCGGCTGAACGTAAATTGGCATTCTAAGACAAAAATGTAAAAAGTTTATGCCTTTCTGGTAGCGTGGAACCCACGGAGTCGTAATTTCACTCTATAGTACAGCGGGCAGCTAGAGTGTAGACTGTCAAGTGCATCTACGTACGACTATATATACAGTTCCTCTAATATATCCTGGCATCGCTATATGATAGTCATGATGGGGGTATAGATGCTAAGCACAACAGTCCTAAGATACACCTCTCTGTCCGACAATAAGTCTCCGCAACCATGCCCATCGCTCACGTGAGTCCGCCCTCTCATGCCCTCCAGTTCCCGCTTCCTCGATACCTCTCTCGACCTCCTCTCCAGCCAAAACATTGGAGTCGCTCACGACCCGTCGCGTGCGCACACGTCTAATAACCTCATCCCAAGAATTTCCTCCAGATTGCCCACTAGTGCCCCTTCGCCTCTCGCGCGGAACGAGAGCGAAACCCGGGCTGGCGGGTGACAGCCCAATCGAGAAAACTGGCGCATGGACAGAGGAAGGAGGGGAAGAGATTGGGCCACCGATTGAGCTTTGCCTGAGGTGATGATGAGTAGCGCGCCGGCGCGGACTCAAGGGGAATGAGGGTTGGTAGCGCCCCAGATTCTGAGTGAGATCGGGCGCGCTCGGGCTCAGGCGTTTGGGGATTAGAGCGGCAGGGGAGGGGTTACATTCGAGAAGGGAACCTTCATCAACAGCGCCCTCTTCATCAGCATCTTCCCCGCCAGACCACGTATCAACAATGACTGCTTGCAGACTGACCGCCCAGACGCCACCAAGAAGTACGATGATACCCACGGTGACGAGAAGGAGATGAGAGGTAGGTAAGAGGGAAACCTGGTCGAAATAGACAAGGCCGTTCACAATCGACGAGAGATTGTAAAAACAGAACGCCACTAAGAAAACGATCGCGGTTTAGCACTGGGAAGGCGGAGAAAAAGGGACGCTCACAGGGGCACACGATGGTGGGGTCGGCAAGTTTGAGAGCCTTGTGCAGGTACCAGAGCTGAATAAGGGCAAACCCAACTAGTCCAAGGACGAGCATCCAAGCTTGCCACTTCCAGAACTGATTGTTTCCGTGAATGCTGATAAGTAGGAGCTCTACGCCCGACTTGGCAAAGATAAGGCACATCCCTGAGAGAATTCCCGACGTGGATGCATAGGATATGGAGAGAAGAAGTGGAGTACGTAAAGGTGGGGCTTTCCTCCGGAAGGTGGAACTGGTCACAGAAACCGTGGATGCTGCTGAGGACGCCGGAACGCGTTTACGAACAAGCAGTGGTGTGCGCTCAGTGGTCAAGTCGGTGACCGAATCGGTGCGAATCATAAAGGGTGACGATGGCCGTGATGGAGGCAGGCTACGAGGCGGAGGGAGTATGAGTACTCGGCAAGGTGAGTCTGGATAGCGTGGGTCAGAGATACTGCAATAAGGTAACGTGCACTGCTTACAATTGCCAGGCAAACGAGGACGGCGAATCCCAATAGGGTGAAATATACTATAAAGGCCGGCCGGGAAAAGAGAACGAGTAGGTCTTCAAGTGAGTGGGTGGGTTCTGGAACTATGCCGAAGATCGCGATGAGGACAGCACCGCCTGCTATGAGGAGGGTGCCGAGGATCATCCAGAGGGAAAATACATCGCCGAGGATGAAGCAGGCAAAAAATGCGTTCCATAGAAGAGACAGCCCCAAGAGGGGCAAGGATGACGACGGGGAGTGAGGCAATTTGGAACAGTGAGCCAAGGATGTTGGAGGAAATGAAGATAACTACGGATTAATGGTCAGACGACAAATTCTAGCGCAGGCATGACAACGCACGGAATCCAAGCAGCCATAGTCTAAAATATTCGGATTTCATTAACGTTGATACTAGATTTAACTAGGGGACACTCACGGTCGACGGTGCTCCACTCGTTGGAGGTCGTCTGGTAGTGCCTGGTTGAGGACGTGGCTCTTGCGTTGTATTGTGAGACCTAAGCTCTGTACGCAAGAAGCAAGCAGACCGATGATGATGCCGGCGGCGATAGATATGCTTCCATCGCCGGCAGAGAGGGAGGACATGAGGGAGGAGAGTACGTGGTTGAAACTAGAGGCTGACTGACGTCCGGGCGTGCTGCTGCTCCGACTCTCCGACTCCCGCCACGTTTTTACTCCCACCTCTCAAACACGCGCGGCTGTGCAATCCAACACGAAAGCTATGCCATTTGAGAAGGCTCTGCATGACTTGTTCGAACAACCATTTGGCCCTTATCCTGAGGAAACCATTCTCAGCGACAAATGCAAGTTTATGGCATCGAAGCGGCTGCTGCTCAGGGATTTTCAATTGTCATATAACGAGGAACCAACGGGGTAAAGGATTTCATTTCGTCACTAAAACGGGCACAATCTCTCACAACCGTAGCTTTGATCGCACAGAATTCGAGGGAGATTTGACCCCGCCGAACGTCACACATCTGGCACCCATTCCGAGTGGCTCTCGTGTCTTGTTTCGTGGTGTCCTTTCGCTCCCTGCTTTTGCCCATCTCTCTGAGGAAGGCCTGAAGTATCTCGATCATGACTTCCAAGAACGGGTCACACGATCTAACATGAACGGCGTACTGGCAGCCAAGAGGTACTCTACTATGTGCTTGGAGGATATCTTTGCTTTGAATGTGAAGCAAAGGGACGCGCCTGAGGCTGAAACGTACAACATCAGCGTACTCATTCAGGGCTACATGCACTCGACAGCGAGCTTCATGAGATGTATGTCTCGGTCCCTTTATCGACGGTGACACTTGATCTTACTGAGACCTTAGCCGATCTTGCCCCCAATGGATGCTCTTCCATACTGCAAATGCCGCCAAGACCAAGTAAGCCTTACTTGGTTCATGCTTTCGGGTTCTGACATTGACGTGAGAAATCAGATTTCGCATTTACCAGATCGTTTCGATGGATGTTGAGACGTATAAGTTATCCAGAACCTTTCTGTTTCGACATCATACCCTGAAAACCATGAGAGATATCCTGAACCGAGCCGCTGGCGACGGTATCCCAGCGCACAAGTGCACCCCTTCATGGTTCCTTGAACAGTATTTCAACCACCACGCATACCCGTCCCGATTTAGATGGCAACGCATTAACTTTCTGGAGGGTGTGGACAGTGCTGATGAAGCCTCTGGCATGCACCCAGAGCCACCTCCTGATGCCCAAACTCACATACGACGACACCTTCGAACAGTCCACAGAAATGAGGTTTGGAGCATCTTTGCTTCTCACTCCGAGTGGATCTTAACACTGGTTGAGAAACACAAGGACCTCAAAAGCAAGGTGAACACACAATCATGGAGGATTTTTTCAATCAATGTTCCACAATACAGGCAAGAGGCTTTGCTCAATCAAGACACAGATGGAAGATGGGGCCTCAAGGATGAACAGGCTTACCAGATGGAGAAGGGATCCATACCTAACTCCTATCCTTCTCCTAAGGTTGTAGTATCTCAGCCAACAATTCTCAAGGAGAAAAAAAAGTCCAAGAAAAAGAAGCCATCTTCCAAAGTATGAGAGTTTTTTTCTTATCAATTCTGGCAAGGTGTTTACTTGCTTCACAGACCAAGCCTTGTATTTCTGTGACAACCCTCTCAACATTTTCTTCCAGGTCCTCTGCCATCACCCTTAAGGATCAGGCTGAAGATCAACTAGATAACATCTATGACTCTGATTTCACACAAGGGTCTCTATCCCAACATTCTACCATGCCAGCTCTTTCCTTCTCATTCCACTGCTCTTCACACTGCTCCTCCCCCTAACCCTTCTCTCTATGCCTTATCCCCCATGAGATGCTCATTCCCCCCACCCTTCCAGTTGATTTGCTCTGGCACTGTCCTGTTGGAGGGTGCTTGTTCCTATGTTATAACCTGCATTCCCCCTCCAACACTAACCTTGGGTCCATCAATGCCATTATCCCCAAAAATGAAGTCATCCATCTATTGGAAAGGAACTGGAAGAGCAATGATGAGCAAGTTTACATGGTATTCTGTGAAATGGTGAATGCACATTGGGAAGATCACCTAAAGGAACTGGATATCAAGTATGTGCGCCAAGGTGATACTGTGAGTAATTGGTTTATCAAGTGTTTTTGACATCTGTACTTAGCAATGTCATTTAGAGCACCTTTGAATGGATCCATCCTCAAAGGCATGCTCCATGGCCCCCAAAACAGTGGGAACTCATGAGGGCACACAGCAGCAGCTGCTTAAGGCAAATGTAGAGCCACAATCACCAGTGTTTGAAGCCTGTAATTTCACTTTGTGTCATACAGATAAAATATGCATGGATTGCTACTTTACTACTGCTACATATTACCCATTGTCCACTGCGTTAGTCCATCTCTTCAATATACAGTTCATCTTCATCACCAAAATCTACATCCATTCCCTCTATTTCACTTCCTTCATGGTTCGGAAAGATTTGTAGTCGGTTGCAAGGGCCATCAAAGCCAACGCGGACAACCTCCCCATCTCGTACACGGTCAGCGAGGAGCATGACTGACAGTGGGTTAAGCAGCTCCATCTGAATTGCCCTGTTGAGCGGACGTGCTCCATAGATGGGCGAATATCCACGCGCAGCGAGGTAGTTCTTCGCCTCTTCGTCGATTTGAAAAGTGATTTTACGGTCTGAGAGGCGTTCATCTACCTCTTTTAGACGCAGGTCGACAATATGCATAATGTTTTTCCGAGAAAGTGTGCGCTAGCGATGTCGTCAGCACCAAGTTCTTAATTGTTTCATGGGAAATGTTACGCACGAATATAATGATCTCATCAATGCGGTTGATGAACTCTGGCGGGAAATGTCCTCGTATGGTACCCATCACAAGTTGCCTCGTTTCGCGTCGCACGGGCCCTTCGCCCATGTCATTCAGATACGCTGCACCAAGGTTGCTGGTCATCACGATGACTGTATTACGGAAGTCAACGACACGACCCTGGCCGTCTGTGAGGCGGCCATCATCGAGAACCTGGAGGAATAACGTGACGAATTCGCGTGACGCCTTCTCAATCTCGTCGATGAGTACGATGCAGTATGGCTTGCGTCGTACATATTCCGTCAGCTGCCCACCAGAGTCATGCCCGATATAGCCAGGTGGTGCACCGATAAGTCGTGCAATAGAATGTTTCTCCGAGTATTCCGAGCCGTCGATGCGGATCATAGCATCCGGGGAATCGAACAGGAGTGTCGCGAGCTGCAACGATCGTGAACAAGAAGACTTCGATCGGGGGGTCATCGAAAACTTACCGTTTTGCTGAGAAGAGTCTTCCCCGTCCCAGACGGGCCAGCCATCAGGAAGCTCGCAATCGGCCTTTGGGCGTTGCCCAGTCCGCTACGCGACAGACGAACGGCATTGGCAACGGCCCTCACGGCCTCTGGTTGGCCCACTACGCTTTCCGATAAGAGTTTCTCCATGCGTAGCAACTTCTCCTTCTCGGTGGACATTAGACGAGTGACGGGAATAGAGGTCCACCGCGCCACGATCTCTGCGATTTGTTCTGGAGTGACAGTATCATCGCCCCCGAGACCTGACTTTTCTTCATCCGCCTGCTTAGCGAGAAGATTTTCCAGCCGGTGTTGTAGGTCTGGAAGTGCATAGTATCGTAAATCTGACGCTGCGGTTAGGTCATATCTGAAAACGCATAAACATTAGCCACCTTGCGCGGTGTAAAGGGAGGATTCCTACCTTCTCTCTGCCTCCTCGGCTTTTGCTTTTAATTCGTCAATCTTCTTGCGAATCTTGTTGACCTCGTCACCACGAGACTTCTCGTTCTCGTACGCAGCAACGAGAGGGTCAAGTTGTTCGTCTACTTGTGCGATTGCCTTCCGGGCTGCTTTGAGTCGCTCTTTTGAAGCAGCATCTTTTTCACGCTCGAGAGCGTGGATTTCTACATCGAGTTCGAGCTTCCGCCGTTGAAGTTTATCAATTGCTTCAGGTGCTGTTTCGCGAGTGACGCGGACGCTAAGTGTGAGGGTTGAGAATATAGTATCAAACGTCCGAAGGAAACAGACATACCTTGCACAAGCCTCATCGACCAAGTCAATGGCAGAGTCGGGAAGTCGTCTGGAAGTAAGGTATCGATGCGCCAATGTAGCAGCCGCAATAAGGGCACCGTCGAGTATTCGGACGCCATGATGAACTTCATATTTTTCACGAATGCCACGAAGGATGCTTATGGTCTCAGGAACGCTTGGCTCGTTTACCAAGACCTGGGCAAATCTTCGCTCCAGGGCGGCGTCCGTCTCGATGTATTTCCTGTATTCGGCTAGAGTGGTTGCACCGATGCAATGCAACCTCCCCCGAGCCAGAAGGGGCTTGAATAAATTGGCTGCGTCCATACCGCCCCCTTCGGATCCGCGGCCAGCCATAATGAGGTGGAGCTCATCGATGAAAAGGATGACACCGGTGGTGCCACCGTCCCCAGCCGACTTCTCGACTTCGTCCAAAACGGATTTGATGCGCTCCTCGTACTCGCCCTTATACTTCGCACCGGCCATGAGCGCGCCCATGTCGAGGGAAAATACACGGCAAATCAGGGAAGCTGGAACATCGCGCTTAACGATGCGCTGCGCAAGTCCCTCGGCAATAGAGGTCTTGCCGACGCCAGGTTCGCCAATGAGAACGGGATTGTTTTTTGTCCTTCAAAATGAGGACTTAAATGACGATGAAGATAAATCATCATTAGCCTTACCTTCTACAAAGGATACGAATGACACGACGGATCTCGTTGTCACGTCCAATGACGGGATCGATCTTGCCTTCCTCGGCAAGGGCAGTGAGGTCGACAGCATACTTGCTGAGTGCATCAAAGCCTTGCTCCGCGGTACGACTCTCGACTCTCCTATTGCCGCGAATTTGTTCGATCGCCGTGATAAGTGCTGCCTCTGTGAGGCTGGCCTCCTTCAACACAGGGGCCAATGACGGGGCTTTGAGAAGCGCAGTGAGGATGTGATCTTGCGCGATATACGAGTCGTGCATTGTCTTTTGGAGACTTTGAGCTTCGCGAAATACGCGTACTGTCTCCAAAGCAAAAGTGACATCATCTGGTGGTGGGGATTGAGCAGGAAGGCGGACAATAATGCGCTGCAATGCGCGTTTCACGAGGGTCTGGTTGGAAAAAGATTGTGTTGGCGTGCCAGATGGCCGAATTATAGAGTGTACTCACAACATCGCCTCCAGCTTTTTGAATGACAGATGCAAATAGGGGTATCTGGGTGCTCCCCGGAGCTGGCTCATCGCCAGCACCTTCATTCAAAAGCACAAACCCGAGGTGTGCGGGATATACTATAAACGTAAACGTAAACCTGATAAGCACACGGAGTTAGTGTATAAAGGATAGTACCCGACGTACATTGTGAATTTGCGTAGTCCTTCGCAAGCTGAGTAGCGGCTTGCAAGGTAGCCTGCGCCTTGTCTGTGAACTCGAGATTGAGAGCCATTGCGGACGAGCCGCAAGCGGCACCCTATTTTATAGGCCATTCCGACGATGATTGTCGAAAGTACTTGCATCATCCAGAACCCTCTAGACTCCCTTCTTTCCTTTTTCGTTCAATCCTATTCCGGAGTTTCCCACGCCAACTGCCCAGCCTGATCCACGCCCCGGTCCACGACACGAACCAGACATGCTCTCAGCCCGTCTCGCAGCAGCAGCCCGTCTGCGCCCAGGCTTTGTCCGCTTGTCATCCTCCTCCTCCTCCTCCTCTTCCCAAGCGGTGCAGGCCGCGGCGGCCAAGCCGATACCCGCCGTCGTTCCCCAGTCTCCGAACCACGCCGCGACGTGGTCGACGAACCAGCGCGCTCGCCCAGCGGGTCAATCAGGTCCACGCTTCGAGCAGACCATCATGGATCTGCAGCCCAACTCTCTCAGCGCGATGGAGCTCATTGCGAACGAGCCAATTCGCCTCATTCACGGCCGCAAGACCGCCTGCGACGGTGGTAAGTCAGCTACAAAGCCCCGGGATGGAATTTTCCTGACTGTTGAGGGGCTTCGTTTCTTCCCTCCCCTGCCCCTCTTTTTTTTTTTCTCTTTCTGCAGGTGCTGGACCACTTGGCCATCCCAAGATCTACATTAACTTGGTTCGTGTAAAACGCGAAACTTGGGACGGACTGCTCACCTTTCTCTCGGATAGGACAAGCCTGGTCCCCAGTCGTGCGGGTGAGTTGACTTCTATCTAGCTGCTTTGACCGAGTCGACAGTACCGTGCTCACGTGGCTTCTGAATGCAGTTATTGGTGTGTTCCTGCTTTTCATTGTGGAAGTCCTTCGTTCCGCTCACCGCTGTATGTCAGCGGGCTCCGTTTCGAACAGGCATCCCATCATGGGCACGAACACTAAGCGCGTAAAATGTTCTTAATGCCCGTAATTTAGAAGTTGCATGTACATGAGCGATAACTCCCATTTCAAGAAATCGAACCATGTTCAAGCGCATCGCCGTTGGAGCAGTTTTCACGCAGGAGTGATTGAAGATTTACTAGTTTTTCCCGATGCACCCGACTGCACAAGCTGCCGGCAGACCTAAGAATACATGATGTCTACGAACGTTACCTGATAGCTAGGCAAAAGCGTAATAGGCAGATATATAATACTGCGGATAAAAACCTGCCGGCAAGAGTGCCTCTTGAACGAAGGATGGGGGGATTAGAGCAAGGAATAAGAATGCCAGCAAAATAATGAGTAAAAAACAAGGAAAACAGAAGCGAAATTGGAATGAACGTCGACTTGGATGAGACTGCGGCTGGATGAACTTGTGAGTGCATGCGGGTTAGATTCCTAGGATAAGATGGCAGCAAGGTAGTGCTCAGGAAAAGCGCGTAGCATAAATAGATGGTGGATGAGTGTATGCGATGAGCTGGAAGGGACAAACAACAGTGCAGGTGATCAATAAAACAACAAGCGTGAAAAATAAAATTCAAAAATCATCGTCCGGGTTTGAGAATGCCATCGGCGAGAGGGGTGGGCGTTCTCCATTAGCGACCGCATCAAGACGAGAAAAAGGCGGTAAAGCAGGCGTCGAAGGTGAGCGCTTCAAAGACAACTTCGATGTCTGTAACAACAAAGCAACGTAAGCAAGAGCATCAAACCGAAAAAAGGGGACTAACCACTCTGAAAATCGGGTTGATAGCTGACTTTGGGGCAGTCAAGCCAGGGCTGGGTGAAAGCCCGTTCAGATGCCCACCGTACGGCGATTCGTTTGTAGGAGAGGGGACTACGAGACGTGAGGGTCTTGGGTGCTGCAGGCCCTCGTCCGCACTATCACCACCTTTGGGCAACGTCCCCCATGACCTCGCAGGCGACAAACTTAAAGTATGGATCGGAGGAGGAGAGCCGAGGTCGGAGAGCGAGCTCGAGTCCACAGACGGTTGCGTGAGGTGTTGGCTATGGGACTGATCTGATGCGCCTGAAACAGAAAAGTCGTCAAGATGGCTAAGTGGAGACGACGTGGATATTTCGCGGATTGAGTTGAATAGGCCTGGCTGGGTCCGCATAGAAGGTCCAGGATCGCTGTCATGTGTCGCAAAGGACATCACAGATACCACAGCACTGCTCCTAACGTCAGCGGACGACATCGAGTGGTCATCATCGAACTCGCGCTTGCGCGCCTTTGCCACTCGCTCGTACGGTGCTACACCCAGCGCAGCGTTTCCATGAACTGGACGATCACGGATAGGACCTCCGTTGCGTAACTTGTTGTGCGTTGAACCGGCCAACCGTGACGTGTCTTGGGAATTGAGCAAGTGTGCGTGCGACTGCCACTTCCAGGCGAGGTCCTGCTTTGTCTGCGACTCCATAAGGATCAAATTGCGGTTCTGCATGACAGCCCGAGATTGTTCTTGCTGAGCCTTTTTCATTTGAGCACGCCGCTCCATCTCTGCTTCCCGTGCCATACGCGCGGCCTCTTTCTTTACCTTCTTGGGGTCCTTCGGTGGGGGCGCTGCGGCAATAGGAGATGATGCCTCCGGTAGCGAACGGCTATCCGTGCTCGGGGACTGTGTTCGTTTGAGAGATGGATTGCTTCGATTTTGAGCTACAATATGTGATTCATTCACAGCAGGTAAATGGCTCTTGTCGCCGTGGCCAAACATGCCACCGAATCCCCATCTCTGCTTCCGAGGTGGAATAGACGGAGTTTTATGCAACTTAGCAGCATCATTGGGCTCGGCGTTTAGAACGACATCCGCATCAGCGGGAGGCCGGGCCGGGAATTCCAGGGCCATAGGAGACGTGGCGGTGTCCATAGGCTGACCAGCGAGAGCATATTCCTCGTGGATATCATTCGGTGGGGAAGTTTGCATGCTCTCCCAGTCACTCTGTAGGTTCGGTGAAGGTTCAGCACTTGGGTACGAGGAAGCAGAAGATTGGGTGGTTGAGTGTTGTAATGGAGGTGGGTAATGATGTTTGGGGAAAGTAAAATTCGCATATTGAGGGTCTGTCGAGTCAGGTGGAGGGAAGAAAGATTGTCGATGTGACGATGATGTTTCGAAGATACCTGCGAGGTGGGATGATAAGTGAGAGGAGGGCCGCTGGGCCACGCGTGGTGAACTTGTGAATTGAGAAACTGGGGTAGAGAGGCCGGTGGAGTGCCCAGACAACGACGTAGACACAGACAAGGCCGGCGGAACGTGAGAACGAAACCTGCTGGCCTCGAGGATATACGGATGCTCCAGACAGTCAAGGCTCGTCAAACGCGCTGACGGATCGTACTTGAGTAGGTCAGCGATGCACTCGACAAGCCTTGGGGGAACCGAGGGATCAAAAAGCGAGGTGACATCTCTAGGCGGGATCTAGAAAATTTGCATTGATAAGATGACGTTGGAAGCCTAAATGCCTACTAACCTTTTGAAATGTGAAGCCAAAGTTATCCCTAGCCATCTGAACGCCTCCGTCCCATCTCCCGCCGCCGACTGCCTTACCCCGTCCATTGAATCCATAGTTCTCACAAGGGTCACCAAGTACCTGGGTTATCAGGAAGAGTTGGTCGGCTTCCTTCTTCCCCGGGAAAAGAGGCCTGAGGTTGACGAGCTCTGCCATGATTGTCCCGAGAGCCCACATATCGACAGGGTTTGAGTAATCTCTGCTTTTGAGCAGAACCTCTGGTGCGCGATACCACCGGGTCGAGACATATTCCGTGTACGGCGGCTTGCTCCGCGTCTCACGCGCCAGGCCAAAATCAGCCAGCTTTACTGAGACATCGACGTCTTGTTCAGGAGGGGCGTCAGGAGGGGCGAGTGGAGACAAGTTGCGATATGAGAGGTGCCCGGTGGTTGTCACGAGAATATTTTCGGGTTTCATGTCGCGGTGAAAGTAACCAGAGGCATGAATGTGATGTAAACCCTGCACGATCTGACGGAAGATCGAGGCGACGAGACCACCAGCAAAAGGGCGACGACCATGACGAGACTTGATAAGTTGATATAAATGCCCTTCCATTGGCTCAAACACGAAGTAGAGCTCCTTAGTCTCTGGAAGAAGAAATGAATCGTACAGGGGTATGATGTTTGGATGAGGGGGTATTGCAAGCAAAGCCTGTTTTTCGAACGAGCGAAGCGAGAACGCCGTTAGAGGGACGGGCCGAGGAAGGGAGCATTGGCGCGCACCTCGAGTTCCTTGAGCTTTCTGCACTCGTCCCAACCTTCCCATTTCCTTTTCATGCGCTTGACGGCCACGAGTTGCATATTCGCATACTCTGGCCGGGTGCCGACGACGGACTGCATCTTTGATACGGGCCTATTGGGGGGTAGCGCCCCATGCCAATCGCAAAGCCAGACCGTACCAAAGGAGCCATCCCCGAAGGCCTTGACGGGGGTAAATGAACGTACTGAGGCTGTAAGGGAGAGCGAAGGGTTGAGTCATGATCGAGTCGAGACAGAAAGGGTCAGGAAGAAGAACGAACAGCTTTGTGCGTTCCCGTATCGCACGCCAGTGGGGGTGATGTTGAATGAGGGAATTGCGAGTGCGGTAAACGGCTCCTTCGGCGCCGGTATGTTAGTCGGACGATGAGCATGGCCTTGTTGGACATGTTGGTTGGACATGATCTGAGTAGGTTGCGCATTGCCCTGCTGTGCGATTTGAGGAAGAAGGAGAGGTAGAGCCAGAGCGAGGGAGGACTAGAGGGGCATACACAATGGGGGAAGGGGAAGGGACGAAGGGGGGATGATGTGGGGGAGGAGGGGAAATGGTGGGGAGATGGTGGAGGAAAGAGGAAAAGAATGATGGAAGGGAGGAAGAGGGGGAAGATGAAGGAAAAAGGGAAAGGGGAAGGGGAAGAGGGAAGGGGAGCGGGAAGGGAAGGCAAAGGAAGGGAAGAGGCAAGGCAAGTAAGTGGAGGGAAGAATTCGCGCTCGCTCGCTCGATTGTCGTGGCCGCGGATGCAGTCTCGTCTCGCTTTGTTGGGCCGGACAGGTTTGGCAACGGCTAAGCCCCATTCTTCCCTTCCGCTTGTGGTCGCTGATCCTAATTTTTGCAGTCGTTGCTCTTCTCCCGCTTGTACTCAATCATCGCTCGCTGCATCTCAGATCCTTTCGTCCCCCCATTCCTTGTTAGGCAGTCACATGGTCCGATCTCTCCGACGTCAGCAATCATCCTGCGACGCTTATTTCCATACTTGCCATTTTCCCGTCACTTGTTCCCACATACAGATATTCCCGATCCAGCTTGATGCGTCCACTGTCTGGGTGTCTGGTTTCCTTTTCCGGTCTCCAATGTAGATCCATCTCCCTTACAAAACGTGGTTTACGCACTCCCCGCAACCATGTCAATCATCACTGGCACTAGCTAACGTTAATATGGCACTTCATTAAACAGCTTTGAAATGCTTTCTCCATAGTGACTCCGCCGAATCACCTCGCCTAACACGGGTCCGATATCAATCACCTCTATCTTCTTGCACCTCGCCTGGTTTTCTTCTTGTGGCAACGTGTTTGTCACGATCAGCTTTTCCAATGCGCTATTCTCCACCGCCTCCAGCGCGTCCCCACTCAAAATCCCGTGTGTCACCATCGCATACGACTTTTCTACGCCTGCTTCGGCTAGGTGGTGAGCCGCCAGGCATAGCGTGCCACACGTATCAGCCATGTCGTCCACCAATATTGCCACCTTGCCTTTGACTTCCCCGACGAGCACCATTCGTGATACCTCGTTCGCCTTTTTCCGCTCCTTGTGGAAGAGTGCAAAGTCGACTCCCAACCGGTCGGCCATCGAAGTAGCCCTACGAACAGTGGATTCCTTCCACAGTCCATTGCCGGCGACATGTTACGCACCTTTTAGCCCCGCCTGCGTCAGGAGAGACGATGACCACGTTCGAGAGATCAAATTTAGTTCGTATGTAAAGAATTAGAGATGGTTCGGCATAAAGCTGGGGGCGCCATTCAAACCAATGAATACGCTAGCTTGATAAGGAATTCAACTTACGCTGTGCCAACTCATGGTGAGTAACCGAGAATGGAATATACTGACACCGTACACTCACTTGTCCACGGGAACATCGAAGAAACCCTGGATCTGTGATGCGTGTAAATCCATGGTCTTCCATGCCGAACCGACATTCCCAGCCAAGCGTTATCGATATATCAGAACACGACGCATGAGTCACGCCGGAAATTATGCACGTACGATGAGATGGTCACATCCCGACTTCTGTATCATGTTCGCAACCAACTTTGCCGTGATCGGTGCACGACTCTTGTCCTTTTTGTCTTGCGAGCGTAAGGGAACAATGGGACGACCGCTGTAATTCGCTTCGCGCTCGCAATCTTGCAGGCATGGATCATAATGCAGAGTTCCATCAGGGCCGTATTTACTGCCCCGCATCCCGTGTTGATGATATACACGTCATCCTCACGCACTGATTCGGCAATGCGGACGTTCGTCTCGCCAATGCCACTCTGCGTTACCTCCGCGCGCGCGACCTGTACACCAAGCCTGGGGATGGTCAGCCACCGCAGGGTAGGACATATATCAATTATTCTTGCTACCGTCTGCAGATGACCTCTGCCAGCTGTGGGTGACTCGTGCCTTCCCACGAGGATGAAGTTTACTCCATAAGCTAGCTGAATTAGACACTGCGGTGCAACGCACCAGTGAATATCCGAATCCCGGTACCATTCAGCATGTTTGATTGATGCACGGTGCAACCGTGTGAACTGGGTTGAAAGGGCGGGACGCACTCTCCGCACCGCGAAACACCCGCATACAGGAGCCCGCAGTCTTTTTTTCCACTGCGCCACAGATCTCCAATTTCGGGCCGGTTTGGGAGCCGAAAATTGGTTTGGGTTCTAGGCCTGTTCTTGACTCGGAACCTAACTTTACGGTCCCTACAGGCCCTACAGGCATTTGGACCATCCTCCCTGTCGCCCCGTCGTCGATAACTTACTTGGTGACGGCATCGCCATCCGCCAAAAAGTCCCGCATTTACTGTAATTGACATTCGGTCTTCGCTGCTGCTGCCACGAGGACCTCGGGTGTGACGTCTGCATTCTCGCTGCCTCGCCAAGCATCTCGCTTTGTTTCGGATCTTCTACTGATCGTGCTGATCTGCTGGTGCTTTATTGTGGTGTCGCGTCAACGAGGCTTGCCGACAGCAGCCTAACTCAGTTAGGAGCGAATTTCATGTATGAGTAATATTTCGGCCACACAAGCGCAAATCAAATATCGTGGCACTGCGCCTCCCAAAATCACATTTGCGAGGGCCGAGACATATGCATGGAGGCTACAGCATTTCATTATCATGGCCTAGACCTTACGGCGGCTGTTCTCGCCCGTAAGCACCGTGGGTGTTACCCCGTCACTTGTGCAATTCAAGTTGACTGTATGTGTTCATTTCGCATTGAACACACACCTTCGAGCAGCTCCGCCAGCCCGATACCATCTATGACATCTCCATGGACAAGGACAATGAAGGGAGCATGACCAGTGCCCATTGGGCATCCGGCGGGCGGCTCTGTGACGAGTAGATCGGTGATCATCTCGATTAGAACTCGACAGTTTGTACTGTACTGATCACAAATCCCAGTGGGCGCGCGCAATCGTTCTCTCCGACAATCACACCACCATTGCACCATTTGGTGTTGTAGGAGGGTTTTTCCTGTAACACTTCGACGCACCTGACAGCACCTTCCTGCATGCCCTCTTCCCTTCCCATCATCTCAGCGGTCCCGCGACCCCGATTCCCGGGCCTCAGGCTCTTACCATGCCATATAACCATCTGTCAGACGTCTGTGGCGAAACCGAGTCGGGTCAGGGTTGTTTGCGGGAGGCCCGTGACGCAATCAACTGCGGCGTATGAAATATTACGACCCGGCGCTGGATTGCACTTGTCGAAGAAAGGGTAGTACGTATAAGCGGCGCTTCCTCGCTTACCACATGACCTCCCCCGAATACCCTCCCCCCATCGCCCGACTCCACCTTCCGGAACACCGCTTAGAAGCGGTCTTCCTTTTTTTTTCTTTTACAATTTTGCTTTACCCGCATAGTGGGGTGATAACCGACATTGCTGCGGCTTGGTACCGTAACCCATCCTGGCGGGGTCCTTGGGGGAACTGATCGCTGTGATCAATAAATGGGCACCAGTGGTGGCAACCAGACACGCCAGTGTCTCCATCACTCTTTCTCGGGTTCCAAAGTTGGTTTAGTCTCATCTCCACTCTAGCGCGCGCGCTCTTTTCGATCGAAGATACAAACGAAAAACTATAATGCAACGTGATCGCGCTTCTGCGCGTTTTTCGGTCTCACGTTTTTGTTCCGGTGCCCGCCAAACGCCACAGCAGTGGGAAACGCCGGACACGTGCGGCTGCATTAAATGGACATCTCCCTCTCACGCGGACTGTCCTCTCCCTCTTCTCCCTTGCCCCAATTCCCCGCATAGAACGTCATCAAGCTTCAAGTGTTCTGGGGGGACTCCGTGTGCGCCTGGCCTGTTGACACGTGTAGAGATTGGGCCCGCGGCGGTGTTGCATCGGCTATTCTATTGTGCTTCGATTCCTCACGTCGATGCCGTGTACAGTACATAACCCAAGTGGCGCTCGCGAAGCACTGGCTGCGTAATCGAGGGTGGTATGGAACATTCAAGGCGTCTTCCGCTCAGCTGTCAATGGCGATCTGTCAGCACTTTCCTACGAGCTTGCTCGCTGGAACGTCTAGTATTCTAACTTCCAACTCGAACGTCCCGAGCTACGAGACGACCCAAGCTCATGGAACAAGGTTCGCATCTGTCTCTCGGTTATCGGGACAAATTTGTCGAATAGACTTAAGATGGTTAGATTCCGATGAGAATCATATTATATTCTGCGCCAACAAAGATCCGCGACCGGTTCGGGCCAACTCTGATGGCGGAAATCACGCCACATCTTGTTGTACACTAGCATCCATGCACAGCAACCGCAGCCCCAGTAACCGACTGTCGGGTGGCGCACTAATTAATTGAACCATTCCAGAAAACGGACAAGCACTACGCTACAGAACTACATAACTGCGATAATCGGGGGCGATGTTGTATGAGAGATGGCAAAGAGGGATGAAATAGGCCAAAGCCAGGCATGAAGAGAATAACTCACGAGCATGTAAGAATGCTGTTGTCACCCTCGTGGGATGTCGCGGTGAATAAGGAGCAAAACAAAATGGACGTAACAGTGGGGAAGGTGCCCTGGCACAATCAGGATTCAGAAGAAGAGTATAAAAGATATCGGGCACGCGGAAGACATTGTGGAGTGGAGCTGTTAAACGACCATGTGAAGAGATAGACTGGACAACGACAACAAGACCAAGCAAAGGCGATGGAAAGGGAGCAGTGGAATAACTTCAATATGGAGGATGCGTACGATCTGGGGTAAAACAAGTTTATGTATGTTACAGTCTGCAGCGATCGTCCATATAAGGATAAAAATGAAGAGCGCTGGTGCCACACCATAAGGTGGGACATGACGAAGTCACGTTCACTGCCCCGAGCCACGATTCAGGATACTCAACAGCTGGGAATTCTGGGGGTTCGCAGTTGAGCGGAAGAACGGAAGATTGGATGAACCTCCAGGTGTAGGAAGGAAGCCCTGAGCCGTGGCAGGTCCCGACATAACTTGTGAAGAAAGGATGGGTAACGGCGGAACCGGACCTCTACCTAGAGCTGGCGGGTGAGGGCCAGTTCGAAACGTTGGCGCACCCGGAATGACTGTGGGGATAGGCGGAGGGGGTAGGTACTAGGGCTATGGAAGTTCAAGTTGGCATTGGGGGAATTGGAGACCTATGGAGACTTGGTGTGGAGGCGTAGGGATAGGAAGCTCCTGAGACAGCGCTGACTAGCTGTGCTTGGTTCATGCTCCCGCGAGTATTGAAAGAACGTGGTGGGTGATTCGGCCCTGGGCGGAAGGAATTGCTAGTTCGCGGGCGCACCGCGAGGCCATTATCTGGAGATGGTGGATTTAGAGGTCCTGTCTGAGGTATGGGCAAGTAGGGTCCATGGGTATTGGAGTACATTGGTGATAAGTTAGTGAAGTTATGAGACACCACAGTATTAGGAGGGGGAGGGCATGGATGAAAGCAGGGGGTGCTCCGTGGGGTGACGGTGACTGCACTGCAGGATGAGAAGCGAGTGTCATCCGGGATGACTCATCAGCTATCGCTTCCAAAAGGGCGAGCTGCCTCAGTTGTTTGCCATTCATGGGGATACCAGCAGGGCGAGCCAAATACGGTGAAAGGTCGGCTGTAATCATAGACGATCGCCTTGAGTGAGTAGGCGACTTTGAGGTTGGCGACTGGCTTAGCGGTAGTGGAGATGACACGTGGGGCCCACTTGAGGGGTTACTGAGGCGGTAAGCATCGTTGATAGGAAGACCCGTACTCGATGGCTTAGATGGCTTCGAGGGGTGGCGGGCGTGGGCCATCGTGGCTGAGTCCCCTACCTCAACTGCACTCGATATGAGCACCTCGCGAGTTTGGGGACCTCCAGTAACCGGGGGGACTGGAGAAGTGTGACTCGCCGCGCCGGTTGGGGGAACACGGTCCAGTTTTCCATCACCATTTCCATTTGTCGTAGCGGAGAGCGTCAAAGCACTAAGAAGACGAGCAAAGTGAGGATCGACTGCCGTGCCGTTTAAACCATTGCTATCTGTCGTTTGCGCAACATCAACATGTGTGACCACTGCCTCACTGTACAACGGCGAAGGGGTCTGGGGGTCTCCGTTGTCAGCAGACGAAGTTTGGGAGCTAGACTCTTGAGCAGTTGCATCCAAGTGAGTGGTGGCGCAAGATTGGAACTCGATGGCTGAGCATCGCTCTCATCAGGTAACTCGTGTTTGGACCGAATGTCCTTGGGTCTTTGTGTTCGCCGCGACGGCTTTCTAGGTTTGTGCTCATTAATGAATGCTTTCAGAGGTCTGAATTGAATATCAGCACAAGCAGTCGCCGTGACAGACGTGGCGCACCCAATAAACGGGGAAATGAGATAGAATTTGCCCGGAACGGCCTTATTTCGTTTCCATGTAGGTAAGTCAGCAAGCCTGAACCACTCAATTTTCTGCGCAAAAGGGTTTGTTCAGGTGCTCAAGAAGAACGGCGCACACTCACGCTAATTTCCTTGCGCGTCTTAGTTTCAAAATGGAAGTCTTCCGGGATTCCAGCAACAACAAAAAGGGATATTTGTTGCTCTCTAATTTCCATCTCGATAACACCTTCCGGGTTTATCTTTCCAGCGAGATTGTAACCTGTTTCTTCTGCAACCTTGACAAAACATTATGATGAAGGTCCCAGGCGGAACAAGCGAGGCTTACCTCGCGCACAGCACACTCATGAGAAGGCTCTTCTGGTTGATCTTCCCTTTTGGGAAACCCCATCCCGAAGAAGACTTCCAACCTTTCACCAGCACCACCTATTACGCAGCCTGAGCTGATACATTCATAGGAGAATAGTAGTATTTTGACCTTATCCCAGGCGTCGTTGAGCATGATTGCGCCGCAGACGGGCACTCTGGTCTTGTATCGCATGAAATGGTCGAATGCACCGTCGTGATCACCTCTCCATCGTTCAAGGAGAGGACAGGCATGGAAAAACATCTCTGAGAATTTTTTGAGATGTAATGATGGGAATTTGGGATTTTCCTCTCGGATAAAATCTTCATAGTACCAATGTCTGAAAGGAATGACAGATTACGGACTCCGTGTGCAAGATTTGGATAACTGGGATCGTACGCTTGCTCAACCTGGAAGCATATCCTCTCCAATGAGGCTAATTCATTGTCCGGAAGATTGAGGATGAAACGGCTAGGCACAGATTGGTAACAACCGACAAGAGCTGGATCAAAGCTGACCTAGAGAGATCGTCGAGGACTTCTTCAATAGTGGAGTATTTGTAAGGATTTGGTGGGTGTGTATGCAAGGGTGTGATAGTTCTGGGGACGACGAAGAAGAGGAGGCCATTGTGAGGAACGAGAAAGAGAACGAGTAGGTAGTGTAGGTCAATTGTGGGGGCGCAGCGCTGCGGCTTGGCCTGCTCGTGACCACAAACACTTGTCAACCCCACTCGGCTATTCCCGTCTATAGCACGTGACATGTACTGCTCTACTGGAATCCCATTCGCCTCGCGTACTCCCGTTCCTCCTCCTGCTTCAACCCATCTGGTCCAGACCAATTGGCAGAGCTCGTACGTGCACGGAACCGGCTAGTTCTCGTCCTGAATATGTCTTCCATCCGTAGAGGACGTACGGGTCCGAAGATATCATCCGGGTTTACCCTGCTTTGAGACTCTAAAGCTGCACGCAACTCAGGCGACTGTGTCCATTCAGGCGCTTCCGGCTTTCGTTGCCTACCCTCGTCTTCCGAGTCTGAGTACTCGCTGTTAGGTTCCGGTAGTTCGATCATCTCACTCGCGATCGGTGGCTCCATCTTGAGACGCTCTGCACGCATGGCCATTTGCGATTGCGTGGCTTTCTTTGACTGCATGTCCTCAGAATCGGCTGTCATTTTGCCCTTGCCTTTTGCCGTGGCAGGAACAGGGCAGGTTTGATGACGGGCTTCTCCGCTGGTGGAGCTTTGACGTTTGTAGTTTGGTTTAGCGATGCGGTGGACGGTTGCTTCGTCATGGCCGTTGTCTTCAAATTTGTAATCTGACCGGGTTTTGTGATACGAGTTACGGGTGCATCCTTTTTCTCTTTCGATGGCGGCTTAACTTTCGGAGCCTCGACGGTCATCTTTCTTTTCCTTGCATTGTCCTCTTCGGCAATCTATTACAAACCGCGATTAGCGTTGGCCTTTCTGTATACAGCTAAAAACTCACCTTCGAGTCTGTCCGGACAAGCGGACGTTTACTCGTGTTCTCCTCACGCTCCTTCTTCCGGCGCTCGACGTCCTCCTTCACCTTCTTTTCCTCTTCACCTGCCTTAACCTTCCCTTCTTCTACCTTCTTTTGAAGCACTGCCTGCCGTCTCGCTTCCATCTCTTTAAGACGGGCAGCTTTGCGATCCTGTTCCTCCTGTTGCTGAGTACCGATAAAAGTCAACGATACAACCAGCGAGGCATGTGAAAGATCAGTATACCTTCTTTGCAACTGCGGCTGCCAACTGAATGCTCTTCGGCTGTTCCAATTTGTTCTTCTTGCTGACGCCAAGCATACTGCTGACCAGTTTTGTCGCATGGCCAAAAAATCCAACGGGTTGTGATGACTCGCCACTAGAGGATGCCACGGAAAGCTGAGTTTTGCTACATCAGGGTTGGTCTACGGGTCATTTCTTGGTCAGTAGTAACAGCGGAGAAAAAGTACACCCTGCTCACCGTTACTAGGCTTACGGTGGGCTTCCCCTCCTCTAATACATCACTCTTCACATTGTCATCCACATCCATGTCTTCATCCGATTCATCAACAATAATTTGTGATTGACGGTTCGTCCGGCCGCATCCATTGCATCTCAGTTGTGTCTTGACGCGGGCTCTTTTTCCCTATCTGACTTTCGGATGGCGCCGTGCTCCATGTCATGCTGTCCTCTACTGCTGCGACACCCACAAATGGTGTCCACATTGGTGGGTTTCCGCAAACTTGTCATCCATGGGCCAGCTATCGTCATCATCGATATCTGCCGGATGTCCCTTCTCCACCACAGGCTGCGATTCCTGTGAAGTTATCTGGGTGTCTTGACTACGTGGTACCCATGCGTTTTGAGATTCAAAGACATTGTCAGAGAATAAGCTCGATTTTGTTGAGTGTGCTGAAAGGGGTCCTCGTGGGGGCGATCTAGGCAGCTTCGTCGGTTGTAGGCCCAGACCAAATGGCGCACCGAGAGAATAGCCCGGGAGCTGAGAAGCATGCCCCTTCTGGACATTGTTGACGCAGTCAGCAGGCGAAGATTCAGGCTTCGTGGCCGGTGGTGGGACAAAAACTGGAGGAGGCTTGTTAAACACAGGGCCACCTGGAACAAAGAAGGCGGTCTTCTTCGTGGCGGGCGGAGAATCCGGGGGCGTCGTGGAAATGCTCGTTTTGTGGGACGATGTACCGCTTGCATTGCTCTTGTCCTGTCTAGGAACAAGGTCAGAAACACTGAGTCGTCCACTCTCTTCGCGAAGCGGCGGAATGATTGTGGGCTCTGACACTTGATGTGCTTGAGATTGAGATGACTTTGGTGGGGTAAATGTGCGGATAATGGCCTCGGCAGATGCCACCTTGTGAATTGAAACGGGGGCAGAGAGAGAGGGACGTAGTGGATGTGACTGAGGTGCTGCGTCGTTAACGACCTTGGACACTGCCTCCAGGTCAACTGGGGATGGCTCTTGTCCATTGATCTCGGCGAGATTGCCCGCAAGAGACTTGCCTGTACGCGCGCGGAGTGTTTCGATGGCCTTCTTCAAAGGTGCCATCATATCAGTTTCTGAGTCCATTTGCAATGTCGCGACGTCGTCTGCAGATTTCGTAGCGCGAACATCAATTGCTGGTACTTCATGTGCAAGCGCAACCAGAGGTCGTGGTTCAAAGTGATGCGCTGCCTGAGAAATATCTGCGGACGTTTTAGGTACCTTTGCTCTTCGCTCCTCGCCATCGTCGCCATCATCAGGTAGACTATCTGGTACCTCGCTACTCTTGCGCTTCAAACCACCCGAAGGGGTTTCGAGACGAGTAGGAGCGACGCTTGCGCGTTTGTTCGTCACTTCCATTGCTTTCGCCTCACGAACCTTCGCAAGCCACGATGTATGGTTGCCTGTCAGACCAGCACCAGGCGTGGCAGTCAGACTAGGTTCGAGGGAAGATTGGCGAGGGTTTCGCAGAGACTTCCGCAAGGGAGACGGGGCCGCGAGGCTCGGAAATTGCGATAGACTAGATTTTCGAGCAAAATCAGACGTAGAAGCGTCTTCCTCTTTCAGGGGGACACTCATATCCACAAATGTCGATGGCACCGACGGAACTGATGGCAAAGGTGGCGGAGCGACTTCGGTCTTCTCAATGACAGCTGAGTGAGGGCGGTGGATTTGGTCAGGCGGATTAATAGTAAAGGGGTTGTTAGATTCGGTCGTGGCTGTAAAGGGAGGCGGAGACAATTTGAGATCATCGCATTGAAAAACATCTTGCTCGTCCGACAAGGCTTTAGAGGTCGAATGGGTGGTAACTGGTTGTCGGACCTTCCGGGGAGAGGCATGTCTTCTCCCCGGTGTCTTCACGAGGTCAACAAAAGAGCTTGCGTCGTGTCAGAAAAGCAAATCAAGAGGGCATTGTGGCTCACTCCTGCTTCGCTGCGGTCCATATATTATCAAGGTACTCCTCGAGGAAAAGGAACCCTTGAGACTGGACTTGATCCTCAATAAACTGTCTCCCTGGGTCGTTTATCATCGAGTCCCTGATGGCGGATGTCCATCGTATTATCCCAGAGGTCTGAGAGGCCATAGTTGCAGGACGGGATACTGACAGTTCTGCGTCGTTGTGGTTTGAGATGTTCGAGGTTCGAGTGATGGTGATGGATGTTCGACGCGTTCAGTCACGTGATCGTTCTGGTGAGTAAAATTAAGGACAGTCGATAAATGCTTGAGTTGATCATTGATCATCGTCGTCGAACAGAGCTCCATGAAACTCGCGCTTCTGCTCCAAATCATAAATTGTGCACCCGCCAAAGTAGCATCTTTTGGTGTAAAATCGAAACTGGCTGGCCCAGTTATAACCCTACATATGACGCATCTCTGCATGACCACTAACACCCCCTTCCTAGCATGTTCTTTACCCCAGAGCTGCTCTCTCGACGCGACAGCGGTTTTGGTCTCCTATGGTAATAGATCCCAAAATTTCTGACCTTGCCGTGGTGCTCAATGACATCTGGAGGCTCGCTGCTACTCTTGGGGCTAGATCTTCGTTCAAGAGACTGCCAAAGCGTGATGTCATGAGCGCAGACATTATTCAACTCTGTGGCCTCATCACTGAACCTGCTGAACCTCTTGCACTGCGGCTCTCCAGCAACTTGATGGTAGGGGTCGCACGGTATGTCTCATATGCGTATGTTACGCGACCAGGCAAATAAATAATATCCTACAGTGTGTATAAAGGCAAGCATATACGTACTCATCGCACAGAACGGGCTGAAGTAGATTTCAGTCAAGCATGACATATTTTTAGCGACGTCAATGGTTGCTTCCTCTCTCTCAAAAAAGCTGTTAGAGATCTGCATGCACTGTCTGCGTCTTCATCCCACTTGCAGATGGGCCAACCAATCGTCAGGTAAGTGTGGCACCTTGGATGTCTACATGTGCATACACGCCACGCTAGGCCGGATGCTGTCACCGTGCAATTTGACCCTGCCATGTCCCTCGGTCTCAATTTGGATGATTTTTTATGTGTAAGTGATATGAGGTACTATGTGCTCTCGCCATGTGTGATAACGTCGCTTTTCCTAGGACTGGCAGGACATTTTGGATGCACAGGGTGAAATCCGTTCCCATCAGTGGCCATTTTTGTTCTAAGATACACGGCAGAAGAAGACGACAGTGATGACGAATATGGAAAACCGAGGAGAAAACCAAAGCACCAGGATAAACGATTGCCGCATCCCAACGAGGTTGGGAGAGCAACTACGCACACCCTCGATGAGAACCTAGAACAGATGATGTCGGGTTCTTTCGAGGTGTCATTTCTAAGTGGTGCCGACGGAGACCAACAGCGCTTGTCGCCTCAAATGGATGTCGGGTTTGACTTCGGGATAGCGAAGATTTCGGATTGGGTGATATCGGCGACGAGCTCGCGAAAGAACTTGGGGAAGGCTGGGCTAGCGCTCCAGTCCAGCCGAAGTCGGTTCTTTCTTCCTGGGCGAAGGGAACGTTCACACTGTCATCAGATCTTCCGTGGGAACAGGACAGCAATTACCCATCTGTTTTGATCAGGCAGACACGAACATAGATTTCTACCAGGACAGCGACTTCGCTTTCACTGGGTTGACACAACGATCACAGGATTCTCCTGCTCCGCACATGCACTGGCATCTCAGCAACCTTCCGCCAAAAAAAGGGTGGGTCACTACGAGGTATGCCACTAGTCACAGCTCATGCCACACAGGACTTCGACGTAATGGCTGCCGGTGCGTACGTGAATGTGGTGATGTGGGACTGCTTACCGGGGCCTACTAGATTTGTTGCCATTGTCCCCGGGTCTTCAGCCTCACATAACGCGCACGCCTACTCCCCCATGGGCCACTGGCATGGAAGTAGCCGGGCCCGAAAATGCTGCAGATGGTTTAGTCCCAGAGAGGTCTTCTCCCAGTGGCGAAGCCCCGAAGGCGCCAAGAAAAGCCAAGCGGATTCGGGTCCAGCTTGATACAAGGATTGAACTCACGGACGATGAACTAAAGGTATTTCAGTGCTTCTGCAGTTCTAACTCAGTTCTGTGATCCACTCTGGATGCAAGACAGCACGGGCTCAATATGTTGAGGGTCAGGAAGCCCGCCGCCGCGAGATTGAGGAGAAGAGGCTTGAAAAAGAAGGCGCTCGTCTTATCTCCCAGATGCTGTACAGCGTGCCGCCCATTTGTAGGTGGGAGCGCATTAACTACCGATTACCCACTGACGCTGCGCAGTGAAAGCCCCGATCCTCGTGGACTTCTGGATGGATAATTTCAAAGTACTGGTGGAGGCACGGTCTGGGGCGCTACACATCAAAACCTCTGGTGAATATTGACTTACTCGCGCATGACTCCACTGACGAGCTGGAGGCATTCTACCGACTGAGCTCCCCAACGGTTGGAGTCTCCTGCACGAATACCGGAAGAATCGTTGGGGCGAGAGAATATTTACGAGCCCCATGACGTAAATATGGGGATAATCGATGATTATGGTGCGGAGGTGTTTTTTTCTTCCTTTTCGCGGTAACAAAAGCTGCCTTCAGAGGACTACCAAGACCGAAGAGAGTTTGATATAACGCGCCAGAGATCGTCAGAGGTATGGCACTTGCGTAAATACTTGCATGCCTCACACTTCTTGTCAAGGAACCCGGGCAAGCCCGCCATGCTTCGGTCGGATCCTTTCCAACAGGAAGCGCCTTCAATCTAGGTAGGAACCTAGATGTCGGGTCGGGCTCTCACAAGAGCTCCCTATTCCCCTGGGATAATGCCGGACTGAGCTCCTCCGTTGCTGGTGCGCCATTCGAAATGGGTAGCGACAAAATCAGCATAGGACAGGGCGATGTGCGCCTGAATGCGTCTGTGGGGCGATCTAGTGGGCGTGGGAGTTCACTTGTACCGAGCCAGCTGAACAGTGGACCCGGAACCTTCGGAGTTTCCCCTAGGGCGTTTGACAAAATAGGGTCCCATGTCAATGACAGTTTCGAGTTCGATGGTAGGGGATCGATATTTCTGACACACAACTTGCTCATCTGCAATTATAGTTCCAGGGGGAAGTGCCACGCAAGGAAACCCTCTTGGGGTGGAACCCGATTTAGTAACGCTTGAGCGCAATTCCTTCAACTTCTTGGAGTAGGGCAGGCAACAGTTGACAGTCGGTGCCATGTTGATCACCTTACCGTTAGATACGTGAAGATGCAACTCCAAACCGTTCAGCGACCGTCAGAGGGCCTAGCGTTCAACAGCGTAGCTCCTCGTGAAACGAGCACACCGCATGTAGCCGCAGCCGCATTTTATCACTGTCTTGGTGAGCTCATAAATCTGGGATGACATTACGAGAAGAGCTGAGAGACCGTCAGTGCTCGCTACCAAAGGAGTGTTGCGCATCAATCAAGTAGGGACGAGTGGAGAAATTGTCATTAGGCTAACATAAAGACCCGGACCGATGTATAATATCTCGAGTGATCATCAAAGTTCCGCGATGGAACCGGTGCCGAAAGTTGACTGTGCATCCGCACCAGCCGCATAATAGCACATATCCGAGCCCGTGTGAAAGTAGACTGAGACGTATGTTTCTACGGGCCAGAAGGGCCAGCATAAATACTACTCGCTTTAGGCCCACCCTTCAGACAACTCCGCGTCTTCTCATACATATGGCCACTGTTACTACTACTTCCACGTCGTCCGCAGAAGCGGCTTTCGCCACTATCGACCTGTCCGGCTATGACGCCGAGCAATCCCGTCTCATGGACGAGAGGTGCATTGTCGTCGACGAGCAGGATCGCCCCATTGGTGCACTCGATAAAAAGACGTGTATGCGCAAGTGCACTCTTCCATGACCGATCTAACTGAGGCAACGACAGGCCACCTTATGGAGAACATCCGGAAGGGTCTACTACACCGCGCGTTCTCCGCCTTTGTCTTCCGTCCGTCCGACGGCAAGCTCCTACTGCAGCAGCGCGCAACGGAGAAGATTACCTTCCCCGATATGTGGACGAATACGTGCTGCTCACACCCGCTCGATGACTTCGAGGAGGAAAAGGTGGAGAAGGACCAGCTCGGTGTGCGCATTGCGGCGTCGAGGAAGCTCGAGCACGAGCTCGGGATCCCGCGCGAGCAGACGCCCATAGACAAATTCCAATACCTGACACGGATACACTACCTCGCGCCGTCGGACGGCATGTGGGGAGAGCACGAAGGTCCGTGTTTCAAGTTCCTTGTTCGCTTGCCTGTCTCGTCGGCTGACTTCCGGTTGTTGTTATCGTCGTTTTGTTCAGTTGATTACATCCTCTTTTTGACCGCTGATGTGACGGTGGAGGCGAACGCGAATGAGATTCGTGACCACAAATACGTTGACAAGGCCGAGTTGCAGGCGATGTTTGAGGAAGAGGGTATGAATTGCTCCTCGTGCTTTTTGGCGAATGACGTTGATGATGGGGGGTTTCAGGCAACTCGTTCACGCCGTGGTTCAAGCTCATTGCTCGCGATTTCCTCTTTGGCTGGTGGGATGAGCTGCTGGCCCGCAAGCAGAATGGCGTGGTCAACGCCAAGAGCTTGGACGGCGTTGCGGACGGCTCCAAGGTTATAAAGATGACATGAACGACTGGCGTGATGCATGGCGTTGTGTATTACCAAGTTTTCGCCTGCTAGAGCTAGACTGTTGTAATAGATTCGCGGTGCTTGTGTTGCCGCCATCTGACTCGTGCACCAATGCCACCAAATTGTAACCTGGCAACACCTTAGCCTAGCTCTGGACTATAGTCGACGTATCTAAGCCTCCAGTGCTGACGCAGCCGTCCTGGAGGATTGGATTGCCATGGACGAGTAGACTTGCGAGTTTACGCTCAAAGATGCGCCCTTGCGTGTGATCGATATGATGATCGGCACCTCCGTGGGACAAACTCTCCAAACACTACGAAGGCAAGGGAAAACAACTCGTCATGCATTTCATATCACGAAGGTTTACAAAACCAAGTTCACGGAGTCTGAGCGCTGCACTGAGCCCCTCTGAACGTCTTGAACGGCACACGGAATATAAACAACTTCGGGCAGAGCTTCGACGACGAGTTAGCTGCGATGTCCATTATAAACGTCCTTCCCTCATCCCTCCACGCGCTTGAGACCATTCTCGCCACCACCGGGGTCAACACCGGCTGTCGCGTGCATGCCCTACGTTCGCGTTTAATCCCTTTCCCGTCTAGCCATTTGACCAATGCATCACAACGGTGTGGCCGAGCACATGAATCATACCCTCCTTGATGAAGTCCGATCCATGTTAGTCGATGCTGACCTTCCAGAGTCATCATCACAGCGTCTTACAGGTATGACACATACTGGTAAGACACCCTGATGTAACGCTACCTACATCCACAATGTCTCGCCCACTCGCGTCCTCGAGGACTCCACTCCCCGGGAAGCTTGGAGCGGGAACAAGTCCGACGTTTCACGCCTCCGCGTCTTCAGATGCTGGGCATTCGTCCATATCCCTGCCGCCCTTCGCAGCAAGTGGAGGCAAACTCTTTTATATGTGCGTTCCTGGGCCACGACGGAACCGCGCGGCTTTCCGCCTAATCCATTGGCCAACTCGCCGGTTCATGGACGCTGTCTTCGACGAGAAGTACCTTGAACGCATCATCCTCGAAGACGACGTCACGGATACCAGAGTTGATGCACTAGCACCAACTGCGGAAAGTGGGGGCGCGTCAGCCATACCCACTCCATCCACCCTAACATCACGCACATCATCATCCACCCTGTCCACCTCAACATCGCTCACGTCTTCATCAGCGACGCAAGCTCTAACGCGCCTCCCACCGATGAAGCTTCCACTAGCTCGCGCCCTAAACGCATCACGTGCACGTCTGTACACGACGACGGACGACCCGCGCTATTCGGTAAGTTCGTATGGACCGCGAAAGTGCCCAGGCGAGCATGTCCGCGTGGTAAAGGATAATGCAGGCGACCCGCGGTCATACGCGGAAGCCATGGCGTATTCCGATGCCGCAGAGCAGAAGATAGCTTGCGAAGCGGAGAAGTGCGCTTTGAGAGCGTGTGGGTATACGAGGTGGTCCCGCGGCCGAAAGGTCGTCAGGAGCAGGTGGGTGTTCCGCGTAAAGCGTGGACCTAACGGTGCTGTCCAGAAACACATAGCACGCGTCGTCGCGCACGGCTCCACAAGTCGAAGGATTCGACTACGACGAGACCAAATGGACGTCAAATCCGCTTACCTCAATGGAGAATTAAAAGAGGAAAGCTTCATGACCCCTCCCGGCTTTGACATCCCAGACGACGTTGTTCTGCGTTTTGTGAAGGCGGTGTACAGTACGGAGCAGGGAGGACGCGTGTGGCACAAGGAATAAGGGGGGGGGGGGGGCGCTACGGGCGATGGGTTACCAACGTACCGATGCAGCGAAAACTTCCGAGTCGTCTCACAGTACTTGACGACATAACCATGGCTAGAAGCTAGCATCAATGTATCCAATGCTGGGCACGCGTCCGGACCTGGCGTACACCGTTGCTGCCCTTGGACAACACTCCGCGAAACCGGACACCGAGCATCAGCGCGCTCTTGACGTGGCGAGAAGTTGTGTGGCTGAGACGACTGCTCACGAACCTTCTCCCGTTCGGTTGACAACCTGGAGACTGTAGTGTGCGGACTCGGAGCTGAGTTCCAGATGTGCGGAATAGGAGAGGTCGAACCACTGGTTTGGTCCGTGGGCGCCGATTCAGGGGTAGTCAGCGGGCCAGATAAAGACATTTGACTTCCTTTTCTGTATTATTGTCTTGCACTTTTTTCTCTTTTGAGGTGCTGGCATCGGACTGCTTTCTCCTTTTAGGTATCGGCATTCAAAAAAGAGGTGCTTTTGTTAGAGCAGTTGCGATACTGTCGCAATGAGGAGAGTAACATCCGTTCTCGCTTATGTAATAGTTAAACTGTCAGCGATTGAGCGCCGTGAAATACAAGGAGGATGCTGGCATGATGGAAAGACCGGCGAGGGTAAGAAGAACCTCCGTCTCACATTTGGAGTTGGCATTGGGAGCAACGGGGGCAGCAGCCAGCTCAATGCTATATGGCTTGGCTGTGACATCGGCGGCATTAGCCGATCATTAGGCGGGAGAAAGTAAGCTTGAACGATGCTGTGCTTGCATCAGTCTGCATCGGTTTGTAACTTGATTTCATGTTCACGCTGACTGCTTGGACTGGACCACACACCGGATCACTGATTCTGATGCGTTGATGGGCCTGGCGGTGGCTGTGCGGGGACTTGCTTAAAGAAGGAACAGAAGAGCGCAGGCGCGGGCGTTGTCAAATGTCAAATAAGAGCGCACAACTCTCGCTCTTGCGAATGCCCGCGGGTTTGTTTGTATCAGCTGAGTGATCTCCAAGATGTATCCACGGCAGCATCAAGGTTTTTCTATTTTCTCTCTCCTTGGCCGTTCTTAACCCTCTTCTCTAGAATCCCTACATAAACCACACTCCCTTATCGTCTACACACAGCCCTCGTCCACCCTGGCTGACGACTCCCCTTTCCCCGCATGACCTCCGACCTCTTGCCCGCCCCTCCTTCCCAGCTCTCTCACGGCCGTATATACCGCCGCTGCAGAGCTCTTCTTCGTTCCAGCCCCATTCGATCTGGTATTTTCTTTGGCGCCATCGTCTTTTCCACTCTGATCTTTTACACGGCGTTCCTGTCGCCGCGTGGCTTTCTGCTGCGCAGACCTCAAGGCTGGCGTTTTCGCAACACAACCCTCAACCCAGACCTGGAACACCCATTTCCTTCAATTCTTCTGTCTACACCCACAACTCCAGCGGAAATATCACTCCCATCGCCGCCACCGCCACCGCCCCCTCCAATATCCAATGTCCTTACCGTCGAACAAATCAGGGATATCGTGGCCTCTACTCGGGGGTTCTTCGCCCGAGACTATAGCTTAGGCCTCGGTTGGAACAACGTCAGTGCGCGTGCTGTACGATTGATCTGAACTGAACCCCTGTCTATAGATGCGATATATCCTCGATGCCGGCGTCCTCCAAGCTAACTTGCTCAATCGCACATTGGTTATTCCCTCCTTCGTTTATGCACGTGGCTGTCAATATAACATGTATGTAGTTATTTGCTTGGCTAATCGTGGCCTTTACCTCAGCTTCTCATTCTTGTATGCAGCTCGGTTTGTGCAGACTATACGACCATGGTCAACAAAGGCGATGCCATCGGCTGGGATGAGTGGCGCGAGCTTCCCTACGAGCAGCAAATGGGGTTCCGCATCCCCATCACGCTCATGCTCGATCTTCCTCGTCTTCGTGGACAGTATCCCATCATCACCGCCTCGGAATACCTCCGCCTACACGGCCAGGATCCGGCAACCGAGTCGAGCAGTGGTTTCTGGTCCCGCGACTGGTATATTTCCAACCCCAATATTTTCGAGCCGAACAAGACAAAATGCCATCACAGTTCATCATTGAGAATCAATGGTACGACCCCACGGGAATTAATCGCGTAGATTACATTCCCCAAGCGATGAAGACTCGGGGCAAATGGGAACGCCACCCTGAGGCAGAAATCAGCGAGAGTGCTGGATACTGGCTACCCGAAGACCCAACGGACATCTCGAATCTTCTGATGAGTGCGATGCCTGAGGGTAGACCGCTATGGACTGGGATGTCGCTAAGGTGTCCTGAGGGAGTCCAGGGTTGCACTGGAAGTGGATGTTAATGATGACAATGTTATCGAAGGCGTACTTCACGCTAATGGCTGGGAGGTGTTGCATACCTTTGAGAGCGTGTGAGTACAATCGTTCTCTTTACACATGGTTTCAATGCTGAACTTCCAACAAGTCTTGGAATGGAATATGCCAAGACTGTGGTTCAACCAATGCGACAAGTTGCGCCTCGTTCGACGATTCGAGGTTTTACAGATGATTATTACCACGTGGATGCCGACGTTGTAGTACTCGCTGGAGAGACACATCTTACTCGCAAGCCGGTGAGTAACCTGCCTCGCTCTCGCGTATCTGATACTCAATCCAGGGGTTCCATTCCAAAGGGGGCTATGCGCTTCACGGAGGAGCCTGCACGCGCTAAATTTGCAAGCATGGTTGTGCATTCATTTGTCTTTCCGCCAGAGGTCCTTGACCTTGCCGAAGTCCTCGCCAATCGCATGCGGAAAATAAATGATGGCCGCCTGTGGATGGGAGCGCACATGCGCCGCGGAGACTGTAAGTTTAATTACCCCTAACCCCTCCAACAAAAAACACGTGTTCACCGATCCCGAAACATACAGTTATTCGGCTCGGTTGGGTGATGGAACTCACCCCCGAGGCCCACGTGAAGCGCGTGAAGGAACGCCTGGAGTCCGGCCGATCGGTCTTGGAGCACCTGAGCGACCTGTCGACGTACGACCTCGAAGGGGCCAAGCCGGACCTGGAGCAACTCACGCTGTCTCCGCCGCTCCCGGACGACCGCTTTTACGTCGCGACGGATGAGCGGAGTCCGGAGGGACTCCAGGCGATCAGCGATGGCGGCGCCGTGCTCCTGTCGGACCTCCTCACTCAAGAGGACCGCCGTGCGTTTGGCTGGCCGTTGATGCTCATGGACGTGCGGGCGATAGTCGAGCAGGCCATGCTGTTTCACAGCGGGTTCTTCTACGGCCACTCTATGAGCTCCTTAGCAGGCGTGGTTATAAATATGCGTGCTGCGCGGGGGGCAGACCCGCGGACTATGCTTCTTGATTAATTGTCGACATCCATGTACTTGCGGGGGCATAATGCAGCTTTACTTCTTTTTGTTTGCCGACATTTTTGGGTTGAAGGGATGCAGCATTGTACTATTCTTCCATACATGATATATCAAGTCTCGGGTAGAGAAATTAATAGCACTCCATGCATGAAACTCGAAAAGTCACTATTCCTTTTTTTAATTATATCGGCAGAGTAGGAATGCACACGGTACATAGCATCGTACACAGCAGTGACACAGCGTTCAGTGGTGTTGCGGAGAAAGACAGCCAATAGTCAAGGGATAGGTAAACACGTTAGGTCATAAGATCACGTCATAAAACCAAGCCATCTATCTGCGATTGGGCCACCACGACTCGGAACCTTTGAACACCCAGATTTCCTTGCGGCCACTCATTCCAAAGAGCCCACGTCGCGCTAATGGCACGGTAGCGTCGAGTTTGAATGCCATATCGTTTAGGTATTTGAGAATGTGTGCAAGAAATAGGTTCTTCTCGGCTCCCATTGCTGACAACCACCATCACCAGCGCCACTAGTGAGAAAAAGACGGAGAGACAGGGAGTGTGGAGCGATAAGGACAGCGCACCGTTGATTCCAGATTTAAGTGTGATGGTGAGTATGCCATCCTCGGATGGGTTGTCGTTCAAAATTCGGTGTGGGAATGCCGTACGCAGGCTCAAACCTAGTGAGTTCGTGACCGCGTTCGGTGGGTCTATAAACGTGATGCGGTTGCCCTTGCTGTTGAGCGACATGGCGAAGAAGTGAGCACGACCGTCAGCAGGCGCGCGAATGAACACGAGGCGGGGGCTCTTAAACTACATAAGAAAGTGGGGTGATATGAGAGGTCGATTGAGACACGAGGCCACTGCTAAGTGACGTACGGCGCGTCCTGTATTGATGGATGTCAAGTACACATATCCCTAAAAGGAAGAGGCAATGTTCAGTTGGGGATAAATGCATCTTATCGTGATGGGCGCCGGACCTGAGCGGCGAGTACCCAAAAGATCCTACAAATCATCCTCTGTGCCCTAAGCGAGATGTTAGGTAATGCAAACGCACGATAGGAGTGTAACTGGGCACATACATGATCGAATCGCGGCCTTTGGAGTCCCAAGGGTTGCCGGCAAATCTTACGCGCCAGTCATGTCCGTAGCGCTCCTGGCGCGTGACGCCCGGTGGCCACATGGGGAAGATTTGTTCACGCAACTCTTCGATTGTAGCCTTATAGGCGAGATTACTCAGTTCAAACCCGTCGGGCGGGTTTATCGACAAAAAAATGTGGTCTTGATAAAACGCATGAGGAAGATTTTAAAATGATTAGAAAATAGCGTTATCATTAAAGGCATCACAGGGGGAGATATATGTGGGGAACGCGTACCAGGATCCGATCGGGAGCTCGAATTGGTCCTCGTTCGCGCCATGGAGTTCACTCGAGGACGAGTTTCGGGGCCGCCAGATGTCCTCCGTGTCCGTGGCGTGGGGACAGACAGGAGGGGACCATTTGCCGAGGTCGTACGAGTGCGCTCGCGATCGCGGTCGCGGTCGCGCTCACGGTCACGGTCACGGTCGCGGTCTCGATCCTTCATGGCTGACCGGACTGGCCTAGTACTGGAACTAACGCGCCTTCGACTCATGCTCGGGTGTGGAGTCTGCTCACGCGCCGGGCGATGGGTGGGCTGTTGAGGTATAACAGGCTGGAGGGTAGAAGCAGCATAATGCGGTGACGGGAACGGAACGGGTGCGTTGTAAGGGGTTGATCCGTATTGCTGCTGCTGCTGGCCCGAGTATTGATGTTGCATCGGCTGAGGCGGCTGTGGCTGTTGTTGATACTGGCCGGTATACCCGTATCCTGGCTGCTGGCCAGCGTAGCCCGCGCCGGTATACTGGCTCCCTGCGTATTGCATTGGGAATTAAAATGGGATGGAAGGGGCGGGGAAGGAGCAAAGGGGCGGGGCGGGACGGGGAAGGAAGGGGAAAAGATGGTCAGATTGAGGGAGTTGAATAAAGAGAAAAACGGGAACGTGGGCGGAGCCATTGCCTTTTTAAGGGCGCTCAATCGCAGAGAAAATGAAAAATGAAAACGGCGCAGGCGAAGGGAATTGTGTGGGACGGCAAATGCGAGATGGGGAGCGTGTACTGCAGCATCAATCAAGGAGCCCTAAGATCGCGTAGGGGATGGATGGGTGGATGGGGTCGGGTGCCCATCTCTGTGCTGTCCATCTTGCAACGGGATCAACCCACGTGACACACACCCCTCAAAAACCCGCTTCCGGCGCCTTCCGTTGGTGTCAAACATGGCCTCCACTTTCTTCCATTGGCTCCGGTCTCCTGCTGCACGACAGTACTTCTTCAGTATGTTCTCCACCGCTTTCGCCCTTGATGGATGTTCTCATATCGCTTCATAGGCACTCATTTCTGGGGACCCGTTCGTGTCTGCTTTTTTTTGTGCAGCTCTGCGATTGACCTTTATATAGGTGGCTAACTGGGGTCTTCCTCTCGCTGCGATTGCGGACTTGAAAAAAGATGAAGAGGTCATCTCTGGTACAATGACTACTGCCCTCGCTGCATACTCGTATGTTCCCAGTTATATTCATCCCCTTCCCATCTCACTCTTCTTTTGAAAAGTATGGTTTTCATGCGTTTCGGTACGTCATAACTTCCTTCACACTTTCACCCCGACATCGTTTGATGTTCTTCCAGCATGGAAAGTCGATCCCCGAAACTACCTCCTATTTGCCTGCCACATTACCAATGCAACCGCCCAGCTCACGCAAGGATACCGCTTTGTGAACTACTGGCATCGCGGTGGCAAGGAAAAGAAAGCCCTTCATGCCGCTCCTCCACCAGGTAAAGTCACAGAGGCTATCAAGGCTGCGCAAGCGGCAAGCCAGTCGACCAAGTAGTCGTGTACGGATTTTGTCATATCCCAAACATTTAGAGGTTTACGCATCGTGCTCGCGTCATACCCAACCACATTGAGATCGGCAACAAAGAGATATCTTTACTATGCTCATCACCAAAAGCCGTCGTCCGCATCACCGCCTCCTTTCTTTTTCTTCTGCCCTCCACCTTGCGCTAGTACCTGCCGTTCATACATCTCTGCGACCTACAGCCGTGCCATCCGCACCATTAGTACTTATGGTGACTAACATGCGAAACCACCGCTCACCTGCTCCGGCCCTGTCGCATCATCGGCGCCTTTGTCGTCCCGGACCCGAAGGAAACGAGGGAATCGTAATGAAACGCCGCGCTCCTCGATCTATTGCTTAGATAAGCCAATCGGAAGCAAAAGCCCTCCCAGACGAAACGGCACCTACCAGGCCTTGCGCTGCTGTATACACCGGACTTAAGCTCAGATCTGCTGTGAGTACTTCCCAAACGATTTTGGGTTCGAACCACACGTCTGGCTTTGCTCCGCCCACCTTGACGTCGCCACGCGCCTTGTCTGTTTCCAGGGGTTGTAATGCCGTGTAGTGCGCTGCTAACGCTTCCTCGCTGAACCCAGTGCCGATCTTGCAGATGGTCTGGTATTCTTCCGAGTCGGCGTCATAGCACGCGAGGAGGAATGCCCCGTACACGTTCGTTCGTTTGCCTTTCCCATAGTAGCCACCGACAACGACAAGGTCGAGCGAGTCTCCCACGCCAGCCAAGTAGTCCTTCTTCAACTGTCATGAAATTTCAATTTTGCAGTGGAGAATGACCTTAATGCTGCGTACTAACCTTGAGCCAGTTGACACTGCGCCTCGACGGCTCATAGTAGCTTGCTTCGCTCTCGAGCATCTTGACCATGAGACCTTCACAGCCATCTTTAACGCTCTCGTCAAGGAATGTCTGAATGTCCTCTGTCTTTTCGCAGTCTGAAGACTTGGCAAATTGAAACTCAAAGTCAACAGGCTCAAAGTGTTGCCGCAGAAGCTCTCTCCGTTCTGTTAGGTTTTTGTGCAATTGCGGCTGTGCACGAATGATCAACAAAAAGTCCTGAACTGAAGCAGCAAGGACTCACTTCTCCGTTGAGGTAAAGGAGGTCGAATGCGAACAGACACACGCGTACTTGGATGTCTTCCACCTTTACATCCTTTCGCTTGCGTTTGCTCAGTTCCTGGAATGGCATCAATTTGCCCGTCATTCTGTCTATGGCCACGGCTTCCGCGTCCAACACGAACGATTTTGTGTTCTCTTTGATACACTGTATATCACTTCATGAGAATGGTGTCTCCCCATAGTGAGATCGAAATCCTACATGTGGAAGTTGTTCGACTAAATCCGGATATTTCTTGCTCATATCCTCCGAGTTGCGGCTGAACACACCAACAGTGCCATCGGCTAGCTTGTGCACCTGTGCCCGTTCACCATCGTATTTATATTCGCAGGTGAATTTCTTGCCCTCAAAGCGATCTAACACCTCGCCGATGGCCTTTGTGGGCTTAGCAAGCATCGGTTTGAGCGGCACTCCGGGGGTCAGCTTACACTCCTCACGTAGTTTGCTTACACCAACTGTGAGGAGTGCTGGGACGACCGCATCGTAGTTTGGCAGTTCACTGGCAGCGCGGGCGTATGAGCAGGGGACCGCTATTAGAATGTATCAACCTTACCTGTAGACTGACTTGACTATGCTGGCCCCTTCTTCTAACCGTGACGCTAGCTTCTCTGTGCTCCATTTCTTTCCAGCTAGATATGAATATAAGCTGATGATTGTCTTCGAGAACATGGGTGCATACATCGTTCTTGCTCTGCCAAGACGACAGCATGGGCAAGAGCCACCAACACCGTACGTTCAGCATTGCCTATCCGTAGCTTGCCTTCTAAACTTCGGACAATATACTTGGCCTCTTCGCCCTTACACGCGGCAAGAAGCTTTGTGATAATCGACACTTTCTTGCCTTGTGACTGGGACAGGTGTCAGGATGCGCCAGTAGGCGAAACGATTGCGTGGCTCACCGAGTGGCCACCAGTAAGAGCAATCTCTTTTAGGTTAGAAAAGACGAAAGGAACCGTAAGAGGCTTCGGCTTGAACAGGGTCTTTTGCATATTCTTAGATGTCTTCGGGAGCGTCCTAAGCATCTCATACTTCACGACGGGGAGTGCCGCTCACCATTGCCACCAGCCCGAGGTCACCCTCCTTTTTCAACTCTGCTTTGATGACTTGAAGGCTTCGCCCTGTGGACTCGCCGATTGCCTTGATGAGCAAACTCTCACCGATCCCGAGCTCAATCCCCGTGTAATCTGGGCATAGCTGTGGACGCGTGAATCAAACACGAAAAAAAACGCGATGCACGCGTTGGGGAGGGACGGACGCGATTAATGCACAGGTAGACCGTCTTGAGCAACGAGTCGGTGTCTTCGGCTTTACGTCTCTGGATGACAAGCAACATGAGACTCGTGAGGAGAGATGTCTTTTCTATCCGCTTTGTCGTCGCCTCTATAAGTGCGAACGCGTTCGCGAGTGCGGCATAAGGTACACTAGGAGGATGTCAGCGATGCAGCACTCGATGCTCAACGACAAAAGTATGGTGGACATACGGATCGCCGATTTTCCAACCTTCCACATCCATCTCATCTCTCCGATCCAGCGCCACTTGCGCACTGAAATAATAGTTCAGCAGGGAGCGGTGCAAAGAAATCTGCACACGCGCCTTTTAGATGCAGCTTTCCGTTCCTCCACGTCCTCCAGTTCCTCCTCACCCGAATCATTATCCTCCTCTGGAGGATCCGACTCCTTCGCCGCAACTGCCTCCTTGTCCCCATCTTGCATGTCAACGTCCTCTCCCTCCACAGCCGCAGCCACTATCGTCTTCGTCTTGCCTTTCGCCTTGAACGTAGACTTAGGTGCCTTAATCTCAGCCTTGAAGCGCCGCGAAGCAGGTTTGGAAGAACTGGCCACCTTGGTCGCCTCGGGTGGCGACGGAGGCGTAGGAGAAGTAGCGGGGCTCAAGCTTCGCGATGGTGCCTCTAGGGTCGGAAAGAAGAGTAAAGCTAAGTCATAGGGCCCAACCGACGCGACGCAAAAGAAACTCACCCGAGCTCGGCGCAGGCCCTTCGTCATCGTCCTCCTCCTCATTATCCTCAATCACCCTCTTCCGTCGTTTCCGCAATGGGCCACGACGCTCAGGCGATGTCGTCCCTACAACGTGCAAGCAGCACACCACGTCAACGCAACATAGGGGGGAATATAAACACGCGGGTGTACATACTGTCAGAGTTGGTAACCGTCTCCTGTTTACGCTTTGATATCGCGGCTGTGCGTTTCTGCGCGATGAGCGTGCCGTGCGTGGCGTCATGAAGGAGAGTGTCAATACGCACGTTCTTCCGATGATTTTGTCGGACCCGCCGCATCTACGGTGCCATGACTGTCAGCTTTAGGTTCCACTTGTAGACTTGTGCTGGCAGGTGCAGCGGGAGCGCTCTGCTTCTTTGGCTTACTTGCCCACAACTCGGTGAGGCTAGACTGCTGTGGGGGTGCTTTCTTTCCAGGCGGCATAGTGAAGAACCTTGCTAAGTAGGGACGCGTGAAGAGAGGGATAGCGTTGACGAATAATGACGTACCAAGAGTCTGCTGTCTCCTCATAAAAGGGGAGAGTGTATGCGCGACTTTGACGCGTCGTGGCCAAGTCACGATGACCGTAAACATATAAACGCACACGTGATCTGACTGAGATTCGAAATGGATTCATCAGACAGACGATGGTTCAAAGTACTAGAGTATGGCATCCTCAACAAAAGGTATGTACTAGAAAAAGCTCCCGCAGCCTCGGTGGACACCACATTAATACTCACGAACAGCGACACAGCAGATAACCTGGACGGCAAATACCCCTATAAACATGCATAGAGTAGAGGGGACGGATGCGAATGGGGTGGGAATGTGTAAATAGAGTCAGGAAGCACTCATCATGCTGTAAGCAGTGTGAGATCCGTGCAACCAAGATAGAAGGAGAGTTACCTCTTCCGTTTAGCCTTCGTCATCTCCTTGCGAAGGGCTGGTCCGTCGAGGGGTTTGAGGAGCTCAAAAGCACATAAAAGGTCCTCCGAGACACTAATCGGGCGTCAGTGACCCGATCGAGAGATGGACTGCTTCTCTCACCTCATGCAAGCGCCGTAATTGTCAAATTCTGAGCCAATTCATGAGCTGTGAACACGCAAAACGGCCTCGGCACACGCACCTCCGCAATAGTTTGGCGCACTGAACACGGTCACCAATGTCCGATCGTTCCAGAACTCATATCCATCCTCCACCACCATGTGTGCTCGACAGATCAGGTCCATGTCGTACCGCACAAGGAATTCGTTAATAATAGTCTTTCCGAAGCAAAAGCTGACACCGCGCTCGTTGTCTTCCCACTCCAACGCGGTGTCCGATGGGTCCGACCATAGCAAGTCGTTCAGCAGACCGTAGTCAGGGACATCGGTTGGCCGTTGTAGCGCCTTGATGTCCTCCATGCTTTGTAATGATGGCGAGAGTCCACCATGCACGCAGAAGATCTTGGACGCAACAATAGCGGCGATTGGGAGGCAATTGAACACATCGACGAACGTCTTCCATGTCTTGATGTTACACCGTCGCTTGCACTCGTCATAAAATCCATACACTGTCGATCATCAGCCAAGACGGACGCCAAGGAAAATCAAGCAGGATGACGCCAACCTCGTGTGACATTTGCGCATTCATGATTGCCCCGCAACAGAAAGAAGTTCTCCGGGTATTTAATCTTGTAGCAGAGCAGGAGCAAGAACGTCTCAAGGCTCTGCTTGCCTCGGTCGACGTAGTCCCCAAGAAAGAGGTAGTTCGATGCTGGTGGGAAACCACACATTTCGAATAGACGTATCAGGTCCGAGTATTGTCCGTGCACGTCTCCGACTATCTTGACAGGCGGCGAAAGTTCGATAAGCGTTGGCTGCGAAAGAAATATGTCCCTCGACGCTTGGCAAATGGCCACAATCTCAGGGTTCTTCAGACATAGCGATTTGCTGACCTTTCCCGTGTAACCGACGTCCAACAGCCGTTGAATGTAGTCATCCACGTCGAGTGACCGGGACTTGTCTTTGCTACCCATCGGAGTTCCCGAGGAAGTAAGGGATTCCCCTCCTGCTACGGCGCTCCCTGCAGAACCGCCACCATACTGGGCAGATCCGTTGTGTGTGAGGATAGTTGCGGAGGGGATATCGAGAGGAGGGGGCTTGCTACCATGAGACGGTGAAGGTGAGGGTGTGTGGGATGCGTTGGAAGGTGTAGCTGTCTCGTCGGTAAAGGAACCGTTTTGTGTAAGCGACTTGGAATTACCCAGAGAACGTTCTCCGCTACCATTCGGTGTACTCTTCGAGTTATCGGGCGACGATACGCTGATGGAAGGCGTGCCGATGACTGAGGCCGGCTCATTAACTGCGGCACGGGGCAAGTTGGAGGAAGGGGGCTCGTTTGGACTCGTATCACCCTCACCAATACCGGCATCCTTCTCCTTATCTTTCCCGCCCTTTCTTGACTTTTTGGAAGCCTGCTGGCCCATGGGAAGGCCACGGGAGGATGATGAAGGTGAGGTTGAACGTGGGCCAGGAGAGTGGGACCTAGACTTTGATAGTCTACTGGTAAAGACTGAAAGGAGGGATTGAGCCAGTTTGTGGCAGTGAAGGAGAGACGTGACCAAGTTGGAGGATACTGTCCGATGACGGAGGTCACGGTGGTGGTGACGGTGACAGTGATGGTACCGGCCGGGGATGGAGGGCGGGTGTGCGGGAGGGCGAGTCACCGAGGCGCGCGCACCAACCAATACCGCTATCTATTTGTCCCTTATTTGGCTGGCACACTCGTATCCAAACTTCTCAGCTATCCACATATCATTTGCCCTGCATCGCTTAGAATAAACATCATGGTCAAGAGCACAACACATCCTGTATGCGACATAGCGAGCCATCCCAAAACACCTAAAACTTGCCAAATGTCTTGGTCGCCGCCTTGCTCTTTGACACCCGTAACACGTTGAATCGCACCGTTTTCGATAGTGGTCGACATTGACCTGTGAACACAACATTTCATGGTCAAAATCGGGAAATCCGCCTGCTGTCCTTGACTGACCAACAGTTACTATGTCTCCGAGGTCGACACGGAACGCAGGCGATACGTGTGCTGCGAGGTTTTTATGTCTCTTCTCGTAACGGTCTGCAAGACACCAGTGAGCTTGATATATAGACGCCCATAAAGTACCCTCGCGTACTGTATTTGGGGACGTAATGGAGGTAGTCACGGCGGATGATAATGGTGCGCGTCATCTTGGTGGAGACAACACGCCCGGTGAGGATACGACCACGGATGGAAATCTCACTGGTGAACGGACATTTCTTGTCTGTACCCACCCGCGTCGTCATCGTCTATGGGCTATTCCAACAGAGCAAAAAAAGCGCACGGACCGATATAGGTTCCATTCACCGCCTCGGGGGGTGTCTTGAACCCAAGGCCCACATCCTTATAACAACGCCTTTCCTTCGTCGGCACCTTTTTTCCACCTGCCCATCATAAACGTTCTGTGATCAGGCTCATCCTGGGGACCGATCTCTGGAAACTCGACACACCACGAGCCTTCGCATTGTGGAAGAGGGGTTGCTTTTGAAATGCCTTTTCAACCTACAAGAAGCTGCGGGTCGGTCGAAGGTGTTCAGAAAAGACAAACTTCTACGAACTTGTTCGGCCATGACGATAGTGTTGAGAGCGTGAAGGGGAGAGTGCCGAAAACTCGCGTTGTTTGATGTGATGACTTCAGCTGACAACTCCCAAATAGGTAACCAAATTCTCAGCCACACCAGGGCCAACTATACAGCTGTCCGGGATCTCCCGTACAATGTAGAGAAAGTTGTAAAAAACAAAACAGTACAGACATGAAATTGTCCCTAAGGTCCCTGTGAATAGGAAAAAAAAATCCAAAAAAGCACAGCCAAACATGAGCATAAACTTGTCCATAGACACAACTGAGATATAACATATTGAACCCCTCGTCCAGAGTGTCAGTAGTTTAGTGTCATAATCACCCATCAATGCATCAACCCTTCCTTCCCAAGAGTCAGACCAAGATTCATGGGAATGGGGGCAGTGATACGTACGTAACGTGTCTGAATTATCCACATCGCTCATCGCTTTTGGTCTCCGCCCGGTACGCCTTCTCCACGGTAGTCCGGCGGGGCACTTTCGGAAGAACCAGAATCGCCCGCCTCTTGTCTCTTAGGGTTCCGAGGCGGCACCAGCGGAGAAGTTAGGGGGAATGGTTCAGGGATGGGCCCAGAAAGTAGTTGGTCTGCACTCCCCATGCTGTGCTGCGGAACATGCCCTGAGCCCGTACGTCTACTCCCAGTACTGGTGTAGGACATGCTATTTCGACCTTGCGATGGGCTTTCCGAACGTGCTGGAATGTAACCGGACCCAGCAACGGGACGACCGTAATCTGCATATGGATCATATAAATTCACAGGGCCAGTAGCGTCCGCAGCACGCTCGTCGTCGGTGATCGGCGTGCTTAGCGTTGGGTGTGAGCTTAATGAACCAAACCGCTGCCGCATTCCAAAACCTTGGCCGATGTCCTCGTCGTCAATCGGCGCGCGATTATAGCCAGCAGCAGTGAGTGATTCCGAGACCTCTATCTCGTGGTCAATCCTGCGCCTCCTGCGCCTCCGGCGGATGAAGAAGAATATCCACAAGCAAATGGTGGCTGCTGCAAGGCCAACGATCAAAAAGACGCCAGTAACGGCACCGGTGTTGTGGAAGAACCTATAGTACATGAGTATATCGACAACCACGCATTATGCTGTCAAGAACGCTTACTGGGAGGTATTGCCTGAGTTCTCTTCGGCAAGCACTGTCGGCGGATTTGCAATCACTTCGGTGAAGGTCCGGACGCCGCCATTGCTCAAAGTTGAGGTGAACGTTGATGTGACTTGAAGGGGCGCAAATGAGGTCACCTGCCCAAGACTGTTGGTCGTCTGAAGGTAGACAGTGCTCGAGAATGTCGAACTCCAATCGGGCCATAATTAGGGTGATGAAGACAAAAAAAAAGAACGAATACATACCTGGCACGTGGGGTACTGGACGAAGATGTACGTGTAGATGAACTCAAAGTAGAGCTTGAGGTGCTAGAACTGCTGCTAGAGCTGGAGGAGCTAGAACTACTGCTAGAGCTGGAGGAGCTAGTCGAAACCGCCGTAGAAGACGTAGTAGCAGAAGATGACTGCGTAGAAGTCGCCTGCGAAGAGCTGCTGCTCGAGGGCGTTGCTGAAGTGCTCGGTGACGTGCTCACAGGCGTGCTAGTGGGAGATGAAGACTGGAAAGTGGATTGCGTCAGCGACGACGTCGGAGAAGAGCTTGGAGGAGCGGAGCTTGCAGGCGAGGTGACCACAGATGAGAACGTTGGAGAAGACTGCGGACTTCAATGGCGTTCAGAAAATAAGCTCAATACGTACGTAGTCCACAAAAAGGAGAACTCACGAGCTAGTAGGGGTCGACCCTGTGGACGGAAACGAGGAGGGTGCAGTCGTGGGTGCAGTCGACGGTTGGGAAGTAGGTGGTGCAGAGGTAGGCGCAGTCGACATTTGGGAAGTAGGTGGTGCAGACGTGGGTGGTGCAGAAGTAGGTGGTGCAGAAGTAGGTGGTGCAGAAGTAGGTGGTGCAGAAGTAGGCGGTGCAGAAGTAGGTGGTGCGGAAGTGGGAGGTGCAGAAGTAGGCGGTGCAGAAGTAGGTGGTGCAGAAGTAGGCGGTGCAGAAGTAGGAGGTGCGGAGGTAGGAGGTGCGGAGACAGAAACAGGTGGTGCAGAGGTGGGAGGTGCAGAAACAGGTGGTGCAGAGGTGGGAGGTGCAGAAACAGGTGGTGCAGAGGTGGGAGGTGCAGAAACAGGTGGTGCAGAGGTGGGAGGTGCAGAAACAGGTGGTGCAGAGGTGGGAGGTGCAGAAACAGGTGGTGCAGAGGTGGGAGGTGCAGAAACAGGTGGTGCAGAGGTTGGTGGTGCGGAAACAGGTGGTGCAGAAACAGGTGGCACAGAAACAGGTGATGGAGATGGCACAGGAGACGCAGAGGCAGGTGGTGGGGATGGAGCCGGAGGGGATGGGGCAAGGGGTGGATCAGGGTTTTGGGTCGGAACAGCCGGGGATGACGGTGACGGCGCAGGATTTTGCAGGGACGGAATTGGCGGAGGAGTATCCGACATGGTTGATCGTGCGTGCGAAGCGTAACCAAAGGAACAAGAACCAACCAGGAACAGAGAGAGGGAGGAGAGCGTGTGTCAGAAACGGAACACGCACAAGGAGAGCAAAAGGAGAAAGCTGCGCGCAAAAGGCAGGATTATAACAGAGTGGGAAGAGAACAACAACAACAACGAAAAACACCTGACAGACGGCAGGTGCTGGGCACGAGAGAGGGGCGCGGGCGCAAGACACATCCCAATTGAACAACACGAGGTCCGGAGGCCGTGTTTTTGCGCGCGCCCAGCCACCATGATCGACCAGGACCAGAGCTATACCAAAATGGGATATAAAGGCTTACCGGATTGAGTGTCCGGGCCACCAGCGGAATTTTGTCGTCTGTCTTGCATGAGGGTACGGTGAAGAAAGGTAGACAAGGGGGAAAAGCTGGTCCACGCGACGAGGGTGAAACAGAACAGATGCCAAGACAGCTGCGGTTAGCTGCGGTATAAGAGCAACGGTCCGAACAGCGCTACAAGCAACGACGACCGGTCCGTGCCGCGCCGTCTCACGCTTGGCAGTCGATCCCGGATTGCCCCGCGATCGCGTCTCTCAGCCCTCACGCTAGCCTGTGTCCTTGTCTCCGTCTTTTCACCACCTTCATCCTCACCCAAGCAAAGCCATCGTAGCTACCCCACCTACCCCACCCTTTCGCTTCGCACTCGAGATAGGACACCATTCAGGAGCTAAAGCGGCGGCGCGGGCTGCCAAATCCACATTGATCCGCAAAATGCGGTGCACCGTCGGACTTGCCGTCGGACGCAGGTCGGACCTGCACCGCTTGCCGTGTCACGAATTTCGTAACGCTGCCTCTTTGGGGCTTATCGATCCAGGGCTATGCCAGACCTTTTGTCATTTGATTGATTGTCTTCATTCCAATCTCTGATGGCAAGCCATGGCTGTTCGAGGTTGTGCAAAACATTTGAGTCCACGTTCACCACAATCTCTACCGTATGTCAGGTATATGAATGCGAATCGAAAATGTGCCGTGATGTTATGGTGAGCAAGACGGATATGATACAGAAGTACAGTTTGTCAGTGAAGAGTAGCGTGGGAGGTGACGAAGAACTGCAACACAAGTGTCCTGAGGAATTCAGCATTCTTTCACGACCAACCTGATATGTGCATCGCGGATGGTCTGCCGTTTAGTTGGGGTCGGTGGGGTTGAGCAGCTGTCCGTGACGAAACCGTCATTTCCGCGGGTGATTGCTCTTCACGTACCCACCGCCGTTTCTCGTACTCCGTCTCCTCCTCGCCTTCTAGAAGTGCGAGCACCGTCTCAAAAAACCACATGTGCTTTTTGACGAAATGCACGACAATCGTACCCCCCAATCGTTGACCGTTGTACCGCCTTTTTCGGCCCTCACGCACTTGCCACGCATCTTCGGCAGACCATACGCTCGCTGAAATTAATTACCGTCAATAATAAGGTCAATAGATGTTAAAGTTACATACCCTCGGACAAATGGGACATGTCGCTTCCTTCGACAAGCGCTTCGACGCTTTGCGGTACGGTCAAGTTGGGAACTGGGAGAGAGTACCGAGTGCCGAACGTCGACACGCTCGATTTGGCCCATTCAGCTGGTGCCCCCCAGTCTTTATCGTACCAATTCAGCGCAGTCGTCGTGGGAAGGTTGGTTGGTTCCAACTTTCGGTCAAAGAACGCCCTGACGCCCTCCCGGGCACGGGCAGCCTCGGAGGGAAATAAAAAACCATGGGAATATCTGTGATATCAACGGCGTCGTGGGCTAAGTTTCAAAAGAACTTGCGAAATAACGCCAAATAAAGACGCACACTGTACCGCTGCGTGGGTGGTCGTAGATCCAGCAACGCTCTGCAACCCACCGAACCTCCGCTGCACGGGGATGCGACCGCATCCACTTGGCCGTCTGCTTATCCTCAGCGCCACGCACGAGACTCTTGATAGCCGGATCTCTTGAAACCCAGTCGACGAGACTCCAGCTCAGCGCATATAATTCACCAGCCATGAAACGTCGCTTGACCAGATAGCCCCAGTATATGAGTGGATCCTCGGCCAACAACGCGCCGGACGGCGATCGTTGCAGCTCGCTCGACGAAGGCGTTACCAAGTCAGGCCCTGGTGGTGACGACACGCCATCCCAGTGTCTGTCACGAAGATTCTCATGTAGTGCGACGCGTAGACGCGCCTCCAGCTCCGCAAGCATGACGAACGAGTCGTCATCGACTTTGACGACAAAATCAGGGCGCACCCACTCCTGTGCAGCCGATGGCCCAGATGCCCGGTCTTGCCGTGCATAGATTGGGTCGTGCGAGGCGATGAAACGCATAGGACTGGAGGCATTTGAGTACGAGAAGTTCGGGAGAGGGATATCGGTATCAAAATAAACAGGTGGAACCCAGGCCATCGAGGCCGCCCAAGTAAAGAATGTGTGTGTCTTGCCAGAGTTCATGTTTTCTGGGATCGGGAGAATGACAATATCTTTATACTCTGTACATTGCACAAGACAGTGCCATTGGATTGATGCAACGCAAATTAGAAGCATCAAAGGCGTACCTTCCATTTCTACGCGAACACGCCGTTCCCATGCTTTGCGGGGCTGGCCCATTATAAAGCGGACGATAGTCCGAGAAGTCCCGGCGCCACCATCACCATACCCTCCACCGTTACGACTCCGAGGATGAGTCGCCCAAGTGGACCGGATAAGCATACGGCGCTCCGAGGACGAATCCATGGAGAAGACCCCAACGAAGACACCCGCGGGGGCAGTGCCTCAAAATTACTTGGTGGAAATGGAGGCATCGGAGGAGCAGATTCTACCGTGGAGATGTTGAGAAATGTAGGGTGTGCCTTAGGAGATGGAGGATCTGTCGACGTTTCTGGCATTGTGCAGTAGGCTCGCCACGGTAGAGGCTCCTTGTCAGGATTTAATAAGTGAATCAATAAGAAGGTTATTGATAACGCCAAGACGGTAAAGAAAAGGAGAGAAAGAAGCTGTTCATGGGATTTCAGTTGAAAACCCCCATGAGGACGAGAAGACAAACGAGACGTACGATCGTGGAGGGGTGCTTTGGGAAGAAAGGATGTCGGAAGACTCTCCGCAGGACGCGCACCATAGACCTGTATCCCCACACTGCGGGTCGTCGCGGCCCACGACGTGGACGTTGCGGTAGCTGCCACCAACGAGGCTGGCCATCACGCAAGTATGAGGAAGAGTAGGGGCCGAGGAGCAAAGGGGACCCAGGCTCATCACTATCCGTATCTGACGCAGACGACGGGGCAGAATAGAATGGAGGGAGTGGGGAAGGGGTGCGTGAAGGAAGTGGCGTATTCATTGCGGACGAGTTGGGGGACGTTCCAACAGAGAGCTGGTCTGTCGTGTCCAGTAAGGCGAGAGGTGGGGGAAGGTGTTGTGGAGATGTTGGTGTGCCTGAATGAGAGTGTGGGGGGGACCCGGCACCTGGAGACAAAATGGGGATGTTTTCAAACAGGTCATAGGGCCGGGAGCGGGAGGAGAGAGAGATGGAATGAGTAGTGTTCGCTCTGCCCCGAGGCAGAGACATGAGAGCGAAGGAACGACAGGTGACGATGTGGGAAGGAGAAAAAAGAAAATGCAGAGGCTATTCTAGGCACAAACAAGATCATTCATTTCTGTCACTGTTACTCTTAGATCAAATCAACTCTCAACACCGAACACCTTCTGCCAGCTTGGCCTCGATGCAAGTGCATCCCACAAACCGCCAGCTTCGCTCTCGTCACCGTCGTGGTAGGTCCAGGTCCAGATCCGTCCAAGCCCGCAGCTGGCAGCGGAACACGACATCTTTTGCAAATGCAAACCTCCACCCACGTGTTCTTCAATCCGGGCAGTTGCCACCGTTCCGCTGTCACGACCACTGCCCCCAGACAGAATCACCAGTTCGTGCAACCATCCTGCGAGGTGCACATCTACAATCGATATCTGTTCCCCTGCACACATAAAAGCGAGGCGTGGTGAGCTGAATGCTTCATCCGGCATGACTGGCGTACCAAGGGCAAATGGGCCAACGAACTCCTTGCAGACGCTGTTCAGAACAAGTGCAAGACCGACTTCCCATGCCGCTTTGTCTTCTCGAAATACTCCTCACGAGCCTTCCTTCCAGTTTCGCTCAGCTCCGAGTCACTCTTATCAGCGTCATCCAAAACAGACAGGAATTCTCTGTCGCACTCTTCTTCTCCAACCAGAATGTTCTGGTTTTCTCAGAAACGCGGACCTCTTTGGTTTCATCCTCAGCCAGGTAACGCACCAGCGCTTCCTTGCGTCCCTTGAGGAATGCTGAGACGCCGACCGCTGCCGTCCTAAGCGCGGGAAGATCTCTCGCGTTCAAGTGGAAAAGCAACTCGGGCGAAGCAGAGTCCGAATGGAGCAATGCGATGATAGACTTTGCTGTAGAAGACAGGGCTACCGTTGCTGGGGACAAAGCAGGGGCTGGTGCGGCAGATGTCGTATGAGTGTGAGACATGGCCGATCGTGACTTGTCAAGGAAGGCAATCAGGGCCTGCGATGCAACGCTATTCAGCCCAAAGCTCTAACACGTAGCGTGGCGGACTCGCTTCGGTGTCAGCAATAGCCTTGTAACGACTCTCCATTTGAGGTGACAGGGAGTTCTCGAGCGGAACAATCAGCGTCGGCACTGTTCCTGAAGACGCATCTGGGTAAGGGAGAACAGGTGGATGTGGTATGATTTCTACCTTTTGGGTTGAGGCGTAAAAACGACGGCGAAAAGTTCTCGCCTTTGGCTAACGACGTTTGGGTCAACGCATGTCGTTCCCCACACTCGAATCAGACCCACAAAGGTCCACGAGCTTGAGATCATTTCATCTTTGCCATATCCCTTTTCTTCCCTAGGTGGGCGATGACAACAGGCACTATATGAAGAGGATGTGGACGTACAGAGCCACGAGCACTAGAATACAGCGAGATGGTCAGGGCCGATCGATCTGTGAAAGAGAAACAAACCTGCGAGGGACCAGGCTGAGCGTGCATCATAATATAAGACGGCCTTTGGGATGGGATCAGATGAGGACATGATGAAGATGGAAGGGCAAGGCTGGCGGTCTCAGTCTATTGATTAAGCAGTCGACTGGCACGTGATCGAACTTTCTAGATTGCCTCCGCCTCCTCTACTTGCCTCGACCTCCTCTCCTTGTCTTTCATTCCTTCATAATGGCTACCACCCTCAGGTGTGTTCCTCAATCCGTCGTCCTCTACTCTGCCTTCTCACCATATCAGACACGAGTTTTATGAGACTGACGAGAAGCTCACCCTCTCCGTCTTTGACCGTGGCGCGGATCCTGCCAACGTCAACGTGAAATTCCAACCACGCGGTGTTCGTTCCATGCGTGTGGATTGATGTATAATTAATCCTAACAAATTTTCAGATTCACTACGAGAATGGTGACAAGATAATGGATTTTGAGCCGTTAAAAGGTCAAATCGACCCTGAAAAGTCGAGCTTCGTAGTCGGTAAAGTCAAGGTTGAGATCCGTCTTGTCAAGGCCGCACATGGGCGGTGGGGCGGTCTCATAGGCGATGCCCCTGATCGTACGTCCATACCCAACCCAAGATCACACAGTCTGTTCATGACACCCTCTAGCTCTCGCCAATTCTTCCGCTCCGGTCCCAACTCAGCTACAAAGGCTGGGACAACCCTCCCACAGGCCCGTAAAAATTGGGACAGCGTGACCAAGACCATTCTCGACTCGGAGAAACCCAAGACGAGCGCAGAGGACCCCAACGTGAGCGGCGATAGCACGCTGAACGAGTTCTTTCAAAATCTGTTCACAAATGCCGATGAAGACACCAAAAAGGCAATGATGAAAAGTTTCCAAGAGAGTGGAGGCACTGCGCTTAGCACGAATTGGGAGGATGTCAAGAAAGCTCCGGTGCCCATCAAGCCGCCTTCGGGTAGCGAGGCTAGAAAGTGGGAACAGTGACGATTGGGTTGACTTTACTGTGTACCATAGTTTCCGTTTCATTGGGCGAACAATTATGAACAAACCACGCTGGATGAATGTGGCCCCATGATATCAATGATGATTGCCATGAATTTACATGCGGCAGATGGAATGGACGAATGATCCTCCACCACTACATGGAACTCGCTATATCCTATCAACCTTGCCGCTTTGGGGGTATCAGTGCCTGTACAAGTTGCCTAGAATAACCCACTGACCTGTTTGTGGCGAGGGTTCTTGGCGCACAGGATGTACACGCGACCTTTCCTTCGAACTACGCTGCAGCCGTCGCACATGATTTTGACGGAAGACCGAACTTTCATGCTTCGAACAAGGGAAGGTGATGATAGCCCCGGTAAGGGTGGAATGCTGGAGCCCTGCTGATGAGGATGGTAGAGCGATTGGCGCGGGGTAGTCCTGTCCTCGAAAGGAGTGTTCTGCTGGCTGAGAGCAACGCCCTTAGCATGATGGTAAAAGGCAACAGAGACCGATGTCAATGGCTGCCTATCCCAGCCCGCCACGCTCATTTGCTCTACCCGATACATATGTATCCGCTCTGAACACACACACCCACTCTCTCAGCGTATTGCTGTCTTCTGTCAGTCAATATGACCCCCGATACTGAGCGGTCGCGTCCATGCGGAAAGTCTGCCGTCGTTCTCTTCATCTTGACGCTCTTTGCGTTTGCCATAGAGAGTCAGCTCACCAAGTCTGTATCCCCCAAAATTTCAATCGCTTTTTTTTTTGCCCATCTCACCTCCTCTTCATCCCATAGTATGTACAAAGCACGCTTCATTTTCGCCAGCCGTTTTTCCTCTTGTGCGCATTAAGATAACGTGTCCGCCGCTGAAACCCCTCTTACATACTCGTTTATCTCTCTTGCAGCTACATCGTTCACTCCTCAATAGCCATCATCTTCCCACTGCATCTGCTATACCTCGTCCTCACAACGTCTGCGTCTCTGGAATCTCTCCTGGCAGGCTTATCTCTCGCCGTAAAGATCCATTTCGCCCCTAGCAATACGGGTCGTCTTGCTACGTTTCCCTACGGCCGTTTCCTTCGCTTGACGGCCTTCCTAACCTTCGGCCTTAACTTTCCCTCTCTGCTCTGGTTTGTCAGTGTGTCCCTGTCTCCGTAAGCGTCGTCGATCTTGTCCTGCGATGGGGGAGAGTGGCTTACGTCTCTTACGTCTCCCACGACAGCCTAAGCGATATCACGGCGATCTGGAACACCAATGCCTTCTTCGCATACATCATCACAGTACAACTATTCAAGCTGGACTGGGAGCCCCGCAAGCTCTTCGCCGTGCTCATCGCGACCTTCGGCGTCATCGCGGTCGTCTACGGCGACGCAAGGCAATCAGTGTCGCCCCATAATACCGCGATCAACTTGCGTACACGAGCAAGACAGTAATGCCAAAGGCGCCAGTCCTTGGGGACCTACTCACCCTTTGTGCCTCCGTCGGGTACGGTCTGTATCAAGTCTTGTATAATCGCCACGCTGCGTTGCACCCGGATCAAGAAGTTGAGTTGGGTGCCGCGTACGTCCTGCTTCAGGACTCGGATGGCCTTCCTGCCGGTGAACTCGGCGAAAGCGACAAGGTCGTCGACTTGACATATCCACCGCCCTTCGGGCTTTACCCCAACCTCCTTGCTAGTGGAATTGGGTTTATGACACTGTTCTTGTTGTGGATCATACTGCCCATCCTTCACTATTCCGGATATGAAGGTTTCGCGTCCCTGATAACCCCACTATCGTCCTCTCGATTGCCGGTGTAGCAGTATCCGGTTTAGTCTTTAATGCAGGACTATTGGTGCACTCATTCTTGTTGTTCTGTACTCGAATTGATCGCGTCTTTGCTCTTTCAGACTTTGTTGGGTATTTGGGGCCCCATCGTTGTCTCTGTAGGCAACCTCCTGACGATCGTTCTTGTCCTCCTATCCGACATCTCGATGGGGCAAGGTATGGAAGTTATCACGCCGTGGAACTTGGCCGGCTCTGGTGGGATCATAGTGGCGTTCGGCATCTTGGTTTACGATATGGTTCATCATTCGCAATCTCACATTTAATGTACACCTTCTACCTCACTCCACGTGGACATACTACACCAACTTCATACCCTTTACACAGAACTAGATATTCGGAGATGGAACAAAGGAGCACTTCTGCACTCTCACACAGACTTGTCTGATGCGGATGTAAGCCAGGTTAGATGAGTTGGGGCCTGCCAGCTTAAAGTTCACGACAGTGCGAATCAGGTTGGCCGTCCTCTCGCACCGATTCCGCAAGGTAGAGACTAGACAAAATACGGGTCTAGAAGATAGGCAGTAAGTTACAGATAGTATCATGTTGGGGACATGCACAGCGGGATACCTGAATCCAATATATAGTATCAGCGTGCGTGTATCCGTACAAGGGTGATGATAGAGTGCTCCCGAGCATTATCGTATGTAGGCTGATGACAGTCCTTTATATACAAGAACGATACCTCCGGCAAGTGCGCCAGGCACTTGCGCAGGTGTACAGGTCGACCCACTGCATGCACACGGTTGGATGTACTCTTGGAACCGACGGAAAGCAACGCCCATTTCATATCATGTATCGTCTCGAGACCAGCACAACCACACCCCTAGCCTTCCATCATCGACCAGCCTTGTGTCTGACCAATGTCGCGCGTTGTACCTGGGCTAATCGGGAGACCTCGTCCAGAATAGAAGATGCGCGGGACGCATGCCTGATGCTGGACCCCCGACGAGTGAATGCTGCGTTCGCCAAGACGAGGATGCACTTTCCGAGTCCACGCGGCTGAGACCAGGAGCTTGGGTGTATTTCACCGACTTCCTTCTCCCGTGATCCATGCTGAAATGTTTTCTGATGCGATCACCTCCGAGGAGGTGGATGGAGACGGTGGGTAGAGTGATAGCGAAGACGCCCCTGATAGACGGCTGGATTCTCCTGGGGTGTGCTTGTCGGACCGTTCCTGACTGCCAGCCGCCTTAAAGGTGAGCGCTCTGGAAGTGGCGGTGGTACGTTCGGAGGTGGGAGGGGTTGAGCTACCTGCACCGGATGGAGGTCGGAAAATGGGCCAGTGTATCGCCATTCTGCGGTCCGCGAGGTGCCCCGGAGCGCATCTAGAGCAGAGTACCGAACAGGGACGCGATATGATGATGATTTACTCGGCTGAGCTGCGTAGCTGGCCGCGGAAGGTGTGTGTCACTTTTAGAATGGGGCACCGGTAAGCTGTCTCCGCTGCGATTGAGTGGGACGCTGAAGAGGTTTTGCATTGTGGCGATCTGATTACTTGAACCCCCATGGGGCTTAACGTCCCCACGCATTGTCTGTGGAAAGGGGGACGATATTTCCTGCAGCTTTCTTCTGCGACGTTGAATTTTCTGCCGTCGTCGGAGAAAACAGTAAAGAACAAGTACTACCACAGAAGCGATGGCTATTCCAGATGCCAAAAAACGCTGATGACAAGCAGGTGATTCTCGAAAAAGCTAGATATAATATTTGAGTAGCGTGCTTGAGGAAAAAAACGTACGGCTTACGAGTGACTGTTCGAAGGGTTAGACGTGTTGTGTACTGGACTAGAAACTACATGGGTCGCGGAAACCACTTCCCCGTCCGCCATTGTAGTCACTCCTATGCTGGTGATAGAAGGGGGTACAGATACGGTGGGCTGGCCGTCGGTCGTCTCAGCTATTGAGACAGGTGCCGGGAGGGTCGACTGTGATGTCTCAGTTACCATGCTAGTGACCGTGGAGAAGATGCTCTGAGGTCCTCTAGGGATCCCAGAGCTTATTGAAGTCGCCGTACTATGCGTTGTGGCGGTTGGTGATGACTTATAAGGTTCATAAGGTTCGTTGCTAAGTAGTCCATCCCTGGGATATGAATTGTGGGAGTTGGATACGTGGGAACCCGGTACCAAAGGCCAGGCCGCCGCGTTGACCGAGGCGGAGACTGGAGAATGTATTGGGTACGACACAGTCGCCACAAATTGCGGAAATGCGAACGGGGACTGCGACGGCTTTCCAAAAGAGCTCCTTGGGACCGCATGGATGCCTGCGGTGCCTGAATGAGCCACGAGATGGCCGGACGGCGTGTTAGTTATAACGGACAGCGATGTTTGTGGCGGTTTTGAAGAGGCTTCAGGAGGGACTGAAGCAGGCAACACGGGGTGGTTCACGCCAGTAGAAGTGCCACTTTTCGAAGGGAGAAATGTAACAGATCCTGTCGTCGGCTTCTCCAGAACCGGAGTACAGGTCCCTGCCGCCACAGAACTAGAAGGACTCGCCATATCTATCAATAAAGCCTGTCCCGATTACAGATAGAAGGTGGAGTCCGGGAAAGCCGATGAGACGAGAGGAGGCGCGTTTTCTTGTCAAGAGCGTTCGTTCCACTGCAGGGTGCTGCTGCGATAGCTTTTAAGTACGGACAAAGCTCACTGCATGGTAACAGACGGAGACGGACGCAACTCACCGTGTCTACCAGAAAGCGTGGCACCACTCGCACACCCTGGGTGTACTTTCACGGTCAGGGGGCTATAGCCTGGGGAAAAAAGAGCCAACTTTGGAGAAGTTCACATCGGTTCCCCACGACATATAACGTGGCCTGCGAAAGTGGAAAATGAGCCAACAGAGAAAAGGCCATAGCAGAGTGTCAGCGTTGTTATGGTTTTGCGGATTCTCGAATGGCAGGAGAGTGGTTGAATGAGGCTCTGTGGAAGATGGCGCGATTACGTCTCAAGGGAGAGGACGTGCGACCTCGGACGGCTAAAGCATATACTCACTTGCCGTGTTTGGGTCCCTCAACAGCACACCGTGTCGCAGGCATACAACCTGCTAATCAGAGAGAAACCTCACACCCACGTCGTTTCCAGTGCGCTCAAACCCTTGACGTAGAAGTGCTCTATACATCATATTAGGCGGCCGCATATGACTACGAAATGTAACCGTAACCCGTGCTGAGAAAGAAAACAAGCAAGTGGAAAATGAGTATCCTTGAAAATAACACACAGATATTGGTATGTGGTAGAGGTATGTAGTATAGGCAATGAAAATGGGTAGCCGAAAGGAAACAGTGCGCATGATAAACCTTGTCCAAGATCATCAAACTGAAGGCGGGAATGACTGTGGAAATTGCACAGCACTCACCAGCTGTGTCTAGAGTGATGGGGCATTAGCAACACCGTCGTCTCGCTCCTGGTAACATATCCGCCAATCTAAGCTTCCCAGAGCCTCGTCTCCGCCCGCCACTCAAGCTTCCAAAGCTTCCGAAGCTGAGCCGACTGGAGCTACTCACGCGCTGCAGGGCACGATCTCCGTAGCTCACTCCACTCCCTGCCTTCTCTGGGTCCAGTGTTCCAGATTCTATCGATAGCAGAATAGATCGTGCCGCTAGCAGGAACGGCGCCTCCACATTGTCGCCTGTCAGCGAGGACGTCTCGAGGAAGTGGACATCTATCACCAATCAGCCTGGAAATTGCTCGGCCGTCGCAGGAATACATACTATGCTCTGCTGCCCATCTACTCGCCTCTTCCCATTCCACCTCCCGGTCCTCTTCTCGATCCGACTTATTTCCGACCAGAACGACGACAAGGTGCGGGCTTGCCAGTGCTCTCGCATCCCCTAACCATCTTGACAGATTTAGGAATGAGTCTCGACTGCAACGACAGTTAGCCCCTCATCTCGCACGATGATAATAAAGGCATACTTTGTAATGTCATACACTAATAACGCCCCAGCGGCCCCTCGGTAGTAACTACGGGTCACCGATCTAGAAGTATAGATTCATCACGAGAAGAACGGTCAAGTTGGTGTGTTGTCTCACGAACCGGAATCGTTCTTGTCCCGCAGTGTCCCAAAGCTAATTGAGTACTGAGTCCGAGATAAAATAGGACACGCGTCATGATAGGAACACACCTGCAATTTGATCCGCTTTTCCCCCAATTTGACAGTACGGCTTGAGAATTCGACGCCAATCGTATGTTGGGAATGGGCCTTAACTACATAAACACATGGTAGCCGGCTCGTGACGATCGTGGGCAGAAAGTCGTACAGTTGTTGTGAGTAAAGTGGTGCAGCAAACATGATTTTCCGGCTCCTGCTTCTCCTAATAAATGAATTTCTCAGTGAATAGAGTGTCAGGGTCATTCAAGTGACAAAGACGGACCAATGATGATGTACTTCATGAGGAAGTCTGGAGAGAAGAGTTGGATTTAAAGGCCACTGAAGAAGGTAGGGACGAACCGTATGTCTCGACGAGTTCTGTAGCATCCGTAGCGTATTCATTCATGGCTTGTGTTGAGATTGGATTGACAGGTGCGGGTGCTGCGAGTAGAGCGGGGCATCAATGCATCAAGTCCGGATCCGCTGACCTATCGGATCATTCCCAACTCATCCGTGGGAACTCCCCCGGGCCGACAGGCGTCCGTTTATTTCCCATCCGCCTCCAACTGGATGTCACACGAGCACGAGCACATCACGATTCCGTACTCTTGCGATATCCTCCTCCTGAGGTTCCATGATTGCCAAACTAAACCCCTCTGGGGATATCCTTCCTCGAACTGGACTTTGACCGCGTCGCGTCCTGGATAGTACCGTGACGACTTTCTCATGGTTTAGTCCGCAAATGACGGCATACTTACTAAGTTTCAAGGTCTCGTTGAACTGCGATCCTGGCTGCGCTCGTCTCCGCAGTGCGCTGTGAATAGACGTCGACCCGACCGATGGCGTTCGCCTCTGCAAACCAAGACAAACGGGATATCAAATCCAGTGCCATTACCGACCTGGTAGCTTTCTTGGCGGTCTGGATTTTGGAAGAAATGAGGCCTGTGATAGCTTGGCTGACCCGTATGGGTATCCTCCGTGGCAGCAGAAGCTGTACGGGGAAGTCGCTAAGGAAACATGACTGGATTTCAATGGGGATAGGAATATTCCCATTTAACCAGATCATGTCTTCTGGGCTTCATCAAAGTCCTCAGGCGCATCAACTTTGCCCGGGTGGGTCCACTAAAGAAGACGGGCAATTGCTCCACTTTTATGCCGCTTCATCCATAGGTCTGATAGGGCTATAACTGTTTATCGGTAGGTACGGGGTGTCCATGTAATACCTGTTTGGTCATTAGGTTATACCGGCGTCCGCTCCTGATGGTCTTTGCACATGTTTCTCACCACGCCAAGGCCTGATCGGATCCCTTCCAGACTTCCATACTACAACTGCATGGGTGGTGGTAAAAGTAGAAATGGGTGGAAGCTTGTCCTCTATGGTCTATTGTGGTGAGCGAAAAATGAGCGTGTGAGAGGCGCTTTGCCCATATATTGTCGAAAACTTTATCTTGTGTGTCTTGAGGTGAGTCATGAACTCGGCACCACATCACTACCATATCCCGCCGTGTTAGCGTGCATCTCCGGACAGTTCTTCGAGAACACTTTGGTGGTCTGTCACGGGCGAGGGGGACGTCGGCACTTGTAGGTGCTTCCCAACGCATTCGGCAACTAGGCCCAACATTTGAGGACAGCTGGGCGGATGAAGGGGGTCCTGGTCTCGATGGGGGGCTGCTATATTTGAGATGGTCAATAAAGTTCTGCAAGATGCTCGGATCCGACTTCTTATTGGAAAGTTGCTGGAGCGATCGGACCGAGTTTGTCCGTCGATTTCGTCACTTGTCGGAACTCTGGCCCGTCAGCCGGGGCGAGGTGTTGAAGTAAGCCGGTTTCCGATGATGTATTTGAGGGCTGCTTCGCCCACAGATGTTAGGTCATGGCCAAATCACTCACTCTACACCCTTCAATCATCCCGCGACTCGATCCCGAATATGCCGCTTTCCACAACGAGCACATCATTCACCTACCACAAGTGCATGAGTTACCGTGGGATCCTTCCACCCGCAATGCCCAAGTAGTCCCTGGTTCTTCTGAGCCTCTCCCTGTTGCCAAGGTGGAAGACTTTGACCTCAGTAGGTGCCGAGTACGCGTTTTCACACCTGAGGAGTCCCGGCCCGAGCCTGGATGGCCCGTATTGATCTTCTTCCACGGTGGTACGGATATTCCGCAATCACGTGAGCTTTCTCATGCTTCCTGCAGGTGGCTGGACACTCGGTAACATCGATACCACGAATTCATTCTGCACCAAGATGTGCAACGGTAAGGTATACAACCATCATCCAATCTCACGGTGTTGACCAAATTTTCAGATGCCAAATGTGTTGTTGTATCAGTAGATTATAGGCTCGCGCCAGAAAACCCATACCCGGAGGCAGTAGAAGATGCCGTCGAAACCCTGCAATGGGTATCGGAACAAGGAGCATCCACACTAGGGATTGATACGAAGCGCATCGCTGTCGGCGGCGCCGCCAGGCATGTCACCTCATTATGAAATCCTCACGAGCGCTAATGGCAGAAGCGTGCAGTGGGGGTAACTTAGCCGCAGTGCTCACGCACAAAGCGGCGCAACTATACCCACCTATTCCGCTAACCTTTCAACTCCTGATTGTCCCTGTGACAGACAATACGGCTTCAGCCTCAGGAATTCCGCATGCTTCCTGGCGCGAAAATAAGCACGCTCCTTGGCTAACACCAGCCAGAATGTTGTGGTTCCGAAGACAATACCTTCCCCACGAATCAACTAGGGCGCGTTGGGATGCATCACCGCTACTCGCACAGGACGAGATGTTTCGCAAAGTACCTAGGGCTTGGATTGCGATAGCAGAGCTAGACATACTTCGAGACGAGGGGATAGCATATGGCAACAAGTTACTGGCGGCAGGGGTCCCCGCCGAAATTAATACCTACAAAGGGGCACCACACCCGATTATGGCCATGGACGGTACGTACCGCCTCACAAATGATGATATTCGTCCTTGTGTACTCAATTTTTTCACCATTCTGCATTCAGGGTAAGTCGGTGTGGTTCATGCGGTGATGTCCGAGCTTACACCTTCGCCTCAGCGTGCTGACAATTGGGAAACAATTGGTCTCAGACGCAGCAGCTGCACTGTCCCAAGCATTCGAAATAGCGTGATAAGCGTTCCGAGGTGCACAAAGATAGTGAACGAGGCGAGGCGAGTTTCGCAATACCTGATCAGTGTTATGTGCTGTAAACAATTGGAACAAGGGCAACATGTAGGAGATTAATCTTAGCGAGAAGGCAAACACATGACCTAGAGATGACACTTGATACGACACACTGGGCATTGACGGGATCTACTTTTGACAAGAATCAAGCGCATTGATTGATATATTTAAAGAATGCATTAAGACCTGCCTCTGTGCATGTGTCCGTTTAATGAGCTACGAGGCTCAAGGCATACACCTGCACAGAAGAAAAAGAAAAAGTGAAGCATGATCAGCAAGGAAACGTAGTTCTATAGCCTATTTCGCTTTTCGAGTCTCTGTTCATTACATCCCAGAATCAGTAAAATTGAGACAAGATTTGAGACCTAGCAGCTAAAGAATTTTGATTTTTCACTGGTGGGCCTGCATAATGGCGTCAGATATGAAGGCCGCTGAGACTTGTTTGCCGCCAAACCACCGCCCATTTAGACCCTGCATGGCCTTTCGGGCGGCATCGACGTTGCCGAACTTCAAGTAAATCTCCCCCTAAGTATTGTTAGTAGCTGAGCTTCGCGGGTGCAATATCGACTTCACCTGTGACTCCCTTTCGACTTTGATGCGGTCGACTGGACCATATTTCGTTTCGCATTCACCCTTGACATCATCCGCGAGCTCCCTGTCCCAGTCGGCGTCGGTCTCCCTGAAAAAAACAACTAGGGTAAGAAAGGTCGTTACAAGTGCAACGCCGCGTACTCTTCAGGACTGAACATGTTCTTGAGCAAGACACAGCGGGACTCCATTGCCTGAATATTTGGCCTCGCTCTATAGATTATGGCGATCAGTCATATAGGGATTCTGACCAGAACTTGGAACTAACACAGTCTCAAGCTTAGACGTGGGTTCGATCCTGGCAAGTTTCTGCATCAGTGCTTGGCGAGATGCTGCATTCAGATTACCGCCTAGAAAAAAATTAGCATCAGATGTAACTGCAAGAATCGTCTACTTACCGCCCGCTTCGTCCAGTGAATCCTGAGAAGTGTATTTTGTAGCACCCTTCTCGTGGACAGTATTGACTCGGAGCTAACAGAGGGTCAACGAAGGTCAGCAGAATAATAATAAAAACCAGAAAAGTTTATTACCGTCCGACCAGCTAACTCAAAGCCATCCATCTGTTCCAACGCCATTCTTGCGTCTTCTGATCTTTTGTACCTAAATGGATATGAATGCAGGATTTCAAAAGGAATCACAATGGCAACATACTGTACGAAAGCATAGCCTTTGCTTCGCCCGGTTACAGAATCTTTATGAAGGTCGACAAACTCCAGCTCTCCGAAAGGTTCGAAAACCTGTTTAATGTCGCTTTCCGTGAGGTTGAAGTGGAGCGAACCAACATAAAGTCTAGAGATATTTGAACCTGGATTAAGGTGAAATTCGCCTAGGACTACGTACTGCATGGCACCTCCGTGCGGAGCACTGACGCCGGGGGGAAGATTCAAATTGCTGCAACAACGTCGGTAAGAATAGGAATGCTGCTCAAGTGGGAATTATACATACCCGTCTCCTGGGTGAAGTCTGTTCCTTTCGGCTTCGGTCAACTGGACCATGATAGGTAAACCCATCACTACCGTGCCACTGAGAGAAAGAGCCTTGTCGACCAAGTCAATTGTACGAAACTCCACATAGCCAATTCTAGATCAATTCGTCAGAATGGGCAGCGTAAAAGTAAAAAAGTCTGACCCTTTAGAACGTCTAGACAACCGATCTGTGACAATTCGAGCATCGAGAACAGTGTTCTCGCCCAATTTGTCCTCAAAGAAGTATCCCAGATCACGAGCTGTGAGACGAGCAGCAAGTTGAGACACAAATACCGACCGGGCTTCAGAGTCATCCTCCCTGGGTTCATCGTTCATCGGATCGTCTGGCGGGGGCTCATATGTAGGAGATTTACGCCTGAAATATACATGTGGTTCTATAAGCGGATTGTTGGAACTCTCAAAGGGAGAACTGAAGGCGTACGTCAACGGAGGCGGGGTCGGCTTGCGCCGAAGGGCTTCATCTTCTGGGCGAGAACGGCGCTCATCGCGGCGACCCCCACGATCCCTTCCGTACCTAGGTGAGTCGTCGAATTCGTCTCGGGGATCGCGAGAATGCCTAGAACGTCTATCACCATGATGATCCCTGGAATGTGCCCTCTCAGAGCTCCTGCGTGGACTGTCCCGAAGAAGAGGAACAGAAGGAGTATCGTCTGCACTTTCCTCGCCACGTTTTCTCTTGTGGCGATCCTCTTGTGCGTCGTCGCCGTCTTCCTCGCGCCTGCGTCGACGACGGTCTCTCTCATAGTCTCTATCTCTATCGCGGTGGCTGTGCCGGTCGTGGTCACGATCGCGGTGCCTTCGGTCTCTGTCTCTTTCTCGTTCCCTATCCCGGTCCCTGTGAGATCTGTCACGCCTCTCATGGCTACGGCTAGACCGTCTCCTATCGTCTGATCCCCGTTCGCGACGTCTGTCATGACGGTCTCTTTCCCTAGACGGTGACCGATGAGACTTGCGCGTCCGCATAGTGTCAGAAGAGTGGTCCCTGGAACGAGCGCTAATATATGCGTCAGAATGGAACGTAAGCAGTAAGACGAAGTGCATACGATCGCTGGTCCACGTTGATCGCAGTACCGTTCTCAGACATTTTTTAATATGTGGATGGTGAATAGGTCAGTGTCAAAGGATGTCGTCTGAGAAAAGGTAGGAAACTATTATGTAATCGCAAACAGTCCTGTTTGCGCTCTGCCAAAGGGTTATGTAATCAACAGCACACTTGGAGTGTTCAAGTCGAGGCATGGAACAACTCACGCCCCTCGTACTCAGACAGCCTACCTCAGAGTCATTGATGTCACATTTATCTAGAGATATGCTCTCGAGACACAATAATGGAGATAGGTACATAATAATGGAGAACAGTGTGGATGTGCTGCGGTTAGCCATAAGAGGCACAGAAACGTAGATAGTGGGCCCGGACAACGGCAGAATAAATAATTAGTGGATGAAGTGTACAGGGACGTGAATCGGACTACGAGGACGTGTCTATTTGCGACAATCAGCGCAGGGAATGGTTTGAGGGTGACCATACTCACAATAGTGATATTCATCGATGAGTGGCATCCAGTCACGTAGGAAAGCACCAAGAATATTTAATACAGGCCATTGAGCACTACTTTCGGCGAACGATTCCATTTTGGGCCTAGGAAAGCAAAATACTCAGGATCGTCGAATCATGGAGGCGAAACATGACTCTATACCGTGTCCAGCTTTCCCAGACCGAGCCCCGGAAGAGATACCAAAAGAGATCACGGTCTCTTCGAGCATACTCCTGGCGCTCAAGAGCGGAGGAACTTGAGGGTGAGCGACGCAAATTACGTGATACAAGCTCAAGAGCAAGAGAAACCATGAGCGGCCGATTCGATTTGCGCTCTCGATCAGAAGAGAGGAGGAGCACTGGTGGTGTGTTAGATGCTAAAGGTAACGATGTGAATGGCGATCTGACCGTAAATGAGTGGTCGAAAGATATAAATGCTCTCAGCGATCAACTCTTGAGGAGCTAAAAACGGTTTGACGAGCGTTGTGGGATTTTTCACAATCGATGTTGTCAGCGCCTTGGACAGAAGAAAATCCTCGACCACAGAGGTCTTGTTAGTTGGCGGGGGTGTCGTAAGGAGCGGATGAGCTGGCAATGGTTCGTGGTTATTTCGAAGGTGCTCGGGAGTGCTCGGGGCCGAAGAGCCTAATGAAGACGCAACGAGGGTTGGTGACGAATGGGTGGAAGGGGGTGGTAGGCTCTCTGGGTCAATGTCACGCTCGGGGATAGGTGGCGATATTAACGGCCGACGAGTGATACGCAAAAGTGTGAACTTAAGCACGACCCTATGTAAGAGATAGGACGTGAACATCAACATCAGGATGATGATACAATCACCGCCACTCACTTGACTGCCTCTAACAGTGTAATCGCTCTCCACCGACTTTTTGAACTGACCCTTCTTCGAAGACCCATCTCCAAGAGAAGTTCAACGAACCGGATAAGCTCGAGCGTCCTCGCGGTCCATCTGTATCGAGTGTGGGTGTCTGCCCAAGCACGAGTGAATCGGGAGTGTAGACTGGGCGGGAGTAGAGGCCTGTATTTTGGCTCGTTCCCGACAGCCCTATTTAGTAGTGTGTCGTGGTACAAGCTCAGGGCATTGAGCGATGTAGACACTGGAGAAAAGGTCAGGAGGAGGGCGACAGATACGGAGGAACGGACTAACAGGCCTCAGAAACCAGTTCAGCGTCCTTGAACCGGCCAGGCAGGAGCCAGGTAACCGAACGAAGAGTTGATTCGAGAGAGGATATTGTTGAAACGTTCTGAATGAGAAAGGACTCATAACGAGCGAGGGCCGAAGACATCGAGGGCAAGTGAAGAAAGGGAGCGGGAAACCGGGTGAGGCCAGCAGAGCGGCCAGAAGAGAGGTCACGGTACTGGGGACTGGCTTGTCCGTCCGGGCGTGGAGCCGGAGTGATTCCATGTGATAGGTTATTGGGGTCGATGTCCATGGGAATACTGTACAGTGAGCCAGATCGTATTTCAATGACTGTTTCAGTGACTGCCTCGAGTATCACATAAGGCTGACTCCAGCCAGCCACGAGGCAAAATCCGTCCTGATACAGTATTTTCGTCGTCCCAGAGGCACCTGCTAGTCGACTGCAGTGCTACTCGAGGCCCTCGAGCCGCCTGTCTCCCGCACCGCACTCCTTGGGTATACAGCCAGCCAAACTCGTTTCCGTATATATATGAAATCTCCCCGCCGTGTCATTGCATACATCTCTCTCTAAATTATTAAACATGTCCTCCGCCCCCATCGACCACGCGGCCCTGTCCTATTTTCAAACCAGCCCCGTCCGAGGCCAGCTCGAACCCTACGAACCCCAATCGCGGACAGGGTGGCGTTATCTTCAATGTACTGATACCCCCAATGAACTCAAGGTATGTCACCTACTGACTCTTGAGGCCTTCCTTCCCTTATCTCTCTTTTTCTAGGTTTTGTTGCCTCCCAAGACCGCGATGCTCTACAGCCAACTTCTCCAGTACGAGTCTTCGGAGCTGGAAAGGGGCAGGGCCGCCGATTGGGACCGCATCCTCCACATACGGCACCTGAAAGACCGTATGATACGCAAATGTCAGCGTCTTTCGCGCATGACACACACTCCCGGCACAGTTCCCGCTGCCTTTCGTATCGTCCATGCACCACCCGACTTTCGCCTCAAAGAAATGGAGCGTTGGTTGCGCGATCAGGAATCGCGTGGCAAGAGCACAAAGGAGGTTCGCCGGCAACCATCGGCGGAGACAGCAAACACGCAATCTCAGTCCTCGAACGCAGCATACGCTCATCCACAATCATCCCGCGGCCCTCGCCCGCCTCGAGTTCCCACCTCTCCGGCTCCACCGCAACGTGGTTCATCGACTCGCGCACCAGGTAGCATGAGCGCCATGCGTCTGGGTCCACGCGCAGCTCGAATTACGTCGACTCCCGCGCGTCCGCAGAATCACCTCGCCAACGGCCATCGCTTCACCCCCAGGTCGCCCCGCCACGCAATAATTTCCTCTCTCCCGTCGTAGAAGAGCGGACCGAGTCCCCACCACCGTCCACTATTCTCACCAACCCGTACGGCGAAACGCCCCAACGTGCTGCGGAGGAAGGCGTGTTCCCCACGGACGATGCGATGCGTGCAGATGTCATCTCTCCAGACCCGCTCCCACATCTCTACCGTCCCCCGAGCATCCTTCCGCCGATGGGCGAGTTTGTCGCTACCATGATGGCAGGTTCTTCAGAGCCCGTCATGGAATCCGCACAGGCTCCGCTGATGCACGGCATGCCCGAGCCCTTTGCTGAGTCGTTCTTGCCCGTAGAACCAGTAGCACCTGGCATGCCTGAGCCCACTCTGTCCGCCGTCCCGGACCAGCCTACCGCAGGGCCGCCGCGTACACTTGTGCGACGACGCAGTAGTCTCAGGCAAAATGGCGGTCGCTCCAGCGCGAATGGCACGCCAAAGATGGTGTCGTGGGCCATGGATCGCGATTGGGCGGATTACCTGACCAAATTTGATCATGTCGTGTATGCAGCAGAGTTTGCTGGTTTGTCTCATTCACGTATGTGCTGTTAGGGTTCTGACTTCCGGCGCAGGTAGTGAGCTCGAAGAAGCCCGCAAGAAGTTCCAGGAAGAGATATCTGGAGTGCAGAATTTGCGTCTGACAATCACTGGCGCACTTGAGCGTCTGCGCCTCGAGTCCGATACTCTGCAGCGCGAGGACACTGCTTTACGTGCACATGAGGAACGCATGGTCGCGACCTTTGAGCGCTTGAAGGAGAAGGAATCGAATTACAAAGAGCGAGGTAAAAAAAATTTCCGTCGTTTCTTATATCCGGGTTTATATCCGGTTTTCACTATCCATTTTCCGCTGATGGAATTTTCACTCAACAGTTCACGCTGTCGTCGAAGAAAGTAAGCGCGCCGTCATCGCCGCCGATAATAGACGGGAGAGCGCAGCGGTCAGCTGAACGGTGGAACCGAAATGTCAAAATGATTTATGAGCCTGATCCAATACCATCTATCACTATTCAAGACCGCATTGACGCTACGACGCGGCCTTCAGTTTCCCTGTAAGTTATACCAAGTAGATTGGGCACCATGCGATAAGGGTGTTGTTTGTGAATCAAAGTATCGGGCGTTTTATGTTTATATACATTGATTCCTTGTGTTTATAAATCACGTCTTCTGGAACATGGGTGCAGCGTGCGTACTTGAAGCGTTTAGACGCCTTGGACATTCAAGGACTATATTCTTCTCAAGGAATGCGAAGTTTGAAGGAACTGAAGCGAAGACCAACCGAGGTCGGATCATCCAGTACGCCCAGTTTGGGGTTGCGGCCTTGATTTACGTTGATTGTATACTACCCGTATCAAGGTAGTACTACTGCATGCGAAGAGCGAGGAATTCTAACGAGAAGATCTGATTATTGTTCTTTTACAGACACCGCAATGCCCGCTTACTGTAACTGCTAATTCTTTTTTAACGAACCGGAAATTGAACGGAACACGCGGAACACTTCCCCGGACCTCCGAGGGGTCATAAACACGTGATCTTCGATGTGATGTGCGCGGAGCGCTCTTTGGAAGAAAGGCCCCAGTGACCCTACCTGTCCGCGTAAAGTTTTACTTTGCCCCATCTGGACACCAACAACCACAGCGAGAACAAGAGCCAGTCGGTCATAACGAGCCTGAGCCCCCCTTGGTTTTCTGATTCTTTCTTCCGAATAACTATTTGTCGCCGAGTTTCTCTTGGTCCACGGCGAACAAGATGGCCGCTCGCAGACCTCTGACTTCTCGACCGATCGATCTCTTTACTTTATTTTCTTCCTGGTACGTGTCCTTACGACAATCCCTACCACCCCATTCTCCAATCCAATACAGCACCCCAAAATTTCCCCCGTTTTTCCAAATTAAATTTTTTTTTTGGAAATAGGTCCACATACCGGCCACGCTGTTGATAGACTGCCAGGCGATATGGCCGAAGCAATTTCTCCCGGAGCTCGTGCAAGCTATCCCCCCTCTGTACGTGAGCATGTCGGGGGATCCACTCATAGGTCGTGCCATGGGCATCCTCGGAAATGGATCTGAGCTCGCGTGGTTCAATCTTTCATCTATCTAGAAGCGTACGTGTCCCTCTCCCCGTTTCTGTGCCCACCCCTGATCGGACCTACCTCTCGGACATATGCAGTCTGTTTCAGCTTCCAGTTTTTGTCCTCGGCGCTCGTGGCCTCTGGCGAGGTAAGCGACCTGTCTGTCTATCGTACACGCCCCTCCTCATGTTGTGAACCACATTTCAGACTCGCCGGGAATATACAGCCTCCTTGTGCTGTACGGTGCATCTACATGTACAACCACTCTTGCGTGCGTTGCGACCATCATAGGTACCCCTACGACATCCGCCACAACCATTGCACAAAAGGTCATTTCTATTACCCTTGAACAGCGCGTCTTGCTTCTCTGCAGTTACGTACCATTTTTCATCATTCCACTATGCATTGCAGTGGATATGGCACTTCGGCTACAGAAATTGGCATCTGCGGGCGTTCGTGCACTAGAAGGTTCCAAAGAAAAGTAATGAACTTCTGCCACATATATACCGTTACAGCATACCCTTTGGGTCGGCGTCATTTCGTTGTTTCTTTGTGATGGTTAACGTGAACGAAAGATGTGCGAGACAATTATCAAATTCATTGACACTGTTAGCAACTAGTCTAGGTTACACTAACGTGATAACATTTCCACTGCTCGAGGACCATAGAAAAATGATAGTCCATCAGCCTTAGTGACACAAATGTTACTCCAACTTAACCCCGGGCCGCGCGGTCACCCACCAGTACCTTACCAGGCCCAGAACAGAAACCTGAATACACAGAATGATCACGATGACCACCGCAAAAATCCAGAATTCTCCATTATTATTGCGGGGTACGGTAACGTTCATAGAGGCTATCCCTACAATCATTTCATGAATTGGTTGGTACACAAACAATCATAGTGTACACATACCGATGACCACGGACGGCGGCACGACCACCACAGTCACCACGGCGAGTACAAACATCCCGTAGTCACGCTTTGAGCGCGCGCGCAATAGATCCATGTTCAGATTCTGTAGATACATCGGGTGCGACTCGCTCAACATCCGTTCATAATGCGCCAAGGACTGTTGCAACGTGAGGATATGATCTACAGAGCCATATTCAGTTGACATGGTATACACACCGATACTTCGCGGCCTCACCTTGGACATCGCCGAAGTGGATGGCAACTTCTACGTCGTCACTGGCATCTGGACCATCCGAGGCCAACAGCCGCTTGCGGATCCCGGTGATGAGCTCTGGTTTGGTCGCCAACACGCGTGCTACAGACGTGGCCAACCGCCTCGTTCGTGCCATGCGGTGGAGATCGAAGGATGCGTGGATAAAACTCGGCTTGTCCTTACGAGGCTTGTTTCTCACACAAGAGCTGATGAATCGAGAAATGGCACGGCGCCAGCGCCGTAACATGAGACCACAGGTTAACCTGGGTAGCGAGAACTGGGTGACGCCTGTTTTAACGGAAGCCGTGTCCACAGAGAATGTGCGCTTTTCGTCAACGACTTTCTCCCCTGAAAGGGACCGCAGTGCCCTGGCTGAAGGGATGGCTTTCCCAGCTAGTAGGGTCCGCGGGCCCCGTGTGTTGGCAAGGGGGATGGGCGAGATGGTGGACGCCGGATTGTCCTCATTATGTACGACGGATTCTATGGCCGTTACATGTTCCTCGATCTCTTCCACGAGAGGAAAGAATGAATCCACGACGGAGTCTAGTATTCCATGAGCAATCCAAGCTGTGGGTGGCGTGAGGTTTCATAACAAAGACAAAACACGATGTCGGCATACCAGATGACTTGCGAGTGGTTTGTGCAGCGGCCTTGAGCTTTCCGCGGACACGTTCGAGATGCTCTGCATCACCATATTAATAATATGAATACATGCTGCCAGAAGGTTTCACCTGAGATGTTTGAAAAATGGAACTACAGTATCGTCAACAAAGAGTGGGCATGTGTAGATGCATGACACAACTCACGGTGCATATGCCATCTCGGAATACAACCAAGTATATGCAAGTCTCATTTACAGCACCCAGTATCTGGGAACTGCCAGTCTTTTGACTGGCGATGTCAAGCCGCTCGTGGCGAGTCGAGGATTCGACTGCACGAAAGATGATAAAATAATAACCGAGTTTTGGAAACAACTCAAATTTCTCGCGTGGTTCCCGCTGTAAAACATCCTCCAGGGTCAGTGGGTGAAGATGTAACAACTATTCTTCAAGTAAGCTTGACCATCAAAAGAAGAAATAGGCTATTCACCCGGCCCAGTGTCTTCATATCTTCCCACGACGGACTTGAGACGTCAAGCCACCAAGCCTGTTGCGGCTTTCCTGCGACCGGATCTCGCCGAGATGTCGACGCGGTTTGTGGTGGGTCTAGTGGGGGCGTGGTAGAGGACATCTTATCTTTCCCCTTTTCCACCGTGGATGATAAACCGTGAGGCGCATCGATACGAGATGCGTCGCTAGACTCGTCCATGGCCGAGTGAACCGGGGTGGGATGAAGTTGGCGCGAATGATGAGGTTCGTCCAACCCAGTTCTAGAAAAGCGCGATCGGTGTCGCGGACGACGGGGTTTGCCCGATTTTCGCAATAGTGGATTCAAATGTGGGAGCATCACATCCAATGAGAACGTGCGCACGACCCGTTGTTCTTCCTCGATAGGTCCCGCCTCCTGCGAGGGAGATGGAGGAGGAACATAGAGGTTGAACTCTCGAGGGACTACCCGACCGATCTCGCGAGCCCTAATGCGCGCAGCCACCGCTCGCTCAGACTCTGCACGATGCTGAATGTCTGCGAGGCTGGGAGGACGACGCTTGCGACGCGACGACTTGTTGGCAGTGCGGAAGGACGAGCGAGAAGACTCCGAGGAGTTACTCGAGGTTATGGAAGAAGATGAGTCTGCCCAGTTTTTGCGCGCCCATCGAGTGATTGCTCGTTCCAAGCCAGTTGCAAGGGCACCGAGACGACCACCGGCCAGACGAAAAGAGCCCGAAGATGCAGTTGAATATGATTTTAGGGATGTTGCAGCCCCAGCTCTGTGGTTTGGGGTGATGGGGATCTATCTCCACGATAGATGTCGTCGTCTTCGTCATCGACGAGTTCATGATCATTGATAAAGATCTTGGGTAAATCATGCTGAGACGGAGGGTCCATGGTGTACGAAGCGGGGTATCCGACGCAAGAGGTGGTGGGGACGTGAGGCCATGAAGGACAGGGACCAAAGTAGTCCTTTTTATTATGTGGCAGTAAAATTTAGCAAATTACTTTCTCACACGTGCTTGCATCTCCAGCTAGAAATCAAACGTAACAACAATAGCGAGCAAAATATTACAGTAATACAACATGCAGACGGGAACTGATGTACCACAAACGCGTAACCCAATAGAAGAAAAATTAGAGCCTACACAGAAAAGGCGCTATCACTGCCGGCGCAACTGCGATCTATCCTCGCGCGCAGAATCATTCTGCAACGACTCGTCGACCTCTTCATGCGGTTTCCGGGGCCCCATGCTCAGTAAAGAGCCAATCGCCATGGCATCCCTCGACCGTGGAGACTGATCGACCGAGGCACTGCGCGAGGAATACGGTGATGACGGACCAGGCGGCGGTGAAGGAGTATAAGAACATGGAATGGGGCGATACGTGGACGGCGGAGATTCTGAAGTCCGAGTGCGCTTATGTGAATATACACGTGTAGTACGCTGTTGGCTTGGCAAATCATTGGTACTATATGCACAATGCGACGTCTGTGCTGCGGAGGACCCTGGGGATTGATAGCCGCCATTGTGATGCGATGATCCTGGCGGTTCGATGTGGAAGAGCAAGGAGCTTCCTGCGTCTGCCTCGAGAATATCTGATAGTACTCGAGCATAGAGCGATGGAGAGAAGCGACAGACGCTATCCTCTGTAGAGCAAACGATGGATATGGGGTTGAAGCAAGAGGTTATGAACGTCAATACCTGGTCCTCGGCGCTCTTAGCATTGAGCATGGCCATCAGCATCTCGCGATCGCCGTCCCCTTGCGAGCGGTAGGCTCCAAGAATTTCTCTAGGGTGGGTGGTGGAGGCTATAAATTGTTGAGAGGTTAAGAGCGGAGAGAAAGAAAAGAAAAATACTGGTCGAGAACTTGCCATGTGGAGGCGAGAAGAGATTTTGAAGAGCGAGGATGGTCATCTGAGGGATGAGAGATGGAAGTCATGGGCGAGTTGAGCAGCCAAACGCGAAGCCAAGCCAAAGTCTTTTGAGCATCGCCGTCATCCCTGCGTATATTTAGAATGCCAAGCCAACGCGCTATTTTTTCTTCGCTCGCTGGGTCCAGGGTACCGCGCTGTCTCTCCACCCCGTCCTCCGATCTCGCCACTCGTGGCTCGCTTCTGGCTTTGCTCAGCACACAACCGGCAGAAGGGGAACATACAACTGGTAAGGACCACGGAGACCTGAGGGATGAGCGTGCTATTTTTGTCACTTTCTCTTGGCGCAGATATTCTTAGAACGAGTTCTTACGCCAAGTCCCGAGTTTCCCGTGATTGCTTAGTCACTCGCTCGTCATCATACCTGATCGGCATCACGCTTGGACCGCAGATATCTTGGCAAATGCAGCCCCCCTAGGTAGGCGAATTGATGCATAACAGTTACCGCGTTACCCTTTGCAGTAGGTGAATGGCGCATTTGTCGAAGGCTCAAGTCGGCTGGAACTGACAGGCGGTTGAATTTGACCGTGAATTTGACCATGTAAAACATCGGGCGCGTATGTGTTTCAGTATGCCTAGCAACCTATTTGGGTACGGCCGTGATGATGGTCACCATCCTGCGCTTCCCGGCAACAAAATAGTCTAAGCTTACATGTCTGGACGCCGTCTATCAGAGCGCTCCTGTGGTGCATTTCGGAAGCTGCTGATCCGGAAGGTACGTCCTGACTGACTTGTTTTAATACGGAAACCGCTCATTGGTTCCCGCGATTGCTCTTATTCGCGCCCATCCATTGTATGTCACATCCAGAACCGGGGTATGCATGCCAAACCTGCATGCCAAACCTTTTCTGTTGATCACAGCCGAATTGTACAGTACATCCCACCTGACAGCCGAGACTTCTGGGGTACAGGGCACACTTCGGACGGATCGTTTTGTTACGTTCCAAAATTGCGCGCCCCAAAGCCGCGACAAAACGTGATCTTGCCTGGTTTCCAATCGAAAACGCCAAGCGGTGAACGAATGGAATCTCCATGTCTATATTCATTTCAAGTTGTACGGCGCCTGGACTCATGTACAGTAGTATGTTTTGGTGTGTCATCCAAAGTTCAGAAAGCTGACTCTCGCTATTCATTTACCCAATCAGTGAGCCGCACAGTGTTTGACAAGTACGTTTTCCTGGATGACGTAGGGCACTCATATGAGAGCCGGCGCCGACTCTAGTCACCGCGCCCTTTTCTATGACCGGGATGTGCTCCTTCGGCTACGGGAATGTAAACGTCGGTTATCAGTCCAATCTCCATCTGTATCCTCGATGGCCATTATCAGCCACATTAGGGGGGAAGGCGATATGACATACTCGTTCCTCCCAGTCTCGAAACGTGCAGTACTAAGCTACCGCAGGGAGCGACCCCAGCCTGGCTTCCCGTGCGTGCTAGTCGGGGTGGCACTGGAACAGAGGTGAATGGCTTCTTCGCCGCTCTAGCCCAGAGCACGCGCTCATTGATTAGCGCAATGAAAGGTCTGATCCTGACCCATATCGCTGGTAGCGCTCCGGATGTTGCAAGTATTTGTTGACACTCATTTTGTGAACCGGCACTTGACATGGAATTTCGGGATCTTTAATGACCTTGGGTCATGTGTGCATGAGACCCGACGTTGCACGAATCGTGATGACAAAGTAGGGGGGGTCCGAGGCTCCGAGTGACGCCCGCAAAAGGACACCCGAGTGCCGTCCAGAATGTCTCCATCAACTCAGAAGGCAGGAACAAAGTAAAGCGGAGAGACAAAACGACTTACTATGGGGCTGAGATGGGGCTATCAGCGCCAAAATTTTAACGTTATTACATGTCCGTGGAGAGGGCGTCACAAAGAAAATATTGCCGTCAAAGGACGGATAAAGGACAGAGAGTTCTCACTCATCTCCATAGCAGAGCCATTACGTCGATGGGGGTTCGTGCCCACTTCTAGTAGCAACACTCTGCACACGAGCTTCATACTCTTGTCGGGGCAGAGCGCCCCATCGCCCGATTGTCCCTACAGCATCGCGGCGGCACAGGTCCAAAAGCAACAGACGCACGGAACACGTATTAGCAACTCGCTTCTCACCAAAGACCGAGCGAAGCCCCAAATCTTGACCAACAGACTGACGTGATACGGTAAAAAAAAATTTGCGGTCCACGCGAGTATACAGTATTGGCTGAAAACATCGGGCCGGGAGACAGGAATGTAGCAATCGGCGTGGCAGCAGCGGAAGAGTCCTAAGGGGGTCACGCCAAACTTGTACAGTACGTAAACCGCGTCAAAATTTGTGTAGTTCTTCATCGAAAGACAGACGGAGTGGGTGTTGCGGAGCCGCCAAAGTTGCGGTAGTTACAAGAACGCTAAACTCAGTCGATCTAACCCGCAGAACAACAGGCTGGAACCTCATAGGTTTTTTCCTGCCCTCGTTTGCTGACGGCGCAACGCTCATCCGTGGAAGTCGTATACCTGGTGCCTGCTCCGTCCACCGGACTGTGCCCTTGATAAGGACCCTGCTGGGAAAGGGGGGTCACATAAAACCACCGCGAACCCGCGAAGGCCGATAATATGTATGTGCCCTTCAGGATTTCTATTAGCAAAATCCAAAAACCTTGTCCAGCCAGCTGACTGAGGATTAATAATTTTACCTTTTGACTGACAAAACACCGAATGCCAGAAGCAACGCAAAGGCGGTCCCTGACAGAGTGGGGCTACCATTGGGGTTACTTGCGGGGTAAATCTGCGGAACCAGACCAGTCAAATGCAAGGGCCAGCAGGATTCGATTCGATTCAGAAAGTTCTTACATTAGCCAGATTTAGAAATGGAGCCCACCTACTGTAGAAAAGAGTATAATTGCAGCTGGGATGACGTCTGGTGGCATTACTCTGATAGACCTCCGAATTCGATGGTCAGAGTATGTACTAGTACAGTCCGCATATGACTGACTTGGCAATGATGTTCCAGAGTTTTGTTTTTTCTTTGGAAACTCGCCATATCGTTGACGTTTGAGTTCTGGCCCTAACACCGGCAGAGCGAAGGACACCATTCGGACAAAGTGGTGCGGAGAATGCCAAAAAAGATTCGCGGTTTATCCAGGGACTCAGATCTCATGCAGGATTTGGCTGACCATGTGCCAGCATCGCGCGTTCGTATCGGAAGTAAGCATGTACCAGCATACTTGAGAGTCAGGTACCTGAAGACTGGAGGGGATAGATAACACCTGTAGAATCACACTGAGCGCATGCGCTGTAAGACTGGAGAAGTCAGGGACATTTCTCCATAGAAGCATGCTCATGCAGTCCAGAAGGGACACTTGTGCCCTCCAGGAGTAGATGATAAATCAAAAGGCCGATGATATATGTAATGGAGTACGATTTCCACATGTGATCGTGAAAGCTTTATGCCTGATCTAACAGGGTTGATGCACGTACGACCAACCTTCAGTAGAAATTCCGTTCAAAGAAGAATGATATGTTCATTATACCACGTGTCCCAAGTGCCTACAAGGATGTATCCGATGCCTGCTGAAGACAATTCTGGATAGAATAAGTACAGAGAGATTACAGTGAGTACCGCAAACAACCTGGTCGGGTCTATGATGAAGACCTTCGAAGAGTATGACGGTCTACACCAGTGTCCCTCCGTTCTCCTCGACCGTTGACGAGTTTCTAACGGGGTCTGGATTGCCACAATCAACCCATCGTCTATGTATAGACAAGAATGGGAACATACCAAAATAGGGGTGCGCCTGCGCTTCACGGGCGGTGAGACGGTCCTGGTGGTCATAGCGGAGGAGTTTGTCCAGAAAATCAATGGCTTCGTTTGTGATATACCGCTGATTCTCGGAGGTAATGAAGCGGGTCCACGGTTTCCTCTGGTACCTACGGGACCGAATATGTTGAAAAGCTGTATCATCCCAGTATCGAACGACCCCACTCGCCTTCCCAAGATCTCATCGTATTGTGCATCGAGCTCGATATCATATTTTTCAAGGTATGCATACAGCTCATCTGTTCCCAAGACCTTGGTGATTTTCACAAGCTGGTCGTAGTTGTCGTGGCCATGGAAGAAGGGCTCTTTTCTGAAAATCTGAAAATCATATGTTTGGCGGTGTTACTGCGCTAGACAGGGCCCACGTACCATTGATGCAAACATGCAGCCAAAGCTCCACATATCCAGACTGTAGTCATATTCTTGGAAGTCTACGAGCAACTCCGGCCCCTTGAAGTAGCGTGAGGCGACCCGGACATTGTACTGAGTCCTTGGGTGATAAAACTCAGCCAAGCCCCAATCTATAAGTCGCAGCTGCAGCGCGCATTGGTTATACGGAAGGAATTGATCGGGGTGCGAAGAATTATACCTTGCGTCGTTCGTGGTCAATCATGACGTTGTGTGGCTTCACGTCGCGGTGCATGATGCCTTTGGAATGACAGAAATCCAACGCCTGTCCCGAGTCAGAGATAACGAGATGAAAAAGGGGTGATCAGTACCTTCAGGAGCTCCAACATGTAGAATCTAACGTCCATATCGCTGAAACGAGGATAGAGGACCTTAAAGTCGATATTGTTGACATATTCGGTGACAAGACTGGGAATCTTTGACAACGGATCTCGAACGACGTCAAGCAATGCAACGATATTCGGTCCACCAGCGAGATTCTGCAAGATTTTGATCTCACGTTTGATTTTCTTTTTCTTGACTGGTTTTAGCACCTTGATGATACACTTTTCGTCATTTGCGATGTTGATCCCCTCGAAGACCTGAGAGCAGCTCAAGACTGGGGACAACATTGATGCAAAAGAAACGGACCTCAGAGTACTTTCCACGTCCCACCTTCCGCACGATCTCATAGTGATCCTGCGACCCCCATTGTACTTGCAGGTTGTCTGGAAGGAATGAGAGACCGCACACGCAGGACTGAGAGATAGCTCCAAGCTCACCGTACTCATGCCATGATGGGCCGAGCTTCGCATTCACATCTGCATAAATCCGCGCTACTGAAGGGGTCGCGACACGACCCATTGTGGACCAATCGAGGAGGAACGTGGACTGACGTCGGGAGTCACGACGGACGGAGAATAGATTTGGGTAAAGATCTCCCACGCAACTCTTAACCTCGATGCCTCGTCCTCCCAAAAACTGGCCTGCTCACGTTCAGTACTCCACTATTCCCTATTTCCACTCTTCACTCTCGGGCGATGCCCTGTCATTTCTGAAAGGAGGTGATTCAAAGGGGATTTCATTACCATCAGCCCCACCCTCTCTTGGCGGGATCCGTCCAATTGTGGACCCTTCACACCCTGCCCACGGGCAGCACGGTTTATTCGTGACTAGGAAAATTCCCGCGCATACTCTCATCGTCGAGTATATTGGGGAAGTACATTCCGACGAGCGACCAACATCTGACTACGACATTTCACTCCACCGCTTCCCAGGCGGTGAAAACGTCGGGGTGGACGCAACCGCCAGGGAAACGAGGCCCGATTTGTGAATGACTACCGTGGCATCAGACCAAAACCAAACGCTCAATTCGCAGATCGGTCGACTTCCAGAGGTGACGTTAGGATAGGTATCTGGAGTCTTGCCTCGGGAATAAGAAAGGGAGAGGAAATCGTGGTGTCATATGGGAAGTCCTGGTGGGCTGCTAGGTCTCTATCTTAACCTGGATAGGGTTGGCGGACACATCTCGCGATGACGGGTCATCGGAACATTCTTGTGATACACCACCTCTGCCTGCATGGATATTACATTATGGCTGTAAACCTAAAATAAAGGATAGACCTCGAAACGTGGGGACACATTCTTCAACGAATGGGAACAATAAAGAAACCGAAGGCGTATTACCGCACAATCCAGGGTGGCTGTTAGATGAACTAGAGGACGATCGACAATTTACGGAAAGCCGCAACTACGGTACTCCATCTGGGGTAACGTTCGTAATGCTTCATAGAACGTTGTACCTTACAATGGCCGACAGCACCAATGTTAATGAAACGGCGTTCCATTATGCGCAAGTTACGCGAGCTAGGAATGGGAGGTAAGACATTACTGTATGATTTAATGGATAGAGAAATACAAGACAGACCCTCATGGAGTGTCATCGGAGACATATCGCCGGAGATTCGAGCAAGTATAGGCACGGGGTCGGAAGACTTGGATGAGCGTCGAGCAGCGAAACCCGCGGGAGGCGATAAAAGTGCCGCGCGCAGCCACACGTGATTAATAAAAAACACGGCCAAACAATTAATAGAATATTTGCGGTGGACAAACAAAGCCAAAGGAACGCGACAGGCGCGGCTCAGTCGTCGTCGTCGTCACGATCGTCCCGCGTATGATGTCCCTCCGTTTGCCTTCTCAAGGGGTTCATTCTTTTATCGCATATTATTCATGTCCTCGGTCTATAATAAACCCTTTATCTATGAGGCGCTTCATGGCCCTCCATCATTTACGAGACGCGAAGCTACCAAGATGCCCTCGGAGCCAATTCAGCAAGGTGACTTACCGCTCTTTCCTTGGTTCCGTGACGCTCCTTCATACACGTGCTCCTGTAGCGGTTTTTTCATGCATCCAGGCCTTCCCATGCTCCAAAAGATCCATACCAAGTCCTTGGCGTGAGCAAGGATGCAACTCCCGCTGAAATTAAGAAGGTCTACTTTTCTGTGCGTGGCAATGTTTCCCAGTGTGTGCCTCTCAATTGACACTCGTCTCAGCTGGCTCGCAAATACCATCCGGATACAAACCCCGACAAGAACGCCCAGGACAAGTTTGTTGAGATCCAAGAGGCATATGATGTGTGTCAGTGATTGTAGTATTTGCTGCCGTTGCCCTTACCGGCCCGCCCAGATTTTGAAAGATGAGAAGAAAAGGGCGGCTTTCGATCAGTACGGTGCAGCCTCTCAACAACCCGGGTTTGACCCAGAAGCATTTACCCGCAACCCTTTCGCAAGCGGCTTTGGGTCAACGTTTGGTCATGATGGCGGACAATCGGACCTCTTTAATCAACTTTTCGGTGCACTGGGAGGGAGAGCTCGTGGGGGTCATTCTGCGTTTACGCAGAGTGTCAGGGGTGCAGATATCGAAGCTAGTGTTGGAGTAAGCTTCATGGAAGCAGCCAAAGGCACATCGCGGACTATCAAAGTAAACCCAGTCGTCGACTGTGGGGCATGTACCGGAACTGGACTAAAAGCAGGGTCTCAACGCTCCAAGTGCCCTACATGTAACGGTTCAGGCACTAGGACATTTGTGATTGACAGCGGATTCCAGATGGCAAGCACGTGTACGACTTGCCAAGGTGTGGGGACGATTATACCTCGTGGACACCACTGCCGAGAGTGTGATGGCATTGGGAAGGTAAGGGGTCGAAAGACTGTCAAAGTTGATATTCCCGCCGGTTAGTCGCCTTATCTTGAGCGCTCACACTCTGATCACGGCATCCTTCAACTACAGGTATCGAGGATGGCATGACCATTCGGGTCCCCAACGCCGGCGATACACCTGACCATGGGAAGGGTCCTGCTGGCGACCTCCTCGTGCGTGTGAACGTCGCAGCTTCAAAGGTATTCAGGAGGCAAGGATCCAACATCTACCACGATGCTCGCATACCTCTTCATTTGGCATTACTCGGGGGAAGAGTCCGTGTTCCTACTTTGGATGGCGACGTAGACGTGCGGGTACCTGGTAGTACACAACAAGGCCAAGAAATGGTCCTCAAAAACCATGGGATTCAACCTGTGTTCGGTGGAGAAAAGGGTGACTTGTTCGTAACGTTCACTGTGCAAATTCCAAGGCAAGTGTGTCAGAGCAGCCTCGTTGTGCCCTCGATGTGTTGACCAATCTGTCAGATCTCTTACGGATCGTCAAAGAGAAATTCTTCAGGAGTACGCCGATGACGTGGAAGGTCGAAGTACGAAGACGACCACGAGTAGCAGTGCTGACGCGAACGGGTCGACATTCTCAACAAATACTGTGCCGCCCGATCATGACAACGGTACGACACATTTTTCTTCTTCAGCCTCGCACCAGCCGGGCGACAATTGGTTGTCCCGGATGCGGAGAAAAATGCGAGAGCTGATGCGGACATGATTTACCAATCGGCGCTCGCAGGTAACGACGAAACTGAAAGGGGTAGGCGGGAAAAGAGGAGGGCGACGGGCTAATAGATGATATTAGAGTAGAATATTATTTTCTGATATGATAATAACTTGCCACAAAGCCGCACTCGCATCGAAGGAAGTCGAATATTCGTTCTGTTATCGAATGTCCACCACCCACACCTACTCTCGCCTTCCCGATCTCACTTCCGGGGGGTGGGCGGCCGCCCCTGCTGCGTGTTTCTTTACGTCCACGTCCATCGAAGCATTTGACGATCTCAACTTGCAGTTCGGCTCTCGACCCTCGTCGCTGGCGCTTTCCCCCACCCTGTCCATCTATAGCCATCCAGAATGGCGGCCGGCATCGCGAATCTCAGGCGGTAAAACAATGCCTCTGCCTTTCTTGGCCAGATGTCTCCATATGCCACCTCGCCGTTGACTTTTTTCTCATTGGCCGTACCTCGCAAGTTACATCCCTGCTGCTCGGCTTTCTCTTTCTATCTTGAGTGCCCGAAGACACCATGAAGCCATCATACGAATTGAATATACTTACTTCAAGTTGCCCCCATTGGTGACTGTGAGTTTAGTGCAGATTTGGACAAGGCAGATCGTCCCCCGCTCTACATCACAAATGTGCAGTATTCCTCACTGCCCTCTTTTTCGTTGGGCCGACACCGAAACTGATAGCAGACCTCCCCGCACCTATAAATGATTGGGCCCATGGAGTACCGTCTGCTCATCCTTGGAATCGCATCCCTGGAATACCTCCCTCGTCTTTTGTACCATCTATGCCTCATCTCCTTCGTTGGCCATCCCTCTCAGCGACAAGTGATGATGGTCCTCGTGACTCTTCACTGTCAGATGACAAGTGCGAGACGACATTTCCACCGAGCGTGTCGTCTTCTGCTACACATCTTCCTGTCACTTGCTTTGTTGGGGAGGAGGCAGGAATAAGCCTTAATGGCATACCCTGTTCTCGACCTTTGACTACGTCGCGGGTTCTGGTGGCCCACGTTGGGTAGGTGACGCGTTTTCCCAATGGACGAACCCCGCCTTGGATCCCATCTCACTTTCCCACAGCGCCGCGTTAACATTGTTCCTCGCGACGACAGATGCGGTATGTGTCAGAATCCTACGTTACTTCTCTTTCTCACTGAGAAGTAGACAATCGTGTCCACATCCCTGCCAACCATCATCCGGGACTTTGATGGCTCACATTCTGAATACACTTGGATCGGGGTAGCGTATCTGCTCACGCAAACGGCATGTCAGCCTTTGTATGGAAGAATATCTGATCTCACCGGAAGGAAGGTGAGTAAATGTGAATTCAGTTTTGCTAATTAGAGGCGACTAATCTTGCCTTAGTGTGTGCTTTTCTCAAGCATTCTCATATTCGCTCTTGGTTCCTTACTGTGTGGCACTGCTCGGGTGTGTAAAATTCTGAAAGATCGCCCTCTCGTGGTAATGTTTTCCCAGGGCTTGAAATGGCTAATTGCTGCACGTGCCGTATCTGGTATAGGTGGTGGGGGAATAGTGAGCTCCGTTTGGGTTATTACTTCAGAGCTTGTGGAAGTCCCAAATAGAGCGAAGTGGTCCCAAGCTTTGAGTGTCACCTGGAGTTGCTCAGCCATAGCGGGCCGCTGCTCGGTGGCCTATTTAGTAGTACGCTGTTCTTTCCTCTATCCAGACTATTCTCCGTTCTCATGGAGTCTGTCAGGCCAAACCTCTTCCATTTTAAGCTGGCGATGGGCTTGTACGTTATGGTACCATTCTGGGTTGGCAGCGTATCATTTCTAACCCAGCCTCCCACAGTTTATCTCAACCTTCCCATCTGCTTTATGGGTGCTCTTGTGCTTGTGCTTTCACTGAATGGAGTCCAGTTAGAGGGTCCAAAGGGCGCGTCCTGGAAAGATTTTCTTCGCAAGTTTGATTTTGTCGGCTTGTAAGTAACAATGGACTTCCTCCTCGTTTATATCAACTTATAATGAAAAACAGGCTCCTGTTCATGGGCGGCACTTCTTGTATTATTGTCGGATTTAGCTTTGCTAGTACTCTCAGCTGTGAGTTTCGATACCTATCCCCTCTTTCACACAATAATGCTGGTATTCAGGGACAGCACCGCTGACGCTGACATTGGTCATCGGTGGCACTGGGCTGTTAATTTCCGCTGGTGTCTACGAGATTCGAACAACTCGCGATGCATTATTCCCACAGGCAATCTTTAACAATTTCAATATCAGTATGTGTCGACGTTTCCTCTGGTCCCATCTTCTCTGATCATTTCCTAGTTATTCTCCTTACTGTCAGTCTCCTTCACAACGTCGCGTTCAACGCTGGAACATTCTATTTAGCTTTATACTACCAGGTATGCAGTGAACGCCCCCTCATCAAACACTGGTATATACCTCAAATTTTAGACTGTCAATGCGTCGATCTCAAATCTTCGCACTGGAGTTATGCTCCTTCCATATTCATTAGGTTCATCCCTGGCATCGATACCTGTCGCTTGGCTCCTAGGCACCATTCAGGGGCGCACGCATAACACCTTTGGCCAAAAATGGGTTATCTCTACCGGATTGTTCGTCTCTACAGTAGGTTTTGGCGAGTATCAAGTTTAATTTTTCCTCCCACCTTCTCATTGGTTAAATTCAGCACTCCTGTGGCTTCTTGATGAAAACACACGGATAATAATGCAATCATTCCTTCCCCTTTTGTGCGGCTTCGGCATTGGAATGTTATTTCATGCGCCGTATCAAGCCTTGACGAGCGTCCTATCCCCAAAGGAATTGGCAGCAGGAACTGGGGCATTCTTCCTCGTTCGGTTCACGGGTGCAACTGTCGGCTTGGCATGTGTTCTTGTTGTCATAGTGCATCTCCTTTAAGTTGACGTTCGTGCCCAGTCCATCGCCGGTGCGATTTACGAAAGCAGTATATCCCGTCAGGTTCTGCATGGCGCGTCCCTGGCTCATCCCTCGGTCTCGACGAGTTTAGGCCAGGTTCCCATCGCCATTATCGTAAGAGCGTTTCGGGTAGGTGATGGCCGAAACACCGTTCATTCTTTAGTCATACTTAACTTCTGTTCTTGTGTGCAGGACGTTTGGACCATGTGTGCGCCTTGTTTAGGAGGCGCTCTGCTCGTACGTCAGATTGTGATAATGCACGTATACGCCTGACGTCACGTTCTCGCAGCTCTCCCTTTTCTTGCGTCCGACACCATTGCCCACATCAACAGCTTCTGCGGGTCCAGAGGCGTCTAAACCAGATGCAAAATAGATGAAACTGATGGAGATCAAACCTAATGCTGGGTTTTTGTTTGGAATGGATATGTATCATAATCAAATATACCAGGTTGCGTGGAATCGAGCTATTTTGTCTTAGCCCACTAACTGCGTGGAATAGTTAGTGATCCCCTGTTCCTCGACTGATTTGCTTAACGACGTTCGAGTGTTTGCGTGGCTGATCCGTGGGACGCAGACTCACGAGGGATGCCACCCATTCTAGCCAGATCGACGTGTGAGCGATCTCGGACATCCCGCCGGCGCTTGCACGGATAACATATGACGTGGGGACCTGCAAGTCTTGAAGCCAAGCGCCAGGAACTTGCAGGTGGCAAGGTTGCGAATAGAAGAGTGTGTTGGTGCAGAAAGAAGAACCTCTGGTCATACATTGACAGCGCACGGCTAACTTTATTGACGTCTAACTACCTTTCATCGGTGCAACCCTTGATCGGGGTGCCGTATGCTCTGGTATGGAAGACGGTGCGTGTGAGTACGTTCACCCGCCACATACAAGGCCGATGAATTGGCAATTAATCGAGGGGAGGGCGATCAAAAGGTTGATCAAATGATTAGCGGAGATGTGTTATTGCTCCCGTCGGATTGTCGCTCTTAACGAGATCGGGCTAAGACGTGCTAGTAGGTGCGTGTCTGCGTGGGTGGGCAGAGTACGCAGCAACGACAAGAGATACGCTATTGTAACTGTACAGGACTCAACCCGACTCAGAGAGGCCGATATCGGACGGAAGAACCTTTCACACGAAGCTCCTGAGCCAATGCACCGTCGTGAATCACACTTTTCAGAGGGTTCTCGAGATCAGAATGTCAACGCAGAAACGTCTTCGAACGCGAAACTCGGCTAGGACCATGTCCTGCACACATGGTCGGTTCCACGGGTATATTGATCTGTCAACGCGACGTTACCAACAAGGGCGAGGGTGTGTGGGAGGAGGCGTTTGCGACGGCCACCGAAGACTAAAGGGGGTACCGGCTTTCTAGATCGTCTTTTTCCCCTGACATCGCACTCGGAGGAACTAACACCGCGCGGAAAACAAGGGTGAAGCTAGTCTTAAAGTTGTCAGAGATGCCTTTTCTGGGGCGGTGGCACGGTGACCCTGCAATATCTCGATGGAGAGGGAACGTAAGTGAAAGGCCCTCGCGGGCATCTTCAGGGCGGGGTCCCAAAAGAAAGCGATTCCGTGAACGCACATGTTCTGAGTAACAAAATTCACTGGCAAGTAACGATTGGTTTTTGTCGTCTCGGTCCCTTTTGCCACAGGTCAAGCGCGAGAAAAACGCATCGATATCATTGGCGCGATAGTTGGAAAATCCCAGTTCCTCGACCAGGCACAGGAGTGACAGGACGAGCACAACATTTTGTGGAAATCTTTAATGTGGAACGGGCCTGTGTTCATGTGAAACAATACGTAGAGTGCAAATCGACCTATAACACCATCACGCCGAAACAAAAAGAACGGGGTGAGTAACACTAGGCACAAGATTGTCACAATGAGGCGGCCAGGAGCTAGATCCAATTCGAGGAATCCATCAGCGGGGTTCCAGAAAACATACCGAAGTCTTCCAAGGGGCGCCGAGTCATCACGTGGCGTGTTCGGGGTTAGCGTATCTTACTTTGATGGCAGTCGTAAGTGATCTGGCAGATGACGCATAGGCTAAACGACCAGCGCAGCAAGTAAGGGCATAAATCGTGCAAACTTGGTTTATAGGAAATAGATGATCATTTTGAAGAATCGGATCGAAATTGTCGATGCTACTTGGTATCATTTCGAAGAGCACTCAACTGCCAGCACAGCGGCTCGCAGCTCGGTGACAGTGGAAGCTACGAAAAAAAAAAACACTCCGCGGACACATTGTCCATGGGTATAACCAATGACGGACGGAAGAAATACTGCATCCAGAACTGGCAGAACACAAGGATTTGTGGGCGTCTTCCGTTGGGAACGGGAAGGTGGAGCATTAAGAACGGCTCTTGTGCGATAGAACAACGTAGGAAAAGTTGAGGGTCTCTGAGACGGGGCGCTGAGAGGGGGCTTCACTTTTTCGGACTAAAAAGGCCGAGGGACAATAATAGCCATTACGAGATGATTATACAGCATTGAATTCAATGCCAGAACTAGGATTGAACCAAGGAGTCGGTGGAACAAGGTCCTCACAGTAGTAGAACAAAGGCCTCGGGAAGAATGCAACCCATGCACTTATTGCACTCGGCTCAAGGAGAGCTACGACGGCCAGAGAGGGGCGGTCAGATCCATAGCTACGGACAGTGGAGTTGAGACGAGGGAGAAACAGTGGAAAAAGATGGATAGTTACATTTTGACCAGAGATCAGAACAACAACCTCCGCCTTTCACTTTCCGCATCATTATGGTCGAAAGAAAGCAAGTCTAGTTAGGGGCTCAGTTGTGTTTGGTGAGAAGCGTGGTAACATGCACGTGTTGTCCTGTTTCCTTTCTTGGCCGCTGGGCCGTTCGTGTGCGGTATCGAGGTCAGTATTCCTCCTACGGAGGCATAAAATCTTCTGTAGGTCTACTGTACTTAATGCTTTTATTCTTGTGGTCTTAGTCTTCATGCATATTGTGCACCGGGACTGAGGCGATGCTTACCCACAGATCGATTCCGTGCCAAGCGAGAACAAAATTATCGTCTTCGGTAGTGGCAGCATTGATCCAGGCGAAGTCAGTTATTGAATATCGGTGGGGTCTGTAAGGGGCTCTCACGCTTCACCGAAGCGAGTGGGTGTGTCAGGTATGCTGGTGTTAAGGAGGTCGAGGGGATTAAGAACGGCCTTTGCTTTTAGGTCATGGCCCCAGCTGGACTGTGGGAATCCTGGGGGAGACCAGGATGGGGTTTGAGGGAGGGGGATAGGGGTTGAGTTCTGAAGTGAAAATTGGGTTCTTGACGTTGCGCCACTTTTCGACATCGGAATTGATGCTTGGTTGAGGGCGGTGGTCAGTGGCAGTCCTTGTTGTTTCTCGCATATCATGCTGGGAGGGTTCTTCCTGGGGCAGAAGCGGGCTGCAGATTGTACAAGGGAGGTAGAGAGGTTGGAGTTGGCCTGTGGAAACCAAGGAGATTGTGTAAGCTAGGAGAGGTGCGCAGGATGGAGGGAGGAGATGTATTTGTAGCCTTAGCCAGTGGTGGAGGCGAGGGGGAGGCAAACCCGTTGGAGCTCAGGCTCCAAGATGCATTGGCAGTACCAAACCGAAGAGCAAAAGGGCGATGTTGATGGCCTGGGTGGGGTTCATGTGCGGTGAGTCTGGTGACGTGCTACTACTAGGTCAAGGGCGGCCTGTTACCCGAAATCCTCTAGAGGGTGTCCACGTCGACTGGGCATTAGGCAAGGTTAGGTTGTCACCGGACAGTGCCCAAACGCACCCCCCTTCTTTCGCGTCGAAGATGGCCGAAAAACTAGATGAGATTTAGGAGAACTTAAAGCCTTTCCGACCAGCATCCACTTCCTCCACGTGGCCTCTCTGGCACTCATACGCACCCTGTGCTGGTCAACCCCATGCAGTCGCAGTGTTGTCTGTATTGGTGCACGGTATTCGAGTTGTCGGAAAGTTCACCCTGCTCCTTACGGCAGGCGCAACAAGGACTTCCGGGATGAGATTTCCAAGTGTCATACTCGTGTTGAGATTGGGGCACGAAATGTGGCGCTAACGTGGATTTCATGTGGTGACTGAAGAAAGTGTTACAGATGGCGGCACTTGGCCAGCGTCGGCCCAGCGATGGGCGAACAGCCGGACAACGGCGCTACTCCATAGGCATGTCGCATCCATCACGGTGCACTTCGAATTGAAACCCTCCGAATACCCCCTCTTCACTCCAAAAAAGACGAAGCACCGTCCAGCAACTGGCAGCAAGTCATCATATCCTCAGCAAGCTTAGCAAAAAGCATAGTCGGTTTCGCACTCACATAAACAACTTGTGACTTGGCAAGTACCGGGTTAATGCCGTCGTCATTCATAGGACGAAGGCGATCATGCACTGGGCCAGCCGCGCAAAATGATAAAGCTCCATATTCATTTTGGTGTAAGTATCCTGGGCTGAAAGTTAAAATTGCGTCCGCGTCCAGGGTCTCCAGACGTGAGTGGTAAGGCACGACTCAGACACAATGGTGAATTGGGCGGCATGAGCAGATCCTGAGTCGTGCTGCGATTATCGTCCAAATCTCGGCGTCACCTCGTTCCGCTGCGCTAAAAGTATTTCTCTGTCCCAGTGGAGATAATGCCTATGACTTGCAGAACAATCATGCAGTGGGAGGTGTCACATGCATGCTGAGTCATCACCTGGAGCACACATCACATGATCTCGGAACGGACCGAGGGAAAGACGCCCAAAAAAAAAAGCCGTCCCGCCAAAACAGCCGCAAAGTATTACAGAGAAGAATCATGATATGATTGCTAAAATACGTCACAGTTTTATCAGCACCAAAAAGGGAGAGATCATCGAGCGAATCAGTGTATAATTCGTGGCACACGACAATGTAAGAAAAAGTCTGACTGGTGGCGTCATGGCACCGATTTTCTGCACTGCATCGCTCAACACCCAACTGCTAAAGGCAGCCAAGTCACAGTCACAAACGGCGTTAACTATCGCCCGCTTTTCACGCCCCTCCCCTTTCACCGCCATCATGTCCACAGAAATCGCCGGCCCAGACATCGTAAATATTGACCTACATCGACCTTTGGCCATGTCTTCCGTCTCCCCTAACGCGCTAATATCGTCGGGGAACCCTCCTCTTGGGCCCACATATCCTCGCATACATGACTCTTCACACGGCGGCTTCCTCGAGGGTTTACCTCACGTTCGTGCCCGATTAGACGCTAGGTAAGCAATTTTTACTCGAGGTTGCACGACTTACAGTGCGTCGCGTCAGCTGGCAGCACCCTCTGAGGGATGGTGTTGATGGCGGTCTGCTCCCTTAATGGTCCCACATTCTAGTTCTCACGATCTTTTCTTTTCTAGGCAGTTCAGGTCGAGTGCTTTCGGTCAGCAGCTGTTAGACATCCTCAGAATTCTTCAGGTGCCTTCGTGGTCACAGACAACAGCCCCTCATCCTCTTCCGTGTATACGGAAAGTGGCCGGCTCCTTAACAAATGCCGTATTTTTTGTGACTTCACCATCAACCTCATCCCGTACCCTCCTTCTGCGGGTTTACGGTCCCTCCACTGGCGCCCTAATTCCGCGCCTACGTGAGCTGCAGGTCCTACATGTCCTTTCTTCAAGATCCAAGCTTGGTCCACGTATTTATGGCACGTTTACCAATGGACGCCTCGAAGAGTACTTCGATTCGGTCACGCTCACAGCCACCGATATCCGTGAGCCACAAATCAGTGCTTACATTGGGGCGCGGATGGCGGAGCTACACGGCGTTGACCTTGAAACCATCGAAGGACAATCGCATGGAAGTAACGTAGAAATTGGCGTTCGGAAAAATGTGCACTCATGGCTGCCCCATGCACGAGACGTCCTTGCGCTACCTGGGATCACTCCGGCCCTTCGCAAGGAGCTCGACCTAGACAGGTTTCAGTTAAAGTGGGGGAGTTACATGGGATGGATCAAAACCGCCCACGTTGATGCGCGCCCTGTCTTGTGTCACAATGACGCCCAGTACGGCAATATACTCCGCCTGAACAGCGTAGAAGAGGGTAAACCCCGACACCACCAGGTTCGTCAGTCCATTATCTTTCCTTGTCGTCACCCCTTGCGCGATTCTGATCCGCATTATCATCTTAATAGATCATCGTTGTCGACTTTGAGTACGCTTCCCCGAACCCAGCCGCGTTCGATATTGCGAACCATTTCCATGAGTGGACAGCCAACTACCATGGACCAACACCACACTTGCTCGACGCCTCTCGCTACCCGACCCGCGCCGAACGGCGCACCTTCCTCACCGCTTACCTCGAGAACCGCATCACGCGCGTCGACGCGCCCCTCGACTCGCCAGCGCCTGTCTTCTCAGAACTATCTCCCGCAGCGCGCGAGCGAGAGCTCATCGCACTCGAGAAAGCTGTGCGCGCGTGGAGCCCTTCATCGCATGCCATGTGGGCACTCTGGGGCCTCGTCCAGGCGCGCGAAGACATTCTGGCGCACGTTGCCAATCCTGATTTTGATTATATTGGCTACTCTCGCTGCCGCATGGCTGCGTTCTATCGTGAGCTCGCCACTATTGGCGCGTAAAGTCGTTGATACCGTTGAGTATGTCACCCTTCTTTCCGAGGCTTGCCTCCTTGTCGGTGAACTGGTAGCGTTACTTGAGTTCACTCCTCTCTGCCTAGATTAACGCATTACAGAACATAGGCTTATTTATGCATTGTGTACATCCTTACGTATTGCTTAATCGTTATCCCCAAGTTCTTCGTATCACCCTGGCAGGTGCACGGAACAACCCTAGGTCTATAGTCTATATATGTCCTCCTCATGCTGTGGTTCAGAAGCTGAGCAGGCAGGCGTAAAATCCATTCAGACAATATAAGGACATGATGATGGAGAGCAACGCAGTGTATAAGTGCGGAGTAACAACGGGTCAGAAAGCGTTTGGTACCTCTGACCAAGACGGACGAACAAGATAATAAATCAAGCTGCAGACCGAGCTGGCTACTAAAAGGGGGACGATGAGATGGACGAGCGAGATACGAGACAACAAAAAGGGAAATGTGTACAGAGAAGGAGTTGACGATAAAAAGAGCTTGTAGGCTGAGATTTGTTGTGAAAGATCGACGTCGAGGCAGACAATATTCGTGGAAGAGGAAGTGGGAAAGTTATGATCATCAAACAATCGTCAAATATCATTGAAGCACAGAAAATTGGAATTGTAGAACCGTGAAAGCATAACGTGGAGACACCAAAGGAGGGAACGCGGAAAACTAGTACAAAGATGGAGATGGTCTCCAACTTGGCTTTATATTATACATCCGTTTTCGGTCCTTCAGGCCCAAGCGGAGGCCTTCTCAGCGAAACGCGCACCCTGATCAGGTGATAACCAGGGCGTACTTAGCTTCCCGTCATTGACGGGGCTTGCACTTTGCGGACCGTGCAGCGGCGACGGAGCGGCAAGATGGCGGGAAAGGCTAACCCAGTTACCAACACTCCCAGAGCGCGAGTGCCCACTCGCGCGGGGCACAGCAGTCTCGGGTTGAGGTGCAGCGAATGAAGCAGCGGGTGGAGGTGTGAGGTTCAGGCTAATCTCAGTGCCATTGAAGGAGTGGCGAACGTTTGATCCAGAGGATCTCGCAGCACCCTGCTTTGAAGCCTTCAAAAACAAAGATGAGCATGCGAAATTGCCTGAGAATAATACCCACAAACCTGGCCAAAATTAATAAGTTGCCGACTTCCAAGGTCTGGGCCAGCAGTGACGGGACCGGGAGACAGCCCACCAGAGGATTCGTTGGGTTGGGAGAAAAGAACGCCTTTGGTGGTGAACGACGGGTATGCAGATTTGTTCTGCTGCTGCTTTAAAGGCTGATCGAGGGACGACGTATCAACTCTGAGGGAGCCAGTTCGTGGTCGTGACGGGGGTTGGTAGGTTGTTTCTATAGTGGCTGTGGCAACTTCCTGGTTGCGCTTGGCAGAGATACGTTGCAGGAGAGAAACTGGTGCATCGTTCGGGTCACTATCCGAGCGGCCACGCGTTTGGTTGACCTTGGGAGGAGGAACACCCTCGGCACCCGGAGCTGCACCGTTTGCTGGCAACTCGGTATGTATGAAACAGCAGCGCTTTCCGTACGGACAGGAACCAGATACCCAAAAGGTCTGAAAGTGGGGTCGTCATCACTTGAAGTCGAGATACGAAGTGGCACAACTTACCCGACAAATTTCTGTTTTATACTGCGTTATATATACAGAGTCAGTATTGGACCTCAACGCAGGAGTGATATGGGACAACCTTAGGGTGCCTTGCTACCTTGCGGATTTCGTCCTCGCCATGTGCGAATTGGCATTTTGGCCCGTAGCGACAAGTACCTTTTTCTTCCCAGCTGCGGCACAATTCGGTCTTGTACAACCCCAGCTTACGGTTGTTAGCAGAGGGTCCATTGCCACCAGGGTCGACACCTGTAGCGCTACTTTGGCTGCCATCTCCAAGTCCGGTGGAGATGTTTTGTCCTGGGAGAGTGACACCGTAAGGTGGGTGGAATTGGGACTGTAAACGGGCGGCAGCCATGACTTGGGCAGCTCCACTTGCATAAGCCTCGTGGGGGGATAAAACTGATTAGGGTAAATGCCCATGGCAGGGCCGAGCGCGGGTGGGTAAAGACCTGGCTGGGCAAACGGAGGCAAGGTGCTACTGAGGAGGGCAGCGGCTTCACGAAGGTGAAGCGGGTCTGACGTGGAATGCTGGTGAGTTGCGCGGAAGACACTGGGCTGTTGCTGAACGCGAGCAACAGTGGGATTTTCATGAGGGGGCATCATCATGTCATATAATTGCTGGGCGTTCCCGAGGGAGAGGTGGGCTGTGTGGCCGGGATATGTACCATTCGTGACCAGTCCTGGGTTGTAGCTGCGAGCTGGCGATGAACGATAAGTAGCCGTCCCGTTGAGAGAGCCGCTGGAACGACCATTAAATGCTTGCGGGCTGGGTATAGACCCATCAAGCGGTTGAAACTGCCGTTGTTGCGTGGCATAATCCACCTGAAGGTCTTCCGTTACAGCAACTGATTGACGGGGATAGCCGGACAAAGACGGATACAAAGGCTGGTCGTACTGGCTTTGCCTATCAACAGCGGCGCTCCATTGAGCACGCTCGCCATCGGGTGGACTAGCACCGACGCCGCGCAAGCGCTGAAGATCGGCCGTGATAAACCACCGCTATAAGAATGAGGCCTATCCCTTTGCTCAGAGCCAACCTTCAAGCCAGTGCAGAGGATGCAGCGTGTGACTGGAGCCGGAAAGTTGGTCGAGGCGGTCGTGTCGGCGGAAGAAACACGTGAATGATTAGTGAGGGCAAGACGTTCATCAGAAGTAGGTGGGGAAGGCCCTGAATCTAAACTAGTATCGGACTCGAGTGGGCTGGTGTCATGAAGTTGCACAACAGGTTCCGTGGCCTTTTTGGACTTTGGAGGCGTACGAATGGGACCGTGGATATTTTCTGCCGTATCGAACCCGCCATTGATGTTTAGACGAGCGATGTTATCTGGGAGATCCCATGACGCACTTCCTAAAGAAGTCGTGAGTGAGCCTCTCGAAAAATGGAATCCAACATACCTGTAGAAAGGGACGAATCCGATGACATCGAATGATCGGGTGACGCGTTTTTGTCCATGGGGGAGGAACGAGGGAGAAAGGGTGGGGGTTGGAAAGAGGACAAGCCTTGAGGCAGGGTTTGATTGCTGTACACAGGGTTGATTTGGTGATTACGGCGCTAATGCGGGACCAGAAATGAGATGAGTTTTGCCCCAAACCACCAAATTAAAGTAGGAAAAGAAGGGAGCTCTGAGGAGAGAGATCGATGAGAACTCACATCTGTTGCAGTGTCATCCATTGCAATAGCTTGTTCTTGTATTATCCAAGGACCGGTTCTTGATATCTTTGCAAAGAGAGAGGGTTGTACGAATACGAGTGCAAGGTATCGGTTATCGAAGGAGAGGATGCAACCTCAATGGGCATAGAAACTAAATCAAGGGCGGATCATAAGCAAGTATGAAGAATGCTAGGTTCGGAAAGGACGAACGAGTTAAGGATAAGAAATCCGATGCAATTTGGGCGATAAAAAGGTGCTTGGGTGGACGAGTCAATAATCAATTTGCGGGAATAGAGATGCCACGGATGCTGAGAGTCGTTTGAGAAGAGAGGAAGTTGGAGTATATGTGAGGAATAGATTAGAGCACGGCACGGACAAGAGGGACCGGGGAGTGCGGGTGGGAAAAGGTGAAGAGGATGAGAGAAGGAAAGAGAAGAGGGAGATGGAGAGGTTGAGGATATTATAAAAAAAAGAAGAACGGCAGGAGGCAAAGGCGTGTTCTATTGGGTGGCGGTCGGATGTGTAGAAGGAAAGGTAAGGGCAGCGTCCTCGCGCTCAGTTCACCCTCGCCCTGGAACGGAAGATGTCCTGTAATCCTGTTTCGTTTTTTCTTGTTATTTATTTATTTATTCTCAGATCACAACGTGCCCCCATCGCGGGGACTTATGCGCCATTACGTAAACACCCCCAACACGCCCCTTCATCGTGTCCTACACTCTCCCACCTACCCTTACACCTACAAGTACAACTCGTTAGACTAATGATCCCTCCTAGTCCCCCGCGGAACAAATAAATATTTCTCTGCGCTGACATCAGACTTATTAACGTCAATCGCAACGTGGTTGATCCAACCGTGCAATTCTGTCAGCCACCTCGATCAGTGCCTCTTCGTTTTCAGCGGTGACAACATATCCTGTACTGAAAGGCAGTGGGGCTCTAGGGCTATGGCCAGCCCTCGGTGACCTTCGTCATCCAGGGCATTTTCTGTCCCCTTCCCAAGTATACCCCCTCGACGCAGTTCAATGACATCCCGGGCACGATCCACGGTCCAGGCGCCTCCGGCTCGATGACCCGCAAGAATATATGCGTGCATGTTCAAGTGACCAACCCCTCGGTTTTCTCCGATAATAATGGAATTCAGCGAACACGGTGTATGCGCACATCCCCCATTTTCTCTCCCACACTTCGCAATGGCCATGCACTTCACCTTTCTACTGCAATGATATCGATGGATTCGCTGTGCATTGGTTGGCCTTTGCGCCACTGGGTAAACATTTTTTCTCCACGTCTAGACCCAAGCGCCTTTTTAGAATTCTTGATTGCTGTCACATCTACCATGCCCCTATACCACATTTTTTCCGTATCACGTCCGCCATCGGTGTCGTGCGGCAGCCTCATGTCCACCTGATTCGGCGCTAGAGGGTTCACTGGGTAGCCAAGTTTGCCGACTCCAACCGGGGATAACAATACCATCCTTGGGCGTGAGCTTCCTTGACGCCCGCGCAGGTCGGCGAAATCGTGGGATGTAGTTACTCTGAGCGCATCCAATATCAAATCGATGGCAGTCCATAAAAATTTGCTCAAGAGTCTCTTAAACGCCAGCTCATTACCCGTGATAGTAGCCAAGATTCTCAGGATCATTATGGTTGATTCCCATGTCGAGGCTGACACCCTCGTTGGTCTCCAAGTGCCATTGGCTGTGATTTCCAGGTCGATGCAATTCATTATTGCCTGGCGGTGTGCCTTTGACCATATTTCGACCGCTTGTTCATTGTCCGCGATTTAATATGTACTGTAGCGCCGACGCTCCGTACGCTTTCGGCCCTCTGAAAATCACCGCCTTGTCGTAATAATCCAGTAGATTTCATTTTATACGTACTCGCATTCAATACTAGGTCGAAAGGTGACAATGCCTCGCATATCTACTACCAATTACACTATGCCGTATTTCGTGAATGAAGACGCCAATTTGCCTGACCATCCTGAATTATAGGGGCATTTCCGAGGGTGTTCACGACAACTACGGACAATGACAAGGACCGAGGCTGGCAGCCGTGCAGCGTGACTTAAGTGCGGATAGCTCATGTCACTGTCAGTATAGCGGGGGCGCAAAACCCCTGATGGCAGAGTACGTCAACGAAGGCAACTCACGGCAGCGGACGTTTCATAAATGAGTTGTAGATCCGCCCTGAAAGGGTAACCGCGCATTGTAACATCTAAGTATATTGGCCCTAAGGCCTTTTTAGTTCAAGTTTGAAGACTTACATGAGGAATCACTAGATCACTACTGTCACTGTATAGCCCCGGTCCCTATATACTTAGGCGAGAAGCCAACGACATTACGAGATAGTCAGATCTCTATTTGCTGTTCAGTGCAACGTGTAGGTCATGCCTCGACCAAGCGTGCCTATCGATCAGCCTAACGACGTTGGACTACCACGACGGCATTAGTAGCGCGTTAAAACTCTCTATTCGTCTACCACCCCGCTCAGAAAGTAGTAGTTAGGTCGCATCGTGGGCAAATGGATAGCGAGCAGACGACGAAAAGCCATTTTCTATAGAGTTTACAGTAACAGGGGTACACATGATAATCCTTGTTGTCCACGACGCCTACACGTGCTCTAAGTATACTGTATCTACTTATGGACGACCGTGGCAAGCATCAGGCATCTGTTACGGGCGTCAATCTTAAAGGCACGTGGCCGACGGCACACTAATAAAACGCACAGTACGACGTGCCAACGAGCATCGTTGATAGGTTTTGCAGTTGATCTTCGTCAAATGCCAGCTGGTCACGGTGCCACGTGTCCTAATGGAAAAAGGAATGAGAAAATCCGGCATAGATCTTTTATTCCAGAACACACCTGATGGGTCTTCCCAATTCGGTTATCACTCAGCTCAGAGAGAGGATACAGAAATACTGTATACGTACCTTCTTAAACTCGGAAGCCGCCTTACGGATAGTTGTAGATATTGGTGGGGGATCCGTGGCATGTATCGCAAGGACTAGTTGAGATAAACGAGGTCAGTAGGAACTTAGCTCCGCATGAGAATGTGACCGACTATCTGTCAATGGTGGCATCCATTTCTCGACAGAATATGGGAAGCTCTCGATCAGCGCACAGAGTCCGAGAATCGAAGAGTGCAGTGTTCGCAAGGACTCGGCGTAGCCAGGGTCTCGTCGGGTAGGAAGTCTGACTTTGCGCGCAAGACTAACAAAGTGGTCCTGGAGTCGATGTCAACATGGGCCGAGAGAATGCGGCTCAATATGGCATTACCTTCAAGGGTATGATACTTTGACGTTGTGATACCCTGACGATCCCTGAAAGCGCGCTTGATGCCATTTCCCGTACCTCCACGTTGTCGTCGGAAAGGCAGTTGAGCATGAGATCCATAATCTTAGAGACATTCGCGTTTGATATCCCCATGAGATTACGATAGAAGAATACAACGAGGGTCGGCAACGAATTCAGGCGGATGCGCCATGACTAATTTCGATTTGAGCATCGATCCGACTTGGATGAGGGTGCTCGTACCGTGGAAGAACTAATAGCCCTGACGAAGCTACCACCTATGGCCTCGATAGATTCTGGCGGAGGCGCGACGGCAGAAAGAATATATAAAACGGCTTGGCTATGTGATTGAAGTTCCGGATTATCGCTAAGCTCTGACATGCAGAAAATCTCGGGCCTAATGAGAAAAATTGGTTTGGTAAACGAAAGCGAAATCATGGACAGTCCAATACACACAGGAGAGGAAGCATGTATGGGAACATCAAGGGTGCTTGCGGGCTATAAAACGAGACCCATAGCCACCGCAACACTGAAGAAACTCAGATAATCAGTTTACAGAGCACATTGCGAAGACGACTTACAAGATAAGCCAACCTTGTCATACTATTGCGTTCTGACTTCAGTAGTGGTCCCAGAGGGTAATGAAAGACCCACCGCAGACTGGTTGACCCGCGGCGGAGAAAGGCGTTGCTCCTTCCAGTCTGAGAGCTTATCTGTCAGCGCTGCGATATGCGACAGATAGGGAACACGTCTATGTGAGAACATTAGCCTAATCTGTGATTAAGAGGGAGTAGGAAAAGACGTACCGTATGAAAAGGGGGTCATCGGTTGTGGCAACAGAAAGCAGGAATTTGTCAACTGATGAATAGGACGGCCTCCAACGCCTCGTTGCGATCATGTATAAATTTGCAGATATGGAAACCCTAATCTAAAGAAGTAAAAGTCAGAAAGTGAACGACCAGATTTGGTATAGGCCGCTACCTCTGCGAAGCTGACATCCGTCCCCTCAAGGAGAAGGGCAAAATATCGGTCGAGTAAGGGAACATCTCGGTATCCGACAGTGTCCAAGAAGCATCCGAGAATTGTGAGTGATTTTATCGCTAATTGAACTGGTGAGATACCATAGGGCATTCATTGGTGTGGTTATACATACTCGCAAATGCAGAATCGCCATAGAAATCGAGTGGTAGTGAGAGAATCCAATCCGACAGAGCAGGTACACGTCGCGGATCTCGGCCTTCCAATAGTGCCTTATGGAGGGGTTTGACGGCCGTTAACCTAATGGCTAAGTACAGACTCACACTGAAAGTAGCTTCCCAAAAACCAATAGTATCTGGTTTAATGCTTGTGTATATGCGGTCTAAACGCGAGATTACCCAAGACCATAGCTCGTCAGACCGTTGCTTTGGCCAGTTTTTCGCACCTATATTGTCAATAGTTAAGCCGCATTCAAACTTAATCAGAGCGAGTGTTGCCATACCGCGCGTGATTCCTGCGAGCATTTCAGCCCCGGCCCGTTGTTTGAATCGATCCGCATCCCATAGTAGCTGTTCTGCCGGGTTTAGCATATTCTCGAAACCCACACCTTGAGACATCTTAGCTATACTACAGCGTGAGCGTCCGGAATAGTACTCGAAGGCGAAACTAAATACCGATAGTTTTGATGAACGCAACATTGTCCGCCCTAAGATCTGGAGAGGTCACATTTCGACTCGATTCTTGACCCCAAAGCGCCATTAATTTTTCGAAATACTCCGATTGAGCAACAACCTCTCCAATGGCCTCGAGGGCAGATTTAGATGCGGATTCCCATGTGATAGGAGGGTCCCCGGAAGGAATGCGGATATATGCCTTTGTTTCAGGCGCCCAGGTAAGAAAACCAGAGTATTGCTTATCGACATAAAGTGCCCTGCAAGATTTTCGGTGTCAGTGATAGTTCGAGGCTCGAAACAGAGGCCACCCCGTGGTAGCTTACTCATCCTTGATAGAAGGCACCCTACTAATGTAAGCGTGGAAATCGGGGTCGCTCATAATCGGCACGTATTTCACGAAGGGACTTCTCCATTCCTCCAGCCAAAGGTCGTTTGATGTTCGCGAGTAAGTACGCATCTTTATCATACTCAACAATTTTACGACGCCTCTGCGGAGGTAGCTTAGGACGGATTCTAACCAGTGAATGTAAAAACGGACTTTTGGGCAATTCCTCGTAGCGGTGGATGTGGGCTTAGGGTGTGGCTAATGAAGAGTCTGGCTACGTCGGATGGAGGTACGACATCTCTGCGGAGAAGTCCGTTCAGGAATTTAAGAGCCAAATGAGTGTATCGCCACTGGCACAGTGTCAGCTACTTTGCTCTAAACTAGCACCAATACATACGTGGGTGGTAGGTCTGAGTGCAATCTCTGCAATAGCCGATATCTGTGTCGGCAGTTAGTTTGTGAAAATCCTGTATCCATTAAACGCTTACTGTCTGGCTATATTTTCTCTCCCTAGCTTCACCTCGCGCGATTGATTTACGGAGCGTTTCACTTAAAAGATCATGGTCGATCACATCGGGAGATATCTCTGCTTTAAGGGCATCGATAGCCATCTTCGCTTGGGGAGCGCTCTCAGGGTAGGCATCTGTTCTTGTAGTTTCTTCCGCTAGATTGGCGATCGCATCATGTGCAACGGAGGACACCAGCTTCTGGATGGAAGGCTTACAAGATCACAAGTCAGTCACTGCCATGACATGCGATACTCGCACAGTACCTTCTCCTGATGTTGGCACTCGAGTAATGCCAGAAGGTACCGACCGTACAGATCCGGGTCTTTAGGGTCTTCAAATCAAGGTTATGAGGGCAGAGCCGAAGGATGTCACACGGATACCTTACCAGCGATGGCATATAAGGCTGCATTCATATCAGCAATGGTATGAAGAACTTATGTGTGGACAGACCTATCCCTTTGCTCCACAAAATATACAAGGCACCCTTCATCTGATCCGGATCTGATCCCTTAGCGAGCGCATCGAAGACAGACGGAAGGATCAACTTGGTTGACCTAACATAGTACTATAAACTGTTATCAGAGAAAGCAACTATAACTCGACGTTTCGCATACTCCGCAAACATTACCCAGAACAGCTTGTGAATGCCTGCGTTGTTTCAGCGAAAAACTCTCGTTGATTTGGAAGGAGCTCGCACCTTCGAACCCTCGTATACGGCGAGAGCGACAAGTTTAAGAGATCTTTGATAAGGTGATTGTCGAGCTCGGATCGTCGTCGATACAAGGCATGCATGTAAACTCGTCCACTGTGATAAACGAGGGCACGTTTGAGGTGGACAAGACGCGAGTTCTCCTTCTGCCGAGCCCATGCACGACTGAGTCTGTAAGGAGCGCGTCAAAAACGTCTCAAGTAGAAGTGTCGCGATGTCACTGACTCCCGAGAGGTAGCATAACTCTTTTGTAAGTTCTCATAGTCCCCTCTAGTGAGAGCATAGTCTAGCAAGTAGGTGTCGATACCTTTGACCACAGATATAACAGCGTCGATGTGGTCTTCGCCTTCATGCTCCTGCTTAAGAGCCAAAGCTGCACCATGAAGCACTCGCCCAAGCCGTAGACGTTGACTATACGCCGTTTGATGCCGCGGGTCTGCTGGATCAGTGAGGGTAAAACCGGCCTCCACATCGATTGTCTGCACGACAAGACGTTCGACCTCTGTATTCACGTTTAATCCCGTTTCTGCTACGGCCTTTAAAGGCTCCTTGCAGAGCGTAGGCAAGCCCTGCCATGCGGATCTAGCAATGTGTAGATGCCTGTACCATGCTTCCTCAGTCATCATGGTCCCGTGATGAAGGCTTATCAAACTTACCGACAGAAGTCGTTACGAGCAATTCCGTCCCAGAAACTGGCAGTCGGTAGAAGGGTTTCAACCTTGTCCAACGCAGGGGATACGACGTCGCTTAGAATTTCGAGTATAAAGGAGATCTCTTCATTCGACGGGACTGCAGTGGAATAAGACCCCTTGCCGCGATTGCATCAAGGAATTCTTAACCTACCATGCCACTCGATCTTGACATCCTCAACCCTATGAAGTTTTCCCCAGAGCGAGTTGTGATCCCTGTCGAAACCTGAGTTGTTTCTGTCAGTCACCTGGAAGGTGCAATCTATCTGAGTACATACCCTCACTATTCCATTCATCAGTGTTTACAAACCGCGCATTGAGAGGGTACACTCCAACAAGGGTACTGAGCACGCGTTGAATAAGGCGCCCTGTACCGCTGTACCCTCTCTCGGAGAAGGTTTTGTCCGCAAGTAAGGATAAAAGCTTCATGATATCAGCCTTATGCTTGAGAAGCTGGTACATTAAATGGGTCGTCAGGGAAGCTTGCCCTGTGTCGCCAGGTTATACATACCGCAGTGCCGTCGTGGGCCAAACATCCACGAAGAATGGACATATCTACATACAACAACCATTAATGAAGGAATGATGATAATGATGATGCCGCACTCCAGTGCAATGTAGTGTCAGAAGGAATTGCAACATGACTTGAAGTTGTTCGAACACTCGAAGCTCCATGTTTCAGCTCTTCCTTGATCTGAGATAGACAGAAAGGAAGAAACTTGTCAATTGTCTTGCAAGGATGCGCTAGCGAAAGACTTGAAATCAGCTGCCCTATTGCTTTTACGGAGTTTGCCTTCGCATTCGCCGTAGCATAGTCATACACAAGCTTTAAAACGAGGTCAAAAAGTGGGTCCGAGAGGTGAAGGCAGACGAGGTCCAACATGCTCTTGATCGATTTCACTACGCTCTCTTCCTGCTTCCCACCAGTCGTGTTCTTCTTGCCACCTTCTTCAGGGAGATTTTCGTACAGGGACAAGACGCGACGAAAGAGAGATGTCACCCAATCTACACCGCCGCTCAGACCCGTCATGTCATCGATTGATGGGAAAGGACGCACCAGCAAATCCGGACGTACTCTCACGGACCAGTGTCCGCTCTTCATCCTTGCTTAATGTCAGAGGAGCCCCAAGCTCTGTCCCGTCTGGAAGCCGTATCCCCTCGTCTATGTCCATGCTTTCGCCAGGTGCATCACTGGAAAACGATAATCCTGAATGAGTAGACGATAGATCCCCTATCTTTATGTTCTGAACGACCGCAATGATAAACATAGTCGCGCAGATCGTTTTGGCGGGATCATTCTTCGGGTAAAGGATATCAGTAGTGAATACCACTAGATTACAACAATCGTCTTACGAGGTCAATGCCTGGGATGCACATCTCGAGCAGAGGCAGAATGTGTTTCTGCCCACCTAACCACATCGTCTCTGAAGACAAGGGTAGTGATACGCTTGCAAGCATGCTCAGGACAGCAGTGGTGCGGTGGGTTTCATTGACCACTTCTAGTCCGCTATATGCGCGCTCCAGGAGATCGGGCATGACAAGGGCAGGGTCCAGGAAGGCTAAAGAACGCAAGGCACTTTGAGCAAGCCCCATGGAAATGGGGTCCTTTGAGAACATGGCAAGGAGGGCTGGTGTCCGCAGGGTCAAAACAAAAGCCTTGCGAATGGCGGGAGTCAAACGGTGTGTCTGAAAGCCAATAAATTAATCATTCGCCACGATGAAGAGAAACTAGAGGCGGACAAGTGGTGTTTTACAGCTTGGCAACTCTTCTTCGCACCAGCGCTTGCAGAACTCTGACGTTAAAGAACGAAGGAATTGGGTTAACTAAAAGAAGATAGATGAGTTACAAAAAAAAAACAGTATTCGTGCGAACACTCAAGGACCACATCCCGGAATTCGAGGGGTGGAAGAAGGACTCAGTGCTCGTGATGAACTTATCCAACGACTCCATCGCTTTCGAACCAGCAAGATACCCAACTTGACGGGAAGGAAATTTCCTTTCACCTCGTGGGGGTGAAGCTTCGGAGCGGGCTGGTCCGTCAACGGCCATTGAATATACCATGAGTTTAGCGAGAGAGGCTAGATGCAGGTTAAGCCTCGCTCCAGTGACAGCCCGAGACGACGCACAAAATCTGTTAACACCCTTTCTGATTCTAAGAGAGGAGGGACTGGCTTTCGCATCCGCATACGCGCCTGTGGTGCTGGCGCCCTGATCAAGGAGACACTCAGTGTTGATTCGAACCACAATGATCTCACCACCCGAGTCGCCCCTACCGGCACATCTAGGAACAACACGAATTAGCACTGCCGTGGCGAGAATTGGCCGATCTTACTCATTGATCCTAAAGCTTGCCCATGAGAACGGTCCATTCCGTTTCGCTCCAGATGCCGACATCTTTCCACTGTGTACCACTGTCCTCTCCAACGTGTCCAGCAGTTCCAGCAACGTGCTCTTCAGACAGCTCTCCCACAAAATCGATCAGTCTGTCATCTAGTGACGAAGAATTGAAAGCCTCCCAGATTTTGAAGATCGTTGGAAGATATAGGTGGGTATGAACCGGCGGAAGAAACGATGTCATAACTGGAATCATGGTCAAATAGGTCTGTTGGAGATGAGTATTGACACCCGGTGTTTGGGAATGCCAACACACCTCTTGAGTGATAAGAGGGACGAATATCTCGAGCATCTCCGGTATATCACCTTCAGGGTAGTAATACCTAGACCTTTCTGCCACGTAGAGAAATATATTCACAACATTGCGTCTGGAACAGTATCCCGTTAGGTCTTTGGTCCGCCTCGACCGACAATTGCTTACGATAGATCTTGGAATCTAGTTCCAATCCAGAGTTCCCTCTGTAGGACTCGCCACAGAGGTTTCCAAGGAAGCTCTAAGTCCTGGGGTTCGAGCTTGCGACGCGTATCCGACTTTCCGGCGAGCAACCTAGAGAACATGTCGGCCCAGCTGCGAATCAAGCGTGGCTCGATGCCAGGGAGAATGCATAGTTCATAATATAGCCGCGCGAGCTTGGCGCGAATACGAATGGGCACAGGATAGCGCATGAGCAACCAGCTACGATTATCAGTACTTGATAGAGTAGTATACACAGTGCTACACGTGCGCACCATTGTAAGACGCCATCCCAGGTGGCGAGCACAAGCCAGTTCTTAGCCTCAGCACAGATGATTATTCTACCAAGAATAAATTCGAGCCGTGCTTGCATGTCCTCCTCTGACTCGGTATTGTATGGGAGTGAAGACAGGTAGGTTTGGAGAGAGGCACGCTGCTTCACAATAGTCGCTTGTTCGCGCGACAAATCAGCGCTTTCTATGATGGGAGAGTCTGGGGCTGTAGATATATCTTCTTCCTCCATAACGAAAGAAACGTGGAGATATGCTTCTGAGGAAGGGTCAAGCGACTGTGACATGTCAAAGGTTCCATCCATCGTGGAGGCTAAATACTGTGACGATCGTTGCAGGAAGAGAAGGGTGCGAACCACGATACTTTTGGTGCGCACTTAGATGCTCTCGGATGCAATGGTGACTCTTGGTGACGCGTCGCAACACTCAGATCAAGCGCAGCAGCCAGGAACAAGGACACGACGCGTCACTCATCGATAGATCTTTCCGTTTCCGGCCGTGGACCCCAACCGTAACGAACAAGGGTGGCACTCAATGATCCTACGTCCCATACTCATCTCTGCTTTCTCTCGCCACTATCTCTTTCATTTTCCAAATGCGGCCAAGCAACAACCGCAGCGTCTAAGACCCGTTACGATAGGCGCCGCTGCCCTGGCATTATCCATGGCCGTGGGCCTAGTCCACCTCGACTCTGACAAGGAGACCACAGTAGGTGGGTATGTTCTATGATGCTTGATACCTTCTTAGCTAAATCCTCCCAGTCGATCCGGCCACGTCTATCGAATTCCCGACCACTTTGCGAATACCGTCCAAAGGAGCTCTTCCGGAATTCACGCTAATCGGCGTCGGTGTGCGCTTCGTATCTTTCTTGAGGATCAAAGTGTATTCGGCTGGGTTCTATGCCGATCTTTCGAATCCAAACCTGAAGGTCACTAGGTCACTGTCCATTTAGAGGCTAGCTCACCGACTCTGCTCACATTGAACTAGATACCGTCATCGGCGAGCCCAGAAGAGAAGTTAAAGTACATCGTACGCAATACGGCATGCGTTCTTCGTATAAGTATGTCGTTATCGTGCTGACTCGAGCGTGCGTGCCTTACGACTTTTTTTTTTGGCAGTCCCTACGCGCAATACGACCTACACTCACCTCCGGGATGGATTTGTTCGAACCTTGCAAAAGCGACAGTGGATTGCTCACCAAGCCGGAGAGTTGTCGTCGGACGAACAGCTCATGCTTCAAGCACCTATGGGCCAGCTGAGGAGTGCATTTCCTAACACACCATTGGTGAAAGGTACTCCATTGGATCTCGTGCTCACTCCTCCGGATTCAAAACAGCCTCGTGCCCTGATCATACGAGACCTGGGTGCCATCCAAAATGGTTGGGTAGCGCAGGAGCTCTTTCTGTCGTTCTTTGATGAACAAGGCAACAGCGCCGCAGTATGTTTGCCGTCAATTCTACGATGTTACTGAAACTGATGAGATCTCATAGCTTAAGCAGTCCGTCTTCGACAGAGTTGCGCAACTCTAATGCATGCATACGTGAAATACAGTATGAATAGAAACTGTGTCACTGTATGTACATTCTCGGCCCTGGGCTCTGATTTCGTAATCATGCCTTGGCCTTCCCCAGGAGCCGTCATCTCTGTGTGCTTTTCTTTCCCACATCGGCCCTGAAGCGCACCTCGTTGAGACCGTAACGACGCGAATCTCTCAGAGAAGCGTGAAGCTGACACGTTGCATCTTTTCTGCAATACAGTAATCTCAACCCAAAGCTGTTAGTTTACCACACATCACGGTCACGAGACTGCCCAATGTTTCATTGAGCCCCGCCTTTCTCCCCATCCATCCTTTGCAACATTTCATACGGCCGGGATTCGCTCGTTATGTAAGATGAACTGTCTTGTGGCATGCGCAATAAATGGCTAGTTGCGTGAATATTGGATATCTGGATCCTGCTGTATCCTATCCCCGAACACCCGCTCTCCAGAAAAGTCAAATGACTTGAGACCATAACGCATGACTCTTGTGACAAGGGCTCTCGTCTTTTCACAGACTTCCCAGGTCGTTCAGGTGAGCATAGCTCATTTCCCCCGCCACGAACGAAGCTCCGTGATACAACGACGACTGTAAAGATGTTAGTTGAACCCTACAGAGCAGTGGTGTCGACTGCCAAGAGGGACTTTCTATCCAATCGTCCATGAACCAGTAGCTGCAAGGGGTAGAACCTCCCAATGTCGTTCCAGTTGGCGTGAGTGAGATCAAGGCAGAAAGGGCGTTGAACAACATGGCAGAATACTTGGTAGAATCTGCGTGCCTTGCGCCCAATATGTGCCTTAAGCCCGCCCGCAAAAAGTGCCCAAACAGTTATGCCAAGACTAATCTGGTGCGACCCTGAGATGATACCACAAGAATGATCTCGATCTTGTCCTTAACACAGGACTTACTCTTGAGGGCGACTAACCATCTTCGCAGTGCACTGTAAGTATGGTGTGCAGAAGGACGGTCAAGTACAAGGAAAGACATGATTTTGGTCGCCTTAGTAGTACAAATCACGAGCGATACAGAACGAGAGTTCAAATCAGCTGCCAAGAGGTCTTGGCCTGGGTAATCTTAGGCCTAGTCCCTGACACACGTTTCTTTACGGTTACGGGCTTTACATTCCTAACTCATTCCTACCATCACATGCTTCACACACTGTCACGTCAGGCATCATTGATGCATCATGTTGGGGTGCTAATTCGAGACCCACTACGCAGTTCCGGCGCCGAGGCGCAACGTACAGCTTTATTTTTCACGCAGCAGGATTCTTCAAAAAAACACTTGTGGTAATAGAAGGTACTAGACACCATCACGTTCTCGTGTCAACTCAGCGAAATTAGAACAAGAAAAGAATAAAAGAGGCTGTTCAAAGGAGCACTGTCCGGGAAAGTTCGGAACAGACCAAAACGCGTGCCTTTTACGACCGTGACTTCGAGTTATTCAAGGCGTTATCCGGATTTCGGATAGTATTTGAGGCCGCTTGATGCACATGAGCTGTCGAGCGGAGAGTCTGACGTGGCCATAAGCATGACGCTTCACACGTTGTAGATCGTTCCTCTCACCGATAGGGACGAACTCGCCGTCAACGAGTGAACCCCTGACATAGAAATACCAGCTGATCTGATTGATCGCCCTGCCGGAACACGTAATGGCTGGGGTATACTGTGAACAAGCATCGTCAGCACAACAGTTGAGCAAAGGAAACCATTCAACGGACTCCGGAGGCAGACTTGAGCGCGTCAGTCAACTCGGACAGGGTGTATGTCTGGGATTCGCTGGGAGTGATGCCCTGTGCCGCGAGCCAATCGTAGGTAGGCAGTTTCTTGAACAGCTCGACGACCCGCTGGAAAAATACTACCGCCTCTGCGCCGCGGGGACTGTCACGAGGAAGGCAGATGGCTGCAAGTGCTGTAGCAAGTCCCGTGGGTCGACCATTCATGCTTGAAGACCGTGAGCTGAGGCGACATAAAATCACTAACTGCCATACCTCCCAAAAGCGCTCATTCCGACCGTGAATGTCGACCCAGTACTTCTCCATAAACGACAACGTTCATCCGCGCCTTGCTCTTGCAGAGCTGGACCCAGACAACGGATCAGATGGGGAACGAAGTGACTGCAATAACGTACGCGAGGAATATCTGTGTAGTCGCGGTCGCGGTCGCAGTTAGAGGCATGCGAGCCATCACAGCTACGGAAAAAAGTTCCTTGATCAGAAAGCTGCCCCTTTCTGATGATGGGCGGCATGCATACTTGTCCGGCCAAAGACCTGTCCCGCCTATGAGCGAACCAGAACCCGCACTAAAAATCCAGGTCACGAACCATGAATTGTCCAGCTGTCAACAGGCCCCGTTGATGGCCTCGTATCCCAGAACTGACATGACCGGGTTCACGATCACTATCACGGGAATTCAATGTTCCCCCTGACGTACCTGTGTTTGTAGAAGCAACCCCTTGCACGTGTGTCAGTTTGGGGCACGCCCCGAGGGACTGGTAAGTATCAAATACAACGCACCCCTGGGTACTCGTAGCAACAAAGGTTCTCTTGAGATGGATCCCCCCGCAAGATGGCGTTCCAGACGTGCCGCAGTTCGTCAGCGAGCCAAAGAGAGTGCTCGACGTGTTGAACGGAACAGGGTCCTGCGCGGACACCACGGCGATCGCCAAGTTAGCGAGGATAGCAAGCAGAGCAAACATTGCAAAGTGCGAAGGAGTTGAGGGTTCCGTCATCTGTACAACTCTGATAGGTGGGCTTTTTATATGGATAAAAGGCCAAGGGCGCTTGTGCGCTCCCGTGGGCATCCGAGGTCGCACATAAACATCGAACCCTCGCGGAGTTACATCCCAGAATGACTGTTGTAGCCCGCCTCAGAGTGTTTGAAGTCTTTTGAGACTTCCGTAGTGTTCCGCTTGTATGAGAATTCAATTGAATTGAATGACGGAAGAGAGAACCCACAACGCATTGTTCGATTTGTTTCACGTAGAATGCAGAGACATAATTGGAACTATTCATACGGGAATCGAAACGGCGCAACAAGGACTGGCAGGTGTCAAATATCTCCTCAATATGCAAATCTTACCTATTTCCCGTCCCTTTCCCCTCTTCGTCGCCGATCAGTAGTGCGATTGGCAATCGACTCCAGACGACGGTTATTTAACAGTTTTCTTCGCTTTCTGGGATAGTTGAGGTCGTCTAGAAGAGACAGTTGCCAAAAACCTCTCTGGAACCCGTCTAATCCAAAACTCGTCGATCGCTAGTAGGTTTGAAATCAACATGCTCGCAAAACGAGATACAGTTGCCCACAGGCTCGGGCATGAGGATGTTGGAATCAAAGCAACAGATTGAGTCAAAATTTTGCCAAGAGCGTCGAAACCTGCTTGTGCCATCAACGAGAATGCTCATGATGGAGCGGGATGCGTTGAACGATACGAAGAAGGGTTGAAAGGAGAAGATGAAAGGGACTTACATGGCGGGAATTGGTTTGCGGTGGTCGATGACGCGAACGTGCATGCACGTGCATGCACGTGCATGAGCGTTCAAGGTAGCGTTCGCACAGGTGACAGGACTCGGATCTTGAGAATCGCGAATCCTAGCCACCCTGAATCTGCGACGCGAGAAGATCCAGTTAAGAAGATCTCCCCATCATTTGATGCGCCCATCGAGCTGGGACTGTCAGCCCGTTATTCAGAACTGTACCCTACATTCGACCCACATGGCGCCGGCCATGCGTCGTTGCATTCCAGTTCCTCGACACGAGAGGGTGATTGTTTTATCTAAAGGTATATATTTTGACAAACAAGAGGGAGCCGTGCCCAGCAACGGCGGCACGGTCTCATATCATAGACAGCAACGTTCGAATTAGATCCTAAAATAGTACGCATTCCATCGTGATCAGCATTACTCCCTATGCTTTCGCCCACATAAACAAGCCGCCCGCCGCAGGTATACAACACACCCCAACAAGATATCAACACTACTGTCGTCTTAACGCGTTGATGAGACGCTGGAGACTCTCGAAGCTCTCGCGCCATCCATCAGCGTACAAGGCACCGACAATGCCGCTTGCAACATCCCTACAAATATGCTCAAACGATCTGTTGAATTCACAAAACAAATCCAAAACCCACCAGGCTTGTGCATGTGAACGAATTGGATAATCTAATGGTCGGGGGATGTTTGTCTGGAGAAGCCATGGCCAGCGATCGACAACTACAGCCTTCCGGTTCGTGAGAGACCGCAAGCCTTCCGGTCCACCTAGGTATTCGCATCAGCTAGAAAACACGAATTCAAAGTAACTACGCTGACCGAATCTTCCGTAGCCACTGGACTTTGTTCCTCCAAAAGGGAGGTCCTGACTATGGGGAGTAAATCAGGGGACTATGCAATGCGTGCCACGGTAGTTTCACATACTTTAGCTGTGGACCGCGTCAGTGAACTTTTTTGGTAACTCTACTAGTAAAAAAGCACGCACATAAAACACGCCAAAGTCATTGATTGAGACCATGCCACACTCCAATTTTTTGGCGACGTCCAAGCACTCATACTTGTCAGGTCCAAAAACGCTAGCCCCAAGAGCATACCGAGAATCATTGGCAATTTCGATAGCCTCCTCGATGGTATCATAAGGCATGACAAGCGCTATCGGTGCAAACACTTTGCCCAGAACAGCGTTTATATGTAATTCAGGCTGAATGCTAAAGCAAAACTTACGTTCTTGTTTGGCAATATCCATTTCCCGCTGGACTTCCCCAATAACTGTGGGCTCGAAAAATGCTCCATTCTGTAAGTACGGGTGCACACGGGGTTTGCCACCGAATTCAACATGTGCGCCTTGACGTTCAGCCGCCTCGACGATGTCCTGGAGAATCTGGAATCGTTCACGTGATATCATCGATCCTACGTCCACGCCAGTCCCAACGTCATCGGCAGACAATGCGCCGCCTACGCGCAAGCTACGGGTGCGGTCTGATATAAGGCCGTACACCTCGTCGTATTGGTCCCTATGAACGAGCAACCGTTCGATGCCGATACAGTTTTGACCAGCGTTCTGACTGCTCGCTGACTAAGTGTACTGCTCTTTCAAATTTCAAAGGACATACAATATGCCACGCATCCAAAGGCTACTCCATCGTTCGATGTCTGTCCCTGGGAGTACAATTGCGGGGTCTTTGCCACCAAGTTCGAGGGTCACTGGCGTCAGATGTTGTGTTGCAGCGAGAGCGATCTGGAAGGGGCATTAGATTACCTGCCGAGCTATTCATCTAAGGGGACCGACCTGACGGCCAACACGCTCGGAACCAATGAACGTGATGTGTTTGATCTTGGGCGACCTTGTTAAGCCTTCTGCCTGATCCGGGAAGCAACACACGAGCTTTTTGAAGAAAACAAAGGCATTGTATCACCAGAAAACGTCATCAAGCAAAAAAGCATACCTGCACCAACTCCGGATCAAAGCTACAGGCCCGCAAACAGTCCTTAATAGCGTCGACGAACCATCTCGACGACCAAGCGACATACTCCGAGCACTTAATGACAATGGCATTGCCAGAAAAGAGGGCTGCCAGAATGGGAGACCAGGCATTGTGCAAAGCTGAAAGAGGTCAATAAATATACGAACGCGGGGAGATCGAGGTCGTACGATAGTTCCACGAGACTATGGCTGCAACCACACCAAGAGGCTCGTAGTGTACCTCTGACTTCTTGTAACCCAGGATGAGCGGAGATGAGCGCGTCTCGGGGCGCAAGTACTTCTCGCCATGGCGCAGTAGCCAGTCCATCTTCGAACACGTCGTCAAAACTTCTCCCAAAGCGGCATCGATGACTATGAGTCCAATAAGCGACCCGTCCAAACCAAGAAGACGCATAACGCACGCGTCTTTCCCGTGTCTCGGCAGGCAACCCTTGCACACACTTCCTGGTTCTCAACGAGCCATTTCTTGAGGCTGCGAACGACGCGTTTTCGATCAGCGAATGAGCTGTTTCGCCATACAACCTGAGCAGCCTCAGCGCTGTTGATTTTTGTTTCGATTTCATCAATGTTGTCCGCAAGAACCGTGCCCAGGTGAAGACCCGTAGCTGGATCAAAACAGGTAATATAGTCACGACCAGAGAGTTCTCCAGTAAGCGGCACGAGGTTTGGATCATATCTATGGGACTCGGGGGTGGCGTTTTGAATCGTTTGCGCATTTGACCAGGACGGATCTGCTTCCTAAACAAATCAAAGAGGGTTACACGTGCAAATAAGCCCAATAAGGAGAAACAAACCGGTGGTGGCTCAACACGAAAGTGCTTCGCTCTACTCCGTGCATTCAAATGACGCCTCATGACAAAATAGATCCCAAAGGCGAAGAACAAGGTTACATGATAGATGAGGTCACCAATACTTCCCTCTTGATCATACTGGTCCCTGAACCGCTTTACTGTTGAGAAAGGGTGTACAAGAAAAGATATGAGGGTACCCATGGCCCAGAATGAGAGTAAACTGGAAACAATGGAATTCGAACAGTGGCTCGCGCGGTCACGAGCGCGATATTGACATCTGTTTACCGCTAAGCTTACTAAGCAACCACTACCAAAAAGGACAGATCCACCACGACCTGTGACTGGAAACCTGTTAGACCAGAGATTAGCACAGACTTGGAAAGAAAGGCTCGCGTCAAAGATCAGTTGTACCCGAAGAATAATTCATGGATAATACACTCGTATAATAGGGAACAGGTGCATTCATCGTGGTGTGGGTGCCGAAAAGAGAAGGCAAACTTACCGAGTGAAGGGTGGTACATCGTAGAAGCCACTAGAGTGTCGCCTTTTATAGGAAGAAAATGCCTCACGTCATATGTCTCCATATGCTGACACAAACCCCGTGCTCCAGCATCTCCTCCCCTCCCACCACGTTGCCATCTCTCACACACACGGCACCCAGTTTCGAATTCTGAATAATGTCTTCAAGAGAGCCGTTGTGGTACTGCTATGAAGTCAGCTTAACTCTTCGTTTGCCCCCCTCCTCCGCCTTCCGCTTACTGTTCCTCCAAGTGTCATGCAGAAATGAGGCCATTAATGGTATGCAGAGTCCCTCCCCTCCCCTAAACAGGAAAGTATCAAACGGAACAACCCACAACATTGTTTTAGGTCCCCGACCCCCATTGTGCATCATGTAATGGCACATTTGTGGAGAAGGTTGGAGAGCTTGGTTGCTGATCTCACTCCTGGGTTGACGTTCTGCAACAGATTGAGGGCGAAGCGGATGATCCACGTAGCTTCCAGTCAGGCCCTCCTCTCGATGGTGGTACCGCTTCTGGCGGCGTTCCGGGGATAGACAATTTTCTCAGTACGCTCAACACCATGCCTGGTTATCGACGGTCATATAATGTATGTTCACAGGTAGTATTTTTCAACTTTCAAATGATCTTCGGCCTCAGCGCAGAACCCCAAACTTCCCACCCTCTCCCGAGAGAGCAAGCAATGTAAATACTATCTATATTCATACCCCTTGCCCACCCAATTTTGATGTCCTGCCCAGGGCGGAACTGGTTTCCGATTAGACATCGACCGAGGTCTGGGTGGTTCCCGGACAATTTTAATTGGCGGACCACCATCACTGGGTGGAAATCGACGAGGGTGCGTAAAGATATCACATCCATCGGCACAGCCCCCAAGTACAATCTACAGGACGCCAGGCGAAGAGCGAAACCCAAGTGGCGGCTCACTGATGACCCAGTACCTCCTTGCTATGCTCACGCAGCGTGCGGGTAGGGAAGGGCTCGCAGACCCCTTTAGCGGCTTCAGCTTCTTGGGCGGCCCTGAGGATGGAAGAATGGGTGATTATGTCTTCAATCAAGAAGGTATGTGAATTCGAGTAATTAATGCAAAGGTCGACCTAACATACTATAGCGTTGGACCACATCATCACTCAAATCATGGAGCAAGGTAGTTCTTCCCGCCCGGTCCCAGCTACAGAAGATGTTATGCAGCAACTTCACAGAGAAGTGTTAGAGGAAAAATGTGAGTCGGCGTCGAGATCTTTATTTGGTGATTTCCTGAACTTGAACTCTGTCAGCTCCGTTGCTAGGCCGAGACTGCGCAGTGTGTAAAGACCAGTTTGCGTTGATTACCGAAGAGCCAGACGACCAAGTGGTCGTAACACTCCCATGTGACCATCCGTTCCACGAAGGCTGCATAATGCCTTGGCTCAAATCCAGCGCTACTTGCCCGGTTTGTCGGTAAGTTGGGCCTAAAGGCTACTGTTGCCCTGCTTACATTGTCTTAGGTTCCAGCTCGTGCCTCAACCCGGGCGGCCCCCTGACGGCACAGCTAGTGGGTCCGGTTCCGGTGCTCCACCTTCAGTCAACCGAGCGACGCGACCTGACTCCTCATCAAGTGGGGGCATGTTCGGCCAACTTTTCAACATGATGGGTGGTAGGGGGAACGGTAACAGCTCTAATAGTAGGACGAACCGGAACCGACCTCCGGACGAGGAGTTTCCTGGAGGGTGGTCGGACTAGTTTGGTGGTTTGTGCTTCTGTACTTATGCGCGTATCGGTATCTGTGAGTTGCGATTGACAAGTGTGGAAAGCATGCAGTTGTGTATCTATTTATGCACCTATAGAGGGCTTCTTTTTCAGAGGGAACGTGTGACCAGTGCTTGTAAGCGCCAGGGAGACGTCCCAAAAATCAGATGGAAAGCGAGCACCTAGAAGATTTGAACCTTTGATTGCCAACGGAGCACATGGGAGAGAACAGATTGTCGACGTCATAGAAAATGATGCTTCCACCTCCATTCCCACTCATCAGATGCATCAGATGCTGCGTCGAAGATAATGCACGCCCTTGCTTCCATTCAACACCATAGATTGCTCGTCGCGGTCGTGAATGGCGTAGCCGCGAGACTAATACGGCGATTCCCAGGACTGACAGAGTAGAACCGCTCGAGGAAAGTGCGGCCATTGATGGAGTCGACGCACTGTCCGGAAAGACTGCCTTTGTCGACATTGCTGGCTGTGGCCTTAGGGATAGGGGTCGAATAGTCACCACGTATGGACTGGCCAATGTTCCAGAATGAGCTCGGAAGAAAGGTCCCAGTAAGGGCTATGCAGCTCCATGTGAGAGAGATTTTTACATCCAACTCGCTACAGACACTCACCTGATGTGATTGTCTGCCGACGAGCGGGTAGGCCTAAAAACTTCGGATACATGCCCGCGCGATGGTGCTGAGGGTGCTCTTCCCATTTACAATGCGAATTTGTTCGTGCTTACATGGTGAAGGCCGCAGAAGGCGTAATCTATCATCAAAAGGTGACACGGGGAAAGGAGGCCTCGTAAACATCGCTCCACGCGAGCTTGTCCTACATCCCCCATTCTACAACGGACAATGAAAGAAGAGGACATTTAGTTCATAATGGCGAGTTTCGAGAGCAAGATGGAGCGGGGACGAGTAGGGGAAGGCGATCCACACCTGGGATGTTAGGAGTGTTGGCTCCTGTGAAATTGAAGCTGGCAATGGAACCAAAACGCATTATCGAGGGGAACTTGATATTGTCGTCCCACATCCCACATCCATTGGAACAGACTCCGAAAACGAGTCAGAGTCAAGTCTCCGCCGAATTTCCTTTAAAAACGAGGACCGAAGAGCTGCGAGTTTCTGGAGTGTGGTGCCAGTGGTCGTGGCTTCTACAAGCCAGCTCATCGCTGGTCCCACAAACCGTGAAGATTTTCTAGGTTTGAAGGGTATAGGGTCAGCAGAGTTGCATATTGGAGAGTAGAGGGCCCAATTGTCTCTGCCCTTCTTGATCTGCATGATAGCAAAAGGAAGCATGAGAATAGAAAGACGATAACCAGCGGAAGCGTCCAGCCTTTCGAAGAGACCCCTGATATAATGAACGAACACGAAAGACAACTACAGAGTGTCCTTTAGCGTACGACATAATGGAAAAAACCACCACCCTAAGATACGGAAGGGCACAAGAAAGCGCCGCGTAATTGAAGGGGATGATTTGCGCCTCTTGAACACCCGTGGATGTCGGCTTCTATGGTGTTGGGCTGCGTGATGATGGTTTACGTGGAAAGAAAGCGGACCTAAGGCGGGAAGTTAGTGGCATCTTGCGCAAGTCGGGTTTCTCGGCTAAAGACTAAGAATCTAAATGGATTTTGTGGCTGACAATTTTGGAAATGTGAACAAAATTGCTCGGGATCAGAAACGGTCCAGCACCGAAGGTGACATCCATAGCATGGCGCGTAAACTTGTCTATCTTGTTGGTCGATTAATGATCGCGATACAAGTCGCGATAGGCGTTTGGCCAAGGGATGCGATAAAACACTCAGATTAGGTCGTAGTCCCCGAGTTCGTGGGGTAGGATTTGGCCAATTCATAAATTTCGCGCGAATGCACACGATGCTTAGAGAAAATACATGTCCTTTGGGGCGTAGATGAAATTTCGGTGAGAATCCTATCCGCCGCAGAACAGTGACGAGGTCGCCAAAGCCATCACATCATTGAGGCAAATTCTCCTTCAGCAGCTGAACTACCTCCTCTGCAGCTCCCCAGGACTGTTGGTACCCAGCAGAACTAACAGGGTTTAATCAAAGAACATCGTATGAAACTCTTTCACTCACCCAAATCCGTAAGCATGAACAACTAAACTCGCCTTTGTGTCCGCAGAAGCATCCGAAACCTTGGGGATCAAGCTATCATCGCTCGGCACATCGACAGTTTGTACTTCGACCCGTGGTCCCCCTCACGGGCAGGCCGGAGTCCCACATTGTGGGCATGAATGCGCGTAGTGGGCCCAGCTAACGCAGGCACCAGCACCTTCGCCCGGGCCAGGATACCACGGGCAGTTGGAATGCTGAGTGACGTGTCCCAGTTGTTAGATTGATAGGTACCCCCAATCAACACCATCCCAGGGGTTGAGGCCCGTGGTATCAAGTATGTTGCCTCAGAAGGTTTGGTTGTGCCTAACACCGTTCATTATGAGCTCGAGCCATCCGGGGATGTCAAAATTGCTCACCCGCAGGGAAAATGTTCACGGCTTCAGTGACGTTTGGCGAATACACTAGTATGGTTTGACCCCGCACGGGATACACCTTCGTATCCTCCACACCAAAAAGGGAGCGTGCACCTGAGTCGGGAGTTCATGGGCATGCATCTCTCGGAATTGCTGTGATACTCACCAAGACCGGTTGCGTTAATTACTGCGCCACGTTCTCCAGCCAACGCGCATGCCTCGTCCAAACTGTTGACCCGGCGTCTTACGAACGTGACACCTCTACTCTCCAATTCGGACTTCAGCCACGGGAGGTAAACCCCAGGGTTTACACAAAACGATTCGTACTGCACACCGCTTCTCGCATCGGCTGGAAAAGGTTGGTCACTGGGAAGGACACGAAACTGATACAGGTCAGATTCGCTACTTGGGACAAAGGCTAACTCACGTCACGAACAATTCCTCTCCACCAGGATGACACCTTCTCGGCATCCTCGACCCCAAAATATGTCCGCGATGGAAGTCTCTGGAGGATATCATTCGCAAGAGAGAAATGGTGGATGTGCCAAATCGCACACCCTAACTAATCCCGTAGGGATCATGCTCCAGAACTTATCGCTAGAGAGACATACCAGAAATCAGACATGATTCAGGAAACTTCTCCAACCTACAATGTATACTTTTCCCAGCGAACTAGACGATCATCGGCTTGCATCGGCGACCAGTGGGCACCCTAGGGACGAACAGTTGGATCGTCTAGATATAATGAAAGGTGACTCACAGCCCAAGGGCTGGCAAACGCTTGGCTGGTGAGATCTTCTGGCATATCTCGTGCCACAACCGTGACATTGAAGCGGTTTGAGCCATCGCTTTCAGTCAAGACATGGGCGGCAGTGAGCCCAATTACTCCAGCCCCGAGGATGACGACATGAGTCTGCGATGCGTGTGTTGGCATGTCCAACTTGATCGTAGATAACAGGGTTGAGGGGTCACCATGCTAGAACGAGGCTATGTGGCCCATCAGATGCATCAGACCCCGCCTGGGCTCAGTTGCCGAGGAACGATGACGTTATCCACCCGACGTGCCAAACCTCGTTGTCATCGCACCTACGTACGGAGATATCGGTTAGTAAGTTGCCTACCTGGGATCTTATGCAGCTCTATTCCTTGATCTTGCAAATCGGTCGCATGGGATAAGTGGGAACAAGTGGAGCTCGACGACTAGGCTCTACTTCCGCGTTGAGGTTATAGACTGACCGATAAACCTGCTCAGACTCAAATGGCATCGTCATGTTGGTTATCCGAGGTCTACTGTATCCCCGTGTAGGCGGCTCCTTTTCCGCGAACATCTCGGGCTGTGTTCGCGATCCCTTTTCTACATTTCCAACGTCACCTTTGGCCTTAGCTTGTTGCTTGCAGGCGAGGGCCCCGAGAAAAGACCGGAACAAGCGACGATGGCTCAGAATTCTGCAAGGGCGTTGATGACCCTGACGCCATGAATCACATCACACCTTGTCAGTTGCGTCAGTTCGGGTGACGCCTGCCAGTGCTGCCTGATTTTAGACCATCTCCAATGTGCCATAGCAAACGAGTGCTGGCGCTGTTTCTGAATCCTGCCGCTGTCAAGGCGACCCACAAAATAGCAAGGATGCATGTGAGTGTGATCGTGTATAAACCGTACCACCAGCCAAATTCTTCACGCCAGTGCTATGACAGGATGATTGAATCTCGAAATCCACCGCCACAGGACGAGGTTAGTCCAATCGTCATGCCATTGGAAAAAGCGACAATGCCAACTTGTGATAGGATAACTGCAATGCAATTGCTGCAATGCCGCTGTGATAAACGTCTTCACGCGTGCTTTGATCGAGAAATGTTGGAGATGTCAACTCTCACTTCGACAATCGGTCGCGCAAGACAGCCGAGGAGAGCCTACAAGGCGTGAGCACTATGTTGACGAAGTACCTGGCTTACCGAAAGAAAATGAGACTAGTGGGACGAGAAGGGCCGGACCTGGCGAACTGTGCAACGTCACATTATCACCGATGATCAATACGGATGCGATGCCTTGGCAAAAGAAACTTGAAGGCGCATCTCTAGTAACATCTTAGGGAAAAGGTAAGAGCCGCGGTCATCATGAACGCACGGTCCCTCCTCCCAGGTTCGTGGAATGACACTATTCCTATTTTCGGCAAAAGGGGCGACTCCACTTGCCATACAATGATGGCGCAGTTACGGTACGTTCTCAGCTGGAAAGTTGTCGCGGCTATCGTCGGAGACAATGCTAACCTTGTGCGTAAAGGCTGCTTTCTCAGAATGATTACAGCATGACAACATAGTATTGAACTCAGATATGCCATGGAAACCTAACTCTGAATCAGGGAGGGTCTTATCGTTGCATGTTGACCCTCCGAGGAGAAAGATACAGCAGCATCCTATACATGGACTCGATGGACTGTGGATGAAAGGCTTATCCGCAATGAGTTGAGACACCTGGCATGCTCAATGGCTTCCAGTGCGAAATCCTCGGTGAGTCGAATGGTCAAGAACCATGGCTATGTGGAGGAGCATATCTTGCGCATTCCTGAAGGTCAGAGATAAGGTTCAGAAGTGGTTTATTATCGAAGTGCCAGTGCACAAAGCGAATGGAGGACCCCGAAGTCGTGGAGTGGATCGGTCTGATATCCCTTTCATGCTGGGGCGATCATGATCTTATTGTCATAGTCAATGGGGAGCTCCAGATTCAGAGTGGATCGGCGGCGGCCTGGCGCAACCACTCCACGATCACAAAGGCGGTGGCGGCACGTCTTACAGTACGTGTGGAAATGTATTCCACTTTAAGGTCCGCCTCAGTGATGAGCTGGGTGGCGAGACCTGTACCTTGACGGGAAATGATGGCAACTAGCTGGAAAAGGTTGCTTGGACATATGGTGAGTGTAAATATAACATACTAAGCAAGCCCACTCCACATGTTTCCAAGTGCCATCGCACACCTGACTAAATTGGGACGAAGATAAGGCGGAAGGAATGGCAGAATTTAAGATTTAATACTTACAATAGACGAGTAAGGGTGAACGTTACGATCGATTGTGATGTACAGTATAGTGTCTTTAGATGTAGGTTTGACGCCGTGCAGGGTCCATCCTGATGCCCTACGGACGCACATCTTGTGGCCCGCGTGTTCGGAAGAACCATTGCCAGGGACTTGAGGCCTGAGGCCTGGGGCCTTGAGGCATTGTTAACATGATAGAATCGCTGCACCGCGGCACCGTTTCCGCGGAAACGGATGGTGTGAGTAAACGTAACAGCGCGTACCGTTCATTTCCCACTGGTACTGCCATCAATGCCGCATCATCTCCGACCCGGACGCGAGCTAGTCCCAAGCATACCAACCCCTTCAAACAAGAGTATTCCGCAGGCATCTCTTTCTAGCAAGGTCAAGGTAAATGGCTGCCAGTCACCGGCAAACTTTTAGCACTGGCCTCCAGGCGTGCTAGTGCCTGTTATCCGAGTCTCCTTAGGCTGGAGCGCATCTTGCCATTGCTTCAGAAAATGGAAAGGTGATCCCTTTCGTCTTCGGCGGTCGTGAATGCATCAGAAAGCGCCTTAATTATCGGATCAGAAATACGATGGGGCCGCCGTTTGAAAATGGAGCCAAATTATGTTGTAGGGATATTTTGATTCGTCTTATCAAACCCACTCCACACACTTTGACGAGAATTGCAGCACGGAGCGCTCGCAGAAGCCAATACCCAAGGGGCATGTCCTAGGATGGATCAAAAACCGGTCAATGGGCGCGAAATCGAAAGAATCGAGGGCTTCCGTTTGGTAAGGGTGCAGAGGCACCTGAGATGATGTCGCGGCGCTGAGAAATCTTTGGCCCAGGCTCTACTAGTACGTTGTCAAAGCTTTCTCCAACAAAGTGTAGTTGTCTGCGATTTGTGACCTCTTGGTACGTACAGACGTTGCGGATCTAGGAATCTTCTCGAAGACATCCGGCATGGAGGAAATTGGGATATTCTCCTTCACTCCAACGTGTCTTGGCGTCGGATGCACGAGGTGATTCTTCACAGGGAACCACAATCACCCGCGCAGCGTGGCCATAGATGAATTCCATGCTCTCAAGGGTCCACAAATTTGCTCCCGCGATCGAATGGCACGAGGAACATGTCCTGTAATATTTCTCGCACAGGCGGATTCAGCAACATAATGCTCAACGCTACGTTGACAGAGTGTTATCTGACATCATTACCAATAGGTATTTGACTTGGCACGTTGCGACACTGGTGACTGGTGTACCCGGGTATCTGTGCATCCTGGGCCTGGAAGAGAACGCCAAGGTTTAAGAGGCCGTGTGATGGACTTCCGGTTCGAAATCGAGGCCTTTTGTACTTGTGTCGGCGAGGGCCTGGAATTCCATCTCGGTCGCGGAAATAGATACTAGTATAGGGGTTGTAAGAGAAGGACTGACCATTCGAAAGGTGCAATATTGATGGCCCTCACAAAATGCCTTTAGGCTCCCTAGACATGGTCGTTTCGGGCAGTGATACTAACTAGACTGGCGTGTGAAGACTAGAAAGGAAAACCAAACAGCTGCTTTGTATCCAACCGGCGTAGTCACAAGGCCTGAATACAAACATATGTACGGCACGGCAGTGATCAGGAGGGCACATATCTAAAGGAAGTCGTTTCGTAATTCGTAAGCGCAGTATTATACCCGTGCCAAACATCAATAGGGTAGGGCATAGGGTTGTGATGCGACACAGCGGTGCCGTATGGACGCACTAAATCGTGGGCCACGGTGTGAAAGCAAATTGCCATGCAAGACTTCACCTATGTAGTAGGGCTACATATGAAATAATTGCATATAGGGCCGTCAATACGTACAGACATAAGGGAAGATTCGGAGATAGTGCCGTTCTAAGCGTGGAAATACAATATAGCGCGATACATAAGCAATCATATGAAAGTCATACATGGGTGGACATGCAAAATACACGGGGTCTGTCTTACAATCCCTGCCCTGATCGGGAAGAAAGTGGGAGATAACGAGATTGTGACCGGCACAATAAGGCAAGTAAACTGCGTTGTTGCAAGCGAGCATGCGAAGTCCGTACCTCAATCTAGGCGCGCAGCGCAAATGAAGTGTTTCCCATCGTGTGTTCAACTCCGTTTATCGGCACCTTTCGGACGGGTTAGTCCTAGTGGGACTGACATAGACGCACGAGGAGCGCATGGGGGAGCGAGTGGAGAATGTGAATCAGGTCACATGGAGAGAATGCACCCCTCATCGTCTATCAGGCCCACATGACGACCTTGGTGAACACAATTGCCCCTTGGCCATCTGGATTCGCGATAAATAGCGCACCAAGACGGGTGGCTGAAGAATGACCGAACACCGATCAGATATGTGGGACAAAAGACGGATCACAGACAGGAGCTTGCATACCGTTAGGAACACCATCCTCTCCACACGGTGTAGTCACAAGGCCTGCGGCGCGGAAGGCTTTGCGCACCTGGCCGTATGTGCCTTTGAATAGACCTTGGCGACCTTTCACGGGATGCGCGTCTCCGGTCTTTGAACTGGCGCGTTCTTCTGTGTCGAAATTCTTCGCTGGCTTCGGCGGCGCTTCCATCCCAGCAGCCAGTACGGCTTTGGAGATGGCCCGGCTCAGGCGATATAGCCGGAGGCGCGTGGTTTTCTCGAAGTCGACTTGCGACATTTCCTCTGTCTCCGGCTCGATCGAGGGCAACGACGAAGCTCCAGTTGGAACATCGGATGTCATCGGTGATATCGGAAATTGGATATACAACCCGCCTGTCCGGAGCGACAGACCATCTTCTGATGGGGCCACAGGAACTGGGGGTGTAAGAGAGACGGGATCTTCGAACTCCACAAGGGTCTCTTGTGAAGCAGAGAATTCAGCGTCGTTGAAATCTTGAAATGTCGGTGTGCCGAGTTACGCGCGTCGGCTGCAAAGGATGCATCTCGGAGTATCACGGGCCGTGTTAAGTCCAGCTCCTCCACAGTTGATTCTACTTCAGCAGGCGCGACGGATGTTTTATTCAGAAAGAGCTTGAGAGATGTGCTTCGCACAGGTCGGGGTGGAGTTGGCAGTGGTTTATGTATAGTGGTAGTGGGGAAGGTATTGGACCTCGAGAGTGGTTGTTTTGGCACGAGATCTGACGGCTGATGGCCACGATCTACATGAACCAGGGGAGGACGGGGCCAAATAGATACGTTCGCGAACTCGACGACGTACGGGATCCCATTAGGTGTAACTCTTACTTCGGTGTTAGAGGGCATCGTAAGATAGCGCGGAGGATTGGGAAGAGTTAGGCAACAAAGAGGCGGCTATGTGGTAAAGTTTAAAATTGGGGTGCTCAGAGCAAACGTAAGGCGGTCGCAGATATGTATGAAGCGAATGTCGACCGGGACGGAAAAATGAAGGGAGGAAACAGACATGAGAGGGACTCAAATACACCACACCTCGAGGACAACACGTTGCAAAGAGCACACACCTAATGCGCGCCACTGGCAAACGCATGAGACTCGAGAAGGGAAAACGGCTTGATGGTGGCTGCCAGTCCTAGTCTGTTATCTGTCGGGATTCACAAAGATGAATTGGACATATAGACGGATGGGTACCACATTGCGTGTAGTCATGACATGAATCATCATACAAGAAGGTGGACAATGACGAAGTATTCACCCAGGCACCAATCATTAGGTGCCGTGTTGGGGGCGGGATATCTCGCGGTCTTTTCGGGGCTCTCGCACATATATCCTGGAATAAGAGAGTTGGATGACACGTTGAAGTTGACTGCTACGTTGTGGCTAGTAGGATGACGCAGTATGCCGAATCCCTAAATGACCAAATGGGTTGTGGAGACGCTGGCAATGTCGAACACAGCCAAATGGGAATGAGACAGTAATGATTTCATGATGGTCTTCCGCAACAAACGTGCCGAGCGAGCAAACGTGGGTAGGGGCGAGTAGAAAGAGTGACGAGGAACAAACGGAAGTTTTCACAGCCTTTCTGTGAGTTGTTATTGCCTTGTATCTGTTCGGAGTGGTTTCGGGATAACGTTACAACGAAAGGGGACTTATTGGACGATGATCGTTCCACTCGTTGGAGTCCGTACGCCAATCATCAATTGTGCGAGTTTCCAAAAAGGGTAAGTGTGCCATGAAAAGCGAGACGAGTTTTCAAAAGGGGGCAGAGCGATTTATGCTCCAACGTGGAAAGCGCCACCGAAGACAGGAAGCGCCTTGAACGAATGCGGTTTGGTCGGCGGTCGCATTTGCGTCTTAGGGGACAAATGTAAAATTGACGCGCGAGCGCGAAAAGAGGATAGAGGAAGCAGAATAAAGAAAAGAGGGGCAGTTTTGTCGGGGTCGAATGAGGGGACGATTACGTGACACGATCGATGAGGGAGCGGGAAAAACACCGGGTTAACTGCTCGCTGGAATCAAGGCTTATATGATTATCGACGACGACAGCAGCGACGACGACGAATCGAGCGAGCCGCGGTCGTCGCTCGGTCGAAAATGGGTTTGGCTCAGGCTCTGTGGGCTGTGATGTCATCGGTATGTTTCTTTTTAAAGGGAGGCCACCAACGCTGAAAGAATGCAAAACCCACAACAGCTCTTCCTCTCTTCCTCTTCTGCTTCCGCATATATAAAAGGGGCCCCACTTCAGTGAGCGTCCTTCCTCATCGTGACCCGTACCGTTACTCAATGGCCTCTCTAGCTTACAACTTTGATTCACCCAACTTCGAGTACTTCCCCCCAACACCCTCTCCATCGGACGACGAGTCAGAGCTCAAATCGACGGCAGAAAAATTATCATCCATGTCTACTGGTGCTCCCAACTCTCTTCCTGCCACCAAACCCAATGGCGGTTCTGCCCCCAGGGCGCAAAGGTCACCCTCCATCTGGGACATCTCCCATCGAAGAAGGATATCAAAGGCCCATGGCCTCGTACACCTACCCGCGTAAGCTCCTCTATGCCTCATATCATACTCCATTGACATACTTCCCTTCAGGTTGACCCTAATAATCCTCCGTGGCCGCCTACCGTGGGTACCACGAATATTCGTTCGCACATGCTACCATGGGTGTTCGCCTCCCGACCATTCTGGGTAAAGCCATCGACGACGTCACCCGCACTTTAAATGATCAGTCATCCGAGGAGAAGATTGTTGACTTGGTTCAGTGTATCGAACGCATGGATGTCCTCATGCAAGACTTGTCTGGTAATCAAAAGCTGCGGCCCATCATCGACGACGGCGAGGCAGACGTCGCCCTGTGGAACAAGGAAATTGCAAAATATTTCCAAGGTTTGTCTGCCAGCGTTAATCATGTACCATATTGAAACGATGAGTTGCCCCAGGGAAGGATTTCATGAACGCGCCCTGGCTGTTCGCCGAGGCTTACAAGTACCGCCGTCTCCGCGAGGCATTCACCGTCAGCAAGTACTGGGGTGATTACGATGTCTTCTACCGACAGAAGGTGACAGCCTCGCTTCTGTACTTGCTTCAACATCACTAACGCCATCGACTTGTCAGTGTGACACCTTCTCTCGCTCATCAGATGCTGTCTTTGAGCTGTCGATGCGCTTTGCTGAGCCCTTCGCGCAGTCCAATAAATCTCCGGAAGCAAAACTAGAAGCTGAACGTCTCATGTTCCTTGAATTGACACAAGGTTCGCAACTTTTCCGGATTATGTAGATCTGTCTTTCGTGTTCGTTAACTCTTTAACGTTTCTAGTCTGTCTCTGGGGAAATTCCACGGATCTCTCGTTACTCATTAATATGACCGAGGATCAAATTAAATCCCTTCAGTCTACTGGCGGTGACCATCTGGCTGCGACTGAGAAAAACATCCTTGGAAATCATCTCAGTCAGTTGTGGGATGCTGTCAAGGATCTCCGTGACAAAACTGGTGGACGCATCGACTTCGTTCTCGATAATGCTGGCTTTGAGCTGTACTGCGATTGTGTTTATGGTTCGTATGATTAATCTGCAGATGTAGAGTCGTCTGAGTTGCGATTTTAGCCGACTTCCTCATCCAAAGTGGCTTGGCGAAGCAAATTCGTTTCCATGGCAAGCGATATCCCTGGTTTGTTTCGGATGTAACAAAGAAGGACTGGGAATGGCTCATGAACACTATGGTCTATGGCCACCTCTTCCCAAAGGCAACTGAACAAGAACGCGAGTCTCTGCGGCGGCTTGGCCTGCGCTGGAAGGTGAGATAGCCCTGTGTCAGTTATCAAACGTTGACGACTCACCTCCGCATACACAGCAATACGAGCGCGACGGCAAATGGGTGTACGAACAGCACCCGTTCTGGTGTACGGGCTACACGTTCTGGGAGTTACACAGCGAAGCCCCAGATCTTTTCTTGCACCTATCTCGTTCGGATCTTGTCTACTTCAAGGGCGACCTAAACCACCGCAAGCTCACATATGACTGTGCCGCCCCGGCGTCGACACCATTTGATATCGCGATCGGTCCCATGGCGAGTGCCGCAGGAGCCCCGAAAATATGTTCGCTTCGAACCATTAAAAGTGATGTTGTCGTCGGTCTCGAGAGCGACGACACTGCGGAGAGACTCGACAAGGAGGAACCTGGTTGGAAGATCAGTGGCAAATATGTGAGCTCGTTGATTCTCATCATCCAGTTCGATAGTATTCACCATTTGATCTTCTAGGCTGTTGTTCTTCTTTCTGAGGGTCGGCCAGGAGAGAAAGTTCGGTTTGCGTAGAAGTTGATGTTCGATTCCCTACGCTGTATCATTGGACTATCACGACCCCCTTTTCTCCCGAAGACGCAATTTTTTCTTCTTTATTTCTTGTAATTGTTACCTGTATTCAAGACTTGCACCCGTTATTTCCGCACCATTTCTCTCCAGCGTTACTCCATCTGCGCTTACTGTAACACATCACATGCATTTACCATCACTGCCATCGGCATGTCGAAATAATCATGTCAACGTGTCAACTCTTGTGTAATTTGGTCATGCATCAGTAATCCAAACTTCCTGCGTTATCCGCATCGCCGTTATTTCAGAACTATGATCTGTATCTGCGTCTAAAGCTGAGTGCCTGTACGATTTCCATAGACCAACGTCTTCGCATGCAAGGTAATGGAGGGTGCTATATATACCAGATCTCGTGTCAATCTCGGAGCAGATACCTGGAAAGTCCGATCAAAGGTGTTGAGACAGCGTCCGCGGTCCAGAGGCGGCGAGGGTGCAACATCGTCGGAGATAAAGTCCATCCACCCCAAGCCATTCTCGCTCTCTGCCAACTCTAGTTCCTATGTTAGACAAAGAGAACAAAGGCCATAATCAGCGACAGTCGCCTCAGATGATACTGTAAGCGCTCGCTTGAGAGACGGCTGCAAGTATGGGCACGAGATGCAACGTTTACGTTAAAAGATTGGATGCGATTTTCGGGAAATTCTGCTTACTCGTTATTGCGCCACTGTACAGCGATGAGGCCGATGAGGGTGCCACTGGCGCGTGCTTCGACATGAGGCTTCGGCCCGGATCGGGTTGCTGGAAAAGTTGGGGGCGTTGGCGCATTAGATTTGAGCTGCGACGTTTACGGGGTAAGGACAGTCAAGTCCTTCCGCTTCTAGTGGGACTCTGCCCATCGAGGTCGACGGTAGTCTTATCTTATGCCTAAGAAATCCACGCAATCTCCTTCAGGCTCCTCATTCTTTCCGCCGAATGACCCGGCGACGTATAGAGATCTTCTCCTCTTTGAAGAACGACTCAAGACAAATGCGCTCATTCTCAACCGCAGAAAGTCTCGTTACCAGTGTATGTCCTATCTACATCTGCCATTCTCAGAGCTTTTTTTACATATCACTTCACGCCTAGTCTTTCTCGTTCAGTTGATATTCGCCATCATCTTCCTGCTCTGTGAAGTCCTTCTGCATACACCATTCCTCTCGGTCCCCTACCAATACCTCCTTCGCCGTGCATTTCCAAACATCTATGGGTCAGATGTTGAAGTACGCCTACATCCATACGTTGCATCTGGACTCCTTTTCGTATCCGTGACCACCCTCCTCCTCT